>LR991098.1:29437500-30866808 GCA_905163515.2 Lymantria monacha
ACCCTTAGCGCTCACACATAGTCCGGGTTAAGCTGTGACAGCCATCTGCGGCTAACAGCTAAAAAACAGAGACAAAAAAAAAGCGCGTTTCCCTATAGGAAACAGATTTTCAAAGCGATAGGTTGTCTCTGAGTGGCATAGGTATTTCTTTCAATTTAAGTTTGCAATTGCGTTGGTTAAGTTTTTGTTTTTTCTTTTTTAATTTCTTTCAATAATCATGATACGACGTAGATCAAATATAGGACCCAGTACGTCGACTGCCAAAAGACTTCGTTTAAGTTGAAGTAACGAAAATGCTGAAGAGAGAGAAATTCGAAAAAATCATTGGACAGAGAGCGGCACGTTACTCAAAGATCTTAAGAGTCACACAACGTTTCAAAATTCAAATTCAAAACATTTATTATGCATAAACCCTGCGAGGGCACTTACATATTGTCATTTTTTTTACATTTAAAGTTAATCTAATAAACTACCACCGGATCGGAATGAGACCGCTACTGAGAAGATCCGCCAAGAAACTCAGTGGGTTTGTCTATTTATATTTTGTCTATGTTATTATAATTTTTTTTCATTTTTTATATATAAAAAAAAAAATAGTACATGTTTATTATTTAATTAGCTTCAGTGCGATGCCCTTCGAACGCAATAGTTAAAATACAATAAAGAAATACTATGGCTGGACCGGATCCCACAAGCGGCACCCGATCACGAGTTAACTACTAGAGCAGCCATCATTCCCCTCAACCACCTTGGAGGGAAGGGAGAGACCCGCTCCACGCAGCTACCGCAAGCGGACCTTTCAGTGAGCATGACCAATACCATGACGTACTATAAATGCAAAAAAGTCAAAATTCGTCAGGCAACACACGCTACGCTTTACAAGTATGTATAATTATTAAAATGAAATAGTAACTAAACAGTTTTAAAAAAAAAAAATAATGTAGGTACCTAATTGCTGAAAGAGGAGCTGCTTATAGCCAGTCTGAACTATCACTTAGATAATCTGAGATTTTATAATAACCTTTTTTACAGAGTCTGTTCTTGACAGCCCTTTTAAACTTGTTCACAGTCATATCTCGGATATCTTTTGGTATTTTATTATAGAAGCGTATACATTGCCCCATGAATGACCTATTAATTCTTTCAAGACGCGTACTGTGTACAACTAATTTGTCCTTATTCCGAGTATTCACACAATGAATGTCACAATATCTTTCAAAGTTACTGAAATTTCTTTTTACATACAAAACATTTTCGTATATATATTGTGATACAACAGTCAGAATATTCACCTCTTTGAATTTCTCTCGAAGTGAAACTCTTGGGCCTAGATTATAAATTGCGCGGATAGCCCTTTTTTGCAGAACAAAGATACTACTCAAATCCGGGGAGCATCCCCACAGCAATATGCCGTAAGACATAAGACTATGAAAATAAGAGAAGTAAACTATTCTAGCTGTTTCAATATCGGTCAATACTCGAATTTTTTTGACCGCATAAGCCGCTGAACTAAGCCTGCTTGACAATTTTTCAATATAAGGGCCCCATTGGAGTCTAGCATCTATAGTGATGCCTAGAAAAACGGTTGATTCCACAAGGTCTAGAGCCACACCATTCATTTGAACATTGGTTCCCACTTGTCTTACATTAGGTGTGGTAAATTTAATACATTTTGTTTTGTTCTCATTAAGAACTAGATTATTTGTGTTGAACCAATGAACAACGTTAGACAGTGCGTTGTTCACATCGTCAAAATTAAGCATTTGTCTTTTAATTTTAAATAACAAAGATGTGTCATCTGCGAACAACACAATGTTGTCCGTTTATCTTTAGACCGTAATAGGCATAATGCTCAAAGGGAAACAGAAACGTCTGAAGAAAGACAACTCCGTTTACGTAACGACCGTATTCGGCACAGAAATTTAACTAATATTAGTAGAACACAAAATACTAATAGTAATAGATGGTCTAATGAAGAATATTCTGCAATGAATTACGTGTCAACAATTGATTACAGAAGCGATCCAGCGATATCTATAGTCTCTCCTTCTGTTGTTTGTCAATACTGCTCAGCTCTGAGATGGAAAGATTATAGAGTCCAAAGGTCTATGTTGTTCTACTGGTAAGATTAAACTAGACGACATAGTTTCACTACCAGATCCCTTCAATTCTCTCCATAACGGTAGTCACCCAAAACATACAGAATTTACACGTAATATTCGTCGGTACAATAATGCTTTTCAGATGACGTCATTCAAGAGCCAACGGGTAGTTAAACACGGCTTTATGCAAACATTTAAAGTCCAGGGACAGGTTTACGACCTTGCAGGTAGTCTTCTTCCGCATCGACCTGATGACCATAAGTTCTTGCAGATTTATTTTATTGCTGATCCAGAAATTCAAACAGCTACGTGATGTAATACAATTGACGCAACCAGCGAATACGACTATATGACAAAAAAAACATTAGGCATGTATACTCTGCTCCCTGTGCGAAGCCGGGGCGGGTTGCTAGTTATTTATAAAATCTTATTTTTGATTTTTTAAAGTTAATTTATTTTAACTTCTTAGTTGAATTCAAAATAGATAATCGATTTTGCTCATTTGGTTGCGATACAGAAAATACAGATAGCGACATGTATTGAGTAACGCTAAAATTAAAAAAAAAACATAAACCTGTAAAGATAATGGAATATATTATTTAAGTTACTGCATTATTATAAGTCGTTGATAAGCGTAGAAAATTTCGAAAATAGCGTTTACATGAGGGTAAAATTCATCTTCAAAGATTCTGTTACATAAAAACTAAGTTAATGAAAGCTTGTGTAAAAATATATTCTATTTCTTACAAAAAAGAATTAGAACATTTTCTTTAATTTCCGTGTATAAATAATCCGTGTGGTGATGGAGTAAGAATACAATTCACCATCCCATATCTTACCCGTGGGTGATTGTACGAGACGACTAAGGGATATAAAACGCATATAACATCTATGCGAGAGAAGAAAAACTCGAAACAAAACCCTATACCTACACGTCTGACCAGCGCGGTATAGTAGGTTAATTTCCCTCCCATTATGGAGGAGGCCCGAGCCCAACAGTGGGACATTTATGGGCTGTGATGATAATGATTTAATTTCCATACATTTATTTTTATATGATGTTAAGAGTACATAAATATACTACAGATAGAGAAACATAAAACACATTATCGCATATTTTAATAATAAAAGAAAATAAGTTTTTTTATTGGTTATGGTGGCTAACGAGTAAGCAGCACATCTGATGGTAAGTATTACTGCCGCCTGTGGACCTTTGCAATACCAAGGGTATAACTAGACCGCTGCCTATCGATGCAAATCCCAAACCCACCCAGTTGGACTCCTGGCGCTCTCACTCACCGAACTTAGTGCAATAGCATATTGCCTTTACTCAGACATCGATCTTCTACGAGAGTGTGTGTACCCTAAATAAACAGGCCCGCGGCTGTAGACAGTTTTCGGGTGATGATGAACTATGTATACAAATCAACAACCTATCTTACTCGTGTATTAGAAGCTGACCAAGGTATATAATATACAGATAATGTATATGCAAAAGCAGTAAAACTCTTAATAAACTCTTGAGACTTCTGGTCTGATCAGCGTAGTATTATTGATCAATGTCACACACATTGCCATTACTCAGACGTCGATCTTCTGCGAGAGTGTGGTACTATCGTGCTATTGCGGTTTGCAAATAAAAATGATTTGATTTGATCTATCCCGGACGGATCGGCCCGCGCCTGTAAAAAGAAAACTGTCAACAGCGTGGTCCTACCACTAAAAAATAATATTTACCCTTTGAGTTCCAATCTCATCAGCGTAGTATTTTAGACCAATTTATCTTCTTTAATGAAGGAGATTTAAGCTCAGCAGTGAGTCTAATAAAGACTGAGATAATAATGATAAAAAGTAATATACTCAAAAAACAGACTCTGCTAGAGTTATGATTACGAATATAAAAATAAGGTTATCTTACATAACTTAAAATAGCTGTAGTTTATATCATTCTGTTAAACTTTATTAAGCTCAAGGGAAGACTAATCTTGCAGTAAGTTATTTAACTTAACTAACCTAGATATTAAATCACTCTAAGTTTTTATAGC
The DNA here is from genome assembly GCA_905163515.2 of Lymantria monacha. Taxonomy (NCBI): domain Eukaryota; kingdom Metazoa; phylum Arthropoda; class Insecta; order Lepidoptera; family Erebidae; genus Lymantria; species Lymantria monacha. The sequence continues at coordinate 29,441,648 of LR991098.1, forward strand.
GGGAATTTAAAATCATGTAGGTTAGGGATATTTTTTTGCAAGTTAGTCGATTATGAGCTTAGGCAATAAAATGAAATCTCTGTAATACAAACCCTATGTCATAGGGCAATATTAATAATGATGGCTTGTTGGACGTGAAATATATTAATCTAGTAAGTATACAAAACGTTGAATTAGAGCTATTTTTACAGATTGTATCGTAAATTACTGAAATTTAGCATTTAACATGTTTGATTATTTATAAAAACTTGATTACGAGCGAAATATGTTTCGTCATTGTCACACATGGGATTCGAGCCCACGCCTATTGAAAATCCGTTCCAATCGTACTACCACTTACACCAGCGTGAGCTGTTGTATGACATTAATTTTTTTCGCTCGTAATCAAGGATTTTATTGCGTTTGTATTTGGCTTTTAATTCGAATCCATGGTCACAGGAACCATGAAAAATGAATGAAGTGTTCGAAACGTCGCGAAATTAAAAATCAAATACAAACGCCATAGAATCTATAAAAATAGTTTTATTTAAAATGTGTAATACTCGCGTAAACCTCAGATATCGTCATATACAGAACGTCTCCAAAAATGTAAAACAGACGTATGTAGTAGAAAAATAGCTTTATTTCAAATGTGACTTGAAATTTTTAAAAGGATGTGAAAAGAAATCACTTCAAATATTTACATAAAATCTATAAGATTGTTATAAAAGAAAAATGTATTTGATTCCGCGGATGGTGTATTGTTAAAATATTGATTTGCCGTGTTGGGTGTATGTACCGTGTCGGGCTTCGACTCTTACGCAGGATAATAATTTGCGATCCCCAAATGTTTGATCTGAGTCTTAGTGTAATTTAGGTCTCTTAATTGACTTGGAGAAAAGAGAAGGAAAACTCGAAATAAGAAACCCTATACCAACATGTCTGACCAGCGTGGTATAGTGTGTTAATTTCCTTCCCATTACGGAGGAGGCCCGAGCTCAACAGTGGGACATATATGGGCTGTGATGATGATGATGAATTGACTTGGTCTTTTGACTGCACAGATAGCCTATTAGTTAAGATATCGACCTTCCGTACCAGTGCCGTGGGTTCGATTTTTACGCAAAACAATACTTTGTGCTATCCACAAAGTGTTGTTCTGAGTCTGGATGTAATTTGTCTGCGTTAATTGTATGTTTAAAGTCCCTCGCAATACAAGGATTATTTACTTAGCGCAGTCTTTAAAAAAAAAAAAAATATTTGTGAAGTTTCCCGCAATATAAAAACTATTGCCTTATTGCGGGGTGTTTTCTTATAAGAGAATGAAAATAATTCTTTCGCTTAAACACTTGCACCATTTATATAACGGAAGTTAAATTAGTCATATTGGCTTATCGGCACGTACGTAGTGAAATTTATCAGCAACTGTGTCAGACAGCCGCAGAAGCTAAACGGAACTATCGTTAGAGCAATCTAATAATACACGTCAGAAATATTACTAAAAAAAATTAAATTAGGCAATATAATCTTTTAAATACAAAATGTGTTATTGTATATAACTAAGCGGGCAAATTATATATTGTCAATTTTAATATTTTACCTTAAGTTAATTCAATAAAATCAAGAACGGATCGCAATACATATTCATTTTTTTTGACAACTTTTTTTCACACCTGATGGTAAGTGGTACTACCGCCTAAGGACGTTTGCAAAACTAGGAGCACAGATAGACCACACGTTTAAAAAAGGATATGTTATAGGGCTCAGGAAAGACAGCAAGGGGTAGTTTATTCCCGAGCTGCACATCAAATAATCATTTTTTACGATATCCACTGTCAAACAAGGGGGTGGTGAATTGTATATTTACTCCATCATCACAAGAAAAGAAGATACATTACATCTTTATTTTTTGGTCTGTACTGCAAAATGTGTTTTTTTTTTCTAGTGGTGGCAAACGAGCAAGCAGCACACCTGATGGTAAGTGTCACTGCCGCCCATGGACATTTGCAATACCAAGAGTATAACTAGGCCGCTGCCTACCAATATAAACCCCAAACCCACCCAGTTGGGCATCCCGGCTCTCTCGCTCACCGAACGAAACGCAATAGCACGTTGCCATTACTTATACGTCGATCTTCTGCTCAGTGTGGTACTACCCCGGATGGACCGGCCCGCTGCAGACAGAGAACTGTCAACATCGTGGTCCTACACAGTAAATAAATATCTATAAACTTTAATAGCTCTCTCGAGAATAATGATATATTTCACAATAATATCATTAAAATCATTATCATCATCCTCAGTTCACTGTTAGATTTAGTTTTCTTGTAAAAATGGGAGAGACAAGGCCATAGCCACTAAGCTTAGTAGGTGGATTGGCTATCATAGTTAGGTGCTGTACGTTTTTCAGGAGAGAGCTGCAGCCTACTCTTTATGAGAATTGTAGCTGAATTCTACGACTCCCATAAATAGTTAACTTTAATATCATCAAATATGAAATATTCATTGGCATCTTCGCCATTCTCCTACTCTCATCCCAATTATTTAGGGTCGATGCAATATCTACTCCTCTTATATCATACATATTGCAAAAGTAATTAGTTTTATGACCAGCTTCTTCCTTACGTCAACCCTCCTTGGTAATGTAATTGTTGACCAAATGCTATCAGGTGGAAGTAGCCCAGGACGATATAAGTCTCTTAGTCGTCAGGTTTTTTCTTAATCGTCTTTTACAACATTCACGAGCACAAGCAAAGTAAGGGTTGATAGTATACGTAGCCACTACCACACAGAAAGACATACCTATTTATTATCGCGTGTGAAAAATGTCAAATTATCTTCTAACAAAATGTAAGTCAAACCGTGAAACTGACAGAGAACGCTAAAACCACGCGTCTTCATCGAAATTCCAATTTTGTAGCTCTAAAATATTAACTGTCTAACATTTAGAAAAGGGTTGAGTTACTTAGGGTTGGCAAGGGCTAATCATCCCGCGCATAAACTTTTGTTAAATAACTTTAAATAAAGGCTTGTTTCAAAGTTCTTCGGTGCTGTAAGTTGTGAATTAAGATTTTTTGATGAGTTTAAATAACAAGTTTTTACAATTAAATATTGCTTTATAGTTTTTTGAGATTCCTTTTTAAAAGCTTTTAATTAGTGGTAGGACCACGCTGTTGACAGTTCTCTGTCTACAGCCGCGGGCCGGTCCGTTCGGGGTAGTACCACACTATCGCAGAAGATCGACGTCTGAGTAATGGCAATGTGCTGTTGCACTTCGTTCGGTGAGCGAGAGAGCCGGAAGCCCGACTGAGTGGGATTGGGGTTTGTATTGGTAGGCAGCGGCCTGCCCTTGGTGTTGTAAAGGTTCGTGGGTGGCAGAGATACTTACCATCAAGTGTACTACTGGCAGAGTCACTTACCATCAAGTGTAGTGGCAGCACGATTGGGCCGGAATCCCAATAGGCGCAGGTTCGAATCCCGCTTGCGACATCATTTTTCATTTCGTAATCGGATTTTATAAATAATTAAGCATATTAAATGCTAAATTTCAGTAATTTAAATAACAAGGTTGTGCCATCGTTTAATACAATTCTAACTGTAAAGTTTGAAGTATTAAGCCTATAACAATGTGTAAACATTGTCGGGTAGCTAGCATACCGTCACCTTAAGACGTAAATACAATACGGAATGAAATTTGCATGTCCTACAATTAGTCGCGGTGGTGTAGTGGCAGCACGATTGGGCCGGAATCCCAATAGGCGCGGGTTCGAATCCCGCTTGCGACATCATTTTTCATTTCGTAATCGGATTTTATAAAGTGTACTACTTGCTCGTTTACCACCATAATCCATAAAAAAGGCTAGTTTATATAAATTTTTTTTTTGATAGGCTATGGTCTGGACACACGCCGTCCATTTCGTCCGGGGCAACGAAAGGGCAGCGCGTGGCCTCATAACCCACCGTATTCCCTCCCCATCGTCATTGGGCCAGCCACTGGTATCGCTCGGGTACCAACCTCCGTCGCGTCTCCCTCACGCGATTTTAAAGACTACCTCGCTGGATGTAAGTAACTAATTCTTAAATTGCAGGGAGATTTTATAAATATACATTTATGGGACAAAGTATCTAGTATGTTCCTTGCGTAGGAATTGAAAATGTGTCACTTGGCACAGTAGATTAACCTAACCAATATACCACTAGTCCAGTCAATAGTATTTTTTTAAATGGTTTTAGTGTTTAAATGCGATCTCTTCGGAAAATCTGTGGAGTTAGGCTGACCGACCGCATTCGTAACGACGACGTAAGAGAGCGAGTAGGTATGAAAGAGAGTATTGGTGTAAAGATGCGAAAGGGAATGCTCCGATGGTTCGGACATGTGGAAAGAATGCCGAACGAACGTCTGGTTAAGAAGATATACAATGCGAAAGTGGAAGGATGTAGGTACCGAGGGAGACCGAGACTAACCTACCTAGACCAGATCGGTCAGGTACTGAAGGAAGGTGGAGTCAAGAGTCTCCGCAACCGGCGAGCGTGTATGAAGAGAATTATGAATATTGAGGAAGCGAGTGAAGTATGCAGAGATAGAGTTCTCTGGAACTCTGTTCTCTCTGCCTACCCTGCAAGGGATATGGCGTGATGATATGTATGTATGTATGTATGTTTTAGTTTTATCTTAGTGTGTTAACTAGTAAAAAAACATATTTATATGTAAGAAGATTCTCTTATTTCTTGGAAGTATTAAAGACCAAATAAGATAACTGTTTGTGTGATGTTTGCGTTATGATTACTTCTCGTTAAGGCCCCTGTTCCACGTTTAGGCGTGCCTGAGCTGATGGAGAATAGACTTAAATAATAATATTAAGGACAAAATAATCGATTGTAGACAGAAAACTGTCAACAGTGTGATCCTAAAATTAAAATTAACACTAGAATAAATATTCACTACAGGATAAGATATTTACCTTATTCGTATTATCTCTGAAATTTATTTGTACAAATTTAGATCCACGTTTTAAACCCCCGTTTTCTCCCTCGTTACACAACCCCGAGCGAAATTAATATATAATGTAGAACAGTAGCGTAGCATAGATAAGTTTTCACACCAGTTTCGACACTAATTATACATATGAGTTGAATATTTAAGGAAGAAGTTCTGTAGAAAAAAAACTATTTTTTCTAACTTTGATAGGAAACGAGTAGAGACCTATTTTATAACATCTATGGATCAAAGTGGTCTGAAATAAAATTATTATTATTTATAATTGCGGTGTGGTAGCGGCTGAGAATACTACAACAAACACACAACCGTTAATTTGCTCGTGGATGTCGTAAAACACGACTAAGAGCTCTATATTGATCTAGGCTAACTCCACCTGATGCCATTGCATTCCCAAGGAGGGTTGACGTCCGGTCACAATACTATTGCCAATAACTTTTACAATATGTACTATGAAAAAAGAGTACATATTGTATCGACCCCAAGTAATTGGGATAAGAGTAGGAGGATGATGATGATGATAATTAATGATTACTGTTACTCGTGTGCTGTGTGATAGCTGCTACGAATACTACCAATCCTTACTTTGCTCGTTGATGTCGTAAAAGATGACTAAGAACTTTATGCCGATATGGACCAACTCCACCTATTTTTTTTTTTATCTTTGTGGAAACGCATTTGCGCGCAATCCCCCGCCGGTGACAGACGAGGGGGAGTGTGGGACTCACCGGCTAGCTGGAACCCGACCGAAATACCCACTAAAATCACAGCAGACCCTTCCGCGCTTTTACGGGGAGCCGGAGAGATCATCTACTGACATTCGATCCCCGGCACCCCCACGCTTGGCCTTCTGGCCACGTCTTATCGTCCCTCAAGGCGGTGGGAGGAGGAGCGCATAACGACGCCTCCTCCTCCCCGGTCGCTGGCGGTGAAGCGAGTCAGCTGACGCAAGCGCCTCGCGTTCCCGCTCCGCGGCCTCCTTCCTTTTCATGATGGCCTCACAAAAGGAGGCCATCGATGACCAGCACCTGTCACTGTCAAGCATCTTCGAGATGATGGTCGACAACGACAGTTCTCTCCCAGCGACCGCCGATAAGACGTAACGCTGGGGCCCCCAGGCAGGGCATACCTCCAGTGTGTGACGTGCATCATCTACTGGCGCACCACATTCGTGACATCCTGGGGCCCCTTCTCTTCCAATTATGTGCAGGTACTTACCAAAGACCCCATGCCCGGTAAGCACCTGCACCATCCTAAAGCTCAGGCTGCCGTGCCTTCTTTATTAATCCAGCGGTGGAGATATGGCGCAACCGCCTCCACAGTCCCCCGCCCTGCTACGGGGGACTCCAGATCTTCTCTCCATCGCTGAATGAGTCCCCTTCAGGCCACTTCCAGTACTCTGTCCCTAGTCTCCTTGTGGAGACTTGCTCGTCGTTGGCCCGCGCCGCGACGCGGAGCCGGTAGACGTCAGCCAAGGCCTCGGCCACAAGTGGCCAAGGTGGGTCGCCCGCCAGCGACGTCGCTGCGGTCCATGACACCGTACGATAGCCCCTGACAGCGCTCACCGCCATGGCCCTGTGAGGGCGTCGCAGAAGGGCCCTGTTGAGGACGGTGAGGGAGTCCGCCCAATAGGGGCACCATACAGCACCATGGACCGCACCACTCCGGCGTATAAACGCCGACAGGACGACCCAGGACTGCCTGTGTTTGGTAGAAGATGGACCAACTCCACTTGATGCTGCCTTAACGATGACATTCTTAAAGAGGGTTGACGTCAGGCAGGTGGCTGGTCATAAAACTATTGTCAATGACTTTTGGAGTATATGACCATAATGAAATAAGTGCAGGATGATGATACTGGTTACTATCACTCGTGGCTTTCGCCTGCACTAAGTGTACACCCAAGCAGTTCGCTACCGTAACAGGAATAGAATTAGAGTGAATGTAGGATAGAACAGGAAGGTTGATCCATCCGGCTGTTGCTACTAATCAGACGTTGAATTTTGTTAAAATGTGATACTACCGCTGACGAGTTGAGACAATTTATGACTGCAGATATAAAACTATTAGCAGTGTAGCCCAATACAAAACAATTTTGAAATAAAATTACTACTTCTTCTTGGCTCATATCACTCCAGGTGATGAATTTAAGATGTAGACGGATTCGCACTGGATTTTATTTTGAGTTTTCTTTGTTTTTTTTTTATTGCTTATGGTGGCAAACGAGTAAGCAGCACACCTGATGGTAAGTGTTACTGCCGCCTATGGACCTTTGCTATACCAAGGGTATAACTAGGCCGCTGCCTACCATTACAATCCCCAAACCCACTAATGGAATAGCTAGGCCGCTGCCTATCAATAAAAATCCCAAACCTACCCAAGTTGGGCTTCTGGCTCTCTCACTCACCGAACAAAGCGCAACAAGACATTGCCACTGTTCAAACGTCAATACCAATAAGTCACACACAGAATAGATATCCCTTTGTTTATTAAAAAAAAAAAAAAAAAAAGTCGCATTGAGTATTAGATCTTCCTACTTCGGGGTTTTTTACAAAATAATATCCCACTTAGTCATCGAACTAATAATTCTTGGCGTAGAAATTCGATATTTAGGTAACTACAGAATATGTATAATATTAACAGCACTGGAGTCTACCATCCATCCATCATAATCTTATTCATTTTTTTTTTTTTTAAATTTGATTATCTCCTAGTTCAGAGGCAATCACTATTTTTTTGTGGCAGGCTACAGTATGTACACGCGCTTCTCACTCCCTATCGCCACAAAGCCGGCCACTGGTACCGAATCCTTGACGTCCCTGGCCAGTCGAGAATAGGCCATCACACTGGATCTAATACTTAAAAAATATATTGTATCCAATTAAATATTTTCATTAAAGTGAAAAAAAAAGGCCAAATCATTCTCTGTTACCAAGATCATAACGCCTATATGTTACACCTATTCATGAAGCATCTGAATGAACAGTAGAGAACTTCTAATCAGAAAAGGACTTCACATTGAAAAGACTTAATTTTAAACTATTCAAATATTAAGGAACCCTGAACCACTAAAGCAATTACATCGAGTTACACCCACCTTAAACAATCGGTGACACGTAAGAAGCATGAATGAATGTTTTACGTGTCTTTGGATCGATCCGGCCCTGAACGTAGGGGTGGAATACTCGAACATCTTACAGGTCAGTATTCCTGTCAATTGACTAGTATTTTTCGATGTGATTTCTTCTTTTTAATTCATGTGAGTCCCAATTTTGGTCTAGAATATCTAGCACTATAAAGGGATATCAAGTTACTACACACCATGCCGGTATTGGATGAGATTTTCTAAAATTCCTCGAAACAGCTTTATTAAATATCGCCTTCTTGCTGTTTACATTTCATGGTCTCCTTAGTTTTTCTGGTGTTGCTTAATTTCAAGTTAAGTTAAATTTTCTTTTTAGAAAATCGAGTTTTCTTTTCAGAAAATCGATGTCTGAAAAGTGACAATGTGCTAATATGCTTCGTTCGGTGAGTGAGAAAGCCGGCATCTCATTTTTCTGGGTGGGTTTGGGTTTTTTATTGGTAAGCAGCGACTTAACTGTACCCCTGGTATTATAGAAGTCCATGGGTGGCAGTTACACTTACCATCAGATGTGCTGCTTGCTCGTCAAGAGCAATAGAAAGAAAGGGTATAAACGTATAGTTCCTACGATAAACGTTATTCTTTTTTTTTCTCTATAGTGTATTAAAAATTTTGAAAAGTAAATATATATTTTTTTTATTTAACAATTTTGCACATACACCAACTTTTGTTCATAAAATCGACTAGAAGTTAGTCGACTATATTAATATAGTGTATTAAATGGAAATTTTATTTTTATAGTCCATAGACTTTCAATTTAATTTCACCTAAAAATTTGAACATAATATAATTAGCGACCCGCCAATTAGTTAGGGCTGGATGAGCCGTAGTAGCCCAAAGGCCATTGTTATATAACTTTATATACTTTTTCTTGTAACTTCATCAGCGTGGCGTTCGCTATTTAATCTCGAGTTTATTGCCTTTTTTTTTTCTCACTATAACTGTAAACATCATCATAATATCAGTTAATTTGCACAAAATATTCATGACATACTCGAAAAATTGTCGTAAAACTTTTTTATCGCTAGCTTCGTAAAGATACAGTCAGAAAAGTACAGAGTAAAAACGCCGCATTTTATTATGTGAATTAACATTATATGTGCGATATAATATTTTAACATAATAATAATACATATTTTTAAAATTTAAATATATACTCTCTCTTAAAAAATATACGTTCAGGCATTCTTCTTCAATCTTTATACCTACATCTCATTTGGAACGAATTTTCTCTGCTATGTGAATAAATACGACTCACTGTGCTTTACTTCCTAAGCGGTAATGAATCAAGGATACAATTTTTGCTGGTAAAGGCACTGTTGACAGTTTTCGATTTACAGTCGCGAATAAGTCGTTGAGGTAGTATCACAATGTCGCAGAAAATCAAAATCTGAGTAGTGAGAATGTGTTGTTGTGCTTCGTTCGATGTGCGAGACACCCGAAAGCCCAACTTTCAGGGTAAATTGTGGTTGGTCTTCCCACGCTTACGTCTTCACTCGTTTGCCACCATAGGCAATAAAAACATCGTAATACTACCCATTACTTTAACATGGGAATTTAAAAATCAGCTAAAAGAGAATCAGGAGAATCGCAGAAACACTCTCCTGGATTATTATGGAATTATCTTATATCTGCCATAGAAAGACACTTAAGGTAAATAAATGGTTAACTAAACTGAAGGGTGGGTAGATTTACTATCTAGACAGGACAAGTAGTAATACCTCAGAAGAACGGTGCAAAGCCATTTAGACTAGTGCATTACTTGCCTAATCGATCATATTATTACCATAACGTATTCACTTTTTGAAAATATATGCCGTATATATACGAAAATTGAAAACAAAATACATTTTATTATATGTTTTTATTTAGAAAATTGTGCATTAAATTAGATTCGTCATCACAGCCCATATATGTCACACTGTTGGGGCTCGGGCCTCCTTCGTAATAGGAGGGAAATAAACCTACTATACCGCGCTGGTCAGACGTGTTGGTATAGGGTTTTGTTTCGAGTTTTCCTTCTCTTGCATAGATGTTATATGCGTTTTATATCCCTTAGTCGTCTCTTACGATCACCCACGGGTAAGATATATAGAGATAAGAAGGGGTGGTGAATTGTATTCTTACTCCGACACCACACAGAATAAATTAGATTACTGTCAGGGAATTTACCAAATTTGGAACTCTGTTACCGAACAGAATTGGAACTGTCTCACCGCCAGACACATTTGAACTATTATCAAAATCGATCAAGTCGTTCAACCACAATGAATGCAAAAACAAAAACATTAAGTAATTATGAGAGACGCGTTTAAATCGCACTATCGCAAAAAAAATTAATTGTATAAGCGGCTACGAATACTACGAACCCTTCCTTAGCTCGTGGATATTGTAAAAGATGACTTTTTATCTACCTAGAACAACTCCACCTTTTTTTTTGTTATCGCTGTGGAAATGCATTTACGCACTATCCCCCGCCAGTGACAGACGGGAGGGTGTGTGGGACTCGCCGGCCATAGATGTTAGCGGCCGGAATACCCACTAAAACCAACAGCGGTCCCTTTCGCGCTTTTACGGGATGCCGGAGAGATTGTCTATTGACATTCTATCCCCGACACCCCTACGCTTAGCCATCTGGCCACGACCAGTCAGCCGTCAAGGCGGTGGAAGGAGGTGCGCGTAGCGGCGCCTCTCTCTCCCCGGTCGCCGCCGGCGGAGCGAGCTCGCAGACGCGAGTGCTTCGCGTTCCCGTTTCGCGGCCTCCTTGCAGAGATGACTTCCTCGCAAAAGGAGGCCATCGACGTCCAGTACCTGTCGCTGTCAAGCATCTTGTTGATGACAGTCGACAACGACAGGTCCGCTCCTATAACCGCCGACAGGTCGTGGCGCTGAGGCCCCCAGGCGGGACATACTTCCAGGGTGAGAACAATTCCACCTGATTCCATCTGATTAATAATTACTTTCCCGAGGAGAGTTGACGTCAAGTAGGCGGCCAGCCATAAAGCTATTGCCAATAACTTTTGCAATATGTAAGATCGAAGATTGCCCGCTCGCTCGGCGTAGAGAGGTAAGTATAGGGCGGGTCTATAGGGTCGTGCGCCGCTTCTTCTGTCGCCCCGGATGGATTTAGTGGGTTGATCACTCCGCCGCCAAAAAAAACAAAAAAGATGGAAGAGGAGTACATACTGCGTCAACTCCAAGTACATACATACATATCATCACGCCATATCCCTTGCAGGGTAGGCAGAGAGAACAGCGTCAACTCCAAGTAATTGAAATAAAAGCAAGAGTTTGATGATGATTTGCATAAATTAAATATTAAATTTTATTTAAATACATATTTTATCGATAAAATAAAGACTTTATTAAAAAACACACAATTGCTTACGTGCTCAATTATAAACATGTGAGTGATTTTTTTTCAGTGCGTATGCGTACGAACAAACCTTCTATCTGCAATTACAGACAAATTGGCATATTTTAGAGAAATTTCTTATAGTGGTAGGACCACGCTGTTGACAATTTTCTGCCTACAGCCGCGGGCCAGTCCGTCCGGGGTAGTACCACCCCTCACAGAAGATTTACGTCTGAGCAATGGAAATATGTTGTTGTGCTTCGTTCGGTGAGCGAGAGAGCCGGGGGCTCAACTGTGTGGTCTGGGTTTATATTGGTAGGCAGCGGCCTAGCTATTATACCCTTGATATTGCGAAGGTCCATGGGCAGCAGTGACACTTACTATCAGGTGTCCTGCTTGCTCGTTTGCCACCAAATAAGAAAAAAAAATCTCAAGTACACAGATTCATCTCTCCGTGTTTAAATATGATTATGGACCTTAAGTAATTTGGATGGGAATTCTAATTACTTAAGGTCAACACAATATGTACTTTTCTTTCATAGTACATATTGCAAAAGTTTTAGTAATAGTTTTATGACCGGCCGCCTGTTTGATATCTGCCATCTTTGGCAATTTAATTCTTGACTAGACGGAATCGGATGGACTTAATCAAGGCCATTGTAAAGCTCTTACTCGTCTTTAACGAAACTCGCAAACAATGCTAATGCCAACCAATGATTTGGTAACATTCATAGCCCCACAGACCATATTTCAGTCTTTGATTGTAGTCAAAAAAAAGCTGTTGTAAGCTTTCTCAAATATATTTATTTTATTGTTTATGAATGATGATATCTGCTTACGACATTTAGACGTCTCATCATCATCATCTCAGCTCATATATGTCCCACTGTTGGGCTCAAGCCTCCTTCATAATGGGAAAGAAATTGACCTAATATACCACGCTGGTCAGACGTGTAGGTTCGAGTTTTGCATAAATGTTATATGCGTTTTATATCCCTTAATCGTCTCTTACGATCACTCACAGTTAAGATAGGGGGTGGTGAATTGTATTCTTACTCAGTCACCACACGTAAAAATGCAGACGTCTCATGCTTGCAGCTAATAAAGGGTGATGCATTGAAAACTTCCTACGTCGTCACAAAGAAAATTGATATAACATTGTGACGTCTTCTTCATATAAATCATTTGTTATTGAAATCGTTTATTGCGTCGAAATAAATTGCAGTTTTTAAAACAATACATATCAATTGCGTATAAATTATCACTTACACGCAAATCCATAAACCATAACAAATGAGAACAATGGATTATTGTACTTTGATATGTCAATATCATTTGTAGAACTTTCATATGTTCGTTCTAGTACAAAACGTATTATTACTCGAATGCAACTAATTTTGATCGGCTTTCGAGTCCATCATTTTATTTATGAATAAAAAGATTGTATTTTGTTTTCTCTCTCTACTTTTGAGTATTATCCTTGCCCAAACAGTTACATTTGCAAGTAGTTTCATTATATTTAGTTAACATATGTATTAATATATATTTTTTCGAACACTTTTCGGATCTTTCTATCACCATGAACACTATAAATATAGTTTAGTAAAATAGTTTTATTTCAAATATTGAATATTATTTAAAGAAAGGAAGAGAAGAGAGACCCACCACTTCATTATCATCACCACAGCTCATAAATGTCCCGCTGTTAGGCTCGGGCCTCCTCCGCAATAGGAAGGAAATTAACCTACTATACCGCGCTGGTCAGACGTGTTGGTATAGGGTTTTCTATCGAGTTTTCCTACTCTCGCATAGATGTTATATGCATCTTATATCCCTTAGTCATCTCGTACGATCACCCACGGGCAAGATATGGGTTAGTGAATAGTATTCTTACCCCGTGCCCGTGGTTAATTAACTCACTTTTCTAAGTGGTTTCCGTTCTGTAATTTTCCGTGTGGTGATGGAGTAAGAATACAATTCACCATTCCCTATCCTACACGTGGGTGATCGTAAGAGACGACTAAAGGATATAAAATGCATATAACATCTATGCAAGAGAAGGAAAATTCAAAACTAAACCCTTTACCAACACGTCTGACCAGCGTCAATTTCTCTCGTATTATGGAGAATGCTCGAGCCTAATAGTGGGACATATATGAGCTGAGATGAGAAGGCTTCTTTCTCGTAGGTATTGTAGGAAATAAGATGTAGAATTCTGTGAGACACATTTAAATAATACTGAATGTAAGTAGGAGAACTTTCAAGAGCTTTAATTGTAAATCGATGAAAATCATTTTACAATTTAAAATATTCGCAAACCATTATTGTATATTTGCATAAATTAAAATATTGTAGGTACGTTACCGGCGAAGCATAGTACCAACTCTTACAAAGTATGTGTTGTAAAAGACGACTAAGATAGTTCTTAGACGTCTGGTCTAGTACATGCCTTTTTTTTTTTCTTTTTTATTGGTGGGCTATGGGTGCGTCTCGCCCCGCCAAATTGGTCCGGGGTGACGGAGAAGGCGGCGCGTGATCCCATAGACCCACCGTAAAATCCTCTCTCTTCGCCGTGCGAGCGGACCACCGGTACCCGATCTTTGTCTTCGGTGGTCCGCTCGGCGGTTTACCCTCGCGGGTTCCTCTCGTCGACGCCCCGACAGATTTCGCCGTCGGGGCGTCGCCCTCACGCGGTGGCCTCGCGTCGGGTGACCGGACAATTCCCCGGTCCGATCACCCGAGGCCTGGGTTAGGGCGGCATCAGGCGCAGGTATTAGCGCCTGCGCCGCCCCGGCCGCTGGCGGCGGCCCGGGTCGCGGGAGTCCTCCCTGACTCGTTCCGCCGCCTTCTTCCGCGAGATGACAGCCTCGCAGAAGGCGGCGACCGCGTCCCAATTCCTGACGCTGTCGACCATCGCCCTCGCGACAGCCGGCAGTGACAGGTCGGCACCGATAATAACGACGAGGTCGCGGCGCTGCCCGTCCCAGCCCGAGCATTCCTCGAGCGTATGTTGCGCCGTGTCCTCGTCACTACTGCAATGATGGCAGCTCGGAGTCCACTCCCTGTACACGACCGTGTGCAGGTATTTCCCGAAGCACCCGTGCCCCGTCAACACCTGCACCAGTCGGAAGGTGAGGACCCCGTGCCGCCGCTCCATCCATTTCATCAATACGGGCCGGAAGGCTTCGACGGTCACGATACCGTGTCTAGGCCTCTCCAGCCACGTAACCCAACGGGCGATGACGTCTTGGCGGGCGTCCTCGCGCCAGGTGGCTATCTCGCTCAACGATGGGGAGCCACCCTCCTCGCGCACTGAGGTAACCCGCCGGTAGAGGTCGGAGAGCATCTCCGCCTCTAGGTCCCACGGGGGTGTCCCGGCCAATAGGCACGCCGCCTCTGTCGACACCGTGCGGTACCCGCGAATGGCTCTGACCGCCATGGCTCGCTGTGGCCTCCACAGAACCGCCCTGAGCTGGGCGTTCAGAGCCCTCGCCCACACGGGTGCGCCGTACATGGCCATCGAGCGGATGACCCCCGCATACAGCCGTCGGCCCTCGAAACTCGGTCCGCCCACATTCGGCATGAGCCGAGAAAGGGCGGACGCCGCGCCGACCAGCCGGGGAGCAATCTGTCAGAAATGCTCCCGGAACCACCATCGCCCGTCGAGCACCAGACCCAAGTACTTCATATGGGCCTGGATGTTGATCTGGATGGAGTTGACGACTAACGAGGCGCCGGTTGGCAGCCTTACGCGTGGCCCATGGAATAATAGGGCCTCCGTCTTATTTAAGGCCACCCTGAGCCTCAGCGCCTCGATTCGCCTGACCATCTCCTCGGTGCCGACAGTGGCCAGGCTCGCCGCCTCTTCGAGTGTCCTGCCCCGGGCTGTGACGAGCGTGTCGTCAGCATAGCACACCAAGCTCAGCCCGGGGGGGAGACTCCCTCTCAAGGCCCAGTCGTACCCGATGTCCCACAGAGTCGGCCCCAGAACCGACCCCTGTGGAACACCGCACGACATGGGCGTCCGCACAATGTCCCCTGCGGAACCCGCGCAGAGGATACTGCGCCCCTCCAAATAGTCTGCCACCAGCCGCCTGAGGTACAGGAGCACTCCATGGAACCGGAGCGCCTCCTTGATGCAGCTGAATGGCAGACTATTGAATGCGTTGGCGATGTCCAGCGACACCGCCAACAGCACTCCCTTGCCGGCGAAAGCCTCCGCGGCCGTCTGCCTCAGGCGTAGCAGGGCCCCGATGGTCGAACGCCCCCTCCTAAACCCATATTGAGCGTCCGACAGATCGGGCCCCACCTCCTCCAAGTGTCGGACGATGCGGGCAGCGAGGACACGCTCCAGCAACTTACCCACATCGTCGAGAAGCACGATGGGCCTGTAGGCCGACGGCAAATCCGGGGGCCGTCCCGGCTTTGGCAGGAGAACCAACCTCCCCTCCTTCCAGCACTCAGGGAACCGTCCAGACGTCAGACAGGCGTTGAACAGTTGTCTGAGGCGAGGCTCGAAGTGCTCGAGGAGCGACGTCAACACCCGGACTGGTATTCCGTCCGGGCCGGGGGCCGTGGTGGCGGAGCGAATCTGCGCCACTGCCGCCCCCACTTCCGACTCCGTCACGGGTGGAACACTCTCGTCGTCGGCCTCCCGGGCTTGATCTGGCGAAGCCATGACCGGGGGCGTGTGTCCCGACTGCCGTGGAAATAGCTCCTCGATCACCCTACAGAGGAAGTCGGGCTGGAGGGTCTCGGTGAGGGGGGGGGCCTGCACGCGAAGCTTGTTCAGCGACGCGCGATACGGGCGACCCCAGGGGTCACGGTCGAGACCGTCCAACATCTCCTGCCAACTCGCATCCTTGGCGGCTCGGATGGCCAGCCGAAAGGCAGTACGCGCACTGCGGTACGCCTCGTACAGCTGGCCCTCCCACTCAGCGTCGCGGTGACGCCGCCGGCTGCGGGTGTAGGACCTTCGGGCACTGATACACGCCGCGCGAAGGTCCGCCAGTCTTGGGGACCACCAGTAGACCCCCTGCCTCGGAGGTAGACGCCGCACCCTGGGCATGGCCTCATCGCAGATCTGCGTTAACGCACTGCGGATGCGGACAGCCTCAGCGTCTACTCCGTCCGCTGGGGGTGGTGAGGACAGCCACGTGTGAACGATGGCCGCCTCCGCCAGTAGTCTAGTACATGCCTGGGCCAACTACATCTGACACCGTCTGGTCAAGAGTTATATTCCCAAAAAAAGTTGACGTCAAACAGGCGGCCGGTTATAAAGCTATTGTCAAAATTTTTATAACACAATATGTACGACCCCAAATATTTGGATCAGTAGCAGGATAATGATGAAGATAATATTAAAAAAGTAAAAATTGCTTACATTATTAAAAACAAGCATTATTAAAAACAAGCATTTTTTTGTCTAAAGAACTTAAGAGTTAGAAATAATCATTATCTAAATAATAAGTGTTTTATTTTCATTTTATTTATACATTAAGAAGCAGATAATAATGCAGTGTGGTAGCGGCTAAGAATACTACTAACCCTTTCAAATTACTGAACCCTTACTTCGCTCGTGCATGTCGTAAAGACGAGTAAGAGCTTAATATCGACTTGGGCCAGCTCCATCTGATATCGTTTGGTCAATAATTACATACCCAAGGAGGGTTGACGTCAGGCAAACGGCCGGTCATAAAACTATTACCAATAACTTTTACAATATATACTATGGAAGAAGAGTACAAATTGTATCGACCCCAAGCAATTAGGATAAGAGGAGGAGAATGATGATTAAGAAGTAGACAATTATATATATACTTGTTTAATTCGTTAGTGATAAAATCATGAAATTTTAAAATCAAACACTATAAATTGGATATAACAACCGAATTATTTTTATGTTCCATGATATTGTTAAACATCATAAGTAATGATTACCGTTTGCTATAAAACTTCTTATTCATTTAACACTACATGGAAAATAATTAAATATATCGAAACAATCTAAGTTACGTAAAATCGTTTAGTAAAGATTCGTTAAAATGTAAAAATATTTCACAGCATCCGATAAAAGTTGCCGATCAAAAGAATCGGGCGCCATATAAAATAGTATAAAAAAAAACCATAAATTTATGAGCACATAGCCGCCATTGCACAAATGTTGACTGCAAACGCTTCGTGTGGTACCCCGCAATGTTTTATCCTCACAAAAGGACCATTAAAATTTGAACTACCAACCCTCTCTCATCGGCAACATAATACAAACTAACACGTGAATCTGTATAGAAATGTGGAGAGCATTTTATTATGGTTCTCCTCAGACTTTGACGATTTACAACCCACTTTGATTTACTTTTAATGGGAGCAAAGTAAATTTACACGAGCAATAAATCAATATGGCTGCACTATTTGGAAAATATTCAAACCGTTGCTTTTAAATTTAGATTTTTTGATTATATTTTTTCATCGAGTTTTATTTTTACAATATATTCCTCAATTGCGGCAGTCAAATGGTGATTGCGTCTTATAAATCTCCTCTTTTATATATCTCCCTCCCTTTATACAGTAGACTGTCAGACAATTTCCGTTTTTCGAAGAGCTGAAGTAAAAGCAAGCTCTTAGACTGGACAAACAACTCAGTTAGGTAGAACAAATTTCGAGAAAGAGATCAGCCGACGAATCCAACTGGGCTGGGCAGCATTCGGGAAACTTAGGAGGATCTTCTCGTCCAACATATCTCAGTGTCTGAAAACACAGGTAGACCTCTACGACCAGTATGTGTTACCAATGATGACTTACGGCACGGAAACGTGGTCCCTAAATGTAGGCCTCATAACCAAGCTCAAAGTCGCTTAGCGTGCTATGGAGCGAGCTATGCTCAGGATTTCTCTGCGTGATAGAATCCGTAATACGGAAATCCGCAGAAGAACGGGTGTATCGCTTAGCGGGACCTGGCGCGAGGACGCCCGCCGAGACGTCATCGCTCGCTGGGCTACGCGGCTGGAGAGGCCTAGGCACGGTGTTCTTACCATAGAGGCTCTCCGGCCCGTATTGACGGAGTGGATAGAGCGGCGGCACGGAGTCCTTTCCTTCCGGTTGGTGCAGGTGTTGTCGGGGCACGGGTGCTTCGGCAAATACCTGCACAAGATCGCAAGGAGGGAGTCGACTCCGTCCTGCCACCAATGCGGCAGTGACGAGGACACGGCGCAACACACGCTGGAGGTCTGCGTGACCTGGGCCCGGCAACGCTGTGACCTCGTCGCTGTCATCGGTGCAGACCTGACGCTGCTGGCTGTCGCAAAAGCGATGGTCGATCAGGAATTGGGACGCGGTCACCGCCTTCTGCGAGGCTGTCATCTCGCAGAAGGAGGCCGCGGAACGGGTCCGGGTGGATTCCCGGGACCCGAGTAGCCGCCAGCGGCCGAGGCGGCGCAGGCGCGAGTATCTGCGCCTGATGCCGCCCTAACCGAGGCTTCGGGTGATCGAACCAGGGAATTGTCCGGTCACCCGACGTGAGGCCACCGCGTGAGGACGACGCCCTGACGGCGAAAGCTGTCGGGGCATCGACAAGAGAGGAACCCGCAAGGGTATACCGCCGGGCGGGCCACCGAAGTCAAAGATCGGGTACCGGTGGCCCGCTCACACGGCGAAGAGAGGAGTTTGCAGGGTGGGTCCATAAGGTTGCGTGCCGCCTCTTCTGTCGCCCCGGACGTTTTGTCGGGGCGCGACCACATCCATGGTCCACATTGCGGGCATAGCATGAAGAATTAGCACGCTAAAGTGGCAATGGGCAAGCCACATCGCTCGAAGAACCGACAACCACTGGGTAAAAAAGGTTCTAGAGTAGCGACCACGTACCGGTCGATGCAGTGTAGGACGCCCCCCTCCCCACACTAGGTGGACAGACGACCTGGTGAAAGTTGCTGGGCGTCGATGGATGCAGACGGCACAGGACCGCACTCTGTGGCGTACCATGAGGGAGACCCACGTCCAGCAATGGACGGCGATGGACTAAAATGATGATGATGATGAAGTAAAAGATCTGGTTGTAGATATATTTTGGATTAATAAGCACTATAGCTTCCATACGTGCCAACGGTTTAAGAATGAAATATGACAACATCCCTTAACTTTTTATGGCAAAACAAGCAAAACCCTCTTCTAAAAAATTTCGATCACAGAAATTAATAAATAATCTATTTCAAAATTTTTTTGCTATTTATTAAAGAGTTATGCTCAATTTAGTTATGTAAAATTATGCCTATAAATCTTCAGTTATCATTCTCCTACTCTTATCCCAATTACTTGGGGTGGATACAATATTTACTTTTCTTTGGTAATACATATTGTAAAAGTTATTGACAATAGTTTTATAACCGGCCGCCTGCCTGAGGTCAATCCTCCTTGGGAATGAAATTATTGACCAAACGGCATCAGATGGAGTTGGCCCAAGTCATTATAAGGCTCTTAGTTGTCTTTTACGACATCCACGAGCAAAGTAAGGATTGGCAGTAGTCGTAGCCAGCAGCTACGCTAGCTAGCCACACAGTTTCAGTACAAAATAAATAACGTAAGTAACAATAAAATTATTCTCCGATTACTGATAAAAGCCTTCTCCGATTACTGATAAAAGTCTCCAGCTAGTTGTAAATGAGGTATTCCGTAATAAAACGCAATCATCCGAGATGCAGTACCCGTTCTATTAATTGAAAATTGACCTGTCCGTTCCACGTATGTCTTGTGTATTTGGTATAAATGAAGACACTTTGTTTGAATAGTCTAGGCTGGCATTATGTGGTAGAATAACTAAGAGGCAAAGGTATATCTAATATATTTCTCTTATAGACCGGTATTATTTAATGTGTATGAACTATAGAAACTGTGATGGATTAAGAATACAATTCATCTCTTCTTCCTTTTCTGTGGTGTCGTAACAGTTTTCAAAATGATGTATGTATATATATACCAGAACAAAAGAATGAAAATTAAAAAAACATGTCAACCCTAGCCTAGCTTGCTGGTACAGTAAGTTAACTTTTCTTTTATTGCAAAAGAAGCTTGTGGAAACTTTTGAAAGTATATTGTTTGATAAAAAAGAACGAAGAGAAGACCTTTGCCAATATAAATTTTATATATTTTTGTTCAGCTCATATTTATTCCAACGATGATAAGTGCCTTTACCATGTGATGATTAATTGATCTCATTATTATGCTACTCAAATCGATTATATATTATTGTATTCCCCATATAGGAGATAGAGAATGATAATTCTTAACCCGCGGTCATGGGGGTTGAAAAGTGTTACACGGACGTTGGGGTGGGTCTCACAGACACGTTCATTAGATATCAATATTAAACTAATACTTCATAAATTTAATATCATATTTATTCGTATTAAGTTTTTAGGTATTTACGTAAATAAACGAAACACAAATATCATATTATATTATCTTTTAATATTATTTATTAGAGTTTTAAAAAAATAACGACAAACATCAACAAACTTTTTCTTTTCTTCTTAAATATAGGTCTAGTATTAATTAACAATCTTTCTTAATGTTTTAACGTCACTTTTTTGTAGGAAACTAAAATATCTTTAGAAGAAAATAACAATTAATTACTCCAAATCGCTATCTTTGGTACA
Source organism: Lymantria monacha (assembly GCA_905163515.2). Classification (NCBI taxonomy): domain Eukaryota; kingdom Metazoa; phylum Arthropoda; class Insecta; order Lepidoptera; family Erebidae; genus Lymantria; species Lymantria monacha. Next base: position 29,462,767 of record LR991098.1, read on the forward strand.
GTCAGCACAAAAAGGTACAATATATTCTAACCAAATATATTTATTACAAATCTCGCAGCTGCAGTTTGTTTTATGGTATTTGTTGGCTGGACACTCTCGGTACCTTTTGCGAACACTAGCCTATTTGTCGGAAGTTCCCTTGTAGATTCACAAACAAATTTTTATATTTTTTTACATCACGTAGAAGCTACGATACATTATGGCGAAGTTCTAGTTGTTCCATGACAAGCCCGAGGCGTAGGATTTTTATAAAACGCAGTCATTTCTTTTTTAAACTATTATTAATTTTGTTTACCAGCCCTCCAAAATCAGACTCAGAAATCGGAGCCAGACTCGTAAAATCGAAAGAATACACTATCGTTCTGCTTCTGCACGATCCATTTTTTACTAATTACCGACAAAAAAACATAAATACTTGCTTTGAACTGTATATCAGCAATTTTAATTGAAAATAAAAATAAAAAACAAATACAAAAGGATAAATTCACGGGTAATAATTAAAATAATATCTATAGAAAATAGCGCAAAATTGTGACATCAACTGCGGGGATGGATCTCACATACCTAATTCAATTTCGTGCACGTGTAACTCCCACTGTAGCTGTCGCACGACTATCCTATTAACGGCGACACATAGAACAGTTCAACAGCTCCAGCTATTGAGAAAAACAGCAAATATGTACACTTAGTAACCGAACTAGAAGCGAAATAAAATGTGACGGGTCTCACAGACCCAACCCACATGACGCCGGGTTAACACAGGTTTCGGTAACCTATAGGTAGCGAATTAAAAGGCCGAAACCGTCCTGAGCGGGGGAAGCACAGTCCAAAGCGCTGAGGGATAATACCTTCAGTTAGTTGGAGGTCTTGTATCATCCTTCTGTCGGTCGGCTTCTGTGAGTGTGTCCAGACCATAACTTGTACAAAAATATAAGAATTGGCTAACTTTCTCAGACAAAAATACCGGATAATCATAATATTCCTTGACATTTAGTAAGCAAGTCACACCGGAAATTTTTACTTCATATCAAGTTTAAACCGTCCTAAAATACGGGGTTTGCACAAATCGTACGTTTCCTATGCGAGCTGAATTTTAATATACGAACAATTTTACACAGCTCTTGGTAACGAAGCCCCTCACTTACCTACCAAAATCTTAGACTGCTTTTTACAAGTAAGAAAATAACCGATTTTTATCTGTATTTTTAACTCTGAAAAGTGTTTACTTTGGAAATTAGGATGAAATTTTAGAAAAAAAAATCTATTACAGAATGAAAAGATGACTTTAAAGAAAAACAAACGTTGTTTATGCCCTGAAGACATCTGTAGAGAAACTATTTCTTTTTTAAATTTTCTTATAACATCTAAATGGATAAAATCAAATGCGGAAAAATTGTGTTAGGTAAAGTTTCATATATTAATGGGCGAGCTATTTACAGAAAATTCTAAAATATCGGTCATACTCGTATCTACAAAATATATTATAACAAGGTTTTCTCGACCCATTTATGACATGTCGAAATACACTGGTGAAATAGGTTTTCCGAATTATCCCAGCATTATTTAATTATTATTACAATTCAATTAGAGTTAAAAAATATCAGGGTAGTATTAATGTTAATTAATTTAGTGATCTCTAAACTGGCTTTTGATATTTTTGGATAATAAGGGAAAGTGGAATCATAAAAGAAGAATTTTGTGTTAGAAAGAGAAATAAAAAAATCTTTTGGCTGCACAGATGGCGTAGTGGTTAAGATACTGACCTTCCATGCTAGTGCCGTGGGTTCGATCCCTACGCAGAACAATACTTTGTGCAAACCACAAAGTGTTGTTCTAAGTCTGGGTGTAATTTATCTGCGTTAAATGTATGTTTGTAAAGTCCCCCGCAACACAAGGATTATAGTTCCTTAGTGGAGGGTGGTGTCTTTTGAAAAAGAAAACAGAAACAATTTATTGTTCATTCACATCTTACATAAAATAATGATTTCTAATATTTACATGAGCATTACACATTTGAAATAAAAACTATTTTGACGGATTCTGTCGAATTTGTATTTAATTTTTTTTTTTTTTTTGAACATTTTACAGTGTTCATATTCAGGGGATATAAAGTTTCAGTCAGGGGATTTTAGTAGTGGTAGGATCACGCTGTTGACAGTTCTCTGTCTACAGCCACGGGCCGGTCCGTCCGGGGTGGTACCACACTGTCACAGAAGATCGACGCCTGAGCAATGTGCTATTGCGCTTCGTTCGGTGAGCGAGAGAGCCGGAAGGCCGACAGGGTGTGTATGGGGTTTATATTGGTAGGCAGCGGCCTCGCTATACCCTTGGTATTGCAAAGTTCCATGGGCGGCAGTAACTCTTACTATCATGTGTGCTGCTGTTCGTTTGGCACCAATAGCAATAAAAAAAGTTGTTTTATTTTAGACTTGCTGCTGACCGAACGAACGTCTGGTTAAGAAGATATACAATGCGAAAGTGGAAGGATGTAGGTACCGGGGGAGACCGAGACTCACCTACCTAGACCAGATTGGTCATATACTGAAGGAAAGTGGAGTCAAGAGTCTCCGAAACCTGCGAGCGTGTATGAAGAGAATTATGAATGTTAAGGAAGCGAGTGAAGTATGCAAGGATAGAGTTCTCTGGCACTCTGTTCTCTCTGCCTACCCTGCAAGGGATATGGCGTGATGATATGTATGTATGTGTATGCTGACTGAGATTAAGATATTATGGACAAAGAAATTAAAGATACGTTAGATATTAATTGCTTTAATATATTTTTTTTTCAATAATTTCTTACCAGTAGATACTATCAAAAAGGACTAACAGATAAAATATGCAGATAACAGATGCCATTGAAGGAGCTGGATATAAAACCAACACTACTTACGAGCGTGGTATAGTAATTCAATTTGCCTTCTATGACTCGAGTCTAGCAGTGGAACACATATAAAGTTGTGATGATAATGTTGGTGATTGTGGTGATGATAGTTATGTGGATAGATTAGTTTACCAATCAAATCACTTTAATTTTAATACCAAGAACATTTATATCAATTTAATGAAAATATCAAGATGACTGAGCTTAGTACGATTTTTTTAGGCAATTTATTTAGATATTAAAATATAATTAATAAAATAATGAAAAAAAAAATACACGTGTAAGGATTAAAAAAGGGGTAAAATTATAAAAAAGGATAAATATGGATCGAACCAAAGCTATCTGGATAAGATTGCTTGAATTCTCAACTAAGCTATTACAATTTTTAATGACAATGGCAGTACTCACCTTTGTATTTTAATAATATTATATTGAATGTAAATATGAAATTTTTCATTAGTTAAAAATATTAAGAAAAACAGTATTTTCTATAGTTGAATCCTAGTTAGATGTCATAACAATGTTGGATAGATGGCACACGTCTCCTTTAAAGACGAAAATATAATACGAACCGAAAATTGAATGTCATACGACAGCTCACGCAGATGTAAGTGGTAGCACGATTGGAACGGATTTCCCATAGGTGTGGGTTCGAATCCCATGTGATCCCATGTTCGAATGACAATAATTTTTCACTCGTAATCATGTTTTTATAAATAATCAAACATGTTAAATGCTAAATTTCAGTAATTTGAAACCTAATTACATTGATTTACCGCCCCTAAAACCTTCTGCACGCTAAATTTCATGAAAACTGCTAGTTCTATTGTGAAAATTCAGAAAACATAAAAATATACATATAAATATCCAAGAATTTCTTGTTTATTCTCTATAATTACTCAGTTCAATGAAATAATGGTTTAAGAGCTAATCAATTTAAATGTATACTATAAATGTAGATCCAATCAGTGAGAAATGTATGGCATTTCAATAATGATCTGTAACAGAAACTGTTCGAGATTAGTGCTCAAAGCAAACCTATCAAGCTACAAAGGACGTGTAGGGTACTTGTATATGTAGTCGAATCGATATAATAAGACATGTTGCCTTTATGATGAAATGTGCTGCAGTAATACTTCAAAGTGAACGTTTGCGATGAAATGTAAATAGTCTTATAGAATAATATACAATGGATTGAATTAGGCGATACATGGCGGAAATCCATTATTATTATAAAATGGAGGAGTGAAGGAAAACTCACCACTTTCCCACGGTTAATCAATATGCCGTACACCTCAAGAAAGGAAGGAATACGGGATGGGATCAAGGTGGAATAGGATATAAGGAAATCTTACTCCTGTGATGAGCACCGCCTCCAGAACTTCTACTTGCAATTTTGACTTATAAAATATAACAATTTTTATTATAGTGTAGGGTATTTAAAGTTCTAATAAACATGAAAATAAAATGAAATTTTGTTATATATTATGGACACGAGGCTTTTTTTCTTATGAGGCTACGTTTTGAACCGCTGCGCCCATTGACCGAGGCGACGAAAGGGCAGTGTGCGGCCCCATAACCCACCATGTTTTTGCATCGAAATTAGGCCGACCTCTGGTACCGCTTCCTTGACATCCGTGACAGCCCTGGCGGGTTATCCTTTCAGGTATCATCACTATAGACGCCCCGGCAATAAACAACTGTGATGCCGAGGCGTCGCCCTCATGAAGCTGACCTTTCTGCGGGTGACTGCTTTCTGCGGGTGCGGACTAATACCCTGTCCATGCACCCGCAATACTACATCAACTACAGTATTTCTTTGTAAACAATATCTTTTGTTTTTGTTTCGGATTGAAATGAGAATACCAGGCTACTCTGTGAGCTTACTCTGAAGCATGTCTCATACAACTGCTTATCGGAGAAGCAGCTTTCTCTCAAGTCTACTCCCGCTATCTTAAGAATTTGACCTCAAGCTTTGTTTAAGGTCATTGCGAAGTAGACTTTGATGGCAAACTGCACTCACTGAAATTTGAAGAGATAATTTGATGGCATTTGGAGAATCTTAGAATGTTTTTTCTTGCAAACTTGCTAACACTGTATAATTTCGGCGCGCCAGCTCTCAATTTTAAGATGTGAGCTGGGATACCGGGAGGCTTTGATGTATTCAGGAACTCGACCAGTTGTTTGAAGCGGGGTTTATTACTTATTCAAAGGATTTATTTTGATATTTCACTCCTTCGAATGATTTTAAATATTTGCAAATAAATGGTTTAAAGAAATCGAAACGCACGTAGGTACGTTATGGCCTTATGGCGCACGTAGGTACGTTATGGCGTCTTGCGACCCATCTGATCAGCATCAATATGCTGTCTCCATATCTTATCTTATTGATTGTTCCTCATATAACTCAACCCTTCCGTCTCGATTTTTGCAAATATGTTGATTAAGAGCTGACTAAACAGCGAAAAAAATATAGCAAATGACTATCTTCTCCTTTCCTAATCATTATACAGTAAAAATATCCTCGCCATAGTCAAATAAATACTGGTAATGCATCTTATGACCGATCAGTTATTCGATGCAATGTGATTTCATAGCTCTCAATTACAATATTCGACTTAGAAAATTGCTGTCCGCCTATGACGCCGTGTCCTAAAAGTGTATGATCTCTTTAAAGCTTAGAAACCTTCAAATGCTGTATTAATACAGTATTGGGATTTTCGAGATATTCTAATTTTAAAGAGTATTTTCATTGTACCAAGCTTTTATGAGAGTTCAACCTTTTTAAGGTTCCGTACCCAAAGCGTAAAACATAACCCTATAACTAAAACTTCGCTGTCCGTCCGTCCGTGTCTCTGTCACCAGGCATCTCTATCTCATGAACCATGCTCTGTATCTCATGAACCATGATAGACAGTTGCAATTTTCACAAATGATGTATTTCTGTTGCCGCTATAACGTCAAGTACTAAAAAACAAAATAAAATAAATACTTAGGGGGCTGCCATACAACAAAAGTGATTTTTGCTCCTTTTTGCTCGATATTTTTTTAATTTCTATTTTGTTTTTGCCTTTTTGATTTATTTTTTCCAAAACACATTAAAAAGAAAATACCGAGCAAGGCTCGGTCATCCGGATATTCTATTTATTTATATAAGCTATCTGTTTCCAATTTATAGATTATGGTGTGGTCATGCTCACTGAAAAGGTCTCTGCTTGCGGTAGCTACGTGGAGCGGGTCTCTCCCTTCTCTCAAATATGACTGAGGGGCATGATGGCTGCTCTAGTAGTTAACCTATGATCGGGTGCCGCTTGTGGGATCTGGTCCAGCCATTTTTGTTTCCTTTTTGTTTTATATATATTCTTGGTTTAATTTTGTATATAACTTTAAAAAAATGAATCCTTATTCGAAGGGCATCTCACTGGAGCTAATATAAATTAAACAGGGAACCAATCACTATCATGAAAAAATATAATTTAAAAAAAATGACGAGCCTACTGAGTTTCTTGCCGGATTTTCTCAGTTTGTGGCTGCTTTCCGATCCGGTGGTAGATTAATTAAAATTAATTTTTTAAAATAATGTTAAATTGACAATATGTAAGTGTCCCTATGGGGCTTATGCGTAATAAAAGATTTGATTTGATTTGTCTGATTAGTGTGGTATAATAGGTCAATTTCCCTACCATTATGCAGGAGGTTCGAGCCCAACAGTGGGACATATATGAGCTGAGATGATGATGATGTTACTTTGAAAAACAAAAATGATATAATTTGAAATCAATTACAAACTTTAAGCTATCGTTGAATACGTTTGAACAAGCAAACAAGTTTATCGAATTTGGTTCAATCGTTTACATGTACACGCACACTTACTCTGATATTACATATAGGAGCGCCACATACCACTTACAGTCAGGTAAACTACTTTTATGCATGTCATCAAAGTTAATAAAAATAAACCAGGCAATCTTTCTTGTTTTTTAAATAGTATATTGTGAAAATAAATCCGTTGCACTTGTATAATAATTGGTTTCCTGAAACTCTGTAACCTCGTTCTATGCCATACCAGGTAAGTTCGCCAGACGTCAAAGCGAAATGGTATTTGTTTATTAGAAGCTGGAGGGTCAAAAGCAATACCTCTTTACTAATTGTACAGACAGAGGCATTCCATTGTAAACGGTATTGTTTTACATGGATCGTATCTGCCTCGGTGAATAATGATGGCGTATGTTATAAGATAATAGCGGAATTGCTCAAAACTCTTGCAGGCAAAGCTTTAATTTTTTTTTATGTCGTCTACTGAAGAAACGCCTTTTTATTGATTATAGTGGGTAAGAAGCAAGCACCTGCCTCACCATCTGCCACCCACTTTTGCGATAACAGAGGTACAGCTAGGCCGCTGCCTACCAATAAAAATCCAAAATCCACCTAGAAAGTTAGGCTGCCGACTCTCTCGCTCACTAAAAGAATCGAAACAGCACATTGTCACTTCTGGAGACGTCGATTTTCTGCGAGAGTGTGGTACTCTGGAACGGATCGGCCCACGGCTGCACACAGAAAACTGTGAACAGTGTAGCCCTTCCACGTCATTAAAGGTAGTCGGTATCGATGGTCAATGCGAATGATGACAGAGGTACGTCCATTCTGTCGCTCCGAATATGCGGCCATTTTAGACGAAATATAACTGGACTGAACATTTGTACGAGGATAAAATCGTCTAAAAATTTTTTTTTAACTTTCTCATAGTAACAGATTAACTATCAGCATGCTTGATTGTTAATGACCAATTCATTCTCAGACTTGAAGTATTAACTTCTAATCGAGTACCATATATTCAATCGCCACACAAAACAATATTTTGTGCGATCCACAGACGATTGTTTGGAACACGGGTGTAATGTGTGTTCGTTAATTTTGTATTTATTAAATGTGCGCGACACAAAGATGTATTCCTAATAATTTCCTAATCTTTAAAAAAGTAACAAAAAGAGTTTAATATATTCTGAAGTGTTATTGTCTTCTACAGCTTTATATCTTCAGGCCTATGTACCACTGAAAAAAGAAAACACTGTTACTTCATTTACCACGCCATTTTCTTTTTTTTTACGAATATCTAAAAAAGTTTTAATTAGTTTCCCGCTGTAGCTTACATTTTAGTCCACCAACAATACTGGTTCATTATCACGTCATGGCATGTGTCGCCATGAATATTTCTCTTTGATTAATTCGAACGCGGCTTTGAAGCTGTATTAGCGATCATAGGTGAACATTTCTTATCAGTATATGTTAATCTTCTATGACATTGAGTAACGATTATAAACCCCGTTTACTATATAAACTCTGTGGGAACCATATTTACAACGATGGCGTAGCGGTTAAGTAGCTAGCTAGCTTGCTTCCGAGTGTAGAGGTTTCAATCTTTACAGAACACGGCTCTTTTTGCGATTCATTAATGATTGCTTGTGTATTATTTATATCCGTAATTGTATGTTTACAAAGTGCCTCATGATACATTAATTAAATACCGTTATATTATATTGTTTCTTAAAACAGTAAATATCTATGTATATTAGTTCTAGAAAGTATTTTCATAAAATATATATAAAATTGCATAAATATTAATGGTTTTTATGCTATTTTTAAGATTATTTTCCTTTCTAATGACAAAAATAAGTGATTATTTTAATGTTAGTACTATGTTTAAAAAAATATTTTGATTTTATCACATTGTTGAGACAAACTGATCTTTTTATAAGTTTCACTAATAGTATTAGGTACACTGTAATTTACTGATTTTTCTTGTTTAAGTTGAAAAATATAATTTTACTACTAATTTATTAGCTCATCATCATCATTCTCCTACTCTTATCCCAATTACTTGGGGTCGATACAATGTGTACTCTTCTTTCATATTGTGAAAGTTATTGGCAATAGTTTTATGACCGGCCGGCTGCCAGACGTCAACTCTCCTTGGGAATGTAATCGTTGAGCGAATGGCATCAGAGGGATTTGGCCCAGGTCGTTATAACTAACTAACTTATTAACGTTTTCCAAATTACCATATTAACATAAAATTACAAATATCACTAATTTTAGAAGGATGTAGGTACCGGGGGAGACCGAGACTAACCTACCTAGACCAGATTGGTCACATACTGAAGGAAGGTGGAGTCAAGAGTCTCCGTACCCGCGAACGCGTATGAAGAGAATTACGAATATTAAGGAAGCAAGTGAAGTATGAAGGGATAGAGTTCTTTGGCGCTCTGTTCTCTCTGCCTACCTTGTAAGGGATATGGCATGATGATATATATGTATGTACTAATATGAGTTGACTCACCGTTATCATTGATCATAACAGCAGTTCTTCGAGGCATTCTGTTTACAAGTCCTTTACATTCTGTTGCACTTACGGTATCCCACTCTTGAATTGAAGCATTTATTAACGCTGTTTTTGATTCAGAATAGCTCAAAGTTGTTCGATAGGGTTCATCTCTGGATATTGGGTAGACTATTTTAATAAAAAAATATTGATGTTTCTAAACTTTAGTACATAGTGGTATATGTCAAGCACTGTTTTGTTGGAGTTTGAATACATTTATGTACTTTTCACTATTCCTACGACTCATGCCAACGATCATTTCGTCGACCCCATCAGTCGACATATATACAGCCCCAGACCATAATGCTGCCTCCACCGAGTTAAACAGTGGGCACTGCATAATCTGGAGGATACCTCGCCGATGAGTTGCCTCATGAAGGTTATACGCGCAGTTCAAATAACTATAACAAAAATGTGTGTGGTATATAAGCTTACCTCAAAGTATGGTTTTATCGAACTATTCAACATTTAACCAATTCTCAGTGGATCTTTTCCTTGTGTTTCTTCGTCGTTTCATTCTTGTTTCACTCCTCTTTAAGCCTGCATCTGAAAGTCTTTTTCTTGCCGTTTGATCATTAACCGATTATCTAATTTCCTCGACTTGCACGGCAGTGAGCTTTAAGGGTTTTGCGAGGTCCTTCAGAGACTTGCGGATGAATTTTTTGTTTTAGCGCTCAGTAGTCACCAGCTTTTGTCAGTTTGGATTGTATTTCCTTGAGAATTAGTCTCCACAAAGCATTTAAGCATTTAATAGCAGATTGTACTACACATTGTCAACAATGCACGAGTTTGGCAGTCTCTACTTGGGACTCTCTTTGTCCATGTGACAACTAGTTACTTTAACTTAACTTAGTAGACTTTAATTAGTGGTAGGACCACGTTGTTGACAGTTCTCTGTCTACAGCCGCGGGCCGGTCCGTCCGGGGTAGTACCACACTGAGCAGAAGGTCGACGTCTGAGTAATGACAATGTGCTATTGCGCTTCGTTTGGTGAGTGAGAGAGCTGGAAGCCCAACTGGGTGGATTTGGGGATTGTAATGGTAGGCAGCGGCCTAACTATACCCATGGTACAAGAAATGTCCATGGGCGGCCGGGATACTAACCATCAGGTGTGCTGCCTGCTCGTTTGCACCCATAAGCTATAAAAATAAAAAATAAAAAAAAACTGTGAGATTATAATTACAATTTTTTATGACATTTTTGTTATCATCATTTTTCTATTAAATTACACAGGAAAGCTGCTTTACGCTATGGGTTGCAAATGAAGACTGATAATAGATAGTTTTTTTTGGCAATACATATAATTTGGTTTTAATTCACCAGATGCTTTATGGCCAATGTCAGGGAGAGGGAAGAGGCCCTCCCCCCGAGTGTCCGGAAGCGCCCCCTGCATAAGGGCGGCAGCTCCGACTCGGAAGGGAGTGTCGTCATGCCTCCTCCTAAGGTCCCCACCGCGCGTCGTGGGCGTAGAGGTCGTGGGTCGGCGGTGGCGGCGAGGCCGGTTCCGGGTCAAGCCGATCAAGGAGGTGAGGTGGCGGCCCTGCAGGCCGCGAACGCCCGCCTCAGTAGGGAGGTCTCCGGCCTGCGGGAGCGCAACCGGAAACTTGAGTCGGAGTTGTCGTCGGTGCGGAAGGAGAACCGCGGGTTGGCCAAGGACATGGCTGACCTGCGGTCTCAATTCGCACTTTTAGTGCCAGCCGCGCCACCGACACCGGTTTCGCCGCCGAAACGGGTTGCGCCGGGGAGGGCGGGCCCGTCCTCTGCGCTCGTGGTGCCACCTACGTCCGTGGCGCCGCCTGCGCCCGTGGTGACTGCTGCGCCGGTTGCGCCCACGGCGTCGGCCGTGAGTGCCGCCAGGAAGCGCGGTAGGCCCAAGAAGAGGGAGGAGCCGCTGCCTGCGGTGCACGGTGTGCCGGAGGAGGCGATGCGCGTCATCTTCGCCAAAATTGAGTTGATGATGGACGCGCGCATCCAGGCCGTGGCGGATCGTCTTCCGCCCGAGGCACCCCTCCGACCACCGCTCGCCGCTGACAAGGCGAAGCGGCCGCAAGCGCCAGCCCCCGCCTCGCTGCCATGTCAGGGTGGCCACGTGGTGACCTACGCCGCGGCCGTAGGCGGGCCCAAGGGGGCCAAGAGGAAGGCTGGCATGGTGCCGGCTCCCGCCAAGGCCGGGCAGTGGCCGGCGCCAGTGGCTACACTGCAGGCTCCGGCTAGCGCACCCGCGACTGTGCCTGCTGCGCCCAGCGCTGCTGCCAGACTCGAACTGGGCTGGCAGGTGGCTGAACGCAGCAGGAAGGCACGCGGCCAGAAGCGGAGAGCGGCGGCCAAGAGTGCCGCTGTGGCCGCCGCTCCCCAGGCGGGAGGCAGCAAAGGGGGAAAGAGGTCGCGCAGGGGCCTCAAGTCGCCGAAGACAGCTGCGGTCATTATTACCGTGTTGCCTGAGGCGGCTGAGAGGGGCCTCAACTATGAGGCCGTCCTAAGACGCGCCCGGCGAGAGCTGGACGTCTCCGACATCAGAGGCGTTGAGGCGAGGACCCGCAAGGCTAGGACAGGGGCTCGTATTCTCGAGTTCCCTGGGGCCGAGGGCGTCAAGGTGGCCGATAGTGTGGCCTTGAAGCTGAGGGGGCTGTTCGGGCCGGAGGATGGAGTCCGAATCGCCAGGCCCGTCAAGTGCGCAGAGATGCGCCTCACGGGTTTGGACGATTCCGTGACGGTGGAGGACGTTCAGGAGGCCATTGTGGCGTGTACTGGATGTGTCTCGGACACTGTCCGGATTGGCACCATCCGCCCTGGTCCGGGCGGTGTCGGTGCTGTCTGGGTGCAATGTCCGGTGGAGTCGGTGAAGAAGTTGGCCGACTCAGGCAGACTCCTCGTGGGCTGGAGTTCGGCGCGGGTAACCGTGCTGGAAACCCGGCCCGCGAGGTGTTATAAGTGCATGGCGGTCGGGCATACCCGACCGACGTGTCGCAACTGCTTCGACTGCAGCGGGTTATGCTTCCGCTGCGGTCAGACTGGACACCAGGCGGCATCGTGCTCTGCGGTGCCCCACTGCCCCGCGTGTGCGGCAGGCAATAGGCCTGCCAAGCACCGCATGGGCTCTGGGGACTGCAGACCCCCGGCATCGGCCCCAAAGGGGCGGGGCGGCCCATCGACCGGGCCTGCGCCCGCTCCGAGCGTGACCCGATCGCCCGTTAGCACGGAGGAGGAGACGATGGATACGGTCTGTTAATAGACCACGAATCCATCCGTCTCCTCCAAGCCAATCTCAACCACTGCGCCGGTGCGCAGGATGTTTTCCTGCAAGCCATGGCGGAGTGGTTGATAGAAGTAGCCGTAGCCGCGGAGCCGTACGTGGTGCCCGACCGATCTAACTGGCTGGGTAGCACCGATGGCACTGTGGCAATCGTCGCCTCCACGTTGTGGCCTTCGCCGTCTCTGACCCTTAGGGACAGGGGCGTCGGATACGTCGCGGCGGAATGGGGAGAGATTACGCTTTTCGGAGTCTATCTCTCCCCTAACAGGAGGGTGACTGATTTCGGGGCCTCCCTCACCATCTTGGAGGCCTCGTTACGGCGACTGGCACCGCGCCAAGTCTTCGTTCTGGGGGACTTCAACGCCAAGTCCATGGCGTGGGGGTCCCCCGCGACAGACGACCGAGGACGGGCGGTCGAATTGTGGGCGGCGGCATTGGGCCTCTCTTTGTTGAACAGGGGCTCGGTGCAAACGTGCGTGCGTCAGCGGGGCGGGTCGATAGTGGACTTGTCGTTCGCTAGCCCCATTGTCGCCGCACGCGTGAGGAGCTGGTGCGTCGCTGGGGAGGTTGAGACCCTATCGGACCACCGATATATCCGGATTGAGGTCTCCCAGACCCTCCCGACGCCCAGCAGGGGTCACGGGGCGGACGGACGTTCCGCGTTCCCGCGATGGGCTGTGGGTCGTTTGGACCGGGACCTGCTGGCGGAGGCAGCCATCGTTCACTCGTGGCTGTCATCTGCCCACCAGTTGGACGGGGTGGACGCCGAGGCTGGCCGCATCCGCAATGCTTTGACGCAGATTTGCGATGCGGCCATGCCCCGTGTGCGGTGTCTGCCCCCGAAGAGGGCTGTCCACTGGTGGTCCCGGGAGCTGGCGGATCTTCGGGTCGCGTGTATATGCGCCCGAAGGGCCTGCACCCGCAGCCGGCGGCACCATCGCGACGAGGAGCGAGAGAGCCGGCTTTACGAGGGCTACCGCAATGCGCGGTCGGCCTTCAGGCTGGCCGTCCGTACCGCCAAGGACGTCAGTCGGCAGGAGATGTTGGATGGTCTCGATCGTGACCCCTGGGGTCGCCCCTATCGCGCAGCGCTGAGTAAGCTCCGCGCGCGGGGCCCTCCCCTCACCGAGACTCTCCAGCCCGGCCTCCTCACCAGGGTCGTCGAGGATCTGTTCCCGCGACGGGCGGAACACACGCCCCCGGTCATGGCTCCGCCAGACACCGACCGGGAGGCCGACGATGACAGTGTTCCGCCCATCACGGAACCCGAGATGGGGGCGGCGGTGGCGCGCATGCGCGGAAAATCCACCGCCCCCGGGCCCGACGGTGTTCCCAACCGCGTGCTGGCCCTGGTCCTCGACCACCTGGGTCTCCGCCTCAGGGGGCTGTTTGACGCGTGCTTAGCGTCGGGGCGGTTCCCTGGGTGTTGGAAGGAGGGGAGGCTGGTGCTCCTGCCGAAGCCGGGACGGTCTCCAGAGTCGGCCTCGGCCTACAGGCCCATCGTGCTGCTCGACGATGCGGGCAAGCTATTGGAGAGGGTGCTGGCTGCCCGCATCGAGCGGCACCTCGTCGACACGGGGCCCGATCTGTCGGATGCCCAGTTTGGGTTTAGGAGGGGTCGTTCGACGATCGCGGCTCTGTTGCGCCTGAGGGCCGTGGCGACTGAGGCCGTCACCGGCGGGGGAGTGCTGTTGGTGGTATCCCTGGACATCGCCAACGCATTCAATTGTCTGCCATTTAGCTGCGTCAGGGAGGCGCTCCGATATCACGGAGTGCCAGTTTACCTGAGGCGGCTAGTGGCGGACTATTTGGAGGGGCGCAGCGTCCTCTACACCAACCGAGTAGGGGACGTTGTGCGAACGCCCATGACGTGCGGTGTTCCGCAGGGGTCGGTCCTCGGACCCACCCTGTGGAACATCGGCTACGACTGGGCGTTGAGGGGGAGCCTCCCGCCCGGGCTGGGCGTGATATGTTACGCCGACGACACGCTCGTCACAGCCCGTGGTGGGACGCTGGAGGAGGCGGCAAGCCTGGCGACTCTCGGCACCGAGGAGATCGTCAGGCGGATCGGGGCGCTGGGGTTGAGGGTGGCCCTGGACAAGACGGAGGCTCTCTTGTTCCATGGGCCCCGCATGAGCCCTCCCATCGGCGTCTCGATCACCGTCAATTCGGTTGATATCAGCATCCGGGCCCATATGAGGTATTTGGGCCTGGTGCTCGACGGGCGATGGTGGTTCCGGGAGCATTTCCGCAGACTCGCTCCACGGCTCGTCGGCGCGGCGTCCGCCCTATCATGGCTTATGCCGAATGTGGGCGGACCGAGCGCTACTTGCCGACAGCTGTACGCAGGGGTCATCCGGTCGATGGCCCTGTACGGCGCACCGGTGTGGGCGGGATCCCTGACCGTCCGACTCAGGGCTCTTCTGTGGCGACCACAGAGGGCCATGGCGGTCAGGGCCATACGCGGGTACCGCACGGTGTCGACGGAGGCAGCGTGTCTATTGGCCGGGACCCCTCCATGGGACCTGGAAGCGGAAATGCTCGCCGGTTTGTATCGGCGGATATTGGGGGTGCGAGCGGAGGGCGGTGTGGTCTCGTTGAGGGAGCACACCGCCTGGCGCGTCGACGCCCGCCGCGACATCATTGCCCGTTGGGCAGTCCGGCTGGAGAGGCCTCGGTTCGGTGTGCGGACCGTGGAGGCCTTCCGGCCGGTGCTGATGCAGTGGCTAAATCGGCGGCACGGGGTGCTCTCCTTCCGACTGGTGCAGGTTTTGACGGGGCATGGATGCTTCGCCAAATACCTGCACACGGTCGTAAGGAGGGAGAGTACACCGTCCTGCCACCACTGCGATTGCGACGAGGACACGGCGCAGCATACGCTCGAGGTTTGTGCCGCTTGGGCAGAGCAGCGTCGTGAACTCGTCACAATCATCGGTGCTGACCTGACGCTGCCGACCATCGCCAGGGCGATGCTCGACAGCGTCAGGAACTGGGACGCGGTCGCATCCTTCTGCGAGGCAGTAGTCTCGCGGAAGGAGGCGGCGGAGCGCGTGCGCGAGGAGCGTCTCCTCGACGACGCGAGCCGCCGCCGGCGACTGGGGCGGCGCAGGCGCGATTACCTGCGCCTGATGCCGCCCTAGCCGAGGCCGCGGGTGACTGGATCGGGGATTTAGTCCGTCACCCGCCGAGAGGCTGACCGCGTGAGGAAAGACCGACATCCTACCCGAGGGGGGGACGTCGGTCGAGGAGAAGGTACTCCTCAGGGGTATTCTGTCGGGCCAACCACTGACGTCAAGTTACTCTGCTCCGGTGATTGGCCCAACGACGAAGGCGACGTCACGGGTGGGTTACGGGTGTGCATGCTTACGCCCCTCTGTCACCCCGGACGGAGTGGTGCGAGGAGTGTGCCGACCGTAACCCACCCCCCAATAAAAAAAAAAAAAAAAGATGCTTTATGGCCCATAGAAATATATCATTTTATTTACGTTTGGTGCCCCGCGTTTGGCCTTAAGTATGTTAAATACATTTGATATTTTTAAAATACATTTTGAGATATTATTTATTTTTTAAACAAATCCCTAATACTTTGGAGAGAGGCCGTATATATTCTCCTTCTTTTATATATAAAATAATTTTATGAATTTTATCTTTTCAGCGTTCATAATTACGGAGAATCTGGAGTCCTTCCTTGAATATAGTCGTTGAAAAGGACTCAAAATGTCGGGCAAGTAGAGATCAAGCTACAACCGCAATAAATTCCATAAAAACAGTTTTATTTTAAATATGTTTTACTCATGTACATCAGAAAATATTTGAAATTCATCATCATTTTCCTGCTCTTATCCCAGCTACTTGGGGTTGACACAATATGTACTCAAGAGGAGTAATACATATAGCAAAAGTTTTAGCAATAGTTTTATGACGCCTGCCTGATGTCAACTCTGCTTGGGAATGTAATTGTTGGTCAAACGTTATGAAGTGGAGTTGGTCCAAATCGATATAAACCTTTAGAGTTGGTAATATTCGTAACTGCTATCACACAGCACATTCATTAAAATGTAAGAAATTAAATTACTGAAACTTAGCTTAATTATTTATGAAAACCTGATTACGAAGCGAAAAATGATGTCCCAAGCGGGATTCAAACCCGCACCTATTGGGAGTCCAGCCCAATCGTGCTGAAGTATTAAGCCTATACAATGTGTAAACAATGTCGGGTAGATGCCAAACGTCACCTTAAAGACGTAAATATGTTACGAAGCGAGATTTAAATGTCCTTTTTTTTTTTTTGGGGGGTGGGCTACGGTCGGCGCACTCCTTGCACCACTCCATCCGGGGTGACAGAGGGGCGTAAGCGCGCACACCCGTAACCCACCCGTGACGTCGCCTTCGTCGTTGGGCCGACCACCGGAGCAGAGTGACTTGAGGTCAGTGGTCGGCCCGAGGGAATACCCCTGAGGAGTACCCTCTCCTCGACCGACAAGAAAGACCGACATCCCCGCCTCGGGTAGGATGTCGGTCTTTCCTCACGCGGTCGGCCTCTCGGCGGGTGACGGACTAATTCCCCGATCCAGTCACCCACGGCCTTGGCTAGGGCGGCATCAGGCGCAGGTAATCGCGCCTGCGCCGCCCCAGTCGCCGGCGGCGGCTCGCGCCATCGAGGAGACGCTTCTCGCGCATGCGCTCCGCCGCCTCCTTCCACGAGACTACTGCCTCGCAGAAGGTTGCGACCGCGTCCCAGTTCCTGACGCTGTCGAGCATCGCCCTGGCGATGGTTGGCAGCGTCAGGTCGGCACCGATGATTGCGACGAGTTCACGACGCTGCTCTGCCCAAGCGGCACAAACCTCGAGCGTATGCTGCGCCGTGTCTTCGTCGCAATCTCAGTGGTGGCAGGACGGTGTACTCTCCCACCTGACGACCTTGTGCAGGTATTTGGCGAAGCATCCATGCCCCGTCAAAACCTGCACCAGTCGGAAGGAGAGCACCCCGTGCCGTTCCAACCACTGCATCAACACCGGCCGGAAGGCCTCTACGGTCCGCACACCGAACCGAAGCCTCTCCAGCCGGACTGCCCAACGGGCAATGACATCTAGGCAGGCGTCAACGCACCAGGCGGTGAGTTCCCTCAAAGAGACCACACCGCCCTCCGCGCGCACCCCCGACACCCGCCGATACAAATCGGCGAGCATTTCCGCCTCCAGGTCCCACGGGGGACTCCCGGCCAACAGGCACGCTGCCTCCGTCGCCACCGTGCGGTACCCGCGTACAGCCCTGACCGCCATGGCCCTCTGTGGTCGTCACAGAAGAGCCCTGAGTCGGACGGTCAGCGACCCCGCCCACACCGGTGCGCCGTACAGGGCCATCGACCAGACGACCCCCGTGTACAGCTGTCGGCACGTAGCGCTCAGTCCGCCCACATTCGGCATTAGCCATGAAAGGGCGAACGCCGCGCCGACGAGCCGCGGAGCGAGTCTGCGGAAATGCTCCCGAAACCACCAATGCCCGTCGAGCACCAGGCCCTAACACCTCATATGGGCCCGGATGCTGATGTCAACCGAATTGACGGTGATCGAAACGTCGATGGGAGGGCCCATGCGGGGCCCATTGAACAAGAGGGCCTCCGTCTTGTCCAGGGCCACCCTCAACCCCAGCGCCTCGATCCGCCTGACGATCTCTTCGGTGCCGAGAGTCGCCAGGCCTGCCGCCTCCTCCAGCGTCCCACCGCGGACTGTGACGAGCGTGTCGTCGGCGTAACAGATCACGCCCAGCCCGGGTGGGAGGCTCCCTCTCAACGCCCAGTAGTAGCCGATGTTCCACAGGATGGGTCCGAGGACCGACCCCTGTGGGACACCGCACGTCGTGGGCGTTCGCACAACGTCCCCTACTCGGTTGGTGTAGAGGACGCTGCGCCTCTCCAGATAGTCTGCCACTAGCCGCCTCAGGTAAACTGGCACTCCGTGGTATCGGAGCGCCTCCCTGATGCAGCTAAATGGATTATTTAGCTGCATCAGGGAGGCGCTCCGATACCACGGATGATTGAAGGTGGATTTTTGAATACGTTGGCGATGTCCAGCGACACCACCAACAGCACTCCTCCACCGGCGCCGGCCTCAGTCGCCACGGCCCTCAGGCGCAGCAGAGCCGCGATCGTCGAACGACCCCTCCTGAACCCAAACTGGGCGTCCGGCAGATCGGGCCCCGTACCAACGAGATGCCGCTCGATGCGGGCAGCCAGCACCCTCTCCAATAGCTTGCCCGCATCGTCGAGCAGCACGATAGGCCTGTAGGCCGAGGCCAACTCTGGAGACCGTCCCGGTTTCGGCAGGAGCACCAGCCTCCCCTCCTTCCAGCACTCAGGGAACCGCCCGGACGCTAAACACGCGTCAAACAGCCCCCCTGAGGCGAGGACACAGGTGGTCGAGGACCAGGGCCAGCACGCGGTTGGGAACACCGTCGGGCCCGGGGGCGGTGGATTTGCCGCGCATGCGCGCCACCGCCACCCCCATTTCGGTTGCCGTGATGGGCGGAACAATGTCATCGTCGGCCTCCCGGTCAGTGTCTGGCGAAGCCATGACCGGGGCCGTGTGCTCCGCCCGTCGCGGGAACAGGTCCTCGACGACCCTGTTGAGGAGGCCGGGCTGGAGGGTCTCGGTGAGGGCGGGGGGCCCGCACGCGGAGCTTACTCAGCGCCGCGCGATAGGGGCGACCCCAGGGGTCTCAATCGAGACCGTCCAGCATCTGCTGCCGACTGACGTCCTTGGCGGTACGGACGGCCATTCTGAAGGCCGACCGCGCATTGCGGTAGCCCTCATGAAGCCGGCTCTCCCGCTCCTCATCGCGATGGTGCCGCCGGCTGTGGGTGTAAGCCCTCCGTGCGCGTATACATGCGGCCCGAAGATCCGGCAGCTCCCGGGACCACCAGTGGACAGCCCTTTTCGGGGGCAGACACCGTACACGGGGCATGGCCGCATCGCAGATCTGCGTCAACGCATTGCGTATGCAGCCAGCCTCGGCGTCCACCCCGTCCAACTGGTGGGCAGAGGACAGCCACGAGTGAACGATGGCTGCCTCCGCCAGCAGGTCCCGGTTCAAACAACCCACAGCCCATCGCGGGAACGCAGGACGTCCGTCCGCCTGATGACCCCTGCCGGGCGTCGGGAGGGTCCGCACGACCTCCATCCGGATATACCGGTGGTCCGATAGGGTCTCAACCTCCTCCGCGACGCACCAGCTCCTCACGCGTGCGGCGACAATGGGGCTAGCGAACGATAAGTCCACTATCGACCCGCCCCGCTGCCGCACGCACGTATGCACCGAGCCCATGTTCAACAAACAGAGGCCCAGTGCCGCCGCCCACTCCTCGACCGCCCGTCCTCGGTCGTCCGTCCTGGGGGACCCCCACGCCATGGACTTGGCGTTGAAGTCCCCTAGAACGAAGACTTGGCGCGGTGCCAGTCGCCGTAACGAGGCCTCCAAGATGGTGAGGGAGGCCCCAAAATCAGTCACGCTCCTGGTAGGGGAGACATAGACTCCAAAAAGCGTAATCTCTCCCCAGTCAGCCACGACGTATCCGACGCCCCTATCCCTAAGAGTCAGGGACGACGAAGGCCACGACGTGGAGGCGACGATTGCCACAGTGCCGTCGGTGCTACCCAGCCAGTTAGGTCGGTCGGGCCCCACGTACGGCTCTGCGGCTACGGCTACTGCTATCAACACTCCGCCATGGCTTGCAGGAAAACGTCCTGCGCACCGGCGGAGTGGTTGAGATTGGCTTGGAGGAGACGGATGGCTTCGTGGTCCATTAACGGGCCGTATCCATCGTCTCCTCCTCCGCGCTAAAGGGCGATCGGGTCGCGATCGGAGCGGGAGCGGGCCTGGTCGATGAGCCGCCCCGCCCCTTTGGGGCCGATGCCGGGGGTCTGCAGTCCCCAGAGCCCGTGCGGTGCTTGGCAGGCCTATTGCCTGCCGCACACGCGAGTTAGTGGGGCACCGCAGAGCACGATGCTGCCTGGTGCTCAGCCTGACGGCAGCGGAAGCATAGCCCGCTGCAGTCAAAGCAGTTGCGACACGTCGGTCGGGTATGCCCGACCGCCATGCACTTGTAACCGGGGCTCCAGCACAGTTACCCGCGCCGAACTCCAGCCCACGAGGAGCCTGCCTGAGTCGGCCAATTTCTTGACCGACTCCACCGGGCACTGCACCCAGACAGCACCGACGCCGCCCGGACCAGGACGGATGATGCCAATCCAGACGGTGTCCGAGGCACATCCGGTATGCACCATAATGGCCTCCCGGACGTCCTCCACCGTCACGGAATCGTCCAGACCTGTGAGGCGCATCTCTGCGCACTTGACGGGCCTGGCGATTCGGACTCCATCGTCCGGCCCGAACAACCCCCTCAGCTTCGAGGCCACACTATCAGCCGCCTTGGCGCCCTCGGCCCCAGGGAACTCGAGAATTTGAAGGTCCTAGAATAGTTCACGGTGATGTAAGTGGCAGCACGATTGGGCCGTACTTCCAATAGGCGCGGGTTCGAATCCCGCTTGTGACATTATTTTTCGCTTCGTAATCGGGTTTTTTATAAATGTAAGAAATTAATTATTTTCAAGAATTTTTTAGTTAACATTATCGATTTAATTTTCGTAATATAAGATATATAAATGTATAAAACACTATGGCACCCGAAAAACAATTTGGCGTGCCCTAAGCTCGTACCATTCACAATGACTCGCTGTTCTATTGATACACCATTCATCATCATTATATGCGCATTTAGCTACGAGAAGCGCTCCCTTACTGCCGAATTCATTTAGCAATATGTTATTGTATTGTCGGGGATAACATTCTGGTCCTTAATCTTGTTGTTATTGTTACAATATTACATACTTATTGTTTTCTAGCTGGTATCCTTCGTAATATGGACACGATCCAATTCGTAGTAATATATATATATATATATATATATATGTATATATATATATATATATATATATATATATATATATATATATATATATATATATATACATATATATATATATATCTTCTTAATATGTATAAATTACGCGTCACGTTGTTTGTCCGCGATGGACTCCTAAAGTACTAAACCGATTTTAATCAAATGTGCACAGCAGTATAGTTTGATCCAACTTAAAAGATAGGATAGCTTCCATCTCAATCTATAGTCGTAATATTATTTTATTGATAATAAATTATTTGTCTATTATTTGACAGTCACAATTATTTGTTATCTATTAACTGGATTGAGTAAGTATTTAATAGATGGTGCTATGTTAAACGTACAAACGTTTCATATAAGCTACAATTTATTAGCATAACCACCACGTGTTACTGAGGCTACCTTAGCCACAGCAACGCGTGGCCGAGTCTGCTAGTATATATATATATACACATACACATACATACATACATATCATTACGCCATATCCCTTGCAGGGTAGGCAGAGTCAACAGAGTGCCAGAGAACTCTATCCTTGCATACTTCCCTCGCTTTCTCGCTCACCGGTTTCGGAGACTCTTGACTCCACCTTCCTTTAGTACGTGATCAATTTGGTCTAGGTAGGTGAGTCTCAGTCTCCCCCGGTACCTATATCCTTCCACTTTCGCATTGTATATCTTCTTAACCAGACGTTCGTTCGGCATTCTTTCCACATGTCCGAACTATCGGAGATGAATTGTTATTCCAATATTAATGCGAACAAATTGGCGATATTGACGAGAGGTCATATTAAGAGTATGCGTAATTGTAGAGTATGCATGAAGACTATTATGAGTGTGAATAAAGCGATGGAAGTATGCCAGGATCGGGGTTTGTGGCAATCCGTAGTCTCTGCCTACCCCTCTGGGACACAGGCGTGAAGCTATGTATGTATGTATGTAATGCGAACATTTTTATTTCTTAGATTTATTTTCATGCTTTAACTACTCTATCGATAGTAGTTAGATTTCATATTGATATCTCAGCGATGTTCTTAGATATCGCTACTACGCTATCGACTTCATTGTAGGTGGTAAAATGATTACGGTTATTATACCCAAAACCGGAGCTGGGGTGGTTTCAGATGCAGATATTCTATTAAGTTTTTATACAGATTTTCTTTCGTGGACATTGCTTCATGCTTCGTTATTGATGCCAATCCATTATCTCCATTCTATTCTCCGTAATTTGGAATCACACTGCCAGGAGTCCTACAAATAATTATGTATATATATTCAGTCAAACACAATAATTATGGGTATTTCACTTCAATTATATTTTGTTAAATTGCTGATGAATTAGGAATGTTTATACTTACGTGATCTGTTTAAAAGAATAATATCAAATTTTGTAGACAGATCACGAAAGTAGAACCATTCCTAATTCATCAGCTATTTAGCAAAATATAACTGGCTCCTGCAACACAGTTTGTAACTAGCGTAGGAGCCAGAGATTCCCATATATTTTTGTTAATATAATAATGTTCATATGGTAATAAATAAATAATTATTATTATTATATCTCCATTTATTCACGGGATCTTCCATAGGGAAGCTGCCCGGTCCTTTGGGATGCTTACATGGGGATATGGATCCAACATACAGAGAGAGGCCTTTGGAGAAATTTAATCTAAATATTGGGATGGGACATCTACCGATGACATTCCACGTCTGCACATAACATACGTGGACTGCCAGCGATAAGTGTAAAACTATTGTATGATTATGGTAGCTAATATCTGATTATGGGAGTGGGTGCTTAGTGGACCGGTTCATCTTAAAACTATGAAATTTTAAACTGTCGTCTGCCTTCAAACCCATATTGAGAGATGAACGGTGGCAGACGGTGACTCGCCAACTCACTGAATGGGCCCCCTAAATAGTCGACACAAGCACACAAGCTATACGGGCAACAGGGGGCAACATTGGTGCAAGTGGCTAGGGGTGTCAAGCGATGCGGCGCCGGTTTCACCATTGAGTCTGCGATAAACAGAGCCATGGTTTCCCCGTAGTTATGCCCTTGAAAATGACACTTCCATCCCCGAGCATATAGCTCTGGCGACCTCTCTCTGACCAGCTGTTTAAGGCAAGCCAGAGCTGAGAGTCCTTCGGGTACTCTTCAGTTTCCACTCTAGCCAGCCAATGAAGGCCAGCTGGAGACGAGGCCCTGATCGACTCTCTGGAGTATTCAGGACCGCAGTGTCGCCACTCACATTCAGCACGCCACAAGCTGCCCTGCGGTTTTATTATTATTATATTATTATTATTTATTTTAAAAGTAAATTTCTCCCTTTCAAGGGGTAAAAAGTAAGGGGTAAAAAACAATTATTGTAACCTTAGCACATGGTGTTAATTGCTGATATGGTTGATGTGGTGAATAACTTACGAGTAAGTCGACAAGTGTTGAGAATAACTGCTTTCTGTAATATATGAGCTGTATATTGTGGCATCTGTAATATATTTAAACTGCGTTTTAAGCTCTTGGGTATTATTCCAGTGGCCGAAAGAACTATTGGGACAATGTATACAGTTCCTGCATGCCACTGGCGCTTTAACTGTATTGCTAGTTCTTGGTATTTTGAAAGTTTCTCAGATATAGTAGCTTGAATATTATGTGTTTGGTACGGCTATGTCAATTAAATACGCAGTTTTGCTTTCTTTGTCAAACAATGTGATGTCAGGTCTATTGAAGTGTATAGTCTTGTCAGTAATAATAGTTATATACCAATATAACTTATGCCTATTATTTTTTAATATGGTGTTCGGTTTATACTTATAATATGCAGTCTTTTTTTGTATAAATCTCACAATATCTTTAAACGAGCAATTCTTGTATATATATAAATATATATGTAATCTAAATCTCGTAAACGGCTCCAACGATTTTCTTGAAATTTAGCATACAAGGGGTTCCGGGGGCGACTTATTGATCTAGCTTGGTTTCATTTATAGAAAATATTATTTTGTCAGTATATTTCAGCAACAAAAATATAATTTTTCGTTGTACTAAAACTATTAGAATATGAAGGAAGGTTTTCAAATTTTGACGCTGTCATTAAGAATAGACATTTAGCTCAGTTGGAAAATCGAGTAGTCTAATCCAAACAAATCGGAGCTCGGTTCGGATCCTTACTTTTCCTATTTACTTTTTGGCCTTTTTTATTATTTTATTAATTATTATCATTTGCCCGCATTTTTGTCTGCGTAAAAATCGAAAATGGTTCTAATAAGATTTTTGTTTACTTTTTACGTTATTAATTTTATTGTTATTTAAGGGACGCAGGCCCCCCCCCTCACGTTTCGGAGGAGGCATTCGACCATCGGGGCCCTGCTACGCCTGAGGCAGACGGCCGCGGAGGCTGTCGCCGGCAAGGGAGTGCTGTTGGCGGTGTCGTTGGACATCGCCAACGCATTCAATAGTCTACCATTCAGCTGCATCAGGGAGGCGCTCCGGTTTCATGGAGTGCCCCTGTACCTTAGGCGGCTGGTGGCAGACTATTTGGAGGGGCGCAGTATCCTCTGCGCGGATCCCGCAGGGGACATTGTGCGACGCCCATGTCGGGCGGTGTTCCGCAGGGGTCGGTTCTGAGGCCAGCTCTGTGGGACATCGGGTACGACTGGGCGTTGTGAGGGAGTCTCCCCCCTGGGCTGATCTTGGTGTGCTATGCTGGGCGTTGGTGATTCCGGGAGTATTTCCGCAGGATTGCTCCCCGGCTAGTCGGCGCGGTGTCCGCCCTATCACAGCTCATGCCGAACGTTGGCGGAACCAGTTTCGAGGGCCGAAGGCTGTATGCGGGGGTGATCCGCTCAATGGTCATGTACGGTGCACCCGTGTGGACGAGGGCTCTGAACGCCCAGCTCAGGGCTATTGTGTGGAGGCCACAGAGAACCATGGCGGTCAGAGCTATTCGCGAGTACCGCACGGTGTCGATAGAGGCGGCATGCCTATTGACCGGGACACCCCCGTGGGACCTAGAGGCGGAGATGCTCTCCGATCTCTACCAGCGGGTTACCTCAGTGCACGACGAGGGTGGCTCCCCATCGTCTGACGAGATAGCCACCTGGCGTGAGGACGCCCGCCGAGATGTCATCGCCCGATAGGCTACGCGGCTGGAGAGGCCTAGACACGGTGTTGTTACCGTCGAGGCCCTCTGGCCCGTACTGATGGAGTGGATGGAGCGGCGGCACGGAGTGCTCTCCTTCCGGTTGGTGCAGGTCTTGTCAGGGCACGGTTGCTTCGGCAAGTATCTGCACACGGTCGTGTGGAGGGAGTGGACTCCGTCCTGCCACCATTGCAGTAGTGACGAGGACACGGCGCAACATACGCTCGAGGTATGTTCGGGCTGGGACGGGCAGCGCTGTGACCTCGTCGCTGTCATCAGTGCTGACCTGACGCTGCCGGCTGTCGTGAAAGCGATGGTCGACAGCGTCAGGAACTAGGACGCGGTCGCCGCCTTCTGCGAGGCTGTCATCTCGCAGAAGGAGGCGACGGAACGAGTCCGGGAGGATTCCCGTGACCCGGGCCGCCGCCAGCGGCCAGGGCAGTGCAGGCGCGAATATCTGCGCCTGATGCCGCCCTAACCAAGGCTTCGGGTGATCGGACCGGGGAATTGTCCGGTCACCCGACATGAGGCCACGGCGTGAAGGTGACGCCAAGAGAAGAACCCGCGAGGGTATACCGCCGGGCCGGCCACCGAAGACAAAGATCGGGTACCGTTGGCCGGCTCGCACGGCGAAGAGAGGTGTTTGCAGAGTGGGTTCATGGGGTTGCCTGCCGCCTCTTCCGTCGCCCCGGGCCGATTTGCCGGGGCGCGACCACATCCAGGGTCCCACCTTGCGAAGGAAAAAAAAAAGGGTTGATATTATGTTGTTATGTAAATTCATTATATCTACAATGCCTCGTCCGCCTTCATCTCTTGGGAGCGTTATTCTCTGCACACATGATCTTGGGTGGTGTTTTCGGTGGGCTGTTAGAGTGGTATTAATAATGCGCTGTAAGTTGAGGAGATCACTTTGAGTCCAATGTATTATGCCAAATGAGTATGTAAAAATAGGAATTGCGTAGCTATTAATGGCCTTAATTAAGTTGCGCGAATTGAGTTGAGATCGGAATAGAATATTAAGTCAGTGTCTGAAGTGTTTTAAAGTTCTTTTTGTCTCTATTTGTTCAATTTGACGTGCTTGATTGAAACCTTGTTATTATTAAAGAAATGCAATACCCATGATATTAGTTGTTGACTGAAAAGATGCAAACTTTTCAAATAGTTATATGTAGGACTCCATGCAAGTGTTATATGATCATGCTTACTTATAGTATTCTACCAAAAAAAATATCAATCATCTCAGGTTTTATATGTCCCACCGTTAGACTCGAGTCTTCTCCATAATGGGAAGGAAATTGACCTACTATACCACACTGGTTCTGACCAGCGGAAACAGCGGTATAGCGTTTTGTTTCCGTATTCTTTCTCTTGCATAGATGTTATATGCGTTTTATATCCCTTAGTTGTCTCTTATGATCACCCACAGGTAAGAGAGGGTGTAGTAATTTATATACTCACTCCATCACCAAACAAAAATATCAATATGAATACAAAAAATAACTAATTCAATTTTAATTTCTTCTTAATTCTAACGCAGTATTAATTAGTTAACACGAATCTCAATGGACCTGTTTCCAAAACTGGTACAATCGTTAAAACTTCAAGTTAATATACGACCACGTTTGCGTTTACTAAGTCCAAAACTTTTCTAACAAATCTCTGTAACAACATAAGATATGTAAGAAATAGTAATAAGATCTAGTTGTTCCACTAATTTGCAATTAATGTTCGTTTCGAGATGCAGTTTGGACTTGAACTTTAAATAATAGCACTATTTTGGTGTTAGAATTTACTAATTAGGAGATATATTTTCTTAACTTCTTACCTTGTTTGTCTAGCAATACAAGCGTTTAACTTTTCATCGCTAAAAACTAGATTCAAATCATTTTTGTATGAAAAAAACTTGGTAACAGCGCGGCATTTTAACTCTCATGGACACGGTCTTTTAACTCTCCCCATGTGGCAAAAAGATAAGGATACACATTCTCTCTTTACTTGTGCAACTCAAGGTTCAGCAGAGTGAGCAGCAGCACTCTTGGGGAACATAAAATACCTCGTTGCGATTAACAACCCTACTAACTACTACACTACACCACGCTGGTCAGACGGATTGGTATGAGGTTTTGTTTCGGGTTTTCCTCCGCTTACATAGTTATATACTTGCCACGGTAAAGGCGCTATCTTTACCGTGGTATATTGTATTCTTAATCCGTCACCACACCAAATTATTTATATTAAAAACTCAATATAAATATTGCTTAAGTTAAGAAAACCAAATTAAAAAAGTCAACTCAACAATAAAGTCCTCAATGATTATAACTGGCAGAATATTGACGTGTGAGCAGCAGCAATATACTGTTACCCTTCTTTCCGTGAACGAGAGCGTCGAAAGTCCAAATTTCTGGGGAAATTTTTGATATTAGGCAGCAGCCTAGCTGCACACTTTATATTACAAGGATTCATAAGTAGTATTAACTCCTCTTTTTTTAATTTTGGCCAGCTATGGTCTAGAGGCACGTCGTCTAATCCGTCCAGAGGGACGGAAGGGTGGCGCGTGGCCCCATCACCTACCGTATTCCCTACCCATCGCCATTGGGCCAGCCACTGGTACCGCTTTCTTGACATCCGTGGCGGAATTAACCCTTACCATCAGGTGTGCTGCTTACTCGTTGGCAACCATAAGTACTAAAAAAAAATTTGCTCACATCTTTGTAAATCTCTACGTCATCGTCTTTGATACCGACAAGCGATGTAAGTCTTGATAGTATTCGAAGTCGCCATCACAGAGATACTAATTATCGAAACTACAAAAGGCAATTAAAAACTTAGTCAATATACAAAACTGTTCAAAGTTAGTTACACATTCATAAGTCGTAATGCATAACATCGTACAAATTGTACAATTAAGCCACAGATGGTACACAACGCCGTTAAGTTGACAATAATTTAAATTAGTTCAGCCGATATGTACTTGTAAATGAACTAGAATACAATCGCACACACTCGCGAACTAGTTCTGTTCAACTACGAGCTACTAATTGCTTGGAAACGGAATTAGTTCTTGAGTATTAGAACATAGACATCATTGGTTTTCTTTGATATAGAAATAAAAATGCATGCAAATGATGGCTAGACTAACAATTAATTTATGATCGGGTCCCGTTTGGTGAATCTCGCACAGCTGTATTTTTTGCTTTATATTTTCGCAAGTTTTGAAGAGCATACCGGAGTTTAACCTTATTTGACATGGTGGATATATCCATTCATCCATCAGCCTGTAGACCTCCACCATTGTACATAAGTTTCCTCACGAGAATGCCACTAGAGACTGTCCTGTACTGCCTTCATCATTAGATGAAGGCTATAAAGAACCATTAGGTTCTTTGCGATTTTTGAGATATTGTCAATACACTTAGTAAGTGGTAGTCGCCCTACGCTGCGACATCCAGAGAGAAAATATTTCTTCCTTAACTGTTGTTGATTCGATATTATATATGTACTTCCATACATAAAGAATTAATTTCAAAAATATGATGTCTGCTGAGATTTTTTGCTGGGTTATCTTAAGTAAGGCCGCGTTCCGGTGGTAGATTATTAGTTAATTTAACTTAAAACATGAAATTGCCATTGTATAAGGGTCCACGCAGGATTTATACATAATACCGGACGAGGTCACCAATGACAAGGACCAGATAACAGTAGCCCACATTGCGCTAGACATACACGGCAGATTATAGAAGCGCGCGCTGTCCCTACTGGCACCTCGGACGTATGTACGCAGGATGTGACTATAGTCAGTCCCAAAAAAAAAATATCCATAATAGGTTTGAATTCATTATATTCTTTAATTGCTATTTCGAGCCATTATATTTTTCAGCATATAAAAATTTGTTTCAATTTTTCCATTAATTAATCTTTTTAATTATTATTGTTAAATATGAGCCTGTAAAAAATGGTATTAATGTTATAATCACCACTTTTGACAAGTGCAGTAAGCATTGCAGTTAGTATTATTAAATTGAGTGAGCATAGAAGAGTGAAGCTATTGTCTTAGTGATAGTTTACTCAATCTTTATGGCTTCCATGGCAAAGTAATGACTGTCATCGAATTGTGTTTTAATTAATTACAGGGTTATTTCATAGTATATTAAGTTCTATGAAAATAAATAATATTAAATTTAGTAACTCACATAGGTCGCAGCTCCACAGCTTGTCCGGGCAAGTCCCTCAATTAATTGGCGAGCTCCCCCGATTTAACTTGTAAACGAATGCAGAATACGTTGCCTTAATACAACCAGTTCGTATTCACCAATTAAATGTACCGGTTAATTCCTACGTGATTTGTGCAGGAGGGATTTTCAAAAGAGTTATGCGATTTATGTATGAAGTTAAACGAGAAAGAGGGGCTTTGGAGACGGTGCTTGAATCCTTTTCTTTTAGATTTTGCAGGTGTGTGTGTGTGTGTGTGTATCAGGGAAACGAGGGCATTGACATTTATCCTTATAAATATTTTATGAAAAATGTTTAATAAAAGGCAAATAGGACATTTGAATGGTTGAATTACCTTTCAATACTGATTAAATTGGTAGTACTGTAGTCTTATAATATCAATTACGAGTATTTCAAGTGATATTATCATCCGTGATATTAAAATTGTTTTATAAATTATGTCTAGTACTAGTTATTTTTTTATCGCTTATCGTGGCAAACGAGTAACCAGCGCACCAGATGGGAAGTGTTAGTGCCGCTCTTGGATCTTTGCAATACCAATGGTACACCCAGGCCATAGCCTACTAAGCAACCAAAACCCACCCAAAAAGTTGGTCTTCCAGTTCTTCGCTCCCCAAACGAAGCGCAATATGACATTGCCAATGCTCAGGCGTCAATTTTCTGAGTTTGGTACTACACCGGACGGACCGACCTACGGTTGTAGACAGAAAACTGTCACCAGCGTGGTTCTACCACTATTAAATGTAGGAAACCCGAGTCTAGCTATTGAACAATGATGATGATAAACAAGTCAGTCTAGACTCTACTTATAGAGTCTAGATTCCATCCATCCATCAGCCCGTAAACGTCCACTGTTGGACATAGGCTTCACCACGAGAATGCCATTTACAACGGTCCTGTGCCACCTGCATCCAACGGTTTCCTGCGACCTTGATGAGGTCATCAGTCCACCGAGTGGGGGGTTGTCCTACGCTGCGTCGTCAGATTTGTGGTCGCCACTCGAGAACCTTTCTTCCCCAACGGTTGTCGGTTCGTCGAGCGATGTGGCCTGCCCATTGCCACTTCAACGTGCTCATTCTTCGGGCTAAGTCGGTTACACCCGGATTTCCGTATTCCGGATTTTATCACGTAGAGAAATACCGAGCATAGCCCTCTCCATAGCACGCTGAGCGACTTTGAGCCTTTTTATGACGCTGACATTCAGAGATTAGAGTCTAGATTAACTTGTCATAATTTAAGTAATAATTTAGGAATACAATATGATATCCTTAGTCTACAGTGGCACTCGTTATGACCTTACTGTACCATTTGATTGCCAGAAGTATATACAGAAGCACTCTCCTGGGCAATTTAAAAACTAAGTGCGATCGAGTGATATTGACGTTTAAATGTCTTAGGTGCTACCTAAAATTGAGTTATTGGTGAAAATGGATCATCATCATCATCATTCAGTCTTTCGCCATTCACTGCTGGAACCAAACCTCCCTCATACTTCACCTCAAAGTACGGTCCTGTGCCACCCGCATCCAATGACTCCTAGCAATCTTCGCCAAGCCATTCGTCCAGCTAGGGAGCGTCCCACCCCCCATCATCTAATACGCGATCTCGTGAATCTTTCTTCACCATTGGTTATCAGTTCATCTAGCGATGGGGACTACACTTTGTTATTTCAGCGTGCTAATTTTTCAACTATGTGGGTTACACCCATTCTTTTACCGATTTTCGTATTGCTGATTCTATCTCAAAGAGAAATCCCGAGCAAAGCCCGTCCCATAGCACTTCATCTTAGTCATCCAGCATTTTTTTTTCGCAAGGTGTACCATTGATGTGGTCGCGCCCCGACAAATCGGTCCGGGGCGACAGAAGAGGCGGCGCGCAACCCCATGGACCCACCCTGCAAACAGCTCTCTTCGCCGTGCGAGCGAGCCACCGATACCCCATCTTTGACTTCGGTGGGTTAGTCATCCAGCCTGCATTTAGAGACTACAATCTGTAATTAATCAATAAGTCAAAATAGATATTAATCTTATATACATTAGAACGTATCTATCTTATAACGACCTGGGCCAGCTCCATCTGATGTTGTTTGGGCAACTATTATATTCCCAAGGAGAATTGACGTTTGGTCGGCGGCCGTTCATGAAACTATTGCCAATAACTTTTACAATATGTACTATGAAAGAAGGGTACATATTGTATCGATCACAAGTAATTGGGATAAGAGTAGAAGAATCATGATGACATTAGAATATATCTAAATCAAAAGAGGCTAATTTTAGACCTCTCATGATAAGCCTCATAAGGGTAGGTTACATTTTGTATTCTTTGCCCAAACACAAGAGGAATTTAGACAATATCATCATCATCGTCTTAGCCCACATATGCTCCACTATTGGGCTCGAGCCTCTTCAACAATAGAAGGAAAATTTACCTACGATACTACGCTGGTTAGGCGTATTGCTATAGGGTTTTATTTCAAGTTTTCCTTCTCTTGGATAGATATTATCTGCATACATATATCCTTTAGTTGTGTTTTACAACATTTACGGGCTAGAAAGAGGGTTAAATATAGTAATATAATAAATCTAAAGATTAATATAAAAAGATAAAATAAATGAATAAAGTTTACGTGGCCAATATTTTGGGTGTTTACAAAATATACGTGTATATAAATTTCGTTTCAAAATTCAAAATAATTTACGGGTAACTGGACCCCTACAACAAAGTCCCTTTACAATAGCTTAGTTTAACGATAAAGCGAGGAGTAACAATGTGACCCCAAGGATTCCAAAATTCTCAGATCATTAAAATAATTCCAAAGTTTCTTAAACATTCAACTATTCATTTCCATTGTAACATATACCCCCTTTATTTTTATGGACACGCTTCCAGCCTGAGTACAAAACCAACGTAAGCTGGTAACAATTTTAATAACATGTTATAACAAGCAAAATTGCACTTTCCTATTTTGTAATAACGTTGCATTTGATAGGAAAATAAACTTGGCAAGGCTGTCCATACAACAGATGTTACAAACACTTTATAGAAGACCAGTTGAAGAACTTGGTTCAAGTTTCTCAGTTCGTGAGATGAAATTTTATTTGGGAAAACCTTTTTTGAATATTTGCTGAAGTTCCAAAGCTCTCTTATGTACGACTGATTTCATCTATCTTCTAAGCTAAACTAAGTTTTTGGCAGCCAATAAATTTTATTAATGATATGATATAAAAGTTACTCTTTGTTTGAAATAATTAATAAAAAAGATTATCCTCTTTGCCCTGTTCTTATGCCAATTACATGAAGGTCGACGCAAGATGCTCTTCTACTATCGTACATATAGCGAAGATTTTGGCAATACTTTTATGATCAGCCGTCTGCCTGACATAAGTTGATTGACTTTTCTTTATAAAAACTTGATTATGAGCGAAAAATGAATTTCACACATGGGACTCCAACCCACGCCTATTGGAAATCCATTCTAATTGTGCTACCAAGTACGCCAACGTGAGCTGTACGACATTCCATTTCCGGCTCGGATTATATTTTCATATTTAAAGGAGACGTTGAATATTTTGCTGCTGTGTGGTTAGGAATACTACCAACCCTTACTTTACTCGTGGATGTTGTAAAAGACGACTAAGAGCCATATAACGACCTGGGCCAACTCCATCTGATGCCGTTTGATCAACAATTACATTCCTAAGGAGGGTTGACGTCTGGCAGGCGGCTGGTCATAAAACTATTGCCAATAACTTTTATAATACGTACTATGAAAGAAGAGTAAATATTGTATCGACCTCCAAGTAATTGGGATAAGAGAAAGAGAATGATGATATTACGCAACAAATAGCTAAGTAGTAAATATAAGTGTTAGAAAATTGAACAAAATTTTGTGATGTTATCCATCCATCCATCAGCTCGTAAAGGTCCACTGTTGGACATAGGCCTCCCCACGAGAATGCCATTCAACACGGTCCCGCGCCACCTGCATCCAGCGGTTTCCTGCGACCTTGATAATGTCGTCAATCCACCTAGTGGGAGGTCGTCCTACGCGGCGCCGTCCGATTCATGGTCTCCACTCGACGACCTTTCTTCTCCAACGGTTGTCGGTTCGTCGAGCGATGTGGCCTGCCCATTGCCACTTCAACGCGTTAATTCTTCGAGCTATATCAGTTACACCCGTTCTTCTACGGATTTCCGTATTTCGGATTCTATCACGTAGAGAAATACCGAGCATAGCCCTCTCCATAGCACGCTGAGCAACTTTGAGCCTTTTGATGAGGCCAACATTTAGAGACCACGTTTCAGTTCCGTAAGTCATCGCTGGTAACACACACTGGTTATAAACCTTTGTTTTCAGACACTGCGGAATATTAGACGAGAAGATCCTCCTAAGTTTCCCGAATGCTGCCCAGCCGAGTTGGATTCGTCAGCTAACCTCTTTCTCGAAATTGGATCTATCTAATTGGACTGTTTGTCCTAGGTAAACATAGTGATCGACAACTTCGAGAATCGCATTCCCAACCAGGACCGATACAGAAATGACATAGGCATTAGACATGACTTTCGTCTTGTCCATGTTATTTTGCAGCCCTACTAGTTGGGAGGCTTTGCTGAGATCATTGAGCATGGTGCTAAGGTCCTCCAAGGATTCTGCCATGACTACGATATCATCTGCGAATCGAAGGTGAGTGATGTATTCGCCACTGATGTTGATGCCGAGTCCGATCCAGTCTAAGAGCTTGAAGACATCTTCCAGCATAGTGGTGAACAGTTTCGGAGAGATAACGTCTCCCTGTCTCACGCCTTTCTGCAGCTGGATCGGTTTCGTACTCTTATCCTGGATGCGGACCGACATAGTAGCATTTTTATACAAACACGTTGATATATCGATAGTCAATTTGGCACCTCTGAAGGGACTGCAGCACTGCCCAAGTTTCGACAGAATCAAAGGCTTTCTCATAGTCCACAAACGCTAGACACAGAGGCCGATTATACTTCTCGGTCTTCTGTATAATCTAGCGTAGCATGTGTATGTGGTCTATGGTACTATAACCTTTTCGGAAACCGGCTTGTTCGGGCGGCTGGAAGTCGTCTAACTTGCGCGCGAGTCGGTTCGTAATGACTCTTGAAAACAGTTTGTATACGTGGCTCAGGAGTGAGATGGGTCTGTAATTCTTTAAGAGCGTTTTATCGCCCTTCTTGAAAAACAGCACCACCATGCTCCTGGTCCACGACTCTGGAACGTTGCCCCCGAGAATGACAGAATTAAACAGCTTCTGTAGGGCTTTTAAAACCGGCTTGCCGCCTGCCCTCAGGAGCTCTGTGGTAATTCCGTCATCTCCCGGTGCCTTTCCGTTCTTTAACTGTTTCAGAGCTATTCTGATCTCGTACAAGCTGACGTCCGGGATTTCTTCAGTGTAGTGCCGAGTTAGCTTGGATCTGGGGTCTTGGACCAAGCCGACAACAGGATTCAGGGATGATTTGTACAACTGCCCATAGAACCTTTCGACCTTTCCCAAGATCTCACTCTGGGATGAAATGACAGGACCGTTATCGGTCTTCAGCTTGGTCATTTGGCTCTGCCCGATAGATAAATCTCGTGCGAACACTTTGGAGCCTCGATTTCGCTCTATCGCCTCTTCAATACGCAGTGTATTAAATCGGCGAGTATCGCATCGCATAGATTTGGAGATTTGTCTATTAAGCTGCCTAAGTCCGGGCCAATAGGCTGCAGACTGTACCGTCATTTGTACTTCATACTCGTGATGTTATATCGCGCATCAATTGTGCTACTCAATTACCTTTGTCATAAAAACTGGTAAGATAACAAAAATGTGCTGGTGGATGTTATTAATATTGATTTATTTATTAACATCACGGGAGAACTAATACATACATACATACATATCATCACGCCATATCCCTTGCAGGGTAGGCAGAGAGAAAAAACTTAATAATAATAATAATGTATAAACTTAATAATAACGTTTCATACTTAAGTACTTAAGTAATGCAAGCAAAATTGGTAGATCTAGTATGGCATATAAATATATCGTGTGATAAAAAATCTTTGTGAATATACATATCATCATCTTCATCATCTCAAGTCATATATATCCCCACAGCTGAACTAGAGCCACAATGGAAGGAAAATTGATTTACTATCCTACGCTGTTAGATAGGTTGGTATAGGGCTTTATTTCCAGTTTTCCTTCTCCTCTCTTGCATATATTTAATTTGCATATTATATCCTTTAATAGTATTTTATGACACTGGCAACATAGTGAGTGGTGAACAGCATTCTTACTCGACCACTCTTATTACACCATAGGGAAAAGTGTAGACCTATACCAAATAGTGCCTGATGATAATCTAATCAAATCATTTATCATGTGTAAACCCCATAGGCACAATGGCATTCTCGTGGGGAGGCCTATGTCTAACAGTGGACGTTTACGGGATGACAGATGGATGGATGGAAACCCCATACGAGTAAATGTCTTTATGGACCATATGTTAATACATATTGTCACTTTGTTTGAAATTAATCTAATAATTTACCATCAGATCAGAACGCGGCTGCAAGCTGAGTAGATCTGGTAGATAACTCAGCGAGCTCATCACTTAATAAACTCCATATATTATTTAAAAAGTTTTTATAACACGTATAGCAAGTTATTAGCTCCAATGTGATGGAGTTCAAACTTGAATACTTTCTTATTAAATATATAATACAAAATAAAAAAAGAAATGGGTGCGTGTACTTATGTACGCGCATGAGAAGTTATATATACTTCTTTGCCATCTATAAATAGTTTATTATAATAAAATAAAAAAGAACTGGACAATGATAGTATAATTTCAGTAGTATTTACGAATAATCAGTAATATTAATCAAAATATTCAATTTAAATTACTACTGAAAATAATTCATTAGCATATATTATATATATATATATATATATATATATAATACACACACTTGTATGAAACTAAAACGTGTTGTGAGCTGACCAACCTGTTACTTTTGTGTTACAGTGAAGCATGCGCATCTTAAAATTTCACTCTCATTATTTTTTCATAACGTGCCTAAAGCAGTATAACTTCAAAAACATGACTATGTTAGATCCCACAGGTGATACACGATCCGTCATAATTAAAAATATTACCTTTATACAATATAAAATCATTAGTTTTGCTTATCATAATATGTGGTGTATTGTCAAAGTTTTTGCCAAAGGATGATCTAAATCTGTTTGCTTGGCTTGTTGTATTTAGTTGTGTTGACTTTACTCGATGTGTTTGGTTAAGAGTAAGCTTTATTGAGTGGATAGGGTTCAACTGAATTGTTAATAGACTCGGGGGTTTTGTTGTTTGGGCAATCGTGAATTAAGTTGTTTTCATGTTATTTTTGGATCTATACTCATGTGAACCTTGCTTTTCCTATACTTAATATTTTAAGTTTCGTTTACAAGGCGATTTTTATATTTAGTGAGAAAGTAGGTATAGTAATAATTATAATAATAAGTCTTCGTCAGTCTTTTATCGGGCGGCAATAAGGTGCGTGCCTGCAACGCGTGGGTCATGCCGATTCTGATGTACGCCTTTGGTATACTCAAGTGGACTCAAACCGAATTGGATGCCCTGGACAGAAAATTCCGTACTCTGTTGACATCGCGCAGGATGCATCATCCTCGTTCATCAATAATGAGGTTGTATATTCCGCGAAAATGTCGGGGTCGAGGCTTTCTAAATGCTATGGCCCCCCATAATCACGAAGTATGCAAACTCAGCGATTATTTTCTTAAGATGACGAGTGGTGTGCATCTTGATGTGGTGGCAAAGGATAACGGGCTTACCCCGCTTGGGTTGGCTAAAGAGAACTGTCGTAAACCTGTAGTACTTAGCACCAAAAATCGCGAGAGTGTATGGCAAAGCAAGGAGCTGCATGGCAGGTTCTACGGGACCCTTTTTTTTTCCCCGCTGTGGAAATGCTTTTTCGCACTGTCCCCCCACCTGTGAGGATGGGAGGACTTGTGTGGGACTCACCGGCCACCGTTCGACCGAAATACCTACTAAAACCACAGCGGCCCCATCCGCGCTTTTACAGGGTGCCGGGGAGATCGTCTGATGACATTCAATTCCCGACACCCCAACTCATGGCCGTCTGGCCGCGTCCCGTTGTCATTCAAGACGCTGGAAGAAAAAGCGCATATATGCGCCTCCCCTTCCTAGTCGCCACCGTCGGAGCGAGTTAGCGGACGCAAGCGCCTCGCGCTCCCGCTCCGCGGCTTCCTTCCTCTTCATGACAGCCTCACAAAAAGAGGCCATCGACGACCAGCACCTGTCGCTACCGCATCTTTGAGATGGTGGTCGGCAGCGACAGATCCCTTCCCAGTTCCGACGACAGGTCGTGGCGCTGGGGCCCCCAGGTGGGGCATACTTCCACTGTGTGGCGCGCATCGTCAATTAGCGCGCCACACTCATGACATCCTGGGGCTCCTTCCCTTCCAATTTTATGCAGGTACTTACCGAAGACCCCGAGTCCGGTAAGCACTTGCACCATCCTAAATGTTAAGCTGCCGTGCCTTCTCGTAAGCCAGCGGTGAAGGTGTGTGTGTGTATTATTCGACAGCAAATCTAATTTTTCAATGGATTCCGACTGTTCAGTTGTTATGTTCCATTATTAAAATACTAGCGGCCCGGCCGGGTCGGCTTCGCACGGGTGAACATTTATTTTTTAAACATTTTGGCATAAACGTACAGTAAATGCAGGACATACCTAAATAATAATGTATTTAGCAATAGTGTATCGCTGGCTTCCCTTGGGTTGATGTTTGAAAACAAAATGAGTAAACAGAATAAATGACATCAACTGGTAATTTTTAAAAACATTTCACTGAGGTTTAGAGTATAGGTATACTAATAATAATTATATACCTACTATTACTGTATAAGTACTGATTATCACATATTTCATAGAATAAAAAATATAGCACCCCGACTTATGTGCTAAGTTTTTTTTTACATTTATTTTTCCTTTTTGATTTATATTTTTTATTTATTTTATTTAATGTAGTTTTTTTTTATTTGTGTATCATTTCTTTATTCAAGTACATCTTTTATTTTAAAGACTTTTATATTAGATTTTTATTTTAATTTTCCATTTTTACCTTAATGCTTCACTATACACTACGTTAGCAGTAGTATTTGTAGATGGCAATAAAACATATTGATTTTCAGGAGACCCTACTCGAGAAAGTGCAACATATAGTTGGCCATGAGAAAAGCACTCTTTTCTTAGATCGATGTCAACCATAGAAAAAGTTTGTCCCTGGGATTTATTTATTGTAAGGGCAAACGATATCTTTACAGGCAACTGTAATCTTTTAAAAGATATAGGACAATCCGTCGGTATCATCGGGATCCGCAGAAAGTAAGCAAGCTGTCCGGCCGCGGGGCCGGTGATAATAGTAGCTACAATCACATTGTCTCGCAATTCCATAACCAAAGTCTTGTTCCATTACACATATTGGGAGGGCTTAAATTTCTCAGAGCGAGCCGCGCGGCTACCGATTTCATAGATGTGCCCCTCTCCTGCACTCCGCCTCCGCCGCACCGGCGCGTCACGGCGGCGAATTAATTTTATTTCAATTTTATTAAACTCTTAATATCTTTCGAATGGAATGTTCGATTTTAATAAAATAAAAAGTTATTTACAGGTATTGAAACAGCCTTGCTTGAGAAATCATTTATTTAGGTAAGGATTAAGGCAAAGGTATAAATAACTTGGTCTGATTATGGTCGAAATTTCTATTAAATTTTAAAATGTTAAAAAGTAGTTAGAGTGACATAACACACATGCTATCGCGACATGTTTTGTAGATATTGATATGTTTTTTAATATTTTGGAACATTTTTGGTTCTATTATCAATAGTTTTTGCAGCACATGCGATGAAAGATATTTTATGGGCGTTTTTTTACACCTTGGTTAATATTATTGTAATTTTAGTAGGGATCCTTATATTTTTCTTACAATTAAAATAGCCTATAATAATCAGTGATAATGTTGCATTCAAATGGTGAAAGAATTATTTAAATCGGTCCAGTACTTTTTGAGCCAATTCATTACAAACATACATACAAACCTTTCCTCTTTATAATATTAGTATAGATATATTATTTTCTGCAATAGTATTCATTTAATAATATATTATAGAATTCTAGACCACCGGACATCTAAGTGCTTGTTTTTTTTTCTTTTCAGTTTTTTTTATTGTGTACGTAATTTGGTTCACTTTTTACGCAGTTGGGTTTTTGATTTTTTTTAATTATTTTTTTATTACATACTTTTTAGTTATGAATACCTAGGTGACTATAGTTATTTTATTTATTAATAAGTAAGTATCTAACTATATATAGTTTTTCGACTGAAGTTGAGTACTAAATAGTTAGAAGTTGAAGATGGGCGACCGCGTCAGACATTTGATACTTTAGGTAGTCCAATATCAACACGCACAGTCATACAACTTTTTCGTCTTTTCATCGTAAATTTCTACTGTCTAAAAACCTGTATGTGAAAAAGGTTGTTACGAAACTTTAAATCAATATAGATTCTAAACGTTCAGTTGAATCGAAAAATGTTGAGAGAAAACTAAAAATGATTTTTAAATACCTATTCAACGATACCCCACTTGACATAGTTTGTTGACTTTAATTTTTTTCATTTTCACTATATGGCGTCCAGTAGTCGCCATTTTGAATTTTCACTAACGTCATGTCTTTAGTGACACTCGCCGGACTAAGAGAAATGGATTGACGTGTGAATCATAAAAATCGGCCCAGGCGTTTGGTCTATATAGTGCTTCAAAGGCACATACAAACATACATACATACATAAATACATACATACACTGTTAAACATAATACCACTCCTTTGCGTTGCGCAGTCGGGTAATTAAAAAAAGAAAAAACAAAAAGTCACAACCATAGATGAGACCGGAGCTGTTTGGATGAGAGATGCCTAATTTCCCAACTGAGCCCTCTTTATTCTTGTTGATAGTGGCCAAATTTATCTTTATATTCTAAATATATTTTTTTCATTAACTGAAAATACAAAACGATATTTTCTTTAGACGAAACCTATTTATTTCTCCGAAACCTCTTGCCTACTTTTCGTAGAAATTGCTGATGCCATTGTCGAGATTCGGAAAATATTAAATTGCTCGTTTAAATATATTAAGATTAGATAAATTTTAGAATAAAAATCATAATTTTAATAATAATTCTTTATGGACGTAACATTTGATGCAAAATACTTGGAGTACCTGGTGCCCTTCTCTAATTGCATATTATGTTATGGGAACCAATGTCCTCCCTCATTTGATAACATCTTTTTCATTAAGATCTAGACAATAGTACAAAAATTATTAAAAGTATAATTTATTTAACATAGAATGCCGTTTACCACCCGTTATATTATACGTGGGTGTGCGGAAAGTAAGCTAAGCAAAAGGAAAACCTCAAAATAATCTATCACAATTTGTCTGACCAGGAAGGTGTAGTACATCAATTTCCTTCCTACTACGGTGGCGAGCGTATGAGCTCGGATTATACTTAAGCATTTTTAGTGCTTTT
Source organism: Lymantria monacha (assembly GCA_905163515.2). Classification (NCBI taxonomy): domain Eukaryota; kingdom Metazoa; phylum Arthropoda; class Insecta; order Lepidoptera; family Erebidae; genus Lymantria; species Lymantria monacha. The sequence goes on from LR991098.1 coordinate 29,504,252, forward strand.
AGTGGCAGATGAAAGCCAGATTGCTACCAACCATAAAATCATGAACCTCTTCTTTTCTTCTTCTTAGTTCTCTTGTTTACCATGACTATAAAAAACAGAAAACGCATCACCGTGACTTCACCTAAAGTATGAAATCTCGCTCGCGTCTTCAACGCGAACATAATTTATTTTCGTACTCTGTGCCTCAATCAAATCCGTACTAATATTATAAATGTGAAGTCTGTCTGTCTGTTTGTCGCTCTTTCATGCCAAAACTACTGAACCGATCTAAATGAAATTTGGTACACAGATAGTCTAAAGCCTGATAAAGGACATAGGCTACTTTTCAATGCAAAAAAGAGTTGTAAAGGGAGATGAAAAGTTGTAAGTAATTATCGCTATTTTTAAAGTCTTGAAGAAGAAACTTAAAACTCATTTTTAGGCTATTGATAGATGGGGTACGACGCCAGAAACCTCCGCGTGGTGTACCCTGGGTGCGGGCGACAGTCCCCCAGATCCCTCTGTTGAATTGTCGCCCGTAGCGAATCTCTGGCGCGAGGGGGGGTTCCCCAGCGATGGGTTGAGCCCCAATTCGCTCCTGACCCTCTATTTGTAGAGGATACAGGAGGCGAAATTTCGGACGGGCCCGGTCACTCATTAATTTGAGAGCTGGGCAGGCTTATGCCACCGCCGACATATCGTAAACCTGATATCTTGCTTCAAGACAAGTTGTCGTGAGGCGTAGTATCAGGAACGAGGGTCTTGGCTTAACCGCCCGGACCGCGAGGAAGACAACCTCTATAAAGAATTCGACCTTCGAATTCGGAAATTACCCAGAATCCTAAGTTCTGGCGTGCGGCGAGAGGATGCATGGCAGATGGGCTGTTCTGTTCCTAGCACGCTCCAGCCAGGGTACCGGCTGACCCCCTGGTTGGTAAATGTAGGCTTGCCCGGGTACAGGGATCTCTGCCCGGGTCGACGGTTTTTCTCCCATACTCGTGGGAATCAACATGGATTTTCTTATACCTACACCTACACCAACACAAGACGGGAATCCAGAGGATTCCCACATCACGGCCTTGTCAAGCCAACGTAAAACTGACAACGACGCCTCGTCCTCAGGACTTGAGGCGTCCGCCGAGGGCCCGGCACAGGCGAAAGAGGCCCAAAAAAAGAAGACGAAGAAGCGGCGGAAGGCCCATAACTGGTCAGGCAAGGGTTCCTCACGGGACCGGCAGCGTTTGGCGGAGCGGAAGGCGAAGGAGGAGGCCGCTGCCGCCAAACAGGAGGAAGACGGCGGCAGATCCACTGCAGAGCCGTCAATGGACGAGGGCGACAGTAGTGTCGCAGAGCCGTCCAGAGACGAGGGCAATGGATCTGCCGATATAATGGACGAGGGCGGTAGTTCCGCAGAGCCGTCCAAGGAGGCTAGCGGGTCGGCGGAGAAAACCGCTGCCGCCAGGTCGTCGCCGCGTCTTGCGGCTGCGGCCCCGACAACAAGGGAGGAGGCCCTCCCCTCGGAGGTGCGGAAGCGCCCCCTGAACAGGGATGGCAGCTCGGGCGCTGACTCCGAGGGGAGTGCTAACATCATGCCTCCTCCCAAAGTTCCGGCCTCTCGCAGAGGGCGAGGGGCCGCGGCGTCAGGTCGGACGACCCACTCCCCAGCCGGCGGAGTACGCAGAGGGGCGGAGGCTCGCAAGCGGACCGACGACGAGGCGGCCGCCGCGAGGGTGCTGGAGGTGTTGTCCGGCATCCCTCCCACCGAAGTGGCGGCCGCTGGTGCCCGCGCGAGCGGTAGCGCCCCGGACGCGAAGGCCCTGCAGGCCGAAAACGCCCGCCTTGGTGGCGAGGTGTCAGGCCTGCGGGCCCAGAACCGCCGCCTAGAGTCGGAGCTAGCCGAGGTGAGGAGGGAAAACCGCCTCCTCACTAAGGACGTGGCCGAGTTAAAGGCGCAGATGGCGCGACTTATGCCGACTGCGCCACTCGCGTCTTCGGCCAGCGCTGGCCGCCGAGGAGCTAGCCGCCCAACAGTTGCCGCTGCGCCGAAGACGGCTCCGACTGCGGAGCGCGCGCCGCCGACAGTCGCCGGCCCACCAAACGTCGTGGAGCAGGCCCCGATAGCGGCCCAGCCGTTAACACCGACCCCGCTGCCCGCGGTGGGAGGCGTGCCGGACGAGGCCTTGCGCGCCATCATCGACTCAGTGGTCAAACTGGTCGATGCGCGCTTGGCCGTTCTGGAGGCAAGGCTGCCTCCGGAACCACGTGTCCGGCCGCCTCTGGCCGCGGACAAACGGCCATATGCGGCACCAGCCCCCGCCCCGCTGCCTTGTCAGGGTGGCCGCGTGGGGGCTAGCTACGCCGCGGCCGCGGCTGGGCCCAAGTCCAAGGGGCCCGCTCCCGCGACGAAGAAGAAGAAGGTGGCACCGGCTCCTGCCGGACTGCAGTCGTCGCCAGCATCAACACCGCTAGCGACGACCAGCGCGCCCGCGACTGCGCCTTCCGCGCCTGGCACGCCCGCTGCGCCCGAACAGGGTTGGCAGGTGGCTGAGCGCGGCAGGAAAAGTCGCGGTCAGAGGAGGAGAGCGGCGACCAAGCGCGCCGCTGAGGTTGCCGCTCCCCAGGCAGGAGCCGGAGGTGGCAGCAGCTCGAAGAGGAAGAGGCCGCGCAAGGGGCTCCGGCCGCCGAAGACAGCCGCAGTGGTGATCACTGTGCTGCCTGAGGCGGCAGAAAGGGGCCTCAGCTATGAGGCCGTTCTGAGGAAAGCCCGGCAGGAGCTCGACGTCTCTGACATAGGAGGCGTCGAAGCCCGGACCCGCAAGGCCCGGACAGGGGCTCGGATTTTGGAGTTCCCTGGGGCCGAGGGCACCAGAACGGCCGATAGCGTGGCGTCGAAGCTGCGAGGTCTATTCGCCGAGGAGGGTGGCGTCAAAATCGCCAGACCCGTAAAGTGCGCCGAAATGCGCATTGCGGGTCTGGACGACTCCGTGACGGTGGAAGACATCCGGGAGGCCATTGCCTCGAAAACCGGGTGTCCCATGGACACCGTCCGGGTTGGCGCCATTCGCCCCGGTCCGGGCGGCGTAGGTGCCGCCTGGATGCAATGCCCAGTGAAGTCGGTCAGGCAACTGGCTGGCTCAGGCAGGCTCCTCGTGGGCTGGAGCTCAGCGCGAGTCACCGTGCTGGAGCACCGGCCTGCGAGGTGTTTCAAGTGCATGGCAGTCGGGCATACCCGGCCAACATGCACTAATTGCTTTGACTGCGGCGGACTCTGTTTCCGCTGCGGTCAGACTGGGCACATGGCGGCATCTTGCGCCGCCCCGCCCCACTGCCCCGCGTGTGCGGCGGGCAATAAGCCTGCCAAGCACCGCATGGGCTCGGGGGCGTGCAGACCTCCGGCTTCGGCTCCAAAGGGGCGGAGCGGCCCTTCGACTCCGGCCGCTTCAGCTCCTAGCGCGGCCCGATCGCCCGCCGCAAGCCAGGAGGTGATAATGGACACGGCCCATTAATGGCTGCCCAGTCCACTCACCTCCTGCAGGCCAACACCAACCACTCCGCCGGTGCGCAGGATCTCCTCCTGCAATCCATGGCGGAGTGGTCGATCGGTGCAGCCGTAGTCGCGGAACCGTACGTCGTGCCTGATCGCCCCAATTGGGTGGTTAGCCGGAACGGAACCGCGGCAATCGTCACCTCCACGCAGCGGCACTTCCCGTCCTTATCCCTCTTGGATAGGGGCGAGGAATTTGTCGCAGCGGATTGGGGAGGGGTCACACTGTACAGCGTTTACCTCTCCCCTAACAGGAGAATGGACGATTTCGGGGCCTCCCTCACCACCTTGGAGGCTTCGATACGGCGACTGGCACCGGGCCTCGTCCTGGTCCTGGGGGACTTCAACGCCAAATCCACGGCGTGGGGGTCCCCGATGACGGACGATCGCGGGCGGGCGATCGTGGAGTGGGCGGCGTCACTGGGCCTCTGTGTCCTAAACAGAGGCTCAGTGAACACGTGTGTGCGACAGCAGGGTGGGTCGATAGTGGACTTGTCGTTCGCTAGCCCCGCTGTCGCACCACGAGTGAGGAACTGGCGTGTCCTGGAGGAGGCGGAGACCCTTTCGGATCACCGTTACATCCGGATGGAGGTCTCCCCTCTCCGGGACCCCAGCAGGGGTCACAGGGCGGACCGAGCTCCCGCATTTCCGCGGTGGGCTGTGGGGCGGCTGGATAGGGACCTACTGGCGGAGGCGGCCATCGTTCACACGTGGCTGTCCTCACCACCCCCAGCGGACGGAGTGGACGTTGAGGCTGTCCGCATCCGCAGTGCGTTAACGCAGGTCTGCGATGCGGCCATGCCCAGGGTGCGGCGTCTACCTCCGAGGCAGGGGGTCTACTGGTGGTCCCCAAGACTGGCGGACCTTCGTGCGGCGTGCATTAGTGCCCGAAGGTCCTACACCCGCAGTCGGCGGCGTCGCCGCGATGTTGAGCGGGAGGGCCAGCTGTACGAGGCGTACCGCAGTGCGCGTACCGCCTTTCGGCTGGCCATCCGGTCCGCCAAGGACGCGAGTTGGCAGGAGATGCTGGACGGTCTCGACCGTGACCCCTGGGGTCGCCCGTATCGCGCGTCACTGAATAAGCTTCGTGCGCAGGGCCCCCCCCTCACCGAGACCCTCCAGCCCGACCTCCTTCGTAGAGTGGTCGAGGAGCTGTTCCCGCGGCAGTCGGAGCACACGCCCCCGGTCATGGCTTCGCCAGATCACGACCGGGAGGCCATCGAGAGTGTTCCGCCCGTGACGGAGTCGGAAGTGGGGGCAGCCGTGGCGAAGATTCGTTCCGCCACCACGGCCCCCGGCCCGGACGGAGTCCCAGTCCGGGTGTTGACGTTGCTCCTCGAGCATCTCGAACCTCGCCTCAGGCGACTGTTCAACGCCTGTCTGACGTCTGGACGGTTCCCTGAGTGCTGGAAGGAAGGGAGGTTGGTTCTCCTGCCAAAGCCGGGACGGCCCCCGGATTCGCCGTCGGCCTACAGGCCCATTGTGCTTCTGGACGATGTGGGTAAGCTGCTGGAGCGTGTCCTCGCTGCCCGCATCGTCCAGCACCTGGAGGAGGTGGGGCCCGATCTGTCGGACGCTCAGTTTGGGTTTCGGAGGGGGCGTTCGACCATCGGGGCCCTGCTACGCCTGAGGCAGACGGCCGCGGAGGCTGTCGCCGGCAAAGGAGTGCTGTTGGCGGTGTCGTTGGACATCGCCAACGCCTTCAATAGTCTGCCATTCAGCTGCATCAGGGAGGCACTCCGGTTCCATGGAGTGCCCCTGTACCTCAGGCGGCTGGTGGCAGACTATTTGGAGGGGCGCAGTGTCCTCTACGCGAGCCCCGCAGGGGACATTGTGCGGACGCCCATGTCGTGCGGTGTTCCGCAGGGGTCAGTTCTGGGGCCGACTCTGTGGGACATCGGTTACGACTGGGCGTTAAGAGGGAGTCTCCCCCCCGGGCTGAGCGTTATTTGCTATGCTGACGACACGCTCGTCACAGCCCGGGGCAGGACACTCGAAGAGGCGGCGAGCCTGGCCACTCTCGGCACCGAGGAGATGGTCAGGCGAATTGAGGCGCTGGGGCTCAGGGTGGCCCTAAACAAGACGGAGGCCCTACTATTCCATGGGCCCCGTGTGAGGCTGCCCATCGGCGCCTCGTTAGTCGTCAACTCCATCCACATCAGTATCCAGGCCCATATGAGGTACTTGGGCCTGGTGCTCGACGGGCGATGGTGGTTCCGGGAGCATTTCCGTCAAATTGCTCCCCGGCTGGTCGGCGCGGCGTCCGCCCTTTCTCGGCTCATGCCGAACGTGGGCGGACCCAGTTTCGAGGGCCGACGGCTGTATGCGGGGGTGATCCGCTCAATGGCCATGTACGGCGCACCCGTGTGGGCGAGGGCTCTGAACGCCCAGCTCAGGGCGGTGCTGTGGAGGCCACAGCGAGCCATGGCGGTCAGAGCCATTCGCGGGTACCGCACGGTGTCTACCGAGGCGGCATGCCTATTGGCCGGGACACCCCCGTGGGACCTAGAGGCGGAGATGCTCTCCGACCTCTACCGGCGGGTTACCTCAATGCGCGAAGAGGGTGGCTCCCCATCGTTCAACGAGATAGCCACCTGGCGCGAGGACGCCCGCCGAGAAGTCATCGCCCGTTGGGCTACGCGGCTGGAGAGGCCTAGACACGGTGTTTTTACCGTTGAGGCCCTCCGGCCCGTACTGATGGAGTGGATGGAGCGGCGGCACGGAGTCCTCTCTTTCCGGTTGGTGCAGGTCTTGTCGGGGCATGGTTGCTTCGGCAAGTACCTGCACACGGTCGTGCGGAGGGAGTGGACTCCGTCCTGCCACCATTGCAGTAGCGACGAGGACACGGCGCAACATACGCTCGAGGTATGTTCGGGCTGGGACGGGCAGCGCCGTGACCTCGTCGCTGTCATCGGTGCCGACCTGACGCTGCCAACTGTTGCGCGAGCGATGGTCGACAGCGTCAGGAATTGGGACGCGGTCGCCGCCTTCTGCGAGGCTGTCATCTCGCAGAAGGAGGCGGCGGAACGGGCCCGGGAGGATGCCCGTGACCCGGGCCGCCGCCCGCGACCGGGGCGGCGCAGGCGCGAGTACCTGCGCCTGATGCCGCCCTAACCGAGGCTTCGGGTGATCGGACCGGGGAATTGTCCGGTCACCCGACGTGAGGCCGCCGCGTGAGGACGACGCGTCGGGCGTCGACAAGAGAGGAGCCCGAGAGGGCATACCGCCGAGCGGGCCACCGAAGACAAAGATCGGGTACCGGTGGCCCGCTCGCATGGCGAAGAAGAGGTGCTTGCAGGGTGGGTCAATGGGGTTGTGCGCCGCCTCTTCCGTCACCCCGGACCGATTTGGCGGGGTGCGACGTCCATAACCCACCGCAAAAAAAAAAAAAAAAAAAAAAAAGGCTATTGATAGATATAAATAAATATGACATAAAAATTTCGTAAAGAAATTACCCTTAAAGGGTAAAATAAAAATAGGGGGTGAAAAACTTTAGGAAAGTAACTTTTACGCGGGCGAAGCCGCGGACAGAAGCTAGTCAGTTATAAAATATATTATACAAGTACTTAAATATACAAAAATCGCCTACAGCATTCATTTCAAGCACATTATTATTATTTAAATGTCTATGATTATTCGATTCATTATTGATTTATGGCAACCCACTGGCCCAACGGTCCTCGCCTTTGCTTCATTTCCTTTCTCATTTTTTTTAAAGGGTTACGCCCTAATTTTTTTTGCCATTAAAATACATATAGTAAATTCAAATTCAACTTTATTCCTCGAACTTAAGGTCTTTGCGTATTTCAAGATGTGTAAATGATGGTTGTTTTTCACAAAAAAAAAGTAATACAAAAACTATTTTTGAACGTTAGCAGGTAGTTCTTAGAAATTCACGGTCATTTCTGGGAAGTATTGTTAAAAGGATTTCCTTATTGTTGAGTTATTAGAATATGTTATAACTTATACACGTGTTATTTTGAAGGCACGATTTCGTAGTTAAAAAATGTACAGAATATTTTTGTTTTACTATAAGCTGAGCGTATAGGTTGCTCGCTTTGACGTAATCGCGTTGATTCTTGTCTCTTAAAATGTCTCTTAAAGAAGTATTTCTTCTTTTCATATGAGTCCATATGACGTATATGGACCATGCCACTAGACTAGTCTATGATATCATTACGAGTTTTTCTTCTGTTGCGTTAATGTACTTTTATTGATAAAGATATGTAATCTTTATCATCACACGTCATATTCGCATCTCATATACCTCCATCATAATAAGAGAAAAAATAGCCTACCATAACCCACTGGTTGATAAATTTAGAGGTTTTCTTCTGCAAAGATGTTGTCTGTATTAAATTCCTAATCCATTATTGGTGCCATTGATTGTTAATCCTTCATCGCTGATTATGCCAGCATCGTGGTTTGTGGCAATCCTTTGTCCCTAGAGAAGTACCTCTGGGAAACAGGCGTGCGGCTATGTAAGGACGTATGTTAACCCATCATTATAAGTAAATTTCAATGTTTTACGACACCAACGAAATAAGAAAAATATTCATCATTTTATCATTTCAGCTCATATATGTCCCACTGTTGGGTTCGAGCCTCCTCCGTAATGGGAGGGAAATTAACCTACTATACCGCGCTGGTCAGACGTATTGATATAGTGTTTTGTTTAGAGTTTTTCTTCTCTTGCATAGATGTTATATAAGTTTTATATCCCTTAGTCGTCTCGTACGATCACCCACGGGTAAGATAAGGGGTGGTGAATTGTATTCTTACACCGTCACATACATACATACATAGATATCATCACGCCCTATCCCTTGCAGGGTAAGCAGAGATAACAGAGTGCCAGAGAACTCTATCCTTGCATACTTCACTCGCTTCATCAACATTCATAATTCTCTTCATACACGCTCGCCGGTTTCGGAGACTCTTGACTCCACCTTCCTTCAGTACGTGACCAATCTGGTCTACTCTGTCACTACACGGATAAATCTATTATTAAACTTAAGTAAAATTTATTAATATTATAGCTATCTATTTTTTCTTTAACTAATTGTATATTATAAAATACAATAATAATTACCCATATTCAATCATTCGTTTAGACCTTGGGAACTCCCATTTGTCATATTCAGAGCGCAAAAAAAAAAGTATTCGTTCAACTGACCTTAATTACTAGGGTCTTATGAGTAGTTAGGAGTACTGTAATACTTCATGTTTCCGTATTACTGGGAGGCTATTAGAAAACAATGGCTAGTGGCACAATAGTCGTTATTTAACGTGCATAATTGTACACGACAATGCCACTTAAAGTTACACGCACCATTGATTTTAGTATGATCTGTTACTTGTTTAGTATTTAAAGGTCCAAATGTTTGTTAAGTAAAACATTAATATGTCTAGAACGTAAACTTATATATTTAAAAAAAAACCTTTTTAAGTTTGGTGATAAAATAAAAAAAAAAAATCGGCTTTGTGCGAGTTATATTTGCACACGAAGGGTTCCGTAAAACTAAAAAAAAAAATATGTGATGTAACTAAAAATTTAAGGATTTCTGAATTTTCTTTTATATGCGCTATAAAAAATTACTTCATGCCAAATTTTAAGATTCTAGGTCGACTGTCCCTTTAGGTGTTAATTCCCTTGCAAGAAGTTGCGAGTTTGAAAATATGCGACTTAAATTGCTGTTTCTTTTGATTGCGTTGACATAGACGTTTTATTTTTTTACAGCTTAAAGGTAATGTAGACTTGAGAATTTGATATAATTTTCAACTAAATACCTCTACACGTTAAGGGGGAAAGGGGTAGTGAGTTTCAAATTATTAAAATATTTTTTATATGATGTAATTAAAAATTTACTAGTTTCACAATTTTTCTTTTATCTATGCTATAAGACGTTGCTTCGTACCAAATTTCAAAACTCTGAGTTTACAGGAAGTACCCTGTAGGTTTTGATTCCCTTGCGAGAGTCAAAAATTTGCAGAAATTTGTGACCTAAACAACTGTATCTTTTGATTGCGTTAGCATAGAAGTTTGATTTTTTCACAGCTCCAAGGAACAGTAGACTTGAGTATTTAATATAAATTACAGTTTGATACCTCCACGCGTTCCTGAGAAACCGAGAAACTGAATCCGTCTGTCCGTCTGTCTTTACAGCACAACAAAGTGATCCTATAAGGATCCGTTCTTCCTTTCGAGGTACGGAACCCTAAAAAATAAATTTTATTTTGTAAATCTTGGACATTAATTAGAGGCCAATGAAAGAATTAAATATTTGCTAAAAACACAACAAAATATGGTGCCCTTCTCAGCTTATAGCACAGTAGACAAGAGACTACACCGCTGTTCTGACAGGTCCACAAAAATATAACTTAATAGGAATTAAAAATAATAAACTCATTTCATTAGCATGGTATAGTATTATATTTTTTTTTCCAAATGTGAATGATTCTTGAGATCAGAATTTGGATATAGACAATTTAAAACATGAATACTTTGAGACACAGCAATCTATAAATCAACATAAAAGAACTATCCTGTTGCGCCTATAGCACGTAAAATTATATACGACTTAAAAGTTTCCCACATAACAAACTATAACTATAGTGCGTAGATGGTGTAGTGGTTAAGATATCGACTTTCCGTGACAGTGTCTTGGTGTCGATTCTCATACAGGACAATACTTTTTGCGATTCACAAAGTGTTGTTCTGAGTCTGGGTGTAATTTATCTGCTTTAATTATATGTATGTAAAGTCCCCCGTAATATAAAGATTATTTTCTTAGTGCTGCGTGATATAAAAAAAAAATAAGTCATTATGATCTATCTTTTATTCATCTATCTTTTTTTATTATTATCTATTAAGGAGACTTCATAGTTTGTGATATCATCATCATGGCAATTACTTGAGATCGATACAATATGTACTCTTCTTTCATAGTACATATTGTAATAGTTATTGGCAATAGTTTTATGACCGGCCGCCAGCCAGACGTCAACCCTCCTTGGAAATGTAATTGTTGACCAAACAACATCAGATAGATTTGGCCTAGGTCATTATAAGGCTCTTAGTCACCTTTTACGACACCCACGAGCAAATCAAGAATTGGTAGTATAAGAAGCCGCTACCACACAGCTTAGTTTGTGATCTAATGCTTTGTAAGTCTATCCTTTCCATTTCAGCATATAAAATGAGCGACTTATTATTTGTGACATTATTCTAAAATTCCATTTTATAAATCGCTATACAAGAACTGTCAATCTATTATCAAGATCATCTTCTTCTTACCTCAATTACTTGAGGTCGACACAATATGTACTCCTCTTCCATCGTAAATATTGTAGAAGTTATTGTCAATAGTTTTATAAACAGCCACCTGCCTAACGTCAACCCTCCTTAAGAAGGTAATTGTTGACCAAACGGCATCAGATGTAGTTAACTCAGGTTGATATAAAGGTCTTAGTCTTTTAGGATACCTTAGAAATGTAAGAATTGGTATTATTCCCAGCCATTACCACTCATCACCAAGAACACTGTATAATCTATAAAAAATATTTCTTACCGAACTTTTATTAAAGCATGAAATAAATATAAATTATTTTGTCTGTAAAAGAATTTTAAATGATGTTATTCTTATGGGCTTTGTCCAGAAAATAAAAAGCCTACTACACCACACTGACTAAGGATAGGTTGGCCATAGAGGTTTTTTTTTTATAAAGTTGCCCTTCGCTTGAAATAATGTTACCTGGTTATTTATTATTTGTAATTGCCGATACCCACGGAGTAGTGGCCATTGAATTTTGACTACATCACTGTGAAGAAGTAAAATAATACACGCTGCTAATTCAAGACCAATCCATAACTCCTTTCTCGTCATGATTTTTGATGTTTACGCGAGTATAAAACATTTAAAATAAAGTATTTTTACGGATTATATTTCATTTGTCTTTGATTTTTAGCTGCCCGACGATTCGAAGACTTTTAAGCATGATCATGGACCATAAAAATATTTCAAGCTCTTTCTTTTCAATTTTCTCACGCATTTAGTTAACATATATCTATGAAATTTAATTCTGGTTAGGCGAAAATTTACAACTTATAGTTTGCCTTGTCACTTCTGCAGTTTGGAACTAACCCCATCACACATTGCCATCATTAATACTATTTTAAGCAAGTATTCACAATGATATCCAAAGATGACACCAAGGTTTGATCTTAAGGCAGTCTCTAGAAACACATTTAATTGTCTTACAACTTTATATGTAATAGAAAAAAAAATCAACTCGATGATTTATAAAATATGGTTCCATTTCCCTCCTGTGCAATATTATGACAGTAAGCAAAATTTATTAGTTTATTAATAGCTACTCGACTCTCGAGCCTGACTTAAATTATTATTAATTGAGATTACATTAAATCTATTTATTAGGCCAATAATGGACACTGTTAGACTCAGTCCTTTACACAAAGATGGAAACTCTATTATAGTAGTGATGGTGAGTTTGAGACTAGGTTGGTTATTACGACACCTCTGTGAAAGTAATAATGGGTGACATATTGTAAAGTAAGTAGTAATTAAAATTTATTTCATAGATATTATTAAGAATACTTGTTATAAAACTTTTAAAGGTGTTTTTATAATCAAATTTTGAAAAGAATTCGTGTGAGCCATATTTTTTTGTTTTTCACTTGAGTCGGTTGTTATTAGACGGACTTGGTCCGCCCAGTTCTGTTGGCTTGTTTTATGGCCACGATTTGTATTATACACGTGATGGTTGCACGTGGTGTTAGGACGAGCGTGTTTTATGCGAACGTAATGTTTGTTATGAAATATATTTCTTTGTATTTCCTTAGTTAATTGATCGTATAAATCTAAATTGGATAAGAGAAATAATATTAGTAATTTTTTTACGAATCTAAATCCTTATATGTAATTTGGTTATGAATAGCTGCATATTGATAATGTGATTTTTTTTGTAATTAATTGAGAAATTGTAAAATATTAGAAAGAATAATATTGAGAATGAAACGTATGAAGACATAGCATTATAGAGTTTCTTGCAGGACTGGTATAACCAATTGTATTGAAATAAATGTCACTCTATAGACAACACTCGTGTCAATACATCGAGTTATCAGCATAACTATGAATAAACATATATATACATACATACATATACGTCTTTCATTTATATTTAAGAAATATCCATTAAAGGTAGGCGCAATGAATTGTATTCTTACTCCGTCACTATACGGCATACTTTCGTCATTTTAAATCAAGACATTAAAATATTAATCAAACAAATAAAGAAGCATTAAGAGGAATATTTTATTATCTTTAAAGAATTGCTACACGTGCCTTCTGGCTGAGGTGGTGGCTGCCGAGAGGTTGCCCCAACGCTCCGTTCACTCTATTTCCCGCATTCACTCTTCGCTCTATATCAGTGGTGTACCGTCCATCTCGGCTAAATCCACATCCAAGATATACAAATTCATCCACTTGCTCTAGTACATCATTACCTATTGTTACTCTTACATCTGTTCTGGCTTCATCTCTTTCAAAGACCATTATTTTGGTTTTGCTCACATTCACGCGTAGACCCCTTTTCTTACAATCTTCTGCCATTGTGTCGACTAGGGTCTGCAGGTCAGTCGCTGACTGTGCCAGCAGGACTGCATCATCTGCATAAAGCAGAGCAGAGACCACTGAGTCACCCATCTGGACTCCCACATTCATATCGTTCAACCTTTGGAGACATTTATCCAGATATATGATAAACAGCCTGGCTGATAGAACGCAGCCCTGTCTAACGCCGATATTGACGTCAAACCAAGGCGACATTCCATCATCCAGCCGCACACAGGCTCTACAGCCCATGTAACTGGATTGCACAGCCTGCAGCAGTTTACCGTTAATACCATACTCCGGTAAAATGTCCGGTAAAACATAACGCAGTGCTTGTCCCAACATTACTGTATGGAAGCGAGAGTTGGGTATGCAGAAAAGAGTATCAAAGTAAAATTAATGCGGTCGAAATGCGATCTCTTCGGAAAATCTGTGGAGTTAGGCTGACCGACCGCATTCGTAACGACGACGTAAGAGAGCGAGTAGGTATGAATGAGAGTATTGGTGTAAAGATGCTAAAGGGAATGCTCCGATGGTTCGGACATGTGGAAAGAATGCCGAACGAACGTCTGGTTAAGAAGATATACAATGCGAAAGTGGAAGGATGTAGGTACCGAGGGAGACCGAGACTAACCTACCTAGACCAGATCGGTCAGGTACTGAAGGAAGGTGGAGTCAAGAGTCTCCGAAACCGGAGAGCGTGTATGAAGAGGATTATGAATGTTGAGGAAGCGAGTGAAGTATGCAGAGATAGAGTTCTCTGGCACTCTGTTCTCTCTGCCTACCCTGCAAGGGATATGGCGTGATGATATGTATGTATGTATGTATTAAAGAAAATTATCAGATTGCATAGATTGCATATTTGCCTGATCAAGAAACTTTCTTATCGAATGCCATGGATTGCATTCTCGTATATGACAATTCTTTGTGTGTTATACAAAAGATGGTTCTATGTTTAAGGGTAATTCGTATACGTTAATGTTTTTAAAGTCTTTGAGATACAAGAATTTATCAATTAGAACGCGTCTTACATGTAAAGAACAAATTCGTGTTCGTTTGTAACAGCACTTTCCTTATGGAACACGTGGACTCTCCCTCGGTGTAACACAGTACAAAACAATGGGGCCCTTAACTTGCCTTATTCAATACTATTTGTTGCGCACTGCTGCTGAGTACACAGATCATTGTATTACGAATATGCAAATGTCCACTAAAGCCCTTTCTTGAGTAAAAATACTTACAATAATAGCTTTGGACAATGGAACGAAATTATATGTTAGCTGGGTACCTTATATTTAGGTGTTGACAGACTTTTTTTTATTAAAATCCTTACATAGTTCTATATATAATGCAGATATATTTATTTCTAATATTCTAATAGAATTAATTTTTCGTACTAGTACTTTAAACTAAATTGCGACGCTATCTGCCTGTTCCTTTCGGTGAGGATGGAATGAACGGACGGCGTGTGGCTACTTAACCAACCGTACTTCTCTCTATCGACATGTACCAAGTCCTTATTTTCAGTAATCCATCCAGCGGAAAAAAGAACTATACGTTGTCCTTGTATTGCGGAGGCTGTATAACCATATAATTAACGGCCATGAATTACACTAAGACTTAATAATGCTAACTTTAATAGTGGTAGGACCACGCTGTTGACAGTTCTCTGTCTACAGTCGCGGGCCGGTCCATCCGGGGTAGTACCACACTCTCGCAGAAGGTCGACGGATCGACGTCTGAGTAATGGTAATGTGCTGTGGTGCTTCGTTCGGTGAGCGAGAGAGCCGGAAGCCCAACTGGGGTAGAGTTGGAGTTTGTATTGGTAGGCAGCGGCTTAGCTATACCCTTTGTATTACAAAGGTCTATGGACGGCAGTGATACTTACCATCAGGTGTGCTGTCTGTTCATTTGCGAACCATAAGCAATTAAAAAAAATCGCAGAACAATAATTTGCGGTACATCCAAACTATTGTCTTGCGTGGAAATCGAACCCATGATAACTCTATACCAACACGCCTGACCGGTGTGGTATTATAGCACAATATCCCTCCCATTATAGAGGAGGCTCGAGCCTTACAGTGATATATATATGAGCTGAGATGATGACGATGATGATACCTAATATAGCAGGCATCTTAATCACTACGTAATTTTGGTAGAGCTTTATACAATTAGATCTTATGAAGTTTTGTACTGAATAACTTAATGTTTTGCTTTCAAACTTGGGATATTTTAAATACTCGTGTAACACGCGTTTTGCTTAAATTAAATGTGGTCTTGATTAATCATTGCTTACACCAAAATTCGTCATCACCATCATCTCAACTCATATAAGTTCCACTCCTAGGAGCGAGCTTCTTCCATAATAAAGAGGGAATTGACCAACTGTACCGTGCTGGTAAGATGTGTTGGTATAACATTTTGTTTCGACTTTTCCTTATCTTTCACAAACATTATATGTATATGACATCTCTATGTCGTCTTTTACATCACTCACGAGTAAGATAGGGGATAGTGGATTGTATTCTTACTCCATCACCACACAGAGCACAAAATTATCAAATCAAAACAAAACAACTAACTCAGGCCAGTAATGTTCTATACAGATTGTATATCTACCCTTTCTCGAAGGACTTGTAGAGCCAAAAAAAAACGTAAAGAGAAGGGCACGCACACATACATACGAAACACGTGAGACGACAAAAAATAAAACGTGTTTGGGTACTTGACACAACTCGAAAGCAAAATTCAATTTTGGATGGTACATGATAAGGTTTATTTTTAAATGGATAGTGTATTATATTGTTTATGATAGAACATCAGCTGTTTAGATGGGCTGCAGAAGTAATATTGTGCAGATATATTAATGGAAACATTTGGTAAATGTCATGTGTATTATTAAGATAATACATATATATCTGGATGACTGAACTTAGTTCAGTATTCCAGATATTTCGTTTTCGTTCTATTATTTTGTATTTTTTTTTTAGAAAATATTTAGTAAATAATAATTTTAAATTTTTTTAAACTAATAAATATTTTCCGTGTGGTGACGGAGTAAGAATACAATTCACCACTCCCTATCTTACCCGTGATTTATTGTATGAGACGAATAAGGGATATAAAATGCATATAATATCTATGTGAGAGAAAGAAAACTCGAAACAAAACCCTATAGTCTATACCAACACGTCTGACCAGCGTGGTATAGTAGGTCCATTACCCTACCATTATGGAGGAGGCTCGAGTCCAACAGTGGGACATATTCATATATGCTGAGAAGATGAAAAAATATAGGTACTATAAAAATGTATAAGCGAGAATTAATAAAAAAAGGGAAACCAATGTATGTTTTTTTTATTGCTTATGGTGGCAAACGAGCATGCAGCACACCCGATGGTAAGTGTTATTGCCGCTCATGCAAAGTTTTGCAATACCAAGGATATATCTAGGCCGCTGCCTAGCAATACAAACTCCAAAACCCACCCAGTTGGACAACCGGCTTTCTCGTTCACCGAACGAAGCGCAATAGCACATTGCCATTACTCAGACGATGATTTTCAGCCCGCATCGAGCGGCACCTCGTCGGCACGGGGCCCGATCTGTCGAATGCCCAGTTTGGGTTTAGGAGGGGTCGTTCGACAATCGCGGCTCTGTTGCGCCTGAGGGCCGTGGCGACTGAGCCCATCACCGGCGGGGGAGTGCTGTTGGTGGTGTCCCTGGACATCGGGTTTGGTTTGACGGGGCATGGATGCTTCGCCAAATACCTGCACACGGTCGTCAGGGTAGAGAGTATATCGTCCTGCCACCACTGCGATTGCAACGAGGACACGGCACAGCATACGCTCGTGGTTTGTGCCGCTTGGGCAGCAGCATCATGAACTCGTCACAATCATCGGTGCTGACCTGACGCTGCCGACCATCGCCAGGGCGATGCTCGACAGCGTCAGGAACTGGGACGCGGTCGCAACCTTCTGCAAGGCAGTAGTCTCGCGGAAGGAGGTGGCGGAGCGCGTGCGCGAGGAGCGTCTCCTCGACGACGCGAGCCGCCGCCAGCGACTGGGGCGGCGCAGGCGCGATTGCCTGCGCCTGATGCCGCCCTAACCGAGACCGCGGGTGACTGGATCGGGGAATTAGTCCGTCACCCGCCAAGAGGCCCACCGCGTGAGGAAAGACCAACATGCTACCCGAGGGGGGGGCGTCGGTCGAGGAGAGGGTACTCCTCAGGGGTATTCCATCGGGTCGACCACTGACGTCAAGTTACTCTGCTCCGGTGGTCGGCCCAACGACGAAGGCGACGTCACGGGTGGGTTACGGGTGTGCGTGCTTACGCCCCTCTGTCGCCCCGGACGGAGTGGTGCGAGGAGTGCGCAGACGGTAAGCCACCCCAAAAAAAAAAAAAGACGATGACGACGATGATTTTCTGCGTAAGTATGTTACTACCCCGGACGGACCGGCTCGCGGCTGTAGACAGAGAACTGCCAAAAAGTCATAGTGTAGTCGTACCAATAAATGTAAAAATATAAAATTTAGACGTCTGTAGGCCCCAGACAGTTGTATGGACTTCAAGCGACTAGACCCGCTTTAAGCTAAAAATATCAGGCTAGCATACTTTTATACATAAAACTATAAATATAAGATATGTCCGTTTAATGACAGAGTAAGAATACAATTCACCACCCCCTATCTTACCCGTGGTTAATCGTAAGAGATGACTAAGGGATATAAACCGCATATACCATCTATGTAAGAGAAGGAAGACTCAAAATAAAAACCTATACCAACACGTCTGACCAGCATGGTATACTAGGTCAGTTCTCTCTCATTATAGAGGAGGCTCGAACCCAACAGAGGGACATATTTGAGCTGAGATGTGAGATGTGTGATGTGATATGTGTTTTATATATTTAGGATCAAATTTAACTAGATCTTCCAAAGTAATAAGCTTTCTTAAGTAATACACTCTTAGAAATGTTACGTCTTTTATCGAGAAATTTGTATAAAACTTTTCTTCTAATTACGAAGAAAGCTTACGAGAGAAGCTACTATCCAATAAAAGTTGTTTAGAGGCTTTTAAGACAAGAATGTCAAAAGTTGTATAAACGAAAGGTAAGGAAATACGTAGACGTTATAAAACAATATAAAAAAATATAACGTCTTTTGAATGCCACTGGTGACATAAATATATGAGATTAGCATTATCTACTTGAATTAAATTTTAATCAATTTCTTTCAATATCATCATCATTATCATCCCAGTTCATGTACATCCCACTGCTGGGCTCGAGACTATATATATATATATATATATATATATATATATATATATATATATATATATATATATTATACTCCTTGTCGTCTTTTAGGATACTTATAAATAAGGTGAATAAGGTGATGGTGGTGAATGGTATTCTTATTCTATCACCACACAAAATTTTATTACCTCTTAGAAATGAAGGTCACTTACCTGAAAGCACGTAGCGTGATAATTATTTTACGTACAAGTGATAATTAAGGAATAGAATAAGGGATAATGAAGTAGGAATATAAACAAGGGATAATGAAGGAATATTGCAAAGTAAATTATATTTTTTTTTCTACTTTAGTGTTTAATATTATGAAAAAAAAAATATCCGTATGGTGACGGAGTAAGAATACAATTCACCACTCTATCGAATCCATGGTTGATCGTAAGAGACGACTAAGGGATAGAGAACGCGTATTACATCTATGCAAGAGAAGGAATACTCGATACGAAACTTATACCAATACGTCTGACCAGCGTGGTATATCTAGTAGGTCAAGTGCCCTCCCAGTACGGAGACACCTCGATCCCAACAGTGAGTCATATATCCGCTGAGATGATGAAAATGACGATGATTATGAAAATTCATTAGAAAAAAAACTCGAAATAAACCTTATAACCCAACCGGGTTATAAGGTTTATTTCGAGCTTTCTTTCTACTGGTCAACCGACCAGTGGATGATAATGAGGATGACGACTATGAAAAGATATAGATACGTGCCGTGGGATTTAAACCTGAGGCATCTCTATAGTGTCTATTAAACTTCTAACTATTTATTTAATTTCTATTCCACAATCATTATTTAAAATATAAAGTAGCAAATATTAACCGTCAAACTCACGTTGCTATTTTTAAAATTCATAAATCGTCAAGAATATAGCACCCATATAATATGCAAAATCCCATATTTTCACATCGTCCTTACTACATATTAATAGAGTACACAATCCATTATCTTTTCTTTTTCCCTCCAAAAGTGGTAAAAAAACATCTACCTGTCTTAAAAGTTTCTTCATAAATGTCTAGGAGCTTTTTTTTTTGCAATACATTTGGAAGTTTTTTTTTTTTGCTAGCCGTTTCTTATAACTTTCTTTATTGTTGTATAAGCGAAGTGAATTTCTCGAATGTTCTTTCATCGTATTACTTTTATTTCGCTTACTTTTTTTTTATAAAAGTAAGCTTCTGTAAACAAAGTATTCATACATCAGTTTATCACCTAAATACACGTGGGTAATGTAATAATCAGCTAAGTTATTATCAGGTATAGAAGTTATAAGTGATGGTAGGGTTCTTTTGGGTGAATTATACCACCTGCCAAAAGAGGCGATTATGGCATTAACAACTTTGGAGATGACTATATCCAAGAGTTGACATCAATTAGGTAAGCAGGAGGTCACAGATAATTAGAAGCAATCTGAATGAATGGTACAATTATTTCAAAAATGACTTTCTGTGTCAAGTATTGTGAATTTATTTGCCATATATTATAAAAACTACAGCTTATTTTTTTTTTACAATTTTATTACCAACTGGTAATATAAATTTTATAATACATACATATTATATGTATATTAGAATCCTTCTGAGGCTATATAGTTGGCTACGAATGCAGCTGATCCTTACATTGCTTGTAGATGACATAAAAGCCGAATAAGAACTTAATATAAACCTAAGCCAACTTCACTTGATGCCGTGTAGTTCTCTTTCCGCTTTTCTCATATTAATTAATAAGTGATATAAAGCTTTATTTCTAGTTTTCCTTATCTGACAATAATGTTTTCTATTCACATACGTTAATTGATCGTTGCAATTCCCAAAGTGAAAGGATAGCATTGGCACATGATTTCTTTTTTTTTTGCTAACAATGTCAAATTACTTGCACAGCTGACAATTAATAAACAAAATCTTTTTTATCTATCAACAATAATATACAAAAGTATAAATAAAAACAAATTTCTTCACATCACAAACGTACAAAATAGTTTTGTAAAGAAAGTGTCACATCATCCGCCATTTTTGGGTTTATTGTAACTAGATTTTGAGTGATCGATTCTTGCAACGAAATTGGATTGCCTGCCGAGTGATTAATCTTAAACCATTACTTTCAATATTGTAGAATTTGACTTCAATAGGAGACGTATCGACAGTTTTGGCGACACAGAATAATGTTTCAATTATAGTTTTACTGTTTACGATCCGAGTTGAACTTTTGACGGGAATATTACAGTTTCACGTGGTGATTTTTTTTTATCAGCCAGCGACTGACCTGCGGACCCTAGTCGACACAATGACAGAAGATTGTAAGAAAAGGGGTCTACGCGTGAATGTGAGCAAAACCAAAATAATGGTCTTTGAAAGAGATGAAGCCAGAACAGATGTAAGAGTAACAATAGGTAATGATGTACTAGAGCAAGTGGATGAATTTGTATATCTTGGATGTGGTTTTAGCCGAGATGGATGGTACACCAATGATCTTGCACGTACGTGGGAGAAATGATCGCTAAAAACGTACGGTCGAAGACTGCATCGTTTTCAGGTGAAATGGATGAACCCTGCTGCGGTGTCGATTGGTACGATGGTAAAACGGTGACGGTGGTACCAAGTCAAACATCTTGTATTATATTCAATATCTTGTGTTTTAATCATCATCACAGCCCATATATATATCCCACTGTTGGGCTCGGGCTTCTTCCGTAATGGGAGGGTAATTAACCTTAGTAGGTTAATTACCCTCCCATTACGGAAGAAGGTACCACGCTGGTCAGACGTGTTGGTATAGGGTTTTGTTTCGAGTTTTCCTTCTCTCGCATAGATGTTATATGCGTTTTATATCCCTTAGTCGTCTCGTACGATCACCCACAGGTAAAATATGGAGTGGTGAATAGTATTATTACTCTGTCACCACACGCAAAGTGTTTTAATGTGTTATATTAAATATCTTATGTGATGCGATTTTTTTTGTGTCTGACTTAGTTGTTAGCCTCAGATGGCTATGACAACTTTACCCGGACTGTGGGTGAGCGCTGAGGGCTCTCAACCCGATTTCATGTGATACGAAGTAACTGCTGGGTTATATTTTAGATGATGGTGAAGATACCTTTAACATTGTGACTATAGCATTGTTGATGGCGACGATTTGATTTACTGACGGATGATGGACTGACATGGAGAGACTAAAGACGTGAAGAAAGTTGTAACTCGACACTGACAGTAATGACTCGTATAAGTAGCCAATTCCCAATACGAAAAAGGAGAAGAAGAACATGTGAGTTGAAATCTTACTTAAAATATATGAAGAGCGTATTGGCTATTTTTTTATGGTGCTAGTACATAATGATTTGTGATATTTACTCGTGTATTAAGTATATTAAAGAAAAATGCCACATTATACTCTATAAATGATATCTGTTTTTTTTTTGTGTTTATAAAATTTCTGCGATTCTACTTCTCTAATGTCAATGTTTAATATATTATCATCATTCTCCTGCTCTTATGCCAATTACCTGGGTCGCAATGAGTACTCATCTTCCTACATATTGAAAAAGTTATTGGCAATTGTTTTATGATCGACCGTCTGTTAACGTCAACCTTGACAATGTAATTGTTGACCAGACGGCATCAGGTGGTGTTGGCCCAGGTCGATATAAGGCCCTTATTTGTTATTTACGATAGGCAAGATTTTACAAACATATACCTAATTAACGAATAAAAATTACACCCAGACACGGAAAAGCTTTTCGTCTTACGTGGGAATCCAAACCAGAACAATTGACAAGGTACATCGGTATCTTTATCCGTGTGTTGATGGAGTTAGAATACAATTCACCACCTTACATCTTACCCGTGGGTGATCGTAAGAGACGACTAAGGGATATAAAACGCATATAACATATATGCAAGTGAAGAAAACTCGAATCAAAACCCTATACCAACACGTCAGACCAGCGTGGTATAATAGGTCAATTTCCTTCCCATTACGGAGGAGGCTGGAGCCCAACAGTGGGACATATAGGAGCCGAGATGATCGGTATCTTAAACACTACGCCACCTATTCTGTCTTACATTTATTAAAGTTTAACTTAGCAGTAATTTCCTTTATACTATCTATTTCTTAGTACTTAAAAGAGACTTTTTCAAAAAGTCGCTTCAAGTTATCGATGTCAAGTACAAGTTTAGCAAGTAAAAGGAAACTGTGTTTCTCGTTATTTATAAACATCAGCTGTTATTCGCCCATCTCGCTTACTGCCACAGTTTACTTAAACATTGGGGGTTCTATTTTGGGTCTAAAACCACACGGCCATTTACGATGTAGGATATCCTACGCACACATAAACGTTAGTTGCGTAAGTACGGTTTTTTTTTTAAATACAAGCCACTGTATGACTTGCATATGTTTTGAAGGAATTCTTGTAAAATTATTATATTTTGATTTCTACATACATATCATCACGCCATATCCCTTGTAGGGTAGGCAGAGAGAACAGAGTGCCAGAGAACTCTATCTCTGCATACTTCACTCACTTCCTCAACATTCATAATTCTCTTCATACACGCTCGCCGGTTTCGGAGACTCTTGACTCCACCTTCCTTCAGTACCTGACCGATCTGGTCTAGGTAGGTTAGTCTCGGTCTCCCTCGGTACCTACATCCTTCATCCTTATTTTGATTTCTGATATTTACATTTCGTTTTATTACATACATATATGAAAGAAAACATTTTTGACAGATTTTACGTTTTTGGAGTTTATTGAAGTTTACTCTCCTTAAGAATCGATTTTCATATAAGGCGCACGGTATAAGAAAAATTTGAGGAGTAAAATCTAGTGATCGAATGACCTCGTTACGTTTTTGGAGCCTATTCTGCGCACCTTTCACTTTCTGACGTGAGATAATACTTCACTGAACAGTTTTAATAAATGTAAATAAAAATATATATATATATTATTTTTAGTCAAATGAACTTTTTTGCGCCTGTTTTGATAATCGTTCTTAAGGAGTAAACTCCAGTCGTGCGTCGGAGCTGACACACACTCTTTTTTTTGTTTTTTTTTTGCTATACCAAGGTCACTGAGACGGGATGAAACTAATGTTATGAGGAAAGTTTTTAGTTTCAGTCTTGAAAAGTTTTGTGGTGAGGGAGCAAAGAAAAGATGAATGGATTGCGTGAAACGTGACATGGATTGACAGGAAGTGAGTATAGAGATGACGTCTGAAAAAGATCAGTATATCCTTCTATAGGAAATATTGCGTCGACCCCATATAATTTGGGTAGAAACAGGATGATAATGCCTTTTTTTTTTTTTTTTTTGGGGGGGTGGGCTACGGTCGGCGCACTCCTCGCACCACTCCATCCGGGGTGACAGAGAGGCGTAAGCGCGCACACCCGTAACCCACCCGTGACGTCGCCTTCGTCGTTGGGCCGACCACCGGAGCAGAGTGACTTGACGTCAGTGGTCGGCCCGACGGAATACCCCTGAGGAGTACCCTCTCCTCGACCGACATCCCCCCCTCGGGTAGGATGTCGGTCTTTCCTCACGCGGTCGGCCTCTCGGCGGGTGACAGACTAATTCCCCGATCAAGTCACCCGCGGCCTTGGCTAGGGCGGCATCAGGCGCAGGTAATCGCGCCTGCGCCGCCCCAGTCGCCGGCGGCGGCTCGCGCCGTCGAGGAGACGCTCCTCGCGCACGCGCTCCGCCGCCTCCTTCCGCGAGACTACTGCCTCGCAGAAGGTTGCGATCGCGTCCCAGTTCCTGACGCTGTCGAGCATCGCCCTGGCGATGGTCGGCAGCGTCAGGTCGGCACCGATGATTGCGACGAGTTCACGACGCTGCTCTGCCCAAGCGGCACAAACCTCGAGCGTATGCTGCGCCGTGTCTTCGTCGCAATCGCAGTGGTGGCAGGACGGTCACTCCCTCCTGACGACCTTGTGCAGGTATTTGGCGAAGCATCCATGCCCCGTCAAAACCTGCACCAGTCGGAAGGAGAGCACCCCGTGCCGCCGTTCCAACCACTGCATCAGCACCGGCCGGAAGGCCTCTACGGTCCGCACACCGAACCGAGGCCTCTCCAGCCGGACTGCCCAACGGGCAATGACATCTAGGCGGGCGTCAACGCGCCAGGCGGTGAGTTCCCTCAAAGAGACCACACCGCCCTCCACGCGCACCCCCGACACCCGCCGATACAAATCGGCGAGCATTTCCGCCTCCAGGTCCCACGGGGGACTCCCGGCCAACAGGCACGCTGCCTCCGTCGCCACCGTGCGGTACCCGCGTAATGATAATGATTAGCCTAAATAATTGTCCATTGGCCATTATAGGCAAACGTCACGCTCGTCTTACTTGGGAATGTAATTGTTGACTAAACGGCATCCGGTGGAGCTGACCCATGTCGATACAAAGCTCTTAATCATCTTTTAGGACATCCATGAGCAAAGTAAAAGTTAGTAATATTCATAACCACTAACCACACAGCACTCGAGCCTCCTCTTTCCAATTTGCCGTTTCTTGCATAAATCACTTTATCGTTTTTTTTAGGATACCCATGGACAAGATAGGCGATTAAATTGTATTCTTATCCATCCTCATCATCAAGGATATTTTTATAATAACAAAATTAAGTTCAGAATGCTGACTTAATTCCTTAAGAGAGAGCTAATATGAGGACGAATATATTAACGATTATTTCAAACAGTCTATAGTTACACACACATACACAGTAACAGCTTTGTGTGAGTTATTTCTATAAAGTAGCCGCACACATTCTCAGTCACTCACACAAAGGCGTTTGTGTGTGTGAGCGTAGTGTCAGGTAACATCAGCTGTTGCGCCCGCGCAGCACATATGACTTCAAGGACGTACTTTCGAGCTTTTTTTTGTTTTTTTCATGCCATTCCCTAAGAACCTTGTGATATAAGTAATTTGAACGTAATTGCGTTACCACAGCTTTTTGAACTCGATGGCAATAGTAAGGTTGGGATTGAAATTCAAAATGTGGTGTTTTTAAGTTTAATATAATTCAGAGATTACTCTCTCGTTTGGGTATAAACTAAGAATAGGGTATTTTTAGATTTGTAAACGTGATATATGTAGAAGCAAATCCGTATGGTGAAGGAGTAAGTATCACCACTCGAGTTCTTGTCTATGGGTATCATAAGAGACGACAAATTATATATATATATATATATATATACATACATACATATCATCACGCCATATCCCTTACAGGGTAGGCAGAGAGAACAGAGTGCCAGAGAACTCTATCTCTGCATACTTCACTCGCTTCCTCAACATTCATAATTCTCTTCATACACGCTCGCCGGTTTCGGAGACTTTTGACTCCACCTTCCTTCAGTACATGACTGATCTGGTCTAGGTAGGTTAGTCTCGGTCTCCCTCGGTACCTACATCCTTCCACTTTCGCATTGTATATCTTCTTAACTAGACGTTCGTTCGGCATTCTTTCCACATGTCCGAACCATCGGAGCATTCCCTTTCGCATATTTACACCAATACTCTCTTTCATACCTACTCGCTCTCTTACGTCGTCGTTACGTCAACATCTATACAAGAGGAGGAACATTGGAACTAAAACCCTATACCAACCCATTAACAGTAGTAGAACCACGCTGTTGACAGTCCTCTGTGTACAGCCGCGGGCCGGTCCGTCCGGGGTAGTACCACACTCTCGTAGAAGATCGACGTCTGAGTAATGGCAATGTGCTATTGCACTTCGTTTGGTGAGCGAGAGAGCCGGATGCCCAACGGGTGGGTTTGGGGATCTTATTGGTAGGCAGCGGCCTAAGCCCTTGGTATTACAAAGGTCCATGGATGGCAGCGACACTTGAACCTCTATGGAATCCGGCTAATGAACTCCATAAAAATGCGGTTGTCCTAAAGAAACTATGGGAAGAGGTAGCAGTTGAAGTAGAAAAAGATGGTTAGTACCTACCTACCTAGTAAAAAAGTTATTTATTTATTTTTGATGAGATAATAATATTTTTACAGTGAGTTACTAAAGATGTTAATGTATGTTATTATGACGTATTATATTTTCAGACATCTCGTCAACGTGCCGACAAGCAAATGACCAAGGCACAGTGCGGCCACCCTGTATCCTAGCAAGTAGCCAGATTATAAGCCACTAAGCTCTAGGCGATAAACAAGCCACCTGCCTGTGCGGACGTAGCCTGAGGCATGTTGTGATAATTGTTATACCAAGTCCTTCTTCCTCTCTTTCTATTTGCATTTCAATTAAGTTTAAGCTTTCTTTATACTACTAGTGAAATTAGATTAATATACATACAAGGTTAACGGACTAACTTGGAATTTTAATTAAATTTTTCGTCTTTCAGTGACGTTGTCTAGTTACATCCTTTTCATTATATTATATCCATAGATACAAACA
Organism: Lymantria monacha; assembly: GCA_905163515.2. Lineage (NCBI taxonomy): Eukaryota > Metazoa > Arthropoda > Insecta > Lepidoptera > Erebidae > Lymantria > Lymantria monacha. The sequence continues at coordinate 29,531,125 of LR991098.1, forward strand.
AAATAACACTACGAGACGTGAAACCCAAAAAGGTGAGTTGCTGAACGGGCCATTGATGGCAAGGACCGAGTTCCGAAGGCTCGTCCACATGGAACTATAGACACCTTTCCGTAGTCTCACACTGGTTGAGAAAGATGTGATCCTACCATAGCCTGTCCTGTAAAAAAAGGTAAGATAACTTCATATTCTCTACTACATACCTATGTATATTACGAAATACTGCTCTGTTCAAGAATGCATTATAAAACAAGATAATTATTTAATAATAAACGCAAGTAAACCCTATGCTGAACATTCTAGAAATATATAATGGAACAATACCAATTTTAAAAATTATTAATTCAAAATCACCCAAATTGACCATAAACGGGGAATCATCTAAAATTATATCTCCCGTCGTGTCGAAGTCACCTAAACAATACGCACACACACATATAAACACGTGTTGCTCCCAAGGATTTACTCAGCTGACTACTCACACATACACAATTATAGAACACAAATAAACAAACATTTTGTATTTATACAATAACTTGGCTATGTAGCTGTGTGAGGCGTTCCAAATTTATGTGATCAAAATATAAACAAAACTATCATTTTAAACTATCGAAAGTCTAGAAAAAATTAAATGTTCTTTTATAAATATATAAAAAAGCCAAATTTAAATGCATTTTCTTCTACGTAATAGTTAATAATTATATATGTGAAACATTTTAATGTACATACTTGGTTACAGCTTGATCACATTAATGCCGAACATAGCAAACTGGCCGTATAGTAATGAGAGGGATTCGAAAAAAGTACAAGAGATATGGGGTGGTGTGAACGAGATAGTCTCGATATGTGATAACGGTGTTTTATTGAAGTTAGAATGGGACGGAGATGCTTTATTTGTACGTCATCAAACCGTTCCTTTTTTGTAAAGCTCGCCGGGAGGCAAGGTGCACGAATGCATTCGATTTTTAAATTGTGACCTGAGTGATGTGTGACATTCAGTCATTTTGAATTTTGAACATTTTCTTTCTAGGAATACTAGATTGGAGTAATGACTGTTTTAGCCAAACGAATATCCTATACTTTCAAACATCTCAATATTAACTTATACTACTATACCTATGCGGTAATAATTTAAGTATACAATTGATACTTACCCGATGTTTTCTTCTGAGAGTCGATAAAATAAATTGAGAAATCACCAAGAAAATTATCAGCAGCAGTCTCCTATTAAATATACAGTAATCGTCAGTCGACAGAGATATTCATCATCATCATCTTCACAATTTATATACGTCCCACTCCTGGGCTCAAGTTTCTTTCACAATAAGAGGAGCAATTGACCTACTATACCACGCTAATTAATCTTAGCGATATGAACATCCCTTATGAGTCGTCTTTTAAGATACTCACAGGCAAAACAGGAGATAGCAAAATCTTACCTTAAATCTTACCTTATCAGCACAGAGAAGCTTAAAATTATAAAACTGCTTGTACCAAGATATTAATTAGATTAAAATTGTAATTTATTAAAATTGAAATTGTAATTATAAATTTCCACCCCCTAAATACTATGAGTTATCTGTATGGTGACGAAGTAAGAATACAATTCACCACCCCCTATCTTAAGAATAGGCGATGGTAAAAGGGACGCAAGCAAATAAACATCATTGCAAACGAATGAAAACTCGACATAAAACCTTACACCAACCTGTCCGATCAGCACGGGTAAGTCAAATCCCTCACACTGTGAAGGACGGTCGAGCCCAGCAGTAGAACATTTATAAGTTGAGACGTGAAACAGTACGACATATTCTTTGTACTCTGAAACAATACTCTAAAAAGATATTCACAAAATACATTCTGTAAGCGTACTACCTTATGGCGTGTATTTTATGGGTACCCTCTATCTTGTAAAAGATTGACAAATGAATAATATAGCAATTGGCTACTGTGTTTTAGTCGGTCAGCGAAAGAGTTACAAATCCAAACCGTGTAATTAGTCCTGGTTGCTTCTTAGTAATATAGCGATCCATGATCACTATGTGCCATTGACCGTAAGGTGATCAAAACTCCTAACGTAAGCAACGTGATTGCAACGGCGCTGTTATGACAGAAGTTGTCATGACAATTTTATATAACAATAAAATAATGAGAAAGGTTTCTAATGCAAGTAACATTCCTCATTCTCCTGCACTTATCCCAATTACTTGAGGTCGACGCAATATCTACGACATATTGCAAAAGTTGGCAATATTTTTACAACTAGCCTAGCCTGCCTGACGTCAACACTCCTTGGGAATATAAATGTTTACCAAACGGCATCAGGTAGAATCGCTCCAGTTCGATATAAAGCTCTTAGTCCTCTTTTACTACATCTACGAGCAAAGTAAGGGTTGGTAGTATTCTTAGCTGCTAACATACAGCACTCTAATACAAGCATATATTGCCAATTTTATATTTATCCGTGTGACGATGGAGTAAGGATACAATTCATCCCCACTTATAGGCTTTAGGTATCGTACAATATTATTAAGGAATGCAATATACAGATAAAGTCTTCACAAGAGAAACAAAACTCGAAATAAAACTCCAAACCAACTCATTTCACCGACATGGTATAGTAAGTCAATTGCCATCCTATTAAGCCATAGGCTCGAGTCCAGCAATGGAACATATATGAGCTGAGATGAAGAGGTACTGTCAATATTATCAAAAATCAATCGAATTTTATCAACATCTGGATTTTATTATTCTATCGTCCAAAAATCTATGAATTCCTCAATTAGCCGAAGATTGCCGATCTTACACGAGCTCACCGCCCTCGAACATCGATTACTGACATACCAATATTACGTATATCCTACAGCTGTTCACATCAGCTGATCACTAACACAAACAAAATACACAAGTGCTTGTATATAAAGTATTTAAACATGTGTGAGTAAGTCCGACGAAAGGGACAAAAAAAAGTGGGAACCCGTCAGGCGGGCCCCGGCTTTGTGCATCCGCTACATAGATTATTTATTTTATAGATGAGTTTACAGATTATAAAATTATCTATACAATCATATAATAATAGACGATTTAAGCTAACACTTTTAACTATACGCAGAGGATTAATTACGTAAATACTTAAGTAAGCTAGAAGCTTGGCTGTGTGGTAGCGGCTTCGAATATTACCAATCCTTACTTTGCTCGTGGATGTCGTAAGAGACGACTAAGAGCCTTATAACGACCTAAGGAAACTCCATCTGAAGCCGTTTGGTCAACAATTATATTCCCAAGGAGGGTTGACGTCTGGCAGTTGGCCGGTCATAAAACTATTGCCAATAAATTCTACAATATATACTATGAAACGAAAGTACATATTGTATCGACCCCGAGAAAATGGGATAAGAGTAGAAGAATGATGATGATGATATGATGACTTAAGTAAACTAGAAACGGTAACGGTATTTGATAAACATACGTTTTTTTTATTGAAAACATTAATATAATGTAAAAAAAATATTATTTTTCGTAATTATTTGGAGAAATATTATTGATGCAATATCAAGGGAGAATTTTTATAAGATAATATTACATCGATAATTTTAATTTCTTTATAGATAATTTAGAAAATGATATACATATTCTACAACTTTTGTAGCTATTTTTTTTCGTTAAGACAAGCCTTCTCTCGAATTTTTCGAAAATATGTTAAGAAATATTAAAAATGACTTTCAGAACTAATACAACCGATGCAAGTTTGTGCGAAATTGTTTATGGGTCTTTTGAAAACATTAAAATACTCTATAGAAAAATGATCATAAATATGTTAGCTTGAAACCAGGTGAAGGTATAAAAATTAGAATAATAAGTTATTTGATATAAATGGTTTTTAAATGGAAAAATATAAAATTAAAAGTACTTAAAATCCTAATTTAATGCTCAAATTTTGAGGCCTTTTTTCATATGTGTATTTTAGGGTGCCAGAAGAAAAAGATATTTGATTCAAATGAAACATCCTAATGTATACGTTTTTAAATGTCAATATACCAATTATTAACTAAATATATTTAACCCCTACTAAAAGTTAAAGCGACTATGTCTGCCTAATTTGGAGCGTCAAAGTTTCGCCTTTTAGTATACTTACTACTTTTTTTTTTTTTTTTTTTTATTGCCGGTGGTGGCAAACGAGCCAGCAGCACACCTGATGGTAAGTGACACTGCCGCTCATGGACTCTTGCAATACCAGGGCATAGCTAGGCCGCTGCCTACCGTGAAGAAAGTGCTCTTCTTAAACCTCGTTTAAAAAAGGACATGTCATAGCGCTCGGGAAACACAGCAGCAGGTAGTTCATTCCAGATCTTGCATGTACGTGGGAGAAATGAACGTTGAAAACGTACAGTTGACGTCTGTATCGTTTCCAGGTGGAATGGATGAACCCTGCTGTGGTGTCGAGTGGTACGGTGATAAAATGGTGACGGTGGTACCAAGTCAAACAGTTCCTCAGAGCACTCCCCGTGAAAGAGCCTTTAGAGTACACAGAGAGACCCAAAGTCTCTCCGGCTCCCCAATGACTCCAGTCCTTCCGTGAGATTGGGATCACCGACGATTCGAACAGCACGTCTTTGCAGGGAGTCAAATGGGTCTAGCTGATATTTGGGCGCGCCTGCCCAGAGATGTGAGCAGTACTCCACATGAGGGCGGACTTGTGCTTTATATAGCACAAGACGTTGTCTCGGTGTGAAGTATCGCCTGGCTCTGTTCAGGACGCCCAGCTTTCTACTTGCCAATTTGGCTTTGTCCTCCAAATGACTCCCAAACTGGACTTTGCTTGATAGTTCGACGCCGAGGATCCCAATACTCTCGGAAATTTGGAGAGTTACTCCTTGGAACTGAGGCGCCATGACGAAGGGGTCCTTTTTTGCAGTGAACGCGCAAACTTGTGTCTTAGTGGGATTGAACTGGACTAAGTTCCGTTCACCCCATTCTGAGGCCCGCCCCAGAGAGCGCTCGACTTCAGACACAAGTTGAGTCCTTCTTTCCTGTAATATACTCCGAGGGATATTCTGATGCTCGGTATACCGCTCGTCACCCGTGCTGTCATCCGCATAGCAATGCATACTCTTTATAGAGAGCATGTCATTGATATGCAGGATAAACAACGTCGGGGAGAGCACCGAGCCCTGTGGTACACCAGCGTTAATGGTCATGGTATCGGAGCAAGAGCCATCGACGACGACTCTTATACTCCGACCATCCAGAAAGCTGGCGATCCATTTACAGAGTCCCTCGGGGATTCCATAAGACGGTAGCTTCGATAGAAGGGCTCCGTGCCAGACCCTATCGAACGCCTTTGCGATATCTAGGCCGAATGCTAGCGCCTCACCCTTGCCCTCCAAAGCCTCTGCCCAACGGTGTGTAAGGTACACAAGAAGATCACCAGCCGATCGACCATGTCGAAAGCCGTATTGGCGATCACTGATCAGCTGATGATCCTCAAGGTACTGCAGAAGCTGGCGGTTTATGATTTTCTCCATTACTTTGGAGAGCAAGGATGTTATCGCAATCGGCCTGTAATTCGATGGGTCCGACCGTTCTCCCTTTTTAGGGATCGGGTGGACTTGAGCTACCTTCCACGAAGATGGAACCCTATTAGTATCGTAGGAAAGACGGTATAGGCGCGTGAGGACGGGGGTTAACTCAGGGGCGCACGTCTTTAAGACCACTGCAGGGATGCCATCCGGCCCACTCGACTTATGGACGTCTAAAAGCCGCAGCTCTCGCCTGACCGCACGCTGTAAGATACGGATTTCAGGTAGAGAGTTATCACACCGTGGTATGGTAGGTGGTGTGGCAGCTCCCGCATCCAAAGTCGAGTTACAGGCAAAGAATTGACCTAAAAGATCGCCCTTCTCCTTTGCGCTGTAGGCCAGACTGCTATCGCTTTTCTGTAGTGGTGGGAGATTGGACCGGCAGAAGTTGCCTTGAGCAGCCTTGGCGAGCGACCAGAATGTACGACTCCCAGCAGGATAGCTCTCTAATCGCTCGCCAATTCTGACAACATGTTCTGCCTTGGCTCTGGCGATAGCCTTCTTACTAGATCTGGAAGCGGCGTTAAATTTTCGCTTCACCTCTTTGACGTTCGGGTCTTGACAGTTTTTAGCCCGGTTCCAGGCCCGATATGTGGACTGCTTCTGCCGTGCAGCCGTCCTGCAGGTTTTGTTAAACCAAGAGCGGCTGCGGCCGCCGACGGGTATTTGAGTATTGGGGATAAATAAAGCCATCCCCATAATAATCGTTTCGGTTACGCAGTCTGCACAAACGCCAGGGTCCTCAGAGACGAAGCAAAGCCGCTTCCATGGGTAGGACGCATAAAACTCGCGAAGTCCATCCCAATCTGCCGACTTATATTGCCAGACTCTGCGAGTCCCAGTCGCCGTAGAGCGATTAGGCCTCGCAACAGGGGCTCTGCTATGGACTAGGCAGTGGTCAGATGACCCAAGAGGGGCTTCGACCACGACCCGGTATCCTTGCTGGTGTGTAGTCAGCAGAAGATCCAGTAAAGAAGACTCATGGCTCTCAATGTCTGGGACACGGGTGGGCTGTGTCACCAGTTGTGAGAGTCCATAGGCCGAGACCATATTGAAGAGATGTCGACCCTGGAGGTCAGTGGCTCGGGACCCCAACCACTCTTTATGATGAGCGTTGAAGTCTCCAAGAACCACCACCTCCGCTGATGGACACTGCTCCAATATTTCGTCAATCCCCCATTGGACGTTCTCAAATAACTGAGTTGACCCCGAATCACTGCCATGCGACCTGTAGAGGCACGCGTAGATGCGGGTAAACCCTCCATAGTCTACGCGCAACCACAAGATAGACAGGTCACCATGTTCGAGGGCCCGAAGCCGGCGACAACAGATATCACCCCGAATGAACACGCACACCCCGGCCTTACGACGGAAGGAGTGCTCTAACTCGTAGCCAGGGTAGTTAAGGTACGAAATATCATTCGGAGCGCCTATCTGTGTCTCCGTTAAAAAGAGCAAGGCAGGCCGCGCCGTCTCGAGATGGTGGTGAACGGCATCGAGTTTGCTATGTAAACCCCTGATATTGCAAAAATCCACATCAAATGTGGATAAGGGGACCGCCGTAGAAAACCTTCTCTTTTTTCTAGTACTTTTCATACGGATTTTTTTTTAAGAAGAGGAGGAAGGGAGTGTGGATGCGTATAATGAGATTCGGTGGTACCAAAAAAAATAGGTGCGGGGCATAGTGCATGGCTGGAGGGTGAGTTTTGTGAGAAGCTGACACGAAGCACGGAAGGGCACCCGGTGCCCCCCCGCGCACAGTCGCCGTAATCCACTCCGGTTTCCTGCTCCGGCACAACGACTACACAGCGGGATTTTCGCCGGTTGGCGGGACAGCCTCCCAGGGAGGATAATCCTGGGTTCGGGTCCCCTGCTGACCGGCAGGTGGCCGGCGGTGACCATTCCCACCGGGTCTCCCTGTACCCCATGTCAGCCTCTCACGCTCAATGCCCCAACCAAGACTTCACCACCGCAAGTTTCAGGCACCACCTGAACCCACCACACGTAAACACACCCAGAAAGTTGGGCTTCCGGCTCTCTCGCTCACCGAACGAAGCGCAGCAGCATATTTCCATTGCTCAAACGTCGATTTTCTGCGAGAGTATGGTACTACCCCGGACGGACCGGCCCGCGGCTGTAGACAGAACACTGTCAACACCGTGGTCCTACCACAGTAAAAGACTTCGACTCTCGAACAGAGACCCAGACATATGACACGCCTATCTGGCCATCGTTAACAGAAAAATAGTAGCTAATGTTATGAAGACTAACTTACGTCAATTTTATTTCAAAAAGAATTAGAGTTTAGTGCTAGCCACCCGAGATAAAGAGATTATTTACAGCAGATTTTGAGGTTTTCTGTTCGGGGCGGTTTGACCGGGCCACAGCCTATCTTCAAAAGAAAAAGATCCAAGCTAAATCCTACACATATATGAGTTATAAATTCTTCAATTGGACATGATTATTCTTTTATGTCATCCTATGCTAATGTGTCTGGTTAGCATATAATTTTAATTCGGTATTTTCCTTTTCTTGCTAATTATATAAAGAGAAATAGGCATAATATCTTTATAACTTAACATTTAAATACATAATCTTTGACCGTCGTACCATTTTTTTCGTTTCCATGCCCCTTGAATGTTTTACAACGCATGTCCGAGCCATAGTGATTTCTAGTACCTGCCCCATCGGCTTCGTAACGTTAACCGTGAAGATACCAAAGTTCCGAAGTGCACTCATGCAAAATTTCCGTACAATATTTGATGGCTTTGTCATTTATTCATATATTATTCATCCTAACTAATATTATAAATGCGAAAGTAACTCTGTCTGTCTGTCGCTCTTTCACGCCAAAAGTACTGAGTTGATCTAAATGAAATTTAGTACACATATATTCTAGAGCCTGTCAAAGAACATAGGCTACTTTTTAATGCAAAAAAGGGTTGTAAAGGGGGATGAAACGTTGTAAGGAATTATCGTCATTTTTAAAGCCAGAAGCTTGAAAATTTATTTTTAGGATTAGATATAAATAAATATGACATTAAAATTTCGTAAATGTATTACCATTAAGGGATAAAATAAAAATAGGGGATGAAAAACTTTAGGAGAGTAACCGTCTACGCAGGCGAAGCCGCGGGTGGCAGTTAGTATGAAATAAAAGCAAGATTATTAGTGCCATGTGGTAGCGGCTACGAATACTACCAGCCCTTACTTTGCTCGTGCATGTAGTAAAAGACGACTTAGAGCTTTATCGACCTGGACCAAATCCATCTGATGCCGTTTGGTCAACGATTACATTCCCAAGGAGGGTTGACTTCAGGCATGCAGCCGATCTTAAAACTATTGCCATTACATACATACATACATAGCCTCACGCCTGTTTCCCAGAGGGGTAGGCAGAGACTACGGATTGCCACAAACCACGATCCTGGCATACTTCCATCGCTTCATTCACACTCATAATAGTCTTCATGCATGCTCTACGATTACGCATACTCTTAATAAGACCTCTCGTCAACACATCTCCAACTTGGTGCAGAAAAGTATGACGTGGTCTTCCCCTTGTATTCGTCCCATTCACGCTTGCTTTATATATTTGCTTCGTCAACCTCTCGTCACTCATTCTTTCTAAATGTCCAAACCACCTCAGCATACTCTTTTTGATCTTTGTCACTACTTCTTCATTCACACCACAGCGATCTCTTATAACACTATTCCTAATCTTATCTTTCATACTTACATCACACATACTACGAAGAGCTCTCATCTCTACAGCATTTATTCTACTTTCATGTCTTCTCTGCCAAATCCAACTTTCACTACCATACATGAGAGTAGGTACTAATACTCCCTTATGTACAGCTAAACGTGCCTTTTTGGACACGTTTCTGCTTTTCATAAAGGTGTATAGTGCCCCATTCACTCTATTACCAGCATTTACTCTTCTTTCAACATTATTATCATTTTTACCATCTCCAGTAAACAAAACACCCAAATATAAAAATTCTTTCACCTGTTCCAGTTCCTCACCATTTATAAAAATGTTACATTCCGTCATACATTTATCCTTTTCAAAAACCATAATTTTCGTCTTACTTACATTTACTTTCATACCTTTTCTTTCAAAAGCTTCATGCATAGTAGTTACCATCGCCTGCAAATCTTCTGCCGATGATGCAAGTAATACCTGATCATCGGCATAAAGAAGACATTTGATAAGTAACTCATTCATTCGTAAACCACAATCATTATTTTTCAGATCTTTCAAACAGCTATCCATGAATAGGTTAAACAGCCACGGGGACGCTACACATCCCTGTCTAACACCTTTATCGATATTAAACCACTCCGTGTAGGCTCCGTTTATTCTTACGCACGCCCTGGAATCCTTATAGATGGATTTCAGCGCGTGAATAAGATGGCTGTCCACCCCATACATAGACAGTACCGACCACAGTTCATTCCTCCTCACTTTGTCATAAGCTTTCTCCAAATCAATGAATGCACAAAAGATTTTCTGACCTTTAGCCAAAAATTTCTGCGTCATGCATTGTAAGGAGAAGACTTGATCCGTACAACCCATACCTTTTCGGAAACCTGCTTGTGCATCCCATATTTTCTTGTCGGTTACTTTCACTACTCTTTCAATCAATACTTTCGCATACAGTTTGCCGACTATGCTAAGGAGGCTTATGCCCCTGTAGTTCCTACAATCTTGCTGCGAACCTTTCCCTTTGTACAAAGGTACAATTACAGCCTTACACCAGTCGTCAGGTACTTGGCCATTAGTCCAGCAGAGATTGAAGAGCTGGTATAGCATGTTAGCTATGATATCCTGTCCAGCTGTCAGCATCTCAACTGTAATCCTGTCGTATCCTGCAGATTTACCCGCTTTCATACCTTTCAGTGCGTTCATAATTTCCACCATAGTAACACATTCTCCATCCTCAAGATCTCTTTCACTCTCAAATGATAGATCTTGCGGCTCTTCTCTTTCAAATAAGCTTTCAAAATACTCCTTCCATCTCTCTAGTACACATTCTTCTCTATTCACTATCCTTCCATACTTATCCCTGATCGAGGCAAGCTCTGTACTTTGATCTTTACCTCGAGCTGATCTTATGGATTTCCAGAAAACCTTTAAGTTAGATTGGTAATCCTGCGATAATCTTCTATCATACTCGTCTTTCTGATCCTCTTTCTTTTTTCTGACAATTTCTTTCACTTCTCTTTTTCTTCTCTTGTACTCTTCTTTGGCTATGTCTATATCATGAATCGTTGCCTTCTCTATTCTCTCGCTGGCTCTGATAGCAAGCCAATCTATCCAGGCTTTCTTCTTCTCACAAACTGCACTCTGCACATCTTTGTCCCACCATATATTCTTCATCTTATTCACTTTCCTTCTTCTGGTCACGCCACATGTTTCTGTAGCAACATTTACCACATTTTCTTTAAAAGTCTTCCATAATTCATCCATATCACTAATATCAACTGAATCATACAACTTTTCTGTCAGTTTACTTTTATACTTCTCTCTAACAATCTCATCTTGCAAATTCTCTACTTTTATCCTTTCTAGTACACTTGTCGGGTTATGCATCCGGTTTCGCCACGTTTTTATGAGACCACTTATTCTAGTCATTACTAGAAAGTGGTCTGTATGGATACCAATACCGCGATACACCCTGGTGTCTAGAACTTTGTTTCTGAGTCTTTCGTCTACTATTATAAAATCAATCATACTCTTTCTTACATTCTTTGCTTCGCGTGTATACATATGGATCTTTTTGTGTTCAAACATAGTGTTTGTAACACAAAGGTTCCATTCCAAGCACACCTCTAGCAGACTTTGACCATTTTCATTCACACTTTCATCACCAAACCTTCCTAAAACGTTTTCGAATCCTTTTCGGCCTACTCCCACCCATCCATTAAAATCACCTAGCAAAATCAACCTTTCATTTAACTGGCATAATCTTAAAACATCTCTTAGTTCCTCCCAAAACTTTTCTCTTCCATCCTGCTCACATTTATTTTTAGTCAAACCCGTGTTTACAGGAGCATATACTCCTACAACAAAAATACGGGTCAGACCCACTTTCATTCTTAACCATACTAATCTAGCATTCACAGAATCATACTCTTTCACACATTGAACCATTCGAGCAGAAAGAAGGAGACCAACTCCCTGGCAGGCTCTAGTAGTCATTGGTACCCCGGACCAGTATGCCGTATAAGGTCCATGACTAGTTATCTCACATCCCTTTCGCTTCGTTTCATTCACACAAAGAATATCAATCTTTTTATCATCCATCATTTGACATACCTCGTTTAATTTCTCTTTCATTCCTCCTCCTACATTCAACGTGGCAAAACGGCACTCCGTAGACCGCTTTTCGCCCTCATTGGGATCGAGACGTGAAGGGTTGCGAACCGCATCGCCGTCATTTGGACTTTTAAAATTTTTCATACAATCCATAGCGTTCCCACGAGTAGTAGGGTATTAAACGATCCACCCCCACAGAGCCCTTGTGTGGAGGCAAGGTGGAATCACCGCTGTGCCCTGTGACCACCAACACATGCACCCTCCGTTTTTGACCAGCTTACCCTCTGGCCGCGAATCCCTCAGCACGGGTCGGTTTACACCTTGGATCGGGGGTTATATTTCGGAGTTTTCCTTCTCCTAGATAAGTTGCAGCGCAATGCTTACGAGGCTCATCTCCCCAGGTTATATTTCGGAGTTTTCCTTCTCCTAGATAGGTTGCAGCACAATGCTAACGAGGCCTATCTCCTCGGGTTATATTTCGGAGTTTTCCTTCTCCTAGATAGGTTGCAGCCCAATGCTAACGAGGCCTATCTCCTCGGGTTATATTTCGGAGTTTTCCTTCTCCTAGATAGGTTGCAGACCAATGCTAACGAGGCCTATCTCCCCGATTATTACTATTGCCATTAACTTTTGTAATATGTACAAAAGTACGTTGCGTTAACTCCAAGTAACTATGATACGAGCAGGATAATTATCATCATCATCATCACAGCCCACACATCCCACTATTGGGTTCAAGCCTCCTCTATAATAGGAGTGCAATTAACCTAGTATACCGCGCTGGTCAGACGTATTGGTGTAGGGCTTTGTTTCCAGTTTTCCTTATCTTGCATAGATATTATATGTGTTTTATATCCCTTAGTCGTCTCTTACGATCACAGATGACTAAGATCCCTATCTTGGTGATTTGTATTCTTACTCCGTCACTACACGGATAGCAGGAGAATGACGAAATATAATTAATTTGCCCAATTTTATAATATTTGTATTGCGGAGGACTTTATTAATAATTAACGGAAACAATTTACATTAAAGAGTTATGACAAAATTTTATCAATAACACAAAATATAATGCATGGGAATCGATTCTAAGACACTTTGCACGGTATGCCATATTTGCATGGTAATTCGCAATTTTTGTACAACATTTTTTTTTCATAATTGATTAAATTACGCTTTTTCATATTCAAAGATTTATCTATAAACACTATTCTTTAGTAAAGCAATTGGTTATTATTAATTTGGACACTGGCAATCAAATTAATGATACCTCTGGAAAAAAAAGGCAAAATATGAAAATACAAGTAAATCTATGTTATATCATATCATTACACTTTAGTATATTCTCTGTATTACATAACTCCAACAAAATTATTAAATAACAATATAAAACAACAAAAATTTTGCTGGCGTAGTGATTAAGATAACGGGCTACTGGATTCGATTCTTGTTCTGAATCTGAGTGCAATTAATTTTTAAAGTCCAAAAAGTAATAATTATGTTTGTAAAGTCCTCCGTAATACAAGGAATATTTCCTTAGTGCCGAGTTTTCGTATATTATACTTTAAAAAAAATATCATCATCTCAGCTCATACACGTCCCAATGTTGGGCTCGAACCTCCTCGAAACGGGAGAGAAATTAACCTACTACACCAAGCTGGTCGGATGTGTTGGTATAGGGTTTCGTTTCAAGTTTTCCTTCTCTTGCATAGATTTTATATGCATTTTATATCCTTTAGTCGTCTCTTACGATCACCCACGGGTTAAGTCGGGGGTGGTGGATTGTATTCTTACTTCGTCACCACACGGAGAAAAATAAGTTATACATACATATATTGAATAAAATTTAAGAGGGTCATTATATTTTCATATGCCCGCTAAAACTCCTTATTTTCATTGTTATTTTATCATAGATTCTAATCAAACATTTTTATATTCACTCAACTCAATTCAAATAACTCATAACACTATAACTCGTGATAAAATTCTTTAGGAAACCATAGATAAAGCGCTCTCGTAAATCATTCAAACAAAACAGCTCTACGTACAATGAAATAAAACGTTCTCTGTCTGTCTGTTCGTGATTTCATTACTCAAAAATTACTGAACCAATTTGATTCACTTTTATACGAAAATGCATTGTATTACAAATGTATACTTTGATTAATAGAAAATAATATCACTTTACTTTTCTTTCTACTGAAGGTTGAAAATAGTGGGAACTAATTAAAAATCCATACATCCATCAGCGAGTATACGTTCACTGTTGGAGATAAGCCTTCTCACGAGAATGCCATTCAGAACGGTCCTACGCCATCTGCATCCTACACTACGTCGTCCAATGCGTAGTCCTCACTCGGGAACCTTTCTTCTCCAACGGTTGTCGATTTAATACGTTAAAACCTTGACAGTGATGGAGAACCCGATTACGAGCGAAAAATGATGTCATAATCGGGACGGATTTCCGATAGGCGTGGGTTCGAATCCCACTTGTGAAATAATTTTTCGCTCGTAATCGGGTTTTTATAAATATTATCAAGCATATTAAATGCTAAATTTCAGTAATTTGAGTGATGCAGAAATAATACAATTCACCAACCTATATTGCACTTGTGTGTCATAGAAGATGACCAAAAGATATGCAGAGAACATCTATGCTGAAGAAGGCAAATTCGCAATAAAACCCTATAAACCCTACTATATTATCAGCGTGGTATTACTGTATCATTATACCAATCAACAAAAAAGTGGAGTCTTCAATTTCTGTCGTCGATTCCCATTTTATAGTTATGGAGGCTTGGGTCTAACAGTGGGGCATATATGAGCTGAGAAGATCCAACTAGAACTTGCACATGACAGAATTATCCTGTCTTAGAGAGAGTACCATATAATCAGCAGTGGATATTAATTAACTGAGCCGAATGGATATTACTACATTACTGTCAGCCAGATCCTGTCCTGCATTCCTTCCTCCCCTAACTATCCTTTATTTAGTCGGGCCGGCCACTGACAAGTCAAGTTCACGCTGCTCCGGTGGTCGGTCCAACGACGAAGGAGAGGTGTCGCGGGTGGGTTACGGGTGTGCGTGCTTAAGCCCCTCTATCGCCCCGAACGGAGTGGTGCGAGGAGTGTACCGACCGTAGCTCACCCAAAAAAAAACTATCCTTTATTTTTAAATTACATATAATGAAATGTTGCCATATGTCGCCTAATCTGATCAATTATTTTCTTTTATCTTACACGTTGCTAAAATTTTAGCAATAGTATTAATGACCAGGCGCTTATCTGAGATGAACTCTCTTCGAGAATACAATCATTGAAAAGAAATCTTTACATGGAATTGGTGTAAAGGATTGGTGGACAATGGAAGCGTGGATAAGATTCGTACCATACAGCATTTCTACTTTTTTAATAAAATTCAAAATAATAACTGGACTCTCAAAGCCAAGCCGCGAGTACAGCTAGTCGTAAACAAAAGAGGCTTCTGTAATTAAAAAAAATAAATAAAATATATGACCTCTTTACACCGCGATATTTATCTGGTGCTATAAACTATTACTGCATAAAGGTTTTTAAATTCCTACAAGTTGCCTTCCTGTTCGACTCACAATCGTATAAAAAATTGTAAGGTATCGTACACAGAATATAAGCGGAGCGATTAGCGACGCCTGTTTTTTTTTGCGGTGGGCTATGTACGTGGTCGCGCCCCGCCAAATCGGTCCGGGGCGACGGAAGAGGCGGCGCGCAACCCCATAGACCCACCCTGCAAGCACCTCTCTTCGCCGTGCGAGCGGGCCAGCGGTACCCGATCTTTGTCTTCGGTGGGCCGCGATTGGCGACGCCTACGAGCGGATTATAGTGTTTCCGGTTTAAAATCATTTAATTTTGTATCAGTACGCATGTGTTCCTGATAAAAGTTAACGATTCGTTTCACCATAACTTACCATCATCGTACAACCCATAGTCACCAGTTATATTTTGGAATTCTATGTTATACATACATATCATCACGCCATATCCCTTGCAGGGTAGGCAGAGAGAACAGAGTGCCAGAGAACTCTATCTCTGCATACTTCACTCGCTTCCTCAACATTCATAATTCTCTTCATACACGCTCGCCGGTTTCGGAGACTCTTGACTCCACCTTGTTATGATTACATAATAACTTTTATGGCCAGTCTTTATTTATAAATTATCATTTCATTTACGATCATTATTCGTAAGTAAGTCAAATCGTCGCCTTCAACAAAACCATGGCCTCATTATGGCACCTTCTGGGAATTTAGGTGCAAATCAAAAGTATGTACAGCACTGTTATATCATAGTAACTATACTTTAGCACTTCCTCTGCTCTATATTATATAAAATGCCATCAATTTTATTAAATATAACTCGTTGAAACACTAAAATACAATACCACCATATGACGCTTTCACGTTACAGTCAAAACTCCTATGATGGGCTAAATATAATGATTTGCTGTTATTTAATTTACCACCAGAGTTGTAAATTTAGATGGAAACCAGACGAGTGGACGACAGCTTATGATGAGGAGCACCTTGATGAAGCCTTTACCCAACATTGTATCTTAATATGATTATGAATGGATGAATTTCACTGAAGACTGCACAGATGGTGATGATGATCTTGAGATTACAAATTTAATTCTAAAGCTTTTAAAATATTATTCTATTTCTTACTAATAGCTTATAGTCTAGATCTGTCTTCTATGTGGTGACGGATATTAATACCACCAATCCTTGCATTAGACGCAAGTGTTGTAAAAGATGACTAAAATTCTTATACCGACCTGAGCTAAAACCATCTTATAACATCTGGTCTAGAATTACATTTCCAAGAGAATTTGAACGTAAGGCAAGCCGCCTTAGAAACTGTTCCCAGAATTTTTGCATTATGTACAATGGAACAGGATTACAAATTGCGTTGACCTCAGGTCTCTAGAGTGGAGCCACCGAAGACAAAGGTCGGGTACCGGTGGCCCGCTCGTACGGCGAAGAGAGGAGTTTGCATGGTGGGTCTATGGGGTCACGCGCCGTTTCTTCCGTCACCCCGGACCGATTTGGTGGGGCGAGACGCATCCATAGTCCACCGCAAAAAAAAAGTTCTCTAGAGTTAAAAGAAGGTGATGATGTGATTAAAGTCTGGCACTCTGCCTATTGAATGGCAGTGAACTCAGGATCGATTAAATGCTCAAAAGATATAGGTATAGCTTAATATGTAGGTATATGTCTTACTTACTAGGTAGAATACCTATCCTTTCAGAAGAAGAGGTATAAGCTTATTAAATACCGCTTTTTAATTATAATGGTAACATGTATAAATTAATTTGAATGTATTACAACACAAACAAAGACAGTTGTTTAGCTAGTATTATTTAAAGTAAGGTAAAATGCCCAAGCCACGTCACGCAACCTGCATAAAAAGTAAATTATTAATGACCGTTTGAAGGCGATATCATTAATCCTGTGGTTTGTGCTGTAGGGCAACTAAAACAGCGGTTTGTATTATATATAAATAAAGTAGCTGTTTGTATTGTCAAAAACAATCAAATTACTGAAGTTTTGTATTTAATATGCTTGATACATACATACATATCATCACGCCATATCCCTTACAGGGTAGACAGAGAGAACAGAGTGCCAGAGAACTCTATCCTTGCATACTTCACTCGCTTCTTCAACATTCATAATTCTCTTCATACACGCTCGCCGGTTTCGGAGACTCTTGACTCCACCTTCCTTCAGTACATGACCGATCTGGTCTAGGTAGGTTAGTCTCGGTCTCCCCCGGTACCTACATCCTACCTACAATATGCTTGATTATTTATAAAAAAACGATTACGAGCGAAAAATGATTATCAATATGGGGGATTCAAACCCACGCTTATTGGAAATCCGTTCCAATCGTGCTACTACTTACACCACCGTGTACTATTGTAGAACATTCAATTCTCGTATCGTATTATATTTACGTCTTTAAGGAGATGTGTCCCATCTACCCGACATCTTGGGTTCGAATCCCACTTGTGACAATCACTTTTCGCTCGTAATCGGGTTTTTTTAAATTGCCAAAAACATTTATTTTCTAATATATGGTATTTAAATTTTATTGTTTTGTCTTTTTTTTTTCAACGAGCTAATCTCAGATATTTAAATTTTGATTCAAAAAATCCTATTATGCAAGATATATTATCTATAAGACAAGGTATTTGAAGAAGGTATTTAAAGTATATGTAGTAGAAGGTAGTCTATAATACATAACGCTGCGACAAATACGAGGAGTGCAATGTCTATTCAACCTTTTGTTGCATTCTATAAATGTTAGCAAATATATATGTATGCTTCCTTTATTTCCAATCGGACAAAATTTAGCAACAATGGGACATAACGAATTAATCAATCCACAGCAAATTCTGAGATAACAATAATAGTGATTAATATATTGTGGAAGTTATAAATATTGATAATATTATTAATGCAAGTGGATTTACAAACAAAATATCATTAAAGTTTTAAATTTTTGAACAACATAATGGTGAGACAAGTTTAGAGCTTACTATTTGTAAAAAGAAATAATTAATAGCTGCCAATATAATGTCGAAAAATAATCGCCATTTATAATTCGAATTTAAGAATATTCGCAACATATCCAAACCACTGAATCTCACCAAACATACCTACTATTATAATTCCTTTAAGTCAAGTTTCAATCCTTTTTTTTTTTTTTTTTTTTACGGTGGGCTATGGACGTCGCACCCCGCCAAGTCGGTCCGGGGTGACGGAAGAGGCGGCGCGCAACCCCATTGACCCACCCTGCAAGCACCTCTTCTTCGCCGTACGAGCGGGCCACCGGTACCCGATCTTTGTCTTCGGTGGCCCGCTCGGCGGTATGCCCTCTTGGGCTCCTCTCCTGTCGACGCCCCGACAGCTTTCGCCGTCGAGGCGTCGTCCTCACGCGGTGGCCTCACGTCGGGTGACCGGACAATTCCCCGGTCCGATCACCCGAAGCCTCGGTTAGGGCGGCATCAGGCGCAGGTACTCGCGCCTGCGCCGCCCCGGCCGCGGGCGGCGGCCCGGGTCACGGGAATCCTCCCGGGCCCGTTCCGCCGCCTCCTTCTGCGAGATGACAGCCTCGCAGAAGGCGGCGACCGCATCCCAATTCCTGACGCTGTCGACCATCGCTCGCGCAACAGCCGGCAGCGTCAGGTCGGCACCGATGACAGCGACGAGGTCACGGCGCTGCCCGTCCCAGCCCGAACATACCTCGAGCGTATGTTGCGCCGTGTCCTCGTCGCTACTGCAATGGTGGCAGGACGAAGTCCACTCCCTCCGCACGACCGTGTGCAGGTACTTGCCGAAGCAACCATGCCCCGACAAGACCTGCACCAACCGGAAAGAGAGGACTCCGTGCCGCCGCTCCATCCACTCCATCAGTACGGGCCGGAGGGCCTCAACGGTAATAACACCGTATCTAGGCCTCTCCAGCCGCGTAGCCCAACGGGCGATGACTTCTCGGCGGGCGTCCTCGCGCCAGGTGGCTATCTCGTTGAACGATGGGGAGCCACCCTCTTCGCGCATTGAGGTAACCCGCCGGTAGAGGTCGGAGAGCATCTCCGCCTCTAGGTCCCACGGGGGTGTCCCGGCCAACAGGCACGCCGCCTCTGTCGACACCGTGCGGTACCCACGAATGGCTCTGACCGCCATGACTCTCTGTGGCCTCCACAGAACCGGCCTGAGTTGGGCGTTCAGAGCCCTCGCCCACACGGGTGCACCGTACATGGCCATTGAACGGATCACCCCCGCATACAGCCGTCGGCCCTGAAAACTGGGTCCGCCCACGTTCGGCATGAGCCGAGAAAGGGCGGACGCCGCGCCGACCAGCCGGGGAGCAATTTGACGAAAATGCTCCCGGAACCACCATCGCCCGTCGAGCACCAGACCCAAGTACCTCATATGGGCCTGGATACTGATGTGGATGGAGTTGACGACTAACGAGGCGCCGATGGGCAGCCTCACACGGGGCCCATGGAATAAAAGGGCCTCCGTCTTGTTTAGGGCCACCCTGAGCCCCAGCGCCTCGATTCGCCTGACCATCTCCTCGGTGCCGAGAGTGGCCAGGCTCGCCGCCTCTTCGAGTGTCCTGCCCCGGGCTGTGACGAGCGTGTCGTCAGCATAGCAAATAACGCTCAGCCCGGGGGGGAGACTCCCTCTCAACGCCCAGTCGTAACCGATGTCCCACAGAGTCGGCCCCAGAACCGACCCCTGCGGAACACCGCACGACATGGGCGTCCGCACAATGTCCCCTGCGGGGCTCGCGTAGAGAACACTGCGCCCCTCCAAATAGTCTGCCACCAGCCGCCTGAGGTACAGGGGCACTCCGTGGAACCGGAGCGCCTCCCTGATGCAGCTGAATGGCAGACTATTGAAGGCGTTGGCGATGTCCAACGACACCGCCAACAGCACTCCTTTGCCGGCGACAGCCTCCGCGGCCGTCTGCCTCAGGCGTAGCAGGGCCCCGATGGTCGAACGCCCCCTCCGAAACCCAAATTGAGCGTCCGACAGATCGGGCCCCACCTCCTCCAGGTGCCGGACGATGCGGGCAGCGAGGACACGCTCCAGCAGCTTACCCACATCGTCCAGAAGCACAATGGGCCTGTAGGCCGACGGCGAATCCGGGGGCCGTCCCGGCTTTGGCAGGAGAACCAACCTCCCTTCCTTCCAGCACTCAGGGAACTGTCCAGACGTCAAACAGGCGTTGAACAGTCGCCTGAGGCGAGGTTCGAGATGCTCGAGGAGCAACGTCAACACCCGGACTGGGACTCCGTCCGGGCCGGGGGCCGTGGTGGCGGAACGAATCTTCGCCACGGCTGCCCCCAC
The DNA here is from genome assembly GCA_905163515.2 of Lymantria monacha. Taxonomy (NCBI): domain Eukaryota; kingdom Metazoa; phylum Arthropoda; class Insecta; order Lepidoptera; family Erebidae; genus Lymantria; species Lymantria monacha. The sequence continues at coordinate 29,551,923 of LR991098.1, forward strand.
TTCCGACTCCGTCACGGGCGGGACACTCTCGACGGCCTCCCGGTCGTGATCTGGTGAAGCCATGACCGGGGGCGTGTGCTCCGACTGCCGCGGGAACAGCTCCTCGACCACTCTACGAAGGAGGTCGGGCTGGAGGGTCTCGGTGAGGGGGGGACCCTGCGCGCGAAGCTTATTCAGCGACGCGCGATACGGGCGACCCCAGGGGTCACGATCGAGACCGTCCAGCATCTCCTGCCAACTCGCGTCCTTGGCGGACCGGATGGCCAGCCGAAAGGCGGTACGCGCACTGCGGTACGCCTCGTACAGCTGGCCCTCCCGCTCAACATCGCGGCGACGCCGCCGACTGCGGGTGTAGGACCTTCGGGCACTAATGCACGCCGCACGAAGGTCCGCCAGTCTTGGGAACCACCAGTAGACCCCCTGCCTCGGAGGTAGACGCCGCACCCTGGGCATGGCCGCATCGCAGACCTGCGTTAACGCACTGCGGATGCGGACAGCCTCAACGTCCACTCCGTCCGCTGGGGGTGGTGAGGACAGCCACGTGTTCACGATGGCCGCCTCCGCCAGTAGGTCCCTATCCAGACGCCCCACAGCCCACCGCGGAAATGCGGGAGCTCGGTCCGCCCTGTGACCCCTGCTGGGGTCCCGGAGAGGGGAGACCTCCATCCGGATGTATCGGTGATCCGACAGGGTCGAAGGGCCGCTCCGCCCCTTTGGAGCCGAAGCCGGAGGTCTGCACGCCCCAGAGCCCATGCGGTGCTTGGCAGGCTTATTGCCCGCCGCACACGCGGGGCAGTGGGGCGGGGCGGCGCAAGATGCCGCCATATGCCCAGTCTGACCGCAGCGGAAACAGAGTCCGCCGCAGTCAAAGCAATTAGTGCATGTTGGCCGGGTGTGCCCGACCGCCATGCACTTGAAACACCTCGCAGGCCGGTGCTCCAGCACGGTGACTCGCGCTGAGCTCCAGCCCACGAGGAGCCTGCCTGAGTCAGCCAGTTGCCTGACCGACTCCACTGGGCACTGCACCCAGGCGGCACCTACGCCGCCCGGACCGGGCCGGATGGCGCCAACCCGGACGGTGTCCATGGGACACCCGGTTTTCGAGGCAATGGCCTCCCGGATGTCTTCCACCGTCACGGAGTCGTCCAAACCCGCGATGCGCATTTCGGCGCACTTTGCGGGTCTGGCGATTTTGACGCCACCCTCCTCGGCGAACAGACCTCGCAACTTCGACGCCACGCTATCAGCCGTCCTGGTGCCCTCGGCCCCAGGGAACTCTAAGATCCGAGCCCCTGTACGGGCCTTGCGGGTCCTGGCTTCGACGCCTCCTATGTCGGAGACGTCGAGCTCCCGCCGGGCTTTCCTCAGAACGGCCTCATAGCTGAGGCCCCTTTCTGCCGCCTCAGGCAGCACAGTGATCACCACTGCGGCTGTCTTCGGCGGCCGGAGCCCCTTGCGCGGCCTCTTCCTCTTCGTGCCGCCTCCTCCGGCTCCTGCCTGGGGGGCGACGACCTCAGCGGCGCGCTTGGCCGCCGCTCTCCTCCTCTGGCCGCGACTCTTTCTGCCGCGCTCGGCCACCTGCCAACCCTGTTCGGGCGTAGCGGGCGGGCCGGGCGCTGGGGGCGTAGTCGCGGCCGCGCTAGTCGTCGCTGGCGGTGTTGGTGCTGGCGACGACTGCAGTCCGGCAGGAGCCGGTGCCGTCTTCTTTTTTGTCGGAGCGGGACCCTTCTTTTTTGGCCCAGCCGCGGCCGCGGCGTAGCTTCCCCCCACACGGCCACCCTGACAAGGCAGCGGGGCGGGAGCTGGTGCCGCATATAGCCGTTTATCCGCGGCGAGAGGCGGGCGAACACGTGGTTCTGGAGGCAGCCTTGCCTCCAGAACGGCCAAGCGCGCATTGACCATATTACCGACGGTGTCGATAATGGCGCGCAAGGCCTCATCCGACACACCCCCCACCGCGGGCAGCGGGGTCGGTGTCACCGGCTGGACCTCTGTCGTGGCCTGCTCTACGACGTTTCGCGGGCTGACGCTGGTCGGCGGCACACGCTCCGTGGGCGGAGGCGTCTTCGACGCGGCGGCGATCGCAGGGCGGCCAGCGCCTTGGGGCGGTTTTGGAGCGGCGACAGCTCCTCGAGGGCCAGGACTGGCCGGCGGCGCAGGTGGCGCGGGCGGCACGAGCCGCGCCATTTGGGCCCTCAGCTCGCCCACATCCTTTGCGAGGACGCGGTTGGCCCTCCGCACCGCGGCCAGCTCCGACTCCAGCCGGCGGTTCTGGGCCCGCAGGCCTGACACCTCGCCACCAAGGCGGGCGTTTTCGGCCTGCAGGGCCTCTATATTTGCGGCTGGGGCGCTCGCGCGGGCACCAGCGGCCGCCACTTCGGTGGGAGGGATGCCGGACAACACCCCCAGCACCCTCGCGGCGGCCGCCTCGTTATCAGCCCGCCTGCCAGCCTCAGCCCCTCCACGCACTCCACCGGCCGGGGAGTGGGTCGCCCTTCCCGACGCCGCGGCCCCTCGCCCTCTGCGAGAGGCCGGCACTTTAGGAGGAGGCATGATGACCACGCTCCCCTCGGAATCGGCGCCTGAGCTGCCCTCCCTATTTAGGGGGCGCTTCCGCACCTTCGAGGGGAGGGCCTCCTCCCTTGCCGTCATTATCTCGGCGACCTCCTTGGACGGCTCCGCGGAACCACCGCACTCGTCCATTTTTTCGGCAGATCCACTGCCCTCATCTTTGGACGGCTCTGCGACACTACTGTCGCCCTCGTCCATTGACGGCTCTGCAGTGGATCTGCCGCCGTCTTCCTCCAGTTTGGCGGCAGCGGCGTCCTCCTTCTGCGCCCTCCGCTCCGCCATACGCTTCCTTCCTGTCGAAGAAGCCTTTCCCGTCAACCAGTTGGTCCGTTTCCGGTACTTCCTCGGCTTCTTCTTTTGGGCCTCCGTGGTCTGTGCCGGGCCCTCGGCGGACGCCTCAAGTCCTGAGGACGAGGCGTCGTTGTCAGTTTTACGTTGGCTTGACAAGGCCGTGATGTGGGAATCCGCTGGATTCCCGTCTGGTGTAGGTAAATTATGTAAATCCATATGGTTCCCACGAGTCTGGGAGAAATAAATCGTCGACCCGGGCAGAGATCCCTGTACCCGGGCAAGCCTACATTTACCAACCAGGGGGTCGGCCGGTACCCTGGCTGGAGCGTGCTAACGACAGAACAACCCATCTGCCATGCATCTTCTCGCCGCACGCCAGAACTTAAGATTCTGGGTGATTTCTGAGTTCGAATGTTAATTCGAACTCTTTATAGAGGTTGTCTTCCTCGCGGTCCGGGCGGTTAAGCCAAGACCCTCGTTCCTGATACTACACCTCACGACAATTTGTCTTGAAGCAAGATATCAGGTTTACGATATGTCGGCGGTGGCATAAGCCTGCCCAGCCCTCAAATGAGTGACCGGGCCCGTCCGAAATTCCGCCTCCTGTACCCTCTACAAATAGAGGGTCGGGAGCGAATTGGGGCTCAACCCATCGCTGGGGAACCCCCCCTCGCGCCAGAGATTCGCTACGGGCGACAATTCGACAGAGGGATCTGGGGGACTGTCGCCCGCACCCAGGGTACACCACGCGGAGGTTTCTGGCGTCGTACCCCCAAGTTTCAATCCTAGCATATCATAGACGCAACTTCTGTGGCCCAACATCGACAAAGCTAAAAATCTGTTAAGATCGAGTGTACGATAGGACTCGATGACTGCAAGACGACGTAGCGAAACCGACGCGAATTATACACCATTTATCAACCTAATAATGAGTCTAGTTACTAAAGTCAGCAAAAAAAAAAAAAAAAAAAAAAAAAAAAAAATATTTTAATATTTTATACAAATACTTCCGAGGGTGACTCTATATTATAGCGGCTACAACTTCACCTGGTGCCGTTTGATCAACTATGACATTCCCAAGGAGGGCTGGTAAATGTTGAAAATTAATGCATTTTTTTTTTACAATATGGTGAAAGAAGGGTAACATATTGCCTCGACCTCGAATAATTGGGATAGGAGCAAAATGATGATGATAACTTCTTACAGTCATCATTCTTCTATTCTTATCCCAATTACTTGAGGTCGTTACAACATGTACTCTTCTTTCATAGTACATATTGTAAAAGTTATTGGCAATAGTTTTATGACCGGCCGCCTGCCAGATGTCAACCCTCCTTGGGAATGTAATTGCTGACCAAAAGGCATCGGATGGAGTTGGCCCAGGTCATTATAATGCTCTTAGTCGTCTTTTACGACATCCACGAGTAAAGTAAGGGTTGGTAGTATCCATAGCCGCTACCACACATCTGATAACTTCTTACAGTATCTGGTTGAAAATACAATGTATCAACATACTTTACTTTCCCGTGAAAGTCATAAACATTGGCTAGAGAATCGTTAGACAAATGAGAGACACAATTCTATTAGTTTATGGGAGTATACCTTACATAGCCATGAATATTGAAGTATTAAAAAGATTGTGCGAAATACAAATCCAATACAAACGCATTAAAACTAATATAAACAGTTTTTATTTTAAATGTGTAATTTACGAGTAAACACTAGGATCCAAAAATAGTGGGATCAATAAAAAAAACTAAACCAACTGTACTAGGAATCTTCAACGCGCCTGTTACGATTTCGATGCCTACAAATATCCAAATGCTGGATTTTGACAGACTCATGGATGGATTAGAAAACTGCTATAAATAATTTTGATAAAAAAATATTTTTCAAAAAGCAACTGATATCTATCCTTCATAATCTAAAAGAATATTATTATTTTAGGATTGGAATTTAGAGTACTTGAGAATATTCTAACTGCTCATGGTTATTTATAATAGCTGGGGTTTAGTGTACTCTTTAAAGCCCAGAATAACATCATTAAAGTGATATCTTGTGGAGTACCTACCCGAGGGTCCATAATGTCATCAGCCTTGATTGTCATAATTGGAAGACACGTTGGCGAATTTAGTTGATGTAACGAGAATCCTACTGAAGCCTCTCCAAATGTTTTCTTAGCTAATTCTATAACTACTACGAGGGTTATATATATACATATATAGATATCATTATCCGGCTCTTATCCCAATTACATGGGGTAGACGCAATATTTTCTTCCACCTTACATATTGCAAAAGTTATGGGCAATACTTTTATGTCTGGCCCCCTGTCTGAGGTCAACTCGCCATGGAAATGTAATTGTTGACCAAACGGCATCTGATGACCTTCGTCCAGCATAAAGCTCTTAGTCGTCTTTTACGAAAAATGAAGTAAAGGTTTGGTTTTATTTGTAGCTGCACCCAGTACGAGAATTTACATGCATCTTCAATATTTTTTATTTTTAGACTTTTCGAACCTGCATGGTTTTGCTATAATATTTCCCTTAAATATTAAAACATGAGATAAAATTAATAATTTACAGTTATCATACTTTCAAATTGTGCTCACTGAGTATTCAAATCCGAGACTTTAACGCATTAACCATATGTTCACTAAGTTATGGCTCTTGTTAATGCTGTGAGATTATAAAAGACGAATAAATTTGTTTTGTCGACCGTCCAGCTCAACTGTAAGCGGAATATTGAGTCATTTCCTGGGTGATCTTTAACTTAAACTTGTCTAAGTTTATTTTGTACATTTATGTACTAAGTTAAATGCAGCTGTTAAATAAATAGATATTGGATTATTTTTATTTTTAACTATCTGACCCGCGTAACTTCGTCTACATTTTAAATGAATAATTTCAATTTTATTTCCTACTTAAATTTAATTTCATAATCGCATTAACATCAATAATCATCATCTCAGCTCATACATGTCCCACTGTTGGGCTCGAGTCTCCTCCACAATGGGAGGGAAATTAATTTACTATACCACGCTGGTCAGGCGTATTGGTATAGGGTTTTGTTTCGAATTTTCCTTCTCTTACATAGATATTATATGAGTTTTACATCCCTTAGTCGTCTCTTACTATCACCCACGGGTAAGATCCCTATCTTAGTGGTAGGTCTTAAGGTGGTAATTTATATTCTTACTCTGTCACCACACGAAATATCAATAATTATGGTAGCTAACTCGTGATCATTATATTTATAAAAGTGGTAGGATTACGCTGTTGACAGTTCTCTATCTACAGCCGCGGGCCGGTCCAACCGAGATAGTACCATACTCTCGCAGAAGATCGACGTCTGAGTAATGGCAACGTGCTGTCGTGCTTCGTTCGTTGAGCGAGAGATCCGGAAGCCCAACTGGATGGATTTGGGGATTATAATGGTAGGCAGCGCCCTAGCTATACCCTTGGTATTCCAAAGGTCCATGGGCGACAGTGACACTTACCATCAGGTGTTATGCTTGCTCGTTTGTCACCACAAGCAATAAAAAAGTAAAAGATTAGGTACCGTTTGTATCGGGGATCTGGTCCAGTTTTATGGCTGGAAGAAAAGATTAATGTTTACAATGTATTTGAATTTTCTACTATATCATAGCTGAAAGAGCGTCACACTGGAGCTGATTCTTACGAAATATGTGGTACATTTAAAAAAAAAGTCAATAAAGAAATATTTACAATAGACAAACCGAGAGGATACTTATGAGGGCAAACCGCCGAGCGGGCCACCGAAGACAAAGACCGGGTTCCGGTGGCCCGCTTGCTCGGCGTAGAGAGGTACATGTAGGGCGGGGCTATGGGGTCACGGGCCGCTTCTTCTGTCATCCTGGATGGATTAAGCGGAGTGTGACCGCTCCATTGCCCGCCACCAAACAAAAAAAAAAGACAATCCTATTGAGTTTTTTTTTTTTTTGCCGAATCTTCTCAGTACAGGTTATATATCGATCCAATGGTAGTTTATTGTTTTTAATTTAAAATATTAAAGTTGACAATGCGTAAGTGCTCTCGCGGGGTTTGTATATAACAAAATAATTTGAATCGAAACACTGTCAATATTTTTGAAGTTATCAACTATTCACTTTTCCAATATATTGCACGCCTCATAAGCGAAGTGTTGAGGTCTTGCACTACTCTCGACATATAAAAATCAAGCACTTTTACAAACCTAAAAATGATTGTATTTTCTCACATTGCACTTATAGGATAATATTATTATACATATGTCAAGAAAAAACATTCATCTAAACGTATTTGATATTTTTAAAAGCAATTGTTTTGTTTAAAGTAAGAAAAAAGTTGATTAAAAAAATATTCGAGGACGTCCGAATATTATCGTAAAGTATCTGGCATTCTCACGACCGTATAAATGAATGTATCGAAGTTTTTCTTTTATTAAAAGCTTTATAATCGCAACGCGCTGTTTCCTTTCGAAAACGGCTAGCTAATTCCTTGCCGTTTAATTGCAATTAATAAAAAACTAAACTGCTTAGTCATTAGTGTATGTATACTTCCCACCGAAGTCAAAGATCGGGTACCGGTGGCCCGCTCGCACGGTGAAGAGAGGAGTTTGCAGGGTGGCTCCATGGGGTTGCGTGCCGCCTCTTCTGTCGCCCCGGACGTTTTGTCGGGGCGCGACCACATCCGAACCATGGACCTTGCGGAAAAAAAAAAGTGTATGTATACTTTATGAAAATTGGGTTCGTTTACATTTTTTGTTCGTCCATTCGGACAGGCAAAGGAAATAAATCCCATACAGCCTATACAGCTATGTTTAACTCTACGTCGAGAATGGCACGAAATTTCAAAAGTATTTTTTTTCTTCCATTACGAGTATGTACAAGCTTTTATTTAGTTTCACCTGTCCCCTTGTCTGTAATCAAATCTTGCAAGTTAAATATGATCCCTTTCCTGGTTTCCAATTGAGCTGAAATTTTGCATGCATGTGTAAATTAGATGATAATGCAATATTATTGTGACATAGAGCTGACCTGATGATGGACCTGGAAGCTGGCCATATTAACTCCGTAATTAAACGATGCAACCCCATCGAAATTGGGATTATTTGATTCGTCTTGATGATACTTTGATACGATATGGAAACCAGGATCTGATCATGGACCTGGAAGCTGTCCATTGGAACTCCGTAATTAAGCAACGCAAACCCATCGAGTTTGAGCTCGTTTGATTCGTCTTGATGAGTATTTTGATACTATATAGAAACCAGGGTCTGATCATGGACCTGGGAGCTGTCCATAGGAACTCCGTAATTAAGCGACGCAACCCCATCGAGTTTGGGCTCGTTTGATTCGTCTTGACGAGTACTTTGAGACTATGTGATAACCAGGGTCTGACGATGGACCTGGAACCTGGCCATAAGAACTCCGTAATTAAGCAATGCAACCCCATCGAGTTTGGGCACGTTTGATTCGTCTTGAGGAGTATTTTGATACTGTATGGTAACTAGTTTCTGATGATGGACCTGGAAGCTGGCCATAGGAACTTCGTAATTAAAAGATACACCCCACCGGGTATGGGCTCGTTTGATTCGTCTTGATGAACACTTCAAAAAGAATTGTACAATTTGGTGCATTCGTTCAAAAGTTATGCGCGTACATACATTTCAACTATTCATTTTTATTTATATAGATGTACTTGCAGATCCAGCCACGCCTTGCTGTGGCTAAGGTAGCCTCAGTAGCACGTGGTGGTTATGCTAATAAATTGTAGCTTATATGAAACATTTGTACCTTGTACGTTTAACATAGCGCCATCTATTAAATACTTACTCAATCCAGTCAACAGATACCGCCATCTGTTAGAATCGTTTGGAGATAATAGACAAATAATTTGCAATTAAGTAATATCGCGATTATAAATTGAAATGGAAGCTATCCTATCTTTTAAGTTAGATCAAAATACACATGATGTGCATATTTCATTAAAATTGGTTAAGTAGTTAGGGTTCCATCGCGGCTAAACAACCACACGCGTAATTTATATTATATAGATGTATAGATATTAAGTTAAATAGGATATCTACCATGTATTTGCCCTTATCAGCAAATATACTTTTCACAGAAGAACTCAAGTATTTTCAATAATAGGAGAGAAAGAGTATTTTGAGTGAGTCCTCTCGTAAACATAATTTTGAAAAGCGTTCGAAACGTCAGAAAATTATAAATAAAATACAAATGCAATGAAATAGTTTTATTTCAAATAAGCTTTTTTAAATTTTAGTTTGAGTTTCCCTTCTATTGCATCGATGTTATGTATAAATTATATTCCTTAGTCATCTTTTACAACATTCGCGATCAGGTAAGGATTTGGCTAATGATATTATTGCACCATAGACATACATCATCATCTCAGCCCACATATGTCCCACTGTTGGGTCCGGGTCTCTTCTATAATGTGAGGGAAATTGACAATTGAAATAAAATCCTATACCAACATAGAATTTTATTTCGAGTTTTCCTTCTCTTCCACAGATGATATATGCATATTATATCACTTAATCGACTTTTACGATACCCACGGATAACAGTCATCAGTCCACCTAGTGGGGGTTCGTCCTACGCTATGTTGTGAAAATATAGTTATGAAAATATATATACAAATAGACAAAAATATAGTTAACTAGAAAATTCGTTCGAATAATGTGCACCATTATAAAATATGATAGTTTTTTTTTAATTATAGGTATTAGATCTTTGTATTACACTTTAGTTTTTGTGAAACTCGTCACGTTTATTAGGATTTGTCAACAGATGGCGCTTTTTTAGCCTTATTTTTCAATTAATATTACTAAAAACATCAAAAGTAAAGAAGTTATAAGTCATATGTTAAATATATTTTCTCAAACATGCTTGGAAATTTGAGCATTATTTTGACAACCTTCTTCGAGATAAATAGATATTGCTGTACTGATCAAATACATGCGAGCAGCGGCTGGCAAAAAATGTATGAAAATCCATATCTGTCGTGTTTTAGCGGCCAAATAAATATATATGTAAATTCATATCTATCGTGTATTTTAAAAATGGAACGATTTGTTACTTCAAAAAATAGCCACTCAGAGTCAGAGTTTTATTTAAATTTCGAACTGGCTTGAAAAAGAAAGCTGTTTGATAATGAAAAAAAAAAACAAATAAACCCTTTAGCACGTGAAAAATGTTGTTCGTTGTTCGTCATGTATACAGTTCTACTTAATACTACTTAGTTTTAATTTCCGCGCATTATTTGAGAAAAGCACTATACAAGCCTTGGCCGCAACTAAGAATTGATGGAATTACGTATATGTGCCTCGGCTACACCTCGGCCCACATTTACACGTTCGTCCATCAGTCCCTAATTTGCTGGCCGCTGCAGTAATGTACTATATAATGTAAGTTTTCAAGTGTAATTTTGAATTATTTTTTTAATTCTAGATACATGTACCTTATTTTTTGGTTGTTAAGTCGTACGCGATATGAAAATTGCTTATACTCGTTTTATTGCAATCTTTCTATCATACAAAAAGGTTGCGAATCAGAATCTCAAATCTCTCCCATAAAATCTTCAGTTTAATAAAATATTCTTAGTCCATGAAATGAAATATTTTTAGTCTACGGCTATATTTATAACTACAACCGACGAATCCATTTATTAGCATAAAGATTTACCTTCAAAGCTAGTTTTTAAACATCTTCATTAAGTTCAAAGGACGTCTTGGAAATTGCATTAGCCGACTTAAAATATCAAAAGAAAATCTGTCCCGAGGAATATAAAAAGTGTAGGGTGAACCAACCAGTTGTCACTTTGTTTATTTTCGCAACCCGTGCAATAAAGTCACCCTACACGTGCTGTGTTTACACGGACAAACGAATTAACTAATAACACTATATTGCTTTTCCGTGTACGAAATAAAGCTGTAACTTAGTTTCCTCAAGGTTATAACTTAGTTGACCAATAGGGTCTAGTGGTTTAAACATAAGATTATTGTATTAGTACTCAGGTTTGATATTTAGTGTTCTAAAAATCAGCCAAGTCCGAGTATTGCGCTACGTTCATAAAGCCTTTGTATTATCATACAATATTTCATCCTTACTAATATTATAAATGCGAAAGTAACTCTGTCTGTCTGTCTCACGCCAAAACAACTGAACCGATCTAAATGAAATTTGGTACACAGATAGGGTAGAGCTTGATAATGGACATAGGCCACTTTTTAATACAAAAAAAGAGTTGTAAATGGGGATGAAAAGGTGTAAGGGAGTATCGTCATTTTTTAAGTCATAAGTTATAAACTTATTTTCAGGCTATTGATTAGATATAAATAATATAACACCAAAATTTTATAAAAAAATATCCTTAAGGGGTAAAATAAAAATAGGGGATGAAAAACTTTAGGAAAGTAACCTTTTACGCGGGCGAAGCCGCGGGCAGAAACTAGTAGTATAATATAATATCTTTAAGCGAGCAATTCTTGCAATCTACATTCATTTCGTTTATAGAAAATATTGATATGTCAGTGTTTTCAGCCAGCGAAAAAAAAATTTTTGGCTATAAAGTATTAAAATATGAAATCAAATTTGGCTGTTCTCAATGATTATAGACACAGCTTTGTTGGAAATTCGAGCTCCGATTCGATCTCTGGTGTTCTATTTATTATCATTTATTAATATTTATACTAATATTTTAATTTTAATTTTCATATTTTAATATATTTTCCAAAAATCCTAAAAAGAAAATACTGAGCTAAACTTGGTCATCCAGATTTAGGTTATTAAATTCTTTAGTGGTTTGTCCGTCGGTGGCGTAAAAATTTGCTAAACATCGTACCAGAAGAATTGGATCTCACCAGAATCACTGTACTGGGAAATGTATAACACGTTATTACAATCGCAAACTACTTACTACTGAATACAGGTTTCTTTTTCATTATTTTTATTGCTAATGGTGGCAAATGAGCAAGCAGCACACCTAATGGTAAGCGTGACTGTCGCCCATGGAACTTTGCAATACCAAAGGTATAACTAGCCGCTGCCTACCAATATAAACTACAAATCTAACCAATTGGGCTTCCGGCTCTCTCACTCACCGAACGAAGCGCAATAGCACATTACTATTACTCATACGTCAATCTTCTGCGAGAGTGTGGTACTACCCTAGACGGACCGGCCCGCGGCTGCAGACAGAGAACTGTCAACAGCATGGTCCTACCACTATTGTAATATGATATATCAATAATCAATGATTATATCAGTAATCCCTGTAATGAATGACTACACCATGTGGCAATCTATGAAGTCATCATCATCATCTCAGTTTATATATGTCCCACTGTTGGGCTCGAGCCGCCTCTATAATGGGAGAGAAATTTATCTACTATACCACGCTGGTCAGACGTGTTGGTATAGGGTTTTGTTTTGAGTTTTCCTTCTCCCGCATAGATGTTATATGCATTTTATATCCCTTAGTCGTCTTTTACGATCACCCATTGGTAAGATGGGGGTGGTGAATTGTATTCTTAAATCGTCACCACATGGAATATTATATATCTATGAAGTAGGACTACGTTAAATATTAGACCTCGATAGGTTAATAGAATTTTCCAAATATTTAGAAATTATGTGAGTTTTTTACCTTGTAACCTCCACAAGGTAAAATGATCTCAAAATCTCCACGTTTGACCAGCGGTTAAGTAATGGAAAGTAATAAAAAGAATATTTTATTTAAGGGCAGAAGCCAGGTAAAAAACATTATAGGTGTATATAAATTGACACTTAAAAGAATAAGTACACGAACGACATATAAAGGGAAAGAAATATGCGTGCGTACAAAGTATACATCTCTCTCTCTCTCTCTCTTCGTTTCATCTGTAAAAAAAATTACTCTCATGCGCACAAAGTATTTCAGTTCAAAATAAATATGGCGCGTAACGGAAAATGTGACTTAGAAATAAGATGGCGCGTAACAGAAAAAGGTTATAATATAAAATTTCTCCCATACGTCAATAAAAACGTTTCACTTCAAAAAGTAAATAAACAAAACGAAATAATGGAAATTCATAAGTCTTTTAATATATAATTCTTCTGTACGTGTGTTGACAGTGAACTCTTCCTAAACGGCTGGGTGGATTTTCTTGAATTTTTTTATGTATGTTACAGGCGATTCGAGAATGGTTTAGATTTGCAATTGGACTCGGTAGGTGGCGCCATTGTCGGTATGTCAAACGGCTTGACCGATTGTGATGAAATGTGTATTCTAATGGGTCCCTGGACGACCCCCTTTTTTTGGGCAGGACAACGTCTACCGGGATAGCTAGTAATATATAAAACTAGTGACCATTCCAAAAGAATCTCGCTATCATTTGTCAAACAGAACCCTAGCGTTGGTTTTGATCTTAAACTTGTTATGGACCTATAGATGTGAAATTAATCAGTTCATGTTAAGTTGTAATAGTACATTTTCTTATAATAATCTAGGATCGCAATACAAGGATTATTTCCTAAAAAAAAGAATTCATTTACGTGCTTTATTTAAAACAATACATAATTTACTTAATATTAAACTTCACTGCTTTGCATTAAAACCAGAACAGAATCTATATAAGTACATATACATAAGAACCGAGATCAAAATAAAAGAACAACAGAATCATTAAATTACGTTTCATTATTCAAACGCTTATGAAAAAGACGATGGACCAAACAACTCACTTGATAAATATAAGTCGTTGCTTACGGCGGGAATAACAAATAAACATGTATGAAGAGTATGTCGCTATTATTAACGGTCTCGCTTTTTTTTCTTTTATATTCATGTTTGGTAATCTGAGACATGTGGCTTACCGAAAATAGGTCGAATATGTTTTTGGGGTGACGATGCCTATTATGAATATTTGTTTCGTAATATTTTTTTTTATTATATGCAGAAGATTCTTTTTTCTTTTTGGTAAGTGATAGGTAAATTAATTTTCAGAGATCAACTTATGCATAGTCAAGAAACGTACATTCAATTATTAAAAATGATCGTTATGAATGCTGCTCATATGTAGGTATTTGCAGTTTTCTGGCTGCAGCAATAACTGGCTCGGCCTATTTGGGGTTACATCACTCTTGAAGAGAATCTGAGTAGGAAATATTTACTATTACGCTTCGTTCGGTTAGCAAGAACCAGGGGACCACACCCCATATTAGGATAAATGGCGGCCTGGCTCTGTATCCCTAGAATTACAGAGATTTATAGATGTCAGTTACCACTTCCCATTAGGTGAGCTGCTTGCTCTACCGCTTGAGGTAATAAAAAAAAAAGAAAATTCTTTTCTCAGACTAAAAGAAGTCTTCAATATTTGGAATAGTACTTCTGCCTATTTGCCTTTTTTTTTTTTTTTTTTTTTTTTTTGGTAGGCTATGGCCTGGTCACACGTCGCCCGTACCGTCCGGGGCAACGGAAGGGGAGCGCGTGGCCCCATAACCCACCTTATTCCCTCCCCATCGCCATTGGGCTGGCCACTGGTACCGCTTCCTTGCCTTCCGTGGTCAGCCCGGCGGGTTACCCTTTCGGGTACCATCCCCCGTCGACGCCCCAGCTAACTGCCGGAGCGTCGCCCTCACGCAGTCGGCCTCTCTGCAGGTGAAGGACTATTCCCCGGTCCAGTCACCCGCGGCCTCGGCTAGGGCGGCATTAGGCGCAGATACTCGCGCCTACGCCGCCCCAGGCGCCGGCGGTGGAGCGTCTCACCGAAGAGGATTTCCTCTCGGAGTCGCCCCGCCGCCTCCTTCCGCGAGACAACTGTCTCGCAGAAGGCGGCGACCGCGTCCCAGTTCCTGACGCTGTCGAGCATCGCCTTAGCGATGGTCGGCAGCGCCAGGTCGGCACCGATGATCGCGACGAGTTCACGGCGCTGCTCTGCCCAGGCCACACAGACCTCGAGCGTGTGCTGCGCCGTGTCCTCGTCGCAATCGCAGTGGTGGCAGGACGGTGTCCTCTCCCTCCTCACGACCGTGTGCAGGTACTTGCCGAAGCAACCATGCCCCGTCAAGACCTGTACCAGTCGGAAGGAAAGGACCCCGTGCTGTCGACCCAACCACTCCATCAGCACTGGCCGGAAGGCCTCGATGGTCCGAACACCGAACCGAGGCCTTTCCAGCCGGATTGCCCAACGAGCAATAACGTCACGGCGGGCGTCGCCCCGCCAGGCGGCCATCTCACTAAGCGAGACGGTGCCGCCCCCTGCCCGCGTCACTGACACCCGCCGGTACAGTCCGGCGAGCATCTCCGCCTCGAAGTCCCATGGGGGTATGCCGGCCAACAGGCATGCTGCCTCCGTCGCCACCGTGCGGTACCCGCGTATGGCCCTGACCGCCATGGCCCGCTGTGGCCGCCACAGCAGAGCCCTAAGTCGGACGGTCAGAGACCCCGCCCACACGGGTGCACCGTACAGGGCCATCGACCGGACCACCCCCGCGTACAGCAGTCGGCACGTAGCGCTGGGTCCGCCCACATTCGGCATAAGCCAGGATAGGGCGTACGCCGCGCCGACAAGCCGTGGAGCAAGCCAACGGAAATGCTCCCGGAACCACCATCGCCCGTCGAGCACCAGGCCCAGGTACCTCATATGGGCCCGGATGCTGATGGGAACCGAATTGACGGTGATCGAGGCGTCGGTGGGTGGACTGGTGCGGGGCCCATGAAATAATAAGGCCTCCGTCTTATCCAGGGCCACCCTTAACCCCAGCGCCTCGATCCGCCTGACAATCTCCTCGGTGCCAAGAGTTGCAAGGCGTGCCGCCTCCTCCAGTGTCCCACCCCGGGCTGTGACGAGTGTATCGTCGGCGTAACAGATTACGCCCAGCCCGGGCGGGAGGCTCCCTCTCAACGCCCAGTCGTAGCCGATGCTCCACAAAGTCGGCCCCAAGACCGACCCCTGCGGAACACCGCACGACATGGGCGTTCGCATAACATCCCCTACTCGGTTCTTATAGAGGACGCTGCGCCCCTCCAAATAGTCTGCCACCAGCCGCCTCAGGTATACAGGCACCCCGTGATACCGGAGTGCCTCCCTGATGCACCTGAATGGCAGACTATTGAATGCGTTGGCGATGTCTAGAGACACCGCCAACAGCACCCCACCGCCAGTGACAGCCTCCGCGACTACGGCTCTCAGGCGCAGTAAGGCCGCGATCGTCGAACGCCCCTTTCGGAAACCGAATTGGGCGTCCGACAGATCGGGGCCAACCTCGCTAAGGTGCTGGCCGATACGGGCAGCCAGGATCCTGCCTATTTGCCTAATGATTCTTGAGGTCGTGTTTTACGATATATGAAAATAAGTGATCGTAAACATTGTATGGTTTTCTGGGTGGTGACGGAGTAAGTATGCTATTCACCAACCCATATCTTACTCGTGGGTGATCGTACGAGATAACTAAGGGATATAAAACGCATATAACATATATGCAAGAGAGGAAAAACTCGAAACACATCTCTATACCAACACGTCTGACAAGCGCGGTATAGTAGGTTAATTTCTCTCCCATTCCGGAGGAGGTCTGAACCCAGCTGTGGGACATTTATGGGCTGTGATGATGATGAAACATTTTATTCTTAATAGTAACCATAAATATTGTAATTACTCAATGTATCATAGAGAAAATTTGTAATTTGTATAACATTTGCTTTATTACTATATAAATCAGTTTACAATCAGTTTATAAATAATTACATTACATGTAGGCACCAACTAAAATCTAATACTAACTAAGTCACATAAATCTCACGATGTCACAAATTAAACCTCAAAGTGTGAAACTTAATTAAAAACAAATCATAGTCCGCGAACAGGCTCGCTCACCCTACATCTCGGTACTTAAGGTCAAAGCCCTTAGCCGTTCAGAGTTAACCAGATTAGGTTATTTTTTACTGTTTACGTTTTAACGAGGTTATTTAATGGCATATTATTAGTCTAACGGTACATATGCTATTATATTTGATAACTTAATATGTCTTGCCTAACTATCTGATAAATTTAAAAATACAATATATCATCCCGAGTCAGTAAAGGGTGATTAATGAAGTAACTCATCATCATCGTCATCAATGTGTAGTCATGTTTGGCGTAGTGGTTAAGATACCGACGTACCGTACCAGTCATTTCGGGTTGAGAGCCCTCAGCGTTCACCCATAGTCCGGGTAAAGTTGTCATAGCCATCTGAGGCTAACAACTAAGTCATACAAAAAAAAAACCCATCATGTAGTCGATTTATACGCAGGATAATACTTTGTGCGATCTAAAAGCTATTGCTCGAGTCATCATCATCAACTTGCTCTTATCCCAATTTATTTGGGGTCGACGCAATATGTATGCTTCCATACAACTCTATCAGACGTCATCTCTGTGGTCACTCCTTGTCTATCCATGTCATGTTTCACGCAGTCCATCCATCTTTTCTTCGGTCTCCCCTTACCCTTTAAGCCTTCAACATTCATACTTGACAAAACTTTCCTCACAACATTACTTTCATCCCGTCTCATCACATGTCCATACCATGCACGAGTCTTGAGTGTAATTTGTCCGCCTTAATTATATGTTTGTAAAGTCCCCCGCAATACTTAGGAGGATAAGAGGATAGGATTATTTCCTTAGTGCAGAGTGTTGTATTTAAAAAATATATCATTCTGGTCTCATCCTAATTTCTTGTAGGTACTATTTTCCATCATACATATTGTCAATAGTTTTAGCAATAGTTTTACGACTGGCCGCCTGCCTCACCTTTTTCATGTAATTGTAGACCAGACTGTATTAAATCGAATTCGTAACGACTATGTAAGAGAGCGAGTAGGTATGAAAGAGAGTATTGGTGTAAAGATGCGAAAGGGAATGCTCCGATGGTTCGGACATGTGGAAAGAATGCCGAACGAACGTCTGGTTAAGAAGATATACAATGCGAAAGTGGAAGGATGTAGGTACCGGCGGAGACCGAGACTAACCTACCTAGACTAGATTGGTCATATACTGAAGGAAGGTGGAGTCAAGAGTCTCCGAAACCGGCGAGTTTGTATGAAGAGAACTATGAATGTTGAGGAAGCGAGCGAAGTATGCAAGGATAGAGTTCTCTGGCACTCTGTTCTCTCTGCCTACCCTGCAAGGGATATGGCGTGATGATATGTATATATGTATGTACTGTATTAAGTTAAGTTTTCCCAAATCGATGTAAGATTCTTAGTCGCCTTTTGCGACACCCACGAGCTATATAAGGGTTAGTAGTATTCGTAACTGCTATCATTAATATTATAGATATTAATTAAATAGATGAAATTAATGCAAAATAAAGAAACAATTAAATAAAAGTCATTGCCCGCTTGTTTAATTAAAGTGGTATAGTAACTTAATATCCAACTCAAAATCCACAGAAGAACCGGTGTAACCGACATAGCACGTATAATTAGCACGCTGAAGTGGCAATGAGCAAGCCACATCGCTCAACGAACTGACAACCGCTAAGGAAGAAAGATTCTCGAGTGGCGTCCATGTATCGGACGACGGAGTGTAGGACGCTCCCCTACTAGGTGGACAGACGACCCAGTGAAAGTTGCTGAGCGTCGCTGGATGCCGGCGCCACAGGACCGCACTCTGTGGCGTAACGTGTGAGAGGCCTACGTGCAGGAGTAGACGGCGATAGGCTGCAATGATGAAATAAAGTAAATTAATTTCTCTCACGTTAGAAAAAGTATCTATATTTGATAGATATTTTTTTATCATATGAAAGGAATTTTTAGAATGACAGTTATTTAAAACTGACCCCGCCCGCTTTCCTCCTTTCCGGATAAGTAATCACCAGTATATCATATACTAAAAGCTTCTCCGAAACACACTGCATCTAATGAGATAAGAAATTTCACTACTCTGTCGCATTAGGCTTTGCCTGTAATGATAGATGTAAGTTTTTTATAGCAAATAAATAAAATAAATAAAAAAATAAAGATATAAGTATTATTACGATCGGTTCAGTAATCTTTGCAGTATAACTGAACAGAAAGTTATCTATTTTATTAGTATAGATAATTGATTGAATAGCGGAATACGTAATAGGGGCTTTATTTATAAAATTTATTTTTTACGGATTACGTAGTAAGAAAAGAATTCAGCTACAAAACGGCTCATCAACATTCTCCTGCTCTTATACCAATTACTTGGGATCGATGCAATATATACTCTTCTTTCATCGTACATATTGCAAACATTATTGGCAATAGTTTTAAGACCGGCCGCCTGCCTGACGTCAATCCTCCTTGAGAATGTAATTGTTGACTAGATGGCTCTAGGTGGAGTTGGTCCAGGTCCATATAAAGCTCATAGTCGTCTTTTATAACATCCACGAGCCAAGTAAGAGTTGATAGTATTCATAGCCGCTACCACGCACCTACAGATTTAAAATAATCCAAGACGGAAATACAAACATAACTTATCTGTGATATATATTTTTAGCTTAATTTCTATTAGCTTATTTACCTTAAATCCCTCGAATGGAAGTAATAAATCTTGCCAACAACAGTTATTACGTGAAAAATTGCCTTAACGCAGTCGTGAACCCCCCCTACCCTTCCGCTCTATCACTTCCAAATAGAGCTTATTTGTAAGGAAAATCTATTTCGGACTTTTAAAATGATAAAGGGAAAGAATCTCTATGGATGTTGTCATGGCGATGGGACGGTCACGTATTAAATCCAACAGCTCCCTACCGCGTATACATTGATAGGTTCTTTAAGGATATTTCAATATAGGTATGGTACTGAACGTGTTTTTGGTAAAACATACGAGTTTTTTTTTATTGCTTTTGGTGTCAAGTGAGCAAACAGCACACCTGATGGTAAGTGTTACTGTCGCCCATGGACCTTTGTAATACCAGGGGTATAGCTATGCCACTGCCTACCAATACACACCCCAAACCCACCCAGTTGGGCTTCCGGCTCTCTCGCTCACCGAACGAAGCACCACAGCACATTGCCATTTATATGACGTCGATCTTCTGCGAGAAAGTGGTACTACCCCGGACGGAATAGCCCGCGTCAACAGCGTAGTCAACAGCATAGTCTTACTACTAAGAGTTTGATGTTTTTGAAATGAAAATATCATGAAGCTGTTATCTGTTCTTTTTATCTTAATATATATTTCTTCTACTATTCTATTACAAAAGAAAAATTGAATCCTTGTATGACGCTGTTTATACAGGTTGATACATTGGATTTTTTATCGAGTTTTCCTTCGTAGATGTTGTCTGCCTATCATACTGCACAGATGGCTGAATAGTAGTTAAGATACTGATATACCGTGCCAGTGTCGTAAGTTCGATTCCTATTTAGAACAATACTTTTTATAATCAAATACCTATTGAATATTTTACAACCTTTAGGGGTAAAGGGAGACCGAAGAAAAGATGGATGGACTGTGTGAAGCATGATATGTGTAAACGGAGAGTGACTACAGAGATGACGTCTGATAGGGCTGTATGGAGGAAGAGGACATATTGCGTCGACCCCAAGTAGTTGGGATAAGAGCAAGAGAATGATGATTTTACAACCGCGGAGTACAATATTTGTACCGTCCACAATTGTCGTTTTGGATTTGTCATTTGTGTCCGTTCATTGCATATTTGTGTTGTCTCCCGCAACACATCTATTGTGGTAGGACACTACTGACAGTTCTCTGTTTACAGCTGCGGGGCCGGTCCGTCCGGGGTAGTACCACACTCTCGCAGAAGATCGACGTCTGAGTAATGGCAATGTGCTATTGCGCTTCGTTCAGTGAGCGAGAGAGCCGGAAGCCCAACTGGGGTGGGTTCGGGGTTTGTATTGATAGGCAGCGGCCTAGCTATACCATTGGCAAAGGTCCATGGGCGACAGTGACACTTACCATCGGGTGTACTGTCTGCTCGTCTGCCACCACAAGCAATAAAAAAAAATAAAAATATTTGATTAGCGCAGTTTATTCATCTTCTTCATCTTCAAATATTGAATGTGGACCTCTCTACGCAGAGGAGATACTCCTACAATCGCTAAACAACAAGCGTATGGACGATCACAATAGCGGCAAACCATTATTTGATTGAAGAACAGAAAGGCAAACTCCCAATATCCAACGGTTAATCAATATACCGCATATCTCGAGAAAGAAAGGAATAGAATCGAGGTGGAATAGAAAGTATAGAAGCCCTTATCCCTACGTAGGGTCTTACCTCCAGAATTTCAACTTATTTGCCATAGATTATTGGCAATAGTTTTATGACCGGCTGCCTGATGTCAACCTTCCTTTAAAATGTAATTGTTGACCCGACGGCATCAAACCGGGTTGAAAGCCCGCAGCGCTCACCCATAGTCCGGTTAAGCTGTCAAAGCCCACTCGGCTAACAGCAACCACAATGGATATGTTTTAGTGGGTATCCTAGCCTCGAGGCTAGAGAGTCCCACACTCCCCGTTCCGGGGGGTGGTGCGTAATAGCATTTCCGAGCAAAAACGGCATCAAGTGGTGCCTCTTTAATTACACCCACGATGGGTCCTCTTTAATTACACCCACGAGCAAAGTGAGGGTTGGTAGTATTCATAGCCGCTATCACACATCACATTCCTTAAATATCTAAATATATTTTAAAAAAAAATAGTAAGCTGGGCTCTGTCATCTAAATATTATCCATTTTTCTTTTTTATAAAAAAAACATCATCCTGCACTAAGAATATAAACCTTGTATTGCGGGGGACTTTACAAACATACAATTAAAGCAGACAAATTACACCAAGACTCAAAATAACACTTTGTGGATCGCACAAAGTATTATCCTGCATGGGAATCGAACCCACGGCACTGGCACGGTAGATCGGTAACTCAACCATTACGCCATCAGTGCAGCTTATATCTAATATCTCAATAATCCTACTAATATTACAAATGTGCAAGTTTGTAAAGATATTTGGATGTTTGTTACTCAGTCACATGTAAACTGTTCAACAGAATTAAATGAAAATTGGCTCACAAATAGACCATTATCTGGATTAACACATAGGATACTTTTTATCCTGCTTGTGTATTTCCTTGGAACAAATTAGTGATACAATTTTATATTCTGAAAATCACTTTTACGTAGACAAAGGCGTAGTAGATTGTTGATAATAGTCTAAAATCGACGTATATTAAAATAAACCACCAATAAATGTACAAAATTCAAAATCTTTCAACCGTCCAACATAAAACATGATTAATACGAGGGAGGGGGATGTATTCTTAAAAATGTAAGGGTTGTAAAATCATATTTCATATTAAATTGCTTAATATTTTATCATTCACAATAGTGCTGACACGAATGACTATAGGCCTGCGCAATAACTTCTGAGAAACAATTAGTTGATTTAGATGAGTTCGCAAGCTAATTTACGGTTGTATTGAATTTGTTTTACGATGTTTTTTGTTTTAAAGCTGTTCTGTGCAATCAGTATTGTCTGTGTCCTTCTAAGTTGATTGGGTGAATGATGGCTGCTCTAGTAGTTAACTCGTTAGTGGATGACACTTGTTGAAGTACAGTCATCTTTGCCGTTAAAATTGATAATTAATTTATATACTGTTTCGAAGTTCTAGTGTTAATACTTAGTAAATATCTTGTACCCTATTAATATTATTATTTTCATACTAATATTAAAAATATTGAAATTTGTGAATATGATAGGATGTTTTAATATCTGAATGTTTATTACTCAATTACGCATGAACCGTTGAATAGATTTGTATGAAATTTAGTACACGTCTTTAAAAATCTGACTGCATATCTATGCAGTAATAAGCGTAGTATACCAGAGCCTTGGGTTCGATTCCTAGACAGGACAATACTTTGTGCGATCCACAAAGTGTTATTCTAAGTATGGGTGTAATTTGTCTGCGTTAATTGCATGTTTGTAAAGTCCTCCGCAATACAAAGATTATTTCCTTAGTGCTCGGTGGTGTCCTTTTTAGGGTTCCGTACCTCAAAAGGAAAAAACGGAACCCTTATAGGATCACTTTGTTGTCCGTCTGTCCGTCCGTCCGTCCGTCCGTCCGTCCGTCTGTCTGTCCGTCCATCCGTGTGTCCGTCCGTCCGTCTGTTTGTCTATCTGTCTGTCAAGACCCTTTTTCTCAGGAACACGTGGAGGTATCAACCTGAAATTTATATTAAATACTCAAAAATCTACTGTCCCTTAAGGCTGTGAAAAAATTAACCTTCTATGCCAATGCAATCGAAAGATATAGGCGTTTATGCCGCAAATTGCTGCCAACTTTCGACACTCGCAAGGGAATCAAATGAACTCAGAATCTTGAAATTTGGTACAAAGCAACGTCTTATACCACAGATAAAGGAAAAATTGCGAAAACCGTAAATTTTTAATTATATCATATAAAATCCGATTACGAAATGAAAAATTGATGTCGCAAGCGGGATTCGAACCCGCGCCTATTGGGATTCCGGCCCAATCGTGCTGCCACTACACTACCGCGACCAATTGTAGGACATGCAAATTTTCATCTCGTATTGTATTTACGTCTTAAGGTGACGGTGTGCTATCTACCCGACAATGTTTACACAATGTTATAGGCTTAATACTTCAAACTTTACAGTTAGAATTGTATTAAACGATGACACAACCTTGTTATTTAAATTTACTGAAATTTTAGCATTTAATATGCTTAATTTATAAAATCCGATTACGAAATGAAAAATTGATGTCGCAAGCGGGATTCGAACCCGCGCCTATTGGGATTCCGGCCCAATCGTGCTGCCACTACACTACCGCGACCAATTGTAGGACATGCAAATTTTCATCTCGTATTGTATTTACGTCTTAAGGTGACGGTGTGCTATCTACCCGACAATGTTTACACAATGTTATAGGCTTAATACTTCAAACTTTACAGTTAGAATTGTATTAAACGATGACACAACCTTGTTATTTAAATTTACTGAAATTTTAGCATTTAATATGCTTAATTTATAAAATCCGATTACGAAATGAAAAATTGAAAAATTGATGTCGCAAGCGGGATTCGAACCCGCGCCTATTGGGATTCCGGCCCAATCGTGCTGCCACTACACTACCGCGACCAATTGTAGGACATGCAAATTTTCATCTCGTATTGTATTTACGTCTTAAGGTGACGGTGTGCTATCTACCCGACAATGTTTACACAATGTTATAGGCTTAATACTTCAAACTTTACAGTTAGAATTGTATTAAACGATGACACAACCTTGTTATTTAAATTTACTGAAATTTTAGCATTTAATATGCTTAATTTATAAAATCCGATTACGAAATGAAAAATTGATGTCGCAAGCGGGATTCGAACCCGCGCCTATTGGGATTCCGGCCCAATCGTGCTGCCACTACACTACCGCGACCAATTGTAGGACATGCAAATTTTCATCTCGTATTGTATTTACGTCTTAAGGTGACGGTGTGCTATCTACCCGACAATGTTTACACAATGTTATAGGCTTAATACTTCAAACTTTACAGTTAGAATTGTATTAAACGATGACACAACCTTGTTATTTAAATTTACTGAAATTTTAGCATTTAATATGCTTAATTTATAAAATCCGATTACGAAATGAAAAATTGATGTCGCAAGCGGGATTCGAACCCGCGCCTATTGGGATTCCGGCCCAATCGTGCTGCCACTACACTACCGCGACCAATTGTAGGACATGCAAATTTTCATCTCGTATTGTATTTACGTCTTAAGGTGACGGTGTGCTATCTACCCGACAATGTTTACACAATGTTATAGGCTTAATACTTCAAACTTTACAGTTAGAATTGTATTAAACGATGACACAACCTTGTTATTTAAATTTTTCGCGCAATTGGTCGCGGTAGTGTAGTGGCAGCACGATTGGGCCGGAATCCCAATAGGCGCGGGTTCGAATCCCGCTTGCGACATCAATTTTTCATTTCGTAATCGGATTTTATAAATTAAGCATATTAAATGCTAAAATTTCAGTAAATTTAAATAACAAGGTTGTGTCATCGTTTAATACAATTCTAACTGTAAAGTTTGAAGTATTAAGCCTATAACATTGTGTAAACATTGTCGGGTAGATAGCACACCGTCACCTTAAGACGTAAATACAATACGAGATGAAAATTTGCATGTCCTACAATTGGTCGCGGTAGTGTAGTGGCAGCACGATTGGGCCGGAATCCCAATAGGCGCGGGTTCGAATCCCGCTTGCGACATCAATTTTTCATTTCGTAATCGGATTTTATAAATTAAGCATATTAAATGCTAAAATTTCAGTAAATTTAAATAACAAGGTTGTGTCATCGTTTAATACAATTCTAACTGTAAAGTTTGAAGTATTAAGCCTATAACATTGTGTAAACATTGTCGGGTAGATAGCACACCGTCACCTTAAGACGTAAATACAATACGAGATGAAAATTTGCATGTCCTACAATTGGTCGCGGTAGTGTAGTGGCAGCACGATTGGGCCGGAATCCCAATAGGCGCGGGTTCGAATCCCGCTTGCGACATCAATTTTTCATTTCGTAATCGGATTTTATAAATTAAGCATATTAAATGCTAAAATTTCAGTAAATTTAAATAACAAGGTTGTGTCATCGTTTAATACAATTCTAACTGTAAAGTTTGAAGTATTAAGCCTATAACATTGTGTAAACATTGTCGGGTAGATAGCACACCGTCACCTTAAGACGTAAATACAATACGAGATGAAAATTTGCATGTCCTACAATTGGTCGCGGTAGTGTAGTGGCAGCACGATTGGGCCGGAATCCCAATAGGCGCGGGTTCGAATCCCGCTTGCGACATCAATTTTTCATTTCGTAATCGGATTTTATAAATTAAGCATATTAAATGCTAAAATTTCAGTAAATTTAAATAACAAGGTTGTGTCATCGTTTAATACAATTCTAACTGTAAAGTTTGAAGTATTAAGCCTATAACATTGTGTAAACATTGTCGGGTAGATAGCACACCGTCACCTTAAGACGTAAATACAATACGAGATGAAAATTTGCATGTCCTACAATTGGTCGCGGTAGTGTAGTGGCAGCACGATTGGGCCGGAATCCCAATAGGCGCGGGTTCGAATCCCGCTTGCGACATCAATTTTTCATTTCGTAATCGGATTTTATAAATTAAGCATATTAAATGCTAAAATTTCAGTAAATTTAAATAACAAGGTTGTGTCATCGTTTAATACAATTCTAACTGTAAAGTTTGAAGTATTAAGCCTATAACATTGTGTAAACATTGTCGGGTAGATAGCACACCGTCACCTTAAGACGTAAATACAATACGAGATGAAAATTTGCATGTCCTACAATTGGTCGCGGTAGTGTAGTGGCAGCACGATTGGGCCGGAATCCCAATAGGCGCGGGTTCGAATCCCGCTTGCGACATCAATTTTTCATTTCGTAATCGGATTTTATAAATTAAGCATATTAAATGCTAAAATTTCAGTAAATTTAAATAACAAGGTTGTGTCATCGTTTAATACAATTCTAACTGTAAAGTTTGAAGTATTAAGCCTATAACATTGTGTAAACATTGTCGGGTAGATAGCACACCGTCACCTTAAGACGTAAATACAATACGAGATGAAAATTTGCATGTCCTACAATTGGTCGCGGTAGTGTAGTGGCAGCACGATTGGGCCGGAATCCCAATAGGCGCGGGTTCGAATCCCGCTTGCGACATCAATTTTTCATTTCGTAATCGGATTTTATAAATTAAGCATATTAAATGCTAAAATTTCAGTAAATTTAAATAACAAGGTTGTGTCATCGTTTAATACAATTCTAACTGTAAAGTTTGAAGTATTAAGCCTATAACATTGTGTAAACATTGTCGGGTAGATAGCACACCGTCACCTTAAGACGTAAATACAATACGAGATGAAAATTTGCATGTCCTACAATTGGTCGCGGTAGTGTAGTGGCAGCACGATTGGGCCGGAATCCCAATAGGCGCGGGTTCGAATCCCGCTTGCGACATCAATTTTTCATTTCGTAATCGGATTTTATAAATTAAGCATATTAAATGCTAAAATTTCAGTAAATTTAAATAACAAGGTTGTGTCATCGTTTAATACAATTCTAACTGTAAAGTTTGAAGTATTAAGCCTATAACATTGTGTAAACATTGTCGGGTAGATAGCACACCGTCACCTTAAGACGTAAATACAATACGAGATGAAAATTTGCATGTCCTACAATTGGTCGCGGTAGTGTAGTGGCAGCACGATTGGGCCGGAATCCCAATAGGCGCGGGTTCGAATCCCGCTTGCGACATCAATTTTTCATTTCGTAATCGGATTTTATAAATTAAGCATATTAAATGCTAAAATTTCAGTAAATTTAAATAACAAGGTTGTGTCATCGTTTAATACAATTCTAACTGTAAAGTTTGAAGTATTAAGCCTATAACATTGTGTAAACATTGTCGGGTAGATAGCACACCGTCACCTTAAGACGTAAATACAATACGAGATGAAAATTTGCATGTCCTACAATTGGTCGCGGTAGTGTAGTGGCAGCACGATTGGGCCGGAATCCCAATAGGCGCGGGTTCGAATCCCGCTTGCGACATCAATTTTTCATTTCGTAATCGGATTTTATAAATTAAGCATATTAAATGCTAAAATTTCAGTAAATTTAAATAACAAGGTTGTGTCATCGTTTAATACAATTCTAACTGTAAAGTTTGAAGTATTAAGCCTATAACATTGTGTAAACATTGTCGGGTAGATAGCACACCGTCACCTTAAGACGTAAATACAATACGAGATGAAAATTTGCATGTCCTACAATTGGTCGCGGTAGTGTAGTGGCAGCACGATTGGGCCGGAATCCCAATAGGCGCGGGTTCGAATCCCGCTTGCGACATCAATTTTTCATTTCGTAATCGGATTTTATAAATTAAGCATATTAAATGCTAAAATTTCAGTAAATTTAAATAACAAGGTTGTGTCATCGTTTAATACAATTCTAACTGTAAAGTTTGAAGTATTAAGCCTATAACATTGTGTAAACATTGTCGGGTAGATAGCACACCGTCACCTTAAGACGTAAATACAATACGAGATGAAAATTTGCATGTCCTACAATTGGTCGCGGTAGTGTAGTGGCAGCACGATTGGGCCGGAATCCCAATAGGCGCGGGTTCGAATCCCGCTTGCGACATCAATTTTTCATTTCGTAATCGGATTTTATAAATTAAGCATATTAAATGCTAAAATTTCAGTAAATTTAAATAACAAGGTTGTGTCATCGTTTAATACAATTCTAACTGTAAAGTTTGAAGTATTAAGCCTATAACATTGTGTAAACATTGTCGGGTAGATAGCACACCGTCACCTTAAGACGTAAATACAATACGAGATGAAAATTTGCATGTCCTACAATTGGTCGCGGTAGTGTAGTGGCAGCACGATTGGGCCGGAATCCCAATAGGCGCGGGTTCGAATCCCGCTTGCGACATCAATTTTTCATTTCGTAATCGGATTTTATAAATTAAGCATATTAAATGCTAAAATTTCAGTAAATTTAAATAACAAGGTTGTGTCATCGTTTAATACAATTCTAACTGTAAAGTTTGAAGTATTAAGCCTATAACATTGTGTAAACATTGTCGGGTAGATAGCACACCGTCACCTTAAGACGTAAATACAATACGAGATGAAAATTTGCATGTCCTACAATTGGTCGCGGTAGTGTAGTGGCAGCACGATTGGGCCGGAATCCCAATAGGCGCGGGTTCGAATCCCGCTTGCGACATCAATTTTTCATTTCGTAATCGGATTTTATAAATTAAGCATATTAAATGCTAAAATTTCAGTAAATTTAAATAACAAGGTTGTGTCATCGTTTAATACAATTCTAACTGTAAAGTTTGAAGTATTAAGCCTATAACATTGTGTAAACATTGTCGGGTAGATAGCACACCGTCACCTTAAGACGTAAATACAATACGAGATGAAAATTTGCATGTCCTACAATTGGTCGCGGTAGTGTAGTGGCAGCACGATTGGGCCGGAATCCCAATAGGCGCGGGTTCGAATCCCGCTTGCGACATCAATTTTTCATTTCGTAATCGGATTTTATAAATTAAGCATATTAAATGCTAAAATTTCAGTAAATTTAAATAACAAGGTTGTGTCATCGTTTAATACAATTCTAACTGTAAAGTTTGAAGTATTAAGCCTATAACATTGTGTAAACATTGTCGGGTAGATAGCACACCGTCACCTTAAGACGTAAATACAATACGAGATGAAAATTTGCATGTCCTACAATTGGTCGCGGTAGTGTAGTGGCAGCACGATTGGGCCGGAATCCCAATAGGCGCGGGTTCGAATCCCGCTTGCGACATCAATTTTTCATTTCGTAATCGGATTTTATAAATTAAGCATATTAAATGCTAAAATTTCAGTAAATTTATATATCATATAATAAAATATTTTTAATAATTTTAAACTTACTACCCCTATCCTCATGAACGCGTAGAGGTATTAATTTGAAATTTATATCAAATCTGTATTAAGCATTAGCTTATATAAGATCTGTATCTATAATACCTGTAAGCTGTGACAAATTCAAACTTCTATGTCAAAGCAATCAAAAGAAACAACAATTTAAGCCGCATATTTACAAACTCGCAACTACTCGTAAGGGAATCAAAAATAAAGGGTACTTCCAGTCGACCTAAAATCTTGAAATTTTGCATGAAGCAATGTTTTATAGCACATATAAAGGAAAAATTCCGAAAACCTTATTTTTTAAGTTACATCAAAGATAAAATTAGGAATAGTGTTATAAGAGAGCGCTGTGGTATGAATGAAGAAGTAGTGACAAAAATGGTGATTTGGACACGTGGAAAGAATGAGTGAAGAAAGGTTGACGAAACAAGTATACAAAGCGAGTGTAAGTGGGACGATTACAAGGGGAAGACCACGTCGTACTTTCCTGGATCAAATTGAAGATGTGTTAGTGAAAGGTCAGATTAAGAGTACGCGTAATCGTAGAGCATGCATGAAGACTGTGATGAGCGTGAATGAAGCGATGGAGGTATGTCAGGATCGTGGTTTGTGGCAATCCGTAGTCTCTGCCTACCCCTCTGGGCAACAGGCGTGAGGCTATATATGTATGTATGTACATCAGATTTTTTTAAATATATAATGGTACGAAAGCCTTTGCGCGCGAGTGCAACTCACAGTGGACGTTTTTTTTTATTAAAAAATCAACAACGGTAACAGTAGGAGAAAATCTAAAAAATATTAAGTTCATTAAAAATGTAAATTGAGGACTTAAGGGATTAAGTCTGCAAATATTCTTTACATCATAAAGACACAAAAAAACAACCAATTAACAATAATACGTGTTTATCTATATAATAACGTATAAAATATAGAGAACAAACAGAAATGGCGAATAAATCGATATTCCTCGGCATTATTGGCAGCGGTAAAGCGGAAATCAGTGATTGCTGAGCCGAGCCAATATCCGGTTAATACTGCCTTTATCCGCTTCTCTGTAGGCATTGGGCCTACAACTGGTTGTGCTGTTCTAATATTTTATACATATATACATTTAAAAATATATTAATTAAATCATGGGGAATGTTAATTTTCTTTTTAAATAAAAAAACCAATAGCCTATAGAGAATTCTTAGCTTTATTGCCGTGTTTTTACCAATACTTACATTGGTCTTAGGTATTGTAAATGATGAGTAAAAATTTAGTTCTGATAGGGACCACACTGTTGATAGTTTTCTATCTAAAGCCACGAGGTGATCCGTCCTGGATAGTGCCATAATATCGCACATAATTAGCCTTTTTCCTGCAAAGATTTAAAAAACATCCGCTAGGGTCAGCATCAGTGGGGCGTACATATGTTTTAAATTCTGTGTTGTTTGTTTTGAATTTTGAAAGTTATTATAGCATAGGAAAAAGAACGAGGAATAGCTTGGGATGGAAAATTTGCCCAATTTGTAGTAGGAAAAGTGCAGGATGTTGAACTTGGTAGAGTTGGGTTGAGTAATTTCATGCGTTGAGGTTTATCCGCTAGACATTTACCACCATCAATTCCAATAAAAAAAAAATATCATTACCATTTGCGATGCATTCTTCAATTCCTAAATATATAAAAAAAAAAATACAACAGTTTATTTAAAATAATAAAATTTTTAACAATACAATGACATATACAAGAAAATTTAAGAACCAACTAACCTCTCAACTAGGACATTTTTATTACCTGACACGGTTAAGACTGACAGGTACATCATCTTCCGTTAAATCCATTATAATTCTATACGTTTGACGTTGTTGTCAATAGAGAATTCAAAATATATGTACCCCCCACTGGTGTTGCCACTAGCGGATCTTTTTTAAATCTTCCCTGGAAAAAGGCTAATTGACGTCAGAGCAGTGGCAATGTGCTGTTTGTCTTCGTTTGGTGAGCCAGAGTGCCAGCACTTTCTGGGTGGGTTTAATTGGTAGGCAGCGATCTAACTGTGCTTTTGGTAATATAAAAGTCCATGAGCGGTAGTAATACTCACCATCAAGTGTGCGGCTTGAGTTTTGGCGCGAATGTGGAAATGTCAGGTCACGCTATTGTATTATATTCATTTCTTTAGTGTTTTGTGGTGTTATATTGACTAATTTTGCTGGTATTTTATGCAATATGGTACAGTTAAAGTGCTGAAGTGTAGTGAATATGGTATAATAGTGGTTTACGTGTATTTTCATATTTGCCCAAAATTCCCAAAGAAAATCATTGGTTAGGTTATCAGCGCCCGATTAATGGTAACGACTTGACTTACTGACAGACAATGACTATTAAGGCTACATAATATGAAGAAATGATGAACAATATATGAAAAATAATTAAATAAGACTTGGCTGTATGGGCTTTGATCCCTTTGCCTGTCCGAATGGACGAACAGAACCAAAAAAAAAAAAGTGTGCGGCTTGAGTGTTTGTCACCAAAAAACAATTAAAACCTATATATTATGAAGCTGAAGATGAAATTATCGTGTATCGTGAACACACTAATTTCAGATAGATTCTAAATATTCTTATTTTGTAAGATAACTCTTTATCGAGAAAGGTTTTATGCTTAATAGAAATGGTGCAATATCTATAAATATAAGAAAATTATGATTATCATAGCTGTTGGTGTTATAAACATTTGCTGCTATTTTTTGAGTGTTATTAATGGTGATATTAATATTAATGCCACGGGAGAATGTATTTTTTTATATAAATATTAATAATAAATGACTAGGCACTCGATCCACGCAAACGAAGCTGGTGGTATTATTGGTTCCAAATAATTCCAAGTTTATCTTTGATTGTGTTTCGATTAAATGGAAATGAAAGTTTTAATCATAAAACAGTTATGAAAAGTTGAAACCTTTATAAAGATTTCTCACAATATATGTATTATCCTATATTCTGTCAGTGTCGTCATGGTCATCATCATTCTCCTACTCTTATCCCAATTACTTGTGGTCGATACAATATGTACTCTTCTTTCATAGTACATATTGTAAAAGTTATTGGCAACAGTTTTATGAGCGGCCACCTGCCAGACGTCAACCCTCCTTGGGAATGTAATTGTTGACCAAACAGCATCAGATAGAGTTGGCCCAGGTTGTTATAAGGCTCTTAATCGTCTTTTACGACATCCACGAGCAAAGTAAGGGTTGGTAGTATTCGTAGCCGCTATCACACAGCTCTTGTCTCGTCGTGGTGTATAAAGCTATGTATATTAACAGACTTTATACATATAATAAAATTAGAGTAAAACTATAAATCACAACTCATCTTTTCATTGGTTATCATAAAATACGACTAAGGAATATATGCAAACAAGATCAATGCAAAATTCTAATGAAATGAGCAGCTCCTCTTTTTTTGAGGTTGGTTAAAAAGAAAATCCTGACTAATATTATGAATACAAATATGAGTTTGTTTATTTTTTATGCTTTATCCTTAACTACTCAACCTGATGAAATTTCATAAGTATACAACTTGTCAGACATACAGACAAGACTAATAGGTCTATCTTTAGCTAAGTATTACTTTTTATTGCTTATGGTGGTAAATGAGCAAGCAGCACACTTGATGGTAAGTACCAGAGGTATGCTGCCTACCAATAAAACTCGCCAAAGAGAAAAAGTTGCGCTGCTGACTCTCTCCCTCACCAAATGAAGTGCAACAGCCGATTTTCTCCAAGGTCGTACTACCCCTGACATACCACCCGCAGACATAAAACTGTCAACAGAGTGTCCCTTTTTTTTGTGGAGAGGCTATATTATAGTTACACCCCGCCCAATCCCTCCAGGGTGACGGAAGGGAACGCTCGCGACCCCATAACCTTGCCGTACATGTATCTCTCTACGCTGTGCGGGCGAACCATCGGGACTCAGTTGCCATCGGTGCCCCGTCGGGGGGTTATAGTCTCGAGTCGACGCCCCAGTGAGTCATATTGCAAGTAACGAACTAATTCCCGTTCCGACCATGCGTGGCTTCGGCTAGGGCGGCATCAGGTGCCGATACAAGCGCCTTCACCATCCAACACGCCAGCGGCGAAGAGAATTTTATCTCCCCGTGTGCCCTACCACTATTAAAATTCAAAGCCTCGAGCACAATTAGGGCTAATAAAATTCTATATTAACTTGTATGAATGGCGGAATATATTAAATTATTTTTTCTATCATCATGGAGGAGGCCTGCAAACATATAGCGGGACGTAGATATACTTTTTAATTTAATTTCCTTTTTTTTTAAACACCCTGCACTAAGGAATTTACTTCATAAACAAACGATTAATAAATTACAACCAGATACACGGTATCAATTTGCGGATAGAACAGAGTATTGTCATTCTTTTTGCGGCGGGCTATGTTCTGATCAAACTTCGCTAAATCCGTTCGGGAAGACAGATGAAGCGGCGCACGAGCCCATAGACCCGCCCCGCAATGCATCTCTCCGCGCCGTGTGAGTGGGCCACCCGAACCCGGTCTTTATCGTCGGTGGCCAGAGTATTGTCCTACGTGGAAATCAAGCCCACAACTACTAGCACTCTAAGTGTGTATATTACTACAACGCCATCTGTGTTTTCTAGTATATATATGACCTGAAGAGGAAAAAATATGCTTTTCGTAAACCTTGCTTACAATTTCCTGTTATATTTTTAACTAAGAAATATATTTTAGATTACGGATATTTAGCATTCAATAAGTTAGGGTATTTTTAACATTATTTGCGAGTGAAAAATGATTGCTATATGTGTAGGACTTGAACCCACGTGGAAATCCGTTCCAATCCTCTTACCATTTAGACGAGTGTGGGCGTTACGCATGATAATCAAATTCTCGCTCACATTGTCGTTTTCAAAGGGAGATATTATACACGCCACCTATCGGGCAAATGTTTACACATTATTCAGATTTAATACTGAAACTGTTCAGTTTAAAATTATTAAATGATGATACAACTCATACGACCTAACTATCTAAATTAGTGAGAATTAGTATTTGATACGTTAAATTATTTTTAAATAAAATCGGCCAAGTGCGAGTCGTACTCACGTACGAAGACGTACCATCATCTACAAAACCTCCGAGTTTTTGAACTCTATTATCAATATCGCGCAAAAACGAGCAAAAAAATCACGTTTGTGGTATGTTATGAAAAAAAAAAGAAATATTATTTTTTAAATAGTTGTCATAATATAATTGAGCCTTATGGAATTTTACAAGTATACAATTCATCATCATCATCATCATCTAAGCTCATAGACACCCTACTATTAAGCTCAAGTTTCCTCCATAGTAAGAGGGAAATTGTCCTACTTATACCACACTGGTCAGACGTGTTGGTAAAAGGTTTTATTTTGATATTTCCTTCTCTTGTATAGATGTTATATACATGTCATATCCTTTATTCATCTTTTACGACAATCACGGGCAAAAGAGCGGGTGGTGAATTACAATCTTACTCCGTCACCAACACGGTTAAAGTATACGTTGAATGGAAACGAATGACTTTTATGAATTCTTAGAACTGTCCTACGTAGAAATTCAATCTACAGTACTTAGCATGGTATTACGATGTGGTTACGAATACTACCAATCCTTAAACTGCTCGTGGATGTCTTTAAAGACGACTAGGACCTTTATATTGACCTGGCCCTATCTGATGCCGTTTGATCAACAATTACATTTCGAAGGAGGGATGATGTCAAGCAGGTCATACAACTATTTTAAATTTAAATATTTAACAATATATATCATGGAAGATGAGCACATTTAGCGTTGAGATTTTTTTTATTGCTGTAAACGAGCAAGAAGCACACCTGATGGTAAGTGTTACTGCCGCCCATGGATCTTTGCAATACCAAGGCTATAGCTAAGCCTCTACTACTACTAAGCGATACTAACAAAGCTACAAAATATACAACAAGGTTCAAAATCGATTGATGAATTCGGCACTGATATAGAGAGGTTATTTACTGATCTAACTATTTCACAAGCAGATGGTGACCCGGATAAAATAAAAATTTTGAGTCCTTTGAATGAAAAACTTGCTGTAAAACGGTTTTCAGACGGTCTACGCAGTTCGAAACTGAGCACAATTATTTCGGCACACAAATACAGCAGCCTGAAGGATGCCATACAAGGTGCAAAAGATGAAGACGCGACATCTATTCAGTCACATTCAGGTAACATAATGCATTTATATAACAACGGACATGCTACACGTAATATTAAGCAATGCAAAAATTATTTCTCACGTCAAAGATATACACGATTAAATAATACATATTGTCAGTATCATACAATAATAACCGCGGTCAATTTTATAATAACAATTATTGTAACAGTTATAAACGTGGGCAAACCTGGCATAGCAGTGCTCCTCGAGGTAATAACTACAGTAGAATATACTAGTGAACGCAGTAATAAAAATAAAAGATATCTTAGAAATTATGAAAAAAGCCGAAATATTTTTCCACTTGAACAAACAAGTATTGCACAGTCTAGTGACATTAAATCAAACAATAATATAAATAATCCCAACCAGGTTTTTCGATCTTAAGCATTCTATTCTAGCATGTCACGGAGATGGTAAATATATATCGTTTTATATAAATAACATAAAGTACTATTGACTCATAGATACAGGTGCCACACTATCGATAATTAAAAATGAGGCATTGCCAAATAATATTAACATTAATAGAGATGATACCTTAATAAATGAAATAGGTGGTAAATGCCGTTCTCAAGGTTCAGTAAATTTAGTTCTTACGCATGATAGAGAAATATTTTAACATAAATTTCTTGTTATCGACTCTTTACCACCGACGGTATAATAGGTTTAGATTTTTTTTTAAAGTTTCAAGCTAATATTAACTTAAACTCTAATATCTTAACATTAATTAACAACAGAAAAACAATTAATATTCATTTTGTGGATGATAATGATAGAATAAAGAATAATTTAACTATTCCAGCGCGTTCAGAATCAATACATTATATTTTTGTGGAGCAACCTATTGATAATGAAATAATTGTATGCGGAAAAGGGTTAGTGAGTGAGGTATTTTAGCAAATACGATAGCGAAGTACGAAATAATAGAATTCCTATTAAAACACTTAATGTTAGTGAAAAGGATGTTACTTTACCATTCTTTGTTCCTACATTACAATCTTTGAGTGAATATAACATCTGTCAATTCAATGACAATAAAATCAGTGTCTCTAGAGTTCAAACATTACAATCAGAATTCAATTTAACTTACTTAAATGGAGAAGAAAAGCAATCGATAGAGGCCATTTGTACAAAGTATTCTGATGTATTTTATTTAAAAGGAAATAAATTAAAAACAACAAATATCTATGAACAATCTATAGTTATTAAATCAAATAGTACTCCTGTGTATGTAAAGCCGTATAGATTGCCACAAGCTTTGAAACCAGAAATAACTAGACAAATAAGTAAAATGTTAGAAAATGACATTATAGAAGAATCTAATAATGAATAGTCAAGTCCAATTTTATTAGTACCAAAGAAGAATAACAAAAATAGTGAAAAGAAATGGCGATTAGTTATAGACTATAGAAAGTTGAATGAAAATATTTGTGATGATAAATTGCCTTTGCCAAGTATACACGAAATATTAGATTCCCTTTCTGGTGCCATCTATTTTAGTCACCTTGACCTTTATCAAGGTTATTATTACCAAGTGACCCTACAACCTCAAAGTCGTAAACTTACAGCATTTACTACCAGCACAGGTCAATATCAAATATAAGACGGAGGCCCTATTGTTGGGCCACGCGTAAGGCCGCCAATCGGCGTCTCGCTAGTCGTCAACTCCGTCCACATCAGCATCCAGGCCCATATGAAGTACTTGGGTCTGGTGCTCGACGGGCGATGGTGGTTCCGGGAGCATTTTCGCCGAATTGCTCCCCGGCTGGTCGGCGCGGCGTCCGCCCTTTCGCGGCTCATGCCGAACGTGGGCGGACCCAGCTTCGAGGGCCGACGGCTGTATGCGGGGGTGATCCGTTCTATGGCCATGTACGGCGCACCCGTGTGGGCGAGGGCTCTGAACGCCCAGCTCAGGGCTGTTCTGTGGAGACCCCAGAGAGTCATGGCGGTCAGAGCCATTCGCGGGTACCGCACGGTATCAACCGAGGCGGCATGCCTAATGGCCGGGACACCCCCGTGGGACCTAGAGGCGGAGATGCTCTCCGACCTCTACCGGCGGGTGACCTCACTGCGCGATGAAGGTGGCTCCCCATCGCTGAGCGAGATAGCCACCTGGCGCGAGGACGCCCGCCGAGACGTCATCGCCCGTTGGGCTACGCGGCTGGAGAGGCCTAGACACGGTGTCGTCACCGTCGAGGCTCTCCGGCCCGTACTGACGGAGTGGATGGAGCGGCGGTACGGAGTCCTCTCCTTTCGACTGGCGCAGGTGTTGTCGGGGCACGGATGCTTCGGCTCGTACCTGCACACGGTCGCACATAGGGAGTGGACTTCGTTCTGCCACCATTGCAGCAACAGTGACGAGGACACGGCGCAACACACGCTAGAGGCGTGTCCGGGCTTTGACCGGCAGCGCCGTGACCTCGTCGCTGTTATCGGTGCCGACCTGGCGCTGCCGGCTGTCGCGAGAGCGATGGTCGACAGCGTCAGGAACTGGGACGCGGTCGCCGCCTTCTGCGAGGCTGTCATCTCGCAGAAGGAGGCGGCGGAACGAGTCCGGGAGGAGTCCCGCGACCCGGGCCGCCGTCAGCGGCCGGGGCGGGGTAGGCGCGAATACCTGCGCCTGATGCCGCCCTAACCGAGGCCTCGGGTGATCGGACCGGGGAATTGTCCGGTCACCCGACGTGAGGCCACCGCGTGAGGGCGACGCCCCGACGGCGAAATCTGTCGGGGCGTCGACGAGAGGAACCCGCGAGGGTAAACCGCCGGGCGGGCCACCGAAGTTAAAATCGAGTACCGGTGGTCCGCTCGCACGGCGAAGAGAGAAGGTCAATATCAAATGAAACGTCTGCCGATGGGTCTCAAAATAAGTCCAAGTGCTGTTAGTCGTATGATGTCTGTAGCAATGTCTGAGCTAACTTATGAGCAATGTTTAGTATATCAAGATGATTTGATCGTCTTTGGTAGAAATCTTGACACACAATAAAAATTTAATTAGTGTTTTTGAGAGATCGAAAAAGTTAATTTACAATTAAATCCTCAGAAATGCGAATTTTCAAAAAAAAAGAAATTTTATATTTAGGTTATATAGTTTCAGAAAAAGGAGTTCTACCTGACCCAGAAATAATTAGAGTTTTAAAAAATTATCCAACACCTCAAAGTTCTGATGACATTAAACGTTTCGTAGCTTTCTGTAACTATTATCGTAAATTCATAAAAGATTTCTCTGATATTGCAATACCTTTAAATAAATTAAGTAGAAAATACGAACCATTTATTTGGAATGAGGAATGTAAAAAAGCCTTTGAATATTTAAAAAATGCTTTAATTTCCTCACCTATATTACAATTCCCAGATTTTTCATAAACTAACGAATTTATATTACAAACAGATGCATCGGGTACTGCTATTGGAGCCGTTTTGTGTAATAAAGATCTTAGACCAGTAGGTTATGCAAGTAGACCTCTCAATAAAACAGACTCTACTTATCTACTACTATCTACCGACTAAAACTCACACAAGTTGAGCTAATAATAATATACAAACCGGGCAATAACAGAGTGATAATAATGAAGTAAAGCATTGTAAATGACTTTAGATTACTTAGACTACGGCATTTCTGTTACCATATATTTAACGTAATTTTTTTTAAGTTATACTTCTTCAGGCGCGTTATAAAAGCAATGAGTGTGAAATTTTAAGAAGTGCGCGTATCACTGTAACACAAAAGTAGCAGGTTGAAGTTGGCCGCAAAAAAGATGCGCGCGCATCCCTGTAACACAAAAGTGAAACAGGTTAAAGTTGGCCGCAAAACCAGTCATTAAGTCTCAAAAAAAACTACCAACAAAATAGAAATAAAACCTCTTTCTGGTTTCTACATTTACAACACGTGTTTTAGTTTCATATAAGTGCGAATTGACTCGCGAATTGAGAAGTATAACTTCTTACGCGCGTACATAAGTATGGTACATGCACCCATTTTTTTTTGTTTCATTTCTAATATTTTTTACTTGATTTTTTCCCAACCATCACCGTTTACGATTCTCTTGGCGCTAATTTCCTATTGTGATCAAATTTTTTTAATTATTCTATTAAAAATACGGAACAAATGTATGTCAAGGTTATACTGTACTTTTTACTGCCACTTAAACTATACATGCAACGACAAGGTCAGATAACGATCGCTACATCATTTCGTAAATTAATTAAAACTTTAAAACTCAACTAGTGTATACATGTACTTAGTTTTAACAAATATATTATGACTGTCAATAACACTCTTATTGCAATGATATAAAGTATATTATACCTTGAATTCTTTATATGAAATTAATTGTTAATGTTACTGATAAAATTGATTTTTAGTGTTAACTTTAATTGTCTAGGTTAAGACAGTTTTACATAGTGTTTATTTTTGTTTTTTTCTGGTAAAGATTATCTAATTTAAGTGTGTAAAGTGATGTCACTCATCATTTAGCCATTCACCATCCATAGCTGGGCTTAAATTTTCTTTATAGAACAATTCATGGCGCTATCCCCCTTTAGTGGCTTTGTTGCCATATTCTACACGCTTGGTAAACAGGTCACTGATCGCAGTAAAATCTTAGGTAGTATCTAAAAGCTATTGTCCATTGTCAGACAATATTTTATAAGTTTCATGACAATATCTCTATTTTGGGGAAGGTTACATATACTAGAGTATATCTATAAGCCACTAAATGGATGAATTAATATGCAAGTACACTAACTTGCCTTAATTTAATTTAAATATCAAAAACTCATTCAAATAAAAGTTCATAATTTTGAAAATCCATCTAAGACGCAGTTAAGTCCGAACATATACAAAAAATATAAAAATACAAATTGAAAAGGTCCTCTTTGTTAATCACCACATCATCATCATCATCATCGTCTTTGCATAACCATTACTTGTGCGCATCTTCTATTCTGAAGTTAAGGAGGACAGGCGTAAACAGGGCGGACAACTTCTCAGGTTGAAAGATCTTATAAAACGTCACTTAAAAACGTGCGACATTCAATCATCTCAATGGGAACAGCAAGCCGCTAACCGACAGGAATGGAGAGCTTTAGTGAAAACTAAAATCCATAATTTTAATTGATGCGATGCTCTGATCTAGATATCAAGCGAGATAAATTGAAAGCCCTACCACCTTCGGCAATTAGATATAATTACGTAAATAATGTACTAACATGCTCCCAATGTGAGAAGACCTTCTGTAATAAGATTAGTTTCCTTAGCCATATACGAGCGCATGATCCAAAATTACAGAGGAGTTGAAGCAGTCGCCATGGCTGAAATCGGTCGGATTATCATCATCATCATTATCACTGGTATTCGATATAATAAATAGTCCTCTTCCATTGTACATATTGTGAAATTTATTAGCTTTAGTTTTATGATCAGCCGCCTGCTTAACGTCAATCATCCTTAGAAATATATTAACCAGAATGCATCAGATGGATTTGGCTCAGGTGTATGTAAAGTCCTTAGTCATAGCCACTAATATCCAGCACTCCATCTTACTTTTTCGATGTTATTTAAAAATAAGTTCGTTCTAGTCAAAACGTTGTTATCCCGAAATCGCATCAGATCTACAACAGTAAAACTACAATAAACAATTTCTCCTCACAAAATAAAGAACGTGTACACAAATTCATTATCAAGCAACATAATATCAATTTAAATAAAATATGCTACCATTTATAATAAGAGTATAACTTATAGTTTGATAATAGATAAAGCGTTCATATCTACATTTTGTATAGTTTATAAACCCTCTTATTTTTATTAAGTTAATTAATAAATATATTTTGTTAAAAGTTGTGAAGTTTTACATGGTTAATTAACAGTTATTTTTTCTAGTATTCTAATATATTCTGTCTAATTAATTATACATGCCTATTTATTTTTAAACTGTGATGCAAAAGAGAGATGTTTTAAGGTTGTTGAATGCTATCATCATAATCATCATCATCATCGCAGACCATATATGTCCCACTGTTAGGCTCGGGCCTCTTCCGTATTGGAAGGGAAATTAAGCTACTATACCACGCTGGTCAGAGGTGTTGGTTTAGTGTTTAGTTTCGAGTTTCCCTCCTCTTGCATAAATGTTATATGCGTTTTATATCCCTTAATCGTCTCTTACGATCACCCACGGGTAAGACAGGGGGTGGTTGTATTCTTGGTGGTGGTTGTATTCTTATCTATCCGTCATCACACGGTCAATGATATACAGGACAATAATTTGTGACATCTACAAACTGTTTTTCTGAGTCTGTGTGTAATTTGTATCCGTTAAATTATATGTTAGGAAAATCCCCCACAATACAAGGATTATTTCCTTTGTGCAGGGTGGTGTTGTAAAAATTGTCCGGTCACCCGACGTGAGGCCGCCGCGTGAGGACGACGCCTCGACAGCGAAAGCTGTCGGGGCGTCGACAAGAGAGGAGCCCGAGAGGGCATACCGCCGAGCGGGCCACCGAAGACAAAGATCGGGTACCGGTGGCCCGCTCGCATGGCGAAGAAGAGGTGCTTGCAGGGTGGGTCAATGGGGTTGTGCGCCGCCTCTTCCGTCACCCCGGACCGATTTGGCGGGGTGCGACGTCCATAACCCACCGCAAAAAAAAAAAAAAAAAAAAAAAAAAAAAAAAAAAAAAAAAAAAAAAGGGTGGTGTTGTAAAAAAATGTGAATGTGTGTATGCCTGTGGCATATTAACTCCTAAATGTATGGATCGATATTAATGTTTTTTTTAAAGCTGAAAACAAGATCGTTTTTAGCTATAATTTATGAATACAGCCTTCGATTTAGCTGCTGCAAGGCTCTTAGGCTCGTAATGGGTATATGCTTTACTTTCAATCATGACTTAACATTTGAAACATTTTAATGTGATCGTACCGCTGAGCTATTCTGATGATAGAGTTCGAAAGTAGGAATTAAAATTCTAAATTGCTTACTTAACTAATAGCAAACCTCAAGTTTTGGGTTATTGGATTTTTTTATTGCTGTTGACCACCATCCACAATAAAGAAACGAGCTATGATGGTAAGTGTTACTGCCGCACATGGACCTTTGCATTACCAATGGTACAGCTAGGTCGCTTTTTATCAATGATAACCCCAAACTCATCCAGAAAGTTGGGTTTTTTTGCTCACCGAACACGAACATTAGCAAATTAACATGAGTAAAGTTACGTTGACTTCGATTTTCTGTCAAATTGAATTTGAAATTTTCTCCTCGGACGGACCGGCCGTCAACAGCGTGGTTCTACTGCTAGTAAAATTTTTGTTAATGTTTCCAGCAATAGAGAAAAATATAATTAGATGAAGGTAAATTTGGCCACTATCATCAAGGGGAGAAATATCTCAGTTAGACTAAACAGTCTAATCCAGATAGCCCCGGTGCGATACTTGGTATTCCTTTTTAATTTTTTTCCTTTTTGAATTTATTCATTTTTATATATATTTTTTTATTATTTCATTCAGAATATAAGGTCCTATGCTACCTGCATCCAACAGCTTCCTGCAATTCTCAAGATATCGTTAGTCCACCTAGTGGAGTTCATTCTACGCTGCGTCGTCCATTTCTTGGTCGCCACTCGAGAACCTTAGTTTCCCAACGGATGTCAATTTCATAAGTAATCTGGCCTACCCATAGCTATTTCAACGTGTTAATTATTTTTTGATATCTATATATATATTTATTTATACTATATATCTATTTTTATTTATATTATATATTTATTTATACTATTTATATTATACTATATATATATTTTCCAAAATCTATTTACT
Source organism: Lymantria monacha (assembly GCA_905163515.2). Lineage (NCBI taxonomy): Eukaryota > Metazoa > Arthropoda > Insecta > Lepidoptera > Erebidae > Lymantria > Lymantria monacha. Next base: position 29,595,395 of record LR991098.1, read on the forward strand.
AAAAAATAAAATACTGAGTTAAGCTTGGCCATTCAGATATTAATAGTTAAACATATATAATGATTAACAATATCCACAAAGAGCTGGTTAAGAAGTCTGTTAATCATCATCGTCATCATCTCAGTTTCTATACGTCCCACTACTTGGGCGCGAGCCTCTTCCACAATAGGAGGGTAAATGACCTACTATACCACGCCGGCCATACAAGTTGACATAGGCTTTATTCTAGCTTTCTTTCTCTTGTATAGATGTTATATGCATATTATATCCTTAAGTCATATTTTACGACACCCACCGGTACAGGATAAGATGAATTGTATTAATCCGTCACCACACCGAAAAGTCTGTTTTCACATAATACATTGCAGAAAAATCTCATATATGTATATAAAAAAAAAACATATAAGTGCTCACAAAATCAATCTCTTCTTTTCAGTATCGTGAAAGCGATTGAAAGTAAAATAGCCCTTAATCTTCGTATATCGAAGGGATCCGGCATTACATGTTCAGTTGTAGGGCAGAAGGGACCGACTTATTAATATCGCCGCCCTTGAATAGAAATGTCAGGATCATTATAGGGGGTTGTATATACCGGATGTCATTTTGACATGTTCAAACTTGGTTACCATATTATTATTTACTAGCTATACCCCGCTTCTCACCTTTCCGAATAAGTAATCCACAAATATATTATATACTAAAACCTTCTCCAAAACACGCTGCATCTTATGATATAAGTATTATTCCGATCGGTTCAGTAGTTTTTGCTGTATAACCGAACAAACGAATAGTGGTAGTACCACACTGTTGACAGTTCTCTGTCTGCAGCCACGGGCCGGTCCGTCCGGGGTAGTACCACACCCTCGCAGAAAATTGACGTCTGAGTAGTGGCAATGTGCTACTGTGCTTAGTTCAAGCTGGCAGCCCAAATTTCTGGGTAGATTTGAAGTTTTATTTGGTAGGCAACGGCTTAGCTATACCCTGGTATGGCAAAGGTCTATGGGCGGCAGTCACACTTACCATCAGGTGTACTGCTTGCTCGTTTACTACTAATAGTAATAAAAAAAAAAAGAAAATTAAACCGGCTCTTCATTTATTAGTATAGATTACCAGTTGAAACAAAATTTCACCGCGTGAGTGCGAGTTTTGAATACGTTTGACACAAATGCCTTCCTCCACAGATAATTGTAAAAGACCATTAAGAGATAGTATTACTGTAAGAAGACAAAGACTCAAATTTAAACCATATAATAAACCGACCGACGTGGCGTAGTAGGTTACTTTCTCGAGCCCAGCAATGAAACATATACTCACTGTGATAATGATGAGTTTCACCCAAAGCGGACAAAGATTCAAAATATATTTAATGATTTTCTAATCATCATCATCATCTTGCTCATATCCCAATTACTTGGGGTCGACGCAATATGTCATCTTCCTCCATACAGTCCTATCAGAGGTCATCAATGCAGTCACTCCTTGTCTATCCATGTCATGCCTCACGCAGTCCATCCATCTTCTCTTTAGTCTTCCTTTACTCCTAAAGTTTTCAATATTCATATTTAAAACTTTTCTCACAACATTACTTTCATCCCGTCTCATCACATGCCCATACCATGTCAACCTTTCACTCCTTAACTTTTCCGTCACTGGCGCGACTTTCAAACTTCCTCTTAAATGTTCATTTCTTATTTTATCCAATCTCGTCACACCACACATCCATCTCAACATTCGCATATCCGCTACATGCAGTCGTCTCTGATTTTCTAATGTAATAATTATATACTTTATTAATATCCTAATTAATTTGAAAAGCCACAAGTTTTAGTCTGGTTGCAATTTGTGTCTGTCAATTCTGTTTGTAAAGCCCTCAGCAATACAAGAATTATTTATTTATTGTAGGGTTTTGTCCTGCCGGACGGGCCACCGATGATAAAGATCGGGTACCGGTGACCCGCTCGCACGGCCAAGAGAGGTGTTTGCAGGGTGGGTCTATGCGGTTGCGCGCCGCCTCTTCCGTCGCCCCGGACCGATTTGGCGGGGCGCGACCACGTCCATAGTCCACCGCAAAAAAAAAAAGGTTTTGTCCTAATAGAATTACCTAATCTATTGCCATATATTTAAAAAGAAAACTCTTTTTTTTTTAGTAGATTACGGTCTGGACACACCCAAATAAAACACACTGCAGTAAGGAACTAAACTTTTTATTATGAGGTTATTTACAAATATTTCGTATACAGATTCATGTAAGGACGTTATTTTAACTACGGCATCTATGTAGTAATTATTAGGGGAGTAAAGCTAGATACATCTTAAAGTGTCACCTAAGTTTAACTGCACTATACAGTTATACACTAACTATCGTAATAACTAGCCCAGAACTCCTTGTAAACTTTCTGAACCGGTTCTATTTACTTTGCTTGTATTCTCATTAGTTATACTGCTTATTATATTATTAGTCCCTTTTGATGGTGTGTATTTTATTGCTGTATGAGTAGCTACGTATACTACCAACTTTAATATTGTTCATAGATGTAAAATATGACTAATAGCTAACTTCATCTAATGCTATCTGATCAACTATGAAATTTACACTCCTTGGGAATTTGGTAAGCGACCGATCATAAACCTATTATCAAAACTTTTGACTTAGTGGTTAAGATACCGACCTTCCGTACCAGTGCTGTTGATGTGTGATCCACAAAGTACAACACTTTGTGGATCACTCTCAGTCTGAGTGTTATTTGTCTGCGTTAATTGCATATTTGTAAAGTCATTCGCTTTCAAGGATTATTTCTTTAGCGCAGAATTGGTGTTTTATAAAAAAAAACGTATGCTGGACGAAGAGTACTTACATTTATATTGCATAGCATCAACCGTAAATTAATTGAGATAAGATCTGAATGATAATAATAAATCAATATATACATTTTATAAATATAATTCAGCCAAATTCTACAAATAGTTTATCATTGTATGAGCATTATGAAGGGCATTCTAAAGGGTAATTCGTCTTCTAGTTCTGAAAACAAAAAAAAAGAAATGGGTGTCTGTACTTATGTACACGCGTGAAAGAAATTATACTTCTTTGGCATCATTACAAATAGTTTTAAAATTCATTTACAAAAAAAATAATAAAAGGACTGGTAAAATATATGGTAATTTTTTCACTAATATTTACGAATACTAAATTATTAATCAAAATTAATTTAAATCACTACTGAATATAATTTTAGCACATATATAATTCGCATTTCTATGAAACTAAAACACGTATTGTCAATGTATAAAATAGAAAGAGGTTCTATTTCTGTGTTGTTGGTAGCATTTTTCGAGATATAATGAGCGGTTTTTCGGCCAACTTCACCATGTTTCACTTTTGTGTTACAGTGATACGCGCGCATCTTAAAATTTCACTCTCATTATTTTTTTCATAACTCGCCTAAATAAGTATAATTTTTTTTTATTGCTTATGGTGGTAAACGAGCAGGCAGCACACCTTTTATTTTTTTATTTTTTTTTTGTGGTGGGCTATGGACGTCGCACCCCGCCAAATCGGTCCGGGGTGACGGAAGAGGCGGCGCGCAATCCCATTAACCCACCCTGCAAGCAGCTAGCTAGGCCGCTACCTACCAATACAAACCCCAAACCCACCCAGTTGGGCTGCCGGCTCTCTCGCTCACCGAACGAAGCGCAATAGCACATTGCTATTACTCCGACGTCGATCTTCTATAAAAGTTTGGTACTACCCCGGGCGGACCGACCCGTGGCTGTAGACAGAGAACTGTCAACCGCGTGGTCCTACCACTAATCTAACTTTAATAAAGATTGTTTTATTAATACCAGGTGTTTTTTTTAATATAAAAAACAGTTATAATATTAATAAGTAGCTGAATATGAACGTTGATGTAGGTTCACAAATCCAAGTGTGAAAGCAAAAGAATGTGCGAGCCTTTCAATTTGTGATCGATGAGGCAATCGGTCTATGAGACCCGCCTGCCAGCCCCTCCTTGTATATAGCGTGATACTGTGTTCACTATTCACACTATCGAAGAAATTATTTTCAAATTAAAAACTTATAAAATTGTGATAAAAATTAAAATATAAATGCTGTACCTTCGCATCATTATCACAGCTCATATATGCTTCATTGGTGGGCTGGAGCCTCCTCTACAATGGGAGAGAAATTGGCCTGCTATACCACGCCGGTCAGACGTGTTGTTAGGGTATTGTTTCGAGTTTTTCTTCTCTTGGATAGATGTTATATATATTTTATATCCCTTAGTCGTCTTTTACTATCACCCACGGGTAAGATAGAGGCTCGGAACCGTACGCCGTGCCTGATCGCCCCAATTGGGTGGTCAGTCGAAACGGTACTGCGGCAATCGTCGTCTCAACGCAGCGGCACTTCCCGTCCTTGTCCCTTTTGGATAGGGGCGAGGAATTTGTCGCGGCGGAGTGGGGAGGGGTCACGCTCTACAGCGTATACCTCTCCCCCACTAGGAGGATGGACGATTTCGGGGCCTCACTCACCACCTTGGAGGCCTCGATACGGCGACTGGCACCGGGCCTCGTCCTGGTTCTGGGGGACTTTAACGCCAAATCCACGGCGTGGGGGTCCCCTACGACGGACGACCGCGGGCGGGCGGTCAACGAGTGGGCGGCTTCACTGGGCCTCTGTGTTCTGAACAGAGGCTCGGTGAACACGTGTGTGCGGCGGCAGGGCGGGTCGATAGTGGACTTGTCGTTCGCTAGCCCCGCTGTCGCGCCACGGGTGAGGAACTGAAGTGTCCTGGAGGAGGCGGAGACCCTGTCGGACCACCGGTACATCCGGATGGAGGTCTCCCCCCGGGAACCCGGTAGGGGTCACAGGGCGGACGGAGCTCCCGCGTTTCCGCGGTGGGCTGTGGGTCGTCTTGACAGAGATCTACTGGCGGAGGCGGCCATTGTCAGCACGTGGCTGTCCTCACCACCCCCAGCGGACGGAGTGGACGCTGAGGCTGTCCGCATTCGCAGTGCGTTAACGCAGATCTGCGATGCAGCCATGCCCAGAGTGCGGCGGCGTCCACCTCCGAGGCAGGGGGTCTACTGGTGGTCCCCAAGACTGGCGGACCTTCGTGCGGCGTGTATCAGTGCCCGAAGGTCCTACACCCGCAGCCGGCGGCGTCACCGCGACGTCGAGCGGGAGGGCCAGCTGTACGAGGCGTACCGCAGTGCGCGGACTGCCTTTCGGCTGGCCATCCGAGCCGCCAAGGGCGCGAGTTGGCAGGAGATGCTGGACGGTCTCGACCGTGACCCCTGGGGTCGCCCATATCGCGCGGCGCTGAACAAGCTTCGCGCGCGGGCCCCCCCCCTCACCGAGACCCTCCAGCCCGACTTCCTTCGTAGGGTGGTCGAGGAGCTGTTTCCACGGCAGTCGGAACACACGTCCCCGGTCATGGCTCCGCCAGATCAGGACCGGGAGGCCGACGACGACGAGTGACGGAGTCGGAAGTGGGGGCGGCCGTGGCGAAGATTCGTTCCGCCACCACGGCCCCCGGCCCGGACGGAATCCCAGTCCGGGTGCTGACGTCGCTCCTCGAGCACTTCGAGCCTCGCCTCAGGCAGCTGTTCAACGCCTGTCTGACGTCTGGACGGTTCCCTGAGTGCTGGAAGGAAGGGAGGTTGGTTCATCTGCCAAAGCCGGGACGGTCCCCGGATTTGCCATAATATTTTGTTTTGTTATAATAAAAATAGTAGATATAAAAAAGGCAAGTAAATTCAACGACAAAAATTAGAGAGAAGGGAAACTCAAAATAAAACCCTATACCGACCGGTCTGATCAGCAAAGTATAGTAGGCCAATTGATTGAATTAGGTGATATATGGCAGAAATCTATGATTGTTTTAAAATGGTGGAAAGGAAAGAAAAATCACTACTACCAACGTTTAGTCAATATACCTGGACACATTAAGAAACGAATAGGATCAAGGAGGAATAGGATATAAGGAGATCTTCCTTCTGTAATGAACACTGTTGAGCAGCCCCCAGAATTTCACTTTGTTGACTTCAATTGTCTGTGGAACTTTTAATATTGATTTCAGACATATTTTGCCTCTAAACAAAGCATCCTCAGTTTGGCATCAAAGGCGCGTGTGTAATTCATCATCCTTGAAATGTTCTGTATTGATTAAATAGGTATAGAAAAATGATGAGACTACAATTCATTAAAAAAAATACAGGAGCCCCTTGCGGATTAGGAAATTTAGACTATTATTTTCAATTTTATTCAGCTTTTTGCTCTTTCCTTAGTCTATTCTTATGATACCCATGTGAAAGAAATGGAAGGGGCGTGACCATAACATTCTTTCTCCGTCACCGCTCAGAATATGGTTACCACTGTTGCTTTACAATTAATTTCATACAAGAACAGTTAATGCCGTTCACGTGTTGGCATTAGTAACACCGAGCCAAATCTGTCACTGTTATACAACTCGTTGTGAGTACAATAACACGGCACCCGAAAAGAAGAGCTGTTTATTAAAAAAATATTCATGAATATTTTTAAACTATATGTATTTTATTTATTATTTTATATATATGTATCAAAAAAAAGATTTTCTTATGTATTTTTTAGTATAACTTCTGTGTAACTACATTCTGCTGTGTGGTAGCGTCTGCGAAATTTACCTAACTTTACATTGTTCGTTGATGTTAAAAAAGTTAACTAAAATCTAAATATTGTCCTGACCTCCAGCTGATGTTGCATGGTCAAAAATTATATTCCTAACAAGATTTGACGTTAGACAGATGACCGGTCACAAAACTATTGCAAATATCTTTTGCAATATGTACGATGAAAGACGAGTACATACTGCGTTGAACTAAGATTATCATCTTAGTCCTTCTGTGACCATAAGCCTAATAAAATAAAATTGTTCGAAACGTCGGGAAATTAAAAATCAAATACAAAAGTAATAGAATCTGTAAAAATAAATTTATTTCAAATGTCCAATTAATTGAGATAAGAGTAGGAAGATGATGAACTCAGATTAACAATTCATGGATTATACAAAGTATTATACTGCATGTGAATTAAATCCACGATACTAGCGTGATAAATCGATATCTTAACCACTACGCTATCTGTGCAATAATTATATGTGACTATTACTTGTCCACGGCTTCGTCTACGTAAAATGTGAGTCACAATATAAAATTTCATCACTAAATTGATATCTAGGAAACAAATTATCAGCAAAAAAGGGTCTCATGTGTAAATCCAGGACATGTTCTATCTGTATGGCAATTTTATTTAAATTTTCATCAGTTTACACATGATTGAGTAACATACAACTAAATATTCAAATATATTCACAAGCTTATAATATTTTTTAAAGAGAGCTTTCGGCATAAAGGGCTGTATAATCCTTGTGTTGCCCAAAGTCCCCCACCTTATAAATATATAACTTAACGGAGACAAATTCACCCAGACTCAGGGCAACAATTTGTGGATCACATAAATTATGGTCCTGCATGGGAATCGAGCTCATAACACTGGCACGGTAGGTCGATATTTTAAGCACTACGCCATCTGTAGAGTCATTTACAATATTAGTAAGATATAGGTATATAGGTATCTCTATTCGTGTACCGAGTATTACCATCCCTACAATAGCGTATATCGCACGGTTTACCTAAACCGTTCGTGAGTCACGGGATGCGTCAGCGCAGCAAAATAAATACCATGTATCATATATAGGGTTGACATCTAAGACTTATCATAAACATATTAAATAAAAAAATAAAACGAAGGTTTGTTTATTTTTTTCAGGCATATCATATACCTAGCATCCAATAGAAGGCGATGTATGAAAATAAAAGAAAGAAATACGGAATATGATAAATGTGAAACATCCTCCACAATTTCAATTTACCACAGAACTTCGGCTATTGATTTGACAAATGTTTCATCTCTAAATGACACAATGTTAGAACGATTCAATTTCAATTGAATTAAAATTATCTATTCTAATCAATTAACTCAAACAATTAAGTACATTAGTTATTATTAAAGACTGTTGAACAAATAGGTGTTGTTATTACATATAAAAAAAGGATACCATTAATTTTGCACGGAATATAAATATTCATAAGCATTTTAAAATTTTCCCATCAAAACTAATGTGATATGTATCAGTGTTTTGATAACTAAAGCGTAAAAATTATAAGTGGCAACCCTAAAATATGTCACGCACTGGTACTATCACTCCGCATCTATGTTCTAAAGTCGAATATTTTCCTATGTCGTCACTTCCAGATACGGACAACGTATCGCTAATAACACAAACAATAAATAACCTTGTTACTTAATTTATAAGGTTTAAAACAATATTCTTGTTTCAAATACGACGCATTTGAATTACAAACATAATAATGCGTTCAAAATTGTTAATTTTACTTATAATTTATTTAGCTTTACCACTTTTTCAATTGAATTACTATTATGGTTATTTTTTGTAAATTATTATACTAATAATTTTAAGTGACGCATCGATCTTTATACGACAGCTTTGAATAGAGGATTTTTAAATTAGTATTGTAATACATTTCTTTTTATAATCCACGCGTGATATATATCGTATGACGTAATCCTTTTGTATCGTAGATGAGTCATATTTTGTATTTCTTTTTGTATTATTATTGAAAGACATTTGATGTTAATACAAATTAATTTAAATTATAATATTACGATTAGATAACATTTTAGATAGTAGATTTTATCATTTATTATTAAAAAGTTAAAATACTTGTTACACAACTTGTTTTATGTATATTTTTTTTAATTATTCTGTCCTTGTAATGGGATTAAGTATCTATGGGAAGGGGAGACATGTTTTATTTTATTAGACGTAATTTAATATATATACATACATACATATCATCACGCCATATCCCTTGCAGGGTAGGCAGAGAGAACAGAGTGCCAGAGAACTTTATCTCTGCATACTTCACTCGCTTCCTCAACATTCATAATTCTCTTCATCGCCGCTTCACACTCGCTGGTTTCGAAGACTCTTGACTCCACCTTCCTTCAGTACATGACCAATCTGGTCTAGGTAGGTTAGTCTCGGTCTCCCTCGGTACCTACATCCTTCCACTTTCGCATTGTATATCTTCTTAACCAGACGTTCGTTCGGCATTCTTTCCACATGTCTGAACCATCGGAGCATTCCCTTTCGCATCTTTACACCAATACTCTCTTTCATACCTACTCGCTCTCTTACGTCGTCGTTACGAATGCGGTCGGTCAGCCTAACTCCACAGATTTGCCGCAGAGATCGCATTTCGACCGCATTAATTTTACTTTCATACTCTTTTCTGCATACCCAAATCTCGCTTCCATACAGTAATGTTGGGACAAGCACTGCGTTATGTATTGCTACACGTACCTTCTGGCTGAGGTGGTGGCTGCCGAGAAGTTGCCCCAACGCTCCGTTCACTCTATTTCCCGCATTCACTCTTCACTCTATATCAGTGGTGTACCTTCCATCTCGGCTAAATCCACATCCAAGATATATTGTGGCTTAAAATAACGTTATTGATGATGATGTAGGGCCAATTATGTGTCTTGAATAGGATATAAGCCTAACACTTATCACAAATCAATTAAACTAATATCTTGTTAATAAAATCTGATCCAGTCACCATTTTTTTTGGATTGTATTTTGAAAAATTATCACTTTAATGACCGAATAATAATACAATTCACCACGTCCTCTTTTGCCCATTGGCATATAAAGGCGATTAATAGTACTCTCTACCCTTATGATTAAGAAATTATCTATGCAAGAGAAAGTAAACTTAAAATAAAATCCTCTACTAACACGTCTATCCAGCGTTATATAGCGCGTCGATTTCTCCCCATGGAGGAGGTTCAAATCCAGCAATGGAACGTATATAAGATGAGATATTGGTAATGATTTTGAAAAAAAAAGATAACGAAATATATCTTGGTTCAAGGATCAACATATTGAAGTTAATACATACATACATATATATCATCACGCCATATCCCTTGCAGGGTAGGCATAGAGAACAGAGTGCCAGAGAACTCTATCTTTGCATACTTCACTCGCTTCCTCAACATTCATAATTCTCTTCATACACGCTCGCCGGTTTCGGAGACTCTTGACTCCACCTTCCTTCAGTACATGACCGATCTGGTCTAGGTAAATACTAAGTATAAATATTTACTTTAGTATAAAATTTAGACTTAAAAGAAAGTACTTAAAAGTTAATAAAAATGGACGTCTGAGAAGTAGCAATGAGCTTCGTTCGGTGAGTGTAAGAGCCGACGGCTCTAAGTTCACGGTGAGTTGTGGTTGCCTAGCTGTACCCCTGCTACTGCAAATATCCATAATCGTAACACTTACCACCATATGTACTGCTTACTCGTTTGCCGCCATAATCAATAATAACAAAAAGAAATGAAAAGAATGTAGGTATCGAGGGAGACCGAGACTAACCTACCTAGACCAGATCGGTCATGTACTGAAGGAAGGTGAAGTCAAGAGTCTCCGAAACCGGCGAGCGTGTATGAAGAGAATTATGAATGTTGAGGAAGCGAGTGAAGTATGCAGAGATAGAGTTCTCTGGCACTCTGTTCTCTCTGCCTACCCTGCAAGGGATATGGCGTGATGATATGTATGTATGTATGTATGTATGTACAAAAAGAAATATGACAAGTGCAAATGATTCCATCACCATACAATTGACTTTAAAAAAAAACAATCAAAATTAAAAGGCATAAATATAAATGCGATTTAAAATATAGGGTTACCACTTTAAACTTATCGCATCGTTAAAATTATTCAATAGGAAAAAAAAGTTCAACACACCGAGAAATGTAACAATTTGTGTAACGATATCACTTTTGGTCATATTACGGTTGAGGAACTGCTTAAAAACAAATAAAACGAGCATGAAACGGTCGAAAAAATCGAATCAGACCTCATTATCAGTAACATAGTTACTGACACGTGACCAGCAACCATAGCAACCGAATAAAACAGTATAATCTACATTTCAACTATTTCCTAACATATCACAATTAAACGTTTCCACCGTTTTGAATAAAAACAATCAGATGTGAGCATCTCGTTTTGTTAAAAAAAAATATACAATGTTGTTTGACAACCCTAGTTCTACTTGTTTAGTAGTCTTATTTTTTTAAAGGTAAAGTTCAATTTCGTGCAAAAATGAGAGGGACAATGGAAAATAATGGTTGGAAATATTTATACAGCTTGGTTAAATATTCACTGTAATTTAATTTTTATTAATATATTTGTCAAAATAAATCAAATATTTTGAATAAGCCTTGCTGGTACTTCTGTATATCGTAAATTTTAAATTTTATTTTAAATTAATCTTATGATCTAACATCAGATTCAGAACGCGGCAGCAAGCTTTCTCAGCCTGTTCCAGCGAGCTTGTCATATTTGTGCCCATTCCGTCCGAAGCGACGTAAGGAATGGTGTGCGATCTCATAATCTGCTATGCATATACCTCTCTAGCGGCATTTGGCTAGCCACCGATACCGGTTCCTTGTCATAGGTGAAGTAGGCGAATATTAAGTCATCCTTTTAATTTTTCCTCAATTTTTATTTTTCGTATTCTTCGTGCCTAGTGACTAGTATTAAGAACAGCATAGCAATAGCATTTAAGAAGTATAATAAATGTAATCATCTATTATAATTTTAATATAATTTGTTTTAATAGAAAAAGAAATGTGTTATTTCGTATATGAAATATTTCCGTAAACATCAGAATAACATTGTATATGTCAAATAAATATTATTCTGAGCAGCTTAAATCTATACAGCTTAAACTAAGACAATTTAAACACTTTTAATTATCTTTGCGCTCACAATAAAATTAATTAGTAAAAGATAATAGAGAAGTTAGAAAGATTTTACATCCCTTTTCATACATGTAACATGCAAAACGGGAAACACTAAGCAAAATTAATTTATCAGTCAATAAATCAGATAGTGTACACACAGTTATGATAAGCTCAGTGATCCAGCACCAAGAATGCGACAGAGCTTAATGGAGCCTATACATATAAAGGCTGATTGCAGGCACGTCAGGCGTTTCTGTCATTTTCACAGAATTTTTTCTCCATATTACTATACTACTATTCCAGACGTGACTTTCAGACTGTCTAGCATAAGTTTGCACTTTGTTTCTGTCAAAAATTGCACTACATCTACTGGTACTAAATACCATCGCAATAAAAAGATCATTCTGTATATGTGTATCGTTTGACACGCGTCGACAAGCCGGCGTGTGCGCAAGGTCACCGACCTCCGAATGTGATGACCTCAGCACTATTGTTATGTAAAAGTGTTTATAACAATTTAATGGCTTAACGATTTGATTGTATAATTATGGAAATTGTTAATTTGTATTTATCATCGAGAATTTTGATGATAATTACCTACACACCTTCCTTACTCTTATTTTAAATGCTTCCCGTTGAATTTCTTGCCAGATCATCTCAGTAGCGATTAAGTTTCGATATGGAGGTAGTTTATCATATAAAATTTTAAATGTGACAATATGTAAATGCCCTCACAGGGTTTGTAAATAAATTTAAATTTGAAATTAAAAATGTTTTTCTTTAATTGAAATTTTTATGAATCGGGTTTTATCGGGTTTATATTTAATATTTACTTGCCTGTTCTTTCAAATTATACTTTGAATCCTTGTGAAAATAAAAATCAAATTAAAAGCCCTATAAAATCCACAAATAAATTATTTTATAAGTAATAATTATTTTTAGAATATTGTAAATAAAATGCTTTTCTTTCTTTTTTTGAGATGACACAACGGTTAAATAAGGACCTACGGTGCCAGTGTCCTGGATTAGATTCCCATGCAAGACAATATTTTGTGTGATCCACAAATTGCTGTAAAGAGTTTCAATGTAATTTGTTTCCGTTATTTTAAATGTGTGGCGTGGTATAGTAGGTCAATTTCCCTCCTATTGTGGAGGCGGCTCGAGCTCAATAGTGAGACATATATGAGCTGGGATGATGGGATGAAATATTTGTAAAGTCTCCAGTAATACAAGGATTATATTATTATATTGATATTTCCTTAGTCGAGGTCGAGGGGTTCCTTAGCGCAGGCCATCACTACATGTAGATATTAATTCTTACTCTACTCATGATCCTCGCTCTTACCCCAATTACTATTGATCGACACAATATGTACTCATACACATGGCAAAAGTTATTAGCAATAGTTTTATGATCGACAACCTGGCTGACATCAACTCTTCTTGGAAAGGCAATTGTTAACCAAAAAGTATCAGGTGGATTTGAGTATCAGGTGGGTGGCCCAAGTCGATGTAAAGGTCTTAGTCGTCTTTTACGACATCCACGAGCAAAGTAAGGGTTGGTAGTATTCGTAGCCGCTATTTAAATTAAAAAATGTCTAATAATTAGAACCAGATCTAGAAGTAAGGACATATGTGAAAGTTCACACCTGGTATTATGTTATTAAGTTGACAAGTAGCGTTAACTTAATAGCCCTTACAGTTAAGTATGCTATTACTTGCCAGCCATTATCATTTTGAACCGGTCAAAGTGATAATTTTACAACGCTTTATAATACATCTAGAACATTTAGCATTATAATAGATAGTTCCTTTTTAAATTAATTTTCAAATGACAAATTAAATGCTGTTTTTTCTTTTTTTTCGTGTAGTATAGATGTTTTTTTTTCTTGTTTGGAGTTTAAAGCTTTGTCACTATAACCTTTTAGCCATATATGTGTTTATAAATGAACTTCATTTAAAATCATGGTCCATTAGTAAATCAAATCGTCACCTTCAACAGTTCTATAGCGACATTTAGATTACTGAAATTTAGCATTTAATATGCTTAATTATTTATAAAAACCCGATTACGAAGCGAAAAATGATGTCACAAGCGGGATTCGAACCCACACCTATTGGAAATCCGTTCCAATCGTGCTGCCACTTACACCACCGTGAACTATTGTAGGACATTCAAATCTCGCTTCGTATTTTATTTACGTCTTTTAAGGAGCCGTGTGCCATCTACCCGATAATTTTTACACATTGTATGGGCTTAATACTTCAAACTTTGCAGTTAGAATTGTATGAAACGATGACACAACCTTGTTATTCAAATTACTGAAATTTAGCATTTAATATGCTTAATTATTAATAAAAACCCGATTACAAATTTAGCGACATTGTTAAAGGTATCTCTTAGGATATTTGATGCAAAATGAAAACGTAAAAGCACTATTATATCATATTCACTATACCTTAGTACGTTCTCTGCATCACATTACATAAAATTTCATCAATATTACTTAATACAATACATTAAAACACTAAGATACTGAATATAATACAAAGGCACCACCACCAAATGACATTTTTCCTTTCCCGCTAAAACTCGTTCATATAGAAATAAAACTTTTGTATTACAAGTAAATTATTACACCAATCACTTTTGTATAACATATATTGTATTAATTATTCATTTATTTACTAAATGACAAATGGCGTAATGGTTAAGGTACCGATATATTGTGCCAGTGTCTTGAGTTCGATACCTCTATAGAACAATACTTTATGGGCTCTAAAAATTGTTGTCCTCAAATTACAACCAGTCGTAATTTGTATCCATTTAATTATATGTTTGTAAAGTCCCCCGCAATACAAGGATTAATTCCTTAGAGCAAGAAGACTTCCAAGAGCTAAAGCGGCTGCTGTATCGTGTACTGCATGTATTCCACATACATTCCACTTCAGAGAGTGAAAATACATGTAATTATGATATCGTCGTGTAAGCTCTTTTTCCCGTGAACATTTTATTACATACAACCATTGCGGATAATCATTTTAAAGCCCTGCCACAAGGAAATTTACTTCACAATGTCTCGTACCAATTATGTATTAGAGATACAGAAAAGAACTTTAGTTACTTTTCATCCAACAAGAGAATCCTTAGATAGATAAAGACTACACAGATGGGCGACCTGCCGCCGTGCCAGTGTCGTAGGTTCGATTTCTAAGTAGAACAACACTTTGTGTGATGCACCAATTGTTTTTCTAAGTGTGAGTGCAATTTGTGTCCGTTAAATAAAGTGTTTGTTAAGTTCCCCGTAGTAGAAGGATTATTTCCTTAATGACGGGTGTCGTATTAAAAAAAACCTACCGTGTCCTTTTTTTTTTAATTAACAATACCTAAAGGACTATGCCATGCACTAAAGGAAATAATCTCTATATTGCAGGGGACTTTACAAACATATTTTAATGCAAACAAAAACAGCTGCCTTTTAATTCAATTATCAAATCATATAATAAAATTCAATCCAATAAACTCTCTTTCATAAAACAAACAAAATATATTTTATTATAACAAATTAATTCACTCGAGAAATAAACATTTTAATCTTGAAATTTAAAACAACAAACTGCTTTTTATAATATGTATTTACACACGATATACTGTAAAAGTCAATTAAAGTTTCGCATTTGAATGTGACTTGGTCACGGCACTATAACTTATTGACGATTTCTTGTTCAACTGCGTTTTCTTTAGTGAACGCGATCAAACAGAACATCTTCTTTTATTGTTTTAATTTTATTTTGAATTGAAACTTCTTTAGAATCGTTGTGATTTCAAACTCAATGAAACGAAAAAATAAGTCCATAGTGACACAAACACATAAATGTATAGGATTCAGCCGGCGAGAGAATGAGATAGAACACGTTAGACGTTCTCGGTCTCCTCTTTGTGCGACTCTTCGTAGCGTCCCCACTATCTGACCCCCCACTAGAGAGAGAGAGAGCGAGAGAGAGAGAGATAGACAGAGATAGAGAAAGAGTACACGCTATTGGTTGATGTATGTAAAATAGATTTAAAAATTAGTTTACCAAAGTTACACTTCTGATATGTGTACTTTGAACACACGCATAATTTTTCTTTACAAAACTACAAGACCATAATACTACATCTTTAATTATCTTCAACGATGTATCATCATCTCGGCCCACATGTGTAGGGCTTGGATCTTCTCCACACTAAGAGGAAAGTCGTCGTACTATACTACGCTGGTCAGACGTGTTGGTATTGGGTTTTATTTAGAGGTTTTCTTCTCTTGCATAGATGACAATTGATTAATTCAATATTTTAGCTCATATAAGTCACTACTATACTATCGGGGTAGACCGAGACTCACCTACCTAGACCAGATCGGTCATGTACTGAAGGAAGGTGGAGTCAAGAGTCTCCGAAACCGGCGAGCGTGTATGAAGAGAATTATGAATATTGAAGAAACGAGTGAAGTATGCAAGGATAGAGTTCTCTGGTACTCTGTTCTCTCTGCCTACCCTGCAAGGGATATGGCGTGATGATATGTATGTAAGTCACTGCTGCAGCTGGGATTATTTCTCTTCCACAATAGGAGGGAAAATTACGTATATACCAAGCTGGTCAGATAGTTTAAAATATAGTTTTGTTTTTAATTCTCCTTCTCTTGCATACATTTTATATCCATATTCCTTTAGATATCTCTAACGATGACCATGGGAAAGCTACTGAAGCGTCGATTAAGAATGGCACCCGAAAGGGTAACCCTACAAACGGCTCACAAATGATAAATACCGGTGGCCTACCTACATGGCATAAAGGGATACGTGCATGTCGATATGTGACTCCACTATAGCCTGCCCTAAAAAGAAGATAGGGGATTGTAAATTGTATTATTTCTCCGTTACCACACGGAAGAAAAAAATAAATACAAATACTAGATTCTCCGTGTGGTGACGGAGTAAGAATACAATTCACTACCACCTATCTTACCCGTGGGTGATCGTAAGAGACAACTAAGGGATATAAAATGCATATAACATTCTATGCAAGGAAAACTCGATATAAAACCCTATACCAACACGTCTGACCAGCGTATAGTAGGTCAATTTCCCTCCCAATACGGAGGAGGCTTGAGCTCAACAGTGTGACGTATATGATCTTTGATGATGATGATTAAATCCTAGATACAAATTATACTCTGATTCAAAATTACCGTTTTTCAGATTATATAAAGAGTTACACAGCATGAGCATTGTATAAATAAATGCCAGGTGGGTATCACTATTCTCCTAGTTAACTCAACAACCAAAAACCGACAGCAGCTGTTGGTTGTTGCTACCGACACGTTAACAGTATTCTATCTGAAGCTGTGAGTCCAATCCTATGAATTGCAATATTTAATAACAGATTCCAATCAACCAAGCCAGGTTTCGCGGTATTTTATTTTTTATACAATACTTCATTTTTTATGTTAATTCGTTATTAAAATTATTTAAATAACTAACACAGGACCGCATCACAGTACCGCACTGATAAGAACCAGCACGAAACTCAACATTTTGTCTATGTATTTTTGTTTTTATTTTTTGGTAAGTTTAATTTAAAATTGCATAAAACATACTTAATAAATATAAGCTCCAATGTGATGTTCTCGCAACCACCATAAATGATTCTTGATTCAATGATTCTTAAAAATAAACTTTTTTATGAAGGAGAAAATAATAATTGCCACACTTGGCAGGCAAATTGGCAATCGGGCGTCGACACCAGAGGATCCCGCGAGGGTAAACCGCCGGGCGGACCACCGATAACAAAGATCGGGTACCAGTGGCCCGTTAGCACGGCGAAGAGAGCTGTTTGCAGGGTGGGTCTATGGGGTTGCGCGTCGCCTCTTCCGTCGCCCCGGACCGATTTGGCGAGGCCTAACCACGTCCATAGCCCACCGTAAAAAAAGGCAAATTAGCAATCATACTATGGTATTTATCTACCTGAAATGAATTCTTCTTCTTCCTATAGTGGCAATCAGCTACTTATACGAACCATTATTGCCAGTGTTAAATTACAATTTTTTTCATGTCTCTGGTCTCCTCATGTTAGTCATTGTCCGTCAGTAAGTCAAATCCACGCCATCAACAATACGCTGTTCATGGTATCTTTTCTGAACTTCGGTGGTATATCAAAACGTTGTGAAGCACTTTCATATTATATAAACTATATACCAACAGTTTCTTCGCATCAGATTACATAAAATGCCGTCAAGATTATTTAATATAACATGTTAAAACACTAAAATATTGAAAATAATACAAGACTACATGACACTTTTAAATTCCCGCCAAAACTCAAATGAACTCTTGAGATCGACTTTATTTTTTTTTATTAATTTATAGATCTTGTCATTCATTAGCAAATGCCAGCTGAAGTCAAAGTCCTGTTTACTTTAGTTAATGATTTAAAAATTATCAATTACATCTTCATTAACTAAAATTGTTCGCTTACAAGACAGCTGCAATAATTTGGTTCTGTTATAAGAATCCATCGATAACACAATTAACACATGCTCAAGGTGTATTTACGTTGCTAGTAACTCGACTGTGACTGTTATGCGAACATTTTTTTTTTCAAATTCATTAAATGACGCTTGCTTATTTTAGAATGAAATTTATTACAATTTTCATTCAATATTTCCATCACATTCATTCAACCCTAATGTCTGAATTATAATACAGGCTGATCTTGAATTAGGTCAAGTAAATTCAAAATTAATTATATACTCCACGAGGGCACTTAATGTTATCAATTTTACTTTTTACCTTAAATTAATTTAATTAAATATTACTGGATTAGAACCAAATCAACACTGATTTGATCCTTGAAACTGTGAGGCGTTGCTTTTTTTAAAGACATGACAGACACAGTTCCTGTTATATAAAATTGTATACAACATATTTACTAAGTATTACCTCCAATGCCTTTGAATCATGATATAAAATAATTAACAAATGTAATGCAAAACATTAAAGCAATACTAAGTCCAAAAAGCGGCCACCTTATCACGAGGTAACTACTAGAGCAATCAACAATTCCCTCCATCACCTTGAAGGCAAGCAATTTTATATATTAATAATTGTAACTATCTGATATGATATAAAACTATTTTTATTTTATTACTCACGTAAATGTTAGAAATCATCATCATCTGAGTTAGGCAATATACGTATTACATATACATATTTACGTCATGATTTTCAAATAGTATTCGTTTATTTAGAGGTTTATTTACATTTAATGACTTGAAATTAATAATATATACATTGATTGTTTACTAATGGAGAAGGAATTTTTATAATCCTACTATATATTATAAAAAAAATCCGTGTGGTGACGGAGTAAAAATACTATTCATCACCCCATATCTAAGACGACTAAGGGATATAAAACGCATATAGCATCAATGCGAGAGAGGGAAAACTCGAAAAAAACCTATACCAATGCGTCTGACCAGCGTGGTATAGTAGGTTAAAAAATTTTCCTCCCATTACGGAGGAGGCCCGAGTCCAACAGTGGGACGTTTATGGGCTGTGATGATGATGATGATTATAAAAATAAGACAATTTGCCTGATATACTAATTGAGTTATAAACATAAGTGATTAAATTAGGCGTTGCATTTATAGTTATTTGGAAATAGAAGATATAAAGAGAGACCAATTACTTGCCAACGTTTGTTTAATATACCGCACACTTCAAGAAAGGCAAGAGTACTGGATGAATCAAAGTAGGATAAAAAATTGACTCCTATGTGATGAGATGTTAGTTCAAGTTTTCCTTTATAATGAAGTTATCTGCTCGTATTCCTTAATCTATTTTTACGATACTCACAAGATGGAGGTTATTGCATGCTCATCTCGTCACCACACGGATAATTAAATAATTAAATCTTCATAATCAGTATTCGATATGTTTGTATGGAATATTTTAATAATATTTATTCTATTACTTTAATTTACAAGCTACGTCAGCAGTTTTTTTCATGGATTGCATACATGTTAAATGTTATTATTTTGTTTCAACACTAACATTATCTAGTGGCATTACAATAAAATCAATGTTAATAACATACATAATACATCATTTACCATTATTGTTATCTCCACAATTGCAATGACAACAGCAAATCTTATGTATAATAATCTGTCTCGCTGAACATTATATCTTATATAATATTTTTTTCGAATCCACGGCCTGGTTTCAGAGATTAACGCATTCAAATAAACAGAATCTTTAGTTTTACAATAGTCATATATAAAATATTTGGTTGTTCGTATTATTTTTAAATCAACCTATATACAAATGTTATGTCAAAATCAGCTGTGCCGAACAGATGCAAAAACCGTTACGCTACTACATCTCGTTCATTCAATAAATTCCGTTGTCAATTGCAGGCCGGTTTTTTTTTTAATTCATGCACACCATTAGCTGCGGCAACATGCGCAGACGCCTATGCATCGTAGTGAAAGGTGAACAGAGGTTGATCTAACACATCTTATAAAAAGCAAATGCCGAATCCCGTTATCTAGTCTATGATTAAATATTAATATTCTTTTTAAATTGCTGATAGCAGCAAAGGAATTAAACCAACCACCTGATATGTGTCAATAAAACTCAAAATTTGGTATCAACTAAGTTAGTTTATTCCTTATCAAGATTCGTTCTTTGATAACAAAAGGAAGCTTTTCTCAAATGTTATTATATAAAGTCGTAATCATTATGACTGATATGCGGGTCCCTTGGCTTCCTAATTCGCTCATGTTTTCTTAGAGTATTTTCATAGCTGTGCCGGGGTACGCCATATATATACGAGTACGCGGTGAGAGAAATTTCTTACGGTAAGCAGAGATATCACAGCAGATCTATCTCTAGTATAGCAGTAGTTGCAGTAGTTAGCACTTACTATTACTTTAAAAAGAAATTGTAGATCATAATGGATCCTTAACCCGTCTATGGTGACGAGACTGATTCTTAAATCAGTTCAGACTTAACTGATAAGATAACTATTATAAGTAAATTATTGAAAGATTCTTCTCAAAGAAAATTTAGCATTATTAAGGCTAGAATAACGATTCATGAAACACTGAACTGACTCAGAACAACACTCTGTGGTTTGCACAAAGTATCGTCCTGCGTGGGAATCGAACCTACGGCACTGACACGAAAGGTCGGTATCTTAACCACTACGCCATCTGTGCAGTCTAAGTATAGATAGATAGGTTTGATAACCACATCAGGTGACATTTATATGAAGAATCGAATTGCCAATCAAAAACTTCAAATGGTTGTTATTAAAATGCGATAACTAGTTTCCCTTGGACGTATCAATGTATTTCCATTAACACCAGCTGGCGTAAAAACAAATTATTATTCTAACACTTTGTGTCATCTGTAAAAGATTATTCGTAAGTTAGGTGCAGACTTTTGACGGGAATTTGAAAACGTCGTGTGGAGCTCTTCTATTATATTTGATATCTTAGTGTTTTAATGTGTTATATTAGATAATTTTGATGGCATTTATGTAATGTGATGCGGCGAAACTACTGGAATGTAGTGAATATCATATAAAAGTGTTTTACAACATTTTCGTTTTCCATCAAAATTCCCACAAGATACCATTAACAATGTGGCCATAGCACTGTTAATGGCGACAATTTGACTTAGACAATGACTAACTTGAAAGACTAAAAACGTGAAGATATTCATAACTCGACACTGGCACCAATAGCTCGTATAAGTAGCTGATTGCCAATATATAAGAAGAAGACGAAGTTAGGTGCAATGTATATTGAATTTTAATTGCAGATATGGTATAGTGATTAAGTGACAGACCTAACATGCTAAAAGTATCAAGTTCGATTTTGAAGGTATACTCCAGCCACCCAGGTCAATGTTCAAACTTCGTACAAAGTTTCCCATAAAGACGCTAATGCGTGTTATATTTAGTTGGTATACTACATACTGGCCCAATTGCCTTTGGTTAGAACGGATTACCAATATATATGGGATTAAGTCCTACATATAGTAATTTTTATTTAATCGCAAATAAGTTTTATAAATACATTATGTGATCCAAAAGTTCTTGTTCTGAATGATGAGTGTAATCTGGGTATAATTTTTATCCGTTAATTGTAATTGCCATTTTTGTGATTTCACAATAAAAGTAATAGATTGTTCCTTAGAAAATGATTCTATAGTGGTAGGCCTATACTGTTAATAGTTTTGCATCTACAGCCGCGGGCCGGTCTGTTTTAGTAGCACACTGCAGCAGGAAACCGACGCCGACGTCTCAGCAGTGGCAGTGTACTGCTGCACTTCGTTTGGTGACCGAGTTAAAAATTTCAATTATACATGTGAAAAACACAAAAGTCAAACAAATCAAGCCTCACAAAGGCTTGAAAATTCTCAATAATAAAGTTATTTCAATGCAAAAAAGTTCTGTACGTAACTTTAATTATCAGTAACAGAAGTTTCTCACATATCAAGGGCCCATTTATTAAGGTTTCACTGTGTATAACAATTTTTATATCGAACCTTTGCGGCAAAGAAATTTCCTACGCGTGGAGATTTATAGATAAAACTTTATCTTAAAATAGTGCGTAGATATTTTATCAGAGGCAAGCGCTATGCACACATACATGCGTATAAATTGCACTTGTCACGTCACGAATGCACCTGGCGCAGGTGAGGCATCAGCTGTGTCGGCAACGCCTAGCAACGTCATACAGCGCATATTTTAAAAGGGGGTTAATTGACCTAGTTTTTAATGAATGACCGACGACACTTGGATAGTCATTTTAATGTTAACATCTAAAACGTCTATTAAGACATGTATGTTTGTTTTTCGATGCTAAAGGCTTCGTCAGGTAATCATGTAATATATTTTTTTATAATATAATTAGATTCAACTTAATAATTTCTTTTGTTTACGCGAGTATTACACATTTGAATTAAAATTATTTTTAAAGATTCTATCGCGTTTGTATTTGATTTTTAATATCCTGACGCTTCGAATACTTTATTAGTGGTAGGACCACGCTGTTGACAGTTTTCTCTCTACAATCGCGGGCCGATCCGTCCGGGGTAGTACCAAACGAAAGAGAGCGACGTCTGAGTAATGGCAATGTACTATTACGATTCGTTAGGTGAGCAAGAGAGCAGGAAGCTCGACTGGTTGGGTTTGGGGTTTTGTGTTGGTAGGCAGCGGCCTAGCTATATCCCTAGTAATGCAAAGGTCCATGGGCGGCAGTGACACTTACCATCAGGCGTGCTACTTGCTCGTTTGCCACCATAATAAAAAAAAAACAGCGTTCATGGTCACGGGAGGGCTACACTTTACACGGGGGATTTAAAGTTTTTTTTGAATTGTCATTTTCAATGATGATGACAGAATTGTATCATTTAATTTTAAAATATATTGATTGATAAAATTTGTTTTTTTTATAACCCAAATCAATTGAAAACCCGTTTATTAAATTAGACAATCGTGGGCGTTGTTACTTTGTAGGTATGATATCCAAATTTTCACTCGCATTGTCGTCTTTACGTGAAATATTCTGCACGTCATCTATCGCAAAACGTTTATACATTGTAACCGATTTAATATTCTAATTGTTCAGTTAGAATTGTATTAATGACACGACTAAGTAAATTACGAAGTAAGATATAGCGTAGAACATGCTATTATGCAATCAAAGAACATAAGCAATGGACGACGAAAATTGTGGATCGTACAATGTATTGTCCTGTATGGGAATCGACACCTGGAAAGGAAGGTCGATATATTCACTACTACGTCATTTGTGCAGTTAAACATTTATAACACGGCAGTGCGACAGCTGCTTAAATTTTATATTAGCACAAAAGGGTATGTAAGTTGCTGTTGCTGCCATTGCCGGGTGGGCCACACCTTATTATTGCCTTGATTTCGATGATCCAATCTAAAGGAGGCTTACATCCAGTAGGTAATTTACATGAGGTATAGGAGGATACATATTTTTTTCACTATAGCGACCTTTCAGAAATGTTGCATGGGTTTCAATTCATGCCCCACTGCTGGGCTCGAGCCTTTTTCATAATAGGAGGAAAAATTTACCTACCCTACGACGCTGGTCAGGGGTGTTGATTTCCGTGGGTGATTGGACCGGGGAATTAGTCCGTCACCCGCCGCGAGGCTGACCGCGTGAGGAAAGACCGACGTCCTCCCTGATATCGGTCAAGGAGAGGGTACCCCTAAAGGGGTATTCCGTCGGGCCGGCCACTGACGACAAGTTCACGCTGCTCCGGTGGTCGGCCCAACGACGAAGGCGAGGTGTCACGGGTGGGTTACGGGTGTGCGTGCTTACGCCCCTCTGTCACCCCGGACGGAGTGTTGTGAGGAGTGCGCCGACCGTAGCCCACCCAAAAAAAAAGGGGGTGGTGTTTTAATTTCAAGTTTTCCATCTCTTGCATGTATGTTATATTTATATTAAATCCCCTAGTTACCTTTTACCGGGGGAGACCGACTCACCTACCTAGACCAGATTGGTCACGTACTGAAGAAAGGTGGCGTCAAGAGTCTCCGAAACCGGCGAGCGTGTATAAAGAGAATTATGAATGTTGAGGAAGCGAGCTTGCATACTTTATGCAAGGATAGAGTTCTCTGGCACTCTGTTCTCTCTGCCTACCCTGCAAAGGATATGGCGTGATGATATGTATGTATGTACTGTTGTACGTAGTTGTACTTCATCATCATCTCATCATCATAATCATCATCATAGAGCACTTCATCGTTCACTGTTAGACTGCCTGTGTCATAGAAAGTCACTTGATGCACAAATCGGTGTGAATTGCTTGACTGACTAAATATTGTGGTGCAAATTGCTTGATTTGAATTGCTTGAATAACTATTATCCTTTGATGGGGTTAATTCCATAATTGTGATGTTTGGTAAACGTGTTCCATCGATCTTTCAATGAATCAAGCAGTTGATCAATTCAATTCCCAAGCAGGACAATATTTTCAGCGATCTACGATACCATTGCTGAGTTCGGGTATGATTTATGTTTGTTAATTGAAAGTTCATTACAAAAAAAATAGTCAGCCTTTACGACACCCACAGGAAATACTAGTATTCAAGTTACTAAAATTTAGCATTTAACATGCTTGATTATTTATAAAATCTAGATTATGAGCGAAAAATGATCCCATGTGTAACAATCATTTTTCTATCGTAATCTAGTTTTTATAAATACAATAGTTACAAAACGGAATATTATAATTATAATAAAACATCAACAAAATTAGAGCACAATAAAAACCAATAAAAAAAATAGTTTCCATTTTATTTAATATCCACATAAACATAAGAAATTATTTATGTAAGTGTGAATGCTCACGAACAATTAATTTGCTCGTTCAAATGTTAAATTTAATATTTCTCCATACGATAATTAAATATTTAATCAGACAAGTGTATAGTTAATTTAATTTTCATATTAGTCGTTTCTTTTTAACATAGCCATTTTATACAGGGTCATAAAACAGCGGAAAAAATTTCCATCGGTATTCGGGTACTGCACCTTTTTTAATTACATTCAAAATTAATTGCCCAAAAACAAAATGTTATAGTAAGAATGTGTATATTACTCGTATTGTTATTAAGTTTTAACCTTATTGCTTTGTTGATATGTTATTTAATATAAATATATCAGTTTTAAAAACCTTTTGGTGTGTTTACGCAATAAATAACTAAGAGTTACAAGTTATATGACGTTTTATTAAAGTTTTATATAAGATAAAATATATGGTATTTTCGAAATGAACTTAATTTCGAATGATCTAATACTGATTTGCAGTCTTTAAGAGACATGAAAACTATGCGAAAAAAAGCTTAAGCAACTGTCATGACGCGAGCTTGACAAGATTGAGAGATACGCTGTCCTCGCTGTCATAATTTTATGTAAATAAATGATTAACAAAATCTTTTATCTTCAGAAGTGATTGATAAATAATTAAAAAGTTTTCTTGCAGTTCTGACTGCACAGATGGCGTAGTGGTTAAGTTACGGACCTTCCGTGCCTGAGCCTACTCGGAACAATATTTTGTGTGATCCACAAACTGTTAAGTCTGGATGTATTTTATCTGTGTATTATATGTTTGTAAAGTTCCACGCAATATAAGGATTACTTTTTTAGTGTAATGTAGTTTTTTTTTTTCAAAAAAACTAGAAAAGTAATAAAATATGTTTCACTTCTAACGTGTGTCTTTACGAAGTCCTCGATCTAAGTTTTTTTTATTGACCTATTACAATGAAAATAATTTTATGTATATTTAATTATAAATTAACATACATATTATATTATTCTTGCGTGTGGAGATGAAGTCAGAATACAATTCACCGCAATTTATTTTACCCGTAAGTGCAATAAAAGACGTCTTTTTTTTTTTAGGGGTGGATTATGGTCGGCGCTCTTCTCGCACCACTCCATCAGGCGCAGGTAATCACGCCTATGCCGACGCAGTCGCCGGTGGCGGTCCGCGTCGTCGAGGAGACGCTCCTCGCGCACGCGCTCCGCCGCCTCCTTCCGCAAGACTACTGCCTCGCAGAAAGCTGCGACTGCGTCCCAGAATAAAAGACGTCTGTGGAATATAATATGCAGATAACGTCTAAATAAGAGAAGGAAAACTCGAAACAAAACTCTATGTCAGCCCGTCTGATCAGCGTAGTATGGTTTATGCCCCTCTAATTACGAAGGATGTTAGAGCCTAACAGTAGGACATATACTTATCAGCGGAAATATTTATATAAATAATAATAAATTATATTTAACTAGCAGACCAGGCCACGCGTTGCTGTGGCTTAGGTTAGCCTCAGTAACACTTTTTGTTTATTCTAACAAATTTTAGCTTATATGAAGCGTTTGTACATTTAACATAGCGCCATCTATTAAATACTTACAGTAGAAGTAAGTCAACAGATTCCGCCATCTTTTAAAATCCTTTTAATATAACATATGATTTTGATTGTCAAATATTAGACATACAATTTGCAATAAAATAATATTACTATAAATTGAGATTTAAGCTATCCTATCTTTTAAGTTGGATCAAACTACACATGCTGTGCAAATTTGTTTAAAATCGTTTAAGTACTTTATGAGTCCATCGCGAACAAACAACGTGACACGTAATTTATATATATATTAGATTTATGGTAATTTACTAGTTTAAAAACTAAAAAATGTATTCAGCTACCATAATTAACAATCATTTTACTCCTCGATATCGTAAAATACAAATAAGAGCTTTATATCCACTTGGGACATGACGTGATGGCGTTTGGTCAACAATTACATTACCAAGAAGAGACGACGTTAAGCAGGCGGCCGTTTATAAAATTATTGCCAATACATACATACATATCATCACGCCATATCCCTTGCAGGGTAGGCAGAGAGGACAGAGTGTCAGAGAACTCTATCCTTGCATACTTCACTCGCTTCCTCAACATTCATAATTCTCTTCATACACGGTCGCTGGTTTCGGAGACTCTTGACTCCACCTTCCTTCAGTACATGACCAATCTGGTCTAAGTAGGTTAGTCTCGGTCTACCCCGGTACCTACATCCTTCCACTTTTGCATTGTATATCTTCTTAACCAGACGTTCGTTCGGCATTCTTTCCACGTGTCCGAACCATTGCAGAAAAATGAGAAAAATGTAGACAAAAATAAAATTAAAAAAAAATTAACATAAATATATAACTAACCCATTTTCATTAATAAACACTCAGAATTAATCGCATTCATATTATAATAACGCACGCGAAAAGAAAAATACATTAAAAAAAACTACTAGTTTTTTTTTTATATTCATGATCCTTATAAATGGTTACTGTGGTGCTATTAATTTTTTAATCACCCAAAGTAACTGGAGGGGAGAATGTCACGCGATATGGTTATAAGGATATACAGAGCCAAGGTCAGTGGATATTTCCGTATTATTAATGTTTACTTAGTTAAATAAGGGGTAAATTGTAAAACAAATATTTAAAGTTTTTATATTTATCACTCGGTTTAATTTTTAAGGAAAATATAGAGAGGAAAGATTTCCTCCCAGCTTTTGAATAATGTATGGAATTTTCAACGAACTCATAACTATAGAGTATAATAATATAATAGTTATAGGACCACGCTGTTGACAGTTCTCTGTCCGCTGCCGTGGGCCGGTCCGTCCGGGGTAGTACCACACTCTTGTAGAAGATCGATGTCAATGTGCTATTGCGTTTCGTTCGGTGAGCGAGAGAGCCAAAAGACCAATTGGGTAGGTTTGAGGTTTATATATTGGTAGGCAGCAGCCTAGTTATACCCTTGGTATTGCAAAGGTCCATGAGCGGCAGTGACACTCACCATCAGGTGTGCTTCTTGCTCGTTTGCCACCACTAGCAATAAAAAAAAAATAATGTTAGAATAACCATTTCGAAAGTCAATCGCCACCATAAAATATTAAGACATTTGATGCAGAATTTAATAAAAATAGAGCATATCGATTGGATGCTTCCGCAGTTCATAACGAACAGAATTTTTTTTTAATTTATATTGCCAAATGTACACATAGATTGTCGCCGAAGACAAGAGCCGAGTAGAAGTGACCCGCTCGCAAGGCTTTGAAAGATACTTCTACTTTGTAGGGCGGATTTATGAAGTTGCACACTGTTCCTTCTGTCACCCCAGACGAATCCAACGGGGCGTGACCTATAACCATCATCATCTCAGCTCCTCCTCCTCCATAATGGCAAGGAAATTGACCCACTATACCACGCTGGTTAGACGTGTTGGTATAGGCTTTTGTTTCAAGTTTTCCTTCTCTTGCATAGATATTATATGTGATTTATGTCCGTCCCTAAGTCGTCTTCTCGATCATTCACGAGTAAGATAAGGAGTGGTGAATTGTATTGTTACTCCGTCACCACACGGAAAGCCTGACGCAAAAAATGTATACTTCACATTATATAATTATAATTAATTAATAGTATTATTTCACTGCAGTTATATTACCATAAACAGTTTAATCTAATATTCCATCTGCCAGTCTAGGTTCGATTCCCCGCCAGCGAAAACGGCCTATTGCATTTGCAGCTGTTTAAAAGTAAGTAATTATAGTAATAAACTTTCTTTGCAATATAAATTTCTTGTTGCTATCTAATTAATACTGTTACTGAAGCGAATATTTTTGCATGAAATTATTGTTGATTTTTTTTTAACATTTACACTTTTATTCTTTTTATGGTGGCAGGATAAGAATATAATTCATCATCCTCTATCTCACTTATGGGTGCTCTAAAGTACAACTAGGTGATTTTTAGTATTAGTGTGTACATAACTTCGATGAAAGACAGGGAAAACTTGACATAACACTCTGTGCCAATCGCTCTGAACAATATAGCTTGATAAAACAATTTGCTTCGCATTATAGAGAAGGCCGAACAGTGAGAACTATATGGACTGAGAAGAAGATAATTTTATAGTCTTGTGATTATAATATTTTATAATAATGATAGTATAATATGTTTTAATCGAATCGAAATCGAATTCATCCAGATGCGTTTGATAAATGGTATGCTCTGATCCATAAACCAGTTGGGATAACTATACTTATTCTTAGTCTGATCTATAAAGTGCTTTTCCGAGTGTGGATGTAGTTTATTTCCTACTTACTAAATTTTCTTCGACAAAATGATTGATTTCTCAATGTCAAAATCTCAAATGATAACAGGATTTATTCCTTAATGTGAAAAAAAAGTTAGCCTACAAGTAGAAGCTTAAAAAGTTAGCTTAAAAATTTGTATTAACACTACTTACCAATAAATTGCCGGTTTTGTCACAGATCATAATCTGATAATTGTTTTACGTAAGACTATAGTGCAGAATCTTACTCGTGGGTGTCGTTAAAGATGATGATTAAGAGATAATACTCAGATAAAATCTATGCATGAGAAGGAATACTTGAAATAAAACCCTATACTAACCGTATAACTAGGTCAATTACCTTCCTATTGTAGAGGAAGCTTAAACTCAGCGGGGGGCATATATAAGATAACAATTAGAAGCTCAAACTGTTTGAGATAATAAGAAAGAACTAGAAGATGTAGAGCACCTTAACCTATTTACCTTCTCTGTCAATTCAGGCGGACTATCAGAAGCGAGTCCTAGACTTGTGTGACTCTCCTGCATAAAAAAGTTGCCTGACGGCATGTCCAACGAAATATTTCATCATTCTTCTACTTTTATCCCAATTACTCGTGGTCGATACAATATGTACTCTTCTTTCATAGTACATATTGTAAAAGTTATTCGCAATAATTTTATGACCGGCCACCTGCCAGACATCAACGCTCCTTAGGAATGTAATTGTTGAACCAGATGGACTTGGCCTAGGTCATTATAAAGCTCTTACTCGTCTTTTACGAACATCCATGAGCAAAGTATGGATTGGTAGTATTCGTAGCCGCAACCACAAAGCGACAACGAAATATTTATAGATCAAATTATTTTAAACTCCTTCAATAAATATATCTAACAAAATTGCCTTAAAATTAAATTATTTTTACGGATTCTACTCAAATTCAACAACGATGATTTGTTGGACGTCAGACATTTTAGTACTCTCGTCATCATCAACTGTAAAGTGTTCGAAGCGTCGGGATTAGAAATCAAATTCCATCGCGAAAGAATACCTAAAAATAGTTTTGTTTCAAATATGTAATACTCGCGTAAACAACAGAAATAATTAAATCGCATTAAGTACTAAAATATTACGGGTGTTTATTTCAAGATTGGCTTTTGAATTTTGACCCCTTATAATATGCAACCAATTCAGCAGATCCTAACTTCGAAGTTGACCCTTTTGCACTGTGATCCCAATCTTGCTACGTACTTAAGAGTTTTGACTAAAAGGTTAACAGAAATTCATCATCAAAGCATTCGAACTTAGCTCATTATTTTCTTTTTAGTGCTTTTTGGAATATATATTTAGATATTAAAACAAAATTGACATAACAATGAATAAATAGTAAAAACAGGAAAACCAAGATTCGAACCGGAACAATTTCGATTAGACTGCTCGATTGCTCAACTGAGTTATGTTGATTCCCAATGACTGTGGCCAAATTTGCTTTCATATTCCAATAAAGTTATTAGTCAACGATATATTTTTTTCGTGGACTGAAAAACTGACAAAACAAAATTAAGCTAGATAGATTTATCACATTCGTAACCTACTGTATCCATACTAAATTTCATGAAAATCGCTTGTGCCATTGCTGAGATTCTGATAATATAGAAATAAGCAGGAATTGTTCTTTAAAGATATTAGATAAATATTCGTATATACCTTGAGAAGTTCAAAAGAGAAGTCCATTGAAGAAGAATATTGTCGGGTAGATGGCACACGTCTACTTAAAAGACGTAAATATAATACAAAGTGAGATTTGAATGTCCTACAATAGTTCACGGTAGTGTAAGTGACGGCACGATTGGGACGGATTTCCAATAGGTGTGGATTCGAATCCCACTTGTGACATCATTTTTCGCTTCGTAATCGGGTTTTTATAAATAATTAAGCATATTAAATGCTAAATTTCAATAATTTTAATCACTGCGATCAATTTCTATAAATGAAATTTTATTTTCTAAAATTGTATTATGGAAATTTTTGGTATGGAGACTTTTTTTAATTGTCTTAATGGCAAGCAGTGTACCTGATGGAAGTGTTACAGCCGCCCTCGACAATACCACAAGGCTTGGCCACTGCCCACCAATAAAAATTCCAAACCCACCAATAGAGTTAGGCTTTCAAATCCCTCACTCACCGAACGAAGCAAAGCAACACATTGCCACTGTTTAGGCGTTGGTTTTCTGCGAAAGTATGATACTAGCCCAGACATACCGGCCCGCGGCTATAGACAGAAAACTGTCAACAGTGTGGTCCAATCGCTATAAAGGCTGAGTAAGAATACAATTTCAAATTTTTTTTTTTGTTTTTTTATCTGTTAGCCGCTGACGGCTTCGACAGCTTTACGCGGACTATGGGTGAGCGCTGAAGGCTCTCACCCCGATTGAGGTAAGCTAAGCGATATCGCCCAAAGGCTCCCCCTGTGGGAAACGGACCTCGGCTTGGGGCGTCGCTGGTGGCAAAGTGGGCCTGCCCACGTTTGGATTTATAATTTTTTCGCGTCACGATTTCGCACCTCGACGGTGAGGACGAAACCGCGGATATTTATATGTAACTGGCCTGGCCTCGGGGGCCGTGTAAGCTCTTAATTGAGCGAGTGTGATATCGTCGTCGTCATCGTCGATGACGTGCCGCGGACGTCGGATTTTTGAATTACGAGAGGGCGTGTAGGAAGCCGCCCCAACCACTAGTGGGTTGAGGTGTATCATGGCAGAGTCAAAGTAGCTCTGGGAGCACAGTTTCATAAATTACCTGATGGTCAGTAGTTCGAGGTCGACATGAAGATCGACGTTTCGTATGAACCACGGTGCTCCCGTAGCTCGGCGCATGACCCTATTTTGAAGTGTCTGTAGTCTGTGGATCCTGTGTGCAGCACAATTTCTAATGATTACGCGAATATTACACATTTGAAATAAAACTACTTTTACGGATTCTATCGCGTAAGTCCATCAATTCTTAGTTGTCGCCAAGGGTTGTATAGTGCTTTTCTCAAAAAATGCGCGAAAATTAAAAATAAGTAGTACTAAGTAGAATTGTATACATGACGAACAACGAACAACATTTTTCACGTGCTAAAGGGTTTCTTTTTTTTTTCATTATCAAACAGGTTTCTTTTTCAAACCAGTTCGAAATTTAAATTAAACTCTGATAAGTTGCCTATTTAATTACCATATTTTGAAGTAACAAATCGTTCCATTTTTAAAATACACGACAGATATGGATTTACATACATTTTTTGCCGGCCGCTGCTTGCTCAGTACAGCAATTTCGATTTATCTTGAAGAAGGTTGTCAAAATAATGCTCAAATTTCCAAGCATGTTTGAAAAAAAAAGATATATTAATCATTCTGGTAATGGAATTAGCATTCGTTAACGACATTCAATAGGGGATTTTGACCTCCATAAAATATCTGAATGATGCTGTGTGGTCTACGAATACTACCAATTACAGTATTCGTGGATGTAGTACAAAATAATGAAAAATAGAATGGTGATGATATCTCGCTGTTTCTTTTTTGATGGCAGGCTATTGTATAGTCACACCCCGCCCATTCATCGGGGGAGAAAGGAGTGGTGAGCGACCCCATAACCTGCTCTACACGTACCTCTCTGCGATGTGCGGATGTACCACTGGTATCTGATTCTGGTATGTATGGTATATATATATATATATATATATATATATATATATATATATATATATATATATATATATATATATATATATATATATATATATATATATAATGGCTGTGATGAGAAAGAATTAATAGGTATAAATTTATACTAATTATAAAAATATTTTAATAATTATAATGAACACTATATTATAAAAACATCAAAAAAATATATTATAACAACAAATTAGTACTACACAAATGGTGCAATAATTAAGATACCAACCTAACATGTCAAGTGTCACGGGTTCAATTCTCACGCGAACAAAAAGGCAGCCCAATCCCGTACTAAGAAAATTATCCTTGTATTGCGGGTGACTTTTATAAACATACAATTTAACTGCGACAAATTACACCCAGACTCAGAATAACAATTTGTAGATCGCAAAAGTATTGTCCTACGTAGGGGAATCGAACATTGGCACGGTAGATCGGTATCTTAACCAGTACCCACTACGCGATCAGTGCAATTTGTTTTAAATTTGAATGTAATTTCTGAGTGTATAATATTTTTCTAGTTCTCCGCATTAGAATTATTATTTATTTAGCTGTGTGACTACAAGCTGTGTGGTCGTGGCTACGAATACTACCAACCCTTACTTTGCTTGTGGATGTCGTGAAAGACGACTAAGAGCCTTATAACAACCTGGGCTAACACCATCTGATGCCGTTTGGTCAACAATTACATTCCCAAGGAGGGTTGACGTCAAACAGGTGGCTGGTCATAAAACTATTACCAATAACTTTTACAATATGTACTATGAAAGAAGAGCACATATTGTATCGATCCCAAGTAATTGGGATAGAGTAGGAGAATGATGATGATTTAGCACAGTTTGTTATTATATACTTGAAAGATATTATGTCTATAAATAAAATAAGTCAAATATAAGGCAATTTATTTTAATTCAATATTATTTTCAAATTATGGCCTTAAGAATAGCGATTTATTATCGCAATATATTTATTTTTCAAATGAATTGGAGCAATGTGGAGCAAGCAATTAATTTCGCCAAAATGTAGAACTCTAAATTTTTTTAGTTAGTTTATTAAATATTAATGTTATTAACTAAATCGTGATTTAATTTTGAAATACACTACTGATAGTTCACATCTTAGTGGACTGACGATATTATGAAGGTCGCATTAAACCGTTGGATGCAGGTGGCACAGGTCCGTCCTGAGTGGCATTCTCGTGGAGAGGGCTACGTCCAACGATAGATGTCTATGGGCTGGTCAATGGATGGATAAAATTCACATCTAAGAGTTCCATGGAAAAAAGGGGCATATGATATATAAAAAATTTGAAAATGATAATACGTTTTAATAACTTATTCTATCATAAAATGAGCTGAAGATGGCAAAAACCAACTGACAAAGTCTATAATCGAAAAAAATAAACTGATATCAAATGTATATTCAATATGTACATATATTTTTCATACCATTATAACGCTGAAGACTGAATTTGATTGTTTGAACCCGCTAATCTGAGTTTGTGGTACAACTTGGAGTCTAAAAATTTTTATTGTGAGACTTATTTATCCACCAAATCGAGATTTAGATTTTCCCTTGGTTATATATGTATTTAGGTATACATATATAACCTTAACGCATTTATTTTTTATAAATTCGTGTGGTGACGGAGTAAGAATACTATTCTCCACCCCCTCTCTTACCCGTGGGTGATCATAAGAGACGACTAAGGGATATAAAACGCATGTAACAGCTATACAAGACACGGAAAACTCGAAACAAAACAGTACACGGAAGAGGCCCGAGCCCAATAGTGAGACATAAATGGGCTGTGATGACGCTGATGATGATGACATAACTTTGAGTTACGTAAAACTTAGTCACTGTTGGTGAAAACGGGCATAAACTGTTTTAATTTTATTTTCCAATACGTAAATGGTATTTTCTGAGTAACTATGAAAAATATTTGTGCTTATTCGCCATACATTTACATGGATAGAAACCGAAGTTAGCCGAATAAAGAAATCACAAACCTTGTCAAAAATTATTCGCGAAGACTGCCTTATTTATCGTGAATTTTTATTGGCTATAATACATAAGACTACTATAAATAAGAGCGGCGTAGTGACTATTAAAACGGTTATCATTATCATAATAACTGCTGACATAAAAAAAAATGTGATTGATTTATTGTAGTAATTAAATATGAATATTATTAGATATTAACGCCACGGTACAATGTGGTTATTTAAACAATAGATTAATAATAGCTAGGTATTTTATTTACATAAGCAACGCTACCGCCCATAACAAATAATAAAATAAATACATTACCAAGTTTTCGTGGCCCAAAAAAAAACATTCGTTTCGGAATTTATTTCATCGAGATTACCACTCGTCTTCAAGTGCTGGGCTCGTTCCCTTTTTATTCCCGTTTGCCTCCATTTTTTCTCCCCGAACAGTAAGTATTAATTTCTTATATTTTTTTTATATTTTCCATTCAGTTCCCTCTCGTATGCTCACTATATAATTGAGTTAGATTTTTCTATCCGATAACAATGCGAATCAATTTTTAAGCCGTCAGTAATACTTCGCTTTTTAATGGCTGCTACGGGGAATTTGTATGATATAACGTAAACAATTTTTTGTTAAATATAAATAAAGCCGTGTAATGAGGTATTACGTTGTCGTCGTTTTACTTGAAGATATTTTGTTGTTATATTTTTTAAAATTACATTATTATTATATAAATCACGAAGTATATTAGTTTGAGTATAGGTTTGACGATAGGCGCAGTCAGAAAGCTGATGGTTTTTGCGTTGTGTTATTTCCTTCTCATTTTGTTTCTATATTACGTTTAGATAAATACTAGTGATAGGGCCAGTGTTGATAGTTTTCTGTCTGCAGCTGAAAGCCGGTCGGCTGGTGTTCTGTTGCGCTTCGTTCGGTAAACAAACTCGTAGCCCAACTTGCTGGGTGGGTTTGGGGTTTTCATTAATAGGCCCTTTGTATTGCAAAGGTCTATAGGCAACTGAAATACTTACCATCAGGTTTACTACTTGCTAGTCTGCTACATTGATAAAATTCGTAAAAATAGTTATATTCCATATACACAAAACATAAGAAATAAATAGAATCGGACACAAATTTTACGTATACTCGTAATATACATTCGTATTCTCATCATCATCTCGGCTCATATGCTGTTGAGCTTGAGCCTCCTCCACAATGGTCAGATGTGTTGGTATAGGGTTTTGTTTCTAGTTCTCCTTCTCTTGCATAGATGTTATATGCATTCTATATCCATTAGTTGTCACAGGTAAGATAGATGTAGATCATTCGTATATGGCAAATATATTTCATCATTCTACTACTCTTATCCCAATTACTTGGGGTCGATACAATATGTATTCTTCTTTCATAGTACATATTGTAAAAGATATTGGCAATAGTTTTATGACCGGCCGCCTGCCAGACATCAACCCTCCTCGGAAATGGAATTGTTAACCAAACGGGATCAGATAGAGTTGGCCCAGGTCGTTATAAAGCTCTTAGTCATCTTTTACGACATCCACGAGCTAAGTAAGGATTAGTAGTATTCGTAGCCGCTATCACACAACATACATGGCAAATATATTTTTCTCACGTAAATTGACAATTACTCGAGCTATTTTTTTATACTGTATTCGTATTATAAACAATAGAACATAGTTAATTAAAAGATAATGCAGGTATATGAAATTGATGCCATCTGCCATCTCTAACTCATGCATACAATATTAATTAATATATCTATGTGGATGAATAGTTATGCTATTACAAAGTTAGCTTGTTAAGTTATCTCGCTACCGTGTATAATATTGGTATAACTTACCTTGTAACTTGTAGGTACGTATAACTTAAGTACACAAATATATCTACGTACGTGGGAGTTAAGCCAAATGCAAGCTGAAATAAGAGAACTGCGTGCAACATCATGTTTAATTTGATATGAAGTACTTAAAGCTACTTTTGATCCCGGCATAACTCAAAAATATTTATTTTTTTAATTACAGCCATTTTTTTTTTGCGCTGGACAATGGATGCGTCTCGCCCTGCCAAATCAGTCCGGTGTGACGGAGGAGGCGGCGCGCGACCCCATAGACCCACCATGCAAACTCCTCTTTTCGACGTGCGAGCGGGCCACCGGTACCCGATCTTTGTCTTCGGTGGCTTATAATGACATCCCCTGCACTAAGGAAATAATCCTTGTATTGCGAGGGATTTTACGAACATATAATTAACGCAGACAAATTATACCCAGACTCACAACACTGTGATAGGACTACGCAGTAGACAGTTCTCTGTCTACTGCCGCGGGCCAGTCCGTCCGGGGTAGTACCACACTCTCGTACAAGATTGACGTCTGAGTAATGACAATGTGTTATTGCACTTCGTTCGGTAAGCGAGAGAGTCAGAAATTTAACTGGGTGAGTTTGAGGTTTGTATTGGTAGACAGCGGCCTAGCTTATACCCTTGGTATTGCAAAGGTTTATGAGCGGCAGTGACACCATCAGGTGTGCTGCTTGCTCGTTTGCCACCATAAGAAGAAAAAAGAGATCCAGAGCCCAGCAATGGGATGTATATAAACTAATAAGGTGATACATACATACATATTATCACGCGATATCCCTTGCAGGGTAGGCAGAGAGAAGAGAGTGCCAGAGAACTCTATCCTTGCATACTTCACTCGCTTCCTCAACATTCATAATTCTCTTCATACACGCTCGCCGGTTTCGGAGACTCTTGACTCCACCTTACTGAAGTAAGTTCAGTACGTGACCAATCTGATCTAGGTAGGTGAGTCTCTGTCTCCCCCGGTACCTACATCCTTCCACTTTCGCATTGTATATCTTCTTAACCAGACGTTCGTTCGGCATTCTTTCCACATGTCCGAACCATCGGAGCATTCCCTTTCGCATCTTTACACCAATACTCTCTTTCATACCTACTCGCTCTCTTACGTCGTCGTTGCGAATGCGGTCGGTCAGCCTAACTCCACAGATTTCACTCTTTCGTTATAACAAATTTATAATTAACGCAGTCCTTGGAGTGTGCTATCCAGACATTTTAAAATATTTATGTATGTAAACTTAATTAGTCATCATCATCATCTCAGCTCATATATGTCCCACTATTGGGCTCGAGCCTCCTCCGAGCGTAAAACAGTAGGTCAACTTTCCCTCCCATTATGGGAGGGAAAGTCTCCCATAGAGGGAAAGTTGACCTACTGTTCCACGCTGATCAGACGTGTTGGTATAGGGTTTTGTTTCGAGTTTTCCTTCTCTCGTCTCTTACGATCATCCACGGGTAAGATAGGGGGTGGTGAATTGTATTCTTACTCCGTCACCACACGGACAACCTAACCTAATTAGTAATAGGTGCTTAAAGAAGTATTGGTTAAGTGCTGCCATCTAGTCAGATGTCTTGCAACTATTATAAATTACAAATATTTTTTTATATTTTTATAAGGATACAAATTTGTTTAAGTTTTCGTTACTTGCGTTTTGATTGTATATTCTACTATTGATACAATAGTAAACAACTTTTTAATAAATTTGTATGAAACGGTCTGTTTTGTGAACTAGTAACGCCATCTGTTGACAACTGTTAACAAATATTGACCTTAGTAGATCAATGTTACTTGTTGAATTTATATCAAAAGTGTGGGTCAAAATTTAACAACTAATATTGTAGCGGGTGGATATAAAATCTCTGTAATAAAGTGGTTAGACGTGAGATACCTTAATGTTTCTGTGTGTGACCATAAACGATATAATGTGTTCGAAACATCAGGAAATTTAAAATCTAATACAACCGTGACAGAATCCGTAATGGTTTCCTTTCATAAGGATATATTCCTCGATGCAAATATTGACTTATAAAAACAACTAGACACGGTCTGTTGTAAACATATCATGATAGAAATGAAAGTATTGACTAAGAGCCTTATGACAACCTAGGCCAACTCCATCTGATGCCGTTTGGCCCAAGTATTTGAGATAAGAGTAGGAGAATGATGATGATAGAAATGAAATTATTGTATTACAGACAAATATGTTAATTATTTATTAAACTTTAGTATAGCAAAGAGCAGTGTTTATTCATTCTCCACCACCACTCCTCTCACCACACTGTATAAAGGAAATAATTCTTGTAGTGCGAAGGACTTTACATATATATATATATATATATATATATATATATATATATATATATGTATATATATATATATTACGTACATATATACATACATATCATCACGCCATATCCCTTGCAGGGTAGGCAGAGACAACAGAGTGCCATAGAACTCTATCTTTGCATACTTCACTCGCTTCCTCAACATTCATAATTCTCTTCATACACGCTCGCCCGTTTCGGAGACTCTTGAACGAGACGGAAGGGCGGCACGTGGCCCCATAAATCACCGTATTCCCTCCCTATCGGCATTGGGCCCGCCACTGGCACGGCTTTCTTGACATCCGTGGCCAGCCTGGTGGGTTACCCTTTCGGGTACCATCTCTCGTCGCCCTCACACATTAAGCCTCTCTGCGGGTGACGGACTATTTCCCAATCCACAAAGTATTGTCCTGCGTAGGATTCAATCCCAGAGCACTGGCGCGGAAGGTCGATATCTTAAGCAATACGCCATCTATGGAGTCGTTATTAATATATTTAAATAAAATTGTGAAACAAGAATAACGTATTTTTCTCTTCTCAAGTTCGAGAGAAAAAGTCTTAAGTGACAGCTATTCGTAAATACGCGGTATACCTATGTAGTTCTTATTTTTCTCTCGCGAGCTATTCGTCATAGGTATTTACCTAAGAATCAGAATTTCAAAGGCTTTCGAAGAAAGCAGAAAAGCTTTCATATCTCATTATAATCAAAATAATATGAATGAGAAGGCATAGCATACAATTCATTTAACATAATACATTGGAGTGTATGAGCGTTATTTCAATCAACATCGCTCGTTCGTCACGCCTATCAAAACGTCACGTTTAGGGGCCACACACTCATTGTGTATAGGGCTGTCACGTATGCTTTATAAATAATTAAAAATTAATATTAAATATTTACAATTAAGATATTAATATTATTAAGAAATACTACTTTTACAGATTTTATCGCGTTATAATTTTGTTTTTACTATCACGATGGTTTTTCATCACTTCAGTTCGTAAACCAAAATATCCTTACTATAAAGTATTATTATTTTAAACGTCCATACGAGTACGTATGGACGTTTAAAATCATTTTACTAAAATTATTTTAATATATACTGGATTTTTTATGTTATCCGTGTGGTGACAAATTAAGGATTTTTTGACCACACAGAACAGAGTTCCCGTGTCTGCGAAAATAAGACAAACTCTTCCATATATATTAACCCATTTGGTGTGAAATGATTATTATGGGAGGGTTCAGGTGGGCAGGCGGCCGGTCATAAAAATATTACCAATAACTTTTGCAATATGTATAATGAAAGAGTAGCAAATTGAGTCTACCACAAGTAATTGGGATAAGAGCTGGAGTATGATCTTCAAAAATTTTTAGCAACAAACTTGAAGTTTGAAACTATGTCCTATCAATAGCGATAGGTTTTATAGTCTAGGACATTTATGATATTTTAGCACTGTGTAGAAATGTGATAAATTTTATTTTAAATAATATAACTCTTTTTTAAAAAAAAAATACCACCCTGCACTAAGGAAATAATCTTTGTATTGCGAGGAACTTTACAAACATACAATTAACGCAGACAACTTACACCCAGTCTGTTGTTCTGTTGTTTTAAACAACAGTTTGTGTATAGCACACAGTATTGTCCTGCGTACTGCTACCCATAGCACTGGCACGGAAATAATCTTAATCACTACGCCATCTATGCAGTCACTCTTGACACAGGTCATGAATAATTTAACTTTTTAAGGATTTTGTTTTTATATACTGAATTTATAGTTATACCAGGACAAGAGCATCGCAATGGATGTTGAAAAGTAGGTATTCAAAAAGTCAGAACAGCAAAAATAAAACAAAAAATATTAAAATAAAATAAAATCAGTAAAAATAGTTATATTTAAATACAGCCAATTCAAAAATCAAACTTAATAATGATTTTTTGATATTTTATTTCTCATTCTAGATATTTCTTTGATCATAGTGGAATAAGTTCAAGAAATGCTATTAACTCTTATTATTCTTATTCCGTTATTGTGCTCACTATATTTTTCGAACGGTTATTTTGTTTTACGTGTCAGCCCTAGCTCCATTAGGCACGGTACTCTTCTCCAAATATTCTATAAGCGTGACAGAATACCCGTTTGTTGTGGGGTGAGCAGAATTGTAGCTTTTAGGGTAGACACAAAGCGATATCAAACGTTCCACTTTTATTATGTAATGTTGGAATGTGGTACAATGAATTGTATCCAGTCTCCTTAATGAATCAAAAGGACTCATAACTTATAACTCCTTTGATTTGATGAAATATTTTGTGAAGACCAAATCTTTTATAGAACGGGATTAAATATAATGTACATTTAATACATAGTTGTAGAACCACGCTGTTGACAGTTCTCTGTCTGCAGCCGCGGGCCGGTCCGTCCGAGCTAGTACCACACTGAGCAGTAGATCGGCGTATGAGTGCAATGTGCTATTGCGCTTCGTTCGGTGAGCGAGAGAGCCAGAAGCCCAATTGCGTGGGTTTGGGGTTTATATTGGTAGGCTGCGGTATAGTTATACCCTTGGTGTTGCAAAGGTCCGTGGACGGCAGTGACACTTACCATCAGGTGTACTACTTGCGCGTTTGCCACCAATAGCAATAAAAAACATTGACAGTGGTCGAAATAACCTGTAGTTATTTTTTAACACCTTGCACTATGATAACAATTCGTAGGGACTTTACAAATATGTCATCATCAACTCAGCTCATATATGTCCCAAGTTGGATTCAAGTCTCTTCTGCTATGGAAGAGAAATTGACTTACTATACCACCCTGATCAGACATGTTCGTATAGGGTTTTGTTTCGAGTTTTAATCTCTTGCATAGATGTTATATGCTTTTTATATTCCTAAGTCTTCTCTTACGATCACCCACGGGTAAGATAGAGGGTGGTGAATTGTATTCTTACTCCGTTACCACATGGATAAAAATATATACTAAACAAAAATTACATCTATAATCGGCAACTATTGGCCGAACGCACAAAGTATCGTCATGTGTGAGAGTAAAACCCGCGACAACTGGCAGTCTTTCAAAACTTTCCATCATTGGCGAGATCAAAATTAGCCGTACTTCAAACAATGTTACCTTGTAATATAAACATATTATGAACAATTAATAATCAAATATTTTCCGTGTGGCGACGGAGAAAGTATGCAATTCACCACCCCCTAACTTACTCGTGGGTATATATACTCTATCCCTTTCTAAAACCGTCGTAGGAAAATATTAAGGCAATTGAGCTTTCCTTGTCTTACAACAAGAAAAATTGGATATAAATT
Organism: Lymantria monacha; assembly: GCA_905163515.2. Taxonomy (NCBI): domain Eukaryota; kingdom Metazoa; phylum Arthropoda; class Insecta; order Lepidoptera; family Erebidae; genus Lymantria; species Lymantria monacha. The sequence goes on from LR991098.1 coordinate 29,638,257, forward strand.
TTATTCTAATCCATTCTTCTGTTGATGCTTTGAGTAAGTTTTTACGAAGATTAATCCTACATTGTAATCAAACTCATAAACTTGTATAATAAACATATTTTCATCATCATCATCAACTCATACCATATATGTAAGTCTCAATAATAGTCTCGCGCTCTGTGGTAGCGGCTTCGAATACTACCAACCCTTACTTTACTCGTGGATGTCGTAAAAGACGACTAAGAGCCTTATAACGACCTGGGCCAACTCCATCTGACGCCATTTGGTCAACAATTACATTCCCAAGGAGGGTTGACGTCTGGCAGTCGGCCGGTCATAAAACTATTGCCAATAACTTCTACAATATGTACTATGAAAGAAGAATACATATTGTATCGACCCCAAGTAATTGGGATAAGAGTAAGAGAATAATTAATGATGATTGGTCTCGCGCCTCATTCATATTGAGAGTGAAATTAACCTACTATTCCACACTGGTCTAACGTGTTGGAATAGAGTTTTATATAGAATTTTCCCTCTCTTATATCAGTATTACAGATATAAATATTTTAGTCGTCTTTTAAGAATACTTACTGGTAAGATAGGGGGGAGGTAATTGTATTCTCACTTCGTTATCACATGAAATTTAGTTTAGCACATAATTATTTTAATTAAAAAGTATACACACTTATTTAAAATTATACACTACATTAATTACAAAGTAAGCTCTTATCCAAATTTAAATACTGTATAATTATTCACCATATAATTGCAATGCTGAAATGTATTACACCCTGAATTAAATTAACGAATTATATGGCTTTGTAGTACCTCTTTGTTTTATATACTTATAGCAAACGCGGCCACACGTTGCTGTAGCTAAGGTAGCCTCAGTAACTCGTGGTAGTTATGCTAATAAATTGTAGCTTTTATGAAACGTTTGTACGTTTAACATAGAGCCATCTATTAAATACATACTAAATCCAGTCAACAGATACCGCCATCTGTTAGAATCGTTTGGAGATAACAGATAATTGTGACTATCAAATAATAGACAAATAATTTTCAATAAAATAATATTGCGACTATATTTTGAATATAATTGAGATAGAAGCTGTCCTATCTTTTAAGTTGGATCACACTACACATGGTGTGCAAATTTGATTAAAATCGGTTAAGTACTTTAGGAGTCCATCGCGGACAAACAACGTGACGCGTAATTTATATATATTAAGAGAAGATATTAAGATATGTAAAAAAATCATCATAGAGGCCTGTTGTTGGCTTCATCCAAGACCCCAGATTCAAGAGATCCTGATAGATTTAAATGAACGATTATGAAAAAATTTAGATTAAAGAATTTCCAATTATCTTAACAACATATCAAAATAATCACTGTTTGGCAAAATAAATAATGAATTAAAAAAATAATCTATAAACGAACTCGAAATATTTTAGCTATTAATATTACACAATGTATTTGTCTTGTGATCTTAATCGTATCTTAGTTGACAAGAGCCGAATTTACTCGAATGAACGTTACGTCGTCACGCTAGGATATGTAACTCAAGCATATTCAATACTCACAGAAATAAGAGCACAGCACACCTAATGAGGGTGGGAAGGCATCACGTTGGGTTATGAGGCCACACGTCACCCTTCCGTCGCTCCGGTCGGAATAGGCGAGGTGAGTCCAGACCATAGACAACCAAAAAAAGAATAGCACATTTAAAGAAGTTTTCACTTAAAAAAATTCCGATAGATGACATTTAAAACATCTCACATAAGGGTAATAGTGCGAGTCACAGTTTTCTATTATACGTATCTTACCTACACTGGCCTAATTAATAAGTCGCTGGTTCATATCTATCCTGATAGGTGTGCTTATTTTCAGCACTTGACATCATTTATTACCTGTGTAAATATATAAAAAAGATAAAACATTGATATAATATAAAAAATTTACGGTTCTTTACAGCGTCGAGCGTCTAAAGGAGATGCTTTTAAGAACCATCGCCTATGGAATACACAATATATTTTTTAGTTATCGATATCTAATATTTTGATCCATTTGTTGACTGATTTAGAATACAATTCAACACAAAAATTTTCTTGGCCGTCGTATAAGACGATTGAAAGATATAATATGCACATAAAATTAAAGTAAGAGAAGGAAATCTCTAAATAAATAAATATAATATATATATATATATATGCCTATATTTTGCACAAAAGCTTAGCATTGCCATTCAACGTGGCAATGCTGCTAGCCTTCTGGGCACATTACCAGTGGACAGTGATGCGGAGGAATTTTTCGATGCCTGATTGCGCCTTTTGTTTCTCCTTTTATTTATTTATTTTTTATTCCTTATTCTATTTTCTTCTATTTTTCTGTAAATATTTTAATTTAAAACTTAGCTTTAATTGTACATATTAATTAAAATATTGTAAAAGTTAAAAAAAAAAAAATATTTAATACAAACTAATCGATTAAATAAAATAAATAAATATAATTGTAACAAGTTTCTAGAAGAATAAATTAATATTTTAGTTTTCTATATATATATATATATACCCTATAAAAATCTATCTAACCAGTGTATAGTGAAATTTTCCTTCTATTGTGAAGATTGATCGATGCCAGCAGTGTGACGTCATCTCATCATCATCATCTCAGCCCACACACATCCCACTGTTGAGCTCGAGCCTCCTCCGTAACGGGAGGGAAATTGACCAACTATACCATGATGCTCAGAAGTGTTGGTATAGGGTTTTGTTCCGAGTTTTCCTTCTCTTGCATAGAACGTCTATGCATTTTATATCTCTTACTCATTTCTTACAATGACCTATGGATAAGATAGGGGGTTATGAATCCTATTCTAATTCATCATCACACGGAAATAATAGGCTATTATTATTTAATATTGCTTAATGTTTTTGAAGTGAAACTTCTAATGCGAGTTCCAACAAAGTTGCGTTAAACGTTTAACTCTACCAAATAGAAAGAGACAGAAGGAGAGTAAATGCGTGGCACCCGAACGCATGCGCGTAGTATACCTGTTGTTAACATTTTTTTCTTAGGTTTAAGTTTTCACTCCTGTCAGTAGTCCTCGTGACTGCTTTCTGTTTTTTTTATATAAAAATAGCTTTTTTTTTATTGCTTATGGTGGAAAATGAGCAAGCAGCTGTTGATAAGTGTTACTACCGCTTATGGACCTTTGCAATACCAGGGTATAGTTAGGCTGCTGCCTACGGATACAGACCCTAAACCCATTGGTTGGACTTCCTGCTCTCTTGCTCACCGAACGAAGCGCAATAGCACATTGCCATTACTCAGTCGTCGAACTTCTGCGAGAGTGTGGTACTACCCAGGATGGACCGGCCCTCCGGGACAGCGCAGGCGCGAATATCTGCGCCTGATGCCGCCCTAACCGAGCCTTCGGGTGATCGGACCGGGGAATTGTCCAGTCACCCGACGTGAGGCCACCGCGTGAGGGCGACGCCCCGACGGCGGAAGCTGTCGGGGCGTCGACACGAGAGGAACCCGTAAGGGTAAACCGCCGGGCGGGCCACCGAAGACAAAGATCGGGTACCGGTGGCCCGCTCGCACGGCGAAAAGAGGTGTTTGCAGGGTGGGTCCATGGGGTTGCGCGCCGCCTCTTTTGTTGCCCCGGATGGATTTGTCGGGGCGCGACCACATCCATGGTCCACATTTTTTTTTTTTTTTTTTTATTGCTTATGGCGGCAAACGAGCAGACAGCACACCTGATGGTAAGTGTCACTGCCGCCCATGGACCTTTGCCAATGGTATAGCTAGGCCGCTGCCTACCAATACAACCCTGAACCCACCCCAGTTAGGCTTCCGGCTCTCTCGCTCACCGAACGAAGCGCAATAGCACATTGCTATTACTCATACGTCGATCTTCTGCCAGAGTGTGGTACTACACCGGACGGACCGGCCCGCGGCTGTAGACAGAGAACTGTCCACAGCGTGGTCCTACCACAATAGGCCTACCACATAGGTCCTACCACATGGCGGAAAAAAAAAGTAAGGATGGACCGGCCCGCGGCTGCAGACAAAGACTGACTACAGCGTGATCCTTCCACTAAATAAAGTTTTATAAAAAGTAATCTCTTTACTAGAAGGGAACACTACCGGGAACGCGTACCTTTCTGCCTCTCTACGGATGACGACGTAATCCCTATATCGACGACCATGTACCACTACCACCTACCACCTCCGACCAATAGGTCGTAGGCTATTGGCTTTACCAGGCTGTCATAACTCATCATTATCCAACTGTATCCTAATTAATTGTGGTCGAAAAAATATATATTTTTTTTTATTTCTTATGTTGACAAACGAGCATGTAGCACACCTGATGAGCTAATGAGGTAAGTGTCACTGCCGTCCATGGACCTTTGCAATATTAAGGGTAGGCTAGGCCGCTGCCTACCAATACAAACTCCAACCCCCACCCCAGTTGGACTTCCGGTTCTCTCGCTCACCGAAAGAAGCGCAATAGCAAATTGCCATTACTCAGGCGTCGATCTTCTGCGGCTGTTGACAGAGAACTATCAACAACGTGGTCCTACCACGATTCTACTCATATATCAATCAATCAATATGTACTAGTTCCATGGCCCATATTGCAAAAGTTATGCGCAATAGTTTTTTTTTATTGTAGTTAGCTTGGACAATTTTTAGTCGTCTTTTACGACATCTACGAGCGAATGAAAGGTTGTTAGTTTTCATCGTCGTTACCAGCAAACTATTTGGTTACAACTATTCAGACATAAAGGTGTGACAATAAAAAAAAGCTATTTAAATAATTAATAGTCTACACGGCTAGACATTAAGACTGGTGCACAAGTGTGGTCGTTAGCGAACGCCTCGAGGCTACGTCTGCGAACTGAGACGAACTGAGACGATGGAACATAGTTGGAACGTATACATTACGCGTTTTATTAGTACTATTTTCATGTACCCTTTGAATACACAAAGGAAGTCTCGTTTGGAACTTGTATAACTTATAGGGGGGTATTATAGAAATCTACAAGAAATAGAAATACATTTTATAAAGACGTTTATCTTTTTTTAAGTCAACTAGTAGTACTTTCCATGTGGTGACGGAGTAAGAATACAATTCACCACCCCCTATCTTACCCGTGGGTGATCGTACGAGACGACTAAGGGATATAAAACGCATATAAAATCTATGCGAGAGAAGGAAAACTCGAAACAAAACCGTATACCTACACGTCTGATCAGCGCGGTATAGTAGGTTAATTTCCTTCCCATTACGGAGGAGGCTGGGGCCCAACAGTGGGACATATATGGGCTGAGATGATGATGATATGATGGTAGTTATATATTCAACTTGAATATTACTTATCATCTCAGCTCATTCACATTTCCATCCATGCATCCATCAACCCGTAGAGATCTACTGTTGGATATACGAGTACCTCATCCCTACGAGAATGCCACTCCAGATCCTATGCCACTTGCAACAATAGCTTTCAGTTACTTTTAAGATATCACCACCTAATTTTAATTATTTTTATTACTGTTCATACTTATTCTTAGTTAAAATTGGTAATAACAAGGGCTACATTTATTGGTTTAAGGACCACAAAAGTAATTTATAATCTCTTTCTTAAACTGCTTATTACTAAAGTCCACTAAAAGATCTCAGCAAATGAAATCATCGAAAAAGAACGAAAGCTACGAAACCTTATACCATTGAATATGCTCAGACACTAAAGTAAAATCTCCTACGATACAAGAATTAGTTCTCTGTTGCAAGGTCAATATCAAAAAAAAATAGAAGACTAGCTGAATAATGGATCGTTAATGGGCTCATGAAAATATTGAATCCTTTATTTTTATTGCTTATAGCGGATATGGTAATAGTAGAACCGCAATAAAATCCCTTCTAAAGGTTTTACGAGGTGTTTCCATTATTTTCAAGTCAAATCTTGAATTTTTTATATTTATCTTAATGATACATTCTCTCTGTTTTGATGGATTAAGAATATCTTATAATTATTTATTTTCTCTTTGAAGATGAGAATAATAACAATGTTTTCCGGAGAAATTTTACAACCAACTAAGACCACCAATCCACCTACCATCTGCTAAGGTTATAGAATTTACTCTTCTTGAAAAAACACTGGAGGATAATACGCTGATGGACAGGCATCGTCTTATCTCGTATAAGATTAAAAATTATAAATAGAATCCACGGCAAAAATGTCTGGCTAAAGTATGTCAGTAGACAAATTTCAACCAAACAAACACATGAAATGAATGATAAAAGAAGATCGGATACAACTCTCCTTCATTTTAGGAGCTAATGTGACTGGACAGATGGTTAAGATAACGATCTGCCACACTAGTGCCGTCGGTACGATTCCCAGGCAGGACAATAATTTGTACGAACCACAAGTTGTTCCTATGACTCTGGGTGTAATTTTTTTTAATTATGTTGGTTAAGTCCCCCAATACAAGAATTATTTCGCAAGGTAATTTTAACTACATATCATCACAGGTCATATATTATATATCCCACCACTGGTTTCAAACCTCTTTTACAATGACTTATTGACCTACTATATCACGCTGTTCGGACGTGCTATATAGAGTTTCATTTTGATTGGTCCTGATTGTGATTCAGTGAACTCTTTCTTGATCAAAGGTTATTTTTAAATTTCCGTACCCAAAGAGTAAAAACGGGACCCCATTACTGAGACTTCGCTGTCGTCCGTACGTTCGTCTGTCACCACGCTGTATCTCAAGAACTGTTATAGCTAGACAGTTGAAATTTTCACAGATGATGTATTTCTATTGCCGCTATAACAACAAATACTAAAAATAAAAATATTTAAGGGGGGCTTCCATACAACAAACTTGATTTTTTTACCGTTTCTTGCTCGATACTAATAACGGTGATAGGTAGACGCTTTAACTATTCACAGAATATTTTTTAGTTTTACGGAACTCTTCGTGCGCGAATACAACTCGCACTTGGCCGATTTTTATTTTTTAAAGCTAATATATTATAGACATTTTTACATTAGATAACAGATCGAAAGGCATCATCACTGGAGATAATTCTTACTAAACATGTTGTATTATTTTTTTATGAAAAATCAGTAAAGAATTAATAATAGACAAATTTGCTGAGTTTCGGATCTTCTCAGTAGCGATTACGTTTCAATCCGGTGCTGTTTCTTTTTTTAAAAGCACCACCTTGCATTAAGGAAATATCTTTTGCTTGATTTGGACTTTACAAATATATAATTAACGCAGATTATTTTTATTATTCTGCTTTATGCAGATGATGCAGTCCTGCTGGCACAGTCAGCGACTGACCTGCAGACCCTAGTCGACACAATGACAGAAGATTGTAAGAAAAGGGGTCTACGCGTGAATGTGAGCAAAACCAAAATAATGGTCTTTGAAAGAGATGAAGCCAGAACAGATGTAAGAGTAATAATAGGTAATGATGTACTAGAGCAAGTGGATGAATTTGTATATCTTGGATGTGGATTTAGCCGAGATGGACGGTACACCACTGATATAGAGCGAAGAGTGAATGCGGGAAATAGAGTGAATGGAGCGTTGGGGCAACTTCTCGGCAGCCACCACCTCAGCCAGAAGGCACGTGTAGCAATACATAACGCAGTGCTTGTCCCAACATTACTGTATGGAAGCGAGAGTTGGGTATGCAGAAAAGAGTATGAAAGTAAAATTAATGCGGTCGAAATGCGATCTCTTCGGAAAATCTGTGGAGTTAGGCTGACCGACCGTATTCGTAACGACGACGTAAGAGAGCGAGTAGGTATGAAAGAGAGTATTGGTGTAAAGATGCGAAAGGGAATGCTCCGATGGTTCGGACATGTGGAAAGAATGCCGAGCGAACGTCTGGTTAAGAAGATATACAATGCGAAAGTGGAAGGATGTAGGTACCGAGGGAGACCGAGACTAACCTACCTAGACCAGATCGGTCAGGTACTGAAGGAAGGTGGAGTCAAGAGTCTCCGAAACCGGCGAGCGTGTATGAAGAGAATTATGAATGTTGAGGAAACGAGTGAAGTATGCAGAGATAGAGTTCTCTGGCACTCTGTTCTCTCTGCCTACCCTGCAAGGGATATAGCGTGATGATATGTATGTATGTATAATTAACGCATACAAATTACACCCTGACTCAGAACATTACTTTGTGGATCGCACAAAGCACTGTCCTGTGTGGGAATCGCACCCATGGTCAATGCCATGTATACCATACCATTCATGCCAATGCACGAAAGTTACCTTTACAATGTAAAGGTACACCATCTGTGCAGCAAAGGTGGTAGTTTATTAGATTCATTTTAAATGTTAAAATTTATAAAATGTAATTGTCTTCACAGGGTTATATCATAAATTTGAATTTGATTAGTCAATAATAGATTTCTCGTGTGGCAACGGGATAGAATACAAGTGTCGCGACCCATTGATTGCCCGTGGGAGTTGTAAAAATCGGCTAAGGGTTCACCAGGAGAGTGGGCAGCAGCTCTCTCCTGGGATACGTATAACATCACACTGCGATCGCCAACCCGCCTCCTAAGCGCGGCGATTATGGCTCTAAACCCCTTTATGAGAAACACATTGCGCTTATATGTAGAAATACTGTAATGTAAAGCGACTTTAGAAATACTCGCATTGCCAATGTCTCTGAGTTAGTGAACAAAATTTGTAAGCGGCTACTGACAATAGTCTTATTTGTATCAACGTTTATAACAAAAGTCCGTTTTAGTAATTGGTTTCATATAATTTATTACTTATACTTTTTTATTGTGAGCTATTATAGACAAGTCTGCCTAATTAAAAGTAGTAATAGCTTAGTAAAATAAATTTTAATTACCCCTTTATTTGATCATGGGAGTCGTAAAAATAGATTGAAGGCTGAGAATTCTAGAGCACTCTTCTGAGAAACAATACCAACCAAAATGTCAAACGATTTTTTTTATTGCTTATGATGGCAAACGAGCAAGCACCACACTTGATCGTAAGTGTTACTGCCGCCTATGGCAATAACAAGGCTACAGATTTACAATAATAAGGCTATAACTAGGCTGTTGCCTACAAATACATAACTCAAACCCACCCAGTTGAGGTTCCGGCTCCCTCGCTCATTGAACAAAGTGCAACAGCATAGTGCCATTATTTAGACGTCGATCTTCTGCACAGTGTGGTACTACCCCGGACGAATCGGCCTGCGGCTGTAGACAGAAAACTGTAAACAGCGTGGTCCAATCACTATAAATTGGAATTGCTGCTAAATTTAACAACATTAAATAATGAACAAGCTGCTGTAACTTATCAGTCCATTAGGTATGCCCATCATTTTGTTGAAAACCGGGTGGGAATAGGAAAATTTAGTTACCCTGTTGATAAGCTATCTATAAAATAATATAATTTATATGCTTTCAAATCTAAAAGCATAATATATGTATAGTTCTTATAGTACATCATCGTCAACTCGCTCTAATCCCAATTTATTTGGAGTCAACGCAATATGTCTTCTCCTTCCATACAACTCTATCAGACGCCATCTCCGTGGTCACTCCTTGTCTATCCATGTCACGCAGTTCATTCATTTCACGCAGTTCATTCATTCTTTCTTCGGTCTGCCCTTACCCCTAAAGCCTTCAACATTCATATTTAAAGTCCATACCATGTCAGTCTTTCACTCCTTAACTTTTCCGCCAATGGCGCAACTTTCAAGCGCAACTTTCAAAGTTCTTATAGTACATAGATCTGATATATTCTTATTATCAATATACCTTAGTAATGGTAAGGCCACACTGTTGGCAGTTTTCCTTCCACAGTTCATCCGGGGTAGTACCACACTCTTATAGTCAATCGACGTATAAACAGTGGCAATGTGCTGTTGCGCTTCCTTCGGTGAGCGAGAGAGCCAGCAACACAACTTTCTGAGTGGGTTTGGAGGTCATTGGTAGGCAGCGACCTAACGGTACGTCTGGCAATTTAAAGGTCCATGAGCGGCAGTAACACTTACCATCAAGTGTATTGCTTACTTGTTTGCTATCATAAACAGCAAAAAAAAAATACTACAAAAGAAACTGAGACCTAAGGATCATATTAGTCTAAACATTAACTATAAAACTTCATTTGATTATTTAAATCAAACATTACGATAATCGCATTAGATTAAAAAAAAAACCCAAAAAAAAAAGAAATACATTGTCATCCGTGCGGTGACTAAGTTAGAATACAATTCACCACCCTTTCTTACTCGTGGGTGTTCGTAAGAGACGATTAAGAGATATAAAACGTATATAACTTCTACGCAAGAGAAGGAAACCTCGAAATAAAAGCCTATACCAGCACGTCTGACCAGCGTGGTATAGTAGGTCAATTTCCCTCCCATTACGGAGGAGGCTTGAGCTTAGTAGTGGGACTTATATGAGCTAAGATGAGATGATGAATGTTATTACATAACGTCATGCCATTTGCCGTCATGAGTAAATATGTCACAAATGGCGTCAATAGTTTCATAAAAGTAGCTTTATTACTGTGTTTGTTGATACGAGACTATTCAAGTCTCCAATTCCTATTCAAGGATAAATTAAAATATATTTTCTACTCATTAACTAGTATGAGTTCAGCTTTCGAATCTAACTGCTAGTAAAGTAAAGCCGTTTGCAAACGAAGAAATGTATTATTAGATCGTCGTCGTTGAATTTCTGAGAGACATTCGGCATATCGTTTGTAAGTTTAATTACCCAAGTGCTGGGACAGACTGGTAAATCAGAACGTGCTCGGCCTGTGTTATTAGTTCACCAATTTTCATATTAGCTTAAATAATATGTTAGGTTGATGTAGGGTCGCAAACGATGAGATAATAGCGTATTATAAACTGAAATATAATTCTAACGATTTTCTTTTGAATATATTTCCCCAGGTTGCAGAACCTGAGGTGAGATGCCACCGAAGACAAAGACCGGCTTCCGGTTACCTACTTGCTCGACGACGAGAGGTACATTGCTGGGCGGGTCTATGGGGTCGCACGCCGCATCTTTGTCGCCCCGGATGGAATTAGCGCGGTGTGACCATTTCATAGCCCGCCGCCAAAAAGAAAAATAATGTGATGAGATAGGAATACTATTACTTGTTCGTGGGAAACGTAAATATGGTTAAAGGTCTCATCAGAAGCGTGAGTATCAGTTCTATCCCGGGAAAGGTAGAATATCTCACAGCAATCGTCAACTCACCTATCGAGCGTGGTGATAATTACGCTTCATTTGTAAGGAATTGTAGTGTATTGTTTGGAAGGAATGTAGGCCACATTCAATAATGCACGGTAAAAGACTGGATGGTAATAATGATCATTTATATTTAATATACAGCAGATAACAATAATGCAAGAGAAATAGAATTTGAAACAAAATCAGATTTGTCGTAATCAGCACGTTTAACAGGCGGGCTGATAATTATAATGGACATTATAAATGTCCACGGAAAGGCTGCCTGGCTGTCTTCAGTCTGGTTCCTCAGTCCGGTTTTTTTGACTTAATCTGGTAATGTATTATAGTAAATTGTATTCTTGATCCATAACTGAAATTAAATATTACACAATAATACATTGTGTATATATTTTTGGAAAGTAAGGGAAGTGTTTATAAATAAGTATTTTTAATAAACTAGTAAATTGTTATTCATTATGTTTAATAACAATTAACTATAAGCAATATATTTTTATTTATAGAGAATCACTCCCTTGTTGTACTGGCAATGAATTCGTATCAAAAATGCAAGTCAACATTTAATAATTAATACTTTACCATTCTGTAGTAGTAGTATTCACCAATACTATTTCTTACTTTAGCTACGTATACTACTAAGTGTTACTGTGCCTATCGATGTCTTAAAAGATGACTAAAAGATGTAAATCGATTTGGGGCAACTCTACCTGATGATGTTTGGTCAACAATTACATTCCCAAGATGGGTTGACGTCAGGCAAGTGGTCATAAAACTATTGCCAATAACGTTTGTAATATGTACGAGTAGGTACATATTTTGTCGACCCCAAGTAATTGGAATAAGAGATAGAAGATGATTGTAGCGGGTAGATATAAACCACTGTAATACCAATGATTTGTTAGACGTCAGCCCTCGCTTTGACGTTACTTACAATCAAAGAAAATTTATCTACAAACCACAATGGTTGCACGCGGTATAAAATTTATTTCTCTTGCTTCTCTTGTTATTATATTCCTTAATCGATACCTACGGGCAAGCAAGGAAGAAATTTGAATCTGAATCTATTACTATACGGAAAATTTTTGATTAAATATAAATAAAATAGTATATACGCCATGATATTATCACTTGTACCACACCCAAACTCGTAGCGATCCAAAGTTAGTGAGGGAGCAAGTTGGTGGCGCGTGTGCTCTTTACTGTGTGTTTTGATGGTGCATGCCACCTGTATTGTAATTAGTTTAACTGTTGTACGTGAGTGTACTGTGTACAACACGCGTGACGCTGCCAACCTACTGATATGATTAGCGCTCAGGGCTGCCACGCGAACAAAATATAATGATAGGTTCGTGCTGCTGATAGTGTTCTGCCTACAGCAAGTTGGTCGACTAATTGGACATTACCAGACTTTCATAGAAAACGGACACTTCGGTCGAGTCTGTGACTTGAGTCTGTTCTTGGTCCCTCGTATTCCAATTTCCTTTCATTGTAGTAGATACCACAACATTATATCTACTGAGCAGCGTCTTTTTCCTCATTTATGGAGGGGGCACCATTACAATTTATGTGTCCTGAGGCTAGTTTAACATTTTTTACCAATCCCAAAAACTGCACAACACCTCTAAAGAAGTTTTCACTTAAAAAAAACTCTTTAAATCTTATTTATTTAAATTTGTTTTTTTTTAAGTTACTGCCCTGCACTAAGGAAATATAATCCTTGTATACTTTACAAACATATAATTAACGCAAATTAAACCCAGACTCAAAACAACAATTTGTGAATCGCACAAAGTATGGTCCTGCGTAGGAGTCGAACCCGCGGCACTGGAACGGAACGTCGGTATCTTAACCACTACGCCATCTTATCATCATCATCATCTCAGCTCATATGTGTCCCACTATTGGACTCGAACCTTCTCCATATTGGGAGGGAAATTGATCTATTATACCACGCTGGTCAGACATGTTGGCATAGGTTTTGTTTCGAGTTTTCCTTCTCTCAACTACGCCATCTGTGCAGTGGAAATCGCATTATAATTCAAATAACGCTTTAAACACTAAAATACTATAACGACACTAAAAGACTCGGTGCAAAAGTTACATAACAGCATACAACACGCCGTGGTCGCCATCTCCAGGCATACCAGATCCTGCACTTACTACACAGACACCCGTGAAGATGCCATCTGGAAACTCATGAGGAAGTCCATAGATCAGGATTCTGGTACTATACTGGAATACGTCAAGAAGATGGCGGTAAAACATAGAGACGAAAGGGTAATGAAAGAGCTTGGTCTACTACCCCATTAAACTAAAGTCAACACAAGCGTGGAGTCAATTACCATCAACCTAGACATAGACTTCCAAAGTCACACAAAATAAAACGTCACAGACATTATTATCATCATCACAACATCACAGAGGACAGAAACATCTACAAATAGAAGGGTTTCACCAACAACAAGACCACCAGCGCCAAGAAGAAACCCTAAAAGACATGTTGTCGCTCAACATCTATGACACATTAATTGCGCTCTTCAAGCTTTATCCAATTGTAATAAAGCCACTTCAAGAACATTAATTTTATAAACAAACCACCATAACAATTAAATTAAATATAAAAAGAGCACGGACAAAAAGTCTGTGGTATAACATACTCATAATAAAAAAAAAAAAAAAAAACACTAAAATAATAAAGATAAAATTATTGAAAGGAGAATGAGGATGGTGTCCGATGGTTTACTGTGTGAGACACAAGGAGGTTTCAGGAGTGGAAAGGGATGCATGGATCAAGTGTTCTCTCTGCGCAACATTGTGGAGAAGCATCTGGCTCTCGGTCAGAGGGTTTTCTGCAGTTTTGTGGATCTGGAGAGAGCATTTGACACGGTTGTACGAAAGGAACTTTGGGACATTTTACCGAAGTATGGTATTAACGGTAAACTGCTACAGGCTGTGCGGACTGCACAGCCTGTAGCAGTTACATGGGCTGTAGAGCCTGTGTGTGGCTAGATGATGGAATGTCACCTTGGTTTGACATCAATATCGGCATTAAGCAAGGGTGCGTTCTGTCAGCCAGGCTGTTTATCATATATCTGGATAAATGTCTCCAAAGGTTGAACGATATGAATGTGGGAGTCCAGATGGGCGACTCAGTGGTCACTGCTCTGCTTTATGCAGATGATGCAGTCCTGCTGGCACAGTCAGCGACTGACCTGCAGACCCTAGTCGACACAATGACAGAAGATTGTAAGAAAAGGGGTCTACGCGTGAATGTGAACAAAACCAAAATAATGGTCTATGAAAGAGATGAAGCCAGAACAGATGTAAGAGTAACAATAGGAAACGATGTACTAGAGCAAGTGGATGAATTTGTATATCTTGGATGTGGATTTAGCCGAGACGGAAGGTACACCACTGATATAGAGTGAAGAGTGAATGCGGGAAATAGAGTGAACGGAGTGTTGGGGCAAGTTCTCGGTAGCCATTACCTCAGCCAGAAGGCACGTGTAGCAATACATAACGCAGTGCTTGTCCCAACATTACTGTATGGAAGCGAGAGTTGGGTATGCAGAAAAGAGTATGAAAGTAAAATTAATGCAGTCGGAATACGATCTCTGCGGAAAATCTGTAGAGTAAGGCTGACCGACCGCATTCGTAATGACGACGTAAGAGAGCAAGTAGGTATGAAAGAGAGTATTGGTGTAAAGATGCGAAATGGAATGCTCCGATGGTTCGGACATGTGGAAAGAATGCCGAACGAACGTCTGGTTAAGAAGATATACAATGCGAAATTGAAAGGATGTAGGTACAGGGGGAGACCGAGAGTAACCTACCTAGACCAGATCGGTCATGTACTGAAGGAAGGTGGAGTCAAGGGTCTTCGAAACCGGCGAGCGTGTATGAAGAGAATTATGAATATTGAGGAAGCGAGTGAAGTATGCAGAGATAGAGTTCTCTGGCACTCTGTTCTCTCTGCCTACCCTGCAAGGGATATGGCGTGGTGATAGGTATGTATGTAATAATAAAGATATATTATTATTCTTTATCGTTCAACGTATCTCATGTTCATATTCAAGGTATATTTTAGAAGTATATTTAGTACTTAAACGATCATTCTCCTACTCTTATCCAAATTACTTGGGGTCGATACAATATGTACTCTTCTTTCATAGTACATATTGTAAAAGTTATTGGCAATGGTTTTTTATGACCGGCCGCCTGCCAGACGTCAAACCTCCTTGGGAATGTAATTGATGCCCAAACGGCATCAGATGGAGTTGGCCCAGGTCGTTATAAGGCTCGGCGAAGTTGCGGTGCATGTGAAAACGGTCCCATGACTTCGCCATAACCGTGAAGAAGGAATAGCGTATGGTTTTTAGCAGGTAGTGGCGCTACAGTTACCGCCAAGCCCGGCATACCCCACCATCTCTTTCCTGAGAGGTGGGCATGCGTAAAGGCATTTTCAGACGCAAAAAAAAAGTCGTTATAAGGCTGTTACTCGTCTTTTATGACATCCACAAGCAAAGTAAGGGTTGGTAGTATTCGTAACTGCTACTATACAGCATAAGTTAGTACATAAACGAAAGAGTCTAAAATGACTTTAATAAAACAAACAATATAACTTAAATGCGAACTCAATGGCGTGCTCCTAATAACTTTAATAAACCGCCAAAATATTATGTTACTAATTCAACTTCCTACAATTTAATGGCGTAACTTTGAAATCGTGTTACGACAAATTCAAGTTTTTAACTTACGTAGCTACCTTATAATGTATATATTATAGTTTAATTATTATTGACGTTTTTTTAATGCTTATGGTGGCAGACGAGCAAGCGAGCGAGCAGCACACCTGATGGTAAGTGTCTCTGCCGCCCATAGACCTTTTCTATACCAAGGTTATAGTTTGATGTTGCCTACCATTTCAATCCCCATACCTACCCAGTTGGGCTTCCGCCTCTGTCGCTCACCGAACGAAGCGCAATAGCACATTGCTATTACTCAGACATCGATCTTCTGCTCAGTGTGGTATTACCCCGAAGGGCCCGGCCCGCGGCCGCAGATAGAGAACTGTCCACAGCGTGGTTCTATTACTAATAAACTCATTATTATGTTTTACTAGCTTTTATTCACGACTTCATAGAAATCATTTATGATGCTTTGTTGAATTTCTTATTCATTATATTGTATTGTCAAATGAATTATATCAAATAAAATTTTGCTTTAAAGGCAATCATCATCTCAGCTTATACATGTCCCAATATTAGGCTCAAGCGTCCTCTAATTGGGGGATATTAACCTCCTATACCACGCTGGTCAGCCGTTGGTATAGGGTTTTGTTTCGAGTTTTCCATTTCTTGCATGGATTTTATAGTCGTCTCTAGCGATCACCCAATGATAAGATGGTGGTGTAATAGTAAATAATATTAAGAGGTAATTTATTATAATATACTGTATTTATTATATTTTTGAAGTGAAAACTTCTTTAGGCGCGTTGAGCGTTTTTGGAGGGGAAAAACTTATAGGTTCGCGTCACCGACATGCTAATGC
This sequence comes from Lymantria monacha, assembly GCA_905163515.2. NCBI lineage: Eukaryota > Metazoa > Arthropoda > Insecta > Lepidoptera > Erebidae > Lymantria > Lymantria monacha. The sequence goes on from LR991098.1 coordinate 29,655,063, forward strand.
TAATAGTATATCTATAGCTATGTGAAAACTTCTTTAGGCGCGTTGAGCGTTTTTGGAGGGGAAAAACTTATAGGTTCGCGTCACCGACATGCTAATGCTAATAGTATATCTATAGCTATATGAAAACTTCTTTAGGCACGTTGAGCGTTTTTGGAGGGGAAAAACTTGTAGGTTGTTATTTTTATATAAAAATTAGAAAATTATTATTATTTCAATTAGTCTTAAGTTAATAGTTTTCACTTCTATCGGCAGTCCCTATGACTGCCTGTTGTTTTTTTTTATTTATATTTTTTTTAATGTTATTCAGAATATTTCCTTTTAGTACACAGCTGCATCAGAGAAAAATGTCTATGTCCAGTATTTATTTGTGTTTATGTTTAATTCATTAAGATATCCAATCAAAAGGATGACAGAAAAGTTTAATCCCTATTTCATCCCCTTAGAGGATAAAATGATCTTCCCGATAGGCTGCAGTCCCACCCCTGGTGTTGCTAGGTCCATGTTCAACAGTATTATTTACCATCAGGTGCTCTGCTTGTTCGTTTCCCAACTAAATAAGTAAAAAAATTGACAAATTTTAATACACATAGAATCCGCATAGTTAACGCAAACGGATTACCAATAGATGTGATTATCACATAAGACGTGACAGTAACGTAAGATCATTTTTCGCTCGTAAACAAACTTTTATAAATATATATATTATAAATATGTACGTTAAATCGAATAACGAAATCTCAATGATTCAAATTTATAATAAATATTAAGTTGTTATATTCTAAGGAACATGGTAAATTGTCCAACCACCATACCATCTATTCAGTCTTTTATCGCATCTTCTCTCGTGAAAAAATGTTCTTTCATACTAAAAATCACGCACACAAATCTAATTTGAAATAATTATATAAAAATATTAATAAAAACGGATGCTACAGAGCGATAAAATTGCAATCAGGAACTGGTTAGAAGCAAAAAAAAATATGTTATCATATAAAAAGAATCTCTTTCATGTCTTTTATTTGGAATGCTACATCAATCATTCACAAATATCTGACATAACGATACATTTACCTACCATTAAACACATACTGCACACTTTGAACATACCTTTTGAATAATAACCTTCACATCAAAGAAAGGGGACCAATAAAATTATCATTACGCGAACATTTTTGTCTCTACAAAGAATGGTTGCTTAGCAAATGTTGTCGTAGTCGTGAGATATTAGTTATTTAATAAAATGCCTGGTCCGGAAGAAAATATTTTTATTGATAGTGGCAACACAGGACTGAGGTTTAAAATATTTACATTTACTTAGATAGTATTACTTACATGGTGGTGGAATAAAAATACAGAAAGAAAGAAAGAAAAGAAAGAAAAGCATTTATTTCGGCTTCCAAAATAATACAAATTGATAAATACAAATTCAAATAGGTACAAAGGATACCGAAAAAGGCCTCACCTCAGCATAAGCTGCATCACAAACGCGATACAGCGCTGATTTTCAGGTAAAACCTTTGAGAGAATGAGTAAGAGTATGTTTTGTTACAATATAAAATATATATATATATATACAGGTGCAATATATAGATCCAAACACAGTGCCAAAATCATTTGTAACTTACATACAATATACATACACATACACGTTCACACACACATACACTTAAACATAATGAATACATACATATACACATACATTCACATACATGCTCATTAACATATTCACTTATTTTCTTTATTAGAAATGAAGATATAAAAAGATTGCTGCAGCATTGGAAAGAGAATAGAAAATAATAAATTTTGGTAACCTGCCTAAGAAATAATAATGTTGAAGGCATATCAACAATATTAATTAACAATACGATAATTACATAGATACAAATACTATTATAGATATTTTAAAATAATACATATATAATATTTATTAAGGATTTAACAATGCTTATTTACACTGGAAGTGCTAAACATTGGCCGAGGGTTCACAAAGAGATTGGACAGCAGCAATCTCCTGGCAAGCGTATTACACCTTACTACAATCATCAACCCACTCACCAAATGTAGCAGTTATGATAATAACCAAAAAATTAGTCTGTTAGGAACGTACTGTTGACAGTTTTCTTTCCACAGCTGCAAGCCTGTCCATGCTATGTTAGTACCACATGCTCGCAGAAAATCGAGGACTGAGCAGTGGCAGTATGCTATTACTCTTCGTTCAGTGAGGGAGTGAGCAGGAAGCCCAGCTCCCTGGGTAGCTTTTGGTTAGGGGACAGCGACAGTGGGCCATAGCCTACCAAAAAAAAAGGGGACAGCGGCTTAGTGGTACCCTCGGTATTTCAAAGATCTATGGGCGGTAGTAATACTTACCTAAGGTCTGCTTGTTGCGCGTTTGCCACAGTAGGTAATAAAAATATCGCCTACCAAAGAATGACCGCGCGATGTGAAATGCAACGAGAGGGTCTACTCCAAGGAGTTCCAATCGTAGACAGTAAATGTGATGTGTTGATGATGATGATGACTTCAAGGGAAGGAAACTTCTATTAAACTTATATAGCATAACAAACCAATTTTCATTCCATAAGAAAAAAGACCGAAATTAACAGCGTTATGAATATTCGTTTATCTATCTATCAATCTATCGACGTGCACTATTGGACATAGCCCTCCCTAAATGTGTATTTCAATCACTTTTAGTGGTAAAATAATAAGCAGTCAACATAAGAATAAATAATAATTTCCGCTGGTAGACTTCTAATAGGGGTACAACTAGATTGCTCCCTACTTCCAGAAACTATGGCGACCAAAAATATTGTCCTCTTATATTGTTCATGACTATCGTAGAAGAATTATGCGCTTTGGATCCAAAGATTACATTGCTAAAAAGGAATAACACCAAGCCAACAGCTGATGGTAAAAAATACACAATAATCCTCAAAGAGACCTTAAAGCAGGGTGCAGCTCCACAACCCACGTATTCATATGAAGATTGACAGACATTTGCCAGAGATTTGATACAAATCAGCTTAAAATAGAATCCTATCTCCTTTTTCTATTCAAATACACTATTCTCTTCTCTATTTCTTCTCTATTAGAAGAAATGTTGCATTTATAGAATGTAGAGTGAGTTAAGAGCAGTGTAACGATGATGAATTAGATTTTTTATGTGAAGACGTATTGTTTGTTATAGCTACAACATATACAAGGGTTGATAAGGAAAGAAATGGAAATTTAAGCGATGACATAGTAGCGATATAATGGCGGCATAACGAGCCTCCTTGATACAATTTTACTGTACAATGGATGCCGAGAAAAGTATACATTCGGTGAAGTTTCCTCACGAAATTGACAAGCTTCGGGAAATACGTTTTATTTTTTAAATTGCTTCGAGTTTTACGAGACTGTCGACGGGAAAAGTTAGTTTTGGAAGTTAGCGAATTTAGTCGAATGAAGTCATATGCTTCATTCAAGTTTTTCATGGCGTTCAGCACGACAACATACTGCAATTAAAAATATAACATGATGTTTATATATATATATATATATATATATATATATATATATATATATATATATATATATATATATATATATATACATATAATAAAAATGTAACGGATCGCTGTCTGTACATGGAAGATATATAAGAAAAAATATTACTGGGACCCTTATCAACACTAATGGAACCCAAAGCAATGATTTTTAAAATTTTTGTCTGTTTGTCTGTGCGTTTGTGCACGCTAATCTCAGAAACGGCTTATCCGATTTAGACGCGGTTTTCATTAATATATTGTGGTAAGCTTCACTTAATATTTAGGCCTTATTTTATGTCAATTGGTTTATAAATAAAAAAGTTATATCAATTAAAAAAAATGTTCGGAGAAATTATCTTTATCGATTCTTTTCAAATTACGTACAAATATTTTCCAGTAAAAATAAATAAATACGTATCAGCATTTATTGATTTTCACCCTCTGGGGGTGTAAATTAGGCCTGCAAAGCGGGTTGGACAACTCATTAAATCATTAGCGCCAAGCCGATATTATTGAAGCTGGCAACTTGAAATGTTGTTGCAGTGGTTTCTTTATATGACGTAGAGATTTACTAAGGATTTTACGAAATTAAGGGGATGGAGCAGAGTGGCAAAGTTTGTATGGGGAGAAAAAAATCTTTATTGATTCTTTTCAAATTATGAGTCGAATCAAATATTCTAGGGTAAGGCATTTGTCAATTTTCACCCTTTGGTTGTGTAAATTAGGCCTTTTTTTTTTATTGGTGGGCTATGGGTGCGTCTCGCCCCGCCAAATCAGTCCGGGGTGACGGAGAAGGCGGCGCGTGACCCCATAGACCCACCGTAAAATCCTCTCTCTTCGCCGTGCGAGCGGACCACCGGTACCCGATCTTTGTCTTCGGTGGTTGTGTAAATTAGGCCTGTGAAATGGATTAATCGACTCATTACCGCCAAGCCGAAACTATTAAAGCTAGAAACATTAAATTTTGAAGCACGTTTTTATTTATGACATAGAGATTCGATATGAAAGGATTTTATGAATTCCGCCCCTATGGGGGTGTAACAAAGCAGTAAAGTGTGTATGGGGAGAAAATTTCTTTATCGATTCTTTTCAAATTACGTACAAATATTCTTCGCTAAAAATAAATAAACACGTGTTTGTCTCCCTTCTCCATCAACCCCGCATCAGTGCCTTTGTGGCGACCAGTGCCGGCGTGAGAGCTCACACGATACACATAGTGGGTGGCACTAGGTTCTTGCCTAATGGTTCCCGACTAGAAATTTTTTCGTCTTCCTTAACAGGACCGGACCGGGCATGCCTGATCTGGACCAGATAAGGTATGTAACGCAGAAGATATATCTGGACCCGATCAGAAAAACCTGATCGGGTCCAGATCAGGCATTCCTGATCGGGTCCGGATAAAATTTTACTGATCGGAACCAAATCAATCATCTGTGTTATATATCTTGCCTGATCCAAAACGAGTATGCCCAGTCCGGTGCTTTTAAAAAACATGAATATCTTAAAGAACATGTTTAATTGATAAAAATATAAATTAATATATGACGTAGGCAGCGAATGCAGTGCTATATTCTTATCATAGAGAGTCCCAGTGAGCCGTTACAATTAGGATAGTTCTGATTCGATAACAACTAATTTAATATTAGGCGATGTCATTACGCTTCGGAGAATCTTAACACCGCGATTCAGGTAATGACGTCATTGTACTAACGCCATCAATTTATTATGACCCAAAACATTAAATGTTAGAATGGTTGTTACAATATTATTATATTTATTTCTATCTATGTTTTCAAATGTACCTATTATTTATTTTTGTTTTTACTTTAAATATAAATTATTTTTATATTATTAATTAAACATTATTATTATTATTAAATACATATGATTAATTAAATATTTCAGATTAATCTCCTCTGATGCAAATATAATTTACACCGTGGCATAAATATGACAATCAAGATATGATACTTTTTTGAATTTTGACTGATATTTTTTTTTGTTATACGATAACTGTTTCTGGTCCTGATATACTACATGCCTTACCATACACTTGATGATATTTCACATCAGGCTATCCTTACTTGGTCCTGATCTGGTCCTGATCCGGTATGCCTTACCATACTTAGTGATATTTCACATCAGGCTATCCTTATTTGGTCCTGATCTGGTCGTGATCCGGTATGCTATACCATACTTGATGTTATTTCACATCAGGCTAGCCTGATCAGGACTGGACCTGGTCCTAATAGGGTTTGCCGGATCCGGCATGCCTTATTCTATCCTGATCGGGTCCAGATACAAGATCTGGTTGAACCATACTTTTTTTCTAGTCGGGTTTAAGATACAGGTTAAGTTTAGCTTCAAAAATGTTCACTCTATAACTCAAATAAGAAATCATATCTAACGAGATCGCAACTCTGCTGGTGAAACAAAACAGTCAAATAAATGGTGGCGATAATTATATTTTTATCCCATGGTCATACCGTAAATAGTATATTAATGGCAATATAATTTGTAGAATGAATAGATTTTTGAATCACCTTTTTCTTTAGTGATCGGCTATGGTATATAGACACACGCGCGCCGTACACGTACATCTACGTTATGCGGGCGGGCCACCCCAACCGGGTATTGTCTCGAGTCGAAGCCCTCATGCAGTGAACCTCAATACAGATACTTACGCTTGCGCCGCCCAAAGCACCGACGATAGAGCGTGTCAACCTAGAGTTTATTTCTCTCGGACCCACCCTATTGCCTAAATCCGTTAGACAACTAACTCGCAGAAGGCGGCGACCGCATCCCAGTTTCTGACGCTGTTGATTATCGTCCTACCGACAAACCTTCAACACCGTGCATTGCTTTTTCTATTTAACTTTGTCAGAGATGACTTCTGCGTGGACGAAGTCGCGGGCAAAAGCTAGTATATATATATATATATATATATATATATATATATATATATATATATATATATTCAAGCATAGATCAATATAATAGAAGGATTTGTTTGTGAATGAAATTTAAGTCCAAGATTCTTTATGTAAACTTCAATGATTACAGGGAAAAATTGCTCTAACGTATTCAGTAAATGTATAGTAAGAAGGGAGCAGGTATAGTTTGAACATGTCTACCAGAAAGGTCATCTCATCTTATCTCATCTCATCTCATATATCTCCCACTACTGGACTTAAGCCTTCTCCATAATGGGAGGGAAATTAACCTACTATACCGCGCTGGTCAGGTGTTGGTGCTGGCTGGTTGGTTGCTGTGTGGTAGCGGTTACGAATACTACCAACTCTTACTTTGCTCGTGGATATCGTAAAAGACGACTTACAGCCTTATAACAACCTAAGCCATATCCATCAGATGCCGTTTGGTCAACAATTACATTCCCAAGGAGGGTTGACGTCTGGCAGGCGGCCGGTCGTAAAACTATTGCCAATAACTTTTACCATATGTAGTATGAAAGAAGAGTACATATAATATCGAACCCAAATAATTAATAATAATAATAATTTTTATTTAATTCCACAGTAAGTGCATACAATAATTCCATCTTAGTTAATTAAGACACTATAATAATTTAGGTACATATTAAGATGGAGTAAACGACGGTGTCTGAACTATAAACTGTGCAACAGACACTGACGCCTTCCTCCGTACACAAACCAATTGTATCAATCCGTGATATTGTATTTCTGTATGTATGCAAATATGTGTATGTGTGTGTGTGTGTGTGTGTTTGTGTGTGTGTGTGTGTGTGTGCGTGTGTGTGCGTGTGTGTCTGCGTGTGTGTAATTCTTAAGTTATAATCTAATCCACGACACTCCATCAGTACATAGATGAGTCCATAATCTGTGCAGTATTTGTTGATCGTTCAAAGAGTTCTCCTACCACGATACTTATCATAAATTAATATTACAGAGGAATTTATTTATACATAGCTAACGATAAGAAATAACAAAAACAACTCACGCAAATGCATTTTCAGAAGAGCTAATATAAAGTAAATTGTGTTTCTTAAAACGTAGATAACGGAATATATTTAAAGCTTCATAATAAATATATAAAGAAAAAAACTCTCAAGCAATGTTACTTTTTCGTACATTATCCATGATATACTATATCATCATCATACATTACAGCCCATATATATCCCACTGTTGGGCTCGCGCCTCCTCCTTAATGAGAGGAAAATTAACTTCTATACTTCGTTTGTCAGACGTGTTGGTATAGGATTTTGTTTCGAGTTTTCCATCTCTTACATAGATGTTATATGCGTTTTATATCCCTTAGTCATCTCTTACGATCACCCACGGGTAAGATAGGGGGTGGTGAATTATATTCTTACTCCGTCACCACACGGAAATATACTATGTATCTATAATATACTAGATATTTGTATTACTATTAAAACGGAAGAGTTTGTTTGTATGAACACGCTAATTTTACGTACTACAAAGTTGATTCAAAAAAATGTTTTTGTATAACACAATCTATATATAGACAACCACTTTTAGATTATAATATATAACGCTACATGCTAGCTTACTATCGCTAGCATGTTGGGCGACAAAAGCGACGGATGAGAGACGATTACATGTAGCGGACATGCGAATGTTGAGATGGATGTACGGCGTGACGAGAATGGATAAGATAAGGAATGAGCGTAGAAGAGAATGTTTGAAAGTAGCACCAGTGACGGATAAGTTAAGGAGTGAACGTTTGAGCTGGTATGGACATGTGATGAGACGGGATGAAAGTAATGTTGCGAGGAAAGTTTTGGGTATGAATGTTGAAGGCTTTAGGAGTAAAGGGAGACCGAAGAAAAGATGGATGGACTGTGTGAAGCATGATATGTATAAACATGGAGTGACTACAGAGGTGACGTCTGATAGGACTGTATGGAAGAAGAGGACATATTGCGTCGACCCCAAGTAGTTGGGATAAGAGCAAGAGAATGATGATGAATATATAACGCTACGACAAAAAGGAATACAGCATTGTCTATAAATGCTAAAAAATCAGATAAAAATTGGTACCAATGAGACATCGGTAATCAAGTGTTTTGAATAGACGTCGTTACATGATAACTTGCTTAGATAACAAAAATGAAGATTGACTGATATAATGGCTTCGCCTAAGTAGATAGTAATTTTGTCAAAGTTGAACTTTTATCTATTATCCCAAGAGAATACGTTACCGGGTTAAATAGTATCCTATGTGCTAATCTAGGAAATAGTCTATCTACGTATCAATATTCATCCATTTTTTTTACGGTACAGTAATCCAAACATTTTCCCAAATTTCCTCAATTATAATATTAGCAAGATGACACAGGAAGACTTAGGAGTCAAGAAAAAAATTGTAACATAGAATTCTTAGGTATTTAATTCATGGAAACGAAGTGGCTGGTATATCTAGAACCTCTTTTTTATTTTATTTTTCCCTTGCGGTGGACTATGGAGGTGGTCGCGCTCCGTCAAATCGGTCCGGGGCGCTGGAAGAGGCGGCGCTCAACCCCATAGACCCACCCTGCAAGCACCTCTGTCGTCGCCGTGCGAGCGAGCCACCGGTACCCGATCTTTGTCTTCGGTGGCCTATATCTAGTACCTCATGAGATGTATACCTACATATAATTTAAACAATGAAGATACCAGTGTAACTTAATTCCAAAGAGTTTGCCTTCTAACGTAATTGAATTTACGTTAAATATATGAGATTTCAGTCCACTGTATACACGAAAATAAATACTTTATTTACAAGCTTTTATACTAATAATATTTTATATAATACTAGCAAATTCCTGCCGTTTCATCTGCGTAGTTTCCATGGGAATACAGAGATAAAATATAGACTATGTTAATCGCTGTTAATGTAGTTTTCCATTAGTAAAGAATTTTTAAAATCTGTTTAGTAGTTTAGGCGGTAAAGTGTAAAGAACATTCGCTTTTATAATATTAATTATGTATATATTTTTTTCCTTTTTACATAAACAAAAGTATATTATGTTACTTAATCTTATCATAACTTCTGATGTTCACGAGAGTATTACAAACGTTTAAAATAAAACTAATTTTATCAGATTCTAACGTATTTGTATTTTAGCTTTAATTTTCCGACGTTTCAAACACTTGATTGAAATGGTGATATAGAAGCTACCAAATTTTCACGATTAATCAATATATCACACACAATAAATTCATTAATATATTTACAAAATGAAAAAAAGGAAATAAATCCTTTCTAGTATCGCAGGAAAGAAATAAGAGATACAAGCAGTTAACAACACTATAAGAGATGCATCTCTTGGTATACCATTTTAAAACAGTGTTGCAATTCGTCTGATCAGCGTGACGTAACAGTACCATTTCTATACCATTATGAAGGAAGCTCCCGCCCAACAGTTGAGTATATATGAACATAAAAAAAAAGAAAAAAGTGTGTGTGTCAGCTCCGACGCACGACTGGAGTTTACTCCTTAAGTACGATTGTCAAAACAGGCGCAAAAAAAGCTCATTTGACTAAAAATAAAATATATATTTTTATTTAAATTTATTAAAACTGTTCAGTGAAGTATTATCTAACGTCAGAAAGTGAAAGATGCGCAGAATAGGTTGCGCACCAAAAATGTAACGAGGTCATTCGATCACTAGATTTTACTCCTAAATTTTTCTCATACCGGGTGCCTTATATGAAAATCGATTCTTAAGGAGTAAACTCCAATAACAAATTCAGAATGTCAAAATGCATTGAATATGGAATATATAAGGTAGCAAAGATATACAATATGAATACCTTTTAAAACATATCAAAAATTTCCCATTGACAGCCATCATGTTTCGTTGAGACATATATGAATAAGGAAAAGGAAGAAAAGCAACGGACTTTTATGTAAACGTTTTTAAATATGACATATTGACGTCTGTCATGGGAATGCTTACTGTAAAATTACTTATGAAAAGAGTAGCAGACAGCAGAAAAGTGAAAAAAAAATTCTTTAATATTATATTTTATTTAAAATTTTTAGATAAAATTGCTAATTATAAATCTGTTGATCTGTTAAGATGATCAAATTACTGAAATTTAGCATGCTTGATTATTTATAAAAACTTGATTACGAGCGTATCATTTTTCGCTCGTAATCAAGTTTTTATTAATCTAAGATGACATTAAAGTACACTTTAATATTAAAAAGCTATTTGTTAGCCGAGCGAGCATCAAACGTCTCCGTTTCAGCTTAAAAATGCTTTCAGAAGTCCGCCCGGATGTCCGGTTGTTCTTTTCTATAGTTCACATTTCTCTACCAATTCTTGTAAAATTTTGTGAGTAGGTTTGAGAATTATATGAAATTTATTTATTCAATCTGATTTTGGAAATTTTTAAAGTGACGCGTAGAAAAATGTAAAAAATCATATTTAAATTTTGCCGAAAAATGTTTAGAATAATTACAAAACTTTGACAGACTCGCAAGACAGCACGCAGACCCATTACTGTTTATTTCTCCTGAGTTATTTTTTATGTCATTAGTATAAATTAGCTTTACTTGTATCGTGGTGGGTTAATAAAATAATGCGGCACCACCCTTTACTCTCACGTGGATTTCTCAGATAGCAGACTGAGGACATACCAAGTAAATAGGCAACAACACTACTGGTAAATTTATCATACAAACTGCCAATGCCAATCTATTAGCTAAATGTGGCCATTATGATAGTATCTGTCCTTCGAGAGACTTGTATCCAAAGTGGTAGATGACAAACTGATGAATGATGAACGGATAGCTTATTAAAGGAAAATCCAACCATCATCCCAATCATGCCTATCAATTTTTGACGAGATACTTAAATATTGAAAATGCATGATATCCATGATTGTCATTCAGTAAGATCTTTGTCTTATAAATTTGCACAATATATTAGATAAAATATCATTCTCTTATCATATATCAGATACGATTTGTACGATAAGCGAGATGGCATCAGTTGTTTGCTTTTCAGTATCATAAGTGTCAACAAGCGCTCAACATGGTGATAACAGTTTACAAAACAGATATTTGCCCAGCTTCTCGAGCTGTTCTCATGATAGCTGAATTCATTCAACTGAATTACAAAACACAAGAATTAAATCTCTCTAAAGATGAAGACACAGAAGATAATCCAATTGAAAAGAATCCTCTACTTACTGCGCCATTGCTAGAAGATGGAGATTTTCATCTTGAAGATAGTCATGCTATAATAACGTATTTAGTTTCCAAATATGGTGCGGATTTACGAGCAGAATTATATCCTAGTGATTTAGCTTTAAGAGCTACAATTGATCAGCGATTATTTTTCGATGCGTCCATTCTCTTTCCAAATTACAAAGCTATTGTGTCATCTATATTGAATGAGCAGGTTGTTGAAGTGGATGAGAAGCAAATTCTAGATGCGGATAAAAATTATGAGATATTGGAAAAGTATTTGGAGGAAACTAGATTTGTTGCTTGTGATTACTTAACATTAGCAGATGTTTCTATTGTTGCAACTGTGTCCACTATGGAGGCATTATTGCCTGTGAATAAGAAACATGAAAGGGTCCATGCGTGGTTGAATATACTGAAGGATCAAGAGTGGTATCAAAAAGTTAATGTTCCAGGGTTGAACAAATTGGTAGAAATGGTGAATGTGATGATGGAGAACAATAATGTTCAGTGAATACTTATAATTAAATAAATGTTAAGGTATACTGTACATATAAAAAACATATTTTTCTTAATATAAATAGTGTATGTTACGTAACATAAAACATTATAAAAAAGGTAGAGTAATTTGAAACCAAATTTTTTTAATTCGATAATAGTCAATAATAAATGGTAAGACCAAAGAAATGATGGATGGACTGCATGAAGCATGACATAGATAGACTGGGAGTAACTATAGAGAGAACGTTTGATAGGGCTGTATGAAAAAAGAGGTCATACTGCGTCAACCAAAACAGTTGGGATAAGAACAATATGATGATGAATAGTTATTTCTAAATATTAGCAATATTAATCTCAAAAATTATAAATTTGTAAAAAGAAACAAAAATAAAAGCCAAGTTATTTAAATTCAAATATAATTTAAGAAATGATTTTCATACTAAAAAAAAGGCATATAACATTTTTCGAAGCCACAAACCTAATAAAATAAAATCGAACCCTACTTATAAACCATATACGAGATTCAAATGACTTTTTTCCTTCAACCCTTCTTTCACACATTTATTTACGACTTTTCTTTTAGTCTATCAAGAGATACCAAAACACTTATGCAAATAAAATCAACCTTATTCAGTAAGCCAACCATATATTTTTACAACAAACACAGTATACACATTTGATAGTCATACAAACACTTTTATTTCGTTCTGTGTCGTTATCCCGTAGCTAAAAAGTGTGATACATGGTAAATGGCCTTAACAGCTATATCAGAATCCAGCTCTGAATGTGTACCTGGCCGTAATCGTCTGATAAACTCTGGCGTTGAATATAAGCGATTGCGTTTTGAAAAGTAATTTCAAATACATTGCAATTAATAATTTTCAGATATATTGATAACGTTTAAAACTTAGTCTGTTAATGATAAGAAGATTTTCATTATTATAAGTATAAGACAAATCTTAATGCATGAATTCTTGAATTTAGGTAGGTTAATAATTGTATTCAAGTCACTCTGCTCCGGTGGTTGGCCCAACGACGAAGGCGACGTCACGGGTGGGTTACGGGTGTGCATGCTTACGCCCCTCTGTCACCCCGGACGGAGTGGTGCGAGGAGTGTGCCGACCGTGACCCGCCCCAAAAAAAAAAAAAAAAAGGTTAATAATTGTATGGAAATAATTAGTTGCCTTTTACAAGCCTTATTGTATTTAAGTGAACTTTATTATATCAGGAAATTTCATATACATATAATAACTAACATATGCATATCTACATAGTTACTCAGATAAACGGTTTCTGGGTTTCACAAAGAAGTAATGTATAATAATCAAACCAGATAAAATTTGCTATTACAAATCCCAGCATAACAGTTATCCTACGCAAATTACTTCATCAAATCAAATAGGTGAATAAATTCATTCTTCATGCAGGTAAATAAAAATGATGTATAGTCTTTCTATATATGCTTAGAGACATAAATTTGAAAACAATATTTCATAGTGTTTCTAGATATTGAGCTGGGAATCTATTCGCAAATACAGAAATTTAACAATCTATTGTTAGCCTATTAAACTCTCTAATACTTATACATTGTACCACAACAAAGGTCCAGCCAAAATGGGCTCTCACAGTTTTCACCACACATTTGAATGGTAACGGCTTCATCCAGATAACTACCTTGATGCTATCTTCCTATATTTCATGCTCAATGTAGGTAAGGTTTTGTATTGTTTTTATATCGTCCAAAAATAAAGGCTCTTATGAAATTAATTGGCTGTAATATTTGTATATTATGTTCTTAATTGGATGATATTATGTTACGAGGGTTGTTGTGTGTATTTTTAATGAGATACAATACAAAATTTTGTATAAGATCGGAAGTCAAAAGGTGAAATTACTTTTAAGTATTGCATCATTATTTTGGCAATAAATAAGAGTTGATATAATGTCTAATTTTGCAATATCATCGTCATCATCATTCTCCTACTCTTATCCCAACTATTTGGGGTCGATACAATATATACTCTTCTTTCATAGTACATATTGTAAAAGTTATTGGCAATAGTTTTATGACCGACCGCCTACCAGACGTCAAACCTCCTTGGGAATGTTATTGTTAACCAAAGGGCATCAGATGGAGTGGGCCCAGGTCGTTATAAGTATTCTTATTGTATTGTATTCTTAATTTGCAATATATTGAAATAAAATTAAAATATATTGTTAAGACTTAATGTCAACATTCAAAGGGGTCCATTCTGCATGTGGTAATGAAATAAGAATACAATTTATCATCTCCTTTCTCACCCGTGGATGTCGTAAAAGATGCCTAATTACATTCATACAAGATAAGAAAAACTCGGCGTTGGCGGTTGAATGAGATGATTTTTCTATGAGAGTACTGTTACTCACTACCATGACGATTCACAGTCGTTTATAAAACTCCTTTACGAAAAATATATATATATTTTTTAATTGCTTATGTTGGCAAACGAGCAGACAGCACACCTGATGGTAAGCATCACTGCCGCCTATGGACCTTTGCAATACCGAGTGTATAGCTAGGCCGCTGCCTACCAATATAAACCCCAAACCCACTCCCAATTGGGCTTCTGGCTCTCTCGCTCACCGAACAAAGCGCAGTAGCACATTGCCATTAATCAGACGTCGATCTTCTGCAAGAGTGTGGTACGACCCCGGATGGACCGGCTCCCGGCTGTAGACAGAAAAATGTCCACTACGTGGTCCTACCACTATTTGATTAAAAATTAAACGTCCAAGCATTGCCTCTATGAACATTCAATTTATACAAAATAAGTTTTGATATTTTTATTACCTTTTTCCAAGCTTTTTATTTAGGCTATGGTACAGTTCCACCCAACCCAATCCATCCGAGGCAACAAAAAGGACGTCGTGTGACCCCATAATTTGCTTTGCCCTAGCGTCATGTGGGCAAGCCACTGGAACCCAGTCTTACATGTACATTTATAACATTATTTTATTTAAAAATATATGTTTTAAATTATATAATTGTTTTTTTTTTTTAATATATATCCTAGTATTAACTGTGTGGTAGCGGCTACGAATACTACCAACCCTTACTTTGCTCGTGGATGTCGTAAAAGACAACTAAAAGCCTTACAACGACCCAACCTCATCTGATGCCGTTTGGTCAACAATTGCTTTCCCAAGGAGAGTTGACGTCTGGCAGGCGGCCGGTCATAAAACTATTGCCAATAACTTTTAACAATGTGTACTATGAAAGAAGAGTACATATTGTATTAACCGCAAGTAATTAGGATAAGAGTAGGAGAATAATGATATCTTATTACAGTTTTATTATGATTGAAAACGTAATTTTTCTGTCAATTTACAATTTCAACAAAGTAAACATAATCTATTTCCATCCTGTTCGAACAGTATGGCCGATACAGCTGCTACAAATAAAACAATATTTTATCTTAATTACTTCCATCCCAAATGACCATTCAAATACGTGGAACCAGGACCCTGACCGATCCGTAATTAATTTCACCGTGGAACATTGACAAACGGACCGGTCAAAATATATCTTCGGAGTATATCATTAGGATTTCGCCCTTTTCCCTTCGCATAGGTCGACACAGGATGGCGTCCTTCGTATTTCTACTAATTAAGGAAAGGCGATTTCTGTAACAAATATATTACTTATATTCATATTTTATTAAATAATCAAAGGAAATTTATTTTATGAACTTTAAGCCATTAGTAAGGACTAATTGAATGTAGTATTTTGAATGATTTCAAATAAAGCAGGTTCTCATTTCCACTGTATTTCTTTTTATGTGTGTTACCTGAAAACTTTTTTCTATGTAAAACGATTTTAATGATTCTTTCTTTAAATGAAAACTAAGCTTTCTTTGTGATTTGTTTTCATTTTGATCATGAGCTGATAATAGTTTTTGAGCTATCCTCAATGATACCTAATTATGTTTTTTTTATTGATTATGGAGGAAAACGACCATGCAGCACACCTGATGGTAAGTGTTAAAGCCGCCCATGGACCTTTGCAATACCAAGGGTATAGCTAGGCCGCTGCCTACCAATATAAACCCCAAACCCACCCTGTCAGGCTCCTGACTCTCTTGCTCACCGAACGAAGCGCAATAGTATATTGCCATTACTCAGACGTCGATCTTCTGCAAGAGTGTGGTACTACCCCAGACGGACCGGCCCGCGGCTGCAGACAGAGACTGTTAACAGCATGGTCCTACCAGTAAAGATATTTATGTTTTTCTTTTGTATTTGTGTTTCTTTTTACCCGACTGCGCAACGCAAAGGAGTGGTATTGTGTTTAACAGTCTATGTATGTTTATATGTTCCTTTGAAGCACTATATAGACCAAACGCCTGACCCGATTTGTATGATTCACACGTCAATCCATTCCTCTTAATCCGGCGAGTGTCACTAAAGACATGATGTTAGTGAAAATTCAAAATGGCGACTACTGGACGCCATATTGTGAAAGTGAAAAAAATTAAAGTCAACAAACTATATCAAGTGGGGTATCTATAAATTCCCGAATACGAAACGAAAAATTATGTCACAAGCGGGGTTGTGACATAATTTTTCGTTTCGTATTCGGGAATTTATAAATAATTAAGCATATTAAAATGCTAAAAATTTCAGTAATTTGAAGTGGGGTATCGTTGAATAGGTATTTAAAAATCATTTTTAGTTTTTCTCAACATTTTTCGATTCGACTGACCGTTTAGGATTTATATTAATTTAAAGTTTCGTAACAACCTTTTTCACATACAGGTCTTTAGACAGTAGAAATTTGCGATCAAAAGACGAAAAAATCGTATGACTGTGCGTGTGAATGTGGATGGACATATACTAAAGTATCTAGTAGGTATATTGGACTACCTAAAGTATCTAATGTCTGACGCGGTCGCCCATCTTCAACTTCTAACTAGTTAGTACTCAACTTCAGTCGAAACACTATATATTGTTAGATACCTACTTATCAATAAATAAAATAACTATAGCCACCTAGGTATTCATAACTAAAAAGTATGAAATAAAAAAATAATTAAAAAAATCAAAAAACCCAACTGCGTATAAAGTGAACCAAATTACGTACACAATAAAAAAACTGAAAAGAAAAAACAAGCACTTAGATGTCCGGTGGTCTAGAATTCTATAATATATTATTGAGTGAATACTATTGCAGAAAATAATATATATTTTAATAATGGAACACAAAAACTAAACAGGCGGGATCCATTATTCGACAGCAAATCTAATTTTCAATGGATCCCGGCTGTTCAGTTGTTATGTTCCAGTATTAAAATATATAGTAGATATTTTCTGCAATAGTATTCATTCAATAATATATTATAGAATTCTAGACCACCGAACATCTAAGTGCTTGTTTTTTTCTTTTCAGTTTTTGTATTGTGTACGTAATTTGGTTCACTTTTTACGCAGTTGGGTTTTTTGATTTTTTTAATTATTTTTTAAACATACATACTTTGAGCAAGGAGGAAAAAAATAATATATAACTAACTAATAAAATATATAACTAACGGACTGAAATTACACCGAGACTCAGAATAACAATTTGTTGATCGCACAAAGTATTGTTCTACACGAAAATCGAACCCTAACGGCTCTAGCATATAGTAGTTCGGTATCTTTACCACTACGCCTTCTCTCCAGACAAAATTGTATCACGTTCATATTTGATGTGTACCTTCACAGTATTTGGCTTTTCAAATGGGGACAGAAAGTTACAATATGATACTATATATGGCCTACATGCCTCTCTCCCATCTGCCACGACGGCGAGGATGGCGTGTGATTCGATCAGCCTGTGAAAAAAATTGCCTATATTCGTCAATGAACTTCCATAGCTGGATGGATGAATGAATAAACTAAGGTAGAAATGTATTATTTAATTTTATTAGTATCTATTCATTCGCTTCTTTAGTCCAACTTTTGAACCTCGTGTTTGAAATAAAACTACTTTTACGGATACTATCGCGTTTGTATTTGATTTTTAATTTCCCGACGTGTTGAACACTTTACAGTAATCATGGTCATGGGAAGACTAAGGTGTTTTACGTCCAAAAGTAATACAAACGCGATACAATCCGTAAAAGTAGTTTTATTTCAAATGTGTAATACTCGCGTAATAATCAGAAACCCTCGTGTTTGAGTTTCTTTAAATGGGATTTTAAGGAGAGCACTTTCTTTACAGTACCTTGTTGTAAGCTAGATATATTTAAGATCCATATCGACAATAATACTTACCATTCGGTGTGATACTTACTCGTTTGCCATTAACCACAAAAAAAAAGTTAAAATATTTGTAATATTTTTTTTTACTTGTTAAAGTTGTAAGATATTGGGTCTCAATAAAAGGGACGTTTTTACCGAGGTGCCGTTTGCACCCATTAGGATATTTTAGAAGCGCAGCCCCTAAAGGGAAAATATACAGAGAAATCTAGTTGTCTATCAGTAGGGCGACCATAATGCAGGATATAATTATTTTTATTTCAAGAAGTCCTTACATACAAGTCGCTCAGCGTGCTATGGAGCGGGCTACGCTCGGCAGTTCTCTGCGAGATAGAACCTGAAATACGGCAATTCACAGAAAAACGGGTGTAACTGATATAGCACGAAGAATTAGCATGCTAAAGTGGCAACAGGCAGGCCACATCGCTCGAAGAATCGACAACCGCCAGCTAGGAATGGTTCTAGAATGGCGACCACGTACCGGGTGACGCAGTGTAGGACGCCCCAACTAGATGGACAGATGACCTGGTGAAAGTTGCTGGGCGTCGTTGGATGTAAGCGGCACAGAACCGCACTTTGTGGCGTAAAATGAGGGAGGCCTACGTCCAGTAGTGGACGGTGATGGTCTGAAATGATATAAGATATGCATAAGTTGACTGTGACGTTTTATATGTTATGTTTTCATTTAATCAAACAAGATGTTATAAATTTGTATCAATAAATAAATTTATTCATAGTCATGAACTGAGAATCATGAGAGCACTATAAAATCTGTTAAGCCATTTTTATTTCATATGAACTCTTGGATAGTTTTCTTGTTTATATATTTTTAAATAAAATAAGAATATCTACGTCATCATCATTATTCGCCTACTCTTATCCCAATTACTTGGGGTCGATACAATTTATACTATTCTTTCATAGTACATATTGTAAAAGTTATTGGCAAAAGTTTTATGACCGGCCACCTGCCAGACGTCAAACCACCTTGGGAATGCAATTGTTGACCAAACGGCATCGAATGAAATTGGCCCAGGTCGTTATAAGGCTCTTAATCGTTTTTTTTACGACACCCACGAGCAAAGTAAGGGTTGGTAGTATCCGTAGCCGCTACCACACAGCTAATAAGAATGCCAACGTATTTAAGTGTAATAATGTAACTAACTTGTCTCTATGACAAGTATAATACTATTAATTAATAACGCTAAATTATTATTTTTTTAATTATATATATATTAGGGTGGTCCTTATTTCGGGTTTTTTCGAATTTTTTTTCACGATAGTTTTAAATCGGTTCGAAATCTATAAAAAAAAAATCATGCCAAGTTATAGCTCTTAATTTTAATATTAACCCGCGCCCCCCGACAGTCAAAGTTTTAAAGGAAAATAACATGGGAAAACTTTAATTATTACTTTAGAATTGTTTACGTCATGAAGTAACCAACATTCATCACATTGAAAAACATTATTTCCTATGTAAAATTTAACGCTCTACAAAAAAGATCTCTTATGATTTTTCGATAACTCCAACAGTTTTGAAGTTATTCGAGATCTAAATTGAAACTATAATCATTTTCATTGTTTTTTGTGTTATTTTTTGGTCATTTAATAATTAAAAAATGATAGATGAGTTATTTTTCATATTAGATGACTTTTTTTCACTCGACATATAATTTTGACTTATAATATACGAGAAAAGTATTAGTTAATTAAAAAAATCTATTATTAATATTTCAATGAATTGAAAAAAGTAGCAAAATTATCATTTTTATTTTCAATTATAGATACTTTTATGAAATTTTTACATTCGTTTTTTTGAGTGCGTCAGGAAACATTTGACGATGATCTTTAACTAATTGTAACACGTATTGCATTTGTTTTTCATCCTTAGTTTAATGTTTACAAAAATCTTGCACTAGTTTAACTCCTCTCTCAGCACAGTCATTCACAACCGATAATTTTTTGACGAATCTTAATGCAGTTTTATAGTTTTCATTATCAGCCCACTCAGAAGGATGAATTGTCAAAAATTCTGTTTGTAACTCAAATCTTTCAAAAAATTTGATCGATTCTGCAGTTACGAAAAAGTCAATATCATTATTCAATAATTCGGTTAGGCTCTTACTTTGAAAGCGTTTCACACTACATTTTTCACTTGTATAATCCAGGTCTTCTTCCGGAATAGCAGTGATTTTTTCTTCTTCTGTACGTAGCTTAGCAACAATTTTTAATTTTGTTTCTAGTGAAACATCCTCATCAAAAATAGCCATGATCACTAATTCTGGTGATAAATACCATAGATGATTCATAAATCTACTAATTGCTACAGTAGTAAGATTACTGTTGATTGCCTTAAAGTTATTTAGTTCTTTTATAAATTGTAGATCATTGTACGGTGCTTTTACACTATTAGACGACGAAAACCAAGCTTTAACATAAACAGATGTCACAAAAACACATATTTGCCGTAGTTTATTGTCTTCACCTTTTTTTAATGATAATTGTTCCCGAAACAAGTACATTTTTAATCCATATATAGCTTTTGCCATCCATCGTGCATGATGACAAGCTCCTGGCTTACGAAAACTAAATTTTTTGGGGATGACACCGATAAAATTATTAAATTAAATATTATTAAATGACCAAAAAAAACACAAAAAACAATGAAAATGATTATAGTTTCAATTTAGATCTCGAATAACTTCAGAACCGTTGGAGTTATCGAAAAATCATAAGACACCTTTTTTGTAGAACGTTAAATTTTACATAGGAAATAATGTTTTTCAATGTGATCTGTTGGTTATTTCATGACGTAAAAAATTCTAAAGTAATAATTAAAGTTTTCCCATGTTATTTTCCTTTAAAACTTTGACTGTCGGGGGGCGCGGGTTAATATTAAAATTAAGAGCTATAACTTGGCATGATTTTTTTTTTATAGATTTCGAACCGATTTAGAACTATCGTGAAAAAAAATTCGAAAAAACCCGAAATAAGGACCACCCTAATATATATATATATATATATATATATATATATATATATATATATATATATATATATATATATATATATATATATATATATATATAAAATTATTATATTCCAAAGAACCTCCATATTTTAGTACTCGCCATACTTTAGTTAGAAACTTATACCCATTTTCACCAAACATCATTAAAACTTAGGTAACGCCTATAAGCCTATACACCTATAATTAATATATAATATTGGTGTTATTTCAATTATTTCAGCTTTGGTAATTCACTTAAAATTTGGGATATGTTGATAAATATGAACATTATTAACTTATACTATAAATACAAACTATAAATAAATACGAACACAAATATTAAAGGATTATTACATTGACAGTTCTCTGTCTGTAGCCGGTCGGTCCGTCCGGGGTAGTACCACACCCTCGCAGAAAATCGACGTCTGAGTAATGGCAATGTGCTATTGCGCTTCATTCGGTGAGCGAGCCGGAAGCCCAATTTGGGTGAGTTTGGGGCTTATATTGGTGGGCAGCGGCCTAGTTATACCCTTGGTCTTGCAAAGGTCCATGGGCGGTAGTAACAATTACCGTCAGGTGTGCTGCTTGCGCGTTTGCCACCATAAGCAATAGAAAAAGAAGGAAAACGTGAAATGAAAATCCGTATCAACTTGTATGATCAACGTGGCCAGTGGATCAATATCCCTCCTATTGTGGAGGAGGCTCGAGCCCAGCAGTGGGGCGTATTTGAGCTGAGGTAATGTGAGTCTTATTTTATTATTATATTATCACTCTCAATGTCTATTTCTTTATTATTAACTAAATATAACATTCACATTTTTCTTTTTATTTTATTCACTTTTCTTCAGTATACTTTATCCTACGACTTTATCCTTTTTAAATATAAATTTAATAACCCTGTCTCGTATGACACAGGCTTGACCTAGTTTACGAGACTAAGTTATAATAGTGCTACTGTAAATATTTTAAGTAATATATTGTAAAATGTGTAATGTTTTGACTTAATAAATTATTATTATGTACTTAATTTCAGTAACTATTTCTTAAGAAACCCTCGCAAAAGGTGCTCATATGTTATATTCTTAATCCCTCACCAAACAATAGAGACTTTTTGAAATAAAAATTAAGTATATTTTGTAAAATTAATTATATTGTATAAATTAAAAATATATATTTCTTTACTAGGCAATATATTTCTCAGATTTTTTTATATGAAACTACAACACTATTGCTGAGCACAGCTCCCCTCTACATGATAGGTAACTACTATACCATTGTAGTCGATATTGTTAGATTTTATTTCCGTTTGCTACTTTCATCGTCTTTTGCGTCTTTTATCGTTTTCTTTCGTCGTCAAGAAACGAAAGATGGCTTAATAAATTCACACAACTTCATACGGCAACAGAACAACTTGTTTTTTTTTATAAAAAAAATCTGATGTCTGTGGTCACCCTACATATAAGTAACAAATATATCGGCCCACCTTTCTTTGTTTTTCGCCAAACTCGGCCATCGTCCTGAGTTATCGGTGCCTTACCTCGCAACATCCCCTCATCCCCTTCATCCCTGACCTCGCCGCCTGTATCACCCCCACCCCTGGTCATTTGTCATGCCTGCAGTTATACATTACTTTTTATTGATTATTATCATTGAGACACTCTTGTTTTTGTATATATTTTGTCGCAATCTTATTTTGGGATAAATTAAGAATAATATTCCTGAAATGTTATCCTTATTGTTTTTATACCAGATACAATTATAAAACAGTAGATAATGACAGATAATCATTATCATTATGCAGAATTTTGTCACCTATTGTTGCTCCGCTATAGAATGAAAAATACCATGGTCATTCTTTGCTGAGGTTGGAATAATCGCCAAGCGGGTTGATGATCGCAGTAAGATGTTACGTGTTTTCTAATAGAGCACTGCTCATCAGTTTTCTCGTAATCCTCAACTGATTTATACAATGGGAATATTGTCATATGGTACATATGACAATAGATACATTGTTTCGCGAGAAATGGATGCTATAACTTAAGTTTAAAGTCTAATTATCAGTTTCTACTTCAATCTAAACCAAAAAAGACATCAGTTCTGTTAATAATATTATGGTATTCATATTTCAGTGGATATTTAGAGCCGTCTTATATGAAAATTACCTTGCATAAGATATTCCACAATTAGGTGGGGTTTGTTCAAATAGGGAGTTCATACATTATATTCTTAAATCCAGTCAATTCAAGGCGTAGTGGTTAACATATCTTCTATGTCAGTGTCGTGGCTTCGATTCTTACGCAGAACAATACATTGTGAATCATAAATTGTTTTCATGACCCTGTGTGTAATTTGTGTCCGTCAAATTATATGTTCTTTTTGTTATTGCTTATGGTGGCAAACGAGCAAACAGCACGCCTGGTGGTAAGTGTTACTGCCGCTCATGGACCTTGGCAATACCATAGGTACAGCTAGGCCCCTGCCTACCAATAGAAACCCAAACCCACCCCAGTTGGGCTTACGGCTCTCTCGTTCATCGAACGAAGCGCAATAGCACATTGCTATTACTCAGACGATGATGTCTTGTGAGAGTGGCGTACTATTCCGGATGTCCCGGCCCGCGGCTGTAGACAGAGAACTGTCCACAGCCTGGTTCTACTACTATTAAAGTATATGCGTTTGTAAAGTCCCCACAATATAAGAATTATTTCCTTAATGCAGATTGTTGTCTTTAGAAAAAAAAATCGAATCGACATGATTTGCTAATTTTGCTTGCTAGCAGCAGAAGAACATGTTATTATACCGAGGCCATATAGTTAGAAGTGGGGTAAGCATTTTAACTTTAATATTATTTATATATTACCTGTATCTTGGGGGATAGGCAGGCGAAACTGTGGGGTTCACTTCACTTAGCCACTCTTAATCAAGATATTTGAAAAAGAAAGGAATACAAGATAGGATCAATACGATATAAGGAAACTTGTTACTCCTATGTGATGAGCAATTATCAGAACTTTAATTTGTAGTTAGTGATAGAACTACGAATATCGATACAAAACGCTATTAACTTAATACGCGTTTCATCCCTGAACTCGGGCCTTTTAAGAATTTTTTTTTAGTTATCATGTAAAATATGATATTAAATCGTTATGATCATTCTGCTCTTATCCCAATTGCTTTGAGTTAACGGAATATTTACTCTCCCTCCATCATACATATTGCAAAAGTTATGAGCAATAGCTTTATGACCGGCCACCTGTCTGACGTAGGCTCTCTTTGGGAATGTAATTTAAATATAACTTAGATTTGCTGATTTTTTCATTATCATCAGACCTTTATTATTGCATATAGGAAGCATAGACTTATATCATGTTTCGGGATATAGTACCCGTCAGTTGGCAATCGTAGTTGATTTTATATATTTTTAGGTGAATAAAACTGCTTAGTATCCTGGAGAACCTATCATCGAAGAGGAATTATAGACTTAGTTATAAAATAAATTAAATCAAAGAGAAAATTTGCAAAATCTTTATAAGCTGTATTATATGGATCAGTATGTTGTGGTACAAAAGCGATGGATGAGAGACGACTGTATTTAGTGAAGATGAGATTGTTGAGATGGATGTCAGCGTGGCGAGAATGAATAAAATAAGCAATGATCATATAAGAGAAAGTTTAAAAATTGCGCCAGTGACGGATAAGTCATGGAGAGAACGTCTGACGTGGTATGGAGATGTGATGAGATGAGTTGAAAGTAATGTTGTGAGGAAAGTTTTTAATATGAATGTTGAAGGCGTTAAAGGTAAGAGAAGATCAAAGACAAGGTGGATGGACTGCGTGGTGCAAGAGGAGTGATCACAGAGATGCCGTCTGACGTACTTATTATTTTCTGTCACTAAATTATTAGATGATAATTCTATGCCAATGCGTCTTACTAGCGTGCTATATTAGGTCACTTTACCTCCTTTGTAGAGGAGGATAGAATCCAGCAGTGAGATGATTATGAGCTGAAATGATAGTTAAAAATTACTTGTTAATTATTTTTTTTATATTATCTTATCAAATTACCGAGATTCATTATTTAACATGTTAGTCTTATTTATAACAGCTTATTTACGAATGAAACATTTGCTGTATGGTAGCGGCTACAAATACTACCAACCCTTACTTTGCTCGTGGATGGCGTAAAAGACGACTAAGAACTTTATAACGACCTGAGACAACTCCATCTGTCGCCGTTTGGTCAACAATTACATTCCCAAGGAGGATTGACGTCTAGCAGGCGGCCGATTATAAAACTATTGCCAATAACTTTTACAATATGTACTGTGAAAGACTACATATTGCATCGACCCCAAGTAATTAAGTAACGAGTAAAAGAATGATGATTTGCGAGTGAAAAATGATTACCGCATTTGGAAGTTGAACCCTTATCTATTTGATTAAAAGTCTCTCGTAAAGACCTGCCTAGATTAAGTTAGTCATAATTTGGTTATCATATGTATCTAACTACTATGGCTCAATTGGTAAAACAGATAATTAATCTTCAGTGGACAAAGCTCAAATCCCACATGTAATCATTTTTTGCTTGTAAATAAGCAATTTCTTTAGTTTTTTTTTTTATGGTTTATTTAACACTTTGCAATAATGAACGATTAACAAACTAGTCCTCGTATTGCGGGGTATTTTACAAATATGTATTTAACGGACACAAATTAAACCCAGACTCATTACCACAATTTATGGATAATACAAAAGAGTACATACATACATACATATCATCACGCCATATCCCTTGCAGGGTAGCAGAGAGAACAGAGTGCCAGAGAACTCTATCTCTGCATACTTCACTCGCTTCCTCAACATTCATAATTCTCTTCATACACGCTCGCCGGTTTCGGAGACTCTTGACTCCACCTTCTTTCAGTACCTGACCGATCTGGTCTAGGTAGGTTAGTCTCGGTCTCCCTCGGTATCTACATCCTTCCACTTTCCTCGGTATCTACATCCTTCCTCATGTTTTGCGGTCTCTCACGGGCCGTAAAATTATAATAGGTGCTGACGTGAATGCGTCATCTACTCTCTGGTATGGCAAGTTTAGATACACCGACACTGATCGGCGGTGTGCGATAGAAGATTTCATCGCTGAGATGAATCTGTCCATCCACAATACACCTGATGCACCACCAACATTTTGCAGCCCTATGGGTGAATCTTCTATTGACGTCACGCTTTCAAGCGCAGACGTCCGCTTAAATAGATGGCGCGTTCTCCCTGACGCGTCGTGTAGTGATCACCGTCTGATCGTGTACGAATTTCGATCGAGTCTGTCGCAGGATCCTACTAGACAGAGCTACAATTTTAGATATAAATCTAAAGGAGCTAACTGGGATTTTTTCAGCTCGCTCTTTTCCTCATGTGCTAGGGATTTCACTCGCAGTCAATTAACCGCAGAAGAAAGTGCTGAAATAATGTCAAACTCTCTAATATACTGTGCTGAAATAGCTTTGGGTCGAACACCCCTGCCTAACACTAAGAGGTGTGATTGGTGGAATAACCACTTAGTAGAGCTCCGCAAACGCTTCCGAAAGGCGCGCAGGAAACATAATAAACTCAAAAAGACATGCAGGATGGGAGCGGCCTTTGATGAATCTCTATCTTTACTGAAGGCTGCCCGTTCTTGCTACCGAACTGCGGTGGAAAAGTCGAAAGACGCTTTATTAAATAGGATTGTTGAAAAATTAGAAAGTGAAGGTCCGTGGTCTCCACTATATCATGAGTTTAAAGCAAATCGCTCAATCGACCTAGCTTACGTACAAAATATCAAAGTGAATGATAAACACACTACGGGTATTGAGGAGACCACGGATGTTTTATTAAATACGTTAATTCCAGACGATAACATATCAGTCGACAGCGAACACCATGAACAAATACGCGCGTGGGCCGCTGACCCACCTCTCTCGCCTATGTCTGACCTTCCGTCTTTTGCCGAGTTTATGAATACCGTTAGAGCTCTTCCCCTCAACAAAGCTGCTGGTGAAGATAAAATATCAAATAAAATGATCAAAGAAGCTAGTCGAGCATCGGGCAGCTCAATGTTAATGGTTTTTAATCGTTGTATATCTGAAGGTATTTTTCCTCGGTCATGGCGTCGCGGATATATACGGATAATTCCTAAAGGCGGTGATAAGCCACCAGATGACCCGAAATCATATCGACCAATCACCTTATTGCCCTCACTAGGCAAACTCTTAGAACGGCTAATTGTTCCTCGTTTATTGCCGGGTGGACCAACATTCAACCATAAGCAATTCGGTTTCACTCGCGGTAAATCAACTATCGACGCAGCCATTGCGGTGAGAAAAGTTATTAATACATCCGCTTTTAAATACGTGCTAGGCGTTTTCCTGGATATCTCAGGCGCCTTCGACAACGCCTGGTGGCCAATGCTACTTCTTAAATTAAAGACTCGTGGGTGCTATAGGAACATCTACCTAATTATACAGTCATACTTTTCACAAAGCTCGACTAAACTGAAACTTGGTCACCATGCTGTGTCGAAGCCACTGACGATGGGCTGCCCCCAAGGTTCGGTGCTAAGTCCATATCTATGGAATTTAGGTTTTGACGATTTCCTCGAATTACCTCTGCCGAAACACTGTCAATTGATCGGCTATGCCGACGACGGTCTTCTACTCGTAGAATCCAACACTAGAGACGGTTTAGAGAAATTAGCAGAAATTTGTCTCAATAATATACTCGAATGGGGCACACGAAATCGGCTTACATTTGCCCCACAAAAAACGTATCACCTTTTATTAAAAGGAAATTTACAATCGTCGCCGCGTATAAAATTCAATAATATGACAGTCAAAAAGAAAGATTCAGTTTGCTATCTTGGTCTACTCTTAGAAAAAAATTTTTCATTTGTCGAGCATATTAAAACTGTAGGTGAAAAAGCGAAACGAAATTTCTATGCGCTTACTAGAATATCAACGTCTACCTGGGGCCTTCGTTTTAATACACTGAAAACTATATATATGGCCACATATTTGGGGTGTATTTGTTACGCTGCACCCGTTTGGGCTGATAGGGCTACCATAGCGGCAGCTCGCCTTAAATTATTACAAAGCCAACGATTGGCCTTAATATTCTTGTGTAAAGCCTACAGGACGGTCAGTACCGAGGCCTTGCCAGTACTCGCGGGTGTACTTCCGGTTGACTTGGAGATTCAGAGACGGGCATCAATGTATTACACGACAAGGGAAAATATGAACACAGATTTCCTTCTACCGCGCGACCGTAATAAAATCGCTCGATTGTTTGCACCGCAGTCCGTTGTCTATGAAAAACTTTTAATTGAATGGCAAGAAAGATGGGATTCATCATCGAAGGGCCGTCACCTCTATCTATTTTTCCCATGCGTCCGCGAGCGCCTAGAGAGAGTGTGGCTGGAGGTTGACCATTTTGTAGCTCAATTTCTAACTGGACATGGCAACTTTAAAAGTAAATTATTTTCTTTTAAACTCGTACCTTCACCACTATGTCAATGTTCTACAAATAACCGCGAGTATGAACAATCAGCACATCACATTCTCTGGGAGTGCGATCTCTGGCGTAACGAGCGCGACCTTATGTTAGACAGTTTGCAAGTAACATCTGGAGTAGTATACTACACGGATCTTGTAGCAACTCGAGAAAATTTCCGTGCGTTTAGGCGTTTCTGCCATACCTACTACTGCAACCAATCTTAAGGCTCACATATAGGCCCCGTTAAGTTATCCCATATCCGTGGTGCCGTACTGCTGCGCTTATCGTAGCTGTACAACCCTTTACTTATTGGCTGACTAGTCAATATTGCTTTCTGTCTCCCGCTTTGCCTGGGAGGGAAGTGGAATCACTCTTTTCCAACTCCTCCTCTTTAACTTTTCTAATTAAATTTGTTGCGGGTTCCAAGACAATTAAAATCATTTCCCGGGACTGCCTGAGGGTCAAACCTCGGTGTCATTTATAGTGACCATTGTGGATCCTGGCTTACAGGAGTTACAATGGTGGGAATGTGCGGTGGGATTAGTCCCAAACAAAAAATCCTTCCACTTTCGCATTGTATATCTTCTTAACCAGACGTTCGTTCGGCATTCTTTCCACATGTCCGAACCATCGGAGCATTCCCTTTCGCATCTTTACACCAATACTCTCTTTCATACCTACTCGCTCTCTTACGTCGTCGTTACGAATGTGGTCGGTCAGCCTAACTCCACAGATTTTCCGAAGAGATCGCATTTCGACCGCATTAATTTTACTTTCATACTCTTTTCTGCATACCCTACTCTCGCTTCCATACAGTAATGTTGGGACAAGCACTGCGTTATGTATTGCTACACGTGCCTTCTGGCTGAGGGCTGCCGAGAAGTTGTCCCAACGCTCCGTTCACTCTATTTCCCGCATTCACTCTTCGCTCTATATCAGTGGTGTACCGTCCAACTCGGCTAAATCCACATCCAAGATATACAAATTCATCCACTTGCTCTAGTACATCATTACCTATTGTTACTCTTACATCTGTTCTGGCTTCATCTCTTTCAAAGACCATTATTTTGGTTTTGCTCACATTCACGCGTAGACCCCTTTTCTTACCATCTTCTGTCATTGTGTTGACTAGGGTCTGCAGGTCAATCGCTGACTGTGCCAGCAGGACTGCATCATCTGCATAAAGCAGAGCAGAGACCACTGAGTCACCCATCTGGACTCCCACATTCATATCGTTCAACCTTTGGAGACATTTATCCAGATATATGATAAACAGCCTGGCTGATAGAACGCAGCCCTGCTTAACGCCGATATTGACGTCAAATCAAGGCGACATTTCATCATCCAGCCGCACACAGGCTCTACAGCCCATGTAACTGGACTGCACAGCCTGTAGCAGTTTACCGCTAATACCATACTCCGGTAAAATGTCCCAAAGTTCCTTTCGTACAACCGTGTCAAATGCTCTCTCCAGATCCACAAAACTGCAGAAAACCCTCTGACCTAGGGCCAGATGCTTCTCCACAATGTTGTGCAGAGAGTACACTTGATCCATGCATCCCCTTCCACTCCTGAAACCTCCTTGTGTCTCACACAGTAAACCATCGGACACCATCCTCATTCTCCTTTCAATAATTATTAATACAAAAGAGTTACGCAAAATATTGTACTGCGTTAAATTCGCCCGATGTAGATCAAAAATAAAGGGTGATGTATTGATATTTTACCGGAGTATGGTATTAATGGTGAACTGCTACAGGCTGTGCAATCCAGTTACATGGGCTGTAGAGCCTGTGTGCAGCTGGATGATGGAATGTCACCTTGGTTTGACGTTAATATCGGCGTTAAGCAGGGGTGCGTTCTGTCAGCCAGGCTGTTTATCATATATCTGGATAATTGTCTCCAAAGGTTGAACGATATGAATGTGGGAGTCCAGATTGGCGACTCAGTGGTCACTGCTCTGCTTTATGCAGATGATGCAGTCCTGCTGGCACAGTCAGCAACATTCATCACCCATTATTTACTGTTGTATTCCTACCCCGTAACTACACATATAATAATTTAGCTAAATTAATTTTATCTTACGAACTTAACGATACACATTATGCCTAGATATATTTATTGTTCTAACAAAAAAATATGGATCACACATAATATGGCCCTACGTTGGAACTATTCGAACGAAGAACACTTCAGTCTTAACTAGTATGCCATCTGTATAGTCACATCTTCAATTATTAATACAAAAACAAAACAAAATCTCATAAGCAACAATCAATGGTATTAATACTCGCGTTCATCAGGGAATGTTGCTGACAGACGGCCGCCATCCCCCCCACCGCCCTGTTCCCCCACCCTAACTTAGATAATAGCA
This sequence comes from Lymantria monacha, assembly GCA_905163515.2. Lineage (NCBI taxonomy): Eukaryota > Metazoa > Arthropoda > Insecta > Lepidoptera > Erebidae > Lymantria > Lymantria monacha. The sequence goes on from LR991098.1 coordinate 29,686,469, forward strand.
TTTCCCTGTTTCTAGTAAAGTATCAACAATCTTTATTGGGTAATTATTTCTGTGCGGACTCCCTACATAAGCTATGACAAATATATTTGTTGTGCCGAGTAAGGACACTGATAAATCATTGAGTCGAGATTCTTATTTCTCCATGGCTGAGAATTGACTGCACAGATGGCTTATTAGTTAAGATACCGACCTGCCAGTGCCGTGGGGTCGATGCCTACGTAGGACGATATTTGACTAATTAGTCAATTTTGTTTTTTTGTGTCCTGCTTTACTTAGGAGGGAATTGGAATCATTCATTCCAACTCCTCCTCTTTAACATTTTTAAATTAAATTTGTTACGGGTCCCAAGATAATTAAAACAATCTCCCGTGACTGCTTGAGAATCAAACCTCGGTATCATTTATGGAAATCATTGTGATTCCTGGCTTACAAGAGTTACAATGGTAGGAATGTGCGGTGGGATAAGTATTATTCTCATTGTAAATTTTATTGTTTATAGTTGCAAAGGAGCAAGTAGCAAATCTGATGGTAAGTCTTACTATTGTTCATGGATCTTTGCAATACAACAGGTATTGTAATTTATGCTTCCAACTCTATTGCTCACCAAACGAAGCAACAGCACCTTGTCACTGCTCAGGCATCGATTTTCTGCGAGAGTGTGGTACTACCCAGGACCGACCGACCCTTTTTTTTTTTTTTTTTTTTTTTTTATTGGTGGGCTATGGGTGCGTCTCGCCCCGCTGAATCGGTCCGGGGTGACGGAAAGGCGGCGCGTGACCCCATAGACCCACCGTAAAACCTTCTCTCTTCGCCGTGCGAGCGGACCACCGGTACTCGATTTTAACTTCGGTGGCCCGCCCGGCGGTTTACCCTCGCGGGTTCCTCTCGTCGACGCCCCGACAGATTTCGCCGTCGGGGCGTCGCCCTCATGCGGTGGCCTCACGTCGGGTGACCGGACAATTCCCCGGTCCGATCACCCGAGGCCTCAGTTAGGGCGGCATCAGGCGCAGGTATTCGCGCCTGCGCCGCCCCGGCCGCTGACGGCGGCCCGGGTCGCGGGACTCCTCCCGGACTCGTTCCGCCGCCTCCTTCTGCGAGATGACAGCCTCGCAGAAGGCGGCGACCGCGTCCCAATTCCTGACGCTGTCGACCATCGCTCTCGCGACAGCCGGCAGTGCCAGGTCGGCACCGATAACAGCGACGAGGTCACGGCGCTGCCGGTCAAAGCCCGGACACGCCTCCAGCGTGTGTTGCGCCGTGTCCTCGTCACTGCTGCAATGGTGGCAGAACGAAGTCCACTCCCTGTGCGCGACCGTGTGCAGGTAAAAGCCGAAGCATCCGTGCCCCGACAACACCTGCACCAGTCGAAAGGAGAGGACTCCGTGCCGCCGCTCCATCCACTCCATCAGTACGGGCCGGAGAGCCTCGACGGTGACGACACCGTGTCTAGGCCTCTCCAGCCGCGTAGCCCAACGGGCGATGACGTCTCGGGGACCGACCGACCCTTGGCTGTAGACAGAAAACTGTCAACAGTACGGCCCTAAGTATAAATCTATCTTTTTTAACAAGTGTTTGTCATCGGTGATAAACCTATATAGGTTTGGGTATATCCCATACTAAGAGTATTAATGTTGTTAACATACATTATATCTATAAAATTATGTTCACTTTTATCTAATTAGAGAGGATACTAATACTATACTAATTAGTGTGAGTCTTTTAACTCATAAGCTCGTCTATTATATGCTGAGTTTGCGAATAGCAATTTGTTTGTTGGCAAATTTTACACAAAAATCTTTCGCCATTAAAATGTTAAATTCGTCATTAAATTAAATATGCTACCATATGCCTTTGATTATCATTAGCATCATCATCGTGCATGTTGAGCTTGAACCTTCTCTATAATAGGAAGGCAATTGACTTACAACATCGTGCTTGTCTTCTTCTTCTCTTATTCAGCACAAGGTTTAATCAGATTTTTTTCTACTTTGCATCTATGTTACATATATGCATATTTTATTCCTTGGACACATAAAATTGCATGATAATTACTCATGGCTGAGAGTCAGAAAGTGTAGAAATATATATCTAAGCATTGCTTATTTAAAGCTATAAGATAAATAAAGCAATCTAAAGAACCAAACGGATACGTTTTGGAATATCTAATTAACTAGGTTTTTCAACGATTTATTTATTAATTATATCCGACTTAGCAACAACCATTTATGGATTAAACAATATATTAAAATATCCTGCGTGTGAATCACAAGTATTGCGAGAGACAAGGAGCCGAACTCGCAACACTGACACAATTGATCGACACTTTAACCATGTAGTTGGAGGTAGTGGTGGACCTTCTTTGGAATTGTTTTCCTACTAATTATTTTATAATCATCGTCATCAGACAATTCTGAGGTCTTTTATATAGGCGTCGTAAAAACCAACTGAAAGAACACAGATGTAATAGGCAGATTTATTTCTTACAATGAACTTGGGTGACTCTAATGAATAGAAAATGACAAGCAAAATATCAGCTGCAAACACTAAGCAAAATGCGGGAAAACCCGTTCACTATCAACACTTCATTTTAGCAGCGAATATGTATATGACGCTTAATGCCTTCATATAAACATCTAAGAAAACTAACTTGTATATTTAGACTCGTGTCTCAGAAACTTTGCGATAATGTAAAACTATCAGTGAAATCCGTTCGCTTTAATGGTTATTCGTGGCCTCTATTTCAGTGTCATACCATGGAGAGTCAGCAAAACAGTTCTTATTCATAATTTTTTTTATAATACAAGACAACACAACGCATTAAGAAAAACTACTTTTTATCACGGGAGATTTTATAAACATTCAATAAATGAATACAAATTATACCCAGTTTCTAAACAATATTTTTTTCTGCGTAAACACCGAATCCTCCACACTGAGCATGGAAGATTACTACTTAATATATTACGCTATCAGTTCAGTTATTGAATGAGATTAATCATTTTGAGAGTGAAGACTCGCCTTACAATCTGGTACTTATAAAGTACATACATTGTTCTTTAGGATAAATTGACATTTTTATGCGTAATTAACAGTAGATATATAATTTGAGAGGTGCAGTATCTCCCAATTCAGTTATTACAAATGCAACAACCTCTTTTTTGCACTATGTCAGAGTCTAGATATTTCTTTGCTACCTTCTACGTCGTGACACGAACTCAGCTAGAAATGCCGTGGTAGAATCTACAGACTTTCAACCAACTTTCGATTTCAACTTTTTAATGGTGGTAAGACCACGCTCTGGACAGTTCTCTGTCTACAGCCGCGGGTCAGTCCGTCCGGGATAGTACCACACTCTCGCAGAAGATCGACGTCTGAGTAATAGCAATGTGCTATTGCGCTTCGTTCAGTGAGCGAGAGAGCCGGAAGCCCAACTGGGGTAGGTTTGGGGTTTGTACTGGTAGGCAGCGACTTAGCTATACCTTTGGTATTGCAAAGGTCCATGGGCGGCAGTAACATTTACCATCAGGTGTACTGCTTGGGCATTTACCACCATAAGCAGTAAAATAACATTTTTTTATTCAAACGTTACTAATTTAAACCATTTGGCTATAAACACTACAAGTGTCCATTAAAGCAATATAGTATATAATAAAACTGTTAATCTTTGAGCTGTACTAACTGGCGCAATTAAAATAATCATGTGTTCACGGCCCGATGGAAGTGACTGTGTTTAGGCTGATTATAGTTCAGCAGGTTTTCTTGTGGTTAGGAAATAAGAATACAATAAAATTCATCGTTTCTTTGCTCTGTGTGATTGTAAAAGTCGACTAAGGAAACTAAGCATATACAGGTTGCCGATTTAATTAGTAGAATCCTTGAAGGGGGTGTATCAGACCATGATACACTACCCAAATCAGTAAAATAAAATGGTACCTAACTTTTGATTAAGTTGACCTACTGATAAGCGTTCAATACACTTTTACTATAAAAGTTCGGTGTAGGCATATGTATATTCATGCGTGTGACATTGAACTAGTAAATAAATAGTCCTGCTCTCGCTGCGCTCACCGCCGCACAGCTGGATCGAAATATTCCTACAGGTCAATGTATGCTGACAAACCTTCTGTTTTGATAAGAAACAAATCACTTTATCTCGGGATTGGGCAGAGCTAGGAGTCTGCAACTAACTTTAATATTTTATATGACGTCATTCCTACACTACGTCATTCCTACACCTAGTTTAAGTTATGCTAGTAATAAAATCGGCACCCTGTAAATAAGCAATATTACTTCAATAGAAAAACTCGGAATCCATACTAATAAATGGAGAGGTAGTTTTTTGTTCGGTTATACAGCGAACACTGCTAAACCGATCGGAATGATACTTATACCATAAGATGCAGCGTGTTTCGGAGAAAGTTTTGGTATATGATATGTTGGTGATTACTTATCCGGTAAAGAGGGAACAGGTAGGAGGCAGCTAGTAATTACTATATAACAACCTGTTTAAATTGCGTTATATAATAAATTAAATAATGTTTACTAGAGGAGGTTCTAGTTATTATAGATTACTGGAGGAAGTTCTGGTACTAAGAGATTAAATAATGTTTACCGTAGGAAGTTCTAGTTCAGCAGTAAGACGAATATGACCTAAGACGATGATGATAATTATAAAACAGTAGAATTTTAAAATAAAATTTATTTATCTTCGGATAACAATTTTCCTAATTTTTATTTAATTTTCAGACTATTTAACAATTATATGTGACAATTGCCGTGTAGTAATTAGCCTTTTCTTTTCACGCATAAGGTAAGTAAGCCAAAGCAAGAGTATAAAACCTGGAAATAAAACTTTACAGGTATCAACTTTTTTTTTTTTTTTTTTGGGGGGGGGGGTACGGTCGGCACACTCCTCGCACCACTCCGTCCGGGGTGACAGAGGGGCGAAAGCGCGCACACCCGTAACCCACCCGTGACGTCGCCTTCGTCGTTGGGCCAACCACCGGAGCAGAGTGACTTGACGTCAGTGGTTGGCCCGACGGAATACCCCTGAGGAGTACCCTCTCCTCGACCGACGTCCCCCCTTCGGGTAGGATGTCGGTCTTTCCTCACGCGGTCGGCCTCTCGGCGGGTGACGGACTAATTCCCCGATCCAGTCACCCGCGGCCTCGGCTAGGGCGGCATCAGGCGCAAGTAATCGCGCCTGCGCCGCCCCAGTCGCCGGCGGCGGCTCGCGTCGTCGAGGAGACGCTCCTCGCGCACGCGCTCCGCCACCTCCTTCCGCGAGACTACTGCCTCGCAGAAGGATGCGACCGCGTCCCAGTTCCTGACGCTGTCGAGCATCGCCCTGGCGATGGTCGGCAGCGTCAGGTCAGCACCGATGATTGCGACGAGTTCACGACGCTGCTCTGCCCAAGCGGCACAAACCTCGAGCGTATGCTGCGCCGTGTCCTCGTCGCAATCGCAGTGGTGGCAGGACGGTGTACTCTCCCTCCTTACGACCGTGTGCAGGTATTTGGCGAAGCATCCATGCCCCGTCAAAACCTGCACCAGTCGGAAGGAGAGCACCCCGTGCCGCCGTTTTAGCCACTGCATCAGCACCGGCCGGAAGGCCTCCACGGTCCGCACACCGAACCGAGGCCTCTCCAGCCGGACTGCCCAACGGGCAATGACGTCGCGGCGGGCGTCGACGCGCCAGGTGGTGTGCTCCCTCAACGAGACCACACCGGCCTCCGCTCGCACCCCCAACATCCGCCAATACAAACCGGCGAGCATTTCCGCTTCCAGGTCCCATGGAGGGGTCCCGGCCAACAGACACGCTGCTTCCGTCGACACCGTGCGGTACCCGCGTATGGCCCTGACCGCCATGGCCCTCTGTGGTCGCCACAGAAGAGCCCTGAGTCGGACGGTCAGGGATCCCGCCCACACCGGTGCGCCGTACAGGGCCATCGACCGGATGACCCCTGCGTACAGCTGTCGGCAGGTAGCGCTCGGTCCGCCCATATTCGGCATAAGCCATGATAGGGCGGACGCCGCGCCGACGAGCCGTGGAGCGAGTCTGCGGAAATGCTCTCGAAACCACCATCGCCCGTCGAGCACCAGGCCCAAATACCTCATATGGGCCCGGATGCTGATATCAACCGAATTGACGGTGATCGAGACGCCGATGGGAGGGCCCATGCGGGGCCCATGGAACAAGAGGGCCTCCGTCTTGTCCAGGGCCACCCTCAACCCCAGCGCCTCGATCCGCCTGACGATCTCCTCGGTGCCGAGAGTCGCCAGGCTTGCCGCCTCCTCCAGCGTCCCACCACGGGCTGTGACGAGCGTGTCGTCGGCGTAACATATCACGCCCAGCCCGGGCGGGAGGCTCCCCCTCAACGCCCAGTCGTAGCCGATGTTCCACAGGGTGGGTCCGAGGACCGACCCCTGCGGAACACCGCACGTCATAGGCGTTCGCACAACGTCCCCTACTCGGTTGGTGTAGAGAACGCTGCGCCCTTCCAAATAGTCTGCCACTAGCCGCCTCAGGTAAACTGGCACTCCGTGATATCGGAGCGCCTCCCTGACGCAGCCAAATGGCAGACTATTGAATGCGTTGGCGATGTCCAGGGACACCACCAACAGCACTCCCCCGCCGGTGACGGCCTCAGTCGCCACGGCCCTCAGGCGCAACAGAGCCGCGATCGTCGAACGACCCCTCCTAAACCCAAACTGGGCATCCGACAGATCGGGCCCCGTGCCGACGAGGTGCCGCTCGATGCGGGCAGCCAGCACCCTCTCCATTAGCTTGCCCGCATCGTCGAGCAGCACGATGGGCCTGTAGGCCGAGGCCGACTCTGGAGACCGTCCCGGCTTCGGCAGGAGCACCAGCCTCCCCTCCTTCCAACACCCAGGGAACCGCCCGGACGCTAAGCACGCGTCGAACAGCCCCCTGAGGCGGAGACCCAGGTGGTCGAGGACCAGGGCCAGCACGCGGTTGGGAACACCGTCGGGCCCGGGGGCGGTGGATTTTCCGCGCATGCGCGCCACCGCCGCTCCCATCTCGGGTTCCGTGATGGGCGGAACACTGTTATCGTCGGCCTCCCGGTCGGTGTCTGGCGGAGCCATGACCGGGGGCGTGTGTTCCGCCCGTCGCGGGAACAGATCCTCGACGACCCTGGTGAGGAGGCCGGGCTGGAGAGTCTCGGTGAGGGGAGGGCCCCGCGCGCGGAGCTTACTCAGCGCTGCGCGATAGGGGCGACCCCAGGGGTCACGATTGAGACCATCCAACATCTCCTGCCGACTGACGTCCTTGGCGGTACGGACGGCCAGCCTGAAGGCCGACCGCGCATTGCGGTAGCCCTCGTAAAGCCGGCTCTCCCGCTCCTCGTCGCGATGGTGCCGCCGGCTGCGGGTGTAGGCCCTTCGGGCGCGTATACACGCGACCCGAAGATCCGCCAGCTCCCGGGACCACCAGTGGACAGCCCTCTTCGGGGGCAGACACCGCACACGGGGCATGGCCGCATCGCAAATCTGCGTCAAGGCATTGCGGATGCGGCCAGCCTCGGCGTCCACCCCGTCCAACTGGTGGCCAGAGGACAGCCACGAGTGAACGATGGCTGCCTCCGCCAGCAGGTCCCGGTCCAAACGACCCACAGCCCATCGCGGGAACGCGGAACGTCCGTCCGCCCCGTGACCCCTGCTGGGCGTCGGGAGGGTCTGGGAGACCTCAATCCGGATATATCGGTGGTCCGATAGGGTCTCAACCTCCTCAGCGACGCGCCAGCTCCTCACGCGTGCGGCGACAATGGGGCTAGCGAACGACAAGTCCACTATCGACCCGCCCCGCTGACGCACGCACGTTTGCACCGAGCCCCTGTTCAACAAAGAGAGGCCCAGTGCCGCCGCCCACAATTCGACCGCCCGTCCTCGGTCGTCCGTCGCGGGGGACCCCCACGCCATGGACTTGGCGTTGAAGTCCCCCAGAACGAAGACTTGGCGCGGTGCCAGTCGCCGTAACGAGGCCTCCAAGATGGTGAGGGAGGCCCCGAAATCAGTCACGCTCCTGTTAGGGGAGAGATAGACTCCGAAAAGCGTAATCTCTCCCCATTCCGCCGCGACGTATCCGACGCCCCTGTCCCTAAGGGTCAGAGACGGCGAAGGCCACAACGTGGAGGCGACGATTGCCACAGTGCCGTCGGTGCTACCCAGCCAGTTAGGTCGGTCGGGCACCACGTACGGCTCCGCGGCTACGGCTACTCCTATCAACCACTCCGCCATGGCTTGCAAGAAAACATCCTGCGCACCGGCGCAGTGGTTGAGATTGGCTTGGAGGAGACGGATGGATTCGTGGTCCATTAACAGACCGTATCCATCGTCTCCTCCTCCGTGCTAACAGGCGATCGGGTCGCGCTCGGAGCGGGCGCAGGCCCGGTCGATGGGCCGCCCCGCCCCTTTGGGGCCGATGCCGGGGGTCTGCAGTCCCCAGAGCCCATGCGGTGCTTGGCAGGCCTATTGCCTGCCGCACACGCGGGGCAGTGGGGCACCGCAGAGCACGATGCCGCCTGGTGTCCAGCCTGACCGCAGCGGAAGCATAACCCGCTGCAGTCGAAGCAGTTGCGACACGTCGGTCGGGTATGCCCGACCGCCATGCACTTATAACACCTCGCGGGCCGGGTTTCCAGCACGGTTACCCGCGCCGAACTCCAGCCCACGAGGAGCCTGCCTGAGTCGGCCAATTTCTTCACCGACTCCACCGGACATTGCACCCAGACAGCACCGACACCGCCCGGACCAGGGCGGATGGTGCCAATCCGGACAGTGTCCGAGGCACATCCAGTACACGCCACAATGGCCTCCTGAACGTCCTCCACCGTCACGGAATCGTCCAAACCCGTGAGGCGCATCTCTGCGCACTTGACGGGCCTGGCGATTCGGACTCCATCCTCCGGCCCGAACAGCCCCCTCAGCTTCAAGGCCATACTATCGGCCACCTTGACGCCCTCGGCCCCAGGGAACTCGAGAATACGAGCCCCTGTCCGAGCCTTACGGGTCCTCGCCTCAACGCCTCCGATGTCGGAGACGTCCAGCTCCCGCCGGGCGCGTCTTAGGACGGCCTCATAGTTGAGGCCCCTCTCAGCCGCCTCAGGCAACACGGTAATAATGACCGCAGCTGTCTTCGGCGACTTGAGGCCCCTGCGCGACCTTTTTCCCCCTTTGCCGCCTCCCGCCTGGGGAGCGGCGGCCACAGCGGCACTCTTGGCCACCGCTCTCCGCTTCTGGCCGCGTGCCTTCCTGCTGCGTTCAACCACCTGCCAGCCCAGTTCGAGCCTGGCAGCAGCGCTGGGCGCAGCAGGCATAGTTGCGGGTGCGCTAGCCGGAGCCTGCAGTGTAGCCGCTGGCGCCGGCCACCGCCCGGCCTTGGCGGGAGCCGGCACCGTGCCGGCCTTCCTCTTAGCCCCCTTGGGCCCGCCTACGGCCGCGGCGTAGGTCACCACGCGGCCACCCTGACATGGCAGCGAGGCGGGAGCTGGCGCTTGCGGCCGCTTTGCCTTGTCGGCGGCGAGCGGTGGTCGGAGGGGTGCCTCGGGCGGAAGGCGATCCGCCACGGCCTGGATGCGCGCGTCCATCATCAACTCCATTTTGGCGAAGATGACGCGCATCGCCTCCTCCGGCACACCGTGCACCGCAGGCAGCGGCTCCTCCCCCTTGTTGGGCCTTCCGCACTTCTTGGTGGCGCTCACGGCCGACGCCGCGGGCGCAACCGGCGCAGCAGGCACCACGGGCGCAGGCGGCGCCACGGACTTAGGTGGCACGACGAGCGCAGAGGACGGGCCCACCCTCCCCGGCGCAACCCGTTTCGGCGGCGAAACCGGTGTCGGCGGCGCGGCTGGCACTAAAAGTGCGAATTGAGACCGCAGGTCAGCCATGTCCTTGGCCAACCCGCGGTTCTCCTTCCGCACCGCTGACAGCTCCGACTCAAGTTTCCGGTTGCGCTCCCGCAGGCCGGAGACCTCCCTACTGAGGCGGGCGTTCGCGGCCTGCAGGGCCGCCACCTCACCTCCTTGATCGGCTTGACCCGGAACCGGCCTCGCCGCCACCGCCGACCCACGACCTCTACGCCCACGACGCGCGGTGGGGACCTTGGGAGGAGGCATGACGACACTCCCCTCCGAGTCGGAGCTGCCGCCCTTGTGCAGGGGGCGCTTCCGGACACTCGGGGGGAGGGCCTCTTCCCTCTCCCTGACATTTATGGCCGCCGTCAGAGCCTTGGCCGCAGGGTGCGGCTCAGACTCCTCGGCGGCCTCGGCAGCCGAGCTGCCCTCCTCCATGCTGAACGGCCCTGCGGCATTGCCGCCCTCGTCCCGGCTTCGGCCGACCTCCTCGTCGGACGGCTCTGCGGCCTTCCCGCCCTCGTCCGAAGACTTTTCCAAGGCCGTGTCGGTGTCGGAGCTTCTGGCGCTCTCCGACGACGGCCCTGCGGCTTTACTGCCACCCTCACTCCGCGACGGCTCTGCGGTAGATCCGCCCTCGTCACTCGACAGCTCCGTTGAGCTGCCACTCCTCGTCCCCTCCTTGGACGGCTCTGCGACATCGTCGCCCTCGTCCCGGGACACACACCTGCTCTTCCTCCGCGGCAGTCCTGCGGCGCTACCACCATCCGTATGCGACGGCTCTGCGGCAATTGTGCCGCCCTCGTCGCTGGGAACGCTGGTTTCACGGCGTGCCGCGGCCTCCAGCGCCTCCCTCTCCTTCTTAAGGCGGTTGGCGCGCCGTTTAGCGCGCTCGCCAAGCGGAGTTAGCATCCGCCTACTCTTCTTCCTCCTCTTTGGGGCCTCTTTTGCTGGTGCCGGGCCCTCGGCGGACGCCTCAAGTCGCGAGGACGAGGCGTCGTTTGTGTCAGTTTTGCTTTGGCTTGACAAGGCCTTGAGGTGAGAATCATTATGATCCCCGTCGTTTAATTTTAAATGTACAGTATCCATAATGAATCCCACGAGTATGGGAGATACATTCCGTCGACCCGGGCAGAGATCCCTGTACCCGGGCAAGCCTACATTTACCAACCAGGGGGGCAGCCGGTACCCTGGCTGGAGCGTGCTAAGAACAGAATACCCCATCTGCCATGCATCTTCTCGCCGCACGCCAGAACTTAAGATTCTGGGTAATTCTTTATAGAGGTTGTCTTCCTCGCGGTCCGGGCGGTTAAGCCAAGACCCTCGCTCCTGAAACTAAGACAAGCAAAGAATCAGGTTTACGATATGTGGGCGGTGGCATATGCCTGCCCAGCCCTCAAATGAATGAGTGACTGAGCCCGTCCCAGTATTTCGCGTCCTATAACCTCTACTACTATTGTAGTAGAGTAAGGAGCGAAAACGCGCAGATATTCGCTACGGGCGACAGTTCGACGCCCGCACCCAGGGTACACCGCGTGGAGGTTTCTGGGATCGTACCCCTACAGGTATCAACTTGTCAAAATCTGTTCAATTGATTCAAATCAATTGCCTCCCCATTCCCAGCTGAAAAGAATAAAACAAGTTAGGTATTTTCTTTTTTGGTAAATAAATATCTTCCATCCTTCTATTAACTAAAAATAAAAATAGACGTTCACTATTACTTTCCCACAAAGGTGATAATGCTATAATCACCACGCAAGCAGGTTGGTAATAATAATTCATATTGATTGTCCTTCGAGAGCAAAATGAATAGCATCATTTTCATAGTCCTTTTTTTGTTCCCTCTAGCTAGAGGACTACGAAAAAAAAGCTTTTAACTAGCTAAGGAAGCTCTCTTAGCTGGTGCTGCTTAAAAGCCTTTTTTGGTACGGATATGGCCTGGACATGCTCCACTCATTCCGTCCGGGGCGACGGAAGGGCGGCGTGTGTCTCCGTAACCCATGGTGTTCCCTCCTCAACGCCATCGGGCCAGCTACCGGTACCACTTCCTTGACATCCGTGATCGGCCCGGTGGGTTACTCTTTTGGGTATCATCCCTGACGACACTCCGGTAGCAAACAACGGTGTTACCAGGGCCATCGTTCAGCTGGCTTATAGTCTTCTATGCAAAAGTAAATGATGACGACATATTTTACACAAATTTCGTCACTATATCAGTAATAATTGAATACCATTTTTTAGGTAAACAAAAACGTACTACAAAATTGAAAAATGCAAGCCTGTATTATGAAAAGACTTCATAATTTACTTAATAATGTTACAATGTCCATGTTTTATGACAAAAATATCAGTGTAGCGACAACAGAGAGAGCTTTATTAAAACTTGATAAAATGCCAATCAAATTTTATACAACAGACTGGTATACAGAATTCAATATGTATACAAGGTAGAACAATAACCAATAACGTTTTCACCGCCGGGCTTGTGGGCGGCCTTACGCTCTGAATGTAGAAACAAGCAATATGGCGTCGAGTATCAAAGGGCTCATTGTGAATATTGGTACTATTAGTGTGTATTGAAATTACTTGGAGTATGTAGTCACTATTTGTATATCTTCTTATAAGTATAACTAGCCATGCCAGTAGTTTTACTTGCATAAAATAATAACAAGAATAAAAAAAATATATAACATTAATAATTTATATATTAACATTAATAATACTCACAATGCATTACGGATATTTTTTTCTATCTCATCAGTTATCATGACTACAGTTATTTCTATATTTTGCTCGATTTTATAATATTTATAGACACTACATTAATCTACAGTTAAGTAGATATATAGATACTATGTTTCATATGTATGTAATTACAAATTAAAATAACATATCAAATATCAAAATTATACTTCTTAGATCTCAATAAAGGAAAAAATACGGGATTGGAATGGTGACCTTTAATAAAGCTTAAGCATCCTACAGATGACTTATTCATAGATGAAGCACGTGTGCAATCAATGAACAAAGTTATATGGAAAGTCGTAAGTTGATGTTCTGGAAGGTCTTAATCACCTTTTTCAAATACGGCCTTCAGTTCTTACAGTAAAAAAGATGCTGGATCATTCTGTATGCTCTATTATCAAGAGCTTTATCTGAAAGATCACAGGCAATATTCTGAAGAACTATTTCACCAGTGTGTCATTTCTTTTTTCCACCGAAGACAAAGAACGGGTTCCGGTGGACCGCTTGCTCGGCGATGAGAGGCAAATGTAGGGCGGGTCTATGGGGTCGCGCGCCGTTTCTTCTGTCATCCCGGACAGATTTAGCGCAGTTCTGACCACTGCATAGCCCGCTGCCAAAAAATGTGTCCTTACCACCATACCACTCGACATCTTAGCAAGGATCATCCTTATCAGCTGAAGGTGTTATAGCCTCAACCGTACGTTTTCAGCGATCATTTATCCTACGTATAGGCAAGATTTGTAATGAAATACAAACTGCGATGTTTCTCGAACTCTATGAAAATTCCTTCTTTAAATTAACTTTAAGAAGAGCGCTTCGCGGTAGACAGCGGCTTAATAGCAGATATTGCAAATGTCCATAATCAGTAGTATCAATATCAACCAGCATCAAACATGCTACTTACTTCAGCCTAATTTTCTTGTAAATCTATAAATTACTGAAATTTAGTATTAAAATGCTTAATTATTTATAAAAACCCGATTACGAAGCGAAAAAATAATTTCTAAATTTAAGTAATTTGAATAACAAGGTTGTGTCATCGTTTAATACAATTCTAACTGCAAAGTTTGAAGTATTAAGCCTATAACAATGTGTAAACATTGTCGGGTAGATGGCGCACGTCAATATGATACGAAGCGAGACTTGAATGTCTTACAATAGTTCACGGTGGTGTAAGTGGTAGCACGATTGAGGCGGACTCCCAATAGGTGCGGGTTCGAATCTCGCTTGTGACATCATTTTTCGTTTCGTAATCGGGTTTTTATAAAAAAAACTACAATTGTTTTCAAATCACCTAAGGAAAAAGTAAGATATAATGACACATTTCATTCTTATCTATCATCACCATAATGCTAGAAATTGTTTATTAAAACGATAAGAGTCCATCTAATTTCTAATATTATGACTACTTAATGGAAGCATAATATAAAGTTGTGTCATCGATATTAGAGAGCATTCATTCCTAAAACTACAACAGTTCGATCATATTATTCTAATCAATAACCATTGCTGGTTTTATATGAAATATTTTAATATTTTATGCTTCTAAGCGATCAATGTATGGGTTTAAATTGAGTTAGTTGTTTAATTGTAGTGTTAGTTGATCTCTTTCGGGCGCCATATGGCGGCCAATCAAACTTCAATGTGCCACTGAACTGAAGCAGCGCTTGCGCAAATGTATTTTGTACAGGGATTTTATTGAGCTGATATTACGATATATATTATTATTATTATAATTATATTTAAGAGTTTGTTTGTTTGTCTGAATGCACTTTGATAATTATCAGGGACAAAGTCGCAAATCCTTTTTTTTTCTATATATCTAAAAGTTTTAAGCTATAATACAAACACTATAATTAATATAATTTTATAAATTATTTTATTTTCTTCCTTTTTTTAAGGCCATACCCGACAAGAAAATAATTATTTTAATGCGCTGGGAATTTAGAAAAATATAAATAATGGACGCAAATTACTACTAGATTCATCGAAATCCTGTGTGAGAATCCACCTCACAGTACTGGCACTATAAGTCGATATCTTAATCACTACGACATTTGTGTAGTTTATAGACAGTATTAACAATTGGTTCCATATATTGCACGGTGATGTATGTGCCCATCTCTCGTTTCGAATGTAATGGTTTCGATACCCATGCAGAACATTTTATTTTATGTGTCATTTGTCTTTATTAACTGTGTTTTTGTTGTTTTCATCACGATATGAGGATTTACTCCTTATTTCAGGACCTTGATTTTTGTTTGTTACATTGGAGCATAGTAATATCCATAAATGTTAGCTAGTCTATAATTGAAAAATGGTCTTTAATCGCATTTGTTGTCATCATAATAACCACTGTCACAACAAAAAATATTAATGAAGTATTAGGTATAGATTTTAATGATATTGGTACTAATATAAAAAAAAAATAACAGCATATATAAGAAAATCAAGCAAGTGAAGTCGTAAACACAGCCAGTATGGCTTATAATTGGTTATGTATATACAATAAATTTTTATTTGACATCGATAATAATAATAATAATAATAATAATAATAAACATTTATTTGTAGGAATATGGGTATACAAGTTCTTTGTTCTTAAATTTTTAAGCACATGCCACATTCTACCAATAACTGGTGTACAAAATATTTATTTACAGCATTATAATCATTTTAACATTAATAATAATCAATTCTATCATTATTATATAATCCAAATTAAATGTCTCATTAGTCACAACTCTTTATCATATCATCATCGATCTAATTAATTAATATCTATGAAGTAATAAAAATGTATTGCAATTCTTTAAAATGAAAATAACGCAATGGTTTAAATGCCTACAGTGTATACGCGGAGTATTGTGTGTTTGATATCCATGTAGAATAAGTATATTGTTGTTTTTTTTTGTTGGAACTTACCCTTTTTTGTCCAAGCTTTTGTCCTTGTAGTGACGGACTAAAAGTACAATTGACCACCTATCTTAGGTATCGTTAATGGCGACTAAGAAGCCAGCAGCCCAACAGGGTGGGTTTGGGGTTTATATTGATAGGCAGTGGCCTAGCTTTACCCTTGGTATTGCAAAGGTCTATGGGTGGCAATGACACTTAACATCAGGTGTGCTGCTTGCTCGTTTGCCACCATAAGCAATAAAAAAAAAGTAAGAGATATATGTAGCTATGCATACATAGCTAGGGAAGGAAATTTCGAAATCTTACATCTGATCTTGCTGTGTGGTAGCGGCCACCAATACTACCAACCCTTACTTTATTCGTGAATGTCTTAAAACACTACTAAGAGCTTTATTATTTTAAAAGACAACTATCGACCTGGACCACCTTCACCTGATGCTGTCTAATCAATAATTACCCAAGGAGAATTGACGTCACCGAAGTCAAAGATCGGGTACCGGTGGCCCGCTCGCACGGCGAAGAGAGGAGTTATACGGTGGATCTAAGGGGTCACGCGCCGCCTTTCCGTCACCCCGGACCGATTTGGCAGGGCGAGACGCATCCATAGTCCACCAAAAAAAAAAAGAAGGATAATTGACGTCAGACAGGCGGCTGGTCATAAAACTATTGCCAATAACTTTTGCAATATGTACGAGTACATATTGCGTCGACCACAAGTAATTGGGATAAGAGCAGCAGAATGATGATGATAGAATCGAACCTATATCACTTGGCATGGCAAGATGCCATTTCAATCATTACACCATCTGTGCAGATTTTACAATTGTCGGATTATACAATTAATAGAAGAAACTAATAGAATGACGAAGTAATAAATAACAATATAACTTTATTATTTATTTTTGCTATATCTTGGAAACAGTACTTTCTTCCAGGATACCGTAATAAATATACTAACTTGCATTTTCATTTATAGTATTAGGATTACTCTGCCATTGTGAAAATAAATCATACCCAACAACAAGAAAGTAATAAAAAAAACAGTACAAACAATAAATAATTCAGAAAATCCTTACAAGACAGCCCTATTATGTCTTTAAAGGAGTCTTTACTAGTAAAAACAAAACGTAATACTACTGGTGTCACCATCTCCGTGAAGCTACTCGCCCGGGCGTAGCCCAGAGCGTGACATTTAACACAACGAGTGTCTCAGCTAAAACTTTAATGGCTAGTAACGAACTGATGGCCTTTCCTACTTATAGGGTTGTCACGTATCAAGAAAATCTTTAAATATATTCTTATAACTTTAAGCTTTTTTTTTATGTGATGACGAAGTAACAATAGAATTCCTTTCCCCATTTGTGTTGTAAAATATGACTGAGGAATGTAGGTAGATAATATCACTGCAAGAAAAAAGAACACTCTAAAAGACTCACTAAAATCCTTTTTTTGGGTAGGCTATCTAGACACAGCCCACCTATGACGTCCGGTGTGAGAGAAGGACGACATACGGTCTCATAACCCACCGTGTTCCCTGTGCATCGCCATTCTTGACATTCGTGACCAGCCTGGAATTCACGGAAACCCTATGAAAATGCCCTTCCACTGTCGTAGTAGCTCCTCACAGCAGCACGTATCTATGTTAGGCGGTAGAAAAATTTTATATTAAAATCTAATTTAAAACTAACATTCACATTTTTGATAGGATCTTGACTAAAGCTCTGTTTGCACTGCACAGATAGCATAGTGATTAAGATACTCACTTGTCGTACCAGTGGCGTGGGTTCGATTCCTAGGTAGGATAATACATTGTGCGATGCACAAACTGTTGTTCTAAGTCTGAGTGTAATTTGTCTGCGTCAATTATATGTTTGTACATTTCCCTGCAATACAAGGGTTATTGGTGGGGTATTTATTGAAAAACAATTTCAATTGGTAACACATGGTATATTTTTTATTTTTTTATTTTTGAAAAATGGCTTTGGAACTCGGTAACTATGTCATCCCTAGTATCTATCCAAATAAAATATATATATCTATTTATTAATACATTTTCACTTATATAGGTATATAATAATTTAAGTTGCTTAACACTTTTAGTTTACTTTAGTGTATAATTTTAACACATGATATAAAATGTTTCAAACATTTTCTTTTATATCTACGATAAAAAAAAACTTGCATATCTACAAAATTAATCTTGGACATATTATTATTCCGTGTGGTGACGGAGTAAGAATACAATTCATCTTACCCGTGGGTGATCGTAAGAGACGTCTAAGGAATATAAAACGCATACAACATCTATGTAAGTGAAGAAAAACTCGAAACAACCCTATACCAATACATCCGTCAATAGATCAACTTCCCTCCCTTTATGTATAAGACTCGAGTCCAACAGTGGGACGTGTATGAGTTGAAATGATAATGATATTATTATTTCAAAATGTATTTAAAGATGATTAACATTAATTAATTTATTAAATATATTCTTAATAAGCCATGTTTCCTATAATACATACATAGCTTCACGCCTGTTTTTCGGACAAGTAAGCAGAGACTATGGATTGCCATAATCCACAATCGCAGCGTTCCATCGCTTCATTCACACTTATAACAATCTTGCTGCATTCTCTACTATTATGCATACTCTTAATGTTAAAAATAATATTTTTTAATCCACTTTAACCTCTCTCCACACGGGGTAAATTTAAATTTTAATTTGCTTTCTTTCAATTTTAAAGTTTAATTAAATGAAAAAAATGAACGGATTGCTAATATAATTCACAGTTAAACTACTTTTCTGATGATTTATATTGACTGAAGACCTCGAAGTCGTCATCGTCGAAGAGAAGGAAAACTCGAAATAAAATGCTATACCAACACGTCAGACGTGTTGGTATAGCATTTTATTTCGAGTTTCTGGTCATCTGACCAGCGTGGTATAGTAAGTCAATTTTCCCTCCCATTGTGAAGGAGGCCCGAGCCCAACAATGGTACGTATGTGGGCTGAGATGATGATGATGAAGATTATGAAGTCGTTCAGCAAACAATAGTTTACAACATAACTACAAAATAAGTACACATATAAGTTACTTTGTTCAAAACTATATTACTTACATCACAGCTAGTTGTAGCTAACTTCTAAATCAATTCAATATCTACACCAATCCCTGAGGTCATACAAACTTAGATACAGAGCTAGCATGTCTAAAGTCAAGATTAATTCACTTATGGTATAATTTTTGTTCCTGCAATGCGCCTTTCTTCACCGTGCGAGTGTGTATATGACCTGGAAACATGTTGAGGTCATATATATTACGCAAAATCATCATTCATAATAATTTGAATAAAATCCTATGTCATATGGGGTCCATGGGATTTGAACCTATATCTACTGAAAATCCGTTCCATTCATCTTATTAACTTAGACGAGCGTGTACCAATGTGTAGCAACCAAATTTTTCATACTGTATCTTCGTTTTTATAGAGACTTTTTACACGCCATCTATCGAGGTAACTTTACAACATTGTACCGATCTAACAATCTAATTTTTCAGTTAGAACCATATTAAACAATGACACGACCTAATTAAATTATTGAAATTTAATGTGCTAAATTAATTATAAAATAACCACCAGTACTTTACAAAAATAATTAACGAACAAAAATTATACCCCAACTGAGAAAAACATTTTGCGGATGGCAGAAAGTTGTTCTACGTGGCATTCGAACTGGCTACACTATCACAGCAGATCGGAATGTTAATCAAGCCATTAGTACAGTCACCACCATTGCAACCAACATTTTATTTCTAGCCGTATTTACGACGGAATACGCATAGTTAGTGAAAAGTATTCTAACAACTGTACTACATAGAAAAAATACAGAGCAGTCATGAGGACTGCCCACAGAAGTGAAAATTTAAACCTATGAAAAAAAAAACAAATACAAAAAAATAACAAAGGTGGCCCGGGGAGTATGTATGGGTGTGACCATACCATAGCCAGTCGTAAAAAAATAACTATATAAAAACTATTGGATAATTGATAATAATTAATAATAACAATTTTACAAATAAATTAAATATAGTAAACACAGCGACACATCAGTGAAGAGTATCTGAATGTATTTTTCTCGTTCGGGTACACTCGGCGGTCCCGAGTTCACCCGATCGAGCCTTTCACCTCAGAGCGTGACGGATCAGCCTCACTTACAGTTAACAAAATCTGTGTGCGGTGCGCCAAAAGAAATTTTCACTTCAAAAACTTTAGGTACAAAATGAAATAGTAACTAATAGTTATTTGTAAAAGAAATATACTTAAAGCATCAGGTTAACGGGCGGTTATAATTAATTCATCAAGCCAGTCAGCCGAAGGCCCAACTTTCTGGGTGAGTTTTGGATGGTAAGCAGTGGCCTAGCTGTACCCCTGCTATTTTAAAGGTCCATGAGTGGCTGTAACACTTACCATCAGATGTACTGCCTAGTCGTTTGCCAACATAAGCAATGAAAAAAAATCTGTCAATCCTATGTAGGTAAGTACCTGGACATAAGACTCCTTGAAGTTAACAAGTAGTGTAATTATGTTTTATTTGCATTCACTTACTCAGTAAATGTCAATGAATTGTATTAATTGTTATAAATTATTGTAATGAATTGTAATCCTTAAGCAAAAATTGGTAAATGCCGATTTCTGCATCTGCATTTGAAAAAAAAAAATAATATAATTTTCCCTGTGATAACGATGTAAATATATTACGCGCCATTTACTATCAACTGCCACTGTCACTGAAGACAAAAAAGTTATAGAGGAAAAAGATATAGTAATTTCTTTTAGATTATGGTACCTCTAAATATTTCCAACGATTACACCAATCGATGGAGTATATAAGACATGCAAACATATTTCAAACATCATACACGCATTTTACATTATTAAGATGTTTACGAGAATGAGAAATAACGGTTTGCTTTCAAACTAGTAAATTATATGTTAAGAATATAATGATCCGGTCCGCGGTGTTCCTATGAAGTTGAAGTGACAGCCCTACGGTAAGCAATCAATCATAATAACTAATGTGCAACAAGGGTTTAGTTCATACATGAGGTTACACTTTGCACGCCATTGATTACAGGCTAATGACGTAATACATATAAGTGGACGGATAATTATTGTGGACCGATAATTAGTTACAATATGAAATTTGTAATAATTTTTAATTAAACTATTTTTACAGATTTTATCAAGTTTGATTTTTTAATTTCTCGACATTTCGAATGCTTTCTCCGGTGATCATGAACGCTGTGGAAGTAATTTTATTTCAAATGTGTAATACTCTCTTTAACATAAGAAATCTTTACACTGGCCTTTTTTATGATAAGCTTTAGGTTTGGAGACACTGCCTGAGTCGTCGGGGCGACAGATTGCTGCGTACCTGAAACCTGCCAAATACTTACCTATCCGTCACCATATGGGTGAACCATCGGCATCAAATCTTTGTCTTCAGTGACAGAGATACTGTTTGACATTTTTTTGCATAATAATATTTATTATAAGTATTATTATATACAAATCAGTTGGGTTCGAGCCTCCTTCATAATGGGAGGACAATTGACTGACTTATACCATGCTGGTCAGATGTGTTGGTTTTATTTTGAGCCTTTCTTATCCCTTTCTTATCTCTTAATCGTATTTCATGACACTTAAGGGTAAGATTTTTGACTGCACAAATGGCGTAATAGTTAAGATACCGACTTACCGTGTCGATGCCGTAGCTTCGATACTCACGCAGGACAATACTTTGTGTAACCAAAAGATTGTTGTTCTGAGTCTGGGTGTAATATTTGTCGCTCCGGTTCCATGGAGTGCCCCTGTACCTCAGGCGGCTGGTGGCAGACTATTTGGAGGGGCGCAGTATCCTCTGCGCGGGTCCCGCAGGGGACATTGTGCGGACGCCCATGTCGTGCGGTGTTCCACAGGGGTCGGTTCTGGGGCCGACTCTTGGTCAGGCGCATCGGAGCGCTGGGGCTCAGGGTGGCCTTAAATAAGACGGAGGCCCTATTATTCCATGGGCCACGCGTAAGGCTGCCAACCGGCGCCTCGTTAGTCGTCAACTCCATCCAGATCAACATCCAGGCCCATATGAAGTACTTGGGTCTGGTGCTCGACGGGCGATGGTGGTTCCGGGAGCATTTCCGACAGATTGCTCCCCGGCTGGTCGGCGCGGCGTCCGCCCTTTCTCGGCTCATGACGAATGTGGGCGGACCCAGTTTCGAGGGCCGACGGCTGTATGCGGGGGTCATCCGCTCGATGGCCATGTACGGCGCACCCGTGTGGGCGAGGGCTCTGAACGCCCAGCTCAGGGCGGTTCTGTGGAGGCCACAGCGAGCCATGGCGGTCAGAGCCATTCGCGGGTACCGCACGGTGTCGACAGAGGCGGCGTGCCTATTGGCCGGGACACCCCCGTGGGACCTAGAGGCGGAGATGCTCTCCGACCTCTACCGGCGGGTTACCTCAGTGCGCGAGGAGGGTGGCTCCCCATCGTTGAGCGAGATAGCCACCTGGCGCGAGGACGCCCGCCGAGACGTCATCGCCCGTTGGGTTACGGGGCTGGAGAGGCCTAGACACGGTATCGTGACCGTCGAAGCCTTCCGGCCCGTATTGATGAAATGGATGGAGCGGCGGCACGGGGTCCTCACCTTCCGACTGGTGCAGGTGTTGACGGGGCACGGGTGCTTCGGGAAATACCTGCACACGGTCGTGTACAGGGAGTGGACTCCGGGCTGCCATCATTGCAGTAGTGACGAGGACACGGCGCAACATACGCTCGAGGAATGCTCGGGCTGGGACGGGCAGCGCCGCGACCTCGTCGCTATTATCGGTGTCGACCTGTCACTGCCGGCTGTCGCGAGGGCGATGGTCGACAGCGTCAGGAATTGGGACGCGGTCGCCGCCTTCTGCGAGGCTGTCATCTCGCGGAAGGAGGCGGCGGAACGAGTCATCGAGGACTCCCGCGACCCGGGCCGTCGCCAGCGGCCGGGGCGGCGCAGGCGCGAATACCTGCGCCTGATGCCGCCCTAACCCAGGCCTCGGGTGATCGGACCGGGGAATTGTCCGGTCACCCGACGCGAGGCCACCGCGTGAGGGCGACGCCCTGACGGCGAAATCTGTCGGGGCGTCGACGAGAGGAACCCGCAAGGGTAAACCGCCGAGCGGACCACCGAAGACAAAGATCGGGTTTCGGTGGTCCGCTCGCACGGCGAAGAGAGAGGATTTTACGGTGGGTCTATGGGATCACGCGCCGCTTTCTCCGTCACCCCGAACCGATTTGGCGGGGCGAGACGCACCCATAGCCCACCAATAAAAAATAAAAAAAAAAAAAGGGTGTAATATTTGTACGTTAATTAAATGTTTATAAGTTCCCCACGATACAAGGAATATTTACTTAGAGTGGGATGGTGTGTTTAAAAAAATGAAAAACAAATGAAAATAGAGGGATGATAAATCGTATTCTTAGTTGGTCATTACACAAAAATAACTATTAGTAAAATATACTCATATATAGTAATCACTCAAAGTCAAAGATTTTTAAAAGAATCACACAAAGACAGATTTTTAAAGAGAGACAGAATTAAAAATCACTTTTCGTATTAATTTAAAAGATTAAATATAAAATATATGTATATCTAGCTGAGAACATATCGCAACATATTGCTACCAATGTAAACATTGACAAAGATAATAGTTTAAAACTAAAAACTAATCCATCACTTCACACTCTGTCCAATTAAAATTAAAATCATGAAACACCTCATTATGTCATTCTACGCGATTAATAAATATAATTGTAACAACTGCACTTAATACTTGTCTCGAAACTCACAAACTGTTGCTTTGTCATCCTTATACTTTAAAACAAATATATTTACTACATATAAACATATAAAAATGAACTTTGTTAGAACGAATTAACGCTTACAGTAATTGTTTGGTTAAGTTTGTATTGTCCCAAATGTTTGACTTCAAACAGGTATTGGTGGGCCGTGACGTAACATATTATCTTCAGTCAATGTTCGTTATTTGTTTAGAAGGAATTATAATTATAGATACTTGTATGACGTCATCCTTTAGGTATCTATTGAAACTTAAATATAGCAAATTACATTTTCTCAAACATGCTTGCAAATGTGAGCATTATTTTGACAACCTTCTTCGAGATAAATCGAAATTGCTGTACTGACCAAATACATGCGATGTGAGCAGCGGCCGGCAAAAAATGTATGAAAATCCATATCTGTTGTGTTTTAGCGGGAAAATAAATATATATCTAAATTCATATCTGTCGTGTATTTTAAAAATGGAACGATTTGTTACTTCAAATAATGGTAACTAAATAGGCAACTTATCAGACTTTTATTTAAATTTCGAACTGGCTTGAAAAAGAATGCTTAATATTGAAAAAAAAACAAATGAACCCTTTAGCACGTGAAAAATGTTGTTCGTTGTTCGTCATGTATACAGTTCTACTTAGTACTACTTAGTTATAATTTCCACGCATTATTTGAGAATAGCACTATACAAGCCTTGGACACAACTAGGAACTGATGGACTTACGTATGTGTGCCTCGGCTACGCCTCGGCCCACATTTACACGTTCGTCTATCAACTCCCTTTTTTGCTGGCCGCTACAGTAAACAGAATCAAGAAACAAAGTCAATTTGTAAAAAATCTGGATGACCTAACTTAACTCAATATTTTATTTATATCTACTGTTTCTTTGCAAAATATATTTAGATATTGAAAAAAAAATCGATGTAATAATAAAAATGATTATAAAAATTGAAAAAGGTTAAAATAATAAAAAAAGGAATATCAAAAGACCGAACTGAAGCTATCTGGTCAGACTGCTCGATTTCCCAACTGAGCTATGCCTATTCTCAATGACAGCGGTTAAATTCCCCTTCATCTTCTGTGCTGTGTGGTAGCGGCTACGAATACTATCAACCCTTACTTTACTCGTGGGTTTCGTAAAAGATGACAAACCGTTTGATCAATAATTACATTCTCAAGGAGCGTTAACTTTATGCAGGCGGCCGGTCATAAAACTATTGCCAATGACTTTTGCAATACGTCATCATCATTAATCATTTCAGCTTATATATTTCCTACTCTTGTGATCGAGCCTTCTCCATATTTGGAGGGAAATTACCTACTGTACCACGCTGGTGCACACTGCAAGCGTGTTGGTGTAGGGTTTTGTTTCGAGTTTTCCATCTCTCGCATAGATGTTATATGCGGTTTATATCCCTTAGTCGTCTCTTACGATCACTCACCTGTAAGAAAGAGGGGTGGTGAATCGCAATATGTACGAGTACATATTTTATCGACACCAAATAACTGGGATAAGAGCAGGAGAATGATGATTGTAATAGTTTTCAATTAATGTATCTTTTCACCACCGAAACCGCGTGTGTTAAATCAATTGGAAATACATTATTTATTTACCTTTTGACTGAATGATAATTATTATAATCTATTGGCAATAATAAACAAAACTACAAAGAATGATGGATTCTATATATATATATATTTATATATAATCTAATATTTACTCGGTATATAACAATTTTGTGAGAACAGGTATTTTATATCCCTAAGCAATTTATTATATAAGCAAATCAACATTTATTAACAATATATAACTACTCTATGAATTTCAAATATGTATAAAGTATAATAAATATGGATACCATTTAAACAAACACAGTTACTAAACATAAAATAGGTTATATTTATAATTACATACTATTTAAATGAAATTAGCAATATAAGTGCTTAACTTGGTACAGAGGTGATCCCATCAGCAGCCAAAGAACAAAAACGTGCTCTGACAGGCGTTGTGCCTCTTTTTATACCGTGCCCTACCGACATTCCTAAGTGAAGTTTATTAGTCAATCAGACTAATAAACTTTGTAAAGTTACTAGCCAACAATGCTTCACTGTGAAAACATTACATTAGTAGGTAGACCAAACAGTACCTCATTTATATACAATCTCTAACCGATTTCAATGACCATTTTAATAAGCGGCAATCACAATGAAGAAATCATTGTTCACAGCTAACAACACCCCAGGTTACAAAATATAGAGCAGCCATTCATTAAATTATTAACCGTTTTATCACGTGCATATAAAATTTTATGAAAATCCTTGATGCCGTTGCTAAGATTCTGAAAAAAAAACATATATAGAAATTCAATTACTCGTTTTAAAGATATTAAATAAATAGATAGATTAGATATTATGCATGCACACAATAAGCGGACATAATATATGTAAGTATAATTCTGTGTGGTGACGAAAGAAGTATAGAATTCACCATGCCCTATCTTACCCGTGGGTGATCTTAAAACACTATATATACGGGATATAAAACGTATATAACATCTGTACAAGAGAAGGAAAAGTCGGAACAAAACCCTATATCAACACATCTGAGCAGCGTCGTATAAATGCGTTAATTTCCCTCCCATTATGGAGGAGGCTCGAGCCCAATAATGAGACATATATAAGCTGAAATGAATATATGTAGACAAAAAGACAAATTCTAAATAAATCCCTGTACACGTTCATCTGACCAGCCATATAATAGGTCAATTTCTCTCCTCTTATGGTGGAGGCAAGAGCTGAAGAGTAAGGCGTATATGAGCTAATGACTTGGACCAACTACATCTGATGCTGTTTGGTCAACAATTACATTCCCAAGGAGGGTTAACATCTGGCAGGCGGCCGGTTATAAGACTAATGCCAATAACTTATACAAAATTAGGGTAAGAGTAGAATGATGATTTGTTTTTACACTATTTTAATATGCAATATCCCGTAATTTCTTAATTACAAGTAGCAATTGCTACTATTCTGTTTTAATTACGTCTGTTATTTTTTGTCTGTCTGTTGCTTGTTGTATAATCTCATTGCGATCGAACACCTTCCTCGATCTAGGAGATCAAGACTGATAATTTGGCGAATATATGCGAAGGTAATCAATTGAGTTTTTAAATTAATTTAATTAATAAATAATAATATTCAGAAATTAATAACTAAAGAAATAATCCAGGTATGGTAGGAGGGTTTAGAAACATATATATAACTGACACAAATTTCATTCAAATTCAGAACAACGATTAATCGATCTCCGAAAGTATTGTCCTGCATCGGAATTGAGCCCATATCACTGACACAATAAATCAGTATCTCAACCATCAAAAAATATTTAACATTATTTTAACAAAAAAAACAGCTGATTCATCATCTTCATTATCATCTCAGCCCACATATGGCCTACTCGGGTCTCTTCCACCACAGTGAGAGGGAAATTGATGTACTATACCGCGCTGGTCAAACGTTGAGATATAGAATTTTATTTCGAGTTTTCCTTCTCTTGTATGTATGTTATATTCCTTAATTGTGTTTTACCATACCCACGGCAAGATAGGGTGTGACGAATTGTATACTTA
Organism: Lymantria monacha; assembly: GCA_905163515.2. Taxonomy (NCBI): domain Eukaryota; kingdom Metazoa; phylum Arthropoda; class Insecta; order Lepidoptera; family Erebidae; genus Lymantria; species Lymantria monacha. The sequence continues at coordinate 29,713,521 of LR991098.1, forward strand.
CTCCGTCATCACACGGTAATAAAAAATACTGATTACTAAACTTTTATTTCAATAAAATAAAACAACTTCTATAAAGATTTTTTTAACAAAAACGTTCCCCTTCCTGATCATAATTATCATTGAACACGATCAGAATACAAATAAAACTTATCATTTAATGAACTGTGAACTTGGATCGTATATATCAAACTGGGACACACCGTCTCACCGTTATCTAATATATAAACCCTTTGTTCTATAAACAAAGTCTAAAACAAAACCTGTCACAATAACGCACAAACTTCTGCTCCAAATCAACTGGATTTATTGACTGATCAAAAGAAATTGTCCTATTGAAAATTACAATCGAATATCAACCTAATTTTATATAAAATAAAGTACCAAATGTAAATTTTGTATCGTGAAAATTAAAAGTAAACAAAATATTGTAAGTAATGGCTCAACGGTTGAAATAAAGCACGTTCAATAAATACGTCGCATTCATTACTACTTCAAGTTATAAATTTGTATAATTTCGTTTGTTTTAATACATTATAAGTTGATTTTTTTTTAGAATGTCGAAAGAAAGCCAAAATAAGCCGAACGAACGTCTGGTTAAGAAGATATACAATGCGAAAGTGGAAGGATGTAGGTACCGGGGTAGACCGAGACTAACTTAACTAGACCAGATTGGTCACGTACTGAAGGAAGGCGGAGTCAAGAGTCTCCGAAACTGGCGAGCGTGTATGAAGAGAATTATGAATGTTGAGGAAGTGAGTGCAGTATGCAAGGCTAGAGTTCTCTGGCACTCTGTTCTCTCTGCCTACCCTGCAAGGGATATGGCGTGATAATATGTATGTTTTTGGAGTTTACTCCTTAAGAATCGATTTTCATATAAGGCGCCTGTATGAGAAAAATTTGAGGAGTAAAATCTAGTGATCGAATGACCTCGTTACGTTTTTGGTGCGCAACCTATTCTGCGCACCTTTCACTTTCTGACGTGAGATAATACTTCACTGAACAGTTTTAATAAATGTAAATAAAAATATATATTTTATTTTAATCAAATGAGCTTTTTTTGCGCCTGTTTTGATAATCGTACTTAAGGAGTAAACTCCAGTCGTGCGTCGGAGCTGACACACACACCTTTTTTTTATACTTTTAGTTCAGTAAAAATAGATTACGTTTTTTGGTAGGTTATGACTTGGATAGACAAGAAGTGTCCACAGAGATGACGTCTGATAGGGTTCCATGGAAGGAAAAGACATATTGCGTTCACTCCAAATAAATTGGGATAAGAGCAAGTTGATGATGATGATGGTAGGTTATGACTTGGACATATACCGTCCATTCTGTCTAGGGCGACAGAAGGACGGCGCGCGGTCCCATAACCTATGTATTCCCCCCCTTCGCCATTAAATATGTTTAAAATATGTACGATGGAAGAGGAGTATATATTGCGTCCACCCTAAGTAATCGGGATAAGAGCAAGAGAATGACGTAGGATATGAATCCATATATATTGTATAAATCCGATCCCAATGCTGTACTAGCTAGAGTGTTGAATAACCAAATTGTCAATCGCATTCTTCGTTAGGAAAACATTTTACAGCGCCATCTATCAAATAGTTTTTAATACATTGTACTGACTTAACATTTTCACTTCCGCTAGAATTACCACATTTTTAATTTTGTTTTTTTCAATTTTCTTTAATATTCTTTGATATTTATTTGTGTGATCAATGAATTTGTATCAAAATGTGGATCAGAATTTAATAATAAACATTACTGTAAGCGAGCAGATTTTTATGACATATGGTGGCAATCGAGCAAGCAGCACACCTGATGGTAAGTGTCATTGCCGCCCATGGACCTTTGCAATACCAAGGGTATATCTAAGCCGCTGCCTACCAATACATACCCCAAACCCACCCAGTTGGGCTTCCGGCTCTCTCGCTTACCGAACGAAGCGCAATAACACATTGCCATTACTCAGACGTCGATCTTCTGCGAGAGTGTGGTACTACCCCGGTCGGACCGGCCCGCGGCTGTAGACAAAAAACTGTCAACAGCGTGGTTCTACCACTATAAAAATCTTTGTCCACCCGCGACAATGAACGCTGTAAAGTGTTCGAAACATCGTGACATTTATTTATCTATAAAAATAATATTATTTCATATATGCTTTTATTTTCTTTGTACAACTAAAGCATTAATCGTATTCATAGCTACAAAAGGTGTATGAATCACTCGACCTGATTACTGAAAACAGTTTCCTTGTTCGCGTCACAAATAAAAATGGATGATACCATGATGTCATTGCGAACGATGGTAATATATCTACTTGTTACATATAAAAATAGTTCTCTTATAATTAATTTTGTGTTCCATATTGTGTTATTTCAAATATGGTTGCTTTTTTTGGAGTTTTAATTTCGTGTAGTGATATTAAAAGTAAATTTTTTCATGCCTTGTTTTAAAGCGTATATTATCGTCATCATGTCAGCTTATTCACATCCCACTGCTGGACTTGATGATCCTGCTAAATGGGAGGGAAATTGACCTACTATAATAAGCTGGTCAGACGATATGGAACTGGGTTTTGTTTCTAGATTTCCTTGTAGTCTCACTCCGTTACCCCACGGGGTTTTTTTTTTTTTGGTAGGCTATGGCCCGGTCACATGTCGCCCGCATCGTCCGGCGTGACGGAAGGGCAGCGCGTGGCCCCATAACCCACCGTATTCCCTCCCCATCGCCATTGGGCCGGCCACTGGTACCGCTTACTTGCCTTCCGTGGCTAACCCCCACGGGGTAGTAATAACTGCCGTATATGTAGTAATTATAATTACCCATCTTCACTAAAGGCACCTAAATTTTAAGTAATACTTAAGGTATGAAAATGGGCATTTGGAATATAAGATAAAACCACTGCAAAAGAAAAAACTCATACACAATAGATATAAGATTGAGTCCCGCGTGTGTCAGTCATTTTTAGCTCGTAAACAACTTTTAAAAAATATCAACTTTGCACCCCAAAACAATAAACAAATAGTTAACGCTAAAGTATTTGAACATATTTTTTTTTCAATAAAATTTTCGAATTCTCTTATGTGTAGTAAATATTAATTACCTATATAAACATATGTTTATTAAACATAACAAACATATCACTTTTAGGTTACAGTTATAAACGTAATAAATGAACCTCACACTATCTTCTAGTATATATAAGACGAATATCTGAATAAAATAAATCCATATTGAGAATATAAATCATGAAAACGATAAGTCATTAAAAATCCTGTAAAAGATGCTGTAAACGGGACTTCAGCAAATTACCAATCTGGCCCATTTCGCTGGCCACGGCACGGCAATTGGCACAAATTGCCATAATTTCCATATAATCAGCTGTCAGAGCCAACCGTCGAGTTCAAAGGGAATCTATTATTTGAAGTCCATCTATAAGGCGTTTTATGAATAATTTCTATACAAATTTTCTCATTCTACCGCCCGTAATGGAGTGTTCGTTCATTTATGTTAAGCTACTTAAAACGATGTTTTAAAGTTGGTAAATAATTCAAGATTATATTAAAACTGTACTCCATGCCTACATATAAAAGGAATATTAAAACAAAGCTAAAGATTTTATCTGGCTTCACGCGTACGCTAAATTAATAAAACTCAAAAAATAAATTATTCGAATTTCACTAAGGTATATTTGTGTTTTTGGCGAAATAGGAATATAATGGCCATCACCCCTTTCTTGGTAGAAACATCGTGGACATCATAAATATCGGATAACATGACTTAAAATAACTGCAAGTAAGGGAAACTTGAAATAAAACCTCATCTTTGCAAATCTTGCTAATGACATAAAAGGCTGATGTTTCTCTTCCAGAGGAAGCCCGTACTCGAAATTGTGATGTATATTTTAAGATATGGCGCTCTAAAAATTCCCTAAGCTCAAATACTCCAAATTTTATGATGAAGAGTGACATTTTACACATTCCACTTATTGCCTTGTAACATATTTTTAACATTTTGAGCACTCACCGTTGTCATGACAACTGCTGGAACAACAAAAAATAGAAACATGTATTTTAAATATTATTAATATTAATATTATTGTTATTAATACTATTAAGAATTATGGTTAAGAAGATATACAATGCGAAAGTGGAAGGATGTAGGTAGGACCGGAGGAGACCAAGACTCACTTACTTAGACCAGATTGGTCACATACTGAAGGAAGGTGGAGTCAAGAGTCGCCGAAACCGGCGAGCGTGTATGAAGAGAATTATGAATGTTGAGGAAGCGAGTGAAGTATGTAAGGATAGAGTTCTCTGGCACTCTGTTCTCTCTGCCTACCCTGCAAGGGATATGGCGTGATGATATGTATGTATGTATAAATACTATAGTAAGAAGTGTATTCAAACATAATAATAGAAATTAAATCACACAAGTGAGGCTGCCGGTATAGCTAGTATTTTTACAATCATAGACAAAACAGTTTTCAATTAATATGGTAAATACTTGTTACCATCGATTCGAATTCTCATATTAATATTATCATTTGAAAAAGTGTCATAGGTGTACAATATATATTTAATAATTCAAGTTTTATATGCAAATAGAGTAACTAGAAACCAATCAACAGTACAGCAGCTATATAAGGTATTATACTCGTAATATAACGAAGCCTTGGGCCGTGTGAAATCATCTCTAATTATTAACAACTTTGATAAAATTATAATTTAATACGATTTGCCTTGACTTATATAGCGGTTAATATAACGGCTATCTTATAAATATATTAGATAGATAATTGTACTATAATTCGTATGGTAATGTAAGAATACTATTTATCATCCTCTTTTTTACCCTTGAATGTCGTAAAGGACAATTAAAGGATATAATATGCATATGATATATATATATATATATATATATATATATATATATGATATAAGATGATATGATATATCAGCGTGAACGAGGATAGCTGGATATTTGTCTTTTTGTTTTTTTTTTATTTTTAATCCCTGACGCAAAAAGAGGGGTGCTATAAGTTTGACGTGTCTCTCTGTGTCTGTCTGTCTGTCTGTGGCATCATAGCTCCCGAAAAGTTGTGGGCCGTTTAAAAGTTGTGGGGGGTGAAAGTGGGGAAGAATAGCTGAATGTCTGTAAATATACTCGAGTAGGGTCTCAAATGAAAACGCATCACCTGCCCATTACAAAATACATACATACATACCATCACGCCATGTCCCTTGCAGGGTAGGCAGAGATCGCATTTCGACCGCCTTAATTTTACTTTCATAATCTTTTCTGCATACCCAACTCTCGCTTCCATACAGTAATGTTAAGACAAGCACTGCGTTATGTATTGCTACACGTGCCTTCTGACTGAGGTGGTGGCTAACGAGAAGTTGCCCCAACGCTCCGTTCACTCTATTTCCCGCATTCACTCTTCGCTCTATATCAGTGGTGTACCTTCCATCTCGGCTAAATCCACATCCAAGATATACAAATTCATCCACTTGCTCCAGTGCATCATTACCTATTGTTACTCTTACATCTGTTCTGGCTTCAGCTCTTTCAAAGACCATTATTTTGGTTTTGCTCACATTCACGCGTAGACCCCTTTTCTTACAATCTTCTGTCATTGTGAAAAAATAATATGATGTAATCTTTACCTTAAATATAAATTTGAAAATTTTCCACAAGAATACACTATGTATTTACAACTTAACAAAATCTACATTATAATAAGTATGTAGGTACCTATAAAAAGTATAAAATGAACAAAAATAATTTTAAAAAAGAGATTGAGTTTTTTTTACTTTCTAAAGGGAACTTATGGAAAATGTAATTAAATAAATAATTAATAAAATAAATAAAATTAAAATGAATAAATGAATCTCGATCGATCGATTTATCTCCCCCAGAACCTCTTGAATACGAAATTTCATGGAAAACGCTTGTGCCGTAGCTGAGTATCTAAGCATATATAAATATACAGCAAATGAAGAAAGTCGCTGTCTGCTTATAATAACTTTGCTCCCATTTGGATATTATGAATACCAAGTATCTACCTCTTACTTTTTCTCTGCGGTCTTAAAAGCCAGCAGAGAGATTATAAGGAGAGTTGGCAACAGCTCTCCTCTCAGAAACGTATAACATCTCACTGCGATCACTTGCACGTTTGCTAAGTATTGCAATTATTCCAATACTTTTACCATCCAGTGAATGACCGTGTTATATGACATTCTATGGGAGATGCTTGCATTCAGCAATTAACGGCGAAAGGCTTTATAATTATAATGTGACTACTCATCTCATAGTCCTTGTGAAATCTCAGGAGAAAAGAAAGAGGTATATGCTTACTCTCGTTCCCTCTTTCTGCCTTTTTGTCTCCCTTGGTAATCTTATAACACCAACTGCTGGACCATTATAATTTTTATTGGTCAAAATATAATTTTTCTTGTATCATCATCTCATATACGTCCCACTGCTGGGCTCAAACTTCCTGTAAAATAGGATGAACACACCTTAGTCAGACTGATTGGTATAGAGAATTATTTGGAGATTTTCCTGTTCTCTCACAGATGTTATACACATGTTATATCCCTTAGTTGTGTATTTTTTTTTTTATTACAGCCACGGAAAAAGGGCGTGGTGATTTGTATTCTCACTTCGTCACCACACGAATCATTTTTCATACAGTAAAATGCATATTATTTTAATAAAACGAGATACCTGAATTTGACTACGTGAGTTTGTTAATATATAATTTTAACTTTTAAAAAAGTTGGTAAACATTTTTATAAAAGAAACTAAAATGTTCATACAACATAATATGTGCAATGGATCCCAAAATTGCCTGCATATAACAAGAAGCATGAGCCAAACTCGAAGTGAGCTGAATGGTTGCAAATAGCCTCGATGTTTTAACAAAAACAATTCCACCTTTATGAAAACCTACAATGTTTCCTAGTACAGCATTCTGTACAGAATGTAGGATAACTATGCAATTTGAGCGTGACCGTTCAAGATTAACAAAATTTAAAAGCAAACGTTTCAAAACCAAATCACCTGGCATTTTCATAAGAAGAGCTATATTTAAATATGTATGGATAGATACTGTGCCGCTTTACTAGATAGTTTAAAGCACAGATTAGTAAATAACAGATACTTCACTCGGTAGAAAATTACCAATACCTACTGCTATAATAGCCTACTCTGTCGCGTCAGCAACTGCTGCATGCTAAAATGTGCCTAAATGCTCAAGCGTACAATTGTAATTGCTTCGCACCTCGCGATCCCACAGTAATCACAGGGCTGCCTCTTCGATAAAATTCATGAGTTCTTCCGGGTTGAGAGCCCTCAGCGCTCACCCACAGTCCGGCTAAAGTTTTCATAGCCATCTGAGGCTAACAACTAAGTCATAAAAAACAAGCATATTTCAAAGGAATAATTTTGAGTTTGCCCTCATGAACTGTATCGGTGTAGAGTCTCGACAATTACCACTCTGTTGAGGGCGGTGCCAAAATTTTTTTCTAGGCAATCCTGATGTAAGCGTTTCGTAAACATAAAATGAATGCCTTCTTTCTTCAAATCCTTGCATAGCCTGATTAGTTAGATTAGTTCCCCAGATATTTTTTCTTCATCGTGTACAAAATTATTTGTCAGTAAGTTATTCCTGATACATTTAATTAAATGTGAGACTTCGAATATGTAGTAATTTTTTTTACCCCCTTTTTTTACTTGATTTGTATCCATTTACTGCACATAAGTACCAGACGCCATCGTAGGTACACGTACAAACGAATGAAATGAATAATATTTAACAACGTGCATACGCTTCGCTTGCGAAAACCGCACTAAATTTGGTCCGCAAACGGCCCGCGACCGCTTGGTCGGGCGGTAGGCAATTATAGCGCGTAAGTACATGCAGTGACGTAGGCCTGGTTTAAAGCTTATAGTTACAAGCCAGGTCCCAGATACTCTGGTCAAAACAGTGAAAAGACCCATAGTAAACTTTAACGATTTCTGTAATAGAGTTACTCTACTATCCAAAAGTGTAACCCGCCAACAAATCATCTAAGACAAGAACACAATACCGATGGTTAGCTCAAATGGTGACAGAAACACAGAGATACGGCACGTTTTGGGAGCAGCACATCGTTTGCACCCATTTTGGAGAATTTGCGTGAGATACGACTGAACCGTGGCCAATTTAAGAAAACCGAAGAGTCAAAATCAAAGAACTAACTGCATAAGAGATTATTTATTAATTTACCTGACGCTCACAAATGGATCATAATCACTATTGGTTATCGTTGTCTATACGCTCAAAGTAGAAAACCCCAAAGGAACATGCAATCATATAACATCAAGGAAGCGCCAATATACATACATATAAACCATCATAAATGTATCAAATCCACTTCAAGAAACCTTGAATAATACATTATACAACAACAATATAATAATTAAAATACAAAACATAAAAAAGGCACGGACAAAAGTCTGTAGACCAAAACTTTATTATATAAAAAAAAATACCAATAGACGCTTTAGACTCACACTTCAGGATGATATTTGATTTCTGTTCAACACATCTATGTAGATAAGACAAAAATTTACCGTTCCCATACCAAATATCCTTCCGTATGTAATACAAAAATCAACATAGGCACTAATTAGTAGCATTTCCGCTTATACACAGCCTAAGGCTTGTATTATTGTTAACGAAGTCTGCAAACGTCTATAATATTACTTGGACTCGGAACGATCAATTGTTTTGTTTCTATAAAACTTCACTCAGTTAATTTAAAGTTTGTTATAATTTAGAGGGGCTTGAGATGTCTATTGATTGAATGGTTATTTGCTTAAGATATTGTATTTTGTAAATTATAACTGTTGTAGACTTTGTTATCGTAACCCCTTTGGAATTTGGATATCGATTTTGGAATACGAACTTAGGAGTAATTTATTATTAAGGATCCTGTTTTGTTTTATGAATTGGTTGCACAGATGGTATAGCAGTTAAGATACCGACCATCCGTGCCAGTGTACAATACAGTGGTTACGCCCGATAAATCCGTCCGGGGTGAGAGAAGAAGCGGCGTACGAACCATAGACCCGCCCTACAAGTACCTCTTCACGCCGTGCGAGCGGGCCACCCGAACTCGGAATTGTTCTGAGTCTGAGTGTAATTTGTCTGCGTTAATTATACGTTTGGAAAGGGTAACGCAATACAAGGATTCTTTCCTCAGTACAAGGTCTTTAAAAAAAATCATAGCAACAACCAAATGTTTCACAGGTTTGAAAGGTATTCTTGATGTCTTGTAATTTAAACGCTCGTTTCGTATATTATTTAGGCATGTTTTAAACAGTAACTTTAGAAAATCCCTTTTAGAAGTTGTACAAGAGAGTTGATTTCTTTTATATTAAACTTTTTAAGTAGCTTATACTTTTGAAGACTTACAAAAATATTTTTTTTATTGACATAAACGTAAGCACGTTTTATTATTCTCGGTAATTTAGTTAGCAAATTGAATAAACAACTTCGTGGAAATTAGAATATTAATATAAAAATATTTTGTAAATTTCAAAATATGCTTAAATGGATACAATGAAAGTGTTTGAAATAAAACTACTTTACGGATTCTATCGCGTTTGTATTCGGGAGTCCTCCCGTGACCATGATCATTGTAAAGTGTTCGAAACGTCGGGCAATTAAAAATCAAATACAAAGGCGATAGAATCCGTAAAAGTAGTTTTATTTCAAATGTGTAATACTCGCGTAAACATTAGAAGTCACAATGAAAGTGTTTTGAAATTACTGTTATATTTTTCTTTTAATAGGTAAAAAAGGGAATTAAAATATAAATCTCATGACTGACTATTTCTACTAATCTAATGCTACGGTAGCTATATTTAATCATTTATTACCATCATCTCAGTTAATATACATTCTACTGATCGAATGTTTCATAATAGGAGTGAAATTAATCCACTACACTATGCTGATCAGACGGGTTGGGATAGCGATTTCTCCTCTTGTATAGATGTTATTCTCATACTTCCGGGTAATAAGAGTAACAGGTGATCAATTGTATTCTTACACCGTCATCACACTCAAATCAAATAAAAAAAAATATTACGCAAAAGGGCATATATATTGTCAATTATATATTTAGTTTGAAATTAATGTAATGATCTACCACCGGATGCAACGTATATTACACTTTAGTAAGAAGTTAAGATGTTGTTTTTTTTTTTTTTTTTTTCAAAATATTATTAATACAAAAAAAGATGGTCGCGCAAGTTCCGAGAAGCAACACCTGATCACGAGTTAACTACTAGAGCAGCCATCACTCCCCTCAACCACATTAGTGGGGAAGGAGAAATTTCAAATTTCAATAATTATATGTAAGTGAAATTACTAGTATCCCCTTTTTTTTTTTTTTTTTTTTTTTTTTTTTTGCGTTGGGCTATGGCCTGGTCACACCCCGCCAGATCCATCCAGGGCGACAGAAAACGGCGCGCGACACCATAGACTCGCCCGGCAATGCGCCTTTCTTCGCCGAGCGAGCGGGACCCGATCGTTGTCTTCGGTGGCACTAGCATCCCTACATGTAACGCAAACTAATCTAAATCATATTAGTACTAATTCACAAATAACACAATATAGGCGACGTAAGTCTCAGCAACGCCCTAGTTTTTTAAAGTCTTGTTGTAATTTCTTTAAATTTATTTTATGCGGTATCCGTGCAGTGGGGTAATAAGTACACGTAAATAAGTCTTCTGTTCAATAGCATTTTGAAGATCTCAGTCTACCAGCCGTAGAGAGGCCGACCGCGTGAGAACAACGACTCGGCAATACAGTTGTTTGTTGCTGGGACGTCTATGAAAATTGATTGAAATTGAAATTCTACCCGAAAGAGTAACCCGTCGGGTCAAAGACGAATGTCAAGAAATCGGTACCAGTGGTAGGTCTAATTACGATGGGAAGGGAACACAGTGGTTTATGAGGCCATACGCTTCCCTTCCGTCGGCCCGGAAGGAATGAACAGACTATATCCAGACAATAGCCTGCTCAAAAAAAGGACCTCGTAGGAAGCTGTCTCCCTTTATAGACGTATGAATTGTTGTAGTATTATTTTATCCTGGGAAGGTCATCCAATAGTGAATGTTGAGAATCTAATGGATAAAGGAATTAAAAGTTCTTTACAATATGAGCTTTCAAGTTTAGTGCACTTGCATTAGAAACATTTTGTCGAGGTACTTATCTCGAAAAACTATTTTTCCTTTCATTAAATAAAGCTTCATATCCGTTGTAGATTAAGTCGGGCACCAAATATTGCCCCAGGAAATTGATTTCTCAATATAATTAACTAAAGGGCCGGTCTGACTTCATCCGGAGAACAAGTGTTTACAATTATTTTTATCTGTAAAACCCGATTACGAAGTGAAAAATGATGTCACAAGCGGGATTCGAACCTGCGCCTATTGGGATTCCGGCCCAATCATGCTGCCACTACACCACCGTGAACTATTGTAGGACATGCAAATTTCACTTCGTATCATATTTACGTCTTTAAGGTGACATGCGCCATCTACCCGACAATGTTTACATATTTTTATCTGACTATGTCGAACCCAAAGGGAGGATCATGTGTTGGAAATAAAATTATTATTAAAGATTCCATAGAATGAGTGCACAGATGGCGTACTGGCTAAGACCTACCATGCCAGTATCATGTATTCGATTCCCACGCAGACCCATCATTCGTGCGATCCACAAAGTTTTGTTTTGAATTTGGGTGTAATTGGTCTGCAATACTTCCATGTTTGTAAAGTCCTACGCAATACAAGGATTATTTCCATAGTGCTTGGTGATCTTTTAAAAAAAATTCATTATATATTTAGTCTTGCAATGTTCTAAACTGTTTTCAGCGTTTATTATCATAGAAGATGGGTTATTATATTTACAGATTATAAGTCTATACATTCCAGCATAATTTCTAAACCATTTATGAGGCAGGTATAGATAAATTGGCTATGTCACGCTCATCTTCCTCCTTCTGTTATCACAATTATTTGAAGTCCACACAATATATACTCTTCGTCCATCATACATATTGCCGCCGAGGCATCGGGTGACTGGACAGTGGATTAGTCTGGTCGCCCGGAGTGAGGCCACCGCGTGAGGATGACGCTCCGACGGCGAAAGCTACCGGGGTGTCGACTCGAAAGGAAACCCGCGAGGGTAGATCGTCGGGTGGGCCGCCTAAGACAAAGACCAGGTTCCGGTGGCCCACTCGCACAGCGTCTATAGGTTCGTTGTTGGGCAGGTCTACGGGGTCGCATGCCGCTTATATCGTCGCCTCGGACGGATTAGCGGGGTATGACCACACCGTAGCCCGCAGCCAAAAAAAGTCATATTACAAACGTTTTTGGCAATAATTTTATAATCGTCCCTTATAACACCCATGAGTAATAGTGATATAATATGAAAGGGCTCGATTACTATTAAATATGTCATCATCATCATCATCTCAGCTCATATACGTCCCACTGTTGGGCTCGCGTCTCTTCCACAATGGGAGAGTAATTGACCTAATATACCACGCTGGTCATGCGTGTTGATATAGGGTTTTATTTAGAGTTCTCCTCCTCTTTCATAGATGTTAGATGCGTTTTATATCCCTTAGTCGTCTCTTACGTTCCTCCACGGGTAAGATAGGGAGTGGTGAAATTTATTCTTACTCCGTCACCACACGGAAAAGATTTTCTATATACAAACCAAAAACTACATGTCGGTGAAGAAAAATACTAATATGACTATTGATCCATTTAATGGTCGAAAAGATCCCAGAATATCTGCAGGTTGTAATCAACAAGAATGATTAACCAATGTGCAGTCGGTCAGACTTTATGGGAAAACAGAAATGTAAAAATAGTTTCAAATATAATCTCTACAGGTAGTAATCCTATAAATAAAAATAAAATAAAAACATTTAAATTCGTAAAAATATTTGTATGTGAAGGAATTGAAATGGAAGTAATAGTGAAATATACGTAAGCCGTAATTTTCGCACCAAATTTCTATGTTGGAATTAAAATTTAACACACGTATTTGTTATAAACTGAGCGAGAAACACTTAAAGTTTCCGCTTGACCTGTATTTGAGTTTTGGAAGGCGTTTTAAGATCAGGCCTTTGTCTTCTGAATTTTCGTAAATTGAACCCGATTTCTGTTGCGACCCAATTAGCTGTTTATTTGTACGAACTGGGCTATCGAAGTACTCTCGATTTTTTTTAAATATTTTATAATAAGTAGTTAACGTTGTTTTTTAAATCTATTTCGTGCAACTTGGAGGTACAAATGTGTAAATATCCAATAGCGATTCAAATGGAAGGTCATTATTAAAATTGTTTTCTTTTTATGTAAAATCGTACAATATAGAAAAAAAAATTAAAAGTTCGTGCGTACTACCCATATCAGAAGTGAAACTTCTTGGGCAAATAATTTTTTAAATCTCATTTACATACATCAATCAATAGCGTGTATTTTTCTTTATCTCCCTTTCTCTATCGCTCTCTCTCTCACTCGCTCCTTCCCTCCTCTCGCTCCATGGCGTATGTGCGTTATGCGCCGTTCGCCATATCTTACTCTCTCTCAATCTTTCTCGCTAGCGCTCTCCCACCTTTCGTTTCATGGCGCTGTGCGTGATGCGACGTTTACTCTATCTCACTCTCTCTCTCTCTCTCTTTCTTAGTCTTGTCATAAATACTGTTACAATTAAAAATAAACAAAATATTACATTTGAATTTGAAGCTGTTATTTTTATATGATTGTTTATTGTGTTTTCTCATTTTGGCGCCAATACATTGTACAATATTTTAGTACATACATACACACACACATACATATCATCACGCCATATCCCTTGCAGGGTAGGCAGAGAGAACAGAGTGCCAGACAACTCTATCTCTGCATACTTCACTCGCTTCCTCAACATTCATAATTCTCTTCATACACGCTCGCCGGTTTCGGAGACTCTTGGCTCCACCTTCCTTCAGTACATGACCGATCTGGTCTAGGTAGGCTAGTCTCGGTCTCCCTCGGTACCTACATCCTTCCACTTTCGCATTGTATATCTTCTTAACCAGGCGTTCGTTCGGCATTCTTTCCACATGTCCGAACCATCGGAGCATTCCCTTTCGCATCTTTACACCAATACTCTGTTTCATACCTACTCGCTCTCTTACGTCGTCGTTACGAATGCGGTCGGTCAGCCTAACTCCACAGATTTTCCGCAGAGATCGCATTTCGACCGCATTAATTTTACTATCATACTCTTTTCTGCATACCCAACTCTGGCTTCAATACAGTAATGTTGGGACAAGCACTGCGTTATGTATTGCTACACGTGCCTTCTGGCTGAGGTGGTGGCTGCCGAGAAGTTGCCCCAACGCTCCGTTCACTCTATTTCCCGCATTCACTCTTCGCTCTATATCAGTGGTGTACCTTCCATCTCGGCTAAATCCACATCCAAGATATACAAATTCATCCACTTGCTCTAGTACATCGTTACCTATTGTTACTCTTACATCTGTTCTGGTTTTATCTCTTTCAAAGACCATTATTTTGGTTTTGCTCACATTCATATTTTGGTATATTATTGTAAAATGGAGTAGGGTGATAAACAGAACCGAATCGCTGGGATTGCATTACATAAAGTAGGTATGGAGCCAAATACAATTTTTAAAACTCTCCATATGCTTGGTATTAGTAAAATGTTTGTGTACTGGGCTTTTAATAGGTACAATGAGACCTCCTCTGTTTGTGACAGAAAATGATCTGGCCATCCACGTAGTGTTCCTACAATAAAGGTGGTTAAAGCAGTAAGGGAAAGAATTCGAAGAAATCTTGTCAGAAAGCAAAAGAGTTTATCTCGGGAGATGCAGATAGCACCTAGAACCAAGTCGCGTACTTTAAAAGATGACTTAGGACTGGCAGCCTGTAAGAGAGTAGGTCTTTTATAGGCTGTCATTTCTTAACTGATAATTTAAAAAAGAATAGGGTGGTAAAATCGAAACAACTACTGAAGCGATACGCAAAGGGTGGTCACAGAAATTTTTTGTTTATTGATGAGATTTTTTTTGCAATTGAGCAACATTTTAACAAACAAAATGACCGCATTCATGCCCAAAGCTCTAAATAAATTTCCCAATTAGTCGACAGAGTGCAACGTGGGCATTATCCGACTTCAGTGATTGTTTGGTGGGGTATTGGCTATCAAGGAGTGGCTGAGCCCTACTATTGTGGAAAAGGTATCAAAACATCGCCACAAGTGTATCAAGATACCATTCTTGAGAAGGTAGTGAAGCCCCTTAACAACACCATGTTCAATAACCAAGAATAGTCCTTCCAGCAAGACTTGGCGCCGGGTCATAAAGCTCGGTCTACGCAGTCTTGGTTGGAAACTAACGTTTCGTACTTCATCAAAGCTGAAGACTGGCCGTCGTCTAGTCCCGATCTTAATCCGCTGGATTATGATTTACGGTCAGTTTTAGAGAGTACGGTTTGCACTAAACGCCATGATAATTTGGAATCCCTAAAACAATCCATACGATTGGCAGTAAAAAAATTGGCCATGAAAAGAGTGCGTGCTTCTATCGACAACTGGCCTCAATGTTTAAAGGACTGTATTGCAGCCAATGAAGACCACTTCAAATAAGCTTTTATATTTTAAATTGTTTTATTTATGTACTCGTATTAAACTAACACACTGTAAAAGTAATAAATGTTATTTACAATAGAATTATTTTTTGTTACGGTATTTATGGCAAGATATATCTGGATTTTAGATTAATATACAATATTAGATTTTTTAATATTTAAATTAAAAATAAAATAAAACTATTTTTACGAATTTTATTTATTTGTATCTGATTTTATTTGCTGAATAATTCGGACATTTTAGAGAATTTGTGGTGAAGAGAGGATGAAGGTATCTAATCCTTAAAATAAGATGACATTTATAAAAACCTTTTTGTTACTTATATTTACATAAGATCGATAAAATAATCTAGGTCATCGCCATCATCTCAGCTTATCTATGTCCCACTGTTCAGCTCGAGCCTCCACCGTAATGGGAGAGGGAAATTGATCTGCTATACCACGCTGGTCAGACGTGCTGGCATAGGCTTTTGTTTCAAGTTTTCCTTCTCTTGCATAGATGTTATATGCGTTTTACATCTCTTACGATCACCCACGGGAAGATAGAAGATAGGTGGTGAATTATATTTTCGCTCCGTCATCATACGGATAAATCTATGTCATACCAACATGAAAATGATATTTAGGTCACAGACAAACATCAGTATAATTCGCGGGGCCTCAATAATTACGTACTAAAAAATTCATCTATTTAACTACATTCATTATAATGTAAGACACGCAAACTTTTAAACTATAATATATATATTTTTTAATAAGTTAAAATTGTGAATCCGAAATACCGTGACATTTATCAGCACGCGGCTCGATGAGTGATGAGACTCTTCGTGATCTGGACAGGTTATGACAGAACGCGTCCAAGGGATTTACGCACTAGACACAGAAAACGCACAAGTTATACATAACTTTAAACAATATTATTTAAAAATGGGGGAAAGGCCTACCAATTTCTCACGATTAATCAATATAACGCACACCTTAAGATAGAAAGGAATACGGAATAGGAGAAAGTGGAATAGAATATAAGAAATTCTTACACCTATAGGATAAGCAACGTTCAGAACTTGAACTTGCAATTATCCGCAGAAATTCGAATAATGATTCGGAAACGTGCTTCGCTTTTAAACGAAGCATCCTCAGGCAGAATCGGCATTAAATGCGTGCATTTATAAATAAAGAAATAAATGTTTTTTATATTATAGAAGAGACCATACCGAGCAGAGATTAAGCTGAAAGAGCTAAGTTAAATTAAAGTAGATTGAGCGTAAAACGTTTCCACTTTTTGCGTTTATATCATCCAGTGCGTAGATCGGATATTTTAATAGTAATACACAAACAAAACTTTACGCGTGGCTTTAGGAAAATTGCTTGCTTTTTTTTTCACCGACAATATTAATTATGTCATCATGGTAGGGGGCAAATTAAATTGCCGATAGTGGGGGTTACCAGCTAAATGGAATTTTCACAACTGCTATTTACGCGTTTTATGGAAAAATTAACATTAATTTTACGTATAAAACGTGTTTGATGTTCGTAAATTGATGTCGTTTGATTGGTTTTGATGGAAAGCGGGCTATGTTTTTGTCCTGTATATGAAAATTACTGTTATTAATTGATTGTGTAAATAGCAGAGTGATCAAAACAGTGAACGTTCGCCTTAACATTATTGAGTTCGATTTCCACATCTGACAATTTTATGTACGAATTAGAAATGGTTTTGGATAAAATTTGATTGGTTATTAAAATTTATCATATGGTTTTTATGAAAATATATTTTAACTGCCTTATTAATAATAATAAATTTGATAAACGTGATATAATAATGCTTCTTTATATGTATACTTATCCATGTAGTATGATTATCACTCTATTCTTATTCATGAGTGATCGCAAAAAGCGATTTAGGAACGCAATCAGGTAACATTATTGCAAAAGAAGGTAAACTGCAAATAAAAAGCTATACTAACCTCCCTGATCAGCGCTGTGTAATGGGCCAGTATCCCTCCCAAAGTGACAGAATCTCGAGTCCAGAAGCAGGACATATGATTTTAGATGATATACGAGTATATGATACTTCTGTAGTTGTGTATGTGACTGAACTAGAAGTGGCACAGGGTTCGATTTTTCCTACTCTGGCACAGATGGTATGTATATATTATATCCCTTAGTCGTGTTTAACGATACCATTAGGCAAGAGGAAAGACCTCCATTAAGATGGTAAACCTTCTTACGTGGAAAAATCTAAGTCAACCATCTCCTAATTATCACAATATTTCAGGTGAGTATTACTGCTCACTCAATTAACGCTCATTTAGTATTTTTTTAAGATACCCAAAGAAAAGTGATGGTGACATATTTTATTTTTAACCCATCACCGCAAGGGGACAATAAAAATACTCTTCTATAAAATAAAAATACATTTATATAAATAAATAAATATAAATATTTATGTGTAGTGAATGCAACGTAAAGGCGTTGCCCGCCCATAATATATTGCCAGTTTTATCCCGCGGCATCGCCCGCGAGGGTGTTTTAAATTATTTTATGGACTAGTTTATGGCCGCTGTAAAAGTCAACAGAGTAAGAACTATGAATACGACACATAAAGTATGGTAATAAGTAGCTTTTGTTATTTAGTCGGTCTCCCGCAAGTAACAATTGTTTGTGAATCTTATAACATTATATTAACTTAAGGATTTTATGTTAGTTAAGTTAAAATATTAAGTAAAAATAATGTGTGCATGTGGTGATGCAATAAGTATACAATTATCCCCATAATTGCTCATGGGAGTCGTAAAAATCGGGTAAGGTTCTTATCAAAAAATTTGGTAGAATCTCTCTCCTAGAAAACGAATAACATCTCACCGCGATTACCAACTTTTCTGCCAAGCTTAGAGGTTATGACTAATGCCATCTTTAGTGTGGAAGGCTTACGCCCAACAGTGAAAAACAAAAAAATTAATGGATGATGATAATGTAAAAAAACGTTATAAAAATTGTATCGATAACATTTATAGTGGTAGGTAGGTATTTTAATAGTGGTCCACGCTGTGGACAGTTTTCTGTGTACAGCCGTGGGCCGGTCCGTCCGAGGTAGTACCACACTCTTGCAAAAAATCGACGTCTGAGCAGCAAAACGAAGCACAGCATGCTGCTGTGCTTCGTTCGGTGAGCGAGAGAGCCAACTTTTTGGGTGGGTTTGGGATTTTAATTGGTAGTACCCTGTAGGTACCCTGGTATGGCGAAGCTCTATGAGTGGCAGTAACACTTACCATCAGGTGTGCTGCTTGCTCGTTTGCCACCAAAGGCAATAAAAAAAAACATATTTTTGTGTCACAAAAAATTGTGTAGTGTTAAATCATAGTTTTTATTGGGGCAAAAAAAAAAGAAAATAAAATAGCCACGATGCAGATATTTTCCTAGTTCCAGCCATAAATGGGTCGTCTACGTCGCTATAATCCAGTTGCACACTGACTAATCCGATAAAAGCGGCGGATGGAACAGCTTACAACCCCATAACCCGTATTATGCTATACTATCACTATTTGGATGAATCACCAGCACCGAGACTTTATCGATGGAGAATGAACATGACTCTGCAACTAGAACAGCTTACATTTTAAACATGTATATTTTATTTTAAAGGCGCCATACATATATACAATTCAGTAATTATCTATTGCGATAACAAGTACGTATTTCAAGCAAGGTTAAACTAGAATTGATGTCGGGTGCCCAGAAGATATTATGAGCTGTACTTTAATAATAATATATCGAGTAAGTCGTAATGGGCAGTGTATGCTCTATTAACCGCTGAGCTATTGCGACACGCTAATCACAATCATCTGGGGCTCGGCAGAGGTACTCGTTTCGGTTAAGTGTGTACATCTGCTGGGAGATATGGTTCGTTATTTTATCACAATTATACTAAAATTGGTTCATTTGTAAAGTGTAGTCATATCTATGATATGAAAGTTATCTAATTTAATTAATGTGACGTTAATTTGCACTTATGATTTGTATTTTTCAATAGTTGTATAATTTAAAAGTAATGTCTGCTACAAAAAAAAAACATATTAAAAAAAAAGAAAAATCATCTGATTTAATATATAAACATTGATGAATGGCTTTTATTTTATTTATTAAACGCTTGATATACTATGCTTTCCATCATGATCGTCGTCTTTTATTTTAATTACTTGGGTGACCCCAAGTAATTAAAATACAATAAAGTAATTATAACACAATATGTCCTCTTTTTCTATATAACTCTATCAGTTATATCTTTAGTCACTCTTTATCCATCCATGTCATAGTTCAGGTAATCCATCCATTTATTCTCTGGGCTTTCCTTACCTAGAGTTTTCAACATACTTAAAACATTTCTCACAGCATTATTTGCATCCCGTTTCATGGCTTGTGTATACCATGTCAAGCGTTTACTTTTTAACTTTTACGTCACTGATGCAACTTTCAAATTGCCTCCAATACGGTAATTTCTTATTTTAGCTAATCTTGTTACACCACACATTTTATTAAGATGTTGTAAATTTTGTTTTTAGTTTAAGAGAGAGTAGCCCTTCAAATTAGTTTCTGAAATTCTTGTAAATGTAAGATTGAAGTAGATGTCATCCATAATACTTTCCACACCCAAATAAATTCATTATTATTATATCATATTGATTTAAATAATAAGAAATTATTTTGTTGATATCGTGACATTTATTTGTAACTAGCGACCTACCTTCGCTTCGCTTCGATATCACTTGTTCTGACCCTACATATTAAATTTCTGCAAACTTTTAAGATATTTGAATTCATTTTGAATGACATTTATTTGACTGCATAGATGGCGTAGTAGTAAGACCGACCTTCCGTACCAGTACCCTTTCCACGCCGGACAAATTATTGTTCTGAGTCTATGTTGTAAAAGGTACTTTTAATCTATATTAATCATATTGCGAGGAACTTTGTGAATATACAATCAACGGCCATAAATTACATTCAAACTTTAAACAATAATTTATGCATCGAATTAATTATTGTCCTCCGAGGAATTCTAACCCCGATACTAATTGCAATAGGTCTATAACTTAAAAACTATGCTATCTATATAATTAGATGCAGATTTATTATATCAATGAACAAGAAACCATTCTCACCAACGGGTGTACAGCCTACAGAGTTGATATAACGGTCATTATCCGAAATTGTCCATTATTGTTTGCCTAGCCCACTCAACGAAAACATTCATTTACCTGTGACATTGTACATGTAATGAACTCACACGATTTATATAAGAACATGATTGTATATTGCACCAAACTATATCACAAAATAAATTACTTTACGCACTGATTTATCTCTACTGAGGTGTTGTTTTTTGGAGTTTACTCCTTAAGAATCGATTTTCATATAAGGCGCCCGGTATGAGAAAAATTTGAGAAGTAAAATCTAGTGATCGAATGACCTCGTTACGTTTTTGGTGCGCAACCAATTCTGCGCACCTTTCTCTTTCTGATGTGAGATAATACTTCACTGAACAGTTTTAATAAATGTAAATAAAAATATACATATTATTTTTAGTCAAATGAGCTTTTTTTGCGCCTGTTTTGATAATCGTACTTAAGGAGTAAACTCCAGTCGTGCGTCGGAGCTGACACACAAACTTTTTTTATGATTTTTTTTATTGCTTATGGTGGCAAACGGACAAGCAGCATTCCTGATGGTAATTGCTACTGCCGCCCATGGACCTTTCCAGGGGTACAGTTAGGCCGCTTCCTACTAATGAAAACCCCAAATTCACCCAGAACATTGAACTTCCGGCTCTCTCGTTCCCCGAGCGAAGCACAGCAGCATATTGTCACTGTTCAGATGTCAATTTTCTGTGAGAGTATGGCAATACTCCGGCCGCCCCGTGGTTGTAGGCAGAAAACTGTCAACAGTGTGATTCTAACACTATTAGTCATGGCTGATTTTACTGTATTTATTTCCTACAATCCACTTCATATCTTACCCGTGGGTAAGCTTAAGATACTACTAAGGGATATAAAGCGCATATAACATCTATGCGAGAGATGGAAAACTCGGAACAAAACCTTATTTACACGTCTGATCAGCGTGGTATAGTAGGTCAATTGCTCTCCCATTACGGAGGAGGCTCAATTCCAACAGTGGGACGTGTATGAGCTGAGATGAGATGAGATGAAATTCTAAGAAATAAATATGTATATTTTATTCTATTAACAATTCTTAAATATTAATTTTATCACGTGGAGACTTTTCACTTCGCTACAAAAACTTTACTATAAACCCAGTAAAGCATTTGCAAAGCGACCAGAGCGAGATCTTAACTCTACCATAGATAAATCATTCCTACATGCTTAATATGTTAAGGTTGTCAATCATATTTGATAAATAATTATTTTAGTTGGAATTCAAAATATTGAAATCAAACTAATGCAAATAGTAGATTAGGTGATATATTCAGTTGTAAATATCATATTTAGAGTTTTCCATTTCAGATTTTTAAAGGACAATACATTTAAGAAATATTTATATCGTGGAAGAATTTAGAAAAATTCTAATTGTACACAAATTATGCCGAGACTCAGAAGAACAACTTGCAAATCGCCCAAAATATTGTTCTGCATGAGAATCGAATACACGACACTTGGCCGGCTTCGTAAATACTACGCTATCACTCTCTTTCATACATACTACGCTATCAATCATTATATTTTCTTTTTGTTCATTTCAAAAATAATCTTTAAGTTACTTTCAGTACTTAAGTTAAAGCTTTTGTGTTAATAAAACTGTACTTTAAGTTATTTTATGAAATAAATCGAAAGGTATCAGATTGTATTTTTATTAAATATGAAAATAACACGTCCTGTGTAGTTTCTTTTATTGTAATGAAAAGGAAAACATGGTAACCTGAAAATAAAAAAAAATCATAGAATAATAATTGAGTACTACATCCAAGGTAGACTAATCGGAAACCTATTGGTCTTAATTTGAGTTATAATAGGCTATAAAGGATGCAGTTACCCATTTTTTCAAATCGCAAGTGATTCTTACAAGAAAGTGAATTCTTCCAAGGTAACTCTTTAATACTTTTAGTAAAAACATCATCAAATAATGTACAACTAAAAGACTTTTTTGCATAATAGATATTCAGTATTTTTGACAACCCTATGTACAATAAGGACGGTTACACACTGAGGAGGGAATAGTTAAGAAACTCGATTGCTACACGGTACCGCCAATCGGTACTAACATTACTTGTTAGATACACTTGTGGCCTAAAATATTGATACAACAGTTTTGTATGACAGTTTTGGATGTTCAAAATGTTTTTATGAGATAACTTCTAGAACTCACTTTGGTACTTTGAAATGATAGGCGGAATTTTAATACTTACATTTATGTAATGTGATTTTTGAGGCTGACATAAAAGGTGATGAGCCTATTAACATATATGTACAGATAAAAAATACAGTTGTATGGACCGTGTTACTTACTAGAATTTCTATTTACGAATATTGGGCTATAGCCATTTTTTTTTAATTCCTTATGGTGGCAAATGAGCAAGCAGCACACCTGATGGTAAGTGCTGCTGCTTATGAACTTCTACAATACTAGAAGAACAACAAGGCCACTGCTTATCAACCAAAATCTACCCAAGCTGGGCTTCCGTCTCTCTTATTCACCAAACATCACCCGCAGAGAGGCTTACCGTGTAAGGGCGACGCCTCAGCAACAAGACGGGGTGTCACTGAGGGCTGATATCTGAAAAGTTAACTCGCCAGGCTGGCCATCGACGTCAAGGATTCAATACCAGTGGCTGGCCCAATGGTGATAGGGTGGGAATACGATGGGTTGGGAGGCCATACGTCGCCCTTTCGCCGCCACGAACGGAAAAGGTGACATGTGTCCAGACCATAGCCTTTACACTATTAGTCGGAATATCTAATTATACTTGTGTATATAAAAAAAAATTGTTATTCGTCAGCATATTCACTTATGGATAGGCCCCCTCGAAAGAAAATAAATAAATAATCGCCATGCTTGGCAGACGGACTGGTGATCACAGTAGGTGTTGTCTCCCAGGAGAGCACTCTTTTCCATTCTCCTGATGATCCTACTTCTGATTTTTACAACACCTACATTATCATCATTGTTATCCTGCTCTTATCCTAATAACGTGTCCATCCTGCTCTTATCCTTATAACGTAATTAATGCAATATATACTCCCCTTCCATTGTACATATAACAAAAGTTATTGGCAATATGTTATTGCAATAATTAAAATATTTGAAATTCACATTAAAACATAACACAAAATGCGTTTATATCACTAGACGATCTGTACAGTCAGGAAATTTAAAGATAAGATATTATATTTGCATAAATTTATCAACATTTACGAATTGTGGATAGTATGACCTATATATGGCCAGATATTTAAACTCTTTGCATAGTGGTATTTCCCAAGAAGCACTATTGGTAATAACTATTGCCAAGTTTTGTAGTATATAAGATGATGAAAAAGTAGTACCTATTACATCGACCTCAAGTAATTGAAAGTAAAAGAATGATAATGATGGATGGTGTTATTTAAAATTTGATGCATTTTGTTTGTCCTTTAGTGTATACTGCGAGTACTTGCTAGTACGTTAAAGTTGTTTAACTATTCTACCAACATCAAATGTTCGTGCGGACCAATACAACAACATTCACGTTGCAATTATATACCGTATATTGTTCGAACTCAATTATATCAGAATACTATCAAAATATGAATGTGAAAATGGGAGCCAAATTCAATGGTATAATAATTATTGTCGACTTCACAGATAAAACATTTGAGATCTAAGTGGGTGCCAAATTCTATTGACAATAATAAAATTTATTTATTTAAGTAAAATAATAATATTCTTTGTTTTTTTTCTATTATAAAAAGGTTTTATTTGTTATGATTTTTTAAACGAATACAAGGGGAAGACCGCGTCATACTTTTCTGCACCAAATCGGAGATGTGTTCACGAGAGGTCTTATTAAGAGTATGCGTAATCGTAGAACATGCATGAAGACTATTATGAGTGTGAATGAAGCGATGGAAGTATGCCAGGATCGTGGTTTGTGGCAATCCGTAGTCTCTGCCTACCCCTCTGGGAAACAGGCGTGAGGCTATGTATGTATGTATTTTTTAAATTCATCATTATAATGTCATCTCATTTATATCCCACTGTTTGGCTCGAACCTCCTCCGTAATAGGAGGGAAATTGACCTTTTATACCACGCTGGTCAGACGTGTCGATATAGGGTTTTGTTGCAAGTTTTTCTTCTCTTGCATAGATGTGATATGCGTTTTATATCCCTTAGTCGTCTCTTACGATCACTCTATCACTCTATTCTCTTCTATTCTTACTCCCTCACCACACAGATAGTCTTTTTTAATTTTCATAGTACAATTATTTATATAAACCTAATACTTGTGATTTGAACTTCAACATTTGACTTGGCAAATTTTCAAATGCGTCTATTTACCGCCATATTTAATAATTATTATCATTGTTATATGAAAGTTATGACTATTATACTATAAGGTTCTATTTTCCAAATATTTGATTTGTTGCTAAAAACTTTATATTGTGGCTGTTAAATATATATTCTAAATTTGATACAGTTTATGTTCAATAGTTTTTCAGTTATGAAGGGGTCAAAAGTGGGTCGAAAGGTTTCGTGCAAAATACACTCGGTACGCGATTCGTCAATTCTCTTTTGCTTAAACTTAGCTTGACACTTCATCGCGTGTATAGACTAATGAGCTTTAATGTTTGTTCAAGTAGTTGTTTGGTTTTTACATTATTATATAATTCTTTATATTTTTTTATTATTATATTTTTTTATGAAATATTACATATATACTAGCTTTTAGCCGCGCCTTCACTCGCGTTGAAACTCTTAATTAAATATCAAAGATTTTACAAAGGGGAAAAAGAAATATTTAACAGATATGTTTGTTTGTCAAAAAATTTGAAAATCTAGCATCTTCAACCTCAATAAAGTGCAAACCCTAGGTGCTGTATTACCGATGATCAAATTAATATCTCACATCTACCATTTATCATCTTTTCTCAATCTACCATCTTTTCTACTCTCGATCTATCATGTTTTAATATTAAGTACCCTATATCCTTTCTAATACCTGGAAGACTATATGTACAAAGTTTTATAATAATCAGTTAGGTAATTTTGGCGTGAAAGCATAACAAATAAATTAACGTTTAGTTTAGTACTTCAGGAGTCCATCGCGGACAAACAACGTAACGCGTAATTTATATATGTTAAAGATATAATATAATATATATTTTTTTAAATAAAGACATCACCCTGCAGTAAATAAATAATCCTTGAATTGCGGGGGACTTTACAAACATACACATAAAAATGACACCCAGACTGAGAACAACACTTTATGGATCACACAAAGTATTGTCCTGCGTGGGAATCGAACCCACGGCACTGGTACGGAAGGTCGATACCTGTCTGTCCATCATCATCATCATTCTCCTACTCTTATCCCAATTACTTGGGGTCGATACAATATGTACTCTTCTTTCACAGTACGTATTGTACAAGTTATTGGTAATAGTTTTATGACCGGCCGTCTGACAGACGTCAACCCTCCTTGGGAATGTAATTGTTGACCAAACGCCATCTGATGGAGTTGGCCCACGTCGTTATAAGACTTTTAGTCGTCTTTTATAACATCCACGAGCAAAGTAAGGGTTAGTAGTATTCGTAGCCACTACCACACAGCTTACTCTAGTACTGTCCATGAGTGACAATTACTACTTACCATCAGATTTTTGGTCGTTTACAAACAGAGACAATAAAGACATAAATACAGTGTCATATCTATTATCTACATAATACTATATAGTGCATTACAATTCTGTCATCAAATAACCCATTTACACAAGTCCAAGTAACACATCTATGCTCAATACAGCTATAAATCTCCATATTAATGTTCAATGAACAGCGTCTTTTATAGAATGAGGTCGAGTACGTTGATCGGTTCTATGTTATCTACTGATCACAGTTTTTCAAACTTTTATTCATACCTTTTTCATTCATACTATATACCCCCCTTATTCAATTTACAAAATAAATTTTGCACAGATGACCATCTAATACCCACCCATCAAATATAATAATTTGTGCAATTCATAATTGTGGCACTAAATCATCATTCATCATCATCATCATTATCATCATCTCAGCTCATATATGTCCCACTGTTGGACTCGAGACTCCTCTGTAATGGGAGGGAAATGGATCTACTATACCGCGCTTGTCAGACGTGTTGGATTATCCTGTTCTTACCCAATTAATTGGGGTCGTTGTAATATATACTCGTACATTATTGTTAGTATATAGTTATTGGCAGTACTTTTATGACCGGCTGCCTGCTGGACGTCAAGCCTCCTTGGAACTGTGATTGTTGATCAAACGGCATCAGCTTGAGTTGGCTCAGGTTGATACAAATCTATTTGTTGGCTTTCGACATCCACGAGTAAAGTAAGGGTTGGTAGTGTTTGCAGCTACTACAACAAAGCAATACCCATAACTGTTGTTCTGAATTTGAATGAAATTTCTGTCCCTTAATTCTATATTTATAAATGCCCACTCAATACAATAATTATTAGCTTATGGTAACATATTATCATTTTAAGTAGAAAATAATTTGATTATATTGCTTTTTTCTTCTTCGTCCCAAATATATTCCATAGTTAGGTGCCTCCTTCAATTAAGTTCATTTATATTTATGCCGTGTGGTGACGGAATAAGAATACTATTCACCACCCCATATCTTACTCGTGGGCGATCGTACGAGACGACTAAGAGATATAAAACGCATATAACATCTATGCGAGAGAAGGAAAACTCGAAACAAAGCCCTGTACCAACATGTCTGAACAGCGCGGTACAGTAGGTTAATTTCTCTGCCATTAGGGAGGAGGCCCGAGCCCAACAGTGGGATATTTTTGGGCTATGATGATGATGATGATATTACTTCTGTGTGGTGAAGGAATAAGAATGCAATTCACCACCCTCTATCTTACCCGTTGATGATCGTAAAAGATGACTAAGGAATATAAAATGCATATAACATCTATGCAAGAGAAGGACAACTCGAAACAAAACCCTATACCAACACGTTTGACCATCATGGTATACTAGGTCAATTTACCTTCCATTCCAGAGGAGGCTTTAGCCCAGCAGTGGGACGAGATAATAATATAAGAGCTGAGATAATGATGATGATATTATACTACGCTGACCAGAGGCCATGAAATATAGTTTTATGAAGTTTTCTTCCTTTTTTTGCAGATATGTTATATGCTCATATTTTTTTTTATGATACCCATGAGAAATTAAAGTATGGTGACCATTTTATTCTTATCCATCATCACAAATCAAATCATTTATTATGCATAAGACCCATAGGGACACTTACGTATTGTCAATCTTACATTATTGTTTTTTTTAAATTAATTTTAATTAATCTATTACCGGATCGGAAAGCAGCCACATACTGAGAAGATCCGACAAGAAACTCAGTGGGATTGTCATTTTTTTTTTATTATATATTTTCACGAAAGTGATTGGTTACCTGTTTAATTTATGTTAGCTCCGGAGAGATGCCCTTCGAGTAAGGATTATTTTTTTAAATTTTGTATATAGTATAAAATTAAATTAAGAATATATATAAAACAAAGAAGAAACAAAAATGGCTGGACCAAACCACAATTTGCTTCAATAAATATTGCCAAATTCATTCAAATTTTCTATTATAATATCATATTAAGTACGAGCGGGTTACCCAAACAAGTACCATCACCCGTCAATGTTCTCTGTTGCGTGGCATTATTGTTCACAGTCAGCTACTCAACATATACTACTAATCGCATATAAGTATCTATGTGAAACTCGATTCTTAAATATTGAACATATAAAAAAAAACTTTGAGAATCGTTGTTAGATGAGCTATCTATATGTTTATATGTGTGCATCAAGCTCGGCAACTGATCGACCGATTTAGATTAAATTTTATGTTAATGTCGTCTTTGGCAACTCAATTTTGTAGATAATGGGTTCTGATTATTTACTATAAGTACTGGCCGTTTGTTTTTGTGACTCCCTCTGATGTGGAATTTTGTTTTGATAGGTTAGAAAGCTCATCATATGGAAACTTTCTATCTCTTAAGATAAAGGTTTATGAAAATCAGTGTTCATATTTTTTCTACATACCATCAGTCAGTACTCATGGGTATGAGGGAAGGGGTTCCTTCCCACTTATACCATTCGTTCTCATCCATCACCACTCACCCCATCCATCACCATAGGATTTTTCTTTCTATTTCTTTTTTTCAAATCGTAACACCGCACATAAAAGACGTAATCCTTGTATTGCGGGGGAATTTACCAACGTATAATTTACCAACGTATAATTTACCAACGTATAATTTTTAAGAAGATATACAATGCGAAAGTGGAAGGATGTAGGTACCGGGGGGTCTCCCCCGGTACCTACATCCTTCCACAAGACTCACCTACCTAGACCAGATTGGTCACGTGCTGAAAGAAGGTGGAGTCAAGTGTCTCCGAAACCGGCGAGCGTGTATGAAGAGAATTATGAATGTTGAAGAAGCGAGTGAAGTATGCAAGGATAGAGTTCTCTGGCACTCTGTTCTCTCTGCCTACCCTGCAAGGGATATGGCGTGATGATATGTATGTATGTATGTATAATTTACCAACGTATAATTTACCAACGTATAATTTTTGGATAAATATTATACCCAGACTTAGAACAAGAATTTGTGGATCACACACAGTATTATTCTGCATGGGAATCGAACCTGCGGCACTGGCATGGTAGGTCGGTATTTTAACCACTTCCCCATCTGTGCCCGTCTACCGTCATCCCATCCATTCCCAACCATTACCATATCCAAGTTCGTCTCCACTTAAAATATTTATGTATCTTCATCTGTCCATCTATACATAAGAGTCAGCTGTCGTGCAGCATATCTTGCACACTTCAGCTGTGTACAATATAGATATATACGAGTAAAAGTACTAAATAAAAATATGAGCTCGGAACGAGAACTAATAAATACTCTAGAATATTAATTCATCTCAGCTCATATATGTCCCACTGTTGGGCTCCAGCCTCCTCCATAATTTGAGGGAAATTGACCTACTATACCACGTTGGTCAAACGTGTTGGTTTTGTTTCGAGGTTTCCTTCTCTCGCATAGATGTTGTATGCGTTTTATATCCCTTAGTCGTCTTGTACGATCACCCACAGGTAAAACAGAGGGTGGTGAATTGTATTCTTACTCCGTCACCACACGAAAAGAAAAAAATATTAATTAGATTAGAGATAATATCGAAGAAAACGAAAATTAGGCCTTCTTTTACTTCGACTTGCTCTTGTGTAACATTCGAATTCGGATGTCTTACCGATCCGAGCCCGTGATATATTTCTATAGAGAGTCCGATACCGTGATCTATTTCTATAACTGAGAATTGCCTTCAGGATATAAATAATATAATTCCGAATTGCATTTTCACTCTGACACTATAAAATATGATAATGTTCCTGGCATATATCCGGCAGTGAATTTCTATTAAGATATTATACGTTTGTACGTATATATCTAAACTCCGCGTGAACATCAAAAACCACACAACATCTAAGTAAAACGTATATAATTGTGACGTCACAACGCAGTAAACATGTGTTCCCTCAATTTCTTTCAACATTAACAACCACATACACAAACAGTATGTCCGCGACATCGCACATGTGCTTAATTGGGGCATGCGTGTGATGCGCAAGTAGCCGACTTAGACTCGACATATAAGCAAGAACACGTACTACGACATCTTAGCAAGGATATGACCTATATTTGCAAGACGTAACCTTTACTTATTTTTTTTTTATATTACATTTGGGATAAAAAAATTAACTTAGTTGGAAGGTCATCTCACTGGTGCTATATACTTGCTAATCTTTTAATCATCATCATTAGCCTGCTCTGATCCCTATTATTTGAAGTTGATAATATATATATACACGTATATATTGCAAAAGTTATTGGCAATAGTTTTATGATCGGCCTCCCGCCTGACGTTAACCCTCCTTAGGAATTATTACATTCCCAAGGAGGGTAGTAGCCGTTGTCAGGCAAGCAGGAATTCAAAAAACTATTTTCAAAACCTTTGAAATATGGATCATAGAAAAAGAATATATGTATATTATATCGATCCTAATTGTTATAAGAGTAGGATAATAATGATGATAACAAGAATCTTTTGTAAATATTATTTGTAATCATTAGTTCCTAATTTGAATTTTGACAGACAGAAAATATAGAGAGAATTTGTTTTTATCTGTCAAAATATGTTTAATGAATTCTATATTCAAATCGATAATGTAAATATGAAATAACCATTTTTACGGATTTTATTGCATTTAATATCCAGATATTTCGAATAGTTTTTGTTTGTAGTTCTTGTTGAAAAACTGTCACTCTGCTTTTAAGAATCTTACGATAAAGTTAGGGTCAATAAATTATTTTTTTAATCCGTAACCATACGAGTAAATAGTTTTATTTGATATATTTCTATATTATTTATTTATTTTATAGGTATATTTTCTTCAATACAGACTGTTGTTTTTTTTATTTTTATAAAATCAATATGCAATTTATTCGAGACTATATTTTTACAGATTTTATCACATTAGCATGACGTAACATCACATCCTCTTTAATATAACGTATTCAAAACATGCGCTGAATCGCCTCTGGTCGTACGCAACGATTAGCTAAATCTACATAACCATAGAACACATGTTCATATAATATAATGTATGTCCTCTATTTGTGTCAATAGCGTTGATGGTACTGGCCATTATCTGTACACATCGATGAGTAATTTTAATAGCAATTACATTTTAAATGTCTCGTTAAAATAGTAAACGGAATCATAACACAGATGGCCAGTAGCATAATATTCTTTTTAATTACTTTACAGATTTAACCCTGAGGACGTAAGACGATACAATACACTTTTAATTTATTCATTTAACTTTTTGCTGACTATTGTAGTTCTGTCCAAAGCCTTATAATTATTGATCGAAGGATGATGCCGCAATACTCGTAACTTGATATGCAGATTGGCGCTAGCTTTCCCAAGATATAGTTATTTCCCACTTGCCTGGTGGTACTTTAATCAAAATTTTATGACTCCACGGGCAAGTAAGAGATGACAATTGTATTTTTATTCTGTCACCACACTAATATATATATATATAATTTTTAGGACAAATTTAAAAGTTAAGTATACTGCTTTTGACTTATTCTGCAGTAAACACTAGTGTTATTTGTTTATATCGCTTGTGGTATTCTGGACACACCTCGTCCATTCTATCCGAGGCAACGAAAGAACGGCGTATGATCCCAAAACCCCCCGTATCCTCAATCCAATACCGTTGGATTGGCCCACTGTTACAAATTCTTTGACATAAGTGGCAAATTAGGTTGCTAGCTGCGAAAGATCCAGGACTGTGCCGTGTAAGATTCTATGAGGAAATTCTTCATCAAGCAACTGCTGGTGAAACCTTAATAATGTAATAATGATATTATTATTGCTTAGGAATGACATACTTTAAAATAGAGTAATATAGATAAGAAGAATATAGATAAATAAAGAAGTTTACTCATTATCTCTAGGAGTAAGAGTTGGATGGTTTCACTAAGAAGTAAAAAAAATTATGGGTTTGCAATTTTTATAAATATTTTGTAAAATTAAAAAATATTTATTATTATTAAGAATTGCCAACGCCTTTTTTTTAATTTTTTGCAGACATGGTCTGGATACACCTCATCGTGCGCGTATGCGTGCTCCCCTTAACTCCATGTTCTCTCATCATTGCCATTAGGGCAGCCACTGGTGCCGATTCCTTGACTTCCGTAGCTGGCCCAAGTTCCTCTACACTATTAATACTTCGGCTTCACTCGTGGCCCATATTGGTGAACTGTAGAAGTGTCCCGACAAGTATTACTAGTGTGCTTGATTTTAATTAGACCTGTAGGCAGAAACCAGATCTAGTATTAGCAGTAAGTAGCTAGATAAATATATTCTGAATAATATTTGGCAAATGTTTCTAAGATTTTGGAAAGGATAATATTTAACCAATTCAGGAAGTATCTAGAGCAACGCAACATCTTGCCTCATGTGCAGTCCGGATTTCGACAGGGCCATAGCACAACTACTACTCTCCTTGCTGTGGTTGATGATATCTTAGAAGCCAGGGACCAGGGAATGTGTACAATTCTTACTCTTCTTGATTTTTCACGGGCCTTCGATTCTATTAATATATCTCTCCATCTTTCCAAGCTTTCCTACTATGGCTGTGATTCTAATGCAGTAAACTGATTCCACAGCTACTTATTTGGTAGATCACAATTTGTGCAAGTAGATAGCGATAGTAAAGATGGTAAATTTACATCCTCGCTGCAATATGTCACTAGAGGTGTCCCTCAAGGTTCTATTCTTGGGCCCCTTCTCTTCATTCTTTACAGTACAGATGTCACCAATCAGATAACCAATGCAAGTTTTCATTTATATGCTGATGACCTTCAGATATATTTATCGTTTCATCCTCATGACTGTGGTCAATCTGTAAAAAAAATCAATGATGACTTAGAGAGAGTTGCTAAGTGTGCCAAAGCAAACTCTTTGGTATTAAATCCAAGTAAGTCGAAGTATTTACTTCTAGGGACGAACAAGCGTATTGAATTAATACAAACTATGACTGACAATGTAAAGGTTGATGGCTGTCTGATTGAGTAGGTTAAAGAAGCACGTAATTTGGGGGTAATTTTTGATAGCCATCTCAACTTTGAAACTCATGTCCTTGAAGCTGTTCGTAACTGTTTTTACCGCCTGAAACTTCTATATAAAGTGCGTCCATTCCTTGGCGTCGATTTGCGTATCACTTTATGTGAGTCGTTAATTTTATCGAAATTTAATTACGCCGATATCGTATATGGCCCATGTATTTTAGGTAGAACTGAAAAGCTTATTCAACACGTACAAAACGCTTGCGCTAGGTTTTGTTTTAATATAACCCCACGATCACACGTTACTCCATATTTAAACGCAGGGAGTCTGTTAAAAATATCGTCACGTAGACATCTCCACTTGGCCACTTCATTGTTCGATATTATCTTAAGTAAAAAGCCGACCTATTTATATGAAAGGATGTCATGGTCTAGAGAATATAATAAGTATAGTACAAGGGCCTCCTCTTACTTACTAGTTAGTACAAAACACCAGACTGCTGCATTCCGTGGAAGCTTTAGATTTGCTGCAACTCGTTGTTGGAACGATCTTAAGCCGTCTTTGCGTAGTTTGAAAACAACTAAGGCTTTCCAAAAACTATACAAAGAAATAATAATTGACAAACAAAAACTAGAAATACCTTAATAATAACTTAACTTTAGGTGCACAAATACCAACGGGTTGCGCGTTTCACTCTTACAGTATTCTGTTATGTTCGCGCATCTACCCACATTGCATTTTATTATCCAACACTATTGTTACTATTTATTGACACATTGTGTTGTGAGGATATTTATAAACATCTATTTTATTTTATTTTCTTTTTAAATTATTATTTCGGTAACCATAATACTAGTTAATAACATGTATATATGTACCTACCTATATGTGTATGTATACAGATGCATACAGTGTATGTACTATATGTGTAGATATGGGTGTATGTATGTGTGTGTATATGTATATGTGCGTGTGTGTGTGTTTTATATATATGTGTACGTCTCATATTTAATAGAATAACGTAATTTTATTATTCTTGTATCCCATAAAGCCCTTTATTAACGCATAGCATCGGTGAGACATTAATTTGACATAAGTAACTTCATTGTTGGATCTGTCAGAATATCAGCGCTTGGGCAATTGTGTTGTCTCAGCAACAGCTGAGACAGGTACCATATTGTGGCCTCACGCATATACACATTATTTTAACCAACTTCTTATTATAAACGTTAAACGTAAGCAAAAATGTGAGGTTACAGAATAAAACAGTTTTCTTTCTTTCTTCTTTCTTTTTTTCAAATATTTTTTTTCTTTTGGAAATCATCACCCGGTTCTAAGGAAATAATGCTTTTATTGCGAGAAAATTTACAAACTTTTAATTTGTCGGATAAAAATTACATCTAGACTCAAACTTATACTGCATGAGAATCGACCAGTCATTGTTGAACTGCTTATCTTAATCAGTGATTATTATAAGTCAGCAATATGCTATTGAAATTAGGGTTGTAATAGAACGTACTCACGCTTGTTCCATAACATATGTATACACCTAGCTATCTCATTGCTACTCAAAAATAAACTAACGCTCATTAGTTACCACTCATTAAACTCGAACATAACTAAGCTATAAATCAATTGCCACTATATATTGATTTAGATTCCCTTGTCGTCCGTAAATCTTTATCTCTCATTAGACTCTAACGGTAATATTTAAACGGCTATACGGCACATATATTTTTTTAAAAACCAACATCCTGTATAAAAGAAATAACTTATATTGCGGGTGACTTTTATCATTATCAACATCATCGTCATATTAGCTGATACACGTCCCACTGCTGGGCTCCAGGTTCTTCCATAATAGAAGGAAAATTACTATACCACGCTGTTTACACACAGAAGGCGTAATGGTTAAGATTCCAATCTACCGCGCCAGTGCCGTGCGTTCGATTTCCATGCAGGACAATACATTTCGAAAGATGTTGTTTTTAAAACAAAACCTACAAACTATCATGATTTTTGCGTTATTATCATCATATCATTCTAATATATAGATGAAATAGACGTAATAAAAACTATTTTTACGAATTTTATCGCGTTTATCTATTGTTGATGTACTGGACTAAACTGACCTACTATACTGAGCTGGTCAGACGTGTTAGTAAGGTTTTATTTCAATTTTTCCATCACTTGCGCTTGCTCCGGATTTTTTTTTTGCATATTGTATCCTATAATCGTCTTTTACGATACCATTGTATTCTTACTGCGTCACCATACGGAAACACATACAATTAACAGAGACAAATTACCCCCAGAAACTGAAAATCTTTTGGAGAACATGAAGTATAAATCTGTGGAAATCGAATAATATTTACCCGTATTGTTCTATCTGTAAGCTGATATCTTAAACACCATCTATGCAATCATTGTCAACCTGTGGTTATGAGTTACTGAACCTAAACTTGTCAAGTAAAGAGACTCACTGCTATCAATTTCCTGCCTCCGATTATAATTGCATTGATTTGTCT
Source organism: Lymantria monacha (assembly GCA_905163515.2). Classification (NCBI taxonomy): domain Eukaryota; kingdom Metazoa; phylum Arthropoda; class Insecta; order Lepidoptera; family Erebidae; genus Lymantria; species Lymantria monacha. Next base: position 29,749,719 of record LR991098.1, read on the forward strand.
AGAATCCTCTTGTTGAAATCTCGACGTTTGAGTACCAATTTGATACTGCACGTCTTTTAGTGAGTAAGAGAGTCTATTGCCCAATGATCAGCTTTACGGTAGGCAGTGACCTGCTGTGATCCTATTGAGACAGTCTATTAGCTGCAGATACCACTTACAAGCAAGTGCGCTGCTTACTCGTCAGTCATTCAAGTAGTTTCAGTATTTCAGAATATGTAAGTTGTGTGGTGGCAGCTACGAATACTACCAATCCTTACATTACTCATAAAAGTTCTATAAAGACAGCAAAGTGTTGAACACCAACTTGGGTCAACTCGATCAGATACCATCTGGTCAACAATTACATTCACAAGAAGCGTAGACGTCAGACAGGTGGCCGGTCATAAAACTAATGCCAATACTTTTACAATATGTACGACAGTAGAACAGTACATCTTCGTTTCAATAGAAAACTGGCACTAATCAAAAATACCAAATTATACAGTACACGCATTTAAATAATTTTTTCAAAAATAAATGTACCCTTTTTTTTTTTTTTTTTTGGGGTGGGTTATGGTCGGCGCTCTTCTCGCACCACTCCGTCCGGGGCGACAGAGGAGCGTAAGCACGCATACCCGTAACCCACCCACGAACCTCGCCTACGTCGTTGGACCGGCCACTGGAGCAGCGTGAACTTGTCGTCAGTGGCCGGCCCGATGGAATACCCCCTGAGAGGTACCCTCCCCTTGAGCGACGTCCCCCCCCCCCGGGGCGGACGTCGTTCCCTCCTCGCGCGGTCAGCCTCTCGGCGGGTGACGGACTAATTCCCCGGTCCAGTCACCCGCGGCCTCGGCTAGGGCGGCATCAGGCGCAGGTAATCGCGCCTACGCCGCCCCAGTCGCCGGCGGCGGTTCGCGTCGTCGAGGAGACGCTCCTCGCGCACGCGCTCCGCCGCCTCCTTCCGCGAGACTACTGCCTCGCAGAAGGCTGCGACCGCGTCCCAGTTCCTGACGCTGTCGAGCATCGCCCTGGCGATGGTCGGCAGCGTCAGGTCGGCACCGATGATTGCGACGAGTTCACGGCGCTGCTCTGCCCAAGCGGCACACGCCTCGAGCGTATGCTGCGCCGTATCCTCGTCGCAATCGCAGTGGTGGCAGGACGGTGTACTCTCCCTCCTGACGACCGTGTACAGGTATTTGGCGAAGCATCCATGCCCCGTCAAAACCTGCACCAGTCGGAAGGAGAGCACCCCGTGCCACCGTTCCAACCACTGCATCAGCACCGGCCGGAAGGCCTCCACAGTCCGCACACCGAACGAGCATTTCCGCCTCCAGGTCCCACGGGGGAGACCCGGCCAACAGGCACGCTGCCTCCGTCGCCACCGTGCGGTACCCGCGTACGGCCCTGACCGCCATGGCCCTCTGTGGTCGCCACAGAAGAGCCCTGAATCGGACGGTCAGGGATCCCGCCCACACCGGTGCGCCGTACAGGGCCATCGACCGGACCCCCGAGTACAGCTTTCGGCACGTAGCGCTCGGTCCGCCCACGTTCGGCATAAGCCACGAAAGGGCGGGCGCCGCGCCGACGAGCCACGGAGCGAGCCTGCAGAAATGCTCCCGAAACCACCAATGCCCGTCGAGCACCAGGCCCAAATACCTCATATGGGCCCGGATGCTGATGTCAACCGAATTGACGGTGATCGAGACGCCGATGGGAGGACTCATGCGGGGCCCATGGAACAAGAGGGCCTCCGTCTTGTCCAGGGCCACGCTCAACCCCAGCGCCCCGATCCGCCTGACGATCTCCTCGGTGCCGAGAGTCGCCAGGCTTGCCGCCTCCTCCAGCGTCCCACCGCGGGCTGTGACGAGCGTGTCGTCGGCGTAACAGATTACGCCCAGCCCGGGTGGGAGGCTCCCTCTCAACGCCCAGTCGTAGCCGATGTTCCACAGGGTGGGTCCGAGGACCGACCCCTGTGGGACACCGCACGTCATGGGCGTTCGCGCAACGTCCCCTACTCGGTTGGTGTAGAGGACACTGCGCCCCTCCAGATAGTCTGCCACTAGCCGCCTCAGGTGAACTGGCACTCCGTGGTATCGAAGCGCCTCCCTGATGCAGCTAAATGGCAGACTATTGAATGCGTTGGCAATGTCCAGGGACACCACCAACAGCACTCCTCCGCCGGCGACGGCCTCAGTCGCCACGGCCCTCAGGCGCAGCAGAGCCGCGATCGTCGAACGACCCCTCCTGAACCCAAACTGGGCGTCCGACAGATCGGGCCCCGTGCCAACGAGGTGCCGCTCGATGCGGGCAGCCAGCACCCTCTCCAATAGCTTGCCCACATCGTCGAGCAGCACGATAGGCCTGTAGGCCGAGGCCGACTCGGGAGACCGTCCCGGCTTCGGCAGGAGCACCAGCCTCCCCTCCTTCCAGCACCCAGGGAACCGCCCGGACGCTAAACACGTATCGAACAGCCCCCTGAGGCGGGGTCCCAGGTGATCGAGGACCAGAGCCAGTACGCGGTTGGGAATACCGTCGGGCCCGGGAGCGGTGGATTTCCCGCGCATGCGCGCCACCGCCACCTCCATCTCGGTTTCCGTGATGGGCGAAACACTGTCACCGTCGGCCTCCCGGTCAATGTCTGGCGAAGTCATGACCGGGGGCGTGTGCTCCGCCCGTCGCGGGAACATGTCCTCGACGACCCTGGTGAGGAGGCCGGGCTGGAGGGTCTCGGTGAGGGGGGGGGGGCCGCGCGCGGAGCTTATTCAGCGCCGCGCGATAGGGGCGACCCCAGGGGTCACGATCGAGACCGTCCAGCATCTCCTGCCGACTGACGTCCTTGGCGGTACGGACGGCCAGCCTGAAGGCCGACCGCGCATTGCGGTAGCCCTCATAAAGCCGGCCTTCCCGCTCCTCATCGCGATGGTGCCGCCGGCTGCGGGTGTAGGCCCTCCGGGCGCGTATACATGCGGCAAAAATAAATGTACCCTAAAACATAAAATAACACTTCTGATAGCACAGTTTATGACATTTAATTTGATGATTTATCTTTTTTTTTATTATTAAAATAAAAACTATAACAAAACGTTTTAAACAATAATATCAATTTTCAAAATTTTTGAGAAATGTCACTTTTTAACCGACGATATCTTACGTCGACTTTAAGTATCGATTATTTGATAAAAATAGAATAATGAGTAATAAAGGTTAAATCATGACCAGAATAGATTTGGTGAGGATATTATTAACGGTCATATTAAGTTATAAATTAGCAGCTGTGTGGTAGCGGTTACGAATACTACCAACCCTTACTTTGCTCGTGGATGTTGTAAAAGACGACTAAGAGCCTTATAACGACCTAGGCCAACTCTATCTGATGCCGTTTGGTAGGCGTTAGGTTGACGTCTGGCAGGCCGCCCAGACCGGTCGGTCATAAAACTATTGCCAATAACTTTTACAATATGTACGTATTGTATATAAGAGTACATATTGTATTGACCCCAAGTAATGAGGAAGAGGGAGAGGTCCAAGGGATAAGAGTAAGAGAATGATGTATGCGCTTTGAATTCATGGTAAAAAATCATGATAAGATACCATATAAGCAAAATCCATATATTTCTATCACTCACTAAAAAATAAATGTTTGTGTGATGAATCTGTAAAGACAGACAAATAATGAAACGGACACAAATAACGCTTACATTGACAGAACATACAGTTTTGCATTAAAGACAATCGGTGTAAAGAAATCACTAATTGATCTGTTCAGTTCAAAATGTCCCAAGATATGTGAAATTCTTACCTCAGAGAATGAGGACGTTGACATTTAATTGTTTTTACCTAAATAAGTCATCAAATCATCAAATTGAAGGTGAAACTACAGAATAATTATTACTCTACTACAAACAACACCTACGCGTATAATAATATGTTAATTAGCGGACTCTGCGGACCAAAAAACGTGTTTAACGTAAACGAGCTTTTAATAGACGGATGTGTCGTGTATTAACTATTATACAGAGTGTAGCCATTTATATTTTATTATAATTTATAATTAAATGAAATAGAGACTAGGTAAAATTAAAATAACTTTGCTACGGCAAAATAAATTAAATTTAGTAACCTGGACTAGGTTTAACGTAATATGAAATAAAGACTAGGCAGCTAATTTAAATTAAATTAATGAGATGGGCCACCTAAAACAAAGACTGGGTTTCAGTGGCCCTCTCGCACGGCGTTGAGAGTTACATCTAGTGTGTCTATAGGGTCACACGCCGTTATTTCTGTCTCCCCGGACAGAATTAACGAGATGAGACCACATCATAGCCCGCCGCTAAAAAACATAGCTAAATTGAAAAGAACTTAAAGTGACTATTTTACGGTTTTTATTATTACAAAAAGGGGTTGTCACATGTACCTATTTTTAATTGGAATACTGATAATTCATTAATCGATCAGCTCTCAGTCTTGGATATAGCCGTTTCTACAAAAGATCGATATAGCTCTAATCGCTGCGCTTGGCTAGTAAATTGACATTCGTAAATAAAGTGCAACTACCCACACTGATAGGGTTCTATAGGTTTTTATGGTTTCCTATTGAAAAGTAAAGGGTGGCGCCACATCTATTCTTAATTAGTCATCACTCGAGAAAATGAATTAATTATTTAAAAAAAATACAAAAAGTAATCAACCTGTATATAAATATCTTAATCATACTAATGTCTTAATCACTGTATGTTTCGTATTTATAGAACGTACTAATGACGTGTCTAATTAGAAAAATATCGCTAAATAATTATTGGTTTGTAGTTCAGGATGTTGGTAGCCAAGTAATTATTGTTGAAATATATTCCATAAAAATCATTATCATATTAATTCGTTCAAGAAAATATATTTTTGATGTGAAACATTAATTAGCGCGCTTTGGAGGTTAGTAGTGATTTTCATATAACGCCGACTAGACGAAGACGTATGGTATCTCTATACTTTGGGTTGCTTTTCTCTTGCAGTGAAGTTACCTGTTTATATTCCTTATTTATGGCACATATTGCAACAGTTATTAGCAATAATTTTAGGACCAGCCACCTGCTTGACGTTAACCCTCCTTGGGAATGTAATTATTGATCAAATGGCTTCAGGTGGAGTTGGCTTAGTAGACCTAATAAATCTTTTAGTCGACTTTTACGACATCCACGAACAAAGTAAGGCTTGATAGTATTTGTAGCCACCACACAGATACCACACAGCAATTTCATTATCTGTGTTGTAGTGAGGGTGAATTAAAATTCACCCCCTATTTATTTCCTTAGGGAATTGTATCCTTTGAAATGCTGATTTCAGTAAATTCCTTTTCATTATTAAGACGCTTATTACTTCTAACTATTAATTCATAAAGAAATCAATTTAAAATAGTGCCGTAAAATTAATATCCTACTTTAGGTAATTAAAATTGAGAAATACTGAAACACATGTTTATTTATTTTCTACTACTGATTTTATTGAAGGTCGCAGATAAATATTTTTTATTTTTCCAGAGGGCAGATAAATATTTTTTATTTTTCCATACAAACTTTACCATTATGTTATCACAACTTTTGTTTTGTAAAATCCTCTCTTGTAATCAACTCTTTATGACATAAAAAAATACTATTTAATAGTGGTAGAGTTACGTTGTTGACAGTTTTCTTTCTACAGCCGCCTGCCGGTCCATCCCGGATAGTACCATATTCTTGCAGAAAATCGACGTCTGAGCTTCGTTCGGTAAGCAAGAGAATCACCACCCCAACTTTATAGATGGGCTTAGAAGTTTCAATAGCAGTAAGATTATCAATAGGTGTGCTAATTGATGGTTTTCTATCATAATTAAAAAGAACCAAAAAGGAAATGCTGTATAAATTACATGTTGATATTTTCATTAATTTTGTCTCGCCATTAATGAGTCAGTCAATCAGCTTATGTAATACAGATGGTTTATCCCGCACACAATGAATAGAAATAAATATTTCCTCTTTTTACAAATGTTGATATGTTATGATTCAAATTGACTACTTGTAATTTATTCAATTGTTGTGTGATGGATCGTACTCGTGACTTTGTTGAGACCACCCATTACTTCCCGTTCGCGACACTCTCACAGCCTCACCCTACTTTAAATAATGTATTGTTTTGTTTATTGTTTTTATATAGGTACTTAATATATGTTTCTACTAATATGATAAATACGTATTTTTTATTATTAAAAATGAATTGCTATGAAACTATTTACATAGCAATTTAAATGTCAAAATAAAACAGTCTACAATTATTCTACTTCCTGCTTATATTGTAAATGTGAAAGTTTGTGAAGGTTTTGGACTGTTTAAATGTTTCAATGTTTGTTATTCAATCATAAATAAACATTTGATCTGATTTGTATGAAAATTAGCAAACAGACAGACCATTTCATGGATTTTTTATCCTGGCAATGGCAAAATTTTATATTGTTAAAGTCACTTCTTACATAGGCGAAGAAGTTAATGTAAATATTTTGTAAATAGGTAAAAATGTTATAAATAATTAACCAAATTTTTAAATTCTTAGAGCCTCCTCTATATTATGATTATAGCTTGACACTGGCTAAAATGGCTCGTATAAGTAGCTGATTGCCAATACATATAATCACAAGCAAATGTGTAGTAATTATCATGGCATTTTTTTAATTTAAATCTGAGGAATTTAATAAACTACTTCCGGATAGGAACGCGGCTACACTGAGATAGATCCGGCCAGTTAAACTCAGAGGACATAATACTAAATAATTATTTGCAAAATCAATAGTTTTATTTCATACACTCTAAACAACAGAAAATCATCATCATCTTCGCTCATATATGTCCTACTATTGGGCGCGAGCCTACTCCAGTAATGGGAGGGAAATTTGAGCTACCATACCACTGGTCAGACGTGTTGGTATAAGGTTTTGTTTCGCGCTTTTTTTCTCTTGCTTGGATGTCATATGCATTTAATATCATTTATTCGTCTCTTACGATCACCCAAAGGTATGATAGGGGTGAATTGTATTCTTATTCCATCACGACACGGAAATAAGCAGAATTAATTATATTAAACTAAAAAATAAGCTATTATATCTAATACCACAATTAAAATCTACTGACAGAATAACGAGGCGTACAATATTTTTATGAAAACATTAGCATATTGGTGCCCGCCTCTAACATGTAACGTCCGCATAACCACATACTAGCATTGACACACAGATTGACAGACAGACACATTACCGAATTAGTGATAATTGTACACTTGGTTTTGGTGGCGCGTGAAATATACACATAGAATACATATATTGTAGACATGTATTTAGAATAGAAATAAAAATTTGGCGGATAAGTAAAAATATTATGAGGTGAATTAATTTTAAATTTTGATGTATGCATAGATGGCATAGCGGTTATAATAACCTTCCATGCCAGTGCCGTAAGCTCGACTCCTACGCAGGACGATATTTCGTGCAATTCACAAACGTTATGAATCTGGGCGTAATTGCTACTTTAATTAAATGTTTGTAAAGTCCCCCGCAATACAATGGTGATTTCCTTAGTGCAGGGTGTTGTATTGAAAAAATATTCTAATTAAACTACTTTATCGACCTATTCTATGATTATGAATCCTGAAAATAGTTTGAAATGCTGGTAAAGTAAAAAAAAAATCTAATACAAAAATAAAATCCGTAAAAATAGTTTTATTTCACATGTGTATGTGTATTCGCGTAAATATCAGTTTTCATAATGTATTAGTTTTGTAACTAGCCATATAGAATGGTAAGTATTTTTTCTTAGGAACAAGCTGCGGTCTGGTCATACTCCACCCAAGTTGTCCTTGTCTTCGTTGATATATAGAACGGTACTTTTTTTTTGTAGATCTGATACTTGAAATGTATTTGTACTCTTCTGTCACATATAGCTTTCATTAAGGCTTCTCATTATCCGCTAGACGGGCTACAGATGACAACGGCTGGGTACTAGTGGCCCACCTATATGGCCCTAAAGAGGCGTGTCCAATAGGTTATAGAATCGCGAAATCCATACCGTCGTCCTGCCGGATGGATCAGGTGCGGTGTGACTTTACGATAGCCGGTCTCTAAAATGTTCTTCATTTCAACCAAGTTGTCTTCATCCACGTCTATTCTGTGGGTTCTTTTCTAAATTCGCATTGGCAGTAAAGGTTTATGTGCAGCAGTATGACTCAGCATCAGGTGAGCTGCATGCTAGTTTGCTACTATAGGCAACAAAAAAAAAATACCAAAAGCAATTATCAAACTCCCATCTAACCATGGCATATTATGATATTAAAACTTTTGAAAATAATAATAAAACTTAGGAGATTTTAAGTTTATTGGCAACAGATGGCTTTGATAGGATGGATGGACGATTTGACTGAATAGTGGTCTTCATAGTCATAAAACTACTAACTTTAAGTCTAAAATAGTAATAAGAGGTGTCATCAATCTCCTTCTCTTATCCCAATTACCTGTGGTCGACGCAATATGTACTCTGTTTCCATCGTAAATATTGTAAAAATTATTGTCAATAGTTTTATGACCGGCCACCTGCTTGACGGTAACGCTGCTTGGGAATGTCATTGTTGATCAGACAGCATCAGATGAAGCCGAGCCAGGTCGATATAAAACGCTTAGCCGCCATTTACGACATACACGGGCAAATTCTTAGCCGCTAACCCACAGCAGTAATAAGAGGTACAAGAAACTAAAATTCTTCGTAAAAAAATTCTTCCTCTTTTATAAAGGGTAATTTCCGTGTGGTGACAGAGTAGGAATACAATTCACCACCCCCATCTGATCTAATCTGGGTGATCGTAAAAGACGACTAAGGGATATAAAACGCATATAACATCTATGCAAGAGAAGAATATCTCGAAACAAAAGCCTACCAACACGTCTTACCAGTGTGGTATAGTGGGTCAATTCCCCCCAAATTATGAAGGAAGCTCGGGCCCAACAGTGGGAGGTATATGAGCTGAGATGATGATGATGATAAAGGATATATTGGGTATCTTAGTGCTTAGCTACTTTTTTACTTGACTCATTATCCGAACATAAAACCGTATGTGGTAGGAGTGGCATACCTATGCCACTATCGTATTTGTAGTTATTGCATAGATGGTTGAGTGATTTTAATATTGATATCTCGTTTTAAATATCTTGGATTCGCTCTCTATACTGCAGATTTTTCTGCAATCCATAAATAGCAAATATGCATAAATATTTACATACATACATACCATCACGCCATGTCCCTTGCAGGGTAGGCAGAGGGAACAGAGTGCCAGAGAACTCTATCCTTGCATACTTCATAAATATTTATGTTTCTAAAAAATCTCGTGATAAACTTTTTCTTTCTTAATAAAGCATTGTCTTATAAAATAAAGTAGGACAATATTTTATCACAATAAAGATATAAAAACTCGTAAGTATATTCTTAAAGGCAAGCAAAAAATAAAGCACATTATTCGCCAATTAACTTTGCCCAACGATGGGAAATTAATAACCCATTATGCAGTTCGTTGAACTTCCCCGTGTGTTACCCTACTCTGTGTACTGTACTTGTGTACTGCGTTCTACGTGTGTACATAAACTGTGTTTTCCTGGCCACACCCACCCAATTACCATTACCGACTCGCGCTGCGTTGAAGAAACTCAAATTATATATCGGCCTGTTATCCACTTAAAGCTTTATAATATTAAATCTTAATAAAAAAAATCAACGATTCCAAAATCGACATCGTTCGTATATGTCGTATATGTATATTCCACTGCTGAGCTCGAGCCTCCTCCATTTTAGATATTGACTTACTTTACAATGCCGGTCAGATGGGTTGATATAGTTTTTATTTTGCGTTTACTTTCTTTTGCATAGATATTTTCTGCATAGTATAATCCATATTTGCTTTTAATAACCCCCGAGCAAGCAATCGAAGAAAATCTCGACATAAAACCTTTTACCAACATATCTAATCGGTCTGGTAGTAGATGAATTTTATTCTCATTATGATGGGGTCCAACCTCAACAGTAGGACTTATATGGGCTGTGAAGATGAGAAGATGGTTATTTCTCAGTGAGCTCGCGTTCCAATACGATGCTAGTTTATTTAATTAATTTTAAATCATTCATTCTCCTACTCTTATCCCAATTACTTGGGGTCGATACAATATGTACTCTTCTTTCATAGCACATACCAGTATTGTAAAAGTTATTGGCAATAGTTTTATGACCGGCCGCCTGCCAGACGTCAATCCTGCTTGGGAATGTAATTGTTGACCAAACGGCATCAGATGGAGTTGGCCCAGGTCGTTATAAGGCTCTTAGTCGTCTTTTACGACATCCACGAGCAAATAAGGATTGGTAGTATTCGTAACCACTACCACACAGCACATATTTATTTAATTAAAATTAAAAAAAAAATGCAAACACTAAATTAACACCCAGCTGGGAATCCAGCCCGAGACACTTAGCCCAGTATATGGGAATCTGAACGACTACGTCATCTTTGCACTGACTGCAAAATGACATACATATATCATATATCACTTTTATAATACTTACATAAATATTGGCAATAAGATATTTAGTAATAGTAACCTACTACTGCAACCAATCTTAAGGCTCACATAGAGGCCCCGTTAAGTTATCCCGTATCCGTGGTGCCGTATTACTGCGCTTATCGTAGCTGTACAACAACCCTTTATTTATTGGCTGACTAGTCAATATTGCTTTCTGTCTCTCGCTTTGCCTGGGAGGGAAGTGGAATCACTCTTTTCCAACTCCTCTTCTTTAACATACATACATACATATCATCACACCATATCCCTTGCAGGGTAGGCAGAGAGAACAGAGTGCATACTTCACTCCCTTCCTCAACATTCATAATTCTCTTCATACCCGCTCGTCGGTTTCAGCGACTCTTGACTCCATCTTCCTTCAGTACATGACCGATCTGGTCTAGGTAGGTTAGTCTCGATCTCCCCCGGTACCTACATCCTTCCACTTTCGCATTGTATATCTTCTTAAGCAGACGTTCTTTCGGCATTCTTTCCACATGTCCGAACCATCGGAGCATTCCCTTTCGCATCTTTACACCAATACTCTCTTTCATACCTACTTGCTCTCTTACGTCGTCGTTACGAATGCGGTCGGTCACCCTTACTCTACAGATTTTCCGCAGAGATCGCATTTCGACCGCATTAATTTTACTTTCATACTCTTTTCTGCATACCCAACTCTCGCTTCCATACAGTAATGTTGGGACAAGCACTGCGTTATGTATTGCTACACGTGCCTTCTGGCTGAGGTGGTGGCTACCGAGAATTTTCTCCAACGCTCCGTTCACTCTATTTTCCGCATTCACTCTTCGCTCTGTATCAGTGGTGAACCCTTCATCTCGGCTAAATCCACATCCAAGATATACAAATTCATCCACTTGCTCCAGTACATCATTACCTATTGTTACTCTTACATCTGTTCTGGCTTCATCTCTTTCAAAGACCATTATTTTGGTTTTGCTCACATTCACGCGTAGACCCCTTTTCTTACAATCTTCTGTCATTGTGTCGACTAAGGTCTGCAGGTCAGTCGCTGACTGTGCCAGCAAGACTGCAACATCTGCATAAAGCAGAGCAGTGACCACTGAGTCGCCCATCTGGACTCCCACATTCATATCGTTCAACCTTTGGAGACATTTATCCAGATATATGATAAACAGTCTGGCTGACAGAACGCACCCCTGCTTAACGCCGTTATTGATGTCAAACCAAGGCGACATTCCATCATCCAGCCGCATACAGGCTCTACAGCCCATGTAACTGGACTGCACAGCCTGTAGCAGTTTACCGTTAATACCATACTCCGGTAAAATGTCCCAAAGTTCCTTTCGACACGGTTGTACGTGTCAAATGCTCTCTCCAGATCCACAAAACTGCAGAAAACCCTCTGATCTAGAGCCAGATGCTTCTCCACAATGTTGCGCAGAGAGAACACTTGATCCATGCATCCCCTTCTACTCCTGAAACCTCCTTGTGTCTCACACAGTAAACCATCGGACACCATCCTCATTCTCCTTTCAATAATTTTACCGTACACTTTTGCTGCCAAACTGGTCAAGCTTATGGCTCTGTAATTTGCGCAGTCATAACGTGAACCCTTGTTTTTAAACAAAGGCACGATGACTGCGCTATTCCAGTCCCTGGGAACCATTCCCGAGCTCCAACATAAATTGAGGAGCAACAGGAACGCCTCCCAGACACAGGAGCCACCAAGCTTGATCATCTCGACAGACACCATATCAATGCCCGCTGCCTTACCATTTTTCAAACTTCTTATCGCCCATTTAACTTCATCCAGACCTCTTCACCTCCCTCTAAAAGAGTTAACTTTTCTAATTAAATTTGTTGACTCCTCTTTAACTTTTCTAATTCAATTTGTTGCGGGTTACAATACAAATCAATACAAAAAAAAATAATTACAAAATCATTTCCCGAGACTGCCTGAGGGTCAAACCTCGGTGTCATTTATAGTGATCATTGTGGATCCTGGCTTACAGGAGTTACAATGGTGGGAATGTGTGGAGGGGTTAGTCCTAAAAAAAAATAAGATATTTAATAGCATTACAAATATTATATCTTTGTATGTAGTATTACCTCAATAATCCCCAGTACGTGCGTTAGTTGTTTTGCGTGAGGGCACACAATATTTATATTCACACCGCTTAATAATAGAGAGGCAGCAGCGATCGATATGATGTGACTTTTTGGATGTCTGTTTTTATATGTATATTTAGCGTTTTAGCCTTTTTAATATTACATGTAAGTCATCATGGATATTTATCATTATCATCATCCGCTAGTGATAAGCTCACGCTGTTGATGGCCACCGAAGACAAAGATCGGGTACCGGTGACCCGCTCGCAAGGTGAAGAGAGGAGTTTGCATGTTGGGTCTATGAAGTCACGCGCCGCCTCTTCCGTCACCCCGCACCGATTTGGCGGGGCGAGATGCATCCATAGCCCACCGAAAAAAGAATAGGCTCACACTGTTGACAGTTTTGCTTCAGTTTTGAGCTATAGTAATACGTTATTGCACATCGTTCAGTGAGAGAGAGAGCCGGCGAATCAACTTTCTGGTTTTGGTGTTTTCTTTGGTAGGCAACGGTCTAACTATACCACTGGTATTACATAGATCCATGGGCGGCATCATGGTCCTTCAGTGTGGTGACGGAGTAAGAATACAATTCCCCACCCCCTATCTTACCTGTGGATGATCGTACGAGACTACTAAGGGATATAAAACGCATATAACATCTATGCAAGAGTAGGAAAACTAGAAACAAAACCCTATACCAACACGTCTGACCAGCGTGGTAGGTGTATTACCCTACCATTATGGAGGAGGGTGGAACCCAGCAGTGGGACATATATGAGCTGAGATGATGATGATGATGGGCGGCATCAATACTTACTATCAGATGTGCTGCTGACTCGTTTGTCACTTACTATAAGTAGTAAAAAAACAGACTACAGTTGCGGATCGATCCGTCCGACATATTTATCACATTCTCGCAGAAAATTAACGTCTGAGTAATAATAATGTAATGTGGCACTCTGTCCAGTGAGCTAGAGCTCGAAGCCCAACCCTTCTGGTGGGTTTTGGTTAATGAACATCATCCACGAGGGAACGGGTGGTGATAAATGGTTAGACGTGTTGGTATAAGGTTTTGTTTCGAGTTTTTCATCTTTCGCATAGATGTTATATGCATTTTTATATCCCTTAGTCGTCTTGTACGATCACCCACAGGTAAAATAGGGGGTGGTGAATTCTATTCTTACTCCGACACCATACGGAAAGCATTTTCATCATCACATGACTATTAGTAATTCTTATTTGCTAGTGATTGTCAAAAAATGTGACTTGGAGATGTACATTAACTGGTAAGAATTTCACCTGATGCCACGTGAAAAGATTATAATGAAATAATTTTACTCCCAATAGGTAGAATCTAGTAGCAGTAGCTAGCTTTAAATAATATATTTTGCTCTTTGTCCATTCACGATAAAGTAAAATTATGCTGTACCGTCATATCTAAATATTTTTTATTTATAAAATTATTTCTACAATACTTTCCCATCGTTGTAATAACTGTAAGCCAGGATCATTTCATTATTGATAGGACCGCTGTTGACAGTTCTGTCAACGGCCGCGGATCGATCTGTCCGGGGTAGTATCATACTGAGCAGAAGATTGACGTCCGAGTAATAGCATTGTGCTATTGCGCTTCGTTCGGTGAGCGAGAGAGCCGGTAACCCAACTGGGTGGGTTTGGGGATAGTAATGGCGGCCTAGCTTTGCTCTTGGTATAGAAAAAGTCCATGGGCAGCAGTGACACTAACCATCAGGTGCGCTGCTTGCTCGTTTGCCACCATAAGCAATAAAAAAAATGAACAGCCATGGTCTCCTGGAAAAGGTTTGTGGCGTCCGCACTGACGCACATAGAACAAATCAGTGTTAAATTACTACAATTCTAATATCATTCTGTGATCCATTTATTTGTACAAAAAGATATCAACAGCGTATCTTACCGCTATGTATTTTTAATACTTATAATTTATTCGTAAATAAACATGAACATTTCTTAACTTAATTTCATAAATAGGTACTTTCTCAATCAGTTTAAAAATTTTAATCAAAAATATCCGAAGGATAAATACGAGTACATAATATATTTATTATCTATTGACAAATATATAGTCTATTGACAAAAAAAAAAACTATTTAATACATAAACCAATTGCGACTAGTTATAAAAATAGTTGAAACGAGGACAGATCCCTTAGTCACAATCCAATCTGCGCCTGCAGGTTTTAATTGCATTAAACCGAGCTATAGTAATTGAATTAATCTACCCGCTCTCTCTGTGTGTATGCCCTACGTAATAGTTAATATGTTTAACTGTTATTAATGTTACAGTTTAATAACGCTTACTGAAGGTTCACATATTACATACAAGGATTTAGTTTGGGATTGCTATCACTCATGAAAATTATATTAAACTTTAATTATTTCATGCATATGTCTAAGTAGTGAATCGTTAATCCAATGCCTTAAGCTTTCATCTGACAATTACGTGATTCAAGCCTTTCTTTATAAGCTATACTAAAAGAAATAAATTATATTGTTATATTAGTTAATAGTTTATTTTTTTTTTGTAATCAAATGTAATATTGTATTCTATTTTTTAAATTTAATTTGTATACCGTTCGTATATCTTAAATCTACCCTAGTTAAACAGGGAAACCTATTAGGTATTAGCCATACAATACTGTAGAATACAAATTATGTAACATATTATATGTATCAATGTTGGTTTTCTAAATAAATAAAAATAAAAAAATAATATATACCTAAAATATAGGTAACACCTAACATCCTAAATAACATAAAATTGGTGTTATATGTATTTGTAGTGTTTTACAAAATGTATATTTTAATATCAATAAAATTTATTGATCTCAATGTTATGCGTTGTTTATATTGAGTATTACCTAAATTAGAAGTCGTTGGTCCAAATTGAAAGAATTCTTCTAATCTACTATAAGATTATATTATAGTAACAAACCCAGCCCGTTGATTTTTTTTAAAGAAATTGATATATCACAACGCTGCCTGGTAGCGAGGTACATAAATGGGGATAGCATTTAAAGTTTCTCTGTAAAAAAAATACTTATACTTACTAATTTAAATTTTGAAAAAAATTATGAATCGATCAGAATGATTCTGAGTTTAGCGATGTCATATAAACAAACAGCCTTTTTTATAGATATTATTACATGCATGCATTACATATTTGAAATAAAATTATTTTTATGAATTTTATCACGACTATATTTGATTTTTAATTTATTGATATTTTAAACATTTTTCAGCGTTCAAATATGAAATTATGAGAAAAATAAATAAAACATATTTCACAATTTACATTTAAAATAGATAAAAATTATAACAATATATAAATTTATTGAATTCATTTCATAAATTTTACAGAATTAAATAAAACTACTTTTACGGATTCTATCGCATTCGTATTTGATTTATAATTTCCCGACGTTTCAAACACTTTACAGTGATCATGGTCACGGAAAAACTAAAGTGTCTTACATCCAAAAAGCCTAGCCAATGTAATACACCTTAGTCCTCCAGTGACCATGATCAATGTAAAATGTTCGAAACGTCGGGCAATTAGAAATCAAATATCTACAAACGCGATAGAATTCGTAAAAGTTATTTTATTTCAAATGTGTAATACTCGCGTAAACATTAGAAATCATTATTTTACAAAATTTGAATGCAATATCAAATTTGTCGAGCAGTAAGAACAATTCAATACTGAGTTGTCACAATATATTTTTTAACCAAACAATGCTACACCGGGCTATGCAACCATAACATAAATACAGAAACCAATTTATTTTCAATTACAAACTATAATAAACATTCAAATCATAGTTTAATTAAGTTGATACAATAATAACGGTTCGTTTGTTAACAAACACGAAACACGTCACAATAATGGTCCTATTGAGTTATCGTATGACTTCCAAGATCAATGGTTGAAGGGCCAAGTGGAACTGATTGCTATTATTATATAATGGATGTACAGTAATTTGAATAGCAACTATATAGGCAAGTATATATTATATTTCCATGGTTATTATATATAGATTGATTGATTGCACAGATGTCGTAGTGGTTAAGATACCGACCTTCCATGCCAGTGGCCATGGGTTCGATTTCCACGCAGGGCAATACTTTGTGCAATCTACAAAGTGTTGTTCTAACCCTGGGTGTAATTTGTCTGCGTTAATTGCATGTTTGTAAAATCCCCCGCAATACAATGGTCATTTACTTAGTGCAAGGTGGTATCCTTATTCAAAAAAATTAAATAAATAATAATGTAGGTATAGTTTGATTTTTTTTTTTAATATAAATAAATAGATTTATATAATAACATTGAATTTGTATTCTTTAGATGTTCTGGTCCACTTACTAAACTATCATCATCATCTCAGCTCATATATGTCCCACTGTTTGACCTACTATACCACGCTGGTTAAATATATTGGTATTTTTTTTTTATTTTTTTTGGGGTGGGTTATGGTCGGCGCTCTTCTCTCACCACTCCGTCCGGGGCGACAGAGGGGCGTAAGCACGCATACCCGTAACCCACCCACGAACCTCGCCTACGTCGTTGGACCGGCCACTGGAGCAGCGTGAACTTGTCGTCAGTGGCCGGCCCGATGGAATACCCCCTGAGAGGTACCCTCCCCTTGAGCGACGTCCCCCCCCCGAAATATATTGGTATAGGGTTTTGTTGCCAAATTATCCTTCTCTTGCATAGATGTTATATGCGTTATATATCCCTTAGTCTTCTCTTACGATCACCCACGGATAAGGTAGGGGGTGGTGAATTTAATTCTTATTCAGTCACCATACGGCAAGTACTAAACTAACGTACTAAACTAAGTATTATAAAAATAGTATATCTCATTCATACTTATGTTTGTGTCCTTAAATTATATGTTTGTAAAAAAATATCACGGAACATAAGGATTATTTCATCAATGCAGTGTGTGCCTTTAAAAAAAAACAGTTTTCCTACAAACAGCTTTCTTAAAAAACAACTTTACTAAAAACAACTTTCCTAGAAAACCGCTTTCCTAGAAAACAGCTTTCCTAAAAAACAGCTTTCCTAAAAAACAGCTTTCCTAAAAACCGCTTGCCTAAAAACAGCTTTCCTAAACACAGCTTTCTTAAAAAACAGCTTTCCTAAAGAACGACTTTCCTAAAAAAACATATTTCCTAAAAGAACTTATAATAACAGCTGCTACTTCTAAAAAAAAATCTATAACTAATTTTATTGATAGGTGGACTATATCTATAAAAGACGATGTTTGTATATGTGACATCACTAAACGCAGAAAGTATTTGACCGATCATTATAAGAGTTGGTAGATATTTAAATGTATTTTTATCCTCGAGAAAGTTATGCTAGCCTTATTGATGTAACTCGCCAGCAGGTGACGCCGCGATATACAGACTTCCACAAACAAACCAACGGACTAGGTTTGCTAGTTCTGCCATAAATGATGACAGAAAAACATACAGAGTTGTTTTAATAACACTTCTTACACTTAAAATATTACTTATAATCTTACATAGATTTACTAAATAGAAAAAATACTCCAAAAAATGAAATAATATTTACATAAATATTATCAAAACTGCGAGTTAAACATATCGGATATGGAGTCAAGTGGGAACCAATTTGTTAAGTCACATCAAAGCGATTCATTGGCTTAATGAGCAACATCGTGGGGCCATGAAGTTAGCGGTATACTACGAGTATATGCCTCAACTGTGTACTTCTTGTTCTACGTATACGACCAAATGCTAGGCTCGAACCTCGTGTAGGCAATTGACCTATTAGTCGAGTTTTCTTTCTCTTCATATCACTACTTTTATTATGACACCCATGGACAAACAACGAAGTGGCGAATTGTAATCCGTTGTCACATAGATACCTACTGTTTATTAACTGTGTGGTAGCGGCTACGAATACTACCGACCCTTACTTTGCTTGTGGATGTCGTAAAAGCTGACTAATAGCCTTATAACGATTTGGGCCAACTTCATCTGATGCCGTTTGGTAAATATTTATATTCCCAAGGAGGGTTGAAGTCTGGCAGGCGGCCGGTCATAAAACTATTGCCAATAACTTTTACAATATGTACTATGAAAGAAGAGTAAATATTGTATCGACCCCAAGTAATTGGGATAAGAGTAGGAGAATGATGATAGATAACTATTTTATATATTATCTGTGTGGTGACAGATTAAGAATACAATCCTCTTCCCTCATCTCTATCTTACCTATAGGCCACACAAAAGACGGCTTAAGAATATAATATGCTTATAACATCTATATATTTATTATTGAGATGTATATCGAGTTTAACCTCTCTTGCATAGATAGTATCTGCATAGCCCTATATCATCATCATCATCACAGCTTATAAATGACCCACTGTTGGGCTCGGGCCTCCTCCGTAATGGGAGGGAAATTAACTTACTATATCGCGCTGGTCAGACGTGTTAGTATAGGGTTTTGTTTCGAGTTTTCCTTCTTTCGCATAGATGTTATATGCGTTTTAAATTCCTTAGTCGTCTCGTACGATCACCCACGGGTATGATATGGGGTGGTGAATAGTATTCTTACTCCCTCACCACACGGAAAATAATAATAGCCCTATATACCACTAAAATATTCTCCAAATTAATTAAAAAAATAACTATAAAAAAATTTGAATATCTCATAGCTTATAACGAAAAACGTAAATATACAAAACTATGTCTTTTCTAACATTAAAGTTCTGTTTCAGATTCAAGTCGTGTCAAGTGCAGTTGGTAAAAGAATTGTAGAATCGTGTGGCTTTTAGCATTTCGAGAATACCTTATCTCTGTCGGCAATGGCGGGCCGCCAGACGACAATTACTTTATACAGATAAGTCTAATAAAAGCACTTGTACATTTAAATAAAAGCACATACATATTTATATATTTATTTTATATTATGTTATTTATTATATTATTTTTTCATTTAAGGGAACACTACGTGACGTGAGTTTAGGGGCGATCTTCAAAAATACCACACCGGAACAAAATTGGGTATTTGGCGTTTAAATTTGTGGTCAGCGATGGGTTCAAAATTGTAAAAGATCGGATACGTATTATAGGTTCATTCTACAAGGGATATTTTTGTAGCTATCATAACCAGTTTACAGTGTGGTTACGGCTTAAAAATACAAATTCACCCCCTATCTTACCCGTGAGAGATGAATAACGGATACAATGCATATAACAATAAATGTAAGAGAAGAAAACCTCGAAATAAACCTCTATACCAACCTGTTTGAACGGAGTGGTATAGTAGGCCTGTTTTACTCCTATTGTGGTTGAGGCACGATTCTGGCAGTGGGACGTGTATGAGCTGAGATGATGATTATATAATCATAATCAAAATATTTTTATAGTGGTCACGCTGGTGACAGTTTTCTAACTGAAGCTATAAATGGACTGACTCGGCTGGAATCATACCACAATTTATACTTCTCAGAGAAGGAAACTTGAGCCCAGCATTGAAACATATTCACTGAGTAAGATGGTAAGTCTTACTACCGCCCATGGGCCTTTGTAATACTACGGGCACAGAGAGGTCGCTGCCTACCAATCAAAACCCACCCATAAATATGGACTTCTGGCTCTCTTGCTCACCTAACCAAGCGCAACAGTATATTATTATTACTTAGACGTCGATGTTCTGCGAGAATGTTGTTCTACCCCAGACAGACCAGCTGCTGTAAATGGAAAACTGTCAAGAGTGTGACTCTCTTAAGTACATATTTTTAAATGCAGGTAACACTCCATGTTTAACAGAAACATTGAATATCTAAAAAAAATATCATTCTTATGTCAATTACTTGAGATCGACACAATATGTACCAATCTATAATTTATACATTATTATTAACAAATATTACAAAAGTTTAAAAATATTAAAAAAGAGAGAAGGAAATTTCGAAACAAAATCCTATACCAACACGTCTGACCAGCGCGATATAGTAGCTTAACTTCCCTCCCATCGTGGAGGAGGCTCGAGCTCAACAGACCAATATAATATATATGAGCTGAGATGATGATGAGATGATTACAAAAGTTATGGTATGCTAGTAGTTTTATGACTGGCCGCTTGCCTGACGTCAACCTTCCTTGGAAATGAAATTGTAATTGATGAAAGTAGCCTCTTAATCGTCTTTTAGGGCACACACAAGCAATGTAAAGCCGGGTAGTATTCATATTTCATAGTCACCACCACAGAACTTAAAATAATTCTCAATGTTACAATACAAAAATAAAATAGAATACAAACTTTATAATTATTTTATGAACAATACGATCTTAAATATAATTATAACCCGTTTAATGGCCCCAACTGAACAATTAATACGTTTTCAATGATTTTCAAATTTAATTACGCGGGCACAATCATTCACAGCGGTGTTGCTAAATATAAAGTATTTGTTTCGTTACAAAGTGAAAATTATTGCTTTCCATTGTATTATAAATAATATTTATAATTGTATATATTTTTTTACATAATGTATATAAGTTAATAAAATAATTTAACTAGTGCACTTTCATTTTTGGTTATTTTATACTAAAATAATGTATATTGTGATGTTTCTTTTAAGGTACCTATTGTAAATTAACATAAACATATGTTTCGTTTTCTTGATTTCTTGTCATATCAGGGCATAAAATACGACTAAGAGTTTAATAGCAGCCTTTTTTTACAGTGGGCCATGGATTGGTCACGCCCCGCCAAATCGGTCCAGGGCGACGGAAGAGGCGGCGCGCAACCCTATAGACCCACCCTGCAAAGCGCCTCTCTTCGCCATGCGAGCGGGCCACTGGTAGTTTAATATCGACCTGGGCCAACTCCACCTAAAATCGTCTGAACAACAAATACATTTCCAAAGAGAATAAAGCCGGCGTTCGACTATGGGATATAATATAATATATTTTCTCAAACATGCTTGGAAATTTGTGCATTATTTTGATAACATTCATCGAGATAAATAGATATTGTTGTACTGACCAAATACATGCGAGCAGCGGCCGGCAAAAAATGTATGAAAATCCATATCTGTCGTGTTTTAACGGCCAAATAAATATATAGGTATGTAAATTCATATCTATCGTGTATTTTGAAAATGGAATGATTTGTTACTTCAAAAAATAGTCACCGAGGAGATGACTTATCAGAGTTTTATTTAAATTTCGAACTGGCTTGAAAAAGAAAGCTGTTTAATAATGAAAAAAAAAACAAATGAACCCTTTAGCACGTGAAAAATGTTGTTCGTTGTTCGTCATGTATACAGTTCTACTTAATTCTAATTAGTTTTAATTTCCGCGCATTATTTGAGAAAAGCACTATACAAACCTTGGCCGCAACTAGGAATTGATGGACTTACATATATATGTCTCGGCTACGCCTCGGCCCACATTTACACGTTCGTCCATCAATCCCTGTTTTGCTGGCCGCTGCAGTAATGTGCTAATACATGTTGAGATATATTATTTTATCGCTCGTCATATATTTTGTACGAGACCGTTCACACTGTGCTATAATATACATATACACTCATTTGCAAAAAAAAACGGGCACCTAAGCAATGAACCATTTCAAATGTTAATATTTCTTTGTTTGATAATTATAGGTAGTTTTATCCACACAATTTGGTAAATTAATAAGAAAATAATCGTTTTCATCAGTATTTCATAAAATTTAGATACAATTTATGGGAAATAATGCTAAACCTCGCTAGTAGTGTATATTCGCTAGTAGTGCATATGCTCATGAAGTAAAAATAAAAAAGTTTTTTTGTTTGTTTTTCTTTAATAAAGTAAAAGCAGATAAATGTTTAGTATCGAGTGTGACCCTCTCTAGCTAAAATCACAGCTTGAATTCATCTGGGCATGCTAGCGAGTATATCCCGGATACTTGCTTGCGGAATACGTTCCCACTCCGCAGTAATCACATTCTTCAGCTCTCTGATGGTCTGCGGAGCCGGGTGTACTGATCTCACACGCCGTTTCAGAACGTCCCAGACATGCTCTATGGGATTGAGGTCGGGACTTCGAGCTGGCCAATCCAAACGACGAATGCCGACCTCTTGCACATACGCATTAACATCGCGGGATCGGTGGGCGCGAGCATTGTCGTCCATAAAAATCGAGTCTTCACCTAGAGCGGCCAATGCGGGTTGTGCATGAGAAATTAGAACTTCCGTTATGTATCGATGCCCAGTCAGTGAGCCGTTTTCAATGAAGACTAACTCTGTACGATCCATTGAATTTATTCCTGCCCAAAACATAACAGAGCCCCCACCATAAGGTGTGATTTCTTCGAAACATGCCTCTGCAAAGCGTTCTCCTTGTCTTCTTAGCACTCGCCGACGTCGATCTTCACCGAACAGAGATATCCTGGCTTCATCAGAGAACAAAACCCTATTCCAATCGTCTTGAGTCCATGATTCACAATTTCTAGCGAACCTAAGCCTGTGAACTCTGTGCTCACGGAGTAATTTGGGGCCGCGGGCCGGGCGGTGACTGCGTATATTGGCAGCGAGAAGCCTCCTCCTGACCGTCCATAGACTAATATGCACATTTCTTACTTCTTGGAGGTTGTTCTTAAGATCCACATACGAAGATTTGCGATTTCTCAATGCGCGACTCACAAGAAAACGATCATCCCGTGGTTGGGTACATGGTTCTCTTCCAGAACCAGGCCTTCTCTCGACGGAACCAGTCTCCTGATATCGCTGCCAGGTCCTTTGGACTGTCGAGCGACTAACATTTAGCCTCCTAGCCACGAAACATTGGCTGCAACCCTCTTCAAGCAGCGCGATAATTTTGGTAGCTTTTACCACTTTATCTACCATTTTTGATACAGCCAAACAGCATTAAATAAAGCTTTGACAGTCAAGGATATGAAATTAATCGATAAAAATTGAATAAAAGTTATGAAAGTCGATGTTAACTTCTGGAACTTCGCGCCAAAAATGTAGGATAAAAAGGGGTTTTCTGTAAAAATGAACATCAAATGAAAAATTGAATTTAGAACGTACTTTTTTAAATACCACAGCATTTTTAAAACCGGCCAGTAACGTGTACAAACGATTGAAACCTTTTTGGTATTGTATCTTTTTAAATATGAATGAAAATCAAAACCGCCCGTTTTTTTTGCAAATGAGTGTATTACATCCCGAACTATAAATATTTTTTCGATCAAATAAGCGATATTTTGAAGAAGTATATTTTACCTCACGTTCCCGGACACCATGTCTCCACCTGCCGCGCTCTCAGTTTGAATGTTAACCGAAGCTAAACTGTTCCAAAATATATATCTTACAGCGTGAACAGCAATCGCGGGATGTAATATATAGCTCAAGATGTGATATATATTACATCCCGTAGTCAAAAGCCGTCTTTAACGTCATTCAGGCGGCTGATATTTTTTTCTTTTTGTGTGTGACTTAGTTGTTAGCCGTAAATGGCTATGACAACTTTACCAGGACTGTGGGTGAGCGCAGAGGGCTCTCAACCCGATCAGCATGCGACCAGTCATGATATTATTACCAATAATTATATAATTGCAATGCAATATATATGATTTTAACGACCCCAAAGTAATTGGGATAAGAGCAGGATGTTGATGATAACTTTCACATGATTTCTTAACAAGTCAAAAATTCGAACAAATAAGTATTACACAGCGTCTTACTGTCTTTGATATTTGCTTCACTAAAAAGTAATTTTCTGATATTTAGCTCCTTGAAAGATATATTCTTCCCCAAGAGTGTAAACTAGGGGACGAATTTTGCTTTGATATTTTCACCCTGTAGCAAAAATAATAATATATAACTGGGCTGACTCACTTGATTTCTATGCAGACGAAATAAACGAAAACCATGTAAAAAGCCAAAACCATACCGTTTATCTAAATACTATGAATTCATTGAGGAAGTACATTTGGATAACTAATACATATTCGTATAACACGACACATAAATAACCATATAAACAAAAGCAAGATAAACCTTTAAAAAAAGGAAGTTTTAAAATCTAAATCACAACGAACGCAACAAAAATTCAGCGCTACCCTCACGAAATTCATTATAAATAGAGCCTCGGCTGATCGTAAATCATTGAGGATATAAAAATGCCTATCTCCAACCGTTTCCTGAACTCCTACTATCGGTTACTTATCATTACTATGATAGTAACGTTTAAGACATTTTACTGTGGTAGGACCACGTTGTTGATAGTGTTCTGTCTACAGCCACGGACCGGTCCGTCCAGGGTAGTACCACACTCTCGCTGAAAATCGACGTCTGAGCAATGGCAATGTGCTGTTGCGCTTCGTTCGGTGAGCGAGAGAGCCGGAAGCCCAACTTTCTGGGTGTGTTTACGTGTGGTGGGTTCGGGTGGTGCCTGAAACTTGCGGTGAAGTCTTGGTTGGGGCATTAAGCGTGAGAGGCTGACATGTGGTACAGGGAGACCCGGTGGGAATGGTCACCGCCGGCCACCTGCCGGTCAGCAGGGGACCCGAACCCAGGATTATCCTCCCTGGGAGGCTGTCCCGCCAATCGGTGAAAATCCCGTTGTGTAGTCTTTGCTTTGCTTCGGCAAGCAGGAAACCGGAGTGGATTACAGCGACTGCGCGCGGGGGGTCACCGGGGCCCTTCCGTGCTTCGTGTCAGCTTCCTACAAAACTCACCCTCCAGCCATGCACTGTGCCCTGCATTTCATTGCATCACCTTTTTTTTTTTGGTACCACCGAATCTCGTTATACGCATCCACACTCCCTTCCTCCTCTTCTTAAAAAACCCGTATGAAAAGTAACAGACAAAAGAGAAGATTTTCTACGGTGGTCCCCTTATCCACATTTGATGTGGATTTTTGCAATTTCAGGGGTTTACATAGCAATCTCGACGCCGTTCACCACCATCTCGAGACGGTGCGACCTGCCTTGCTCTTTTTAACGAAGACACAGATAGGCGCTCCGGATAACCTGTACCTTAACTACCCTGGCTACGAGTTAGAGCACTCCTTCCGCCGTAAGGCCGGGGTGTGCGTGTTCATTCGGGGTGATATCTGTTGTCGCCGTCTTCGGGCCCTCGAACATGGTGACCTGTCGATCTTGTGGTTGCGCGTAGACTATGGAGGGTTTACCCGCATCTACGCGTGCCTGTACAGGTCGCATGGCAGTAATTTGGGGTCAACTCAGTTATTTGAAAACGTCCAATGGGGGATTGACGAAATATTGGAGCAGTGTCCATCAGCGGAGATGGTGGTACTTGGAGACTTCAACGCTCATCATAAAGAGTGGTTGGGGTTCCGAGCTACTGACCTCCAGGGTCGACATCTCTTCAATATGGTCTGGGCCTATGGACTCTCACAACTGGTGACACAGCCCACCCGTGTCCCAGACATTGAGAGTCATGAGTCTTCTTTACTGGATCTTCTGCTGACTACACACCAGCAAGGTTACCAGGTAGTGGTCGAAGCCCCTCTTGGGTCATTCGACCACTGCCTGGTCCGTAGCAGAGCCCCTGTTGCGAGGCTTAATCGCTCTACGGCGACTGGGAATCGCAGAGTCTGGCAATATAAGTTAGCAAAATCTAAAGGAGCTAACTGGGAATTTTTCAGCTCGCTCTTTTCCTCATGTACTAGGGATTTCACTCGCAGTCAATTAACCGCAGAAGAAAGTGCTGAAATAATGTCAAACTCTCTAATATACTGTGCTGATATAGCTTTGGGTCGAACACCCCTGCCGAACACTAAGAGGTGTGATTGGTGGAATAATCACTTAGTAGAGCTCCGCAAACGCTTCCGAAAGGCGCGCAGGAAACATAATAAACTCAAAAAGACATGCAGGATGGGAGCGGCCTTTGATGAATCTCTATCTTTACTGAAAGCTGCTCGGTCTTGCTACCGAACTGCGATGGAAAAGTCGAAAGACGCGTTATTAAATAGGATTGTAGAAAAATTAGAAAGTGAAGGTCCGTGGTCTCCACTATATCATGAGTTTAAAGCAAATCGCTCATTCGACCTAGCTTACGTACAAAATATCAAAGTGAATGATAAACACACTACGGGTATTGAGGAGACCACGGATGTTTTATTAAATACGTTAATTCCAGACGATAACATATCAGTCGCCAGCGAACACCATAAAAAAATACGCGCGTGGGCCGCTGACCCACCTCTCTCGCCTATGTCTGACCTTCCGTCTTTTGACGAGTTTATGAATACCGTTAGAGCTCTTCCCCTCAACAAAGCTGCTGGTGAAGACAAAATATCAAATAAAATGATCAAAGAAGCTAGTCGAGCATCGGGCAGCTCAATGTTAATGGTTTTTTTTTTGTTGTATATCTGAAGGTATTTTTCTTCGGTCATGGCGTCGCGGATATATACGGATAATTCCTAAAGGCGATGATAAGCCACCAGATGACTCGAAATCATATGGACCAATCACCTTATTGCCCTCACTAGGCAAACTCTTAGAACGGCTAATTGTTCCTCGTTTATTGCCGGGTGGACCAACATTCAACCATAAGCAATTCGGCTTCACTCGCGATAAATCAACTATCGACGCAGACATTGCGGTGAGAAAAGTTATTAATACATCCGCTTTTAAATACGTGCTAGGCGTTTTCCTGGATATCTCAGGTGCCTTCGACAACGCCTGGTGGCCAATGCTACTTCTTAATTTAAAGACTCGTGGGTGCTATAGGAACATCTACCTAATTATACAGTCATACTTTTCACAAAGCTCGACTAAACTGAAACTTGGTCACCATGCTGTTTCGAAGCCACTGACGATGGGCTGCCCCAAGGTTCGGTGCTAAGTCCATATCTATGGAATTTAGGTTTTGACGATTTCCTCGAATTACCTCTGCCGAAACACTGTCAATCGGCTATGCCGACGACGGTCTTCTACTCATAGAATCCAACACTAGAGACGATTTAGAGAAATTAGCAGAAATTTGTCTCAATAATATATTCGAATGGGGCACACGAAATCGGCTTACATTTGCCCCACAAAAAACGTATCACCTTTTATTAAAAGGAAATTTACAATCGTTGCCGCGTATAAAATTCAATAATATGACGGTCAAAAAGAAAGATTCAGTTTGCTATCTTGGTCTACTCTTAGAAAAAAATTTTTCATTTGTCGAGCATATTAAAATTGTAGCTGAAAAAGCGAAACGAAATTTCTATGCGCTTACTAGAATATCAAAGTCTACCTGGGGCCTTCGTTTTAATACACTGAAAACTATATATATGGCCACATATTTGGGGTGTATTTGTTACGCTGCACCCGTTTGGGCTGATAGGGCTACCATAGGAGCAGCTCGCCTTAAATTATTACAAAGCCAACGACTGGCCTTAATATTCTTGTGTAAAGCCTACAGGACGGTGAGTACCGAGACCTTGCCAGTACTCGCGGGTGTACTTCCGGTTGACTTGGAGATTCAGAGACGGGCATCAATGTATTACACGACAAGGAAAAATATGAACACAGATTTCCTTCTACTGCGCGACCGTAATAAAATCGCTCGATTGTTTGCACCGCAGTCCGTTGTCTATGAAAAACTTTTAATTGAATGGCAAGAAAGATGGGATTCATCATCGAAGGGCCGTCACCTCTATCTATTTTTCCCATGCGTCCGCGAGCGCCTAGAGAGAGTGTGGCTGGAGGTTGACCATTTTGTAGCCCAATTTCTAACTAGCCATGGCAACTTTAAAAGTAAATTATTTTCTTTTAAACTCGTACCTTCACCACTATGTTAATGTTTTACAAATAACCGCGAGTATGAACAATCAGCACATCACATTCTCTGGGAGTGCGATCTCTGGCGTAACGAGCGCGACCTTATGTTAGACAGTTTGCAAGTAACATCTGGAGTAGTATACTATACGGATCTTGTAGCAACTCGAGAAAATTTCCGTGCGTTTAGGCGTTTCTGTCATACCTACTACTGCAACCAATCTTAAGGCTCACATATAGGCCCCGTTAAGTTATCCCGTATCCGTGGTGCCGTACTGCTGCGCTTATCGTAGTAGTCTGTACAACCCTTTACTTATTGGCTGACTAGTCAATATTGCTTTCTGTCTCCCGCTTTGCCTGGGAGGGAAGTGGAATCACCCTTTTCCAACTCCTCCTCTTTAACTTTTCTAATTAAATTTGTTGCGGGTTCCAAGACAATTAAAATCATTTCCCGAGACTGCCTGAGGATCAAACCTCGGTGTCATTTATAGTGACCATTGTGGATCCTAGCTTACAGGAGTTACAATGGTGCGAATGTGTGGTGGGATTAGTCACAAAAAAAATATATATATAAGTTAGCAGAATGGGATGGACTTTGCGAGTTTTATGCATCCTACCTATGGAAGCGGCTTTGCTTCGCCTCTGAGGACCCTGGCGTTTGTGCAGACTGCGTTACTGAAACGGTTATTATGGGGATGGATTTATTTATCCACAATACCCAAATACCCGTCGGCGGCCGCAACCGCCTTTGGTTTAACAAAACCTGCAGGACGCCTGCACGGTAGAAGCAGACCACATATCGGGTCTGGAACAGGGCTAAAAACTGTCAAGACCCGAACGTCTAAGAGGTGAAGCGAAAATTTAATGCCGCTTCTAGATCTAGTAAGAAGGCTATCGCCAGAGCCAAGGCAGAACATGTTGCCAGAATTGGCGAGCGATTGGAGAGCTATCCTGCTGGGAGTCGTGCATTCTGGTCGCTCGCCAAGGCTGCCCAATGCAACTTCAACTACTACAGAAAAGCGATGGCAGTCTGGCCCACAACGCAAAGGAGAAGGCCGATCTTTTAGGTCAATTCTTTTTTTGTAACCCGACTTTGGATGCGGGAGCTGCCACACCACCTACCATCCCGCGGTGTGATAGCTTTCTACCTGAAATCCGTATCTCGCAGCGTGCGGTCAGGCGAGAGCTGCGGCTTTTAGACGTCCATAAGTCGAGTGGGCCGGATGGCATCCTTGCAGTGGTCTTAAAGACGTGCGCCCCTGAGTTAACCCCCGTCCTCACGCGCCTATACTGACTTTTCTACGATACTAATAGGGTTCCATCTTCGTGGAAGGTAGCTCAAGTCCACTCGATCCCTAAAAAGGGAGAACGGTCGAACCCATTGAATTACAGGCCAATTGCGATAACATCCTTGCTCTCCAAAGTAATGGAGAAAATCATAAACCGCCAGCTTCTGCAGTATCTTAAGGATCACCAGTTGATCAGTGATCGGGAATACGGCTTTCGACATGGTCGATCGGCTGGTAATCTTCTTGTGCACCTTACACACCGTTAGGCAGAGGCTTTGGAGTGCAAGGGTAAGGCGCTAGCATTCAGCCTAGATATTGCAAAGGCGTTCGATAGGGTCCAGCACGGAGCCCTTCTATCGAAGCTACCGTCTTATGGAATCCCCGAGGGACTCTGTAAATGGATCGCCAGCTTTCTGGATGGTCAAAGTACAAGGGTCGTCGTCGTAGGCTCTTACTCCGATACCATGACCATTAACGCTGTTGTACCATAGGGCTCGGTGCTCTCCGACGTTGTTTATCCAGCATATTAATGACATGCTCTCTATAGAGAGTATGCATTACTATGCGGATGACAGCACGGGTGACGAGCGGTATACCGAGCATCAGAATATCCCTCAGAGTATATTACAGGAAAGAAGGAATCAACTTTTGTCTGAAGTCGAGCACTCTCTGGGGCGGGCCTCGAAATGGGGTGAACGGAAATTAGTCCAGTTCAATCCCACTAAGACACAAGTTTGCGCGTTCTCTGCAAAAAAGGACCCGTTTGTCATGGCGCCTCAGTTCCAAGGAGTAACTCTCCAAATTTCCGAGAGTATTGAGATCCTCGGCGTCGAACTATCAAGCAATATCCAATTTGGGAGTCATTTGGAGGACAAAGCCAAATTGACAAGTAGAAAGCTGGGCGTCCTGAACAGAGCCAGGCGGTACTTCACACCGAGACAACGTCTTGTGCTATATAAACCACAAGTCCGCCCTCATATGGAGTACTGCTCACATCTCTGGGCAGCCGCGCCCAAATATCAGCTAGACCCACTTGACTCACTGCAAAGACGTGCTGTTCGAATCGTCGGTGATCCCAATGTCACGGAAGGACTGGAGTCATTGGAGAGCCGGAGAGACTTAGGGTCTATCTGTGTACTCTACAGGCTCTTTCACAGGGAGTGCTCTGAGGAACTGTTTGACTTGGTACCACCGTCA
This sequence comes from Lymantria monacha, assembly GCA_905163515.2. Taxonomy (NCBI): domain Eukaryota; kingdom Metazoa; phylum Arthropoda; class Insecta; order Lepidoptera; family Erebidae; genus Lymantria; species Lymantria monacha. The sequence continues at coordinate 29,780,697 of LR991098.1, forward strand.
CCATTTTATCACCGTACTACCCGACACCGCAGCAGGGTTCATCCATTTCACCTGGAAACGATACAGACGTCAACTCTACGTTTTCAACGATCATTTCTCCCACGTACATATAAGATCTGGAATGAACTACCTGCTGCTGTGTTTCCCGAGTTTCCTTTTTTAAACGAGGTTTAAGAAGAGCACTTTCTTCACGGTAGGCAGCGGCCTAGCTGTACCCTGGTATTGCAAAGGTCCATGAGCTGCAGTGTCACTTTCCATCAGGTGTGCTGCTGGCTCGTTTGCCACCACCGGCAATAAAAAAAAATAAGATATGTATATTATAATAGTGCTAGGGCTACACTGTTGACAGTTTTCTGTTGACAATCGCAGGCCGGTTCGTCTGCGGCAGTACTGCACTCTCGCAGAAATTCGACACATGAGCAATGACAAAACGCTTTTACGGTTCATTCGGTGAGCAAGAAAAGCCAATTTTCTGAGTGGGTGTGGTAGTCTAGCTGTACATCTAATATTGCAGAGGTACTCACATAAGTGGCAGTAACACTTACCATCAGATTTGCTGCTTGCTTGTTTTTCTACGATCAGTAATAAAAAAAAATTAAAATGTCAATAATGGATATTAACTTATTGCATTAATCCTATATTTAATATTTTATTGGGTGGGCTATTTAAAAGGGGATTTCTGACTTTTATATCTAATATCTTTAAAGAAACAATTATTTTATATTTCTATGTTTCTATATATTCATAATCTCGGATAGGACTGCAATGATTTGTATGAAATTTAGCATGCAGGCGGTTTCGGAAATGATAAATTGATCTATCTAACTTTTATTTATAGAAAATATTGTTTTTTCAGTATTTTTAACTAATGAAATAATTTAATTAGATTATGAAGATAAATTTAGCTAAATTGTCATCACGGACAGAATTATCGCAGTTGGATAATCGAGCAGTCGCCTAATTCAGCCTCGTTTCGATTACTGGTTTACCTTATCCTTGATTTTTATTTTACCATTTTTTTTTTATTTTTTTTTTGTTTTGATATCCAAATAAATTTTGCAAAACACACAATCTACCAAAAACATTGAATGTACGGATGGAGGTAATAATTTAAATATGGACTGATGTTAGATGTCATTAATTCTATTTTCTTAGATTTTTGCATATATTTTATTTCTTTGGTCAACTATTTGTTTGTAATTTTCCCTAAGATATAAGATCTCATGACTTAGTGTGGAATCTATATATTAGATAAGCATAATATTATCATCATCACAGCCCATATATGTCCCACTGTTGGGATCGGGACTCCTCCGTAATGGGAGGGACATTACCCTTCTATACCGCGCTGGTCAGACGTGTTGTAGGGTTTTGTTTCGAGATTTACCTTCTCTTACATAGATGTTATATGCGTTTTATATCCCTTAATCGTCTCTTACGATTACCTTTCGGGTAAGATAGGGGATAGAGATTTTTTATTTTTTAATGTCCCCTCTCACTAAGGAATTAAGCCTTGTATTGCGGGGGACCTTACAAAAATGCAATTAACGCAAACAAATTACACCCAGACTCAGAACAACACTTTGTGGATCGCACAGTGTAAGGTCCTGCGTGGGAATCGAATCCACGGCACTGGCACGGAAGGTCGGTATCTTAACCACTACGCCATCTATGCAGTCATTTCAGCAGAATTGTATTTTTACTCCATCACTACACGGATAGAATCATAATATACTATAACCTTATTACTTGATACTCGCGTAAAATTACGACTATAGTCTTTAAAATATAGCTTGATCTCTGTGACAGATAGATACAAAACCGATGAAGTAATTTTGAATACGCATCATTTTTACAATTTTATTTTGTATTTATTTTTTATTGCTTATGGTGGCAAACGAGCAAGCAGCACACCTGATGGTAAGTGTCACTGCCGCCCATGGACTTTTGCAATACCAAGCGTAGCTTAGGCCGCTGCCTACCAATAAAATCCCTAAACCCACCCAGTTGGGCTACCGGCTCTCTCGCTCACCGAACGAAGCGCAATAGCACATTGCCATTACTCAGCCGTTGATCTTCTGCGAGTTGTGGTACTACCCCGGACGGTCCGGCCCGCGGCTGTAGACAGAAAACTGTCAAAAACGTGGTCCTACCAGTAAGATCGCTTATATTTTCACTCTTTACGTGCCAGTTATATCTCAACTGATTTATGAATATAAAAATATGACATACACCAAAACTTGTACCTCATATATTTTAAAATATTTAGTTACCATTTTATAAAAATATGATGCTTACGTAAATACAAGGTCATGCTGGACTGAGAAAAAGATAGAGATGGGACAATCGATAAACTTAAATCGATAACATTCTTATTAATTATTTATAAAACAAGTAAAACTAAATCATTACATATATAAACCACTTGGCTACTCTATAAAATAAGAAAATTGTGTTAATTTAGTATTCAGACATCAGTTATAATATTAATAAGACCATTTCTTTTATATTAAAAATATAAATTCTTTTATAAAATAAACATGATTATTCATTAAATAATCAGTGACCAAGAACTCGTGAACAACCTACAGGTATGCACTAGCGATAATGATAATAGTGACGATGAACTTTTATGCAATCCTTTCGAATAATAAAAATAAATAATTAACAGCTTTAGTTTAAATTAAATAAAATCCAATGATTTCAATTCAATAAGATTATCATAGATTGTTTTACATTTTTGATTGATTCACCCATCCATTTGATTAAAATTCAATAAGATTTATATATACTGTTTTTGAATTCTTGTAGCAATTAACTTTAAAAAATAAGGAATTATATCGACAAAAATACGGACTGCATCGTAAGCGTGCGGCACTAGTGAGAACTGTCACAGAGATCATGCTAATTTTATAGACTATAGTCATTAACAATTAATAACGAATACGGGAATAATTTACGTAATATCATAAAAACTCGTAGTAGGAGATATAGATTCTGATAAATGCTATGGCTGAACTATCCGCTGAAAATATTGAGCGACTATGTAAGCCGGAAGCTGCGATATTTCATAAAACGCGCTACTCCGTCAGGTTTAGCTGACTTTTTAGAAAAAACATAATGCACTTTTGAGTAAAATCTATTAAAGGGTTCCGTAGATTTTTTACAGAAATTTCATTTTACTAGTAAATTGATTAAATTATTGATGTAGCATTTTATAGCCCAGGCTATAGACATCTGTCTATTTATCTCGCCACGAGAATGCCATTCAGAACGGCCGAGTGCCACTTGCATCAAACGGCTTACTGCGACTCTTAATAAGTCATTAGTCCATCTTGTGGGGTGGTCCTGCGCTGCGACGTCCGTTTAATGGTCACCACTCGAGAATCTTTCTTTCTCAGTTCTCGGTTTGCCCATCTCCACTTCAACGTCCTAATTCTTTAGATTATGTCGATTACACCCGTTCGTATACAAATTTCCATATTACAGATTTTATCACATAGAGAAATACTGAGCATAGCGCTCCCTTAGAGACCACGTCACAGGCCACAATGTTCAATGTTTTTCCATATAATGTCATGGTAAAACGTTTTCTATAAAAATGAGAATGTATGTAATAATTTGATTACCACTAAACGTTATTACCACTGATCTAATTAGTATCGATTGAAATAAACTACTTTTACGGATTCTATCGCGTTTGTATTTGATTTTGAATTGCCCGACGTTTTGAACACTTTACAGTACTCATGATCACAGGAGCATAGTCCACTCGTGACCATGATCACTTAGGAGGACATATACAGATAGAATTCGTAAAAGTAGTTTTATTTCAAATGTGTAATACTTGTGTAAACATTAGAACCAGTATAGTATCGATTGGAATAGATTTCTAACAGTTGCAGGTTCAAGTTCTCACATGTGATAATCATATTTTACTCTTAAATATGTTTTTATAAATAGTATATTTTTATAAAATAGTCTTACTGTTCATATCAATGGCAATCGTAAATGGGGACTAATAAAATAAACTTAATATATAGTTAGTACTGTATAAAAGAAAGTGTACTATGTATGTTTTGTTAAAACCTAGAAAAAATCCCCGTCATGATCAAGATAGTTATATGTTGTAATAGGTTAGAATATGTATAATATGCAGCATAGAAAATGTATAATATGCAGACGAACCCTTTTTTTACCTGAAAGAGGTAGTTTTAAAGATTACTATCAAACTGGAAGTTTCATCCTCTAAACATTCTTAAAATAGTCCAGACCATGTGATGCACATTCTATAAAATCCTACAAATTCTAAAACATCATGGTTTATTTTAGAATTTTGTGAATATTTAGAACTATGGAAAATTCTAGAACATCCACGAATGTGTAAAATGTTCTGAAATATTATTGCACTCGATTAAAATGCCTTTATACTCTAAAGTTTATCATTTTATTCCGACTGCTACAAAATCTCATATCAACTTCTGAGCAAAACCACTACACCAGTTGGTTATAAAAACAACTGTCCCCGTAGCTTTTCTAGTGCAGATTAATTACATAATTACTTTTATTATTTTAAGTATCCGAGTTTTTATATTAAATTATTTTGTCTCCAATTTTAAGACAATATTCCGACACAATATTTCAATGACAATTTAAAATAAATTTGTTTTAACAATTGTTGTTATGACAACAGTAGAAGCATAGTAACTTATTAATAATGTCTCGTATTTATCAATATTTTTCAAAACCATTAATATTTATGATCACTTTTCGAGTCCTATTTATCACAATGGCAACGTTAACTTTTAAAGCTAACTATTCTCAATACTAACCATTTTCCGTGTGGTGACGGAGTAAGAATACAATTCACCACCTTACCCGTGGGTTATCGTAAGAGACGACTAAGGGATATAAAATACATATAACATCTATGCAAGAAAAGGAAAACCTGAAATAAAGCCTTATACCAACACGTCTGACCAGCGTGGTATGGTAGGTCAATTTCCCTCCCATTATGGAGGAGGCTCGAGCCCAGCAGTGGGACGTATACGAGCTGTGTTGATGATGATGATGATTCTCAATAAAGGGGTTACTTAATATATTAAAATTTTATTAAAATCTGAGTGTTAATTCATATAAATAGCATATTCAAACAAATAAATATTTCAAATTTGTAATAATAATATAAAAAATATTTAGTATACTTTAATTCAATATTAAAAGTTGAAAGTGTTTTAAACTAGCATCCATGAAGCCCCTAAGCCGACGAAAAATCGGCAAAGCGGTCGGCTTATTTGTGATTTAAAAACGGGCTTTCATTGTCCGACTGCACACGACATACCAATGACGTGATTTAACTAAGATTATGGGAAAGTTGATCTATAGATCGATAAGCTGGAATCACTACCCAAAAAGAATGTTTCAATGTTGATGTTTGGTTGAGTTGTTGAATCTAAATTTTTTAAATTATTAAACTGAACCTCATTTTTTATTTTAATGGCACCAGGAAAGCAATTTTCTTTTTTATAACATATTTAGACACGTGGTAACTTGTCAAACTAATGATTTCTGATGTTTACGTAAGTATTACACATTTGAAATAAAACTACTTTTACGGATTCTATTGTGTTTTTGATTTTTAATTATAATTTTAAATATAAATTTGTGTATTTGATTTTTAATTTCTCGTCGTTTCAAACACTTTACAGTGATCATGGTCACAGGAGGTCAGTCTCTCGTGTTCGAAACGTCGGGAAATTAAAAATCAAATACAAACGCAATAAAATCCGTAAAAGTAGTTTTATTACAAATTGTCAAACTAAGTTCAAGCACAGAGAACTAGCAAGCTGCACCGTGCGTAAGTTTACACTAACCATTCCGAGTAACTTTTGACACCTTCACAACTTTTTTGACAGAGATGACGTAGTGGTTAAGATACCCGACCTTCAGTGCAAGTGCCGTGGGTTCTATTCCTACACAGGACAATATGTTAAGTGATGCACAAACTGTAGTTCTGAATTTGGGTTTAATTTGTCTGCGTTAATTATATGTTTGTAAAATCTCCCGCAATACAAGAATTATTTCCTAGGCAAAAGATTTTTATCGATGAAGTTGACAAACACAGAATAATTATTTTTCATTCATGTTTTAATGGATAACACCTCACTTCAAGCGAGCGTGTATGAAGAGAATTATGAATGTTGAGGTAGCGAGTGAAGTATGCAAGGATAGAGTTCTCTGGCACTCTGTTCTCTCTGCCTACCCTGCAAGGGATATGGCGTGATGATATGTATGTATGTGTATACCTCACTTCAATCACTAACCTACGAGTCAAGCAGAGTATGGCAATACTCTAATAAATGACCTCACCCTATGGTATTTTATGGAGAAAGCCTAGATGATGAATAATTATTTGACTGCATAGTCATCTATAGAGTCAAATGACGTCATTCATTCTCCTACTCTCATCTCAATTACCTGGGGTCGATACAATATGTACTCTTCTTTCATAGTACACATATTCTAGAAGTTATTGACAATAGTTTTATGATCGGCCGCCTGCCAGACGTCAGCTCTCCTTGGGAATATAATTGTTGACCAAATGGCATCAGATGGAGTTGGCCCAGGTTGTTATAAGGCGATACGCCGACAGGCACTCGTACCGGTCGGACGTATGCATTTGAGGCGATATCGGCATTGGTCGTTAGGCGCTCTTGTCGTTTAATTGTCTTGGCGGGTCGTTTTTATTTGTTTGTTGTGTCAAGTTTTTATTGGGGGATTGCATATGGGAGGTTAATTTATGCACTGTCTAGGTTATTTCGTGTTGTATATATACTCTGGTATAAATTATTATTGTTCGTTGTAGGTAGATACAATTAATGTTGCATTTCGTTCTTGTTTGTCGTTCGTTTTTGTTATTGTAGGTACTTTTTCTTTATAAATAGTTTTGTAATTAGGTTTTATAATTAGGTTTATAAATAGTTTTATAACATCCTTCATTGATGGGTGACGACGAATCTGAGGCCGACTCGGATGTGGGGTCCGGTATCGGGTATTTTACGGGAGACACGGACCAGACGTCTGGTCGTAAGCGCTCGCATGAGCATACTTTTTTTAAAAAGCCATCCGAGGTTTCTTCGGACCCTGAGGCAGAACCAAGGTCTAAAATCGGGACGGTCCGCCGCGGCAAACCCGTAACTAGAGGCCATGGTACGGGGCTAGCTAGGGCTCGAGCGAAGCTTAAGGCGAAGGACGCGGAGGCCAAGGAGGTAGAGTTTGAGCGGGAGCTTAAGAGTCGAGTACTCAAAAAGGTGGCCCCAGCTGTAACCAATGAATCGGCTGACACGTCGGCGTCAGAGTCTTTTGTTATGGAGGACGCCACTTCGATGGGCCCTGAAGAGCTACGGGCTCGTGGAGGTCGCAGTATTGCTGCCATCATAGAGGTGGCCCGAAAGTCGGGCCACCTCCAAGGTGGTTACGTTAAAAAACTGAAGGACTCAGCGGCAGATCTGCAGGAGATTGTAGAAGTCCTGTGCTTGAAGGAGGAATCGGAGGATGTCCGTAAGCTTCGTCTAGACGTCAATCGCCTCCGGAAAGAGAATGAGACCCTACGCCTGGAAGTCAAGGCACACCGCCGCGAGTTTCAGGAGATGAGAACCTCCGCTTCGACATCCGCTATAGGTGCAAATGCAATGGAGGACCTAAAATCCTGCATCACACGTTCTGTGGGAGCAATGTTGGACGCCCGATTCGCGGGTATAGAAGACCGGTAGTACACCTCGAGGTACCTAGTACCTCGAGGTGTACTACCCACGTTCCCTCGCAAGAGCTGGCTGGACCAGCTCCAATAGATACTACTTGGGCGACCGTTGTGAGAAAAGGCAAGAAGAAGAGTAAATCCTCCCCGACAGCTACTGCACCCATCGTTGCCGTGGCAGCTGAACCACTGCCTACCGCGACAAAAGAAAAGAAGAAGGAGCTTACTGTTCCCCGTACGGCTGCTGTTATTATAACATTACAGCCAGAAGCCGAAAAAAGGGGAGTGACATACGCCGACGCCATGTTGCGGGCAGAGGCCGCAGTGAATCTGGAAGCCATAGGAATTGGGGAGGGGCTTAGGGTACGCCGTGCCGTCACTGGTGCGCGGGTACTTCAGTTGCCCAAAACGCAATCGTCGGAGCAGGCGGATCGTCTGGCAGGGGAGCTCCGCAAAGCACTTGAGGGCGTGGCTGATGTTGTTCGCCCTGTTAAAAAAGCTGACATCCGAGTGACGGGGTTGGATGATTCAGTAACACAGGAGAAGGTCACCGCCGCAGTGGTTCGCGCCAGTGGTTGTGCAAAGGAAGAGGTCAAGGTTAGCGAAATCCAAGTTGGTCCCCAGGGTATGGGCATGGTCAAAGTACGATGCCCGGTGACCGCAGCCAAGGTTCTTGCCGACAGTGGGCGACTGCTGGTGGGCTGGAGCTCAGCTGCAGTTCTAGTTTTGGAGCAGTTACCCCTTCGCTGCTACAAGTGCCAGTGCCTTGGGCACACCGGTCTATTATGCCACTCCGGGGTGGATCGTTCTGGCTTGTGCTTCAGATGTGGAGAAACTGGACACCGATCAGCAGCTTGTGACAAGGTGCCCCGATGTGCAGTTTGTAATGATACGGGCCGCCCCTCGGAACACGTGATGGGAGGCAAGCTCTGTAAGCCTCCCTCCACCAGAGGTCGGCTGGCCCAAGGCCCTCGGGCCGTTACAGTAGCAAGTAGCTGCAGAGCCCAAGGAGGAGTCGAAATGTCTACCTAATGGGAGAGAGAGTACGTTTCCTCCAGGCGAATTTAAACCACTCCGCCGGGGCACAGGACCTCCTGTTGCAGTCCATGGCGGAGTGGGATACGGACCTAGCTGTGGCCTGCGAGCCATACTTTATTCCCCACTCAGCCAACTGGGTGGGGGATCTTAAGGAAGATGTAACTGTCCTATCCAGAGGATGTGTCGGCCCTTCCCTCTCTCCACTAGAGAGGGGCAACGGTTATGTTGTGGTGGGGTGGCGGGACCTCACAATTATTGGGGTTTATTTCTCACCTAATCGAAGTCTAGCGGAGTTTGAGCTATTTTTAGACTCCGTTAGTGCCGCTGTTCGTCGCCAGTCGCCGAGGAAAATTGTGGTCCTCGGCGACTTTAACGCGAAGTCTCGCATATGGGGGAACCCTGCCACAAACATTAAAGGCGCGGCTGTTGAGCGGTGGTCTCTGTCCTCGGGTCTATCCCTCCTTAATAGAGGGACGGTCCACACTTGCGTGCGACATCAGGGTGGATCCGTGGTGGACCTATCATTCGCCAGCCCCGTTCTCGCTCGCGAGGTGAATGACTGGAGAGTGGAGGAAGGGGTGGAGACTCTCTCGGATCACCGCTACGTGCGGTTCGAGATCTCTGCCCCTCGGGGACCACCAGAGCCCCGGCGCAGCAGAAGGGGTGGATTCCCAAAATGGGCCATTGGTCAACTCGACCTGGAATTGGCCCGGGAGGCTGCCATAATTCAGCGCTGGGGTAGAACAGGACAGCTACTCACAGATGTGGAGGGGCTCGCAGGCCAAATGAGAAGTAATCTTGAGGCAGTTTGTGATGCGGCGATGCCGAGGGCTCAGCGAAGGCCGCCGCGTCGTCAGGTGTACTGGTGGTCGCCCGAGATCGCTATTCTCCGGGTGGCTGCCAATCGGGCGCGGCGTGCTTACGTTAGATGCCGCCAGCGGACTAACCGCGACGATGTCCTTGAGGGTCAGCTGCGGACAGACTATACAAGAAGGAAGAAAACTCTGCAGCTGGCCATCAGCCAGGCAAAGGAGAGGGCCCGTGAGGAACTCCTTACGGGCCTCGACGGGGATCCGTGGGGGCGCCCATACCAACGGGCGCGGAACAAACTCCGGGCCTGTGGCGTCCCAATCATAGAAACGATGGATCCGGGTTTCCTGTCGGGGCTAGTGGGGGAACTGTTCCCGAGTTCTGTGGGACACGTTCCCCCCCAAATGACTTCTTGGTCGGTGGTAGAGGTGGAGACTTCAATCCCACTTATCACTGACGAAGAAATGGAAGTGGCCCTCTCCCTACTCCCCGGGAAGAGAAAATCGCCTGGTCCGGACGGCGTCCCGGGACTTATACTCGGTATCGCCGCAGAATACCTCAAGAGTGAACTTCGGGAACTGTTCAACGCGTGCTTGAGATCCGGACAGTTCCCGGAGCAATGGAGATGCGGCAGATTGTGCTTGCTGCGGAAGGAGGGTCGCCCAGTCGACTCCCCTTCCGCATACAGACCACTGGTGCTGTTGGACGAGACGGCCAAATTGTTCGAGAAGGTACTCAAGGGCCGTCTCGTCCAGCACCTCGAGGAAGTCGGGCCGGGACTGTCAGAGAGTCAATACGGGTTCAGGGGCGGTCGGTCAACCATAGACGCGCTGGCCGCTCTGAAGTCCTTGGCTACCGATGCGGTGGTCAACAAGGAAGTCCTCCTGGCAGTTTCGCTGAACATAAAGAACGCCTTCAACAGCCTCCCGCATGAGACACTGAAGGAGGCGCTCCGGTATCATGGAGTGCCTCCGTATCTTCGGAGGCTGTTGGAAGCGTACCTCGAGGGAAGGTACGTGCTCTGGGAGGGGGGCGACGGGCGCATTAATCGTCATCGGGTGGAGTGCGGCGTCCCACAAGGATCCTCAAGTCCTCGGCCCGATCCTGTGGAACGTCGGATTCGACTGGCTCCTACGGGGTCGGCTTCTGTTCGGGATGGGGGTCATCTGCTATGCGGATGATACCCTCGTCACCATGAGGAGGCCCGACTATCTGGGGGCTGCCCGATTGGCAAGGGAGGGGGTTGCACTCGTCGTGGGCCGGATAGGTATGCTGGGTCTGAAGGTCTCGGTGGAGAAAACCGAGGCCCTCTTATTCCATGGCCCAGGTCGAGGTCCCCCCCGAGGAGCATACATCAGCGTGTCTGGGGCTGCCGTGCCAGTGCGGGCCCAGATGAAATATCTGGGTCTACACCTTGATTCCAGGTGGAACTTCGAGCCACACTTTGCCCAACTCGTTCCTAGGCTCATCAAGACGGCCGCGGCGCTAGGTAGACTTTTGCCAAACACTGGCAATCCCGGGTCGTCTTGCCGGCGATTATACGCCGGAGTCGTACGGTCCATGGCACTGTATGGTGCCCCTATATGGGCGGACTCGCTCACCGCCCGCAACAGGGCCCTTCTGCGACGTCCGCAGAGGGCCATGGCGGTGAGGGCTATCAGGGGCTACCGTACGGTTTCGTGGACCGCGGCAACATTGCTGGCGGGCGACCCGCCTTGGCCATTTGTGGCTAAGGCCCTGGCGGAGGTCTACCGGCTGCGTGTTGCGGCGCGGGCCGACGGCGAGCAAGTCTCCGTAAGGGGACTGGGCAGAGCCTTGGAAGTGGCCCGAAGGGATGTCATCTGGCGGTGGAGAGAGGAACTGGAGTCTCCCGTAGCAGGGCGGGGGACTGTGGAGGCGGTTGCGCCGCATCTCCACCGCTGGATTAATAGAAGGCACGGCAGCCTAAGTTTTAGGATGGTGCAGGTGCTTACCGGACACGGGGTGTTCGGTAAGTACCTGCACAAAATTGGAAGAGAAGGGACCCCAGGATGTCACGAGTGTGGCGCGCCAGTAGACGATGCGCGCCACACTTTGGAGATATGCCCCGCCTGGGGGCCCCAGCGCCACGTCCTGTCAGCGGTCGTTGGGAGGGACCTGTCGTTGTCGCCCATCATCTCGAAGATGCTTGACAGCGACAGGTGCTGGTCGTCGATGGCCTCCTTTTGTGAGGCCATCATGAAAAGAAAAGAGGCCGCGGAGCGGGAACGCGAAGCGCTTGCGGCCGCTGACTCGCTTCGCCGCCGGCGACCAGGGAGGAGGAGGTGCCGTTATGCGCAACTCCTCCTCCCACCGCCTTGAGGGATAGCAGGACGTGGCCAGAAGGCCAAGCGTTGGGATGCCGGGGATCGAATGTCAGTAGACGATCTCTCCGGCGCCCCGTAAAAGCGCGGAAGGGGCCGCTGTGGTTTTAGTGGGTATTCCGGTCGGGTTTCAGCTAGCCGGTGAGTCCCACACTCCCCCCTGTCTATCACCGACGGGGGATAGCGCGTAAATGCGTTTCCACAGTGACAAAAAAAAAAAAAAAAAAAAAAAGGTTGTTATAAGGCTTTTAGTCGTCTTTTACGACATCTACGAGCAAAGTAAGGGTTGGTAGTATTTGTAGCCGCTAACACACAGCATAGCATCAAGTGACGTAGTGATTAAAATATACTATAAGGTGTCAAGTATCATGGGTTCGATTCTCACTCATGACAATACTTTGAGGATTGCACAATTTATTCTTGCGATTCTGGGTGTAATATGTTTAACTCTTTATTATTAAAGGCAGACGATAACTTGAAATTCAATAGACTGAAGATAAACCTGGACTGGTTAAACACCCAATCCCATATTCAGATATTAGATACCATTATTACATAGTATTTTTACCCATACCGTAAGTAGGTCATGAATGTTATATGCTCTGACTCCATATGTTATCAGTAGATGTCCCATCCCGTTTTATAGATTTCCGATCCTGTTTGCTGTGTGGTAGCGGCTACGAATACTACCAACCCTTACTTTGCTCGTGGATGTCGTAAAAGACCACTAAGAGCCTTATGACATGGGCATACTATCTGATGACGTTTGGTCAACAATTACATTCCCAAGGAGGGTTGACGTCTGGCAGGCGGCCGGTCATAAAATTATTGCCAATTAACTTTTACAATATGTACTATCAAAGAAAAGTAGATATTGCATCGACCCCAAGCAATTGGGATAAGAGTAGAAGAATGACGTCCCATCCCGTTTTAAGATTAAATTTCTCCAAAGGTGTTGGACCTATGCTTCCATGTAAGGCTTTCAAAGGACCAGGAAGAAGTATGGTGAATGAAAAAAGATGTCTTTTGTAAGATCCCGTGAAAAAACTGGAAATACAAATTTCGTTATCATAGCAGTTTTCATGACATCGGCGACTACGCAAATGCCTAATGGCCAACTGCATTTTACCCGATAAATTTATTTATAGACACTATTCCGCTATCAGTTGTGGCAATGTTTATTTTATGCTTTACTAGCAAAGCTAGCACGTTGGTTTGTTTGTAGATGTCGATATATCGCAGCACCACCCGAGGTGGCGAATTACATCAATAAGGATAACATATTAACCTTTTCCGTGAAGAAATACATATGCATACCAATTTTCACAATGATCGATCCAATAGTTTCTGAGATTAGCGATGTCATATATACAAATATACTCTTTTATAGATTTTTTTTTTATTGCTTATGGTAGCAAACGAGCAAACAGCACACCTGATATTAAGTGTCACTGCCGCCCATGGACCTTTGCAATACCAAGGGTATAGCTAAGCGGCTGCCTACCAATAGAATCCCCAAACCCACCTAATTGTGCCTCGGGCTCTCTCGCTCACCGAACGAAGCGCAATAGCACATTGCCATTACTCAGACGTTGATCTTCTGCTCAGTGTGGTACTACCCCGAACGGACCAGCCCGCGACCATAGACAGAAAACTGTCAACAGCGTGGTCCTACCACTATTATAGACTAGATATGGATAACCTTCCTAATTAAACAGGCTATATGTGTGATATGAGATTTTTTGGTATCTAACTGATAGTTCTTGAGGTTAAGGCGTTAAAACAAACAAACTCTATGGTTAAATAAAATACAGTGATGTATTTTATAAATTATATATAAAAAGCTTTATATATATAAAAAGCTGTTTTCAAAATTTTCAACTTTAGTAATAGGTACTGTAATTTAAATAAAAAACTATTTTCAATCGTCTAACGAAAACGATTTACGCACTTAAAAAACAATAGACTCAGTAATTTGAAACGACAGAACTAGTTTCTGCTCAATTTCACCGTTTACTTGACACCATCCTAGGTGGATATAAACTCATTCCTTTACCACAAACCTGATTAACAAGACCCTTGATATTCGCACACTAGTTTGAAAATTGTGAATGTTGGACAGGTCTTGTGATGTTGGTAGTGTATATTATAAAGGCAGCTCACGTAGAACCGTTCCGCTGTGATCTCACGTGCTCCGAAAATTGGCGGCTCCAAAGGAAATGTTCAAGAAAGTCTAGTGTGTACATCGCCTAAATTTTTTACACAAATCCTTGTGAAATTTTTCGTTGATTTCAAACTGTTAAATTTATTATTCGTGTAGTTTTATATCACCGGGAATGTACCCATATTACGTGAGCCATATTTTACAATTTTAGACTGCCTCCTACCATCATCACCATTCTCCTACTCTTATCCCAATTACTTGCGGACGATAAAATATGTACTCTTCTTTCATAGTACATATTGTAACAGTTATTGGAAATAGTTTTATCACCAGCCGCCTGCCAGACGTCAACCCTCTTTGGGAATATAATTTCACTAAACAGCATCAGATGGAGTTGGCCCAGATCGTTATAAAGCTTTTAGTCATCTTTTACGACATCCACGAGCAAAGTAAAGTTTGGTAGTATTCGTAGCCACTACCACACAGCAATGACTGACTCCTATCATAAGTGACAATCTGTAGTATACGTCAAGACCAAGCTTGACAGTAGTCAAGTATGACGAAGATCAAACTCCTTCCCTCACTCTTATGACCAAACGTGATATTTTTAAACACTAACAAATTAAAGATGGTTTATCGTTTATCGTAATGCAAAGTGTTACGTGATGAATACTTGCAAAGGACTTGCAGAGCTTTAATTGCTAATAAGTATCGCAAAAAAGAACTAAGAGCTTAATATAGATCTGGGCCAGTATCATCTAATGCTGTCTGGTCTTCAATTATATTCCTAAAAAAGTTTGAAAGTCGTCAGGCAGGTGGCCGGCATAAAGCTATAGCTAGAAATTTTGTAATATGTACTATAGAACAAGTGTATATATTGCGTTGACGCCAAGGGTATATAGAATACCCTACATATGTATATCATCATATTATATCCTTAATATAAACGAAATTAGAAAGCAATTCTGCTAACCATCAAGTGATGAACAAACAAGGTTATTATAAATAAATATAAGAGCGATTTGTATGAGCGACCACGATACTCGTATATAAATATCCGTTTCGTTGGCGAACATGAATATATCTTAACGAGCTCCTGTAGGAGAGGGAATCTACTACAGATATAATTATATAATACGACACGACTACGTAACGATATTTGATTTTTATCTCACTCCTATATATGTCCAAATGTTTCGTGGATATATCTCAATAATGAAATTGAAATTGGATCGCTATAATATATCAGACAGACACAGAGTAATTTTTAAAGATTTTGATTCTCTTTTATATGTTGTCTATTTATATCCCTTATTTATCTCTCAGAATAACAATCATTTAAAGTTTTTATTAATAGAATAAAGAAGTATTTATTTATTGATCTTAATTTTATTAACTCAAATTTATAAAATCCGATTACGAAATGAAAAATGATGTCGCAAGCGGGATTCGAACCCGCGTCTATTGGGATTCCGGCCCAATCGTGCTGCCACTGCACCACCGCGACTAATTGTAGGACATGCAAATTTCACTCCATATTATATTTACGTCTTAAGGTGACGGTATGCTATCTACCCGACAATGTTTACACATTGTTATAGGCTTAATACTTCAAACTTTACAGTTAGAATTGTATTAAACGATGACACAACCTTGTTTTTAAATTACTGAAATTTAGCACTTAATATGCTTAATTATTTATAAAATCCGATTACGAAATGAAAAATGATGTCGCAAGCGGGATTCGAACCCGCGTCTATTGGGATTCCGGCCCAATCGTGCTGCCACTGCACCACCGCGACTAATTGTAGGACATGCAAATTTCACTCCGTATTATATTTACGTCTTAAGGTGACGGTATGCTATCTACCCGACAATGTTTACACATTGTTATAGGCTTAATACTTCAAACTTTACAGTTAGAATTGTATTAAACGATGACACAACCTTGTTTTTAAATTACTGAAATTTAGCACTTAATATGCTTAATTATTTATAAAATCCGATTACGAAATGAAAAATATGATAACTCAAATTGTTTATAAAAACCCGATTACGAGCGAAAAATGATTGTCACAAGTGGGACTCGAACCCTCACGTCAATCCGTACCAATCGTGCTACCACTTACACCACCGTGAACTATTGTACGACAGTCAATTCTCGCTTCGTATTATATTTATGTCTTTAAGTAGACGTATCGAATCCCACTTGTGACTAGTGTGTAATCGGGTTTTTATAAATAATCAAGCATATTAAATGCAAAATTTCAGTAATTTGAACACAAATTGTAGTTAGTATTCAAATTGTTATATAATAATGATACATGCGAATTGAAATATATTTATGCATCTCATAGTGTCTTAGCAATCATACGTGTTATAGTATCTTAAACTTCTCCCTCCAGTAATGGCTCTAGAATAAGTATCAGTAGTGTCACCATTCCTTACTTTGCCAAATCGTAACATCAAACTAAAAGAGTTTCAGGACAGTGTGTATTAGCACTCTCCTGGCAAAATCATATCAGACTGTGATGGAAAAACCGCTTGCTAAGCGTTGCGGTTACGATATTAGCCTCTTTTTTGTAGGATGGCTTATGTCCAATAATGATCGATATAATGATGTATTGGCGAATCCTAAACACTTAGATAATAAAAATAATAAAAGCATGTTTTTTTGTGTGTGTGAGTAAAAGCTGTCAGCTGCAGACTGTCAGGCTTTGACAGCTTTACGCGTACTATAGGTGAGCGCTAAGAGGCTTTCAATCCAATTAGAGTAAGCTAAGCCACATCAATCGTGGGCTCCCTCTGAGGGGAACGGAGCTTGGCTTGTGACGTCGCTGGTGGCAAAGTGGGCGTGCCCACGTTTGGATTTATGATTCTTGCGCGTCGCGATTTCGCACCTCGACGGCGAGGATAAAACCATATTTATGTGTACTTAATTGCGCGACTGGGATATCGCCGACGTCATCGTCGATCACGTGCCGCGGACACTGTTACATAAATTGCCTGATGCTCGGCAATTCGAGGTCGATGTGTAGATCGACGTTTTGTATGAACCATGGTGCTCCCGTAGCTCGGCGCATAAACCTATTTTGAAGTGTAATAAACGCATTAAAATTCATGAGTTTAATTTGATAATTATAATGTAAACGACGACACTTAAAAGTGGTAAAACCACGCTGTTGACAGTTCTCTGTCTACAGCCACAGGCCGATCCGACCAAGGTAGTACTACTCTCGCAGAAGATCAGGCAATATGTTGCTCTTCGTTCGGTAAGCGAGAGAGCCAGAAGCCCAACTGGGTGAGTTTGGGGTGTGTATTGGTAGGCAGCGGCTTAGCTATACCTTTGGTATTGCGAAGGTCCATGGGCGGCAGTAACACTTACCATCAGGTGTGCTGCTTGCTAGTTTACCAGTGTAAGCAATAAAAAAAACTTAGTATTCGAGATTATTACTTAAATCATTACACTATCTATGCAATCTAGTATACATTAGTATGAATAATCATACTATAAATTTTGATAATAATATAAACTATTATCAAAATTATTAATAAAATCGCATAATATAAATGACGTGTCGTGTATTCGGCTCCACCAATTACAGGCGGCGGCGTGTCGCTAATGTAACTCTAACGAACGATAACAACTCGTTTTTATTTTAGCATTCAATACATTACTCTGTGTTATGAACACAGAGTAATATACAGACGGAAATTTACCAAAGAGTTCGGAGATGAAGACTCTTTTATCCAATTATGAATATTAAAGGTACAGCGGCGACTAATATTATTTCTTAGTTTCTTTGATTAACTGTGGTCTTGTCATATATCACCCAAGCCATCCAGAGCGTCGTAAAGGCTTCGTTTTTTTACAGAATCTGCTTAATGGCGATCGTGTTCTAACTGGGGTTAGTTTATTAGATTAACTTTAAGTTAACTTTTAAAATAGATTTAACTGCAAAATTAAATCAAACGGCTCAGATGGCGTAGTGGTTGAGATACCGACCTACTATGCTGATGATATGGGCTCGATTCCTACGCAGGACAATACCTTGTGCGATCCACAAAATAAAAATGTATTTTTTCTTTTTTTAAAAACTATAACAACCTGCATATTGGACTAATTCTTCACACGGATGAAAGAGGCTGCACTCCACATTTTTTGGATTATAATTGGTTTCCGTGTGGTGACGGAGTAAGAATACAATTCACCATCCCCTATGTTACCCGTGGGTGATCGTAAGAGACGACTAAGGGATATAAAACGCATATAACATCTATGCGAGAGAAGAAAAACTCGAAACAAAACCCTATACCAACACGTCTGACCAACGTGGTATAGTAGGTTAATCTCCCTCCCATTACGTAGGAGGCCCGAGCTCAACAGTGGGACTTATATGGGCTGTGATGATGATGAGGCTCTTTCACTCGCAGAATGAAGCGCAACAGCACACCGCTACTGCTCAGATGTCGATTTTTTGTAACTGTATGGCTTTATCATTATTACTTAGTAGAGTATTACACATTTTAAATAATACTATTTTTACGGATTCTATCACGTTTGTATTTGATGTATCCGCGAACGCTGTAAAGTATTTAAAAACGTCAAGTAATTAAAAATCAAACACAAACGCGCTAGAATTCATAAACATAGTTTTATTTCAATCTTCATATACACACTAGCTGTCACTTTCCTCTTTTCCGGACAAGTAACCACCAACACATCACATACTTTTTTTTTCCGCAAGGTGGACCATGGATGTGGTCGCGCCCCGACAAAACGTCCGGGGCGACAGAAGAGGCGGCACGCAACCCCATGGACCCACCCTGCAAACACCTCTCTTCGCCGTGCGAGCGGGCCACCAGTACCCGATCTTTGACTTCGGTGGCAAACACATCACATACTAAAACATACATACATATCATCACGCCATATCCCTTGCAGGGCAGGCAGAGAGAACAGAGTGCCAGAGAATTCTATCCTTGCATACTTCACTCGCTTCCTCAACATTCATAATTCTCTTCATACACGCTCGCCGGTTTCGGAGACTCTTGACTCCACCTTCCTTCAAATCGTGACCAATCTGGTCAAGGTAGGTTAGTCCCCTGGTATCTACATCCTTCATATATTAAAACCTTCTCCGAAACACGCTGCATCTCATCTTATGGTATAAGTAGTATTCCGATTAGTTCAGTAGATTTTGTAGTTTCTTTTTATTGCTAATGGTGGCAAATGAGTAAGCAATACACTGTATGTATGGTGTACTATCAGGTGATGGTAACTATTATTGCCGCCCATGGACCTTTGCAATACCGAGGGTATAGCTAGGCCACTGCTTATCAATACAAACCCCAAACCCACTCAGTTGGGCTTCCAGGTCTCACGCTCACCGAAAGAAGCGCAATAAAAAGCACATTGCCATTACTCAGATCTTCTGCGAGAGTGTTGTACTACCCCAAACGGACCGGTACGCAAATGTAGACAGAAAACTCCTGCCAATAAAAGAATAGTATAACCGACCCAAAAAGCCGGCCATTATTATTTATTAATACAGTTTTTTTTTTATATTAGCTCAATACATCTACAGTAAATATTTCATTGCTAAGATATGCACTTCAGCATCCATCAAAGACTTTCATACTATTTTATATCTATCCCGGTGAACGCCGTCTCACTCTACCCCTATGTGGGTAATTTACTTACACATGTAAATAAATTCGGTAGTAAAAATCACGGAGGAATACATCCTCATATCATTTATCATAATATTCGGCGATTATTCTATCACTTTCATATACATAGCCTCAGTTATACTAACGTGTGTTTATAAAATGTAGTATTCAGCAAGCAATGTATTCTGTATTAGAATTCCTCACGATTTTATAAATATGATAAATTTGATGTGGTAGAATGGTTTAAAAGATATATTTCCGTGGAGGGATTCGTGTTATATTAGGATCGATTGTGTAAATAAAAATACTTTTTTATTTATTTTATATGGCTTTATTTTTTGTTAGAGGTGTTTATCTTAGTATGCAGTAAGCGCATGATGATTTTCTTTTCAGCCATAACTCGCGTAACCCTTCGAAGTGATGGCAGTTTAGGACTCAACTTGATAGCCAATTACTTTTGCGGCATATGGTATATGTACTTTGGAATTAAATATACAAGACCGAAAATACGATTTCATAGTTTTGCGACTACAATAATATTTGTTTATTTGTAATCTAAATATCATCAATAATTGTGGTCGATGCAATATGCACTTTTCTTCTATCATGCTTATCGCAAAAGTTTTAACAATGGTTTTATGACTGGGTGCCTGCCTGACGACAACCCTCTTTGGGAATATAATTGTTATCAAGACGGCATCAGGTGGAGTTGACCACGGTCTATGGTAAGCTCTTAATTGGCTTTTATGAACACATCCACGAGACAGCCACGAGCAAGGAGTGGTTGGTAATATTTGTAAACACCACTACAGATCAAAATGTGATATAAAATACAAAACACAAAAATGTATACTATCTATGTTCGTTATAGACTTAAGACTACAAAAAAATGATTTTGGTACACAATTGGTTTGATACAGTTTGAGGTGTCTAAAATAAGTTAATTCGATATCAAATAATTTGAAAATGATTTTAAACCACTATAGTAATGTGGTTTGTTTTCTGTGTGGTGACAGAGTAAGAATACAATTCATCAACCCACTGTCTTGCCTGTGGGTGTCGTACATGACGATTGAGGGATGTTTTATAGATATTACTTTTATGCAAGAGAATCATCATCATCATCATCAACTTGCTCTTATCCCAATTTACTTGGGGTTGACGCAATATATCTTCTCCTTCCATACAACTCTATCAGACGTCATCTCTGTGGTCACTCCTTGTCTCTCCATGTCATGTTTCACGCAGTCCATCCATCTTTTCTTCGGTCTTCCCTTACCGCTTAAGCCTTCAACATTCATACTTAAAACTTTTCTCACAACATTACTTTCATCCCGTCTCATCACATATCCATACCATGTCCATCTTTCACTCCTTAACTTTTCCGTCACTGGCGCGACTTTCAAACTTCCTCTTATATGTTCATTTCTTATTTATGCAAGAGAATATGATTTCAAAATAAAACCCTATATCAACATGTCTCACCAGCATGGTATAGTAGATTAATTTCTCTTCCATTGTATAAGGAGCTAGAGTCCAGTAGTGGGGAGTATATGTTCCGATAATAATAAATAATAATGTATTACGAAGCGGTAGGTTGCGCTGAGAGTGAAAGAGTTTTACCAGAACCAGTGTCTGATATCGTGTCTATATTGCCCTATCTTCTGATGATGGGTTAAGAATAAATCACCCCTTACTTTCCTATGCCTTTCATAAAAATCAACTGAGCAATTTCTAGGAGAAAGAGAATAACCAGTCTCTAGATAATTTATAAAACCTGTTGTGGTTACCAAATCGCTTGCACCGATGGCGGTAATGCCATTATTTCTCCATGGCGAGGCGTATATCCAACAGTTCACTGAAATAAGCTCATGGGTGGATATCGTAATCGAAAATAATATAAATAATACATTCAAATACTAGCCTATTCAAAATAAAATATGTACGTAGCACTGCTACAATTAGTAGCACAACTGCTACGAGTTCGTAGCATAAGTTCTAAAGTTTCTCAAGTATTGTAGAAATTTCCATTTAGTGATCTGACGAACTAAGTATACAAAATGAAACCAATTTCACTTTCATTTCTTATCGATTATATTACCCACTGGAAGTACAGACTAAAGGACTTTAGTAGATAATATCATTGCAGGAGAAAAAGTGTATTATAATAACATACGTAAACTTATCAGATAAATAAAATTTAGGGTCTAAAGTATGCTAATTGCACGCCAACTATAAAGGGCACTTATTAGATCAGTACTGGGAGGTAAGAAATCTGATAATAATGTAAAAAAAGGAAAATTTTAAAATAGAAAAATATTTTATCAACCGAGATAGATAAATGACAGATCAATAGACAATTAAACATAAGTCCGAGGTCTCTGGAACTCTTTTATAATATCCCTCCATGATATTTTGAAGTTATTAATACAGTAAACCACAAACTGTCAATTATTCTTTATTTTAAATGTGAAGGAAGATATTAGAAAGCAAATATCTGCTTAATTAAAGGTTCTTCTTAAAAATATTCTTGGGAAATTCGTTGCTAAGAGAATATATTAAACAGATAGTTGTAAATATTATGAACAACTGTAATAAAAATGATAAGAGTAGTCAGAACCTTCAAATATTATAACAGTTCGTCTAATCCTAAAATAACATTTACCTTTATGTAGCCAAGGTTAGTTGCCTGGAAAAACGACATTCTGCCCCAGCTAAAAAGTTGAATATGATTTGAATAAATATTACAGTGGACTCCATTAATATATTTTAGAATCTATATGTTAAAAATACATTTCTAACTTTGCCCTAAACATAATTGTATTTTGAACTTTAGTAGACAGTGACTCGTGAACACACTGTATAGCTATTTTAATGTCACCATAGACATACACCCATAGAGGCAACATTGGATAAAAGGTAAACTACTTTCTCCGTAATTATTGAAAATTATAATGCCATTCTCAAGGGATGATTCATAATGAGGATGTTTTCAAAATTCATAATTGAATCATCATATAAAACGTCTATACAAATATTTATTTCAAGTCCAGTTGTAATTTACGTCAGTTGTTGTGAGTAAAGTCTCTTATCACAACAGAAGGAATTCTTCTCAAGTATAACTTTCTTTTAATAAAAAAGTCATAATAGATATATTAATGTTACGTTCTTGAATTTAGCATTATTTGATACAAAATATTAAACCACACGTCTTGCTTAACTGTGAGTTAACTTGTCTTAACAGTTTTTCTACGAAGCCTGATGCTAACAGTCCAATTGATACGTGGCTCGGGAACAACGTCAGCACTCGGTAATTACATGTAACGAACCCATAGAGCCCGACCATCCCGGTAATATTGTATTCCGGGGTCATCTAATGAGACTAATACGGGCAATTAAATTGATAAGTAATTTAAATACTAATTTCCTCCTTAAGTGGTTTAGTAGTATTGTGTGCACTTATCAATCCACACATTAGTTCATTGACCTCACAACAACATAGACGTCATCAAAAGGGATAATACCACAATGCCAAGCTTGGCAGGCGGATGGGCTATTGCTATCTTTGTCATAGTTTTCCTATGCTGCAGTCCATTTTCTTGGTGATCTCTCAGCCGCTTTTTATGACTACCATAAAAAGTTAGAATGTTGACACATTTTATTCTTATCTCATTTCTCCAAGTGGAATAAATTCAAGATTGAATCAAATTGATGGATATTATTAAGTATTAACATATCGTGCTTTCCTTTTTTTTGGCAGGCAATGCTGTGGACGTACCCCGTCCGTTCTATAAAAATTCAGGCTCCTTTATTCACTTTTTCCTTTTCATCATCATTGGACCAACCACAGATAATCGAGTATTGCCACCACAATATCAGCCTAAATATTGAATGACATATTGTGCTCTGCTATCATAATTTTAACCGAAATATTTAATGACACAACGTGCTCTGCTACCATAATTTTAACCGAAATATTAAATAACGTAACGTGTCTGCTACCACAATTTTAACCATAATATTGAATGATATAACGTGCTCTGCTACCAAAATTTTTAGTGAAATATTTAATGAGAAAACGTGCTCTGCCACCAAAAATAAAAATTTAACTAAATTATTTAACGACAACGTGTTCTGCTACCACAATTTTAGCTGAAATATTTAATAACATATTGTACTCTACTACTAAAATTTAACCATAATATTTAATGACATATTGTGTTCTGCCGCCACAATTTTAACCAGAATATTTAATGACATCTCGTGCTCTGCTACCACAATTTTAACCAAAATGTTGAATGACATAATGGGCTCTGATAGCACAATTTTAAACATAATATTTAATGACATATTGTGTCCTGCTACCACAATTTTCACCATAATATTTAATGACATATCGTGCTCTGCTACCACAATTTTAATCAAAATATTGCATGACATAACGGTCTCTACCAGTACAATGTTAAGCAAACTATTGAATGATTTAAGGTGCTATGCTACCACAATTTTAACTGAAATATTGAGTGACATAACGTGCTCTGCTACCACAATTTTAACAGAAATATTGAATGACATATTGTGCTTTAGTACCAAAATTTTAAGTAAAATATGTTATGGCTCATTTGACTAAACTATCAAACACTTTGCTGTGGTGACGTTACTTTTTCAGTGAACTTATCAACACGCATGTGGAAAATGTGTAAGGGCATTCAAAATAATATAATAATTTAAACTAATTAACGAAAAGAAACATTAAAAGAGATTATTATAATATTGTATTATATGGCATAGATAGTAGCATATAACTAATAAAAGAAAAACCTAGAGGAAAGTTAAATAACACGAATAAGTTTAGTAATGGCGGTCAGATATGTGGTCCAATGGGGATTCAGTAACTGCGTTGGATATGATACGTGGTAATAGCGTGGGGCAGTGGCACGTGCCGACAGAACGGTTACGCTAATGCCATCTCAGCTGAACACTTACTATAGTCCTGCCAATTTTAGTATGTCATCTGGTACAATATGGTTTACTCTTGGGACTCTCTAGTTAAGAATGGTTCACTATCATGGCTTTTTATTATATCCATTTATTATTGAATCGAAAGACATTATCACAGAGAGGATTTGAACCTATATACAAATCTGTTTCAACTGATTTATCTTTTAGACATTTTTTTATACTACATGTAGCTTCAAAGTATCGTTTTTAAGGCTTCTTTCTTTTTCCCTTTTATTTGCCTTTCCTTTTTCTTTTTATAACTCTATATTTTAAAAGTGTAACAATGTCAATGTGGTGACGGACTACCATTCCCTTTCTAGCTTTCTAGATCAAGGAAAACTTGAAATAAAACATTGCACCGTCCCGTCTAACGAGCTGGTAGCACGGTTATGGTAGATTAATTTCCCTCCTATTATGAAAGAGGTTCAAATCTAGCGGATATATATGAGCCGAGGTTATAATCTTATCACAACTCACCCAAACTATTCGAGACTATGAAAAGTCGGAATAGAATCAACCCTAATCCGTAAGCGAAACTGATTCCTTGACTTCGGTAATTCAAAACTACCTAAGGCATATTTTTTGTAAAAACCCGATTACAAGCGAAAAATGAATTTCATAATGGGATTCGAACCAACACCTATTGGAAATCCGTTCCAATCGTCCTGCCACTTACACCAATAAGTGTGGGTTCGAATATAACTTGTGACAATCATTTTTCGCTCGTAATCGGGTTTTTAAAAATAATTAAGCATATTAAACGCTAAATTTCAGTCATTTGGACATATTTCTGGTTTAAAATTGTATTATAGTTTGTACGTTAAATTTGAAATATCTGTCGAAGACGTTAACTAGTTACCTATAAACGTACGTACGTTTGATACGTACACAATTTACCTATGTCAAAGTGTTGACAATATCTCACTATTTCAAACACGTGCTCAACAAATCATCGTTACTATCCTGTATATTTTTTTGGTATTCAAATCGTTTATTGCGTTCATTCTCCTAGCGGTGACGATGTAAGAATACAATTCATCATAGAATTTCTTGTCCGTGGATCTCATAAAAGTTGTTTAAGGTATATATTATACTGATAATATAATTGCATTGATATTGTAGTGATTAAGGTACCGATTTACAGGGTTCAGGATTCAATTTCCATGCCTGACAACACGTTACGTAGTCAATAAATTGTTATTCAGAATCTGTCTGTAATTTTTGTCCGTCAATTTTGTGTTTGTGAAGTACCATGCAGTACAAGGTATATTTCCCCAATGTAAGGTGTTGTAATTAAAAATATATATATAATGTTATAAAATATACGTATAAGTATTTTTTTTAAACAAGCTTTTATTTTCTTAAAAATTGAATTAAAAATAATCTATCACCAAAATAAAAGCGTATTATACTTTTTCTTTTTCTGATGCTATCAAATATAAAGCAATTTTGTTCGGATAATAAATTAATTTTATCTTTTTAATTCATTTTAAGAAAATAAGAGCTTGTTTTAACTTTGTTTCTCACTTATATTTTATTTTTAACTACTTAGTTTTATGACATAGTAAAACTATTAAGTATAATATTTTTAAACTTTAAGTAATTGAACTTTCTACCTCATATTAATTTTACATTACCATCGTAACGTTAGATAATATTTTAATGTACGGTAACCAACGGAATCGTTTTCTACGCTTCAAGACCTTTAATTTGATATCTATTTAATATAGAAGAATAAAAATCAGATCACAAATAAAGATCTCTGTAATAATGATGACTTGTTAGACGTGACACATCTTAGTCCTCCCATGACTATGAACACTGTAATGTGTTCAGAACGTCGGGAAATTAAACATCAAATATAAGCGCGATAAAATTCGTAGAAACGTAATTGATTGAATTAGGCAATGCATGCCGAAAATCCATTATTACCCAGATAGATCCAACTTCGCTAAACATTTTCCAGATAGATCCAACTTCATTAAACATTTGCCAGATAGAGCCAACATCGATAAACATTTATTAGACAATAATCGTTGTATTAATAATAAGATTTCAGGCATTCATATGTGTATTGGAAACATTAGAGATTTTAAAATGTGGCAAACATGCATTACTGAATGAACAAACAAACTTTAATACATCTTCACTCTTAAAGTTGTTTGCGTGTCAATAAAATGACTCTGCGTGGGTAGATTAGTAGTGGAGGGGGTATAAAAGGCGTGCGTAAAGTCGATCAGAGCGTTTGGGTTGAGAGCCCATAAGGTTCGCCCATAGACCGGTTTAGCTGTCAAAGCCACATCGGCTAACAGCTCGCAGTTTGTTTTTTTAGTGGGTATTCAGTCACCCTTCAGGGGCTGCGAGTCCCACATACCCCGCCCGGGAGGAAGTGCGGAAAAGCATTTTTTAGCCACTACGTTACCAAAAACAAAAAAGGAAAAAAAAAAGAAAAACGATCGGCGCGTATTTGAAGCCGAATCGTCATAAGGATGCCTCGTTTAGAGGCAAAACACGTGTCGAATCTTTATTCAAAGTTCTGCGGAAAATTGCAAGTTTAAGTTCTGGATGCTCATCACAGGAGTAAGATTTCCTTATATGCTATTCCACCTTGATCCCATCCCGTATTCCTTCCTTTCTTGAGATGTACGGTATATTGATTAACTGAGGGAAAGTGGTGGGTCTTCCTTCCCCTCCTTCATTTTATAATAATCCGTAGAAACAGTTTTCTTTCAAAAGTATTTTTTTAATAAATTAACTTATTTTGGCAGTTATTGTTATAAATTCCCCACAGCAACACTGCTATCCACACTACGGGCTATCAGTCAATTTTTGCTACTTCCATGGGAAAGTAAATAGTTATGTATTCTTAACTAAACACCACTTAAATAAATATACACATGTATGAACATAGCCTCACTCCTGTTTTCCAGAGGGGTAAGCAGAGATTACGAATTTCCATAAACCACTATTTTGGCATGCCTTCATCCACATCGCTTCATTCACACTCATTAGTCTTCGTACACGCTGTACAGTTACGCGTACCTTAAATAAGACCTTTTGCCAACTCATCTCCAATTTAGTTCAGAAAACAAAAGACGTGGTCTTTCACTTTTAATCGTCCCACTTACACATGTTTTGTATATTTGCTTCATCAAACTCTCTTCTTCATTCATTCTTTCTACATGTCTAATCCACCTCAACATACCCTTTTTCTTATCTTTGTCACTACTTCTTCATTCATACCTCAGCGCTCTCTTATTACACTACGCCTAATTTTATCCTTTAGAGTTACACCACACACACTCATAATGAAAAGCTCTGATAAGTAAATATATGCTTCGTATATAATATAATACCATTATTATAATATAAAGCCATTACATTTTTCACAAAAGCCTAAGTTATCACAAATCTTAATCACCAACAAAATTTTACCCCAAAACGCAGTGTTCCATGCTAAGTAGGTACTTAACGTATTCATATCAAAGATGGCGGCACGTTGAGTGGCTGGGAATCAAATCTGCGCACAAAAGGAAGCACCCCGGGCCCCACAAAGCCACTTCGATACACGCGACTGCGCACCGCTGATGAAATTGTCATACTAGCGTGCTACAAGGAGGCGTTTGCTCTATTATTTTATTAACATGAAGGCTTCTTAGTTTAACATAAAGCACTTACAAACGAAGTTCATTGTGTAAAACTAATTATCGATATTGCATTAATACAAATAGTACCATATAACAGATTCAAACGCATTTATTCGTATATAACTGAAAAAACTTAGTTTTAGCAAAACATATAAGTTAACCTATAAGTTATAACTGCACAGATAATGTAATGGTTAAGGTACTGACCTTTCATGCCAGTGCCCTAGGTTCAATTGCTATGCAAGACAATAATTTGTGCAATCCACAAATTGTTTGTTCCGAGTTTGGGTGTGATTTGTCTGCGTCAATTACATGTTTTGTAAAGTCCCCCGCAATGCGAGGATTATCTCCGTGGTGCAGGGTGGTGTGGAAACAAAACAAAAAAATATTCAAAATTTTTATCCAATATTATTTTAAGCAGCTATTATTTACTAAAGTTTTTGTAGAATAAATTAATAAATAAATATATATTAAATAACACAACGTAGTACAAAATGTTTTCCACAAAATATAACAAATTGTATTACGCGGAGTAGAAGTGGGTCAAATTTTAAAAAGGAAACCTTTTCAAAATTATGTAATTCAAACATACGATGTTAATGTGTGAGGTACAATAAGGTATAGTGATAACGTGAACGCTGAGCCAAGCAATGCTGAAATGTGAGCGTGAAGCCGTTCTCCACCCTCAGATTTTTTTATTTTATTATCTTTTAGTACAACACTGTTTTATTTCGAGTTTACCTTCCTCTTGCTTCGATAATATATACATATTATATTATTTAGTCATCTTTTACGACAGCCACAGACAAGATAGTGGGAGGAGGGAAGGGTTAATTGTATTCTTCTTCCATCACGATACAGTTAGTGATGGAAAATACATGTAAGAAAAAATTACTTTTCTTTTAGGCGTGGTATGTCGGTATCTCAATCAATATGTAAAGATACCGACATACCACGTCAAAGTCGTGGGTTCGATTCTGATACAGAATAATACTTTATGCGATCTACAAATTGTTAAACTACTCGTTTTCATATGACAACGAAGTAGGAATACAATTCATAATCCATAATTGTAGTACAGACTAAAGCACGTAATCCATCATGTTCCCGATCTTATCCCATTACTTGGGGTCGACGCAATATATACTCCTATTCCTACGTTATGCAAAAGTTATTGGCAACAATTTTATGTCCGGCCGCCTGCCTAACGTCAACCCTACTTGGAAATATAATTGTTAACCAAGGGTATCAGGTGGTGTTGGAATAGGTCGTTATAAAGATGTTAGTCGTCTTTTACGACATCCAGGTAAGGGTTGGTAGTATTCGTAGCCGCTACCACACAGCTTACCAAAGCACGTAAGCATTAACATTAATTCAATAAGAGAAAAACTTGATTCAAAACTCTGTGTAAACCAACGTAATATAACAGGTTGATTTCCCTCTATTATGGAGAAGGACATATCCTAACAGTGAAACTTATATAAGCTGAGAAAAAGAGAAGATTTTACTATTTCTTTTTTTTATTCATGAGCATAGCAATACCTTAAGAGTTTTAGTCATAATTGGGGGGCATAGTCCGGAGCGTGCTCGTTCGCGTCCCCTGCCAGTCTAATTAGACTGCTAATCCGGCTCGAAATGCGTACCGCAATGCGGGTTAGGGCGTCCCCCGGAGGCGACGCGTACCGACCCGCCCCCGTCGGTACGAACATCGGCAGTTGCGGCGATGGGGGCCGCCACCCATCACGCCTTGCCCAGTTAGGCGAGTCGAGGAGAGCGGAGTGCCGGGTGGGCACGTGGAATGTAAGAGGTTGTGTGGAAGGTAAGTTGCACGAGCTGATATCCGTCATGGCGGACAAACAGCTAGACGTGCTCTGTGTAACAGAGACCAAGCGAAGGGGCAGCGACGCCTGCGATCTTCCTGGTGGCGGGATGGCTCTGTGGTCTGGTGTACCACAGAGCGATCGAGCCAGCATGGGGGTAGGAGTGCTGTTGTCCTCTCGCTTGGCCTCAGGTGTGAAGGATTACGGAATGTATGATCCCAGACTTCTCTGGGTCCGTATAAAACTAGGTGTCACCAAGGTATTCATGGTTGTAGCATATGCTCCCGTAGGATCCTCGGTGGCATCAGACCTAGAGAAGTTTTGGGACAATGTTAGGGAAGTTTTGGATATGGCAGAAACCAGTGAACGCGTGATTGTATGCGGAGATTTGAACGGATGGGTGGGGACCAAGCGTCCCGACTATGAGGACGTACTTGGTCCATTTGGTAATAAGAGAGTGAACGACGCAGGTAGGCTCATAGCGGATGTATGCATGGAGAGAAACCTTATTGTGTCAAACACATTTTTCCAACATAAGGACATCCATATGTATACATGGAGAAGGAATGAACAGAAAAGCATAATAGATTTAATTTTGGTAGACAGTCGCCTCCGAAGCAAAATGTTGGACGCAAGAGCCTACAGGGGCCCCACAGTCGACACGGACCACTATCTCGTTATTGCTAGATTTAGTGGTCTGTTCAGAAAGTGGAGGCACTGGCGAGAGCGTGTCCACTTCGGAGGGCTTGAAAGAATAAAGGTTGAAAGGTTGCAAGAAGAGTGTGTAAGAGAAAAGTATGCAGAGGGTGTCCGAGAACGGCTGACGATGGCAAGCCAGCCGCAATCGGACATTGAAGAATGCTGGAGAGTATTGAAAGAGAGTATGGTAGATACAGCGAAAGAAGTATGTGGAAGTTCAAAGAAGCATAGAAAAACAAATGGTGATGCATGGTGGGATGCGGAAGTGGCAGCTTCCGTAGAGCAAAAGAAGAAAGCGTGGCTGGACTATGTCTCTTCTTTGAATCTGAATGACAGTATGACTGAACAGAAGAAAGAAATATATCGGCAATGTAAGAATGACACCAAGGCCTTAGTGAAAGAGAAACGTGATAGAGCAAGTATGAGTGCAGAAGATAGGCTGACTAAAAACTTCGAGGGTAACACCAAACTCTTTTGGAGGGAGGTGAAAAAGTCTCGGGGTGGTTGGTCAGCCTTCAGAATGAATAAAATAAGGTCTAAAGGTGGAGACATTCTTACACAAACACAAGACGTGTTAAGCCGATGGAGTGAATATTTTGGCGATATGTATGCGGATGCTACGGTTGGCGCCGGTGTTGGATGTGGTTTAGTAGATCAACATTCGACAACGGCGTCCTCCGATGGCATCAGTATGGATGAAGTTGAATGGGCGATAAGAAGTTTGAAAAATGGTAAGGCAGCGGGCATTGATATGGTGTCTGCCGAGATGATCAAGCTTGGTGGCTCTTGTGTCTGGGAGGCGTTCCTGTTGCTCCTCAATTTATGTTGGAGCTCGGGAATGGTTCCCAGGGACTGGAATAGCGCAGTCATCGTGCCTTTGTTTAAAAACAAGGGTTCACGTTATGACTGCGCAAATTACAGAGCCATAAGCTTGACCAGTTTGGCAGCAAAAGTGTATGGTAAAATTATTGAAAGGAGAATGAGGATGGTGTCCGATGGTTTACTGTGTGAGACACAAGGAGGTTTCAGGAGTGGAAGGGGATGCATGGATCAAGTGTTCTCTCTGCGCAACATTGTGGAGAAGCATCTGGCTCTAGGTCAGAGGGTTTTCTGCAGTTTTGTGGATCTGGAAAGAGCATTTGACACGGTTGTACGAAAGGAACTTTGGGACATTTTACCGGGGTATGGTATTAATGGTAAACTGCTACAGGCTGTGCAGTCCAGTTACATGGGCTGTAGAGCCTGTGTGCGGCTGGATGATGGAATGTCGCCTTGGTTTGACGTCAATATTGGCGTTAAGCAGGGGTGCGTTCTGTCAGCCAGGCTGTTTATCATATATCTGGATAAATGTCTCCAAAGGTTGAACGATATGAATGTGGGAGTCCAGATGGGCGACTCAGTGGTCACTGCTCTGCTTTATGCAGATGATGCAGTCTTGCTGGCACAGTCAGCGACTGACCTGCAGACCCTAGTCGACACAATGACAGAAGATTGTAAGAAAAGGGGTCTACGCGTGAATGTGAGCAAAACCAAAATAATGGTCTTTGAAAGAGATAAAACCAGAACAGATGTAAGAGTAACAATAGGTAATGATGTACTAGAGCAAGTGGTTGAATTTGTATATCTTGGATGTGGATTTAGTCGAGATGGAAGGTACACCACTGATATAGAGCGAAGAGTAAATGCGGGAAATAGAGTGAACGGAGCGTTGGGGCAACTTCTCGGCAGCCACCACCTCAGCCAGAAGGCACGTGTAGCAATTCATAACGCAGTGCTTGTCCCAACATTACTGTATGGAAGCGAGAGTTGGGTATGCAGAAAAGAGTATGATAGTAAAATTAATGCGGTCGAAATGCGATCTCTGCGGAAAATCTGTGGAGTTAGGCTGACCGACCGCATTCGTAACGACGACGTAAGAGAGCGAGTAGGTATGAAAGAGAGTATTGGTGCAAAGATGCGAAAGGGAATGCTCCGATGGTTCGGACATGTGGAAAGAATGCCGAACGAACGTCTGGTTAAGAAGATATACAATGCGAAAGTGGAAGGATGTAGGTACCGAAGGAGACCGAGACTAACCTACCTAGACCAGATCGGTCATGTACTGAAGGAAGGTGGAGTCAAGAGTCTCCGAAACCGGCGAGCGTGTATGAAGAGAATTATGATTGTTGAGGAAGCGAGTGAAGTATGCAGAGATAGAGTTCTCTGGCACTCTGTTCTCTCTGCCTACCCTGCAAGGGATATGGCGTGATGATATGTATGTATGTATGTATGTTTTAGTCATAATGATAGTAAAATTGGTCTATTGTGTCGTGCTGGCCGATTAGAATAGGTATTTATATTGAATTTGAATTAATATTATCATATTGCTGCTACCTTGTAATCTCGGTGTGTCACCTCAGGAGCTGGTTCTCTATCGCGTGAGACAACAAGAGAGAAGCAGGAAATAAATATTTTTATCTAATATCTTTAAACGAGCAATTTTTAAATTTATATATTTCTATATTTATTGAATTTCAGCAACAGAATCAGCGATTTCCATGAAATTTGGCGCACAGAAGTTTTTGGGAGCGACAAATCGATCCATCCAGTTGGATATCGTGTATATAAAATATCATTTCATTGTTTCTGTTGGAAACTATTAGAATATCAAGGCAAATTTAGCAGCTATAATTGATAATAGACATCGTTCAATTGGGTAAAGCATTCTAATCTAAGCAGCTAGATTTCTGGTTTTTCCTTTCTTAACGTATATTTTTATTTATTTCATCAATTATTTTTTTATACCTAAATACATTTTAAGTACCGAGCTTAACTCGGTCAACCAGATATTCACTACAACTTAAGTAGACAGAAAAATATCTCAGTGTTATTTATATAATGCCTCTAGACAAAAAGAAATGTTTATATAGTAAAAAAAAGTGTGTGTGTACTTATGTACACGCGTTAGAATTTATACTTCATTGGCGTAACAAGATAAAAATCTTTTCAAAAATTTTATCTTTCGCCTTATTCTACGTTTGTAGAAAAAATTACACTAAAATCGTAAAAATTTACTCTCATAATTTTTCCCTAACTCACCAAAAGAAGTATAACTTAAAAAAATATTCACAGTATTTCATCATTATAATAGTATAATGTATATAAGTATAGACTTATCTTAATTAATTGGGCTCAACCCAATATGTATTGAACGTACATATAGCAAAGATTTGGCAATAATTTTATTACCGGCCGCCTGCCTGACGTCAACCCTCTTTGGGAATATATAATTGTCGACCAGATAGGTGGATGTTGATGATTGATGATGGATGGATGTTGGTGGATGGTAGATATAGTTGGTGTTTGTCTATGTAAAATCTTGTAGTCTTTCACGAGAGAGCATTGTAAAAAACATGCGCCACCACATAGCGAAGTATTCTTAATATTTATTTAATAGTTGCTGGGGCACATTATTGACAGTTTTCTGTCTACAACCACGTGCCGGTCCTTCGGGGTAATACTATACTCGCAGAAAATTGACATCTGAGAAATGTGCTATTGCGCTTCGATCGATGAGCGAGAGGTCCGACAACCAAACGTTCTTTTTTTTTATTGCTTATGGTGGCGAACGAGCATACAGCACACCTGATGGTAAGTGTCACTGTCGCCCATGGATCTTTGCAATACCAAGGCTATATAGCTAGGCCGTTGCCTACCAATACAAACGCCAAACCCACCCCAGTTGGTCTTTTGACTGAGTTTGAGCCTTTCATTAGTAGGCTAACTATACCTTGCTATTACGAAGTTCATTGAGTGACATTAACACTTTACATCAGGTGATACTGCTCCTTTGTTTGCCACCAAAAACAATAAAAAAAAATATTAATATCATTCAAATTACTGAAATATAGCATTTAATATGCTTGATTATTTGTAAAAACCCGATTACGAGCGAAAAATGATTGTTACAAGTGGGATTCGAATCGACATCTATTGGAAATCAATAAGTGTGGGTTAGGATTAGTTACTACTAGATTAGGATTAGGTTAGGACTTCCAATAGGTGTGGGGTTCGGATCTCGGGCCACCACATCAAGCCAGACAACCCAGGAGGGAGCCGAAATGTCGACCTAAATGGGAGACAAAGTACGCTTCCTCCAGGCGAACTTGAACCACTGCGCCGGGGCTCAGGACCTGCTACTGCAGTCCATGGCGCAGTGGGACATAGATCTGGCTGTGGCCTGCGAGCCCTACTTCGTCCCCCACTCACCCAATTGGGCAGGGGACAATAAGGAAGACGTGGCTGTCCTGTCCAGAGGTTGTGCCGGCCCTACCCTCTCTACACTGAAGAAGGGCAACGGATACGTTGTGGTGGGGTGGCGAGACTTCGCCATTATTGGCTTGTACTTTTCACCCAACCGCGGGCTGGCGGAGTTTGAGTTATTCTTAGACTCCGTCAGTGCCGCGGTTCGTCGTCAGTCGCCGAGGCGAATTGTTGTCCTCGGCGACTTCAACGCGAAGTCTCGTGCGTGGGGAAACCCCACAACAAACGCTAAGGGCACGGCCGTCGAGAGGTGGTCCTTGCTCTCTGGTTTGTCCCTCCTGAACAGAGGGACGGTCCATACCTGCGTGCGACATCGGGGTGGGTCCGTGGTGGATCTATCGTTCGCCAGCCCCGGTGTCGCTCGCGGAGTGAGCGACTGGAGAGTGGAAGAAGGGGTGGAGACTCTTTCGGATCACCGCTACGTGCGATTCGAGATCTCCGCCCCCAGGGGACCACCAGAGCCCCGGCGCGGAAGGAGGGGCAGGCTCCCAAAATGGGCCCTTGGGCAATTCAATCCCGAAATGGCTAGGGAGTCTGCCATAGTACAGCGCTGGAGCGGGGCAGGACGCCTACCCACAGATGTGGATGGGCTTGCAGGCTACATAAGGAGTGCCCTGGAGGCAATTTGTGATGCGGCGATGCCGAGGGCTCGGCGGAGGCCGCCGCGTCGTCAGGTGTACTGGTGGACGCCCGAGATTGCTGATCTCCGGGTGGCCGCCAACCGAGCGCGGCGTGCCTACGTCCGATGCCGACAGCGAACTAACCGGGACGACGTCCTTGAGGGTCAGCTGCGGATGCAGTATAAAACCAGCAAGAAAACTCTGCAGCTGACCATCAGCCAGGCGAAGGAGAGGGCCCGTGAGGAACTTCTTACGGGCCTCGACAGGGATCCGTGGGGGCGCCCATATCAGCGGGCGCGCAACAAACTACGCGCCTGTGGCGCCCCCATCATTGAATCGATGGATCCGGTTCACCTGTCGAGGCTAATAGGAGAACTGTTCCCGCGCTCCGTGGGACATGTTCCTCCCCAAATGGCACCTCGGTCGGTGATGGAGGTGGAAACTTTGGCCCCACTCATCACCGACCAAGAAATGGAAGTGGCCCTCTCCCGTTTTCGGGGCAAGAGGAAATCGCCTGGTCCGGATGGCGTCCCGGGGCTTGTGCTCGGCGTCGCCGCTGAATACCTCAGAGATGGGCTCCGGGAACTGCTCAATGCGTGTTTGAGGTCCGGGCAGTTCCCGGAGCAATGGAAGTGGGGCAAGCTCTGCTTGTTGCGGAAGGAGGGTCGGTCAGCTGACTCCTCTTCTGCATACAGACCGCTAGTGCTGCTGGACGAGAGGGCCAAATTGTTCGAGAAAGTGCTCGCGGACCGTCTAGTCCGGCACCTCGAGGAGGTCGGGCCGGGACTGTCGGAGAGGCAATATGGATTCAGAGCCGGCCGGTCTACTATTGACGCACTGGCCACCCTAAAGTCCTTGGCCACCGATGCGGTGGCCAAAAAGGAAGTCCTCCTGGCAGTCTCGCTGGACATAAAGAACGCCTTCAACAGCCTTCCGCATGAGACCCTGAAAGAGGCGCTTCTATATCATGGAGTGCCACCGTATCTCCGAAGGTTGTTGGAAGCGTACCTCGAGGGAAGGCACGTGCTCTGGGAGGGGGGTAACGGGCGCATTCATCGCCATCGGGTGGAGTGCGGTGTTCCACAGGGTTCGGTACTCGGTCCGATCCTGTGGAACGTCGGATTCGACTGGCTCCTACGGGGTCGGCTTCTCGTCGGGATGGGGGTTATCTGCTATGCAGATGACACCCTCGTCACGGCGAGGAGGTCCGACTTCCGAGGGGCTGCCCGATTGGCAGAGGAGGGGGTTGCGCTCGTCGTGAGCCGGATCGACATGTTGGGCCTGAGGGTCTCGGTGGAGAAAACTGAGGCCCTCTTATTTCATGGCCCACGTCGAGGACCCCCCCGAGGAGCACACATCAGCGTGTCTGGGGTTGCCGTGCCGGTGCGGGCCCAGATGAAATATCTGGGTCTGCACCTTGATTCTAGATGGAATTTCGGGCCACACTTTGCCCAGCTCGTCCCGAGGCTCGTCATGACAGCCGCGGCGCTAGGTAGGCTTCTGCCAAATACTGGCAGTCCCGGGTCGTCCACCCGACGTTTATACGCCGGAGTTGTTCGGTCCATGGCACTGTATGGTGCCCCTATTTGGGCGGACTCCCTCACCGCCCGCAACAGGGCCCTTCTGCGACGTCCACAGAGGGTCATGGCGGTGAGAGCTATCAGGGGTTACCGTACGGTGTCGTGGACCGCAGCGACATTGCTGGCGGGTGACCCGCCTTGGCCACTTGTGGCTGAGGCCCTGGCGGAGGCCTACCGGCTGCGCGTTGCGGCGCGTGCCGACGGCGAGCAAGTCTCCACAAGGGAACTGGGCAGAGCACTAGAAGTGGCCCGAAGGGGAGTCATCCGGCGGTGGAGAGAAGAACTGGAGTCCCCCGTTGCAGGGCGGGGGACTGTGGAGGCGG
The DNA here is from genome assembly GCA_905163515.2 of Lymantria monacha. Lineage (NCBI taxonomy): Eukaryota > Metazoa > Arthropoda > Insecta > Lepidoptera > Erebidae > Lymantria > Lymantria monacha. Next base: position 29,818,472 of record LR991098.1, read on the forward strand.
TTGCGCCGCATCTCCACCGCTGGATTAATAGAAGGCACGGCAGCCTATGCTTCAGGATGGTGCAGGTGCTTACCGGACACGGGGTCTTCGGTAAGTACCTGCACAGAATTGGAAGAGAAGAGACCCCAGGATGTCACGAGTGTGGCGCACCATTAGACGATGCGCGTCACACTCTGGAGGTATGCCCCGCCTGGGGTCCCCAGCGCCACGTCCTGATGGCGGTCATTGGGAGAGACCTGTCGCTGTCAACCATCATCTCGAAGATGCTTGACAGCGACAGGTGCTGGTCGTCGATGGCCTCCTATTGTGAGGCCATCATGGAAAGGAAGGAGGCCGCGGAGCGGGAACGCGAGGCGCTTGCGTCCGCTGACTCAATCCGCGGCCGGCGACCGGGGAGGAGGAGACGCCGTTATGCGCACCTCCTTACACCGCCTTAAGGGTTGACAGGACGTGGCCAGAAGGCCAAAGAAAGGAAAGCGTTGGGGTGCCGGGGATCGAATGTCAGTAGACGATCTCTCTGGCGCCCCGTAAAAGCGCGGAAGGGGCCGCTGTGGTTTTAGTGGGTATTCCGGTCGGGCAGCTGACCGGCGAGTCCCACACTGCCCCCCCGTCTCTCACCAGCGGGGGATAGCGCGTAAATGCGTTTCCTCAGCGAAAAAAAAAAAAAAAAAAAAAAAGGTGTGGGGTTCGGATCCTACTTGTGACAATCATTTTTCATTTAATCGCGTTTTTATAAATTGAATATCATTGTAAAATAAAAAAAAACCTATATAAAATGAAACTACGAGTATCTTAAATTGTAATAAAGACCTTTTTAAACCTTTAAAAATAAATATTTTTCTCAAGCTATGACTTTCTTGTAACGTTGATATCTTAAAGTCCAGTACCAATAATTATAACATACCATCACTGATAATTTACTATTATTATAAACAATATATAAAATAGTTAATTTACAAACAGATTCTATCACCAACAATTTTTATCATAAGATATGCCATAAAGATACATCAGGAAATGGTAAGTTAGGAATTCCGGCGTATGATTTGTGGCGCGCTCCCGACTGAGGTTCAAACGCAGTTTATTTTGATGGCGGGAGACCTCACTGGTTAGCATAATAGTTTTATTTTCCAATGAAAATATGAGAGAGAAATTCTAAAGGATAAGGTGCCAAGTATAACAGAATATATGAGGTAAGAATTTCGTAGAACATTTTATATATGAAATATTCTTTATAATAAGAGCAATGTGTTTTGATTTATTGGTGTTATTATTTGTAGTGCATTGCTGTGTGGTAGCGGCTACGAATACTACCAACCCTAACTTTGCTTCTGAATGTCGTAAAAGGTACCTAAGAGCTTTATATGGACCTGAGTCAACTTCACCTGATGCTGTTTGGTCAACAATTAAATTCCCAAGGTGAATTGACTTCAGGCAGGCACCAGGTCATTAAACTATTGCCAATAACTTTTACAATATATACTAGTACATATTGTGTCGACCACAAGTAATTGGGATATAAGCAGGAGAATGATGATGATGATTTGATTCTCCATGTGGGGACGCTATAAAAATAAATTGTGTGACCAACACTCATTTTCTTGTAGGAGCAGTAAAAACTAACGGAATGATAACCAGAAGAGTCAACAACGATATTCGCCTGAGAACCTTATAACATTAAATACAATTGTCATCTCGCCGGTCAGGAATGGCAATTGTAACATTATATCTCTTAAGAAAGACCTATATCCAAAAGGGGCATTGATCATTGAATGATTATTTTAATAGTTTCTTGTAGTTCTTATATTTATATGACGACAGAGTTTTCTCTTTATTTTTATTGTCAAACGAGCAAGCAGCGCATCTAATGGTTTTATATATTACTATCCCTCATACTCCATTGAACAATTCAACCACAAATGTTGCCAGGACACAAACTCAGAATCGCCACCTTTCAGTGGGCGATAACAAAATATATAACTTTTCAAATACCCGCCAAAACTAGTAGTGGGACTACACTGTTGACAGTTTTCTGTCGAAAACCGCGGGCCGGTTCATCTGTGATAGCATCACAACCTCGCAAAATTCGACATCTCAGTAATGGTCAATATACTTTTGAGCATCATTGAGTAAGCTAGAAGAGCAGAAACTTAACTTGGGTGGATTTTTGTTGGTAGGTAACAACCTAGCTACACCTCTGGTATTGCTATGAATGGAAGTAAAACTTACTCGTACCATCACCTGATAGCGTACCCATTTACGACCATAAAAATTAAATAAATCTCCAAAAACAAATCGACATTATAATATCAAATTATGAACATTGAAATACATCAAAAATATACGTACATTTAATTCGAAAATACCCTCATCAAGTTAAGAAACTTGACACTGCAAACTTATGAGTAGACGTTGTATCGAGTTGTCAGACTTGTCGCCACTTAATATTGAAATTGTGACAGGCATCCCCCCCCTATATTATTTGTTGTTTAAAATTAAATTCACTCTGAAATGTTATTTGAATTATTTGAAAACGGTTAGGGTTGATAATAATAGGGGTGGATGAACTCTCGTTCTCGCCCTTGGTTCAGGTTACGGACTGGAATGAGATTGGGTGAGACGATGACAGTTATCAGTAAAGAGATAAAGTTCACTAACAAAACGACCATCAGTCTCACATTCTGCTGTAAAATCTCCCATTGACCGCTAGAACGAAGACTTAAATATGGGCCAAGACTAACTAAACAATATTGCCAGAAATAACAATCAAATGCTCCCGTAAGCTGAGACAATCTTCTTTTTCTAAGGTCATTTACATCACACTGTTAGGGTCAGGCTTTCTCCACAATAAGAGGGAAATTGGCCTACTAAATCTCGCTATTTACACGGTTGGCATTCGGTTTTATGTCAATTTTTCCTTTTCATTCATACTCACAGGTAAGGTAGAGGTGAACTAAGCGGTAGTCCTACCTATTCACCACATGACAAAGCAAGAATTATCACATTTGATGAAACATAATACAAATTGTATAATCCATTCGAGCGTGCAGCTGTAATTAGTAGAAGTTATACTTCTGTGGCATTATTAAAAAATAGTATTTAATTGCATTCAAGTAATTAATTACAATAAAATAATAAAAGGACTGGAAAAGGATAGGATAATGTTTTTCACTAATATTTACGAATAGTCAATAATATTAATCAATATATTCAATTTAAATCACTGCTGAATATAATTTATTTGCACATATATAATTTGCACATATATAATTTGCACTTGTATGAAACTCAAACACGTGTTGTGAATATACTCGTAGAAACTAGGTAGAGGTTTTTATTTCTATTTTGTTGGTAGCTTTTTTTCGAGACTTATGAGTGGTTTTGCGGCCAACTTGAACCTGTTTTTTACTTTTGTGTTACAGTGATAAGCGCGCGTCTTATTTCCGACCAACTTCAACCTGTTAATTTTATGTTACAGTAATGCGCGTGCATTGTGGTAGCGACTACGAATATTACCAACCCTTACTTTGTTCGTGGATGTCATGACCTGGGCCAACTCCAACTGATGCCGTTTGGTCAACAATTACATTCCCAAGGAGGGTTGACGTCTGGCAGGCGGCCGATCATAGAACTATTGTCAATAACTTTTACAATATGTACTATGAAAGAAAAGTACATATTGTATCGACCCCAAGTAATTTGGATAAGAGTATTAGAATGATGATGATGTGCATCCGTCTTAAAATTTCACTGTCATCATTTTTTCATAACGCCACTAAAGAAGTATAACTTAATAAACTATAAAGAAAGTGATATTTTAATAATTGATTTGGGCGATTCACTTGAACGATAAAAACTTAGAAATATGAGATATAAACGCTAGACAATTTATGTCTGGTTAGTAACTGATGACTTAACATCGGAGGTAACTGCTAGGAAGCAAAATAATCAAAGCACATAAACAAATCATGATTAGTGCATAGATGGAGTAGTAATCTAAGTACCCATCACCTATCGACCAAGCGTCGTGATAACAAATCCCAGGGTAGTAATTTGTTGGGCCACCGAAGACAAAGATCGGGTACCGGTGGCCCGCTCGCACGGTGAAAAGAGGTGTTTGCATGGTGGGTCCATGAGGTTGCGCGCCGCCTCTTTTTTTGCCCCGGATGGATTTGTCGGGGCGCGACCACATCCATGGTCCACCCTGCGGGGAAAAAAAAAGGTAGTAATTTGTTAAAACTATAATTTATAGTTCTAAGTCTGGGTGGTATTTGTCTCCGTTAATTGTATATTTGTAAAGTTCTCCACGACATATAAATTGTTTCTGTACAAATAAAACACAATTAAAATAAACTAAACGACAAAAACAGTTTCCATATTGTTACGACATCGCATCAAATTTACTGCAAATACGTTCGCAATCAATTGTGAAGGGACAAACGGGCGTACTATATCGCGTAGGGGATGAACGGATGTGACGTCACCGACAGCCGCCATGCTAATGGCTAATGCGTGTCGCCGGAAGTCCTCGCCCGGAAACTGAACGGACTTCTCGCGAAATTATCATTTAACATTTTATTGCTGGTGACCTGTATAGTATAGTGTTGTTTTGTTTGTGAAATAATATATGGGGAGGTAGGGTTGGGAAGTATATTGTGATGGGTGTCTCATCTCATCTTATCTCATCTCAGCTCACACACATGCCACTGTTGGGCTCAAGCTCGCCAAGAAAAAGAAATTGTCCTACTACACCACGCTGGTCAGACGTGTTGGTATAGGATTTAGTTTTGAGTTTTCTTTCTCTTACATAGATGTTATATGCGTTATATATAACTTAGTCTCTCTTACGATCACCCACGGGTAAGATAGGGTGAATTGTATTCTTACTCCATCATCACACGGATAGGTGTAATGGATGTACTTAATCTCAATCACTTTTATTATAATTAAAACGAAACTTTTTATGGTAGTTAACTTTTCTTTAACTAAAATTAAGGGAGGTGAATTCTGTGTCGGGTAGAATGGAAAAAGTATCTCGCTTGCCTTCAGGTATCAAATAAGAGTTAAAAATACGCCTTTTTCGCTTTCAATTTTAAATGTATAAAAGATATACACAATATTATACTATTACAATGTAGTATAAAAAAAAAAAAAATTGTGTTCATCTTAGCTCATATATGTCCCACTGTTGGGCTCGAGTCTCCTCCATAATGGCAAGGTAATTGACCAACTATACCACGCTGGTCAGACGTGTTAGTATGGGGTTTTATTTCGAGTTTTCCTTCTCTCGCATAAATGTTATATGCGTTTCATATCCCTTAGTCGTCTCGTACGATCACCCACGGGTAAGATAGGGGGTGGTGAATTGTATTCTTACTCCATCACACACGGAAATGATGATGATGATGATAAAAAATTAATAACAAGTTTTGTGTTTAAATTTTCATTATTATGCAAACCATTGACGTATTTCAAACCTCCCCTATAATAGAAAAGAAATAGATTTACCATGCCATGCTGGTTTAATTATATAGTTTAGGATTTAACTTTTGTTTCGTTTGTTTGAATGGATGTTAAATGCTTTCGTTTCCATGTCAGCTTTTATGAATACAAACTTTGTATTTTTTCTTCATACACGCAAAACGGTTGACGTTTCAATAACTATGAAAGGTCTCTTATTAAATTAAATGCTATTAGTTCCTAAGATTTATTTCCTTTCTTTTTAAAATAATTCTGCTTTTAGGAAATGTTTGACTTGGTACTACTGTCACCATTTTATCATCATATCTCTCGACTTCATAGTAGGGTTTATCCATTTTACCTGGAAACGTTATAGTCGTCAACCAGATTAGTGCATAGATGGAGTAGTAATCTAAGTACCCATCACCTATCGACCAAGCGTCGTGGTAACAAATCCCAGGGTAGTAATTTGTTGGGCCACCGAAGACAAAGATCGGGTACCAGTGGCCTGCTAGAACGGCGAAGAGAGGAGCTTTGCATGGTGGGTCTATGGGGTCGCGCGCCGCCTCTTCTGTCGCCCCGGACCTATTTGGCGGGGCAAGACTACATACATAGTCCACCGCAAAAAAAAAAGAGAATGGTCGTCAACTGTATATTTTCAGCGATCATAGCAGAATCTAGAATGTACTATTTGCTACTATTTAAGAAGAGCACTTTCTTTAGGGTCGACCACGTAATAGCTATGCCCTAGTATTACAAAAGCCCATGGGCAGCAGTATCACTTACCATCAGATGGGCTGCTTCCTCGTCTGCCACCGTCTGAAATTAAAAAAAAACTTTCTGCAAAGTAGCAGTTTGTAAACTATATACAAATTATATCTAGACTCAGAATAACAAATTTTTGATCCACACAAAATAATCCTGAAAGTAAATTGAACCTGCGGCAGTCGGCAAAACGTCGCTTTTTATATCCATTATACCGTCTATGTAGCCATGTATGTAATTTTATTCAATAAGTGATCACTCGATAACAATGTATACAAGGTTCGTAACTAAACAAGAAAATATAGAGAGCATTTGCACATAATATCATAGCCAAATACCTGGCGACCATGTTTATACTACTATTTATTTATTCCGCTAGAATTTTGCGCTCCAATTTTAGTGTCCTTATATGTGATTAGTGATGTGAAATAATCGTATCGATAAATACTCTTCGATTTGTTTCAATTTAATGATAGTTTTTTTTATAAATACATTTTTATAAAATAAATTTAATAATATGAGAGGTACCGTCAAATAAAATTGGATGTAATAATGATCATTTCAACTCCCACGTGTGTTACGTGTATTATTTGCAAAATAATTTTATTAAAATATTAAAAATGCTGCCAAAAATAAATATAACACTTGAACGAAATCGTGGGTAATATCTAGTTACTATATAAAATATTAATTAATTCTTTACAAATAATATAATATGAAAAAACAGTAAATATTAGCTATATTACAACAAATTTGCCGTGTAGGGACCCCTCTCTTGTCGGCTAGTGTCGTAAACGTTCAGTAATAGATAACATAGATGCAAGAGAATGAGAACTCGATAAAAATCCCCATGCCAATATAACCAGCATTTGCTAGGCAATTTTTTTATCATTATGGATGAAGTTTAAGCTTATTTGTACCACCATACTACCAACTTGACGAGATAATTTTATTTGTCGAATAATTTTCCATAACAGCATATATGTATGTATTATGTAATTTATATTTTTATTGGTAAAATCATCTCTTAATAAAGTTTCTCGCTGTAAAAACCTTATTACAAGAAAAGCCCTATCTCATCTAGAATCGAAAGATATAAATTTGATTTATATTATATCCAAATATTTTTAGCCTTTAATCTTAAACTAAATATTACTTATTGAACTTAAGAAATTTTCTCAGATCATAATATATTTTTTATATATTTCGTCTAACTTATAAACGTCGATAAATAATATCAACATTCATAAGCAATCACGTCCCATCCCTACGGTACAATATCAACTTTTACGATCGCCTCTTACCATATAAATGTCATTTGCTTTTGTGTATAAACTACCCGCCTTTTTATGCGTTTTATTTGAATGTTTGTTAGCTTTGTACCGAGTTTACTTTACTGCTCGCCACCGATTTGTGACGGCGTGACGATGTAATATCATCTCATGACTTGTATATGGAGGAAAATTTACCTGACATACAAAAGGGGGAGGGATGGTCGTGAATAGGAATGCTTTCCTCAGCAATATTTTTATGCTAAGCGAGTTGAGTCGTAATGCTATGTTCGAATCTGAACTTTACGAATAGTTTGATTATCTTCGTAACATATAAGTCGCACTATTGCCCTCGAGTCTCCTCCCTAATGGGAGAAAAATTTACTTACTATTCTATGCTAGTCTGGTCTGTTGGTACAGAGTTTTATGTGTATCATGTCTCTTTATCATCTATATTATATCCACAAGCAAGAAAAAAACTGTAACTGAATTGTATTTTTTATTTCTCCATATAAGTTGCAATATATAATAACTAGCTGTTACCCGCTACTTCTTCTCCATTGAAATTATTTAAGACAAAAGCAATCATAAAACTTGTGTACAGGCACACGCACAACTTGTGTTACTGTCCAATAAGAAATTCAGTAAAAACAAACACTGCAAAATGTATTCCTCTCTACTAAGGTGTCTCACGCCCAACATGTCATCGTTATCGTTGGACTTGAGACACCTTACTCCACCCGCGACGAAAACGCTATAAAGTATTCAAAACATCGAGAAATTAAAAATCGAATAAAAACGCGATTAAATCCGTAAAAGAATAGTTTATGCGTAAAAAATATTCAAATATGTAATACTTAAATTACTGAAATTTAGCATTTAACATGCTTCATCTACATATATATATAAAAAAAAGTTGTGTTAGTTATAACACTTATAACTCGAGAACGGCTGCACCAATTTTTATGATTTTTATGTTTTTGAGTTTGTTGTCGTCGGGAATAGGATATAGGATATTAAAATATGATATTAATAAACAAAAAAAAAAATAAAAATCATCAATTCTAAGCGTTCGTTTGTTGATGATGTAACCAATGGCAACTGACAGCTCACGCCATTACGTGGTCTAATGGTTTGTTTGGCAAATACTGCGAAAGGTTAAAATGATAATTTGGATAATCCAAAAGTGCACGCCTCATAATTTTTATATTATTTATCATTTACTATTAGTCAATGCTATATCACGGAAGACCGCCGCGTTAATATGGCCCAACTTCGTGCTTCTTAATCACAAGAGTATAGCAGACAATGCGAAATCGTCGAACAAACTCAGAGATCAACAATTAGTTTATTTTCAACGCATATGAAGGAAAATTTCGTATAACACAAGACAATTATTCGTCTTGCTGGCACGTTTTTAAAATACTTGATTATTTGAATTTATATATTATTCATATTTATTCTTGATTCTCCTACTCTTACCCTAATTACTTGGGGTCGATACAATATGTACTCTTCTTTCATAGTACATATTGTAAAAGTTATTGGCAATAGTTTTATGGCCAGCCGCCTGCCAGACGTCAAACCTCCTTGGAAATGTAATTGTTGACCAAACGGCGTTAGATGGAGTTGGCCCAGGTCGTTATAAGGCTCTTAGTCGTCTTTTACGACATCCACGACAAAATGGAGGGGTTGGTAGTATGCTTAGCCGCTACCACATAGCAACATAGTGGTGCAATTACAGGCATATAGATAGATAAATAAATAGATAGCTGAACAAAAGTGATTGAGTAATAGAATAACTATTATTATATATATACCCGCTGTTAGGCACGCACGAGCCTCCTCCATAATGGAAGGGAAATTGCCCTACTATACCCACGCTGGTCAGGCGTGATGATTTAGTTTCTAGTTTACCTTCTCTTGCATAAATGTTATATGCGTTTTATATCCCTTAGTCATCTCGTACGATCACCCACGAGTAAGATATGGGGTGTTGAATTGTATTCTTACTCCGTCACCACACGGAAAATAATAACTATAACGTATTTTTTTTTTCAATTTTGCTAAACTAATGGCTGTATAAAATTATTCAATCTATAACCGATTAGATATCTTTAATACAAACCCATTCAGTATGAACGTAAATAAACATAGACTAGAATTTACACAGATATTAATTCGAGCTGAATTTACATCTAATATCAATAGAAGCAATGGTTTGGTGGAAATTAACTCCTAACTATCTTGTTCTATGAATTTAGATATTTATACGTGTAAATAGACGTGTCTGAATACATTCTAACTAATTATAGGTAAACATAGATAGATAGTAGAGAATTTATTATTGGAATTTTCAGATTGATTTTTTTGCAATGATCTTCAAACTATCTGTGTGCTGACTGAGTAAGAATACAATTCACCACCCCCTATTTTAACTGTGGGTGATCGTAAGAGACGACTAAGGAATATAAGAACGCATATAACATCTATATAAGAGAAAGAAAACTCGAAATAAAATCCTATACCAACACGTTTGACCAGCGTAGTATACCTAGTAAGTTAATTTCCCTCCCATGAAGGAGGAGGCCCGAGCCTAACAGTGGGACATTTATGGCCTGTGATGATGATGATCTTCAAGCTTGGAGTTAGCGGCCCAGTGACGATGGCGAGGGAATACGGTGGATTATATGGCCAAGCCACGGAGCAAATACAAAGAGGAGCTGTTGTAATGAATATTTTCTATGAAACAATGCGTGACATTTACAGGGGGTGAGGGGGACGCTGCTAATGCAGAAAGTGAGACAAGTAATAGTACTTGTCTCACTCCCTCCTTTATGTCCATCTACCGGCTATTAGCACAACTACTAATTTCGTATATTGTATGCAGTTGAGCTATCTTGCATTAGATGTCAGTAAGTGTATGGTGTAACAGGGACGTACTCAGAATTTACCTATATCAAGGAGTGCTAATTTTTTTTTATTTCAAAGATACAAACAAATCTTATTAGCTGTTTGGTCTATTCAAATACAAATGTTTATAATCAAATAATTCTGCATAGCGAATAGCTGTATGACTACTGTTTTTAACCGAAAATTTCTTTATAAGGCTTGTCAGCATTGTTCATAATGTTAATATTTTATGAAAAATCCATCTTTTCTTTACTGTCATTCTGATAAACTCAGAAGTTTAGAAACCTTTTTTTCTTCATATTTGTGTCCTTTCCATACGACCAAATAATACAATTATTTGTTTGGGTTTCTAACAAATTATCGAATGAAAGTAGTTGGACTTTTAGTAAATATGTTAGTTACACGGTATTATTTCCTTCCTTTTTGTCTTTTCCATATAAAAAAAGAATCAAACCACTCTATTAAAATAAGGCTTTATACAATTGATAATGCAACAATGGTGTCAATGAACAAGACATGTAAAAGAGTATTTCAAACGAGCAGACCAGACCCCCCTGGTAGCAACCGTTTGATTGACGCACGGGCCATCTAAAACTTAGCCATGCCAAAGGTAACTTGAAGACCTTCGACGCCACCACCATTGAGTATTTTTGTGATGTGCTCAACCTCGTTAATCTTATCAAGAAATTGCATCGAGTGCAATTACATTATTAATAAATAAAGGAGAAAGGGTGACATTGGTTCCAATAATAAAAATGAAATACTCTTTTGCATCATATATTTCTTGAGCTATACCTAGTCTTGCCCTAAATACTGTAACAAAGAAAAACCTTTTTCTATTGCAAAAAATATTTATGACTTTTACAGTGTTAGTTTAATACATAAATATAAAACAATTTAAAATATAAAAAGCTTGTTCGAAGTGGTTTCTATTGGTTGCAATACAGTCCTTTAAATCTTCATTGTTAAAATGAGAAGAACAAATCTTTGTATATTTCGTAGGAGTCCAGTTTTTCTATTAATTTTTGAAATCCATTGCTTCTAACATCGTCATTGGACGGTATTCTAAAACATACAAAATTTACAGTTTAATTATAATAGGTTCATTTAAAGTAGTGTAAAAAATATTTTTCTTTGATGAAAAATCCGAATGTTATAATTATATTCTAATTACGACCCTGGATTTTTGACACTTTTATAGTTCTTCATAGTTAACGACAGCTGGCGTGTTGCTTACAAAATAATTATTAACTACATATAAAACTCATATTTTTGTTGAGGTAAAAGGCTTTGGGTATAAATTTTAATACTCATGGTTATTAGTTATTACAATAATCTTAAATGTTTGAACTGTATGTGCTTTTGTTGTTCTAGGTCCTATTACGCAAAGTGGTGCCATCTAACGTTGAGTAAAATTATTTCTGAACATGATACCGTCAAAAGAACTTTCTAGAAATTATTTTGATAAATTATGAATAAATATACTTACAAATGGAATGTGATTCTTTCCATAGCATCTGTACGTTTATTGGAGTAGTTTTTACATGATAAAACACAACACTTCATGGTTTTCTTCGTAATAACATAAAAATACACCAAAAATATAATTTTATGCACCGTACGAACACCGTCAGCGACGACAGAAGACTAATAGGCCACGCCTACTATTGATGTTAACGTGATGACGTCAGGGCTTACTTGAGAATCACAGTGCACAGTTACTTAGGCCGTCTCCTCTTTGTATTTGCTCCGTGGGCCAAGCGCTGAAAAAAAAAACTTGGAGTTATATCTTGTTAATGGTATAATAATGTTAATAAATCTATGAAAGTATGCTATTATTATCTACTATTAAGCAATGTCTGTAGTTTTGTGTCTTTCATTCGTTGTTATTATCCTGCTCTTTTGCTAAATACTTGGGATCGACGCTACCGTATTATTTTTCCATTGTATATATTGCAAAAGTTTTGTCCATAGTTTCATGACCAACCCCTGTCATACATCAATCCTCCTTGTGAATGTAACAGTTGACTAGACGGCATAAGTTTAAACTAAATATAAGCAAAACTCTTAGTCATAATAATTACTCTTTATAAATTTGGGATCCACTTGGAGCTAGCGCACGCATTTAGAGTTAAAAATTACACAGATGAGGGCTACTACCTAGATTCTAGGTAATCCCTACACTGGTATCTACGATTCCCATGGGAAAATAATGAATGGTGATATTTTTTATTTACCAACCCTCACCAGACGGTACAACTCTTTTTTATGGCGCTAAGGTAAAGTCACATCCGTTTAAACTGTTTGAGAGAAACTACTAAACCGGCGTGCAACTCCTTATTAGCCTATCATACTGTGATTTTGTATCGCTATTTAGACGGACCACCTCTACTAAATCGTAGTCTTTGGTGACACGATGTCGAGTCTTTGGTGATATGCTCTAAAAAAAGAATGAATCTTCTATTAAGTCTGCCATGTCTCTTTAACCTATCAAAAGCTTATAATGTTCTGATCAGCTTTTACTAATCCAATACTTAGTGTTGTAAGGGTACCTATGTCTCGCCAGTCGATGCCCGTGGCAATGGCCCTTATAACCGCTGCGCGACGCCCGAAACACTACCTGCCCTCGCTCTATACGATACCTAATATACAGGCTGATACAATTTTTATGTATAGTTTAATTGAATTTTTGGGCATTTTGTTGGTACTGGCGGTGAAATTGAATGTTTACTTTAGCGTTATAGGCTGTTGTAATTTTTCGTGGTATTATTATGTGATATCGTACAAAGCTTAGAAAATACTACTAATAAATTTAAAATATTTATTTATTTTATCTTAGTAACTATAATAGATATAACTATTCTCCGTGCGGTGACGGTATAAGAATTCAGTTGTCGCCACTTTTTAATTGCCCGTAGGAGTTGTAAAAATAGGCCAAGAGTTTACCAAGTGTATCGGTAACAGGTCTGTCCTAGAAAAGGTAAACACTTCACTACAATCTTTCACCTGCCAATCATAGTAGTTACGGCAGTGCCTCTATTCTCTGGGTTCATTTTGGTAGAAATTATTTTGTAGTAATCAGTATGGCAAAAAATCTCCGGTAGCGAGCCGGCTACTATAATAAACGAACTTCTGTTTTGGTAACACGCAGCATTTGGACATTTAGAACTAAACAAAAAGTTATCAAGCTGGAAAAGGAATTAAGCAAAATCTGATAAAATATTGTAGTATTATCAGAAATGTGAAGATAAAGCGAGGTCACAATTGTTCTCCGGTCTGGAAACACACCCTTCAACTTGGAAGACGATCACCAGTCCCGAGGTGGTATATGGCTTATCGTTCCTAAGTTATGGACAACGTGGCTAAGATCGAGAGTATGTTGAGAAGGGTAGCGTATCTACTATTCAGAATTAACAAGCGGTATTCGTTGTAAGTCATTCAGGTTTATGCATCGACTTTCACATATTATGACGGTGAGGTAGAAACCTTTTACGAGAACATCTCAAAAGTAATTGTAATATTGGTATTACTCATATATGCATCTAAAATCCACTTTACAATCCCTAATATTAGCTTTAAAAATTGAACAGTCTGTATGTGTCTAGCCGTGCATATTTAAGACCTACATATGTAAGGCTTGACAAACTAATAAGCTTGCACTTACTTATACTATCTAGATATTTTATATATAGGCAAGGTCAATGGTTCTATGGACTTGGTATGAAAATCCATACCAACTAATATCTAACTGCAACTATTGCCGCCTAAAAATCATTCAAATTTATTATTTATAATATATATATATATATATATATATATATATATATATATATATATATATATATATATTTATTATAATTCATTGATTATTTATAAATATTGCGAGAGCACTTACATATTGTGAATTATATATTAATGCCATAAATTACCACCAAATTGCAAAGTGATGGATACAGAGAAAATAAGGCAGGAAACTCAACGAATTTGGCTATTATCGTTATTTTTAGGATGATAAGGATGTAGGACACCGAGACTAACCTTCCTAGACAAGATCGGTCATGTACTGAAGGAAGGTGGAGTCAAGAGTCTCCGAAACTGGCGAGCGTGTATGAAGAGAATTATAAATGTTGAGGAAGCGAGTGAAGTATGCAAAATAGAGTTCTCTGGCACTCTGTTCTCTCTGCTTACCCTGCAAGGGATATGGCGTGATATGTATGTATGTATCGCTATTTTTTACTAACTTTTTTATTTAATAAGAATTAGCGCTTCGAATCACGACGTAATATAAATTCCAATTATAATGTAAAAAAAGTTTGACTGGACCTGCTCCTATAAGCCAATCACGAATTAACTACTGAATTTATGACATCCCTGTTAAAATGCTATCAATCATGTTCCCTGTTAATTTTAAGATATCCTAGTCCACCTATCATTCAGCATCACTAAGCCTTATGCCGTTCACTGCTGCCTTCGCCTATAATTCGTAACATTGCGTGGCACTGTGCTGTCCACAGACTCTTAGTAATTGTCAACGATTCAACTGTCCAGATAGCGGAAGGACGTCCTCTTTGTTTTTTTTTTTATTGGTGGACTATGGATGCGTCTCGCCCCGCCAAATCGGTCCGGGGCCACGGAAAGGCGGCGCGCGACCCCATAGACCCACCGTAAAACTCCTCTCTCTTCGCCGTGCGAGCGGACCACCGGTACCCGATCTTTGTCTCCGGTGAGCGGAAGGACGTCCTAGACTATGTGATCCTATACATAATCGAGGATCATTAGGAGTTAAAAAAAAGGAAATCAAACTCATAATCTCACCATCTCATCTCATCAGCGTACATACAAGCAACTGCTGGGCGCAAGCCGAACTCAATTTGAAAATGTCATGATATCGTAGTGGCCTATGTAAGGCCTGCACAGAGTCTTCGTTTCGATACTCACACAGATCAGATCTTCGTGCGAATAACTATCCAGAGTTCAGACTCATCCAGGTGTTACTTGTGTCAATCAATTAACATATTTGTAAAGTCTTCCGCGACAAAGTGATTTATTTCTCACTAGCTGACCCGATTTCGACATCCTATCTCAATTTTAGTATTAAAATTATCGTGAGTTGGACACATATTAAACAGTTGTATTTCCGGCAATACTCACGCGTTAGAGTCGATTATGTCGACCCGGGTTGCGCAGCTGCGCACTCGCCCTGATGATGAGCATCGGACATGCTCGAAACCCGGGTCGACATAATCGACTCTAACGCGTGAGTATTGCCGGAAATACAACTGTTTAATATCCTATTCAACTTTTTCTTTACGAAAAATATAGTTTTTTTTTTTAAATCGATCGTAGCATCATCTACCGGTTCTTAAAGTACTGTTTTGCCAGTCTAAAAGCATCTTCGTATGATTGACTTTCTAAATAAACCAAATTGAGGTACATCGGATGAATGGTTTCGAAGTCCATAACGGATATACGAAGGTAAAAATATTTTTTATGAATGCAAATTTTCTCTAGGGTGACGGAGTAAGAATACAATCTATCACCTATCATCTTAACCGTAGGTGATCGCAAAATATGACTAAAAGATCTAATATACAGAGTGCCAATTTTATTACTAGAATAACTTAAACTAGGTGTAGGAATGACGTCATATAAAACATTAAAGATAGTTGCAGACTCCTAGCTCCAATCCCGAGATAAAGTGATTTGTTTCTTATCAAAACAGTAGGTTTGTCAGCGTACATTGACCTGTAGGTACATTTCGACCCAGCTGTGCGGTGGTGAGCGCAGCGAGAGTGAGATTATTTGCCCACTAGTTCAATGTCACACGCATGAATATATGCCTACATCGAACTTTTATAGTAAAAGTGTATTGACCGCTTATCAATAGGGCAACTTAATCAAGAGTTAGGTACTATTTTTTTACTGATTTGGGTAGTGGATCATGGTCTGATTAGTAGAAATAAGTTAGTAGAATTCTTTCTACTAATTAAATCGCCAATCTGTATAACATCTATGCAGGAGAAGGGAAAATTAGAAGACAAAAACCCTATACCAACCAGTCTGGCCAGCTTGAAATAGTAGATCAAATTCCCTATTATCGTGTAGGTCGCTCTATCCTTTATTTTCAGCAAACTGTGGTCTGGACAGACCCCACCCAAGCCGTCCAAGGAGAAGGTAGAGCCGCGAGTGGCTCTGTAAGTCCTAATTGCCATTGGAGTGACCACCTACCATATATAACAGATAAGCTGCTGTGTGATGTTACGTAATATTTCTTTAAAAGTAAAAATGAAAAACATTACAAAAATATCTTGTATTTTTAAATTAAAAGCGTAACTAATATTCAAGTTTAAACTTCAACCTACTAAACATTAAAGTTAGTTATAGGGTATATGATAAAGTGCAGCAACTTTCATAAGCATTTGTCGAAGTAGCTGGTGCAAGCGAAGCCGTCTGCGTAGCTATGCGAGTGACACTGTAGCCGGAATCCATGGCAGTGCAACAGAGCGTATAAGCCTGAAGTGTCGGGTTGCGACGGACAACGCGCCAGACGGCGAGGCACCCGCTCGACCACTACCTACTAACAGTTATGTCGCAATCAAACTACGAATTCAGATCAAATAATAAATATAAATAAATAATATACCATATTTTTATAATGGACTAAAAAGTAGAAATCTTTATTATTTTTCTTCTTTTTGTATGCATTGTCATCCACTTCTGAGCTATCATTTAAATTTCAAGTATCTAGCTCATCGATCTTTTTATTAGTTAAATAGAAATTAGTTTAAAATCTATTACCAATTCTACCCGGACAGATATACAAGAAAGTGAAACTATTTTTATGATTCCACGGATTCTATCGCGTTTGATGATAGATAGAAGAATAGATGCTAATCGATTCCTCGTACGGTGATGAGTTTCACCTCACGCTTTTTAATGAAAGTTATAAAAACCAGCTGAAAGAGAAGAGAATGATAAACAGTACTCCATGGAGAAACTTGATGACACTCTCCAATTTTCAACGAACTCACTTAACGTAGTAATTATGATATTATTCTCCTAAAGGAGGTGAATATCCCACAATAGCCATAGATGGGCTAATTGACAGATTGTTGGATCGATATGACTTAATCTAGACAAAATTAAATATGTCTAAAATCCTATTCAAACGACAACATATACTCATGTTTATGGCCTTATGAGTATATGTGAGCATTTAGCAATTATCAATACACTAAATCCTAATTCAAATCATCATCATCATTCTCCTACTCTTATCCCAATTACTTGGGGTCGTTACAATATGTACTATTCTTTCATAGTACATATAGTGAAAGTTATTGGCAATAGTTTTATGACCGGCCGCCTGCCAGACGTCAACCCTCCTTGAGAATGTAATTGTTGACCAAACGGCATCAGATGAAGTAGGCCCAGATCGTTATAAGGCTCTTAGTCATCTTTAACGACATCTACTAGCAATGTAAAGGTTCGTAGTATTCGTAGCCACTACCACACAGCGATAAATCCTAATTCGAATATACCTGTAAAAATGGTATTTATTTTTTATTGCTCATAGTGACAAACGGGTAAGCAGCACATCTGATGGTGAGTGTTACTACCGCCCATGGACCTTTGCAATACCAGGAGTATATCTAGACTGCTACCTACCAACCAAAACCCATCCAAATTGAGTGGCCGGCTGTCTTGCTCACCGGACCAAGCACAACAGTACATTGCCAATGCTCAAACGTCGAATTTCTGTGAGAGTGTGGTACTGTCCTGGATAGACCTGTCCACGGCTGTAGACGAAAAACAGTATGGCTCTACCACATTTACGCGGCTACCTTGATATATAGTAACGAACGGAATGAAAATCTCAAAACAAAATCTAGTCATAGTGAGATGTTATAAGTTCTTGATAAACAGTGAAATGGCTATTGGACTGTATAGAAAATAGAAGAAAAGTTTTACCATACATACCATGTAATAATAATAATACAAGGGTCATGGATTCGAAGCCCGCGTAACCCGCCATCAACAATACTAATGGTCGATTCAATGGCGACGATGATGAAATACGTAAGGTTATGGGGTTGGACATCGTTCCTTTCACAACATGGGTCCATTGCGTAGGATGTGAAGTACTCGACAGCGACAGGTGCTAGTCGTCAATGTCCTCCTGCTGCGAGGAGGTAATCTTTAAAAAGGAGGCCGCGGAGTGGGAACCCAAGGCAATTGCATCCGCAGACTCGCTTCGCCGGCAGCGGGCACGGAAGAGGAGGCGCCGATATGCGCACCTTCTTCCACCGCCTTGAACAAGGATAGGATGAGTCCCGACGGCCAAGCGTTGGATTGTCGGGATTCGAATGTCAGTAAACGATTTCTCCGGCACCACGAAAAAGCACGTAAGGGGCCGCTGTGGTTTTAGTGGATATTCCGTTCGGGCAGCTGGCCGGTGAGTCCTACACTCCTCTCCCATCTACCACTAGCGGGGGAAAGCGCATAAATGCGTTTGCACAGCGTGAAAAAAAAATACAATAGCATATGAACCATAGATCATATAGACATTTTCTATTTGGAGAAACCAAGTGAAAAATGTCTATGTGTTCTGGATGTAATTTGTCTGCATTAATTATGTATGTAAAATCCCCCGTAGTACAAGGCTCGTTTCCTTGATTTGAAGTTCCATTTGAATGTAAAGTATTATATTAAAAAATAATATTATTATATCAACTCTCTCACACAAGTAGTGATACAGCACGCTCTGTTTATCACAACAAGTTCACAGCAATTGCATGGACGCTAACCACATGCTTATTCATTCATTATCCTCATATTACATGATGACATTACATTAGCGTTATTTTTTTTAATTCCATCCATCCATCACCCTTAATATCCAATATTGAATGTAGGACTTGTCGATGGTGAGTAATCTTTTCCATCCATCCATCAGCCAGTAAACATCTACTGTTGGACATAGGCCTCCCCACGAGAATGCCATTCAACACGGTCCCGCGCCACCTGCATCCAGCGGTTTCCTGCGACCTTGATAATGTCGTCAGTCCACCTAGTGGGGGGTCATCCTACGCGGCGCTGTCCGATTTGTGGTCTACACTCGACAACCTTTCTTCTCCAACGATTGTCGTTCGTCGTGCGATCTGGCCTGCCCATTGCCACTTCAACGTGCTAATTCTTTGGTAGTAATCTTTTACTTTTCGTAATCTTCGACTACAAAGTGGGTGGTCTCAGAGTCCCTGAGGCGGAGATACTCGGGTATCGGCGACGCTGGCCGGGAACGATAAATTCTCGTTCATCCGATGAGAAGTTATGGCCGACTGCCGGTTGGCCAGTCCAGTTAGAGAGGCCTCGAATTGATGTTTGGACTGTGGAGGCATTCCGGCCGTTTCTAATGGAGTGATTGGGTTGACAGTAAGATGTCTTCTCCTTCCGAAGGGTACAGTTCTTAATAGAGCATGGGTGCTTCGGAAAATGCCTGCGCACGTTGAGGAAGGAGAGGCCAAAGTCCTACCAGTACTGTGATTATGGCGTGGACAACGCAGCACACGCTCAAGGTCTGCGTCGTCTGGGCAGAGCAATGCCGTGAATTTGTCGCTAACATCGGTGCGATTTGGCGCAACCGACCATCACTACGACGATGTTCAACAGTGTCAAAAACTGGTATGCGGTCGCTGCCTTCAGCATGTCTATTGTCTAGCAGTCTAGGCCACGTTGACACACTGCGTAGCACCTTCCGATGAAAAACAAATAACTACATTAAAGAAAAACCGACTTCTAAGCTATACCTACGATAAATGATATACAACATATTTACACTAAAAAGAAGAAAATAATTATTTTAATTAGTATAATCTGAAAAGAATAACAGAACAATTTCCGAAATTATAGTATACCAACCTATTTACAGGTAGGTCTGTAAAAATCTATACTATGTCAAGAAATATGGATAATAATATTATATTTTGTATTTCAAAGCAATGAGCATTGAAATATAATAAACTAAATTATTAATATTTATTTACAATTACTATTTTTTTGGAGTCGGTGCCAGCCAAGGACAGTTTTTCTACTTTGCGAACATCGAGCGGCTCACGCAATATCTACCTAATCTACGCAAAGATGGACAATCACTGCGGATAGGGCGATAGCCGGAGAGGGGCAGGTGCGAGAAAGGAGAGGCGATGTCACTGAGTGAACTACCGGAACGCGGGCAGACAGGTGAGCGCTGATGTCGTTGATGTTAGTGTGATTTAATGCGCTTAAAAGATTTATGCAAGAGAATTTAATTTTGATTTAGCTGGCACCGACTCCAAAAAAATAGTACTTGTAAATAAATATTAATAATTTCGTTTATTATATTTCAATGCTCCTTGCTTTGAAATACAAAATATAATATTAGATATTATCCATATTTATTGACATAGTATGTTTTTACATACCTATTTGTAAATAGGTTGGTATACTATAATTTCGTAAATTGTTCTGTTATTCTTTTCAGATTACACTAATTAAAATAATTATTTTCTTCTTTTTAGTGTATGTTGTATATCGTTTATCGTAGGTATAGCTTAGAAGTCGGTTTTTGTTTTTTTTTAATATTTTTTTATTTTCCGGTTTTTAGTGGAAAATAAGTGATTTTAGATTTTTTTAAATGGTTAGACCTAGTAAACGGGCTGCTCAAATGAGACAGCACCGTTTGAAAGAAACGAGTAACGAGAGAGATACTTGTTTAAAGAAAAATGGGGTTAGGAAATGGAATAAATATTGTAAATGAGAGTGACGATCAGAGGGCAAATAGGCTTTCTCAGATGAGGGCATACACAAACTTATCTAGGCGTAATGAAACTCCAGAAAGTTATAAAATCCGATTACGAAATGAAAAATGATGTCGCAAGCGTGATTCGAACCCGCGCCTATTGGGATTCCGGCCCAATCGTGCTGCCACTACACTACCGCGACTAATTGTAGGACATGCAAATTTCATTTCGTATTGTGTTTACGTCTTAAGGTGACGGTGTGCTATCTACCCGACAATGTTTACACATTGTTATAGGCTTAATACTTTTTTCATTTCGTAATCGGATTTTATAAATAATTAAGCATATTAAATGCTAAATTTCAGTAATTTAAATAACAAGGTTGTGTCATCGTTTAATACAATTCTAACTGTAAAGTTTAAAGTATTAAGCTTATAACAATGTGTAAACATTGTCGGGTAGATAGCACACCGTCACCTTAAGACGTAAACACAATACGAAATGAAATTTGCATGTCCTACAATTAGTCGCGGTAGTGTAGTGGCAGCACGATTGGGCCGGAATCCCAATAGGCGCGGGTTCGAATCCCGCTTGCGACATCATTTTTCATTTCGTAACCGGATTTTATAAATAATTAAGCATATTAAATGCTAAATTTCAGTAATCCAGAAAGTTATTCTCAGTGACTCAGTTTGATTCGCGATCGTCTATCAAACGAAATCGAGGAGTAATGATCTCAACGTATTGGCTTAATACATAATCGTTTATCAAAAATGAATAAGAAGTATATAAAATATGAAAAAATAATGAATATACATGAAAAAAAAATATTTTAATATTTTTTCATACATACATACATATCATCACGCCATATCCCTTGCAGGGTAGGCAGAGAGAACAGAGTGCCAGAGAACTCTATCTCTGCATACTTCACTCGCTTCCTCAACATTCATAATTCTCTTCATACACGCTCGCCGGTTTCGGAGACTCTTGACTCCACCTTCCTTCAGTACATGACCGATCTGGTCTAGGTAGGTTAGTCTCGGTCTCCCTCGGTACCTACATCCTTCCACTTTCGCATTGTATATCTTCTTAACCAGGCGTTCGTTCGGCATTCTTTCCACATGTCCGAACCATCGGAGCATTCCCTTTCGCATCTTTACACCAATACTCTCTTTCATACCTACTCGCTCTCTTACGTCGTCGTTACGAATGCGGTCGGTCAGCCTAACTCCACAGATTTTCCGCAGAGATCGCATTTCGACCGCATTAATTTTACTATCTTACTCTTTTCTGCATACCCAACTCTCGCTTCCATACAGTAATGTTGGGACAAGCACTGCGTTATGTATTGCTACACGTGCCTTCTGGCTGAGGTGGTGGCTGCCGAGAAGTTGCCCCAACGCTCCGTTCACTCTATTTCCCGCATTCACTCTTCGCTCTATATCAGTGGTGTACCTTCCATCTCGGCTAAATCCACATCCACATCCACATCATATTTTTTCATATATGCATATAAAATTTGATGACGTAACTGCGGGCCTCAGGATAAAAGATGATGATGGTTGCATACCAATTACACCTGCTTGCACAACCTTTAAAGCGCGATATGAAGATGTCGAGCGCAGGATGTTACCGCTCATTTTAAGCTGGGCGATGACTGTTCACAAATTCCAAGGTACAACACTTGATAAAGCAGTGATTGACCTAGGCAAGAAGAATTTTGCGAAGGGACAGATTTACGTAGCCCTCAGTCACATCAAAACCTTAGACAGCGACGGTTGCGTTATCTGATTTGGATGCCAATAAACTTAAAAGTCGACCTCCACGATGACCAAGCTTTATTAGAAATGACACACTTGCGAAATCTTTAGTATTTTTATTTTCATACAATTTTATTCAGTTTACAATGCTTGTTGGTTACCTTTTAGTAACATTGTTGTTGTACCATCAGCTAAAGATCATAAATATAATCTAATTACGCAAATATTCAAACTGAATTATGTATAGAGGCACTAGAAACAGCATTTTTGCCCTACATTTTGAGCAACTCCCCTCGATTTCCCCAGGATCTGGAATCCTGGGGAAATCGAGGGGAATTGCACCAGATCGTGATACCCTGGATATGGGACCACCCTTAAACTATCCTCTTTCTAACAACAAAGAATTATAAAAATCCATCCATAATTGGCGTTGCTATCGCATAACACACATACAAAAAAAAATAGCGGTCGAATTGAGAACCTCCTCCTTTTTGGAAATCGGTTAAAAATACAAATACCTACAATAAAATTGGTAAAACATGTTTTATTTAATATGTATAATAATTACGTAAACATCAGAAATCATTAATAATAGGCTTATTTAAAAATCAATCATCCCATCAAATTCTTATCCTTCATTTCGTTTAATCATTCGATCATTGCATTACTTGTGAGAACCAATATCGATGATTGGCTGAACCAATCAAGGGCTTCATTTATACGTCTTGATGCGTTTTATGATTGTCAATAAGGCGATCCGTCTTCGATACTTTCATGAACTTAAATTGTTAAGATAGGAATGAATAAATATTTTCGTATATATATATATATATATATATATATATATATATATATATATATATATATATATATATATATATATATATATATATATATATATATATATATATATATATATATATATATCTTCTGTACATATTTATGTTATTAAATTGGTGGTGATTGAGTACGAATACAATTCATCATCGTCCAATCTCGCCTGGGAAAGTCGCAATAACCTAATGGCAATGGGCTCACGTGAAACGGCCGATAGAGTACACAGAGTGGAGTCTATAAAAAATATACTGTTTTTTTATATACTATACAGAATACCCATTAAGCAATAAATCTTTTAAGCGTGGAGAACTTAACTTACAATAAATACAAAATATTCATAAACCACATAAATTATCGTTTCGCCTTGAAAGTGGAAACTATAGCACTTAGGATATCAATATTTAGACCATTTTGTCTTGCTTTTTTATAGCTGATCCCAGAAGGACATGCGTATTCTCACTGTAAGGTAATTTTTAACATTAAATGGCCGATTCAAATCTGTTTTGCGGCCGCGAGAGTCGAATAGCAAAATTTATCTTCGCACTCCACTGAGCTGATTTGAAATTATCGCTGTTAAGGAGTTACGCACTTTCTGCGTCAACGGATACCTACTGTGATTTCAAATTTATATTACAACATTTTAATATATCATTCATAAAATAAAGCATATCTCTTAAATTTATAAATATAAGCTTGATATTAGCTTAACAAATTTGTACCTGAGATGTATATATAAGTTGGTTTGTTAACCCCAAAAGGTAAGGGTGCCAGAATAGATGCTTTTTCTGTTTCCTGTATATGTAATTCTCCTTAAGTCTGTACTCTGCATGTTATACTCGTAAATATTGTGGATTTTCTGGTGGATGCACCGCCTTTTTTAACCACATGTCTTCTACCATGCGTGAGAAAGACTTAAGAGATATTTGAGCGGATGAATCTAATATACAGTAAATGTATTTTGTTACAAAAAAAACTAAAATATTACTGTTAGTTGGTCCAGTGGCCTATACGTACAACTGATAACTGTTTGTTCCTAACTTCAAATCTGGATTTGGAATGAACACATAATCAATTTTTGACAGTTCTTTTTTAGAGTTCCGTACCCAAATGGTAAAAACGAGACTCTATTACTGAGACTTCGCTGTCCATCCGTCCGTCTATCACCAGGCTGTAATCTCAAGAACGGTGATAGCTAGACAGTTGAAATTTTCACAGATGATGTATTTCTAATGCCGATATAACAACAAATACTAAAAATAAAATAAATATTTAAGGGGGGTTATATGGGACAACAAACTTGATTTTTTTAGTTTTACGTAACCCTCCGTGCGCGAGTACAACTCGCACTTGTTTTATTTAAAGATAATAACCCTACACTAACGAAATAATCTTTGTGGATTAAACATATAATTATTGGACACAAATACTCCCAAGCTTAGAACTACAATTTGTTGATCGAACCAATTATTGTTCTGCATTGGACCAAATTCACACTTGGTACATAAGTTCGGCATCTTAACAACTACGCTATTTGCGCCATTAACTTAACTACACCGACAACGTAGTGATCTAAGTACCGTCGATACACGTATCATATTTCTTGGATTCAATTCTTACTTAGGACAATTACTTGTACGATCCAAACACGATTGTTTTAAGTATGAAAAAAATAAATAAAAGAGATAAATAAAAGAAAATATATTTATAACTAATATGTAAAATTTATATGCCTCGCGACTGTCCTTTCCTAAAAAGATTTCTCTTAGCATTTGCCATACAAAATACTGGTGATGTTTTACAGCTTAACTCTATTATAACCCACCTATGTGAAATCATCTTTCATGATCATAAAAATGACAAATCAAAGCCAAAGGAAAACCTAATCCACCATCAAATCAATTATGAAACGTCATTGAAATTTTATTAATCCATGTTTCAATCAACATCAAATTTAGTTGTCGTATTCAATTTAATATAAACCACGCGTATTTGTTTAATTAAAATTACCAACTAACGATATTGTGGGGCTATGGTTATGACAAGCAAAATATTTATTTACGTAAATACAATATATTTGCGACTGATATAGTTTGTAGAGGCTGTAAATATTGATCTGTAATTCACATATGTTTACCTTAATTTATAATAGCGAAACAGCCTGAAATCATTTTTGAGCAAATAGTGGTAGGACCACGCTGTTGACAGTTCTCTGTCTGCAGTCGCGGGCCGGTCCATCCGGGGTAGTACCACACTGAGCAGAAGATCAACGTGTGAGCAATAGCAATGCGCTATTGCACTTCGTTCGGTGAGCGAGAGAGTCGGAAGCCCAACTGGGTGGGTTTGGGGTTTATATTGGTAGGCAGCGGCCTAGTTATACCATTGGTATTGCAAAGGTCCATGGTATCATGTACCACTTGCATCTAAAGATTCTCTGTAACTTTTGAAATATAACTACCGAATATTGAATGAAAAGATCCTCCTATGTTTTTTTTTCCAACGTTGAAAGCTGAGCAATTAATCTAAACCTGTAAAAGAGGATGTTTGTATATATAACATCGTTAAACTCAGAAACTATTTGACCAATCATCATCATCATCACAGCCCATAAATTTCCCACTGTTGGGCTCGGGCCTCCTCCGTAATGGGAGGAAAATTAACCTACTATAACGCGCTGGTCAGACGTTTTGGTATAGAGTTTTGTTTCGAATTTTCCTTCTCTTGCATAGATGTTATATGCGTTTTATATCCCTTAGTCGTCTCTTACGATCACCCACGAATAAGATAAGGGGTGGTGAATTGTATTCTTACTCCGTCACCACACGGCATATAATAAATGCATATATGAATTTATATGTAATTAATTAGTTTAATGAAATATGTTTTATGAATATATCATTCACAGGTAAGACAATGGGTGGTGAATTGTATTCTTACTCCGTCACCACACGGATAGACCGATTTGACCGATTATTATGAAAATTGCTATGTAATATAAAGAAAAGGTTTATATACTACCATTGATATAACTCGCCACCAGGCATCACTATAATATATTAAGTTCAACCAAATCAACGGGCTGGGTTTGCTAGTATATTACAAAAATGGTATATGGTGTCGGTCAACAACTAAATTATCGGCGATGAGGTGAAACGGTGTCGTTCTGTCGCATTTGACGTTTCGGATGTATTGTGGTGAGACACAAAATGCATTGATAGTGAAAATTGGTGGAATAATGTGTTTATCAGCCTATATATGTATGTAGCAATCTAAACACGAAACTCATTATATTATATAAAAAATGAAAAAAATTATAATAACAGATAAAATATAAATAGACAAACCCACTGAGTTTCTTGCCGGATCTTCTCAGTAGCGGTCTCATTCCGATCCGGTGGTAGTTTATTAGATTAACTTTAAATGTAAAAAATGACAATATGTAAGTGCCCTCGCAGGGTTTATGCATAATAAATGTTTTGAATTTGAATTTGAATTTGAACATGGGTCTGTTTTGATTCACCCGAAGTGAGGCCACCGCGTGAGGATGATGCCCTGACGGCTAAGGCTGTCGCTTTGCTGGCATGCTGGCAAGCTGGCATTGACTCGCGAGGAACCCGGGACGGTGAACCGCCAGACGGGCCACCGAAGACAAAGATTGGGTACCGCTGGCCCTCTCGCACGGCGAAGAGAGGTGCTTGCAGGGTGGGTTTATGGGGTCGCGCGCCGCCTCTTCTGTCGCCCCGGACCGATTTGGTGGAGCGTGGCCACTCCAAAGCCCACCGCAAAGAAAAGGGTCAGTTTTGATAATTGTCTATAAAGAAATGAAGTTTATAGCCAGCGCAAAGTTTAATACTAAGACTTATTGAATCAGCAACATCAGTTCGTGTTAATGATTATTATAATAAAATTGTCATCATCGGGATCACCATCATACTTCTTTCAACGCAACTTCCTACAGCTAAGCTCGAGCTTCCTTCAAAATAAGAAGGCAAATAATCTTCTATAGCACGCTGATCATACGCGTTCCTCTGTGGTTTTTTCAAGCATTCCGTCTCCTGCAAAGATGTTAACTGCATACTATATCCCATAGAAAATTACTATATGAAAGCGAGAGTTGGGTATGCAGAAAAGAGCATGAAAGTAAAATTAATGCGGTCGAAATGCGATCTCTACGAAAAATCTGTGGAGTTAGGCTGACCGATCGCATTCGTAACGACGACGTAAGAGAACGAGTAGGTATGAAAGAGAGTATTGGTGTAAAGATGCGAAAGGAAATGCTCCGATGGTTCGGACATGTGGAAAGAATGCCAAACGAACGTCTAGTTAAAAAGATATACATACAATGCGAAATTGGAACGATGTAGGTACCGGGGGAGACCGAGACTAACCTACCTAGACCAGATTGGTCACGTACTGAAGGAAGGTGGAGTGAAGAGTCTCCGAAACCGGCGAGCGTATAGAGTGTAGAGAATTATGAATGTTGAGGAAGCGAGTGAAGTATGCAAGAATAGAGTTCTCTAGCACTCTATTCTCTCTGCCTACCCTGCAAGGGATATGGCGTGATGATATGTATATACGTATATTATATAGATGCCTCTACCTATCATTCCAACTATTGGGCTCAAGATTCCTCCATAATAGAAGGCACATTGAATTGTTGTGCTACGCTAGTTAGATATTTTGGTATAGTGTTTTGTTTCGTGTTTTCCGTCTCTTGCATAAATGTTATAAACATTTATATCTCTTAGTCGTCACTTACGATCATTCACCAGTAAAATAGGGGGAGGGGATTTGTATTCATTCATATTGACTTCTAATGTTTACGCGAGTCTTACACATTTGTAATAAAACTACTTTTACGGATTCTATCGCGTTTGTATTTGATTTTCAATTTTTTTCCGACGTTTCGAACACTTTACAGTGATCATGGTCACGGGAGGACTTCCTTCTTCCTGTAAATACATATGCGATAGAAGCAGTAAAAGTAGTTTTCTTTCATATTAATTAATTTTATATTTCATTAAACTAATTAATTACATATAAATTCATATATGCATTTATTATATGCCGTGTGGTGACGGAGTAAGAATACAATTCACCACCCCTTATCTTATTCGTGGGTGATCGTAAGAGACGACTAAGGGATATAAAATGCATATAACATCTATGCGAGAGAAGGAAAACTCGAAACAAAACCCCATACCAACACGTTTGACCAGCGCGGTATAGTAGGTTAATTTCCCTCCCATTATGGAGGAGGCCCGAGCCCAACAGTGGTACATATATGAGCTGAGATGATGATTCATTTATTTCAAGATTCAGTCCCTATGTGATAATTATGTTATCTGTTTAATATACTTTACGTCTCTTAAGATACCTACGAGCAAACAAGCGTAATAAATTGTATATTTATTTCGTCACTATAAGGAAATAAAGATGTCACGTTTTAAAAAAAATAATAATTATCCCTTGTGCAATTCCCTCGTAGTCGTTCTTATAAGGTGTTCTACTTAAAATTCAACATCATATCAATTCAATATTGTATAAAATATTCAACAGCGTGTGAGCAAATCCCGCAAGAATTGCGTTCATAAAACACATCAAATGTACGCAAAAGGCCCGCAGTAATGATAACACACTTATTTGCACTTCGGCTCGAACTCCCGTTGCTCATTATGAAATCTGTAGGTATACTGAAAAAAAAACATCGTTTATCACTCGTGCAGAACCGACTTTGACGTTTGCAATAAAAAAACAACTTTAATTCTATATGTTCAGAGTTTATTTTAAAAGGTTTGTTAATGGTATATGTGACGTTTTGACGTGTGAATTGGTGTAGGTCTCAATCAGTAGACTTCAAAGTTACGAAGATCAAAGCAGTAGGTGTCGTTAGCACAGGTATTGCGATATTGAGCCGTCAGTTTTAATAACGAGATGTGATGGATGCCACACAGGTGAACGCCAAACAAGTTGGCAATCAGATATTTACAATTCAATACAACCGTTTCGGCAATATGTTTAAGGTTTCTTTCAAATTTATATACATATGTAATTATTTTCTGAGGAATCGCGGTTCATATATATTCAATTTCCATAGATATTTTGAATATTTTTATTATTCTTATAAGATTTTTTTTTGTATATGTAAATAAGGTTTTAAGGATAGCTGAGTGTGAGAGCAATGGGCTATCAGATAGAGATCTCCGGTTTGCTTCCCACAATACCTCAGTGTTTGAAAACACAGGTCTATGACCAGTGTGTGTTACCAGTAATGACATACGGCACGGAATCATGGTCCTTAAATGTAGGCCTCATAACCAAGCTCACAGTCGCTCAGCGTGCTATGGGCTATGCTCGGATTTTCTCTGTGAGATAGAATACGAAATACGAAAATCTACAAAAGAACGGGTGTAACCGACATAGCACGAAGAATTAGCACGCTGAAGTGGCAATGGGCAGGCCACATCGCTTGAAGCACCTACGACCGCTGGGAAAGAAAGGTTCTCGAAGGGCAACCACGTAGGTACCAGACGACGCAGTGTAGGAAACTAGGTGTACAGACGACCTGGTAAAGGTTGCTCGGCGTCGATGGATGCAAGCGGCACAAGACCGCTCTCTGTGGCGTAACATGAGGGAGGACCACGTCCAGCAATAGATGGCTATAGGCTGAAATGATGACGATGATGAAAGCTAACCATTGCTACTGTGGGTCATCCTTAGGACATATACCATCGTAGACTTTGTTGTAGATCTTTTTGAAATAGAATTATCTCCGTAAATTTAAATTATGTTTTTTTTAAGATATCACATTACAAATCTTTTAAATTCTTAGCGTTTTTCTACTATAATATGCTTGAATTATACATATACACCTTCCTTTTGAATCACTCTATCTATTGACGGAAACCGCATTAAAATCGGCTGCGTAATTTAGAAGATCTAAGCGAACAAACAACGGTGGCGAATTTATTTTAAAGTAGGTATTTGATTTTTACTCGTTGTCGTCTGGTCGATGGCCCTGTACGGCGCACCGGTGTGGGCGGGGTCCCTGACCGTCCGACTCAGGGCTATTCTGTGGCGACCACAGAGGGCCATGGCGATCACAGAGGGCCATGGCGATCAGGGCCGTACGCGGGTACCGCACGGTGGTGACGGAGGCAGCGTGCCTGTTTGCCGGGACTCCCCCGTAGGACCTGGAGGCGGAAATGCTCGCGGATTTGTATCGGCGGGTGTCGGGGGTGCGAGCGGAGGGAGGTGTGGTCTCACTGAGGGAGCTCACCGCCTGGCGCGTCGACGCCCGCCGAGACGTCATTGCTCGTTGGGCAATCCGGCTGGAGAGGCCTCGGTTCGGTGTGCGGACCGTGGAGACCTTCCGGCCGGTGCTGATGCAGTGGTTGGAACCGCGGCACGGGGTGCTCTCCTTCCAACTGATGCAGGTTTTGACGGGGCATGGATGCTTCGCCAAATGCCTGTACACGGTCGTCAGGAGGGAGAGTACACCATCCTGCCACCACTGCGATTGCAACGAGGATACGGCGCAGCATACGCTCGAGACTTGTGCCGCTTGGGCAGAGCAGCGCCGTGAACTCGTCGCAATCATCGGTGCCGACCTGACGCTGCCGACCATCGCCAGGGCGACAGCGTCAGGAACTGGGACGCGGTCGCAGCCTTCTGCGAGGCAGTAGTCTCGCGGAAGGAGGCGGCGGAGCGCGTGCGCGAGGAGCGTCTCCTCGACGACGCGAACCGCCGCCAGCGACTGGGGTGGCGTAGGCGCGATTACCTGCGCCTGATGCCGCCCTAGCCGAGGCCGCGGGTGACTGGACCGGGGAATTAGTCCGTCACCCGCCGAGAGGCTGACCGCGCGAGGAGGGCCCGACGTCCGCCCGTTCGTCGCTCAAGGAGAGGGTACCCGTTAGGGGATATTCCGTCGGGCCGGCTACTGATAACAAATTCACGCTGCTCCAGTGGCCGGTCCAACGACGTAGGCAAGGTTTATGGGTGGGTTACGGGTATGCGTGCGTACGCCCCTCTGTCGCCCCAGGCGGAGTGGTGTGAGAAGAGCGCCGACCATAACCCAGCTCTAAAAAAAAAAAAGGTATTTGATTTTTGCCATTGTTTCTTATCAAAATTATGATATACATAGTTTTAGTATAATACTAAGGCAACAGTTGATACATTTTTAAAAGACAACCTTCCATGCGATGACAGAGAAAAAACATTTCAGTCTCCCTCTTTCTTGTCCGTGGGTGTCGTAGAAGATGACTATGAGCATATGCAGATATGATTACGCAAGAGAAGGAAGACTCGAAATAAAAACCTGTACCTAGCCATCTGAACAGCGTGTTGCAGTATATCAATTTCTCACCTATTGTGGAAGAGACTCGAGCCCAGCAATAAGACGTATATAAGCTGGGATGATAAAAAATACAACACAGAGGTTTGGCACCTTTTGCAGTAGTACTATAACCATCATCATCATTCCCTTGCTCTTATCCCAACTACTTGTGGCTGACGCAATATGTACTTCTCTTCCTACATATTGCAAAATTCATTATAGTTTTATGCCTGTTTGATGTCAACCCTTCTTAGGGATGCAACTCTTAACCAAACGGCATCAGGTGGTGTTGGCCCAGGTCGTTATAAAGCTCTTAATCGTCTTTAACGACATCCACGAGAAAAGTAAGAGTTGGTAGTATTCGTAGCCGCTACCATATAGAGAATTGGGAGAAAGATGGGATCCTATAAGTAGGTCAAAATATGTTTCAATTGATAGATAGTGTTCAGAGATCAGAATCGTATGTAGAATAGTGCCCCCAGGGTTCAGAAATAGGGTTCAGAGTCTGGAAGCTTGAAACTACCTAAACTATAAGACTGGATAGCCGCAGCATAAAGAAAAAAGAATACAGCAAAAGAAACTCGTAGCGGATGCTTTAACGTCTGGTTATTCTACAGGAGAAAGAGTAAGCCAATAGTGTATTCCTGAACAAAAATATACTCAGCGATCTAGTCAAAATATGATTATGGCATAATGACATAATCATAGCCCACTGAGTGGGAAAAACTATGTCCAATAATGGCCTTCGATATGCTGATTGATAAAACAAAGACGGAGTGCTTTTTACAGATAGCAAAGTGAATAAAACATAGAATGCCATAGGTTCAATTCCCATGCAGGACAATACTTTGTGCGATCCAAAAAATGTTGTTCGGGGTCTGAGTATTGTGTCCATTAACTGCATATTATTTCCTTACTGTAGAGTGTTTATCTTTAAAAAAAGTAATTATACAGGGCTGTCACCTGATATGATTATGTGATCTATAACGACGTCAAACTATTCAGCCAGTACAAAAAACACAGTTATCAATATTAATATCGCTAGGTCAACCTGCATCGGATATAACTGTTCGAAAATAAACGAATTATTGTACATGTGAAGGCTATTTCAGTGACGTCAGAGTCACCATTTTCCTCGTCCCTTTATTGACGCGGTCCCCAGAGTGAACAGCGATCCGATAACTTTGCCCACACCTGCCAACTCATTCAATATCTGTAATCCTCATACATATATACGAGAATACTTCTAAAAAAAATATATATTTATTATTTCAAGGTTAGAATAAAATTTATTACGTAATATGAAGTAATAAGCTGTGTGGTAGCGGCTACGAATACTACCAACCTTTACTTTGTTTGTGGATGTCGTTAAAGACGACTAAGAGCCTTATAACGACCTGGGCCAACTCCATCTGATGCCGTTTGGTCAACAGTTACATTCCCAAGGAGGGTTGAGGTCTAGCAGGCAGCCGGTCATAAAACTATTGCCAATAACTTTTACAATATGTACTATGAAAGAAGAGTACATATTGTATCGACCCCAAGCAATTGGAATAGAGTAGGAGAATGATGATGAAGTAATAACATTGTGACCTTTATTTTGTTAGGACCACACTGCTGACAGTTCTCTGTCTTCAACCACGGGCCGGTCCATCCAGGGTAGTAGTGCCACACTCTCGCAAAAAAATCGACGTCTGAGTAATGACAATGTGCTATTACGCTTCAATCACGCTCAATTTTCTGGGTCGGTTTGAGTAAGTAGGCAGCGGCCTAGCTATATCGTTTGTATTGCAAAGCTCCATGAGCGGCAGTAACACTTACGATCAGGTATACTGCTTGCTCGTTTGCCACTATAAGAAATAAAATATGTAATTATGTATTAAGAATAAATATATCATCATCTTTACTTACCTATGGAAGTCATTTATCGGCTGATTACCAGCAAGATGCACAGCAGCATTTTTCTGTAATATTCATAACCTGATGACCAAGCGAGGTGATTATAGCATTCAACTAGTCATAAAGTTTTATATGAGCTACCCTTATAACTCCGATAGTATCCACCTTCAGTCGTTTTTTACGATCCCCGTAGAAAGGGAAGGGGTGGAATTATGCACTTATTTTGTCACTACACGGAATTTTTTTTATAGAAAAACTATTTTCTTAATAAAATTATTGATTATTTTTATTATTTATACATACATTCTTTTTAGTAAGGCAATAGGTACCCAGTGTGTGTTACCAGTAGCACTTACGGCACGGAAACGCGGTCCCTAAATGTAGGCCTCAAAACCAAGCTCAAAGT
The DNA here is from genome assembly GCA_905163515.2 of Lymantria monacha. Lineage (NCBI taxonomy): Eukaryota > Metazoa > Arthropoda > Insecta > Lepidoptera > Erebidae > Lymantria > Lymantria monacha. The sequence continues at coordinate 29,852,896 of LR991098.1, forward strand.
CGCTCCGCGTGCTATGGAGCGAGCTATGCTCGGGATTTCTCTGCGTGATCGAATCCGTAATACGGATCCGCAGACGAACTGGTGTAACTGACATAGCACGAAGAAGTGGCAATGGGCAGACCACATCGCTCGAAGAACCGACAACCGCTGGGTAAAAAAGGTTCTAGAGTGGCGACCACGTACCGGACGACGCAGTGTAGGACGAAAACTAGGTGGACAGACGACCTGGTGAAAGTTGCTGGGCGTCGAGGGATGCAGACGGCACAGGACCGCTCTCTGTGGCGTACCATGAGGGAGACCAATGTCCAGCAGTGGACGGCGATAGGCTGAAATGATGATGATGATGATGAATAGGTACCCGGCAATAATTATTGAGAAGGATTTTACAAATAAATAGTTAACGAATACAAATGAGCACTCAGAAGAGCTATTTGTGGCACAAAGTGTTTTCCTACATGGGTATAGAATCATTGTAGGTATACCATTTGTTCTATCTTGGATAAATAACATATTGCAAAATTTCAAATCCGAATAAAATGACACGCGCATTTTTTAATATTATGTCTGATTTTAATATTATGGCCCACCTACAAGGCATAGAGAGATACGTGCACACGTCCTCTTATGGAATCGCTCGCTATTCCTTCGCCTCTGACAGACTAAGCGGGATGTGAATATGCCATGTTTAACCATCAAAATGATATGGGTTACTTTATTAAAAAACAAACTGAAAAATATAACGAAATGGTAGACAAAAAAAGCATCTCACTGTGGTTCAAAATGTTAATCGCTAAATGTATATGTAGGTAAGTTAACAAAATTGACATCATTAGAAAATAAAATTATATCTTGAGCTAACCAATTTCGCTCGGGGGGCTTTCCTCTTCGCTTTAACGAATGACAGTATAAATTTCCCTGCTTCTTTTAAGTTATATCAAAGGGGAACCATGTTTTTCCAGTGTTTACGTCGTTACGGCTCGAAGCCAAACATTGTTAAGTAGAGCACTTAAATAACTTGGCATAAGTTATAAGCTATGACGATTTATATTTTTTTTAAATTGTTTTTATCGTTGTCACGATGAAGTAAGAATACAATCAACCCCCAGCTTTGCTTGCGGTGTGTCATAAAAGAAACAAACAGAAACGAAAAATAATTAAATAAAATCTTAACGGTAAAAATACGTTGAACGCTGCAAGAATTCCCAAAAAGAGATGTCACTCAGTATAAACTGTATTACTATAAGCATTGCAGCAATTGCCCTGTTTTTTTTTCTGTCTCGCCCTGCCAATTCGGTCCGGGGCGAAGGAAGAGGCGGCGCGCGACCCCATTTTTTTTTTTTTTTTTTTTTTTTTTTTTTTTTTTTTTTTTTTTTGCCGTGGGCCATGGACGTCGCACCCCGCCAAGTCGGTCCGGGGTGACGGAAGAGGCGGCGCACAATTGACCCACCCTGCAAGCACCTCTTCTTCGCCGTGCAAGCGGGCCACCGGTACCCGATTTTTGTCTTCGGTGGCCCGCTCAGCGGTATGCCCTCTCGGGCTCCTCTCCTGTCGACGCCCCGACAGCTTTCGCCGTCGAGGCGTCGTCCTCACGCGGTGGCCTCACGTCGGGTGACCGGACAATTCCCCGGTCCGATCACCCGAAGCCTCGGTTAGGGCGGCATCAGGCGCAGGTATTCGCGCCTGCGCCGCCCCGGCCGCTGACGGCGGCCCGGGTCACGGGAATCCTCCCGGACTCGTTCCGCCGTCTCCTTCTGCGAGATAACAGCCTCGCAGAAGGCGGCGACCGCGTCCCAGTTCCTGACGCTGTCGACCATCGCCCTCGCGACAGCCGGCAGCGTCAGGTCGGCACCGATTACAGCGACGAGGTCACGGCGCTGCCCGTCCCAACTCGGACACACCTCCAGTGTGTGTCTCGCCGTGTCCTCGTCACTGCTGCAATGGTGGCAGGCCGGAGTCCACTCCCTATACGCGACCGTGTGCAGGTACAGACCGAAACACCCGTGCCCTGACAATACCTGCACCAGCCGAAAGGAGAGGACTCCGTGCCGCCGCTCCATCCATTCCATCAGTACGGGCCGGAGGGCCTCGACGGTAACGACACCGTGTCTTGGCCTCTCCAGCCGCGTAACCCAACGGGCGATGACGTCTCGGCGGGCGTCCTCGCGCCAGGTGGCTATCTCGCTCAACGATGGGGAGCCACCTTCGTCGCGCACTGAGGTAACCCGCCGGTAGAGGTCGGAGAGCATCTCCGCCTCTAGGTCCCACGGGGGTGTCCCGGCCAATAGGCACGCCGCCTCTGTCGACACCGTGCGGTACCCGCGAATGGCTCTGACCGCCATGGCTCGCTGTGGCCTCCACAGAACCGCCCTGAGCTGGGCGTTCAGAGCCCTCGCCCACACGGGTGCGCCGTACATGGCCATTGAGCGGATCACCCCCGCGTACAGCCGTCGGCCCTCGAAACTGGGTCCGCCCACATTCGGCATGAGTCGAGAAAGGGCGGACGCCGCGCCGACCAGCCGGGGAGCAATTTGGCGAAAATGCTCCCGGAACCACCATCGCCCGTCGAGCACCAGACCCAAGTACCTCATATGGGCCTGGATACTGATGTGGATGGAGTTGACGACTAACGAGGCGCCGATGGGCAGCCTCACACGGGGCCCATGGAATAGTAGGGCCTCCGTCTTGTTTAGGGCCACCCTGAGCCCCAGCGCCTCGATTCGCCTGACCATCTCCTCGGTGCCGAGAGTGGCCAGGCTCGCCGCCTCTTCGAATGTCCTGCCCCGGGCTGTGACGAGCGTGTCGTCAGCATAGCAAATAACGCTCAGCCCGGGGGGGAGACTCCCTCTCAACGCCCAGTCGTACCCGATGTCCCACAGAGTCGGCCCCAGAACCGACCCCTGCGGAACACCGCACGACATGGGCGTCCGCACAATGTCCCCTGCGGGGCTCGCGTAGAGAACACTGCGCCCCTCCAAATAGTCTGCCACCAGCCGCCTGAGGTACAGGGGCACTCCATGGAACCGGAGCGCCTCCCTGATGCAGCTGAATGGCAGACTATTGAAGGCGTTGGCGATGTCCAACGACACCGCCAACAACACTCCTTTGCCGGCGACAGCCTCCGCGGCCGTCTGCCTCAGGCGTAGCAGGGCCCCGATGGTCGAACGCCCCCTCCGAAACCCAAATTGAGCGTCCGACAGATCGGGCCCCACCTCCTCCAGGTGCTGGACGATGCGGGCAGCGAGGACACGCTCCAGCAGCTTACCCACATCGTCCAGAAGCACAATGGGCCTGTAGGCCGACGGCGAATCCGGGGGCCGTCCCGGCTTTGGCAGGAGAACCAACCTCCCTTCCTTCCAGCACTCAGGTAACTGTCCAGACGTCAGACAGGCGTTGAACAGTCGCCTGAGGCGAGGTTCGAGATGCTCGAGGAGCAACGTCAACACCCGGACTGGGATTCCGTCCGGGCCGGGGGCCGTGGTGGCGGAACGAATCTTCGCCACGGCTGCCCCCACTTCCGACTCCGTCACGGGCGGAACACTCTCGACGGCCTCCCGGTCGTGATCTGGCGAAGCCATGACCGGGGGCGTGTGCTCCGGCTGCCGCGGGAACAGCTCCTCGACCACTCTACGAAGGAGGTCGGGCTGGAGGGTCTCGGTGAGGGGGGGGCCCTGCGCGCGAAGCTTATTCAGCGACGCGCGATACGGGCGACCCCAGGGGTCACGGTCGAGACCGTCCAGCATCTCCTGCCAACTTGCGTCCTTGGCGGACCGGATGGCCAGCCGAAAGGCAGTACGCGCACTGCGGTACGCCTCGTACAGCTGGCCCTCCCGCTCAACATCGCGGCGACGCCGCCGACTGCGGGTGTAGGACCTTCGGGCACTAATGCACGCCGCACGAAGGTCCGCCAGTCTTGGGGACCACCAGTAGACCCCCTGCCTCGGAGGTAGACGCCGCACCCTGGGCATGGCCGCATCGCAGACCTGCGTTAACGCACTGCGGATGCGGACAGCCTCAGCGTCCACTCCGACCGCTGGGGGTGGTGAGGACAGCCACGTGTTCACGATGGCCGCCTCCGCCAGTAGGTCCCTATCTAGACGCCCCACAGCCCACCGCGGAAATGCGGGAGCCCGGTCCGCCCTGTGACCCCTGCTGAGGTCCCGGAGAGGGGAGACCTCCATTCGGATGTATCGGTGATCCGATAGGGTCTCCGCCTCCTCCAGGACACGCCAGTTCCTCACTCGTGGTGCGACAGCGGGGCTAGCGAACGACAAGTCCACTATCGACCCACCCTGCTGTCGCACACACGTGTTCACTGAGCCTCTGTTTAGGACACAGAGGCCCAGTGACGCCGCCCACTCCACGATCGCCCGCCCGCGATCGTCCGTCATCGGGGACCCCCACGCCGTGGATTTGGCGTTGAAGTCCCCCAGGACCAGGACGAGGCCCGGTGCCAGTCGCCGTATCGAAGCCTCCAAGGTGGTGAGGGAGGCCCCGAAATCGTCCATCCTCCTATTAGGGGAGAGGTATACACTGTAAAGCGTGACCCCTCCCCAATCCGCCGCGACAAATTCCTCGCCCCTATCCAAGAGGGATAAGGACGGGAAGTGCCGCTGCGTGGAGGTGACGATTGCCGCGGTTCCGTTCCGGCTGACCACCCAATTGGGGCGATCAGGCACGACGTACGGTTCCGCGACTACGGCTGCACCGATCGACCACTCCGCCATGGATTGCAGGAGGAGATCCTGCGCACCGGCGGAGTGGTTGGTGTTGGCCTGCAGGAGGTGAGTGGACTGGGCAGCCATTAATGGGCCGTGTCCATCATCACCTCCTGGCTTGCGGCGGGCGATCGGACCGCGCTAGGAGCGGGAGCGGCCGGGGCGCGCGACCCCATAGACCCACCATTGACCCAACATTGTATCACTCCTTTAATTTCAAGAAATCTTTATAGACTCGCTAAATTCATTAATTTCATTCTCTTTTCATTCATTCCCCTCCCCGCCTTAGCCTAGTACAGTGCGAAGTTGATTCGCGCTGTACTATATATAAATAGTTTTGTCCTTTTAAGGATATTCTATCGGCTTGTGCAGTATTTCCAATTGTGATTTGTTGTGTTTTGTTCGCGATTACGTGTATTACGATAAGTATTTGTTCTTGTTTATGCTTTAATAGTGTTAAAATCGGTAAGTTTTTATTTTTCTTAAGTAGTGGGTAGGTTTATGTTATTATTGACATTGGGATTCAATTTTATTTTCTTCGTTTAATTTATATCGTTGTTCTTAAAATGCCTAAATGTTATAATGATAGCGAACCGCCTGATCGTGGCGCCGACGTATTTCATTTGAGTCAGTTAACACCTCGCTCACCACCAGCCGGTAACAGCAGACGTGCCCTTTACAATGAGCCGTCTCCGGCATACGTTACACCCGAGACGAAATCCTTACCGGTACCTACTGCGAATAACTCATCTCCACTTAGTGTTAGTGACACGGGAAAAGCCGATTATTGCGAGCTGGTTTCCGAGGCGTCAACTTTTTTGTCAAAAATAAATGAGCTCGTAAATGATCAGGGTTCACGTATGAATAACGCAAATAAAACTGCCATTATGGATTACACCCAACGCATTACGGCCATTGTATCGATTTTAGCATTAAAATCATCTTGTAATGAGACTAAACTGGCCAACGTCGAACGTAAATTAAGCCAAGTTCAAACTAAACTCCCTATAAACGATATTAAAGAACCATCTTACGCCGAAAAATTAAAACTGTCAAATGTGGTGCCACAGTTCGAGGTTCGCTCGTCGCGCACTCTCTGTGTAATTGCATATCCCACGGCCCACGCGGCCACGGATTACGCGTCATCTTCAGCTACCAAACAAGCGTTACTGAAGGCAATCAAACCTATCGATGATGGTTTCCAAATAGTAGGCGTCAAAAAAGCCGCGAAATCGGGTGTCGTCCTTCGCGTTACTAATGAGAGACAGATTAAAAAACTGGAATCAGTCGACGCTATAAAGGCCGCTGGCCTGCGTTTAGAAAAACCGAAAGGTAGACGTCCTCGCTTAATAATTAAAGACGTGCCGATTTCTATGGAAGGCGACGCGTTCCTTGTCGCACTGTACCGTCAAAATATTAAAGACGAAATGTCACTTCAAGAGGACGAATTCATTAAATCTACGAAAATTATCCGTAATAGAAAATTACAGAATGGGCGGAAGTGGATCGGCATCGAACTTGATCGCGAAGTGCGCGTCCATCTGTTAACCACAAAAGAAAAACTATTTATAGACTGGGCCAACTGCCGCTTCTACGATGATTTAGAAGTAGTACGTTGCTCAAACTGCCAGGTTCACGGTCATGTCGCGAAGTACTGTACAGAAAAAACACCTACGTGTGGTCACTGTACCGAAGGACATATTACGAAGTCCTGCCCAAATAAAGACAAATCAGATTTTAAACCAAAATGTGCGTCGTGTAAACGTTTTAAAAAACCTTATGATCATCTATGTGGCGCATCGGACTGCCCCACCTACAAGTTAAAGTTAGAACAATTAGTATTCAATACAAATTATTAAAAAAAAAATGGATAGTTTAAATATAGGGCAATTAAATCTCCATAATGATAGGGTAGCGTCATCAGAGCTAGACCGTCTAGTTATGGAATATAATCTAGATATCGTACTTATACAAGAACAATACCATAGTACTCGCTTACGTAATAGGGTTGTACAATTGGACAACAAAGCACGAGCCGGCATCTATGTTGCAAGTGCCAAATTTACGGTTACGTCACTACAAAATCTTATGACGTCACACTGTGCTGTCGCTGAGATGACATCCTCATCCTGTAGGATTTACGTTGTGAGCTATTATTTTCAATATTCAGACCCCGTAAATCCACATTTACACCATCTTCGCCATGTTTTGCGGTCTGTCACGGGCCGTAAAATCATAATAGGTGCTGACGTGAATGCGTCATCTACTCTCTGGTATGGCAAGTTTAGATACACCGACACTGATCGACGGTGTGCAATAGAAGATTTCATCGCTGAGATGAATCTGTCCATCCACAATACACCTGATGCACCACCAACATTTTGCAGCCCTATGGGTGAATCTTCTATTGACGTCACGCTTTCAAGCGCAGACGTCCGCTTAAATAGATGGCGCATTCTCCCTGACGCGTCGTGTAGTGATCACCGTCTGATCGTGTACGAATTTGGATCAAGTCTGTCACAGGATCCTACTAGACAGAGCTACAATTTTAGATATAAATCTAAAGGAGCTAACTGGGAATTTTTCAGCTCGCTCTTTTCCTCATGTGCTAGGTATTTCACTCGCAGTCAATTAACCGCAGAAGAAAGTGCTGAAATAATGTCAAACTCTCTAATATACTGTGCTGATATAGCTTTGGGTCGAACACCCCTGCCTAACACTAAGAGGTGTGATTGGTGGAATAATCACTTAGTAGAGCTCCGCAAACGCTTCCGAAAGGCGCGCAGGAAACATAATAAACTCAAAAAGACATACAGGATGGGAGTGGCCTTTGATGAATCTGCGGTGGAAAAGTCGAAAGACGCTTTATTAAATAGGATTGTTGAAAAATTAGAAAGTGAAGGTCCGTGGTCTCCACTATATCATGAGTTTAAAGCAAATCGCTCAATCGACCTAGCTTACGTACAAAATATCAAAGTGAATGATAAACACACTACGGGTATTGAGGAGACCACGGAAGTTTTATTAAATACGTTAATTCCAGACGATAACATATCAGTCGACAGCGAACACCATAAACAAATACGCGCGTGGGCCGCTGACCCACCTCTCTCGCCTATGTCTGACCTTCCGTCTTTTGCCGAGTTTATGAATACCGTTAGAGCTCTTCCCCTCAACAAAGCTGCTGGTGAAGACAAAATATCAAATAAAATGATCAAAGAAGCTAGTCGAGCATCGGGCAGCTCAATGTTAATGGTTTTTAATCGTTGTATATCTGAAGGTATTTTTCCTCGGTCATGCCGTCGCGGATATATACGGATAATTCCTAAAGGCGGTGATAAGCCACCAGATGACCCGAAATCATATCGACCAATCACCTTATTGCCCTCACTAGGCAAACTCATAGAACGGCTAATTGTTCCTCGTTTATTGTCGGGTGGACCAACATTCAACCATAAGCAATTCGGCTTCACTCGCGGTAAATCAACTATCGACGCAGCCATTGCGGTGACAAAAGTTATTAATACATCCGCTTTTAAATACGTGCTAGGCGTTTTCCTGGATATCTCAGGTGCCTTCGACAACGCCTGGTGGCCAATGCTACTTCTTAAATTAAAGACTCGTGGGTGCTATAGGAACATCTACCTAATTATACAGTCATACTTTTCACAAAGCTCGACTAAACTGAAACTTGGTCACCATGCTGTGTCGAAGCCACTGACGATGGGCTGCCCCCAAGGTTCGGTGCTAAGTCCATATCTATGGAATTTAGGTTTTGACGATTTCCTCGAATTACCTCTGCCGAAACACTGTCAATTGATCGGCTATGCCGACGACGGTCTTCTACTCGTAGAATCCAACACTAGAGACGGTTTAGAGAAATTAGCAGAAATTTGTCTCAATAATATATTCGAATGGGGCACACGAAATCGGCTTACATTTGCCCCACAAAAAACGTATCACCTTTTATTAAAAGGAAATTTACAATCGTTGCCGCGTATAAAATTCAATAATATGACAGTCAAAAAGAAAGATTCAGTTTGCTATCTTGGTCTACTCTTAGAAAAAAAAAATTTCATTTGTCGAGCATATTAAAACTGTAGGTGAAAAAGCGAAACGAAATTTCTATGCGCTTACTAGAATATCAACGTCTACCTGGGGCCTTCGTTTTAATACACTGAAAACTATATATATGGCCACATATTTGGGGTGTATTGTTACGCTGCACCCGTTTGGGCTGATAGGGCTACCATAGGGGCAGCTCGCCTTAAATTATTACAAAGCCAACGATTGGCCTTAATATTCTTGTGTAAAGCCTACAGGACGGTCAGTACCGAGGCCTTGCCAGTACTCGCGGGTGTACTTCATGTTGACTTGGAGATTCAGAGACGGGCATCAATGTATTACACGACAAGGGAAAATATGAACACAGATTTCCTTCTACCGCGCGACCGTAATAAAATCGCTCGATTGTTTGCACCGCAGTCCGTTGTCTATGAAAAACTTTTAATTGAATGGCAAGAAAGATGGGATTCATCATCGAAGGGCCGTCACCTCTATCTATTTTTTCCATGCGTCCGCGAGCGCCTGGAGAGAGTGTGGCTGGAGGTTGACCATTTTGTAGCCCAATTTCTAACTGGCCATGGCAACTTTAAAAGTAAATTATTTTCTTTTAAACTCGTACCTTCACCATTATGTCAATGTTCTACAAATAACCGCGAGTATAAACAATCAGCACATCACATTCTCTGGGAGTGCGATCTCTGGCGTAACGAGCGCGACCTTATGTTAGACAGTTTGCAAGTAACATCTGGAGTAGTATACTATACGGATCTTGTAGCAACTCGAGAAAATTGCCGTGCGTTTAGGCGTTTCTGCCATACCTACTACTGCAACCAATCTTAAGGCTCACATATAGGCCCCGTTAAGTTATCCCGTATCCGTGGTGCCGTACTGCTGCGCTTATCGTAGTAGTCTGTACAACCCTTTACTTATTGGCTGACTAGTCAATATTGCTTTCTGTCTCCCGCTTTGCCTGGGAGGGAAGTGGAATCACTCTTTTCCAACTCCTCCTCTTTAACTTTTCTAATTAAATTTGTTGCGGGTTCCAAGACAATTAAAATCATTTCCCGGGACTGCCTGAGGGTCAAACCTCGGTGTCATTTATAGTGACCATTGTGGATCCTGGCTTACAGGAGTTACAATGGTGGGAATGTGTGGTGGGATTAGTCCCAAAAAAAAAAAGACTCGCTAAATTATTCAGCTTGCACCACACACAACCTTAAGAACTCACTCTAAGTATATTTAGCTTAGTTTTTAACTTAGCTCTTTTGATATAAGCACGTTCTATTATGTTAATTCACTTATACTTAATGCCTGCTAGACTTTTTACAATTCGCTAGTATTCAATGAGTAAGTAACTTGACATTATTTCTATATGATTAATATGAAAATAAAATATTAATTATATTAAATTGTATTATGTGTTGTTTTCCTTGTGGTGACGGAGTAAGAATACGATTCACCACCCCCTATCTTGCCGGTCGGTGATCGTAAGAGACGACTAAGGGATATAAAACGCATATAACATATATACGTGCATAGGCAAGAGAAGGAATTCTCGAAATAAAACCCAACACGTCTAACCAATATATATGGTATAGTAGGTCAATATCCCTCTCATTATGGAGGAGGCTTGAGCCCATCAATGGGACATATGTGAGCTGAGATGATTATATGTAGTATTATTAAAAGTGTTATTTAGTGGCTAGGGATACAACACTTGTAATGTTCGCGGGTATCATAAAAGATGACTATAGGCTTTATACATCGACTTGGGCCAATTCCATTTTATCTAGTTAACAGTTATAGCCGTGGTGATGCCCGCCCTAACGGCCGGCCGATTTCTCGTTGAGAAATCCGGCTGGAAAGGCCTCGGCTAGGTCGAGGCCTTCCGGCAGGCGCTGATGGAGTGGTTGGGTCGGCGGCACGGGCTCCTTTCCTTCTGACTGGTGCAGGTCTTGACGGAGCATGGTTCCTTCTGCAAGTACATGCACACAGTTATGAGAAGGGATAGGATACCGTCCTGCCACCACTGCTATGCGACAAGCATACGGCGTAGCACACGCTTGATGTCTATGTGGCTAGGGCAGAGCAACGCCGTAAACTCTTCGCAGTCATCGGTGCCGACCTGACGCTGCCGATTATCACGAGGACGATGCTTGACTGCGTCAGGACATGGACGTGGCTGCCACCTTCCGGGGTGACGGAAGAGGCGGCACTCTACCCCATCCTGCAAAGCGCCTCTTTTGCCATACGAGCGGGCCACCGGTACCCGACTTTTGTCTTCGGTGGTACGACCGACGGTTTAACCTCACGAGTTCCTCTCGTGGTGGCTTCACTTCGGGTAACTGGACTAGTCCTCAGCCGATCACCCGATACCTCGGCTAGGGCGGGATCAGGCGCAGATATTTGCACCTGCACTGCCCAGACTTGGGCATCCCTTAGGGTATTCCCCTGTCACCGAAGACAAAGATCGGGTACCGGTGGTCCGCTCGCACGGCGAAGAGAGGTGTTTGCAGGGTGGGTCCATGGGGTTGCGCGCCGCCTCTTCCGTCACCCCGGGCCGACTTGCCGGGGCGCGACCACATCCATGGTCCCACCTTGCGAAAAAAAAAAAAATGGGTATTCCCCTGTACAAATTTTATATCTTCTCTTTTTTACTGCTTTTTTTACTTTTTACTTTTTTTTTTTTTTTTTTTTTTTTTATTGGTGGGCTATGGGTGCGTCTCGCCCCGCTGAATCGGTCCGGGGTGACGGAAAGGCGGCGCGTGACCCCATAGACCCACCGTAAAACCTTCTCTCTTCGCCGTGCGAGCGGACCACCGGTACTCGATTTTAACTTCGGTGGCCCGCCCGGCGGTTTACCCTCGCGGGTTCCTCTCGTCGACGCCCCGACAGATTTCGCCGTCGGGGCGTCGCCCTCACGCGGTGGCCTCACGTCGGGTGACCGGACAATTCCCCGGTCCGATCACCCGAGGCCTCGGTTAGGGCGGCATCAGGCGCAGGTATTCGCGCCTGCGCCGCCCCGGCCGCTGACGGCGGCCCGGGTCGCGGGATTCCTCCCGGACTCGTTCCGCCGCCTCCTTCTGCGAGATGACAGCCTCGCAGAAGGCGGCGACCGCGTCCCAGTTCCTGATGCTGTCGACCATCGCTCTCGCGACAGCCGGCAGCGTCAGGTCGGCACCGATAACAGCGACGAGGTCACGGCGCTGCCGGTCAAAGCCCGGACACGCCTCCAGCGTGTGTTGCGCCGTGTCCTCGTCACTGCTGCAATGGTGGCAGAACGAAGTCCACTCCCTACACGCGACCGTGTGCAGGTAAAATCCGAAGCATCCGTGCCCCGACAACACCTGCACCAGTCGAAAGGAGAGGACTCCGTGCCGCCGCTCCATCCACTCCATCAATACGGGCCGGAGAGCCTCGACGGTGACGACACCGTGTCTAGGCCTCTCCAGCCGCGTAGCCCAACGGGCGATGACGTCTCGGCGGGCGTCCTCGCGCCAGGTGGCTATCTCGCTCAGCGATGGGGAGCCACCTTCGTTGCGCAGTGAGGTCACCCGCCGGTAGAGGTCGGAGAGCATCTCCGCCTCTAGGTCCCACGGGGGTGTCCCGGCCAGTAGGCATGCCGCCTCGGTCGATACCGTGCGGTACCCGCGAATGGCTCTGACCGCTATGACTCTCTGGGGTCTCCACAGAACAGCCCTGAGCTGGGCGTTCAGAGCCCTCGCCCACACGGGTGCGCCGTACATGGCCATAGAACGGATCACCCCCGCATACAGCCGTCGGCCCTCGAAGCTGGGTCCGCCCACGTTCGGCATGAGCCGCGAAAGGGCGGACGCCGCGCCGACCAACCGCGGAGCAATTCGGCGAAAATGCTCCCGGAACCACCATCGCCCGTCGAGCACCAGACCCAAGTACTTCATATGGGCCTGGATGCTGATGTGGACGGAGTTGACGACTAGCGAGACGCCGATTGGCGGCCTTACGCGTGGCCCATGGAACAATAGGGCCTCCGTCTTATTTAGGGCCACCCTGAGCCCCAGCGCCTCGATTCGCCCGACCATCTCCTCGGTGCCGAGAGTGGCCAGGCTCGCCGCCTCTTCGAGTGTCCTGCCCCGGGCTGTGACGAGCGTATCGTCAGCGTAGCATATCACGCTCAGCCCGGGGGGGAGACTCCCTCTCAACGCCCAGTCGTACCCGATGTCCCACAGAGTCGGCCCCAGAACCGACCCCTGTGGAACGCCGCACGACATGGACGTCCGCACAATGTCCCCTGCGGGACTCGCGCAGAGGACACTGCGCCCCTCCAAATAGTCCGCCACCAGCCGCCTCAGGTACAAGGGCACCCCATGAAATCGGAGCGCCTCCCTGATGCAGCTGAATGGCAGACTATTGAATGCGTTGGCGATGTCCAGCGACACCGCCAACAGCACTCCCCCGCCGGTGACAGCCTCCGCGGCCGTCTGCCTCAGTCGTAGCAGGGCCCCGATGGTCGAACGCCCCCTTCTAAAACCGAATTGAGCGTCCGACAGATCGGGTCCCACCTCCTCCAGGTGCTGGACGATGCGGGCAGCGAGGATGCGCTCCAGCAGCTTACCCACATCGTCGAGGAGCACGATGGGCCTGTAGGCCGACGGCGAATCCGGGGGCCGTCCCGGCTTTGGCAGGAGAACCAACCTCCCCTCCTTCCAGCACTCAGGGAACCGTCCAGACGCCAAACAGGCGTTGTACAGCTGCCTGAGGCGAGGCTCGAGGTGCTCGAGGAGCGACGTCAGCACCCGGACTGGTATTCCGTCCGGGCCGGGGGCCGTGGTCGCGGAACGAATCCGCGCCACAGCTGCTCCCACTTCCGTCTCCGTCACGGGCGGAACACTCTCGTCGTCAGCCTCCCGGTCTTGTTCTGGCGAGGCCATGACCGGGGGCGTGTGTTCCGACTGCCGTGGAAATAGCTCCTCGACCACCCTACAGAGGAAGTCGGGCTGGAGGGTCTCGGTGAGGGGGGGGCCCTGCGCGCGAAGCTTATTCAGCGACGCGCGATACGGGCGACCCCATAGGTCACGGTCGAGACCGTCCAGCATCTCCTGCCAACTCGCACCCTTGGCGGCTCGGATGGCCAGCCGAAAGGCCGTCCGCGCATCGCGGTACGCCTCGTACAGCTGGCCCTCCCGCTCAGCGTCGCGGTGACGCCGCCGGCTGCGGGTGTAGGACCTTCGGGCTCTGATACATGCCGCACGAAGGTCCGCCAATCTTGGGGACCACCAGTAGACCCCCTGCCTCGGAGGTAGACGCCGCCGCACTCTGGGCATGGCCGCATCGCAGATCTGCGTTAACGCACTGCGGATGCGGACAGCCTCGGCGTCCACCCCGTCCGCTGGGGGCGGTGAGGACAGCCACGTGTGAACGATGGCCGCCTCCGCCAGTAGGTCCCTGTCAAGACGACCCACAGCCCACCGCGGAAACGCGGGAGCTCCGTCCGCCCTGTGACCCCTACCGGGGTCCCGGAGAGGGGAGACCTCCATCCGGATGTACCGGTGGTCCGATAGGGTCTCCGCCTCCTCCAGGACACTCCAGTTCCTCACCCGTGGTGCGACAGCGGGGCTAGCGAACGACAAGTCCACTATCGACCCGCCCTGCTGCCGCACACACGTGTTCACTGAGCCCCTGTTAAGAACACAGAGGCCCAGTGAAGCCGCCCACTCGATGACCGCCCGCCCGCGGTCGTCCGTCATAGGGGACCCCCACGCCGTGGATTTGGCGTTGAAGTCCCCCAGAACCAGGACGAGGCCCGGTGCTAGTCGCCGTATCGAGGCCTCCAGGTTGGTGAGGGAGGCCCTGAAATCGTCCATTCTCCTGGTAGGGGAGAGGTATACGCTGTAGAGCGTGACCCCTCCCCACTCCGCCGCGACAAATTCCTCGCCCCTATCCAAAAGAGACAAGGACGGGAAGTGCCGCTGCGTTGAGACGACGATTGCCGCAGTTCCGTTTCGGCTGACCACCCAATTGGGGCGATCAGGCACGCAGTACGGTTCTGCGACTACGGCTGCACCAATCGACCACTCCGCCATGGATTGCAGGAGTAAATCCTGCGCACCGGCGGAGTGGTTGGTGTTGGCTTGCAAGAGGTGGTGCATGGATGGTGTAGCCATTAACGGGCTGTATCCATGACCTCCCCCTCGCCGGCGGGCGATCGGACCGCGCTAGGAGCGGGAGCGGCCGTGGTCGGAGGGCCGCCCCGCCCCTTTGGGGCCGAAGCTGGAGGTTTGCATGCCCCAGAGCCCATGCGGTGCTTGGCGGGCTTATTGCCCGCCGCACACGCGGGGCAGTGGGGCGGGGCGGCGCAAGATGCCGCCACGTGCCCGGTTTGACCGCAGCGGAAACACAGTCCGCCGCAGTCGAAGCAATTAGTGCACGTCGGTCGAGTATGTCCGACCGCCATGCACTTATAGCACCTCGCAGGCCGGTGCTCAAGCACGGTCACCCGCGCCGAGCTCCAGCCCACGAGGAGCCTGCCTGAGCCGGCCAGTTGCCTGACCGACTCCACCGGGCACTGCGCCCAGGCGGCACCTACGCCGCCCGGACCGGGGCGGATGACACCAACCCGGACGGTGTCTATGGGACACCCGGTTCTCGAGGCAATAGCCTCCCGGATGTCTTCCACCGTCACGGAGTCGTCCAGACCTGCGATGCGCATTTCGGCGCACTTGACGGGCCTGGCGATCCTGATGCCACCCTCCTCGGCAAACAAACCTCGCAGCTTGTCAGCTACGCTGTCGGCCGTCTTGGAGCCCTCGGCCCCGGGGAACTCGAGGATTCGAGCCCCTGTCCGGCCCTTGCGGGTCCTGGCTTCGACGCCTCCGATATCGGAGACGTCTAGCTCCCGCCGGGCCTTCCTCAAGACGGCCTCGTAGCTGAGGCCCTTCTCAGCCGCCTCAGGCAGCACAGTGATCACCACTGCGGCTGTCTTCGGCGACTTGAGCCCCTTGCGCGGCCTCTTCTTTTTACCGGCTCCTGCCTGTGGAGCGGGAGCGGGGACCTCAGCGGCGCGCTTGGCCTCCGCTCTCCTTCTCTGACCGCGACTCTTCCGGTCGCGCTCGGCCACCTGCCAACCCTCGGGCGCAGCAGGCGCGACAGGCGCGGAAGGCGCAGTCGTTGACGCGCTAGTCGTCGCCGGCGGTGTTGTTGCCGACGATGACTGCGGTCCGGCAGGAGCCGGTACCGTCCTCTTCCTAGGTTTCGGCGCGGGCCCCTTGGGCTTGGGCGCACCCGCGGCCGCGGCGTAGCTGCCACCCACGCGGCCACCCTGACACGGCAGCGGGGCGGGGGCTGATGCCACATGCGAGCGCTTGTCCGCGGCGAGAGGCGGCCGAACACGTGGTTCTGGAGGCAACCTTGCCTCCAGAACGGCCACGCGCGCATCGACGAGTTTCCCGACTGCGTCGATGATTTGGCGCAGGGCCTCGTCCGGTAAGCCTCCCACCGCAAGTATCGGGGTCGGCTGGGCGTCTTCGGGGGCCCGTTCCGCGGCGCCTGGCGGCTTTGGCGCCGCAGGGACGCCAGCCGGCGGCATGCGGTCCGCAGCGAGAGGCGTCATCCTCACCACTGGGACCAGTTTCGCCGCGGCGGCTGGGCCAGCGCCAGCCAGCGACGCGCGCTTCGCGGCGGCTGGCGTCTTTCTCGCCGTGGAGACGGGTGTTACCGTCACGCCAGTGCCCAACGTCGTCGGCACCGCAGCGCGAGGCGGCTTTGGCGCTGCAGCGGCCGCTGAGTGGCCGGCCTTGGCCGGTGGCGCAACTGGCGCAGGCGGCGCGAGCAGCGCCATTTGCGCCTTTAGGTCGGCCACGTCCTTCAATAACTGGCGGTTTGCCCGCCGCATCCCCGCCAGCATGTCCCCCAACTGCCGGTTCCGGGTCCGAATGGCCGACATCTCGCCATTTAGGCGGGCATTTTCGGCCCGCAGGTCGGGGGGGTCGCCGTTGGCGCGGGCAGCAACCGCCGCCGCCCTTTCCTCTCCCGAGGCCCCTCGCCCTCTTCGGGAAGCCGGCACCTTAGGTGGGGGCATGCTGGCCACGCTCCCCTCTGAGTCGGCACCCGAGCTGCCACCCTTACTTAGGCGGCGCTTCCTCACCTGCGAGGGGAGGGCCTTCTCCTTGGTCGTCAGCGTTGTCACTGTCGCCGCCGGGCTCTTTGCCACAAGACGCGCTGACGACCTGGCGGGGGCTTCAACAGCCGGCCCGCTATCCTTCTCGGACGGCCCTGCGGGAATGTCACCGCCCTCGTCCATTTTGGCGGTAGAACCGCCACCCCCATCTTCCCCGGACGGCTCTGCGACATCGCTGTCGCCCTCGTCCGTCGACGGCTCGGTTTCGGCTCTACCGCCGTCCTTCCTCGCTTCCGCGGCGGCAGCCTTTCTGCGCGCTCGCCGCTCCTCCAATCGCCGTTTGAAGCTGGAGGTCTTCCCCCGGCTCCTCCTGGGCGACCTCCGCTTCGGTGTTGTTTGGGCCTCCATGTGCTGTGCCGGACCCTCGGCGGACGCCTCGAGTCCCGAGGACGAGGCGTCGTTTTAGTCAGTTTTGCGTTGGCATGACCGGGCCTTGAGGTGGGAATCATCATGATCCCCATCGTAAATATTATTTTTTAAAAAAGTTTCCATGATAAAACCCACGAGTGTGGGAGAAACTATGACGTCGACCCGGGCAGAGATCCCTGTACCCGGGCAAGCCTACATTTACCAACCAGGGGGGCAGCCGGTACCCTGGCTGGAGCGTGCTAAGAACAGAACAACCCATCTGCCATGCATCTTCTCGCCGCACGCCAAAACTTAAGATTGTGGGTGATTTCCGAATTCGAATGTACATTCGAAATTCTTTATAGAGGTTGTCTTCCTCGCGGTCCGGGCGGTTAAGCCAAGACCCTCGCTCCTGAAACTAAGACAAGCAAAGAATCAGGTTTACGATTTGACGACGGTGGCGGTGGCACATGCCTGCCCAGCCCTCAAATGAATGAGTGACTGAGCCCGTCGCGGATTCGCGTCCGGTCACCTTCTACGGATAGAAGGCTAGGAGCGAAGCGCCAGATATTCGCTACGGACGACAGTACAACAGAAGAACTGGGGACCGCCGTCCGCACCCAGGGTACACCGCGTGGAGGTTTCTGACATCGTACCCCTTTTTACTTTTTACTTTAAGTATTGGTAAATTTATATATGCCTACATATAGAATTATATTAATTATATATATTTACGTACACACTTTTATATGTATTTACAATTTAAATTGCTCAGTAAATAAATATTCTGGTCTATAGACTTCTCTGTTCACACACTCAGCGTGCTATGGAGAGAACTATGCTCGGTATTTCTCTGCGTGATAAAATCCGGAATACGGAAATCCGTAGAAAAACGGGTGTAACCGACATAGCCCGAAGAGTTAGCACGTTGAAGTGGCAATGGGCAGGCCACATCGCTTGGCGAACCGATAACAGTTGGGGAAGAAAGGTTCTCGAGTGGCGACCACGAATCGGACGACGCAGCGTAAGTCGACTCCCCATTCGGTGGACTGATGACATTCTCAAGGTTACAGGAAACCGTTGGATGCAGGTGGCACAGGACCGTTGCAAATGTCATTCTCGTGAGGAGGCCTATGTCCAACAGTGGACGTTTAAGGGCTGATGAATGGATGATGGTTGGATAGACTTGTTAGCCGAGGCCACGGGTGACTGGACCAGGTATATTAATCCGTCACGTGAGGAGAGGCCGACCACGTGAGGGCTCGAGACGATACCCGAGAGGGTAACTCGCTGAACGTGCCACTGACAACAAAGACCAGGTTCTAGTGACCTGTTCTCACGGCGTAGAGATATACGTTCCACGACTCAGACAGATTTGGCGGGGTGTAACTATATCATAGCCTGCCACAAAAATGAAAAGAAAGAAAGTCTATAGACTTGTGGAGATAAGTATCATGCTTGTAATTGCTAAGTGTCATTCTATTATGTTTTTGGTAATACCCTTGAGTAAAACTACCCTTGAGTAAAAAAATACTACATTATGCTCACGTGTACTATTTAAGAATACTACCATGTTATTTTTGTACATTGAAAAAAAAAAGCTATACTTTATTAGCTTTAAAATTAATCTTAATCCAAGATAAGTATTAAGTACTTAGGGTTGTCGACCACATTATTGACAGTTACCTGTCTACAGGGGTAGTACCCACACTCTCGAAGAAATTTGACGTCTAATCAGTGTATGATATCTAAGAAACGTAAGTAAACTCAAGTGATATCTAAGAAACGTAATCAGATAACATAACCCCAAAAAAATAGTGAAAATGACGTGCAACCCTTTTACAAATAGTCTGATTAGAGTAGAATCAACATTATTATTGCAGCTCATAGATGTCCTACTGCCAGTCTCGAGCCTCCTCCACATTATTTAGAAATGAAATACTACATCACTCAGGCCAGGTTAGTATATGTTTTTATTTTGAATTTTCCTTCTTTGATATATATTCTTTCATATGGATATACTATTACTCATCTTTTACGATGCCCATAGACAAGATGGAGGAGGATAAGGGTAGTAATTGTATTTTTATTCCGTTAACTCACGAAAAATGTGGTATATAGGATTAAGTTTAATCTTAAGTTTTACTTGTCTCGCAGCTTAACTTTCTTTACACATTCATTCCTTAAACATTCATATATATAGAAAGGAAAGGGTTGCTCACCATTGTATTCTTATTTCGTCATCACACGTACCATTTTATATACAATTTAGGATCCTGGACCACGTCGTTAACAATATAATAGTCTGTTTGTATTTCTATTAATGGCAGATGAGCAAATAGCCCACTTAATAATAAGTGTTAACTGTCATGGACCTCAGCAATACCAAGGGCACGTCCAGCTCGGCATTACCACAATAATGTAGTTTTTTATTTACGGTAAGTTACGGGATTACACGTCGTCTCTTCTGTGTTTCTGGACGGTCTGAGTAGGGTATAGCTCAGCCGGGTAGTCCCGAAGATATTTTTATTTATAAAAAAATATTTTAGGAGCGCAATATAATTGCGAAATCGCCCGTGATGATAGCATGTGGCAATTTATAACACGTAAGCCACGCTCGTCAGTTCTGTAAGACGATTCGAACGGATTTCCAGTAGATGTGGATTCAAAACCCACGTATAACAAACCTTTTTTTTTATAAATTGCCTCCTAGGTTAATTGCTAAGTCTCAGTAATTTTAATAATAAATTACTTATTACAATATGATTCCGAACCTATCTATACTGACGCCTCCATGCAATTGGTATCCACCAAGAGAGGAGTTTAAAATAAATAATTAGATTGTACAAAAGGAAATTGAATGAGTTGAAACTTTGTACGCACCGACATTTCACGAGTTTCAGTCGTCAACTGGTATATCTTAATCGACTTGGGTAATGAAATAACATAAGTTACGATGGAATTATCTCGAAGCTCGCTGTTAAAGTAAAACTGTTAATGATGTGTCATGTCTGCTATTTTCTTCCGAAAAATCATATATAAAATAATATGACGGTTATAAGGGTTTTGAGGGTCAGTCTCCTCGTAACTGTCGACGTTGAAAAGGTTTCGAAACGTCGGCAAAGCAAAAGTCAAAGACAAACGCGATATTATCGGATTATAAAGGACTTTCCGTGTGGTGACGGAGTAAGAATACTATTCACCACCCCATATCTTACCCGTGGGTGATCGTACGAGACGATTAAGGGATATAAAACGCATATAACATCTATGCGAGAGAAGGAAAACTCGAAACAAAACTTTATACCAACACGTTTGACCAGCGCGATATAGTAGGTTAATTTCCCTATTATTACGGAGGAGGCCTGAGCCCAACAGTGGGACATTTATGGGCTGTGATGATGATGATGATGAAAGGGCTAAAGTTTCCCACGGCTGTTGTAAAAAGCTACTAAGGGGGATAAACTGATAATATCACTGTTAGAATAGGAAATCTCAATATAAATACTGTCATCCCACCCAATACACGTCCCACTCCTGCACCCTAGCCTTTACCGCAACCGAAAAAGTTGAACCACTAACCTCGCTAGTCAAAGGTAGCTAGGTTGACATAGAGTTCCATTAACAATTCCTTATATTGGTGCTACTACATCTTTAGTCATCTCTTATGATCACAGGTAAAACAGGGGGAAGATGAATTGTATTCTTACATTGTCATCCCACAGGTGATGAAAATAAATATGACAAACCCTGTACCAAAACAGCCTCGCTAGCGTAAGCTGTTATACCAAAACGCTTATATATTATATAAGCGTTTTGGTACACAGTATTAGTAAATTCGTAAGAATTTACTAATACTATATCAGTTACGCCTCTCGTGCTTGACTCGGCTTACCTAAAAACTTAGTTGTAAACATACAAGGTCAAATTTATTAACACTTTATCACTTTTCTCAGCTCGGCTTGCCTAAATACCTAGATGTAAACATACTAGAGTCAAATTTACTAATATCTTATCAGTTAAATTTACTAAAATGTTAAGAGAGGCACACTTCCTCGACTCGGCTTGCCTAAAAACTTAGTTGTAAACATACTACAGTCAAATTTTATTTTTTGTTATCTTAATCGTCAAAAATATCGTGACGTTGAAAAAAAAAAACAATTACAAAACTCAACAATTTACCACAACAGTCTTGACTCTTGGGATACGTAATAAATGTGGTGTATCTCAAACTTGTTGGGGTTTAAAACTAAATTAGGGTTGACTAACATTCAAATAAAATTGAATTAAATATTGATGAAATATTTTTTTTTATTGCTTGTGATGGCAAATGAGCAAGCAGCACACCTGATGGTAAGTGTCATTGCCCCCCATGGGCCTTTGCAATACCAAGGTATAGCTAGGCCGCTGCCTACCAATAAAATCCCCAAACCCACCCAGTTGGGCTTTCGGCTCTCTCGCTCACCGAACGGAGCGCAATAGCACATTGCCATTACTCAGACGTCGATCTTCTGCGAGAGTGTGGTACTACCCCGGACGGACCGGCCCGCGGCTGTAGACAGAGAACAGTCAACAGCGTTAAAAATCCGTACGTAAAAAAGAATTATATGTATATATAATAATATACTACGAAAATTTATCAACATTTACAAAAGTTTCTTTTTACAAGCGAAAAATGATTGCCACACGTGGGATTTGAACCTTGTGGATAAGACGATTGGAACAGATTTGCAGTATATGTGGGTTCACATCGCACGTGTGGCAATCATTTCTTCCTTATAAAAACAAGTCTTTTGTAAACAAACTAACATGTTAAATGCTATATATCAGTAATTTAAATAATTTCCTCACATCATCGTTTCAATACAATTCTAAACTGAAAAATATTGAATCGGAATAATGTTGTAACGTTGCTTCGGCAGATGGCGCGTGGAACACCTCCTTAACGACGTAGATACAGGCCAAAATTAAAAATTGATAAGACGATTGGAACGGATTTCTAATATATGTGGGTTCAAATCCCAGGTGTACAATCATTTTTCGCTCATAAAATAAGTGTTAATAAACCAGCATGTTAAATATTAAATATTATAATTTAGATAATTATCAACATATTATTTTTTTCTACTTAAAAAAGTTCGTAGGTAGCCCTATATGAAAGGGATGTTTTTATCGCGAGTGCATTATGCGCACGCACGTCCGTACCACCACCCCTCTCCCCCCTACTGCACATAAACATACATAAACGTACGGATTAATGGAAGGTTGTCCATTGCTGAAGCTTAACGAAGTAATTTTTACCCTTTATTTATTCGCTGGCACGACGTTCTGCGACCCGACACTGTCAGATATACGTACACTCAACATTCTTGTAATATTAAAACTCCCTATACTTGCTACCTATACAATAATGTTTCATAAATGTTTTGTTTCAACACTAAAATAATATTACTTAGGCTCGTAATATGTTGTCTACAAAATGATATTCATTTAGAGTTAGTGATATCATATATTTTCCTTGTGGTGACGGAGTAAGAATACAATTCACAACCCCCTATTTTACTCGTGGGTAATAATCGTAAGAGACGCCTAAGGGATATATAAAAAAACTAATTTAAAAAAACCGACTTAACACGCAAATAACACCTATGCAAGAGCAGGAAAATTCGAAACAAAACCCTATACTAACACGTCTGACCAGCATGATATATTAGGTCAATTACCCTCCCATTATAGAGGAGGCTTGAGCCCAACAGTGGGACATATATGACCTGAGATAAAGTCATATATATGTATCATAAGTACATTGTTGAAGACAAGCCCAATCAAAAGGAATGTATTACCATAATTGCCTCGCTTAATAAATGGATCACTCATCATAGTAGATTTATTAATTTAACTGTGGATTATTAGCATTATAATCATCACCTTAGCTCATATAGCTGCTCATAATAGCAGGGTTTACCTACTATTACATACTAGTTACACGTGTTGGTATTGGGTTTTATTTGGATTTTTCTTTCTCTTGCATAGATGTTATATGCGTTTTGTATCCCTTAGTCTTCTCTTAGGGCCACCCACGGGCAAAATAAGGAGTGGTGAATTGTGGTGTGTGGCTCCACAACCCAGCGTCTTCCTTCTCCATCGCCATTGGACTAATTCTTTGACATCCGTAGCCAACCCGAAATGCATTTTACCTTACAATAATTGCCTACTATTAAACCTATAAAGGTTTATAGGTTGGCTACGGATGTCAAAGAATGGTCATACCCCATTGTACTCCATAACCTGCCGTATTGTATCTCTCAATCGCTATTTAGCCGGAGCTTTTAACTTCACTTTACAAGCCTGCTTAACTTTTAATCCTTACTAATATTATCTCTGTCTGTCTGTCTGTCTGTTGCTCTTTTACGCCAATACTACTGAACGTATCTAAATGTAATTTGGTACACAGATAGTCCAGAGCCTGGTAAAGGACATAAGCTACTTTTTAATGCAAAAAAAAAGGTTGTAAAGAGGGATGAAAAGTTGTAAGGAATTATCGTCATTTACTTTTAGGCTATTGATTAGATATAAATAAATATGACATTAACATTTTGTAAAAAAAATACCCTTAAGGGGCTAAATAAAAATAATGGATGAAAAACTTTAAGAAAAAACCTTTTACACGGGCGAAGCCGCGGGCAGAAGCTAGTTTTTCTATAAATAAAGACAAAGAAATATCACATCAATAAAGATGTATCGTGTTCATAATAAAACGTATGTAATTACAACAATCCATCACAATTACCAAACATGTTACAAATAAAACATTCTAGTACATTCGTGAATTACTTTTGTGGCCAATAAACGCTTTTATTACACGAACCTATATACAAATTTTATCTTATTTACTTTATTCGTCTAATTGCTATCCTTGACTATTACCGTGGTGGCTGTTACACCAACATTTATCTGTAGTAGTAACTACTGCAAGTAGCTATAAAGCTGGTGATAAAGTAAAAAACTCGTTGAGTACAAGATATAAACACACTGCCTTGTAGTTCAAAGAAAACATCGTAAACGTTTACAAGTCAACTAAGTATTATGTGTGGTGGAAGGTATGAGCGGCAGCGATTTTAGAAATAACTCCATATCATGCATTCAGCCATCCACCAGCTTATCGACGACCGATCAAAGACTTCTACAGAGTTAATGCTGTAACTGCTAATGTTGTGTTGCTTGCAGCACGGTGGCTTGGCAAACGCAGTTGATGTTATAAAGTTTCCCCAAAAGTGCTGTCTGTGTTACAGTCTACTCTAACATAACGGTATTATTCAATGAGCAGTATTTATTACCTATATTCGCATTTCATCATCAGCATTATCACAGCCCATAAATGTCCCACTGTAGGGCTTGGGCCTCTTTCGTAATAGGAGTGAAATTAACCTACTATACCACGCTGATCAGTCGTGTTGGTATAGGGTTTTGTTTCGGGTTTTCTTTCTCTCGCATAGATATTATATGCGTTTTATATCCCTTAGTAGTCTCGTACGATCACCCACGGGTAAGATATGGGGTGGTGAATAGTATTCTTACTCCATCACCACACGGAAAATACTCGCATTTACCGCAAGAATATTGGTATCATATTCTTATCTAAACACTGAACACTTTAAAAAGAAAGAAAATTTTAATCACTACTAAATCAGTGGCAGTACTACGTTCAAGATATCAGGACACCATTTATATAAAGATTTTTTTTTTAATATCAGTATATGAAAATTGAGATCTATTGATAAAACATTGACAGATTGACGTTCAGTTGATAAGTCATAATTTAATAACTTCAAAAATATTGACAGTTTGGATAGTATTACTTCGATTATGAAATTGAATTTAAATACGAAATCAAATTGAAATTATTAATTGAAAAAATCGTTGATGAAGTTACGTGGGTCAACTAGTATCAAACGCCATGATCATGAAAGTACTCATTAAGAACATTTCTTACATAATATAAATCTCGCCCTTGAGAGTTTGAAATTTTATAACGTCAATAATCGCTTCCTCTTATGCCTTTGAGTGCGGTTACCTCGATACACCCTCCGTCCGTTTTCCCAATCAGTGACAGTCACTTATTGAATTTTGTTGTGCTCGCAACTTTCAATAATTCCTACAAAACTTTGTCAATTTCCTAAACTGCGAACATATCTTGGTCGAACGAAACTCTCGCAAATTGCGAACGTTTTAAACATTTCGAACGGACCTGTATATCGATAGTAATAAGTTCTACTTCTATAAGTATTTATTTAATTATAAAACTTCAAGGTATTAAAAATTTAATAATAATATCATGAAAGAATTTGTAATCATATATTTAAAATAAGCATTTAGCTATATATCATCATCATCATCATTCTCTTGCTCTTATCCCAATTACTTGAGGTCGACGACATATGTAGTCATACATATTGCAAAGGTTACTAAGACAATAGTTTTATGACCGGTCGCCTGCCTGACTTCAACCTTCTTTGGGAATTTAATTGTTGACCAAACGGCATAAGGTGGAGTTTGCCCAGGTCGATATAAAGCTCTTAGTCGTCTTTTAAGGCATCCACGAGCAAAGTAAGGGTTGGCAAAGTAGGTGGTAGTATTCGTAACCGCTGCCACACAGTACTACCAATAAACTCACAGACTTAATGCATTGTACTAATGTACGTCCTGCATGGCATCTTTGAATATAGTTTAGGTATTATAAATAGATCATTATAAAACTCCAAAAAGTGGTGTACAATAGGCCAAAAAAATAATGGCTTACCATATAAGAGTAGTAAAGACCATCAAATAAAATAACCAGGAGCTATTCCGGGACTCCCCGCGTAGGTACGTAATAAAAATATAATTATTGCCAACCATTTGTCATGGAAATCACAGAAATTCACTAGATTTCTCTCTAAGATTACGAAAAGAATGATCAACAGCGCTTTTTGGGTTAGCATACAGCATGTTACGTGATGTCCAACCTGTTTACCAGACACGGCAATTATGGCAATAACCCAGCAGCAACAACACACACCATGCGCTATTCTATTTATATCTAGCAGGGGATGGCGAAACGCTAAATAATCATTCCTGGAACATTTAAAACACCAACTACGACTGCCAACACACCAGCCAAGTGTCATGATTATAAGTTTTTTAAGGAATATCTCGTACTAAGTAGTATACCTTATGTACCGATTGCAAGTCCAAAGACTTGGCCAATGAAATAACCTTTTCTAAAATAATATACCTATTAGTATCGGTAGCATTTTGTCCATGACTTCATTCGTATAGAAATCATATCATTAAATATGATTTTCATTGTGGTTTCTGATTATTACACAAACATTAAAAATTAAACTATTTAATATAATTTTTATGATTTTGGATTTGTCTTGGTCGGTAATAGGATAATATATATTAAAATATGATATTAATCAATAAAAAATAATAATAAAAAAAAATAATAAAAAAAACAGTCGAAATCAGTCTAAACGTTCGTTTGTTCATGGTATAACAAAAGGCAACTGACAGCGCACGTAATGCTGTCTATGGTTTGTTTTGAAAAAACCGCAAAACGTTGAAATTAAAGTTGACCAGTCGAGGTGTTTGTTAGTAGAAGTTGCGAATGCTACCATTATTATTATTAAAAATCTTATTGTGTCGAAGTTATTATTATTAATAAGCTTTGACCAAGAAGATCATTTTTTTTCTGACAAAGCCATAATGCTATTGGGATTCGAAACATCGCGAATAAAACCACTGAAGAAGCGTTCTTCAGATATTGCACGTGAAAAGCATCAGGTTAGTGAGTTTCTCCCTATTTTACATACTTAGGAGAGGAATATGTTCTCTAGTGAGTCTTGACGTCATAGAAGTAATATGATAAGTACTTATTTATGCTAATTTTAAATTCAATAAGAAATTACGTAAAAGTATTATCCACAAAGTATTATACCATATTTTACATTTTTAGATGATGAAAATTATCAAATCTTGAAACACACGTTCATTTATATTTACTGAAGAGTATTTACCAAGTGTGTTTACAAATAATTAATAAAGATTTTTTTCTTCGCATACAAACTTTCTTACTGCTTTTCACTCCCTTTAAATTTAAATTTTGTGATATCTATTCTTAGCGAGTCTTTATATCCCAAAAATAAATTACTGACAAATTTTACGCTTCTAGTTTTAGAAGTTTTGGCTAGGCGTTGATAAATCAGTCAACCAACTTCTATATCTACATATATAAAATAAACGAAGTCAACAGAACCATATGACAAATTTAATAATGATCCAATTGCTTATACAACTTTACAACTTAATCAAAGTTATCAAACTTAATTTATGCAACAAAGATGACAAGAACCCTTTATGATAAAATGCAAATGTCAAAGTAAGCATCGTCGCTTGAATGAACTTGAAACTTTGTACATAAGTTAAAAGCTCGTAACTGTGTTCAAAATCATATATACTTATCACGCATTTAAGTTATAATGCAACTGAAATATTATTGCCATGTAATTCGTCTCAGAATTGATGTAAGTCTCGACCCAAATACAGTATGGTCTGAAATAAAACTACTTTTACAGATTCTATCGCGTTTGTACTTGATTTTTAATTCTCCGACGTTTCGAACACTTTACAGTGATCATGGTCATGGTAGAACTCATGATCACTGTAAAGTGTTCGAAACGTCGGGAAATTAAAAATCAAATACAAACGCGATAGAATCCGTAAAAGTAGTTTTATTTCAAATGTGTAAGACTCGCGTAAACATTAGAAAACAGTATGGTCTATTTAAGAGCCGTCCAATTAGAATGGTAACGTGGAGCTTCCTAATTTATAAAAACCCGATTACGAAGCGAAAAATGATGTCACAAGAAAAAAAAAAGCGCGATTGGGCCGGAATCCCAATAGGAATCCCGCTTGTGACATTATTTTTCGCTTCGTAATCGGGTTTTTATAAATAATTAAGCATATTAAATGCTAAATTTCAGTAATTTAAGCTTCCTAATTTAATAACAGATTTCATAATAAGAAGGAGGTTCTTAATTCTTGGATTCTTATATTATTAATTTCTTTTGTTAGGCTATGGTCTGAATACGATCAATCCGCAGTGACGTTAGGGTGGTACGCGGTTCATAACCCATCGTATACCCTCCCCATCACCATTGGAATAACCACTGACACCGGTTCTTTGGTCTCGGTGGTCAAACTGACGACTTACCCTTTAGGGTACTGAGTAAGCTTAAGGTTCATGTACCTCCTTCGTTAACATCCCAGCAGAAAAACGCACGGAACATGGACCTTATGCATCAGCCTCCTTATGGGTGGCAGAAAAATATATCATATTATGATATCCTGTTAAGCCTATTAAATTATGATGTTTACGCATATATTACACATCATTATCATCATCATTCTACTCTTATCCCAATTACTCGGGGTCGATATAATATGTACTCTTCTTTCATAGTACGTACATATTGTAAAAGTTATTGGCAATAGTTTTATGACCGGCCGCCTGCCAGACGTCAACCCTCCTTGGGAATGTAATGGTTGACCAAAGGATATCAGATGGAGTTGGCCCAGGTCGTTATAGGCTCTTAGTCGTCTTTTACGACATCCAAGACCAAAGTTAGGGTTGGTAGTATTCGTAACCGCTACCACACAGCTATATGTAAAATATTACACATTGGGTATAAAACAGTTTTGCCATTTGATCAAGAATTCTCTACGTTTTGAATACTTATAGCGTTCCTGGTCGCGGTAGGATTGTTAGTCAGGGAGGACAGTCCTCCCGTGAATATAAAATCCGTGAAATAAAATATTTTCAATATTCTGACAGTCTTACAAAAGTTCTAACAATTCATTTTTCAGGCAAAACAGTAATATATAAGATCTTCTTACTCTTAAATCGACCATTACTGTGGTAACCTGCTCAGAACGAATACAAAATCAAAACGCAATTCCGTTAACAGAGTGATCCCACTAGTGGACTATGTTTTATAAAGTGGACGGTAAAAATAAACACACTTGTTAAGGAAACGCTGACTACAAACGTGATCGTTTTACATGACACGAGTTTACACGCTTTTAATGTCGGAAACGTGTCGGATGCGCCTCGTAACATGAGACGTTTAATTTGCATTCTTCTTATTTAAGTTTTTATATGGACATAATTATGTAAGTCTGAAATAAATGGAATTATTATTTAAATTACTGAAATTTAGCATTTAATATGCTTAATTATTTATAAAACCCGATTACGAAGCTAAAAATGATGTCACAAGCGGGATTCGAACCCGCGCCTATTGGGATTCCGGCGAAAAAAATCTTCTTCGCTTCGTAATCGGGTTTTATAAATAAGTAAGCATATTAAATGCTAAATTTCAGTAATTTAAATAACAAGGTTGTGTCATCGTTTAATACAATTCAAAGTTTGAAGTATTAAGCCTATAACAATGTGTAAAAATTGTCGGGTAGATGGCATACCGTCACCTTAAGACGTAAATATGATACGAAGCGAAATTTGCATGTCCTATAATAAGTCACGGTGCTGTAGTGGCAGCACGATTGGGCCGGCATCCCAATAGGCGCGGGTTCGAATCCCGCTTGTGACATCATTTTTCGCTTCGTAATCTGGAATTATTATTATTATTATTTAATTAAAAATTAAAGTTTATATATGAAGGGTCGCCGTGCGTGATAATTATTTTAAGCAAAAAGTGAAATGAGTTTTTTTTATAAAACGGAGTACCTTTTATTTTTATTTAAAGACAACACTCCGACTAGTAAATAAATCTTTTTGTCTCAGAAGACATCACAAACATAATTAACGTACACAAATTACACCCAAACTAAGAACAATCATTTCTGAATCGCACAAGTAATGGATTCAATTCTAATGTAGAATACATTAGAATTGAACCCATGGCATTTAACATGAGAGATACTTAAACCACTTTATTTATAATCACTTATTTTTTTATCTAAATAGACATTGCTAATATATCCCTATTACTAATGTCGCTGTCGCCATTATACGTGCTTGCTTATCGACATCCACCGCTCGACAAAAACATTCGTAAAGGAGAGAAGCAGGGATAATGGTGACATTATTTGATTGTGGAATCACATATATTTTGAAAAAGATTATAGCCAGGCGTAAAGTACTAGCCCTGGAAATTTTTAAATAAACCTACACTTGATATAAAATCGTTATCTGAACAGTTGGCGAAATGGTATAAGTATTATTCTCCCGTGTCATGTTGTCAGGGTTGATGTCTGGCAGGCGGCCGGCCATTTTTACGCCAATAACTTTTACAATATGTACTAGAAATAGTATATATTGTATCGGCCCCAAGTAATTGGGATAAGAGTAGGAGAATGATGATGTCATGAGTTTGATAATATCAAATATTTACTATACCAGTGGTGGAATGTTGGATTTGAGATGGTGATATTAAAAAAAAATTATGCATGCGTACAAAGTACACATATCAGAAGTGAAACTTTGGCAAACTATTTTTTAAATCTATTTTACATACCAATAGCGTCTACTCTCTCTCTCTCTCTATCTCTCTCTCTATCTCTCTCTCTCTCTCTCTATCTCTCTCTCTCTCTCTCTCTCTATCTCTCTCTCTCTCTATCTCTCTCTCTCTCTAGTGGGAGGTCAGATAGTGGGGATGCTACGAAGAGTCGCACAAAGAGGAGACCGAGAACGTCTAATGTGTTCTATCTCATTCTCTCGCCGGCTGAATCCCATACATTTATGTGTTTGTGTCTCTATGGACTTATTTTTTCGTTTCATCGAGTTTGAAATCACAACGATTCTAAAGAAGTTTCACTTCAAAAAACAAATTTTTATTTTAAGTCAGAATGTAATTTGCGTCGTACATCTATGTAAGAGAAAAAAATCCTATGTCATTCAAACCGTCTGACCAGCGTAGTCATCATCATGATCCTGCTTTTATCCCAATTAGTTGTGGTTAACGCAATATGTACTCCTCTTCTATCGTGCATATTGCAAGAAATGTTAGAAGTTTTATGATGTGCCGCCTGCCTAAAGTCAACCCTCCTTAGAAATCTAATTGTTGACCAGAGTGCATCAGATAGAGTTGATACAGATCGACGCAAAGCTCTAAGTCGTCTTTTACTATTTTTTTTTATTGCTAATGGTGGCAAACGAATAAGCAGTACACCTGATGGTAAGTGTTAATGCCGCTCATAGACTTTTGCAATACCAACAGTAATAGTTAGGCCACTGCCTACCAACACAAACCCCAAACCCACCCAGTTGAGCTTCCGGCTCTCTCGCTCACCGAACAAAGCGCAATAGCGCATTGTTATACTCAGTCGTCGATCTTCTGCTCAGTGTGGTACTACCCCGGACGGACCGGCCCGCGGCTATAGATAGAGAACTGTCAACAGCGTGGTCCTACCACTACTGCAACATTCACAAGCAAAAAAAGGGTTAGTAGTATTCGTAACCGCTACCACACTACATGGCATAATAAATATGGTTAATTTCCTTCTTACTGTGGTGGACGCTCGAGCCCAAATCTGGTACTTATACAGGCTTAGATAATGTATTGTACATCTGTAAATACGTATGCGGATTGTTATTGTTTTTTTATACATCACTTGCCAAACCAATTATCATACTCCGTTACTGTACGGATAAACAATATTGGATTAAATTCAGGCAATATCGTATAATGTAAATGTATTTATATAGCAAACTGTGAAATCGCTGCGTCAAGCTAACGTTGCGGCAACCACTGACTTATTGCTATTAAATTGAACACACTACTTTTTGGTAAATTCCATTTCAACGCTTTCTGACGTATTTTCTGGCAGTTTTGTGCCTATTCATTGTAAGCGAAGCCTTTGAGTTATGATCCTATATTTTGTGAAATAGAATCAATTAACTTTCAGGCTCAGAAGTTTCAAGGTGTTTTGTAGAATATTTCAGTTAGCCGAGCTGCGAACTCTATCCAACTGAAATATTACTTGCAAAACTTTAAAAATTTCTCGTTTTAAATATGAATTATGAATTAATTTTTTGGGAATTTATTCTTATGATAAGCATAACCACGGCTTCTAGCCGCTCAAGATAATTCTTATTCATCCCTTTTTTGTCCTCCTTTCTGAGTCTAATTCGACCCTTGTCTGAGGAGCAAAAATTAATTTACTATACCAAACTGACCAGACGTGTTGGCAGAATTTTTTTACTTCGTATTTTTCCTTTGATTTTTTCTTTTGCCTTAGATAGCAAGCAAGCTCAACTAATTGTAAACGCCGCTGGTGCACTTTATCACTACTAAGGACGCCAAGTGTTGGCTATCGTAGATACAGGATATAGAGAGAATGACATAAGGACAGGAAGAGAAGCGACGGGAAAATTTTCTCCATATCTCTCGCTCACCTAACAAAGCTCAGCAGTAAATCCCGCTTATGGGATCTAGTCTAGCCACAATCTTTCCAATATTTTCATTAAAAAATATTTATCTTGGGAACTTTGAAGGATATTCACTACTTCCTAAATATTATTACATGATAGACTTAAAAAATGTCGAGCCCGCAAAGTTGCTTGCCTGATCTTCTCAGCTTGAGGCCACGTTCCGATCTGGTGTCTTTTTCATTTTCATTCATTAGATTAATTTCCAACGACACGTGAAATTGACGATATGTCAGTGCCCTTATGGAGCTTATGCATAATAAATGATTTGATTTGCTACTACTCAGATGAAACTGCCTTACTATTAATAACTTTATTGACGTTTAAGATAAGGAAAAGGAAAGGTTGGTGATTATTTTGGTCTTACTACTTCATCAAATAGAATATGATGATAACATTTACCGATTTCTAATGTTTACGCGAGTATTACACATTTGAAATAAAACTATTATAGCTTTACGGATTCTATCGGGTTTATATGTATGTAATTTTTTATTTGCCGACGTTTCGAAAACTTTACAACATTCATAGTTACGGGAGGACTAAGGTGTTGCCCGACTTCCTTCGTAGGGTGGTCGAGGAGCTGTTTCCACGGCAGTCGGAACACACGCCCCCGGTCATGGCTCCGCCAGATCAGGACCGGGAGGCCGACGACGACGAGAGTGTTCCGCCCGTGACGGAGTCGGAAGTGGGGGCGGCCGTGGCGAAGATTCGTTCCGCCACCACGGCCCCCGGCCCGGACGGAATTCCAGTCCGGGTGCTGACATCGCTCCTCGAGCACTTCGAGCCTCGCCTCAGGCAGCTGTTCAACGCCTGTCTGACGTCTGGACGGTTCCCTGAGTGCTGGAAGGAAGGGAGGTTGGTTCTCCTGCCAAAGCCGGGACGGTCCCCGGATTTGCCGTCGGCCTACAGGCCCATCGTGCTCCTCGACGATGTGGGTAAGCTGCTGGAGCATGTGCTCGCTGCCCGCATCGTCCGACATCTGGAGGAGGTGGGGCCCGATCTGTCGGACGCTCAGTATGGGTTTCGGAGGGGGCGTTCGACCATCGGGGCCCTACTACGCCTGAGGCAGGCGGCCGCGGAGGCCGTCGCCGGGAAGGGAGTGCTGTTGGCGGTGTCGTTGGACATCGCCAACGCATTCAATAGTCTGCCATTCGGCTGCATCAGGGAGGCGCTCCGGTTCCATGGAGTGCCCCTGTACCTCAGGCGGCTGGTGGCAGACTATTTGGAGGGCCGCAGTATCCTCTGCGCGGGTCCCGCAGGGGACATTGTGCGGACGCCCATGTCGTGCGGCGTTCCACAGGGGTCGGTTCTGGGGCCGACCCTGTGGGACATCGGGTACGACTGGGCGCTGAGAGGGAGTCTCCCCCCCGGGCTGAGCTTGGTGTGCTACGCTGACGACACGCTCGTCACAGCCCGGGGCAGGACACTCGAAGAGGCGGCGAGCCTGGCCACTCTCGGCACCGAGGAGATGGTCAGGCGGATCGAGGCGCTGGGGCTCAGGGTGGCCCTAAACAAGACGGAGGCCCTACTTTTCCACGGGCCCCGTGTGAGGCTACCCATCGGCGCCTCGATAGTGGTAAACTCCATCCACATCAGCATCCAGGCCCATATGAGGTACTTGGGTCTGGTGCTCGACGGGCGATGGTGGTTCCGGGAGCATTTCCGACAGATTGCTCCCCGGCTTGTCGGCGCGGCGTCCGCCCTTTCTCGACTCATGCCGAACGTGGGCGGACCCAGTTTCGAGGGCCGACGGCTGTATGCGGGGGTCATCCGCTCGATGGCCATGTACGGCGCACCCGTGTGGGCGAGGGCTCTGAACGCCCAGCTCAGGGCGGTTCTGTGGAGGCCACAGAGAGCCATGGCGGTCAGAGCCATTCGCGGGTACCGCACGGTGTCGACAGAGGCGGCGTGCCTGTTGGCCGGGACACCCCCGTGGGACCTAGAGGCGGAGATGCTCTCCGACCTCTACCGGCGGGTTATCACAGCGCGCGAGGAAGGTGGCTCCCCATCGTTGAGCGAGATAGCCACCTGGCGCGTGGATGCCCGCCGAGACGTCATCGCCCGTTGGGCTACGCGGCTGGAGAGGCCTAGGCACGGTGTGGAGACCGTTGAGGCCCTCCGGCCCGCATTGATAGAGTGGATGGAGCGGCGGCACGGAGTCCTCACCTTTCGGCTGGTGCAGGTATTGACGGGGCACGGGTGTTTCGGGTTGTACCTGCACAGGGTCGTGTATAGGGAGTGGATTCCGGCCTGCCACCACTGCAGGAGTGACGAGGACACGGCGCAACACACGCTGGAGGTGTGTCCGGGATGGGAGCGGCAGCGCAGTGACCTCGTCGCTGTCATCGGTGCCGACCTGACGCTGCCGGCCGTCGCGAGGGCGATGGTCGACAGCATCAGGAACTGGGACGCGGTCGCCGCCTTCTGCGAGGCTGTCATCTCGCAGAAGGAAGCGGCGGAACGGGCAAGGGAGGATTCCCGCGCCCCGGGCCGCCGCCAGCGGCCGGGGCGGCGCAGGCGCGAATACCTGCGCCTGATGCCGCCTTAACCGAGGCTTCGGGTGATCGGACCGGGGAATTGTCCGGTCACCCGACGTGAGGCCACCGCGTGAGGGCGACGCCCCGATGGCGAAATCTGTTGGGGCGTCGACGAGAGGAACCCGCGAGGGTGAACCGCCGGGCGGGTCACCGAAGTTAAAGATCGGGTCCCGGTGACCCGCTCGCACGGCGAAGAGAGAGGAGTTTTTACGGTGGGTCTATGGGGTCACGCGCCGCCTTCTCCGTCACCCCGGACCGATTTGGCGGGGCGAGACTAACCCATAGTCCACCAAAAAAAAAAAAAAAAAAGGACTAAGGTGTTTCACGTACAATAAGTCATATTTTGTCCAATAAGAAATTTAAAAAGTCATCTTTATTACAAAGAAATCTCTGTAATAATGATGACTTACGGTCCATGAATGCTGCAAAGTGTTCGAAACGTCGTGAAAATTAAAAATCAAATACAAACGCGATAGAATCTCTCATCACTACCGTAAACCTTAGAAATCATTAAAATTTAACACAATAACATAAAAATTATCACAGTAAAAACAAACGTAGTATCAAAATTACTGGATATGGTCGCAGTAACTTTAAACACAGTTAAAATATCATCATTTTTGGTAAAGCGATGATATATTTACAGAATATATGATCGAAACATGAGAAAATAAATAGTACGTAGTCAATTGAATTTATATTGAATAATGCAACACGAGCGTATTATTATAAGGGTTTTTTACAAACATCAAAAAACTGAATAATAATCAACAAACAATATGGTATTCGCATGCCATATACCGACGGAATACCCCCATGATGTTGACATAAAACATTTCTATAGAGACCCTTACATCTGATCGATGGTAGGCAAAAAAAAACAAATATAAAAAAAAGAACTCCCGCTAAAAGAAAACTGTTGACTTTATCCCGCCAAGTTTATGTAGTAACCTCCTTTTATTGGTGTTTACCTTTATGACGCAATAAAACAAGTTTTACATAATTTATTAGAGTTTTAGCAAAAAAAATATACCCAAGAGTTTGTCGCACAAAAATATTTTTTTCACAATTATGTTATTCTAACTTGATATTATGCCGACGGCAATTTTGTATTTCGGCGAAGTTATTTTCGTATTACGTTGCCGTTTCCAATTATAATTATATGAATAGATTATTATTCTATTATTACGTATGTGGTATTCGAGTAAGAATACAATTCACCATCCTTTTCATGCCCGCTGTTGTTTTAAAGATAGATAATATGAGAAGTAAAGTCATTATTATTTTCCTAACTATGAAGAATAACCACTATGCTCTTTGGTAATACAGTGGCATGACGAGTAAGACACCTTATTTTATGCAATATGTAAGTTACCTCTAGAATAGTATTTTATACGGATCTTGGAGCATAATGAAAGAAATCCTAGCGTTCAAGCGTTACTGCCATCCTGCTATTGCAATCGATTATTATTATTTTTTTTGCTTGTGGTGGCAAACGAGCAAGCAACACACCTGATGGTAAGTGTCACTGCCGCCCATGGAACTTTGCAATACCAAGGGTATAACTCGGCTGCTGCCTACCAATATAAACCCCAAACCCACCCAATTGGGCATTTCCCGGCTCTCTCGCTCACCGAACGAAGCGCAATAGCCATTACTCAGACGTCGATCTTCTGCGAGAGTGTGGTACTACCCCGGGCGAACCAGCCCGTGGCTGCAGACAGAGAACTGTCAATAGCGTGGTCCACCACTATAAGTGGTAGAACTGTTGATAGTTTTCTGTCTACAATCGCAGGCCGGTCCGTCTGAGGTAGTACTACACTCTCGCAGTAAATCGACGTCTGAGCACTGGCAATTTGCTGTTACACTTCGTTCGTTGAGTGAAAGAGCCGGAACCAGCTTTCTAGGTAATTTTGGGTTGGTTACGCAGCGGCGTAGCTGTGCCTTTTGATATTGTAAAGGTCCATGAGCGGTAGTAATTCTTACCATCAGGTGTGCTTCTTCGGATCTGCTTGCTAACGAGCAAGTAAACGTACGTGGTAAACGTACCACCGTAAGCAATAAATAAAAAAAAAATCACATATAGACCACTTAAGCTTTATAGTATCCGTGGTATTACTGCTTTACTTATCGTGCAAAAAGTTATACATCTTCTTTAGTAGCTGATTGGTCGCTTTTGCTTTACTTTTTTTTTTACAGCCCCCGCTTTGCATAGCAGGCAACTGGCATATTAGTGACTATGATGGCAGAGATGGTGAAGTGGTCTAAGTACCCACCTTCCGTACCGAGAAACGGTCATTTATTAGGTACCATGTAGGACTTTTTTTCAGGCCACAATTTCTTATTTTTTATTTTGTACTTTGCACAAGGATTCCATCAACACGTAGGACAATGTTTTTGTGCTTTTTGCGACGACTTCGATCCCCACGTAGGACATTTTTTTGGGCTTTATAGGACGATTTTGATTAATTTTTTGTAAGCTTTTTTTTTGCCACGTATGACAATGTCTTTTTGCGTTTTGTATCTCTACAATTTATTGTTTTGAGTCTGAGTGTAATTTGTATACGTTGCATGTTTGTGAATTACTCTGCAGCAATAATACTTATACCGAACTACGGGACGTTAGCTTTAAAAAGAAAAAGTTTTTATAAATTTATTGCTGGTCCTAAAACAATCTACTTCTATCTGCTAAAATACATTCCTTAGTCGTCTACCTGTCTGCTGAAGAAGAAGAGATAAATAATTGCATTTTTACTTTATAAGTATGCGGGCTCACAATATTACATATTTTTAATATATCATCATCATCTTAGCTCATATAAATGACACCTCACCTCACCCACCCTGGGTTCTAGCCTCCTATACAATAGGTGAGTCATCACCCTCCTGTGTCATTCTAGATGGGTTGGTATAGCTTTTAATTTCAAGATTTCCTTCTACTGTATATATTTTATACATATATTTAGTAGTTCTTTAAGATAGAAGAGAGATTGATTTCCTAATAAGAGGTGGTAATTTGTATTCTTATTCCATCACCACACGGAAAGTTTTAATTAAAAAAGGAAAAATATCCTAATAAAGAACACATAATTTGAGACTTTATAGTGACATATGGCACAATATGTCATCATGACTTATTTCACGCATATAAACCGGCTAACCGGCTAAGAGATGACCAGAAAAGAGCTGAAGCATTCTCTTGGAAAAAGTTTTAACACCAATAGCGATCGTCAAATCGCCTGCCAAGGTATTGCATTTGGCCTGTACTATATCAGACAGTTGACGTCGATAAGTTAATAGACGGTAAGTTAATACAAAGACTAGAAAAATGATTATGGCTTTATAAAGAACTTTTAAGATAAGCGTCAAAGAAAAGATATATTATTTTCACAATTGTTATTTATGTGACAAGGCATTCATTAATTCTTAAAAATTATACAGTTTATAAGAAAATTCAGCAGTGTATTATCAAAAATTGTTACAAAATATACCTTTCCTTTCTTCTTTAGTTACCTCGAAAATGTCCAATAAATGAAACATTTTCTCAAAGAATTAAGGGAAGATTCGGCACAGGCCGTATCGCTAAAATCGGTCAGGGTTGTCCGTCGCGTTATAAGTATCCGAATAGTCGGATACAATAATAGTTTTTTTTTCGGACCATTATATTTATTGGACTTATTTTAACCATTTCAAAATAATAAACTAGATGAAGGATAAAACATTTCTCTTATTCACACATGTCTAAATAATTATTGAATGATATATGACGAAAAGTGCGGTAAGTGTGAATACAAAAACTTGAATTGATGAAGGAAGAACAAAAAAAAATGCAATATACAAAAAGATACGATACTGAAAGAAAAAATAATAAATGAAATAACAAATAAACTGATTTTAAAATATGAAAATGGGAAAGGTGATAATTGAAATGTAACTTAATGAAACTAAGAAAAAAATAATAAGTAACTCATTTATATAACGCCATTGTAACGATCGTTAACAGACGTCATAAACGTTAAACTTAATTACTAATTAGTTAATTACTCAATAGTGGTAGGACCACGCTGTTGACAGTTTTCTGTCTACAGCCACGGGTCGGTAAATCTGGGATAGTACCACACTCTTGCAGAAAATCCCAGGTCTGAGCAATGGCAATGTGCTGCTGTGCTTTGTTCAGTAAGCGAGGGAGCCGGAAGTCCAACTTTTTGGGTGGATTTGGGGTTTTATTTGGTAGGCAGCGGCTAGCTATAGCAGGGTATGCCATGGCGAAGGTCCATGGCCGGCAGTACTACTTACCATCAGGTGTGCTGCTTGCTCGTTTGCCACCAAAAGCAATAAAAAAAAACTTCACTAATATCTGGTAGTACTTTAGTCCCAGTGATCTATTACTATGTCAACACAGGTATGCTTTCCATAATAATAAGCTGTCAAAGTAAGATTACAATTTAATAGATATGGATGGTGTGAAAGATAACTAAAAAACATAAACAAATAATAGAGAAAGAAATAAAATCCTATAATATACTAACTAGTCTGACCATCGGATATCGTATGTCAGTTTTCAACTTATACTGGCATTAGACTATCAGAGAATTACACGTAGCTACGGCTAAGATCTTATAACTGCAGAAGTGCGCATATTTGCTGCTCTAAATAATGAGACAGAATTTCAAAGTTTCTCGAACACCATTCCAAAATTTGAATTTCTATCTAACTTAACATAGACCTTGCAAATCAGTTTAACGCTATTATCGGTATAATTGACAGAGTTTCGTGTGACAAGTTCCACACGAGAGCGCTGCTACTGCATTCCCTGATGCAACATCAGGGAATGCAGTAGCCAGTCAGTTTTTATAACTCTATATGGAAATGTAAATAAATAGTGATACCTTACATTCTTTTCTTTTTGTCTTGACAGGGAGAACTTTAACTTTCCTATTGAGAAATTCTTAAAAGGAACTGTTCAGGAAAAATCACTTGAATTTGAATCCGCAATATTAGAAACTGTTGTTGTCTGCTTATATAATTCAACAAGGTTAAATTTAACTGTTTTTATTATCAAAAAAACAATTTCTATCGATATCCGAATTATATCCGAATGTAGGCCAGCCCTAGAATCGACTTAAGGCCGTATTTTATTTTTATTTATGGGCCGCCCCACCGGCCCCTGGCCTTCGACAATTAATCAACTCTGTGCCGACCGCCTAATGGCTGTTTTCCTTTGCCTAATGACCTAGGCACAGATTCATGAATGATGCGGTATCAGTAACAAATTAATTGCGCTTCAATATTTACGAAGAAAACAACATTATTGTTTACCCATCCAAAACACAAGTGCAGCTCCGCTCAAATGACACTGAAATAAACCTTTTTTTATTTTATAATTACAGCGTATAATTATTGAAGACAATTAGTAAATTAGATTCAGAACAAACTTTTATTGAAAGCACCCCTTAGCTAGTTACTTTTGGGATCTAGTCCGTTCATATTATTTACTTCATATTTAAAAAAAAAAAAAAAATACATCTTAATTCTAATAGCATCACACTGGAGCTTATAAACATGATGGATATTTTTTTTTAAGTATCATCATCATTCTCTTGTTCTTATTACAGTTACTTATGGTCGACGCAATGTGTATTTTTCTTCCACACAATCCTATCTGATATCATCTCTATGTTCACTCCCCTTTCTATCTATTTCATGCTTCACGCAATCCACCCATCTTTTCTTTGGTCTTGTCTTATCCCTAAAGTCTACAATTCTTCTATTCATAATGACTGAAATTTAGTATTTAATATGCTTGATTATTTATAAAAACATGATTACGTGCAAAAAATGATTGTCACACATGGGATCATCGCATATGTGACAATAATTTTTTGCTCGTAATCAAGTTTGTACATTCTTACTTAAAATCTTTCTCACAACATTATTTTCATCCCGTGTCATCACATGTCCATAGCACGTCAGGCGTTCACTAGTCGATCTTCTTGTCGAATCTTCTCATCTGCCTTTTTTTTATTATCTTATTAATCATTTTTATTACTTTTAAATATATCTTCCAAAACACATTAAAAAGAAAACACCATTCAGATATTATTATTAATAGCCGTTACCATATGCTATAATTATTCTTCTAATGATTCAGAATTAAGGAGAAAATCTACAAGAGTGTCATTAGACCTGTCGTTATGTATGGATCTGAATGTTGGGCCATTGAAAAAGACGGATGAGAGACGATTGCATTGTTCTTGAGATGCGTATTTTAAGATGGATGTGTAGGGTAACAAGATTAGATAAGATATGAAATGAGTATATTAGGGAAAGTTTGAAAGTAGCACCAGTGATAGAGAAGTTTAGGAGCGCGATATTTTCTTGGTATGGACATGTGATGAGGAGGGATGAAAGGCGTGTGACTATGAGGGTTATCAATATACTTGTAGATGGGCGTAAGAATCGTGGGAGATCCAAAAAGAGATGAATGGATTGTGTAAACGAGGATATCTGTATGAAAGTTGTGAGTCCAGATATGACGGCTGATAGAAGATTGTAGAAGACAAGAACATGTTGTGCCGACCCCACTTAGTGTGAGATGATGGACGGCAAATGATGATTCTTCTAATGATTCAGAAATAAAAAATAATAATTTCGCTAAAGTCAATGCTGTATAAATATGATCAATATATGATGACCTCACTAAAAATGGTTATAAAAATGATAGTCCATATATATATCATAGACGTGGAGGTCTGCAATATAAATTGTCAGTATTTATCATATGAACGGACAAGGTCGAACACATTCATACATTTTCTCTGTTGAATATTATTTGAACGGCTGAGTTAATAGCTTACTAGATCGATCGTTGGTGGACTTACTCAACGCTATCTATATATATATTTCTTAAATGTAATTTGTCTTTATGAAATATTTGCTATATTGCATCATTTTTTGATACGCCATTATGAAGATTTACCATTTCATTAATATTTCATGCGGTGACTACGCAGGTCAAAACTATCTTTTTTTGCGATCCACAAAGTATAGTTCTTAGTCTGAGTGTAATTTGTCTGCGTTAATTATGTGTTTCTAAAGTCCCCCGTAATACAAGAATAAAATAATAATAGTAAAAAAAACGAAACATGTATCCAGGGAAGGAAATCTCGTAATCAAGCTCAATATAATGGGTTGATAGCCATGTTATAGCGGAGGAGGCTCGAGTCCAGCAGTAGGACGTATAAGAGCTGTAATGATCATGATGAATTATAGGAGGCTAGGAAATTATACTCAAACTTAAAAAAGTAATTTGTGAATCGCGCTAAGTACGGCTTGGTACAGGCTGGTGGGTGCCATGGGTAGGAAATACCTCCAAGCACGACAGTCTTGGCCCTTCCAGCAATAACGTCAGCTCCCTAAATAGTCCGAAGTAGCACCCTACACCGCGACTTGCGGGCAGAGGGTCTTATGGACTTTGCACGGCAAATGGCCGTGAATATGTTCCAACATGCGGATGCCTCGCAATGGGACCATATCCGCGGCATTTCCCACTCCATGCTAGACTGCTGGATCTCTACCTAGAGGATAAACCATTTCCCCGTGATTTTGCCGATGAAAACCTAAATCAATCTCACCTATAACTCAAACCAAACCTAATTTCATCCAGTCTGCATCAAAGCCTCCATATCCTACCACAAGAGCAGGACCATCGGGATGGTTCAAAAACCACCTTGTATAGCAAAAATATGCCCCCCGCGCCGGAGCCACTGCACCTATCGCATCTGTGCGTATTTTGATACAATACGTGAGTCATGCTGGATCGCACTGACCTACGGTGCGAGGGCGTGAGGACACAATAAAAACAAGATAATTCTACAGAGAACCAGATCTTTCCTAGTCCGCGAACCGTCGCCTGGTGTCGCTGGTCGCCTGGAGCCAAACCTTTTCCGGGGCAAACGGGAATCTCATCTGGCTCAGGCTGACCGCCACCAAGGCGTAAAGAGCGGGATAGGATAGTCCAGCCATCAAACACCCAGGATTCACTGCTCTTAAGCAGCGGAGTTGAAGCCTCAGACAGACGGCAAACGCCCCGGAACTGATCACTCCCATTCTTTGTAGGGGGGAGATTAAAACACAGAGGACTCGCGAGCCGAATACTTGGCTGTAATACCCAATAAAACTACAGTGGCCCCTTCTGCGCTGTTACGGGTTGCTAGACACATCGTCAGATGACATTTAATCCCCGACACCCTAATGCCTTGGCCGTATGGCCACGTCCTGTCGTCATTCAGGGCGGTTGGAGAAGATGGGCAGAGCGATGCCTCCTCCTCCCTGGTCACCACCGCGAGTCGGCGGACGCAACAGCCTCACGACTAAGAACTGTCCTGCAAGGAATCAAATCCAGAACACAGATATACAAAAACATCAAGCTTACAAACCTCCTCTTTTTGGATTGAGGGTTAAAAACAAAATACGGCTTCTTACTAAGTGAACTTAGGTAGTCATAGAATAAAAAGTAGAATCAACTCCACAACACTACCGCCAAGCTGGCTACACAGATACCCTAGTTGTTACATAGCGACTCGCCATGCCAAGGGTTTCGGGTTCGATTACCTTGCAAGACTGAACTGAGATGTTGTGTGATCCACAAATTGTTGTTCTGAGTCCGTCATCACACAGACAACAATTAGTGATAATAGTTGAGGTACAAATAATTCTGAAAAATAAAACATTTGAAAATATAATGAGTTAATATATCTAACAAGAATTTATATAAAGTATCTTCATTTTGATCCAGTCCGCTTCAGCGCGCAAACACTCTTTCAAAGCCAAGTGAGCTCATCGACAATTCATTACACTTTAAACCTAACTTCGTCAATTAAAACAGAGAACAAAGGCTGAAAAAAAGGAAATAATTACTTTCTTAATGACTGGCCGGTCTCAAAGCAACACGTTTATAGAAGAACTAAGAAACTTCACAATGTACTTGATGAGTTGTCCAAGACTGGGGATATTCAAATTCGTTAACTGCGTATAAACTTCAGTAATTTTGCGTTAAGAAAGGTATTCTAGGCTCTATTGGGAGAGTTTTGGGATGAATTACTTGGGAATTTGCGAGCTGGGAATAATTGCCTGCCGAGTAGAAACTTGAACGAATGACTAAGCAATACGTCTCAGTATTTCGAAGGATAACCATTTGATACTGGCGTATTATAAAGCACCTACAATCTTTCTGGCTCTGACTTCGTAAAGGCAGATAAAAAATATAAATTATAGAATTTAACAGAT
This sequence comes from Lymantria monacha, assembly GCA_905163515.2. Lineage (NCBI taxonomy): Eukaryota > Metazoa > Arthropoda > Insecta > Lepidoptera > Erebidae > Lymantria > Lymantria monacha. The sequence continues at coordinate 29,897,500 of LR991098.1, forward strand.
TTCCCTTCAGAATATAATTGCTACAATCGTTGTTATTTTTTATAATTATATCGAATTCTTCTGATTAATATTAAAAATTTGGATAACTGAGTTGGATTCGGTATTTTCCTATTATGGATTTTTGGAAGAAAATATTAGATATTAAAAATTTTCATAAAATAATGAAACAATATTTAAAAAAAGGGAAAATTATAAAAATTGGGGAACCAAGGATCGAACCTGTCTGGATCAGACTGCTCCTTTTCCCAACTGAGCTATTCCTATTCTTTATGACCAGACCAAATTTGACTTCATATTCTAATAGTTTTTAGCCAACGAAAACGTACATTTTTCGTTAACTGAGAACACTGACAAATCGATATTTTCTATAAATGAAACCTAGATCAGTTTATCGTCCCCAAAACCTCCTGCATACTAAATTTCATGGAAATCGCTGATGACATAGCAGAGATACTGAAAATATTGTATTAGACAACTGTTGCTCTTTTTAAAATATTAGATAGATAGATAAGATATTATATTTATAGCTCATATAGTATTAACCTAGTTTCTAAAGACTTACCTTAAAACATTAACCATGTGATGAAGTAATAATAATACAGGATGAAAATCATATTAGAGTGCTAGTGCGTGCGAAATTTGGCTCTATGGATACCCGAATAGATTTTATTTTTCCCGAATTATTTTTGAACAAGTAAAAATTAAAGCCTACTTATGGTACTCAAATTTCGTTCATAAAGGATAGAGAAGGCACACTATAAATTATGGTATCCAACTTCATCTTGCTTTTGCGCTGGACTGCGAGGGTTATGCCGGGTGGGCCACCGATGACAAAGATCAGGTACCGGTGGCCCGCTCGCACGGCGAAGAGAGGAGTTTGTAAGGTGGGTTTAGGAGGTCACGCGCCGCCTCTTCCGTCACCCCGGACCGATTTGGCGAGGCGAGACGCATTCATAGCCCTGCGCAAAAAAAAAAGACCGCGAGGGTTATGACTGTAGTTCAACTGTTCAACTGCAGTCCAAGGCAACAAAAAATATGAGTGTTGACGCCAGACATGCAGTCGATCATAAAACTTGTAAAACTATGCAGAAATATTTTTATCTCGAATGTATTATTATTAAGGGCCTGAGTTTAACTTGTGTCTCAATATTACTATACTCTTTTTCGGCCTAATTTAGTAAAAACATATTAGTTAATATTATTTAATAAAAATCTTATTATTTATTCACACGTTATTTTATGCAGATATTTAAGATAATACAGGACTGGCAATAAAAAATTTCACAGGTTTTTATATATTTTCTTATAGATTTTGATGTCCTAAATCTGAAAAAAATAATTTTTACAATACTAATTTTATTTTTTGAATGCTCCTACAGGCTTATTATTCGGTAGGAATAGTTGTATTACGACGATCGACAATACAGAGAACTAAGAATGGCTTTTTAAAAATTCCGCCCCTAAAGGGGATTACGTAGGTGTTAACCCAAAAAATTCACATTTTCCATTACTGTCCCTACAGACTTGGAATTTGGTGTGGAATTTCTTTCTGCCCTGTAAAGATCAGATGAAGTAGGATTTTAAGAAATTCCTCCTGCGAAAGGAATTCTCACAACTGCACTGATGTAACCGAAGCGAAGCGAGGGCGGGTCGCTAGTTATTTATATATAAGCTAGATAAACACATTTTATATTATCATTAAACAATGTATTATATATAAGAACCAGTCCGAAGTATTCAACAAACGCTAATACACTTTTTTAATACACCAATTACGTCCAATATTAAGTCGGCAACGCTCCGACAATATCTGAATTATTAATTTCAATTTTTCCAAGTCAAAAACTTGTTCACTTATTACGCGTCGGTCGCCTTGTATTTCGCCCCTCGTCTGTTCCATACCCGGCGCCCCACCCCCCTCCCTGGGGGTATATTAACTTTGACCTGACGAATGGAGTTTTGACACTTTTTTCGAGTCACAAAAGTAGGGTAGTTGGTACGTGATACTTTAGTAATGAAGATGGAAATTGTAACGGTAACTTGAGCGAACGAGTTTCATATTGTTGTCTCCTACGAACTTTGTTTTGGTTCGGGGACTTTAATGTTGCTTCGGATTTCACTACATTCAATGATTTTTCTGTCTAGTGAATAAGAATCTTACAGAGATACGGATAGACTCAAGAAAGATACGTATACACTCAAAATATTTGTAAAGCCAAAAATTAGATGCCATTTTTTTTGGGGTGGGCCACGGTCGGCCCACTCCTCGCACCACTCCGTCCCGGGCGACAGAGGGGCGTAAGCACGTACACCCGTAACCCACCCGTGACACCTCACCTTCGTCGTTGGACCGACCACCGGAGCAGAGTGACTTGACATCAGCGGCCGGCCCGACGGAATGCCCCCTTAGGAGTACCCTCTCCTTGACCGATGTAAGTCCAGATCCAGTCACCCACAAAATTAGATGTCCTGAATGGTTATCGAAGCCATTACACCAGATATACGATGTTACTAAATAAATAACATTTTTAATAGCTTGCAGATGATGTGACAAAATAATTACTGATGAAGAATTTACTGATTATATTCCATCTATAGAGCTCACAATAGATGGGGATACCGCCATCGGCACTTTGCAGTCGTAAATTTCCCAGGGCAGTGCTGCTACCCACACTTCTGGTGTCTCTTAGTAAAATTTTTCAACTCTACGTTATCAGCTTACTTACTCCCTTAATATATTTTTATTATACCCATAGGAAAGAAGTTCGTGGTATTATTACTCCGTCACTACAATGTTAAATTAAATATATCCTATAAATATGAAAATTTATGAAGATTTTTAGATCTTGCAATGGTTGTTAGACAATTACGAGTAAACCGTTAAACTGATTTCGATGAAAATGGTCACAGACAATAGTCCTGCACCTACTAAGCATACTTTTCATTCCCATAATGTGTCAGTAATCCTTTAGGATAATTTGTTGTCATTAGTTTAATTATAAACGTCACTTTTACGCAGACGGAGACAAAAGCTAATATAAATTAAATCTTACGTACATTTTATTCATTTGGCAACAATTTCTCTAATATCTTTCAAATACACAGAAATAATTTAATTCTTGATTGCAAGACCTTAAGTTCGAGCCAAAACTCAAATGTACATTTAAGAGTAGGGATTTGACTTTTGGCTTAACATCGGTATATAATTTTATTAAATTTATAAAGCTATGTTAAGAATTATAAAGGATTTTATTCTTCTAACTGAAGTTATAATAAATCTATTAAATGCATAATGCTTCAATTAACCATAATATAGCAGTCATTGATATTAGATGCATATATAGATATTAGCGAGTAACGATAAAATTAATTCTGTTGATGGCTGTAACGGTACCCGGGGGCGATACGGTCTCGAATGGGCTCACTGTAAAATATCCGATGCAAGGTCGCCGCTTCAGTGACAGCGGATACACTATAAAAATTGGTTTACCACCGAAAAATGATTGTCACAAGTGGAACTCGAAACTACACCTGTTAGAAATCCGTACCAAACATTCTACTATTTAGACAAGCGTGAACTGTTATATGATAATCATTTTGTGGCTCGTATTGTTTTGTCTTAATATACTTCTAGATAGAATATCCTGATGAAATTATCCTAATTCAGAGAATGATTTCGTCATTAACCAATGACCTCTCTGAATTAGGATTATTTTATAAGCACCACACTTGATTAGGGGCTTTGATGAAGTCAGTTTTCTCCATTCTGTTTAATTTCTCAAACCATTTATTTATTCCCACAAAAGTTCGTCGTTGCCGTTTAAATTAAAATTCCACCCCCTATTTTGGTCATGGTAGTCATAAAAAATGACTAGAGGGTATAATAAACATATGATATATATGCAGGAAAAGAAAATCACGAACTAATAACTTACACACATCTAACCAGCGTAATATAATAGGTCAATTTCCCTCTTATTTTAAAGAAGACAGGAGCCCGACAATGAAACAAATATGAGCTCAGACAATGATGATGACGATGAGTTGGAATTTCATCAAACAAAAACATTTTTAATTCATTATAAATTCCATTAAACTCAAAATCAATTTTAATTAAATTTATTCGATTTCAAAGACGAATATGCTGTGTGGTTTTACCACATAAGTAAGGCCTAACGGCTACGTATACTGCCAACCCTTACTTTGCTCGTAAATGTCGTAAAAGACAGCTATGAACTTTATATCGACCTGGGCTAATTCCAGCTGATACCGTTTAATCAATAATTACATTCCCAAGGAGGGTTGATGTTAAGCAGACGGCCGGTCTTAAAACTACTGCCATAACTTTACAATATGTAGGATGGAAGAGGAGTATATGTTGCGTCAACACCAAGTAAATGGGATAAGAGCAAGAGAACGATATGGAAGATGCATTTTTAAGAACGTATGCTTATCAAATTGTATGAATATGTCATTGCTAAATTACAGTTATACACGTAATAAGCCCTTTACTAGTAGAGTGAAATATACATTCAGTCTTCATGCATAACTAAAACATATGATCGCCATTCCCGCTAACACTGACGCCACAACCATTTCAGTACGTAATGTCTCCCCAAAGAGACATTGGAGCTAGTAGCTTGACACCCAGCACTTTTGCACTCCGCTCAGCTCCAGCGCACATTTCGATGGCTCGTTATTGGTCACATACTTACTTAACCTGCTTATCCTTCCTTCATATAGATTTACTTTGAAAATTGATAGAAAATATTTAAATAAACTTTGTTTTTTTTTGTAGTTACTTCTTCTTTAATACTGTCTCGTCGCCATCATGATCATCTATTTCCGTACCAAAAATAATATATTTTGCAAGAATGACATATTTTTTAAGCTACACTAAAATAGCAATGTAAGGTTTTCACAAACATACATTGGCTCAAAACAATATTTTGTTTCCATTCTTACTTATACTTATACTTATACTTATTGAAAGATATGCTAACGGTAGCTACGTGGAGCGATTATCTCCTTTCAGTCTTCCCTAAATGGTTTAGGAGAGAGATGGCCGCTCTAATAACAGTGGTATAACTCATGGAAGGGTGCAGCTTGTGGAATCTGATCCGATCGTAATATTTTTCATCATATTTGACATTATATTATATTTTGGTTCGATTTGAGCTAATACTGTAAATAGTATTGTGTACAATTCTACAGAAAAAAATAATATTTTTTTATTGCCGGTGGTGGCAATCGAGCAAGCAGTACACCTGATGGTAAGTGATGCTGCTGCATATGAACCTTAGCGACACCAGGGGCATAGCCAAGCCGTTGCCTACTTTGAAGAAGTCTCTTCTTAAACCTCGTTTGAAGAAGTACATATCATAGCGCTCGGGAAACACAGCAGCAGGTAGTTTATACCAGATCTTGCACGTACTATGTAATTTTTAAGAAATAGACAACTCTGTTGGGTTTTTGCCGAATCTTTTCAGTGGCGGTTGCGTTACTACCCAGTGGTAAGCTTTTAAATTAATTTTATTTGTTAAAATTGTCAATCTGTAAGTGCCTCAAAAAGGCTTACGCATAAAAAAGATTTTAAATTTGAGTTTGTTGATCGCATAAAATATTGTCCCGCGTGGAGATTAAACCCACGATATTAGGCACCAGAAGCCGTTACGAATCGCATTACCATCTGCACAGTCAGCATAATACTCATCATCAATTTGTTCGCCCGAATTATTTTCCAATACAAATCAATATTAGCCGACTACGTTTACAATTCAGGCGGATCGTGAAGTACATGGGCGACAACAACTCCAATACACAGCAATACACATACACATGTGCTGTATGCGTATAATATGTACTTTGTGTGTATGTGCTGTGTACTTTGCATATGATTCGGACACGTCACACGAATCTATTCGATACGTTCTCAATGGATACGTAGTGTTATCGCAAGTATGTCAATTTTATAGTGCAGTATTGTTGAAATTAATAAATGACAAAACTAATCTACTGGCGTACTTATACAAATATTCTGGAGGACTTTACAAACATAGAATTAATGGATGAAAATTATATTACTTTTGAGTAGTACAAAGTATTTTCCTGCGTGTGAATCGAATGGTAGGTCTATATCTTAATCATTATGCTATTGTGCGAACCATGATGACGGATTATTTTTGGAGTTTACTCCTTAAGAATCGATTTTCATATAAGGCGCCCGGTATGAGAAAAATTGGAGGAGTAAAATCTAGCGATCGAATGACCTTGTTACGTTTTTGGTGCGCAACCTATTCTGCGCACCTTTCACTTTATGACGTGAGATAATACTTCACTGAACAGTTTTAATAAATGTAAGTAAATATATATATATTATTTTTAGTCAAATGACCTTTTTTTGCGCCTGTTTTGATAAGCGTACCTACTTAAGGAGTAAACCCCAGTCGTGCGTCGGAGCTGACACACACACTTTTTTTATATATATAATTTTAAAACATCCTTGCTAGATCCTATTTTGCGGCCTCAACCAGTCCAACCATGCGTCCAAGGACAGGCTACTTAACTTTCCGTATGCTCCTTCTCTATCGAAATCGATGCCTCATGTGATAAATTACCCTTTTAAGTCCCTCTTGTATCATGTCTTGTTTTTTTTTTATTATATAGAAACGTCTGACACTAAATTATCCTTGTATTACGGGGAACTTTAAAAATATAATTAGCGGTCACAATTACACCAATACTGAATACAACAATAAATAATATGCACGTGACTCCAAAATGAACAAAATATTTTTTCTTGTAATCTTTATTGCTTAAAAACATACCTGTACAATTATTTTATGAAATTTATCATTATTTAATAGTGAAATTTAATTATCAAAAATCAAATTTTTTTGAAATTCGCTCGCAAATTTCTAAAACGCGACGCGTTTGATTGTTCAAAACGTGACGTCATCGTACACTCGAGTCTTCTGCTATCAAGGTGTTTCTAGTGATTATTTTGTATCGTTACCCAGTTATTTCATGAGTTATTAGTTTTCTGTGTTCAAGTATTAATCCATGTGAATGAGAGACTTAACGAACGTCACTTTTTGTCCTTGTTCTAATGCCATTATTTTGTATTGCATATAATTCTCTGTATCTGAAACCCAATAGAAAGATAAATAATAAATAATTTCGAACTTTTCTATTACTCTAATAAGTTACATGTTTTCATTCATAGGTATCATAGATGACTAAACATATATTACTTTTGTGGATAAAGACTCATGTAGGTACCTATTAGATATTGAGAATATATATTTAAGAACTTTACGTAAACTAGGTAGGTATGTGTACGTCGAAGTTTGTAAACAAAACAAGTATGTACATGTAATTAAGGAAAAATAATTCTTTTATGTACTTCATCACTTCTCTAATGTGTTTACTTACGTTAAAATGATCTTCACAACAGTGTAAACTGCTCAAACACGACACATTGTCTGTTTTCATCGCCTTGCGCCATTTTTTTCTTATTTATTACATTTCTCGGCATAAGAAAATGTACTTTGTTAGGTGCAGTTTTGATAATATTTTGGCACATAGGAATGACACAATAATTATAATACGGTTTTCTGTTCTTTTCCATGGTAATAAGTTAACTTTACATTCACTTTTTTAATTTTCAATAACTTCGTGAACCAAACATTTTGTTGTTGACATCCAACTTGTGTGTGTATTCTGACGTCACAGAAGCACGCTATAATAGCCGCGTTTAAATCGCCCAAAAATGATGGTGATTTTAATATTTTTTTTTTAGCTTAATGGTTTTTATTTTGGATGTGTTATAATGCCAGGGACTCCATTCCTACGCAAAACAATTCTATGTACAACCCGTAAATTGTTGTTTTGAGTCTGTGGGTAATTTTTACTTATTAATGAAATATTTGTAAAGTCCTCCACAATACAAGGAAGTACAAATATTCTCATTAAAAAAAAATAAACCAACTGTACCGCACGAAATATTATTCTGCATGGGAATGAAATCCTAGCCCATTAGGTCGATATCTTAACCACTATGCCATTGTATACAATATTCACATAATAATATAGTCAACACTTCATCTTGTTACAATAAAGTGTAACAAGTAATATAATGGCCTCATAATTTGTAAGTAAACAACTCCTGCGCACGTTTATGTGCCACCGACACGGCATACGGCCGTAAGCGATGAGATTATTACCTATAAACTATATTAATGATGGGATGCTACACATAATGGTCTGTGGACATGTTTATAAGCTCTTTAGATTGCCTCTTTGGGAACTTGAAAAAGAATACTTTGTACTTTCTCAGTCTAGGTCTAATTTATGTACATTTATTGGATATTTGTAAAGTCCTCCTCAATACAAAGGTCCTTATTGTATTTAATAAGATGTATTTATATACTATTCCACTATTTTATTGAATATTGTACCCACTGTTTAATTTTTGTTGATTACTTATTTTAAATTGACATACATACGTACATACATATCATCACGCCATATCCCTTGTAGGGTAGGGAGAGAGAACAGAGTGCCAGAGAACTCTATCCTTGCAAACTTCACTCGCTTCCTTAACATTCATAATTCTCTTCATACACGCTTGCCGGTTTCGGAGACTCTTGACTCCACCTTCCTTCAGTACGATACTAATCTGGTCTCAGTAGGTTAGTCTTGGTCTCCTCCGGTACCTACATCCTTCCACTTTCGCATTGTATATCTTCTTAACCAGACGTTCGTTCGAAATTTTTCCACATGTCCGAACCATCGGCGCATTCCCTTTCGCACCTTTTCACCAATACTCTCTTTCATACCTACTCGCTCTCTTACGTCAGCGTATTATTTGTTTATTTTAAACAGAGATTTATTGAAATTTTTTCATCGCTGATGACATCACGTTTTAATTTAAATCTTTAGTGATACAATGTTGAAAATGGTATTCAATTTCATTGAGAATGAGATTCTTTTTTAAATGTCTATTTGCCTTCTCTTGTTCTAGTAAAGACCCCCACATATCGGTTTTCGTCGATATCAAAAATATACAGACATCAGCCTGTTAGAAGTTATAACTGTTGATTTCCAGTATGGTGTTGAGAATACAATTCATTAATACTGAATTGTGATTATTATATACGTCCCACTGCTGGGCTCAAGTCTCCTCTAAAATAGGAGAGAAACTTATCTACTACAGTGGTCAGACGGGTTGGTTTAGAATTTAGCTTTTTTCTATCTATTGCATAGATATAATCTGCATATTATATCCTTTTCCGTGTGGTGACGGAGTAATAATACAATTCACCACCTTCTATCTTACGTGTGGGTGATCGTAAGAGACGACTAAGGGATATAAAATGCACATAACATGCAAGAGAAGGAAAACTGTAAACAAAATCTTATACCAACACGTCTGACCATCGTGATATAGTATTTAAATTTCTCTCCCATTATGGGGGTGGGTCGAGCCCAACGATGAGACATATATGAGCTCAGATAATGATGATGTTGATTATATCACTTAGTCTTTAGCGTTTGCGACACCCACAGACAAGACAGTGAATTGTATTCTTACTCCGTCACAATACAGCGTATTGTATTACATACAACTTATTACATAAAGTTCACTTCGAATATCTAAGTTCTATTAGTTCATACATAAATCCGTCGTCAGATTGAGACGTGCGCAGTGCTCCGGATGTTCTGTCGTCGCCGCAGTCGCAGGTCGCGTGTCGCAGCGACAATTAGTCGCGCTTATTACTTGTTTGTCGCGTCGCAATATATATTATGTGTCGGAGATGCTACTTTAGGTTGATAACACATCGAGAACGCGAGTTATTATACAACTAATTTTCTAAAAACAGGTTATCGAAAGTGATATGTAGTAGCGGCCACGAATTCTACCAACTTTTACTTTGGTCGTGGATGTCGTAAAAGACGACTAAGAGCTTCATATCGATTAAAGGCATCTGATTCCTTTTGGTCGACAATTACATTACCGAGGAGGTTGATATCAGGCAAGTGGCTGGTCATAAAACTATTGCCAATAACTTTTGCAATATACACGAGTACATATTACATTAACGGGTGTATCAACTACAATTAATGGGTGTATGGTTATAAAAGTGGGCGAATGATGATGATGTCATCAAAAGTGGAAAGTGAAACCACATCTGTTTGAATTTGATTTAAAATGTAAAAAATAAATCTTTTTAATTAATTTGCACTTAAAAATAATAAATAATAATTTTTAAGACTAATTTATTCTTAAATGAGTTGCTATACTGCTGTGAATGCTGTGAATACATCCCGACTAGAAAAAGATATGGTTCAACCAGATCATGTATCTGGACCGGATCAGGACAGAATGAGGCATGCCGGATCCGGCAAACCTTATCAGGACCAGGTCTGGTCCAGATCAGGATAGCCTGATGTGAAATAACGTCAAGTATGGTAAGGCATACCGGATCAGGACCAGGTCTGGACCAAATAAGGACAGGCTAATGTAAAATATAATCAAGTATGGCAAGGCATACCGGATCAGGACCAGGTCTGGACCAAATAAGGACAGTCTGATGTAAAATATAATCAAGTATATGGTAAGGCATGTAGTGTATCAGGACCAGACACAGTTTTCGAAACCCAAAAAAAAATATCAATCAAAATTCAAAAAAAGTATCATATCATGATTGTCATATTTACGCCACGGTGTAAGTTGTATTTGCATCAGAGGAGATTAATCTAAAATCTTTAATTAATCATATTTATTTAATAATAATAATAATGTTTAATAATAATGTTTAATTTATTTCTGTGGAGTAAGGTTGACCGACCGCATTCGTAACGACGACGTAAGAGAGCGAGTAGGCATGAAAGAGAGTATTGGTGTAAAGATGCGAAAGGGAATGCTCCGATGGTTCGGACATATGTAAAAAATGCCGAACAAACGTCTGGTTAAGAAGATATTCAATGCGAAAGTGGAAGGATGTAGGTACCGGGAGAGACCGAGACTAACCTACCTAGACCAGATCGGTCATGTACTGAAGGAAGGTGGAGTCAAGAGTCTCCGAAACCGGCGAGCGTGTATGAAGAGAATTATGAATGTTGAGGAAGCGAGTGAAGTATGCAAAGATAGAGTTCTCTGGCACTCTGTTCTCTCTGCCTACCCTGCAAGGTATATAGCGTGATGATATGTATGTATGTATGTTTAATTAATAATATAGAAATAATTTATATTTAAAGAAAAAACAAAAATAAATAATAGATACATTTAAAAACATAGATAGAAATAAATATAATAATATTGTAACAACCATTCTAACATTTAATTTTTTGGGTCGTAATAAATTGTTGATGGCGTTAGTAAAATGACGTCATTATCTGAATCGCGGTGTTAAAATTTTCCAAAGCGTAATGACATCGCCTAATATTAAATTAGTTGTTATCGAATCAGATTAAAACAGATCGATCAGGTCATGAATGAGAAATTCAGGCGACGGTAGAAGTCGTTAGCATCTGGTGGTTGCGCTCTAATTGGATCAGCTCCCTGGGACTCTCTATGATAAGAATATAGCACTGCATTCGCTGCCTACGTCATATATTAATTTATATTTTTATTTATTAAACATATTTTTAATATATTCATGTTTTTTAAAAGGACCGGACTGGGCATACTCGTTTTAGATCAGATATGTAACGCAGATGATTGATTTGGATTCGATCAGTATAATTTCATTCGGACCCGATCAGGAATATCTAATCTGGACCCGATCAGGAATGCCTGATCTGGATCCGATAAGGTTTTCCTGATCGGGTCCAGATATATCTTCTGCGTTACATACCTTATCTGGTCCAGATCGGGCATGACCGGTCCTGTCCTGCTAAGGAAGACGAAAAAATTTCTAGTCGTTTCTAGATGTGTTATTTTTCATTGACCAAAACAAAGTAGGTACTGGGTAAATAGACTAGGAAATCATCAAAGACGCTCATCTCTCAATAGTACCTTTATTCTACTAAATTTGGTTTAAATGCCATCCCAAGTAGAATTTGATAAGAATGAAAAATAAAACGATGATAATAATATATAATAATAAAAAAATAATTATGTTAGCATAACAATTTCCACGGATATCAAGGATTGGGTACCAGTGGCCGACTCAATCGCGATGGGGAGGGAATACGGTGGGTTATGGGGCCACACGCTGCCCTTACGTCACCAGACCATAGCCTGCCAAAAATAAAGGTATAACAATTTGAAATGCAAACTAAAAACATATTAAATTAACTTTTTCTATATTTTTATTTATAAAGTAATTCATACATAAATCAGTATAGGTTATAAATATTTTATTTCAACTCAGCTTCAATATATTTGGCTAAAGTCATAACTTTTCACTGAATAATAAAACTTGATTTAAATAACTAAGTTGACTATAACACAAGTCGCATGTGTACTTGTGTAGTACTAAGTTCATCCACTCGATACCAAAACTAACAGCTCACACATATTTTAGTGCGCACAATAAAATATTTTCATTCGTTTGCAATATTTTGAATATTTTATAACTTTGTAATAACAATCTAACGAATTGTATAGTTATTTTATTGTAGAATATATTACAGATTTATTATTTTATTAAAATTGCCAGTTTTGAATAGATCAAAGTTATATAGATACATATCACTAGCCCGCAAGAAAAATGTCACAGCTCGAAAAATTAAGTTTTTCAGGAGGGTCAAAATAAGGATTTCCTTTTTTTTCAGCTTTCTGAAAATACGATTCCAAATGCACGAATGTCTGCATAATTTCCTTAAGAATAACGACGATAAGTTGATAGGGAGAAGTTATAATATTAACCCTCATCAACACCAAAAATTGAAATATAATGAAAATTGAAATTATTAGAGTTGTGTCACTTTTCTTGCAGGCCATCGATATGATAAATAAATACCTACATGTAAATATGATGAATATTAATTAAATATTAATATGTATACAAAATTAAGTTAAATTTCTTATGCATATGTTAAGAATCTGAATAAATTATTAAGCTTTCGCCTTCATGGCTTGTTGATAAAAAGATAACCTATGTCCTTCCCCGAGGTTTAGTCGCGTAGTCGGCGTCTCTAGTGCAGTGATTTAAATACCGACCTACAGTACCGAGTATCGTAGGTTCGATTCTAACACATAACAATGCTTCATATGATCCACAAATCGTTGTACTAAGTCTGAGTATAATTTCTACCATGAAATTATATATTTGTAAAATCCGCCGCAATACAAGGGTAATTTTTTCTTCTTCTTTTTCTTTCTCTTCTTTAAATAATCAAAAATAGACTTCACTTAGTGTGTCTTCAACGCAAACACCATATGTGACGTCTCGAAATCACTAGAGTAGCATTGTCAGGAGTGAATTATGTGCGCGATTATACCAACGCATTTGTGTACACGACTGTATGTTACATCTATACTGAATGATTTAACGACTCGAATGTACTAAACATTTTACAATACATCGAATCTTTTTCATCAAACTAAAATTTTAACACTCGAACTCAAAGTGTAATGTGTTACGAATTTATTTTTATTCAATTTTATTTTGAAGTTCGTGATGTGTATTTTTTTTAAACACGTTTAGTGGTTTCGAATATAAAAAAAAAATAGTTTACGACAGCCATATTAATTTTAGTGCGATAATAAATTTGATTTAATATTACTATACTAATGAACTACAAGGAAGAGATTTTGTGAGTGATGTCGACATAAAGAAAGTTGTATGAAAAAGCTACAAGTTTCAACATAGAAAGAAAAATAAAGAAAATAGAATACCTACATAAGTATACCAAAAAAGAATATAAGAACTACGTCTTTGACAAGAGTGTGTCGAGGTAACGAATTCAAAAAAGATAATGGTTTTTGTGTTACTCGAAGTCACCGGAAACAATTTGAAAGTTATTTTTTTTTTGTTCGTTAGGATATACATTCCCATTTTTCCCCGTGAACCCATGGTTTTCAGGTCAAGATCTGATTATGGGATTCTGGAAAAATCGAAAAGTTGCCTCCAAATTTTATATAGGTACACCCTTATAGCAATTTGAGTATTGAGTATATTTTTCTTTACTTTTTAGTTGATTTTTATTTTTTGGAAGCGGTTTGACGGTAAAAATAATTAATACAATCAATTTGTTTCTCTCATATAAGAAATAATTACAGAAATCTAAATCTTCGTAGGTGACTGGTAGCCGTGATATAGTCTACTACTGCCCTTTCCAATGCCGCAAACATCATAACACAACATACATACATACATATCATCACGCCATATCCCTTGCAGGGTAGGTAGAGAGAACAGAGTGCCAGAGAACTCTATCCTTGCATACTTCACTCGCTTCCTCAACATTCATAATTCTCTTCATACACGCTCGCCGGTTTCGGAGACTCTTGACTCCATCTTCCTTCAGTATGTGACCAATCTTGTCTAGGTAGGTAGTTAGGTGAGGTGTCTCGGTCTCCCCCGGTACCTCCTTCCACTCGCACAACATAAAACCGATAATATTACTTCAAGAAAAAGCTTTTGATTGCACTGCACTGCTTAGTAGTTAAGATATCTACCTACCATGCCAGGTGCTAAAGGTTCGATTCCCACACAGAACAATAGATTGTGAGACCCACAAATTATTGTTCTGTATCTGGATGTAATTTGTGTTCGCTGATTATATATTTATAAAATCCCCTGAAATATAACTATTATTATCTTAGTGCAGCGTGGTTTAATAAAAAGAAAACAAGAAAAAGAAATTTCAATCAATATTTGCTTAAATACAAAGAAGGCTCGCTTTAAGACGTATTGGTATAGGGTTCTGTTTCAAGTTTTCCTTCTCTCGCATAGATGTTATATGCGTTTTATATCCCTTAGTCGTCTCGTACAATCTCCCACGGATAAGATGGTGGTGAATTATATTCTTACTCTGTCACCACGCGGAATATTAATTTAATTAATTAATTGTAATTAAGAACTGAAGAATTTACAGATTCTTTTTTGTAATTAAACTATAACACTATTGGCGTCTGTCGGATTACATTTTAGGCTCTCTCTACATACCATAAACCACTAGAGGCCATGCAGAATGAAAATTAGAGATGTCACTATCAATTTTTTTTTTGACAGCTAATATTTCGCACTAAAGAAAAGATACCTATTGGCCAAGCTTAAGATTAGGGATAACTCTATTTGTGAGTGTAGTCTGGGTCAAGTAAACGTGAACCATATTTTTTTCAGTTGTTCTAAATAGCAGTATTCTTTGTATGATATTTTACCGCCGGCAATTTCCCGTCTTACTTCTTTTAAATTCCTTCTTACTCTTGCATTTACTCCGTTTATTTATACTCTCTGTAAATTTATTAAAATTAATAAAATTAAATTGTAGATATGTATTATAGTTAAGTAGTTAAAGTTAGAATTGATTTTAGTTATATGTGTATTTCAATCTAGTTAGAATTGGTTTTTGTTTCAGTATACTACTCGTCATCGTATTTCTCATGTAATCTTAGAGTCATATTCACCGGCCCTTTACATATATTTTGTACCGTACAATCTCCTTCGTTTGACAGCCTACGAACGAGTGTTACGGGCTCCGTGGTTACGGGACATTGGCGAAGTTGCGGTTAATCTCTAACAGAAGCCATTCATCAAAAACAAGATACCTGTATATATTTGCATTGTAAGAAACTTAACAAAAATATAATTAAGGAAACAACTGTTTATAGACTTTACACAAACTTAATGTGAGTGGGAATAGAACCAAATATACTCAGATACTCTCCACCCGTTCAAATGTTAATATTATCATTTAAAATCTTTAAAAATTTAAGAAATATAAGCTACCAATACTACAAATCCTTAAATTATTCGTGGATGTCGTAAAAGACGATAAGGAGCTTTATATCGACCTGGGGCAAATCCATCTGATGCTGTCTGGTTTACAATTATGTTCCCAAAGAGTCCAATCACAAAACTATTGCCAATAACTATTTCCAATATGTAAGATGGAAGAAGAGTACACATTCCGTCGACCACAAGTAATTGGGATAAGAACAAGAAAATATCAATACAAATATTACCATCTACCATTTAGATACAAACAGTGTCATCTCAAGGGAACTACTGACGAAAAGACAAAAAGACAAATACTTCAATTGATGCTGAGAACTGAATACGAGACAAATCTCTAGAGATAATACGATTCTGTTATCTGATCCCCTTCTTGACTTCCTAAATGTAAAAATGTTTCAGATTAGGCGGCAACGTGAAAGCGTATGTGGTGGTTTTTATATTATATTCAATATTTTTGTTATATATTATACTAGCTTCTGCCCGCGGCTTCGCCCGCATAAACTTTCCTCCTTTCCTTTCCATAAGGTTTCTTCTTGCTTCTGGCTTTAAAAATGACGATACTTCCTTACAACATTTCCTCCCACTTGACAACCCTTTTTTGCATTAAAAAGTAGCCTATGTCCTTTATCAGGATCTAGACTATCTGTGTACCAAATTTCATTTAGACCGGTTCAGTAGTTTAGGCGTGAAAGAGCGACAGAAAGACAGACAGAGTTACTTTCGCACTTATAGTATTAGTAAGGATTTCTAATGAAACTCTTAGTACTTACTTTTAGATCCAAAGTTGCCAAATGTGAAGCATACAATACAATACTTTCATGTATTTCTTTTCTATTTTCTTTTTCTTTTCTTTCTGTATAACATTTAATTGCCCGACGTTACAAATACTTAACAGTATTCATGGTAACGGGAGGACTGTAATAGTAGTTATTACATATTACAAATGTGTAATACGTAAACATCAGAATCTATTATAACTGCTTCAAAATTTAAGTTACTGTGGCAGTTATGTGTTGTAATCAAGTCAAATTACATTAGGTCTTATGAAAAGCATAAATTTATAACATTTTCTAACTTAAAATCATCATTGTCATCTCAGCTCGCGTGCTGAACTCGAGTATCCTTCACAGTTGACTTACTGATACCAAATTGGCAGACGGTTTGTTGTCAGGTTATATTTCGATTAATCCTTCTCTTGCATTGATGTTATTTTTTCATTCCCTTAATCGTCTTTTTTGATACCGTGTGGTGATCTCCTTGTGTGGTGATAGAAAAAGAATACAATTCACCAATTTTTACCTTGCCTGTGGGTGTGGGCAAGAGAAAGAATACTCCCAATACCAACACTGTTTTACCAGCGCGAAATAGTAGGATAATTTCTTTCTCGTTGTGAAAGGCAGCACGAGCCCAGTAGTGGGACTTATGGGAGCAAAAATAAATGTTTAATAAAATAGATTGTCTTTTGTGGTCACTCATGGGGAAAATAGTTGGTAAATAGTAGGTATAAGTACTCCGTCGCCACACGAATTAGCTCAATATAGACTTTTAGAGTAAAAAACCTAAGAACCATAGATACCTAAAGTCGACTCTTAGAATTAGAAAATGAAAATTTAAAAACCTTAGACACCTGAAATGATTTGTTAAAATTCAAACCTTAGAATATAATAATCTTATAAATCCAAACTGGACTCTTAAATAATGACTTCTAATGTTTACGCGAGTATTACACATTTGAAATTAACTGGTTTTACGGATTCTATCACGTTTGTATTTGATTTTTAATTTCCCGACGTTTAGAACACTTTACAGAATTCATGTCCTCCCGTCACCGTGATCGTTGTAAAGTGTTCGAAACGTTGAGAAATAAAAAATCAAATATAAACGCGATAGAATCTGCAAAAGTTATTTTGTTTCAAATAAACTATTAGAATTAGAAACTTAAAGACCCTAGAAATCTTAAAAATATAAAGTTGAACAAGAACACTTTGCATTCTGACCTTTAGTACTCATCATGTATAACAAAATAATATCGTATACACCATCTGTGTGTTCTATTGATATTAATAAATTCATTAGAGCTGAGTTTGTGTTGCGAAATTAATTGGGATCTAGAGACGAAAACATTGTCAATTGTTTGCTCGCCATTTCTCCGCATACGATATACGAATATTTTATAAGGACATTGAGCTAATAAATATTAGATGTGGCAATTTATTATACAAGAATAATAATTGCATTTTATATAATTCCCCTTATTAATACAGTGATGCTGTGTGGTAGCAGCTAAGAATACTACCAACACTTACTTTCAAATTACTGAAATTTCGCATTTAACATGCTTGATTATTAATAAAATCTTAATTACGAGCAAAAAATTATTATCACACATGGGATTCGAATCCACGCCTATTAGAAATCCGTTCCAATCATGCTACCACTTACACCAGCGTGACCTGTTACTATGACATTTAATTTTCGCTTCGTATTATATTTTCGCCTTTAAAGGAGACGTGTGCCATCTACCCGCCAGTGTTTAATTTTACGCAATACGAAGCGAAAATTGAATGTCATAGTAACAAGTCACGCTGGTGGTAAGTAGTAGCACGATCGGAACGGATTTCTTATAGGCATGGGTTCGAGTCCCATGTGTGACAATCATTTTTCGCTTATAATCATGTTTTTATTAACACTTACTTTGTTCGTGGATGTCATAAAAGATAAGTAAGAGCTGACTTATGTCGAACTAGGCGAACCCTACCTGATGCCGTCTAGTCAAAAGTTACATTCCCAAAGAGAGTTGACGTCGAGCAGACGGCAGGTCATAAAACTATTGCCAATAACTTTTGCAATATGTACGATAGTAGAGGAGTTTATATTACGTCAACCACAAGTAGTTGGAATAAGAACAGGATATTGATGATGAAGAATACAGTGACGCTATATGATGGGACATACAAATTAATATTTGTCATGAGTTACAACAATTTTATCATAATTGATCCAGCTGTTTAGGAGGAATTTACTAAGATACATACAAAAAAAATATAATTACTTATATAAAGATTAGCTACAGTGGAAAGTTCTAAATATCGATGCCTCATTTTGAGTGTCGTTAGTTCGATCTCCAAGCAGAACAATTTTTTGTAGAACTTAAAAATGATTGTTCTCTCTCTTAATTTGTGTCAAATTTAATTGACAAAATAAAAACAAAACCATTTTTTTTGTTTCTTGTGCAAATAACATCTTTTTGTTAAAATAAACACTATAGACTTTTAGTATGTTCGACGAAAATTTAAGGCAATCTGTTGACCAGTTACAACGTAAAAGCAAACAAACAAACTCACATTCGTACTTTTATAAATGCTATTAGATAGTTTTTTTTATTTTTTAGACCACCCCGCTTTGAGGAGTAATTCCTTGTCACGAAGAACTTTACCAACATATAGTGGGCATGAATAACACCCAGGCTTAGAATAAGATCGATAATACGAAGACCGATGACCCGCTCGCACGGCGAAGAGAGGCGTTTGCATGGTGGGTCTATGAGGTCACGCGCCGGCTCTTCCGTCACCCCGAACCGATTTGGCGGGACGAGACTAATCCATAGCCACCGCAAAAACAAAAGGCTTAGAACAATGATTGTTCGCGAATATGGATCGGACAAAAAATTACCCTGCGTGAGATTCGAACCCACGTTATGATTAGTAAATTTTCAGTACAACGACTCTGCATCTGTGCAGCAACTCTTTGGTTTCTTTTTCTAATGCAGAAAACAGAAGTAATGACCGCATCCATATTGTTTCTATGATCATATAGCAGCCTTCAGGGCTGGAAGGTTTCACCGGACGCATATATTATGCATGCTAATTTATCGACGGGTCAGCTCGGGCCACTGTCGTACTGCGCTCCACTTGCTCCAGGAACTTAAACTGCATGACATTGAGAAGGGTACATCGCTAAAGGGACACTATTGATTGAATACTATCTCTTCACCCCTTAAGAAGTCACTTTTATTAGCTAATGGAAACTTATTATTTAGACATTGCTTTTTTTTATTGCTTATGGTAGCAAACGAGCAAGCAGCATACCTGATGGTAAGTGGCACTGCTACCTATGGACCTTTGCTATACCAAGGTATAGCTAGGCCGCTGCCTACCATTACGATCCCCAAACCCCAACTAGTTAGGCTCCGGGTCTCTCGCTCACCGAACGAAGTACAACAGCATATTTCCATGACTCAGACGTCGATCTTCTGCTCAGTGTGGTACTAACCCCGACGGACCGGCCTGCGGCTGTAGACAGAGAACTGTAAACATCGTGGTCTTATCACTATTAAATATTACCATCCACTACTACTCTCAGCAACCTTCACCAAGTCGTCAATCCACTTGATGGAGGACTGAGAATAGAGACTTATACGGCAACATAAAATAATAGAAAAAAATGTTGGTTCCAGCCGTTCACATGCACGCATTGCTTGCTGAAGTGATATTTGCTTAAAACTTCTAGGATATTTCTTTTAATGTCATCATTCTCCTACTCTTATCCCAATTACTTGGGGTCGATACAATATGTACTCTTATTTCATAGTACATACTGTAAAAGTTATTGGCAATAGTTTTATAAACGGCCGTCTGCCAGACGCCAATCCTCCTTGGGAATGTAATTGTTGACCAAACGGCATCAGATGGAGTTGGCCCAGGTCGTTATAAGGCTCTTAGTCGTCTTTTACAACATCCACGAGTAAAGTAAGGGTTAGTAGTATTCGTAGCCGCTACCACACAGCTAATATTTGTTTTAATGTAAGGGGAAATTTTAATTTAAATGCACCACATTCTTTATGTATTTAATTGGATAAATATTAACAATATATTGTCAAAAATAGGTTTCTAAATAACCCATTATTTTTTTAGTAATGTATAAAGATATATTATCCGTGTGGTGACGGAGTAATAATACAAATCACCACCTATCTTACCCGTGGGTGATTGTAAGAGACGACTAAGTGATAAAATACACATAACAGCTATGCAAGAGAAGGAAAACTCGAAACAAAAACCTAAACCAACACGTCTGATCAGCGCGGTATAGTAGGTTAATTTCCCTCCCATTACGGAGGAGGCCCGAGCCCAATAGTGGGACATTTATGGGCTGTGATGATGATGTGTAAAGATAAACATAGTTGCCCTGGTTTATATTAGAAGTTAGATACATATATACCTACCATCTGGCATCTTTTCTCTTGAATTATTCTATCTATTGATGAGAACCGTATTAAAATTTGCGTAGTTTAAACGATCTAAACGTACAGAAAACAGCGACGCCTTTATTTTATACTATGTATCTAAATACTAATTTATTAATCCAATAACTCTAATCTACCACTGCGTCTTACCGCATGTAGGTAACGGGGGGGGGGGTCGAGACTAACGTACCTAGACCAGATCGGTCATGTACTGAAGGAAGGTGGAGTCAAGAGTCTCCGAAACCGGCGAGCGTGTATGAAGAGAATTATGAATGTTGAGGAAGCGAGTGAAGTATGCAAAGATAGAATTCTCTGGCACTCTGTTCTCTCTGCCTACCCTGCAAGGGATATGTCGTGATGATATGTATGTATGTATATATGTGTCTTACCGCAATTAATGACAATTTAAAAAAAAGCAATAATAGAATTTATTGAAATCGTGATCGTGGTTTAATAGTGGTAGCACCATGTTGATAAATCTCTGTTTGCAGCTGCGGGCCGGACCGTCCGGGGTAGTACCACACTCTCGCAGAAGATCGACGTCTGAGTAATGGCAATGTGCTATTGCGCTTCGTTCGGTAAGCGAGAGAGCCAGAAGCCCAGTTGGATGGGTTTGGGGATTATATTGGTAGACAGCGGCCTAGTTATACCCTTGGTATTGCAAAGGTACATGGCCGGCAGCGACACTTACCATCAGGTGTGTTGCTTGCTCGTTTCCCACCACTAACAATAAAAAAAAATCGAACACAATGCCGCCTACCAGATGCAATCGTTAATTAAACCGTTCTTCAATATACATGGACCCATTCAAAAAATCATCACAACTAGTTTAGCCGTTTAAGAGGATTTCAGACACATACACACATACAGAGGAACTATATATAAAGATAGGTTATTTTCCACCACCCCGCTCAATTGGTTCGAGGCGACGGAAGGGTATCGTGCCTCATTAGAGTTTACTTAATTAAGCATTTGCTTATCCTTCTTCTCTCGTATTCTTCACAACCCCAGTTACTAAATAGAATGGATATTGGTTTGTTAGACAGATTATATTAGAAATTTATTTACAGATTGATTTATTGCAGTGATCTCATCTCCCAAGAAGCAATGGTGCAGTATTATATTAACCATTCTCCACATGGTTGAAATAATATAACAGTAAATTTATTAATATATAAAAAAACAGACAAATTCAGACCCAGGAAGTAAGGTTCAACAACCCGTAACCAAAGAAATTTTATTAGTTTATTTGCTAAACATCAGAATTTCTGGGTTAATGTCCTATTAAATTAAGACTGAAGTTTTGTGTTTAGTTGTGTCTGGCGGCCCTAGGTGTGTCAAAGACCTTCGCGTCTGATTGTACGCACTAGCTCATTTGAACGCTCTAGCGTTCGATAACCGAATAAAATATAAAATACAGCTACTTTTCAATTTGGTATCGTATGATTATAGCAAATACAAATTCATTTATCTCACTATATCTTTAAACGAGCAATTCTTGTATATATATATATATATATATATATATATATATATATATATATATATATATATATATATATATATATAATCTGAATCTCGGAAACGGCTCCAACGATTTTCTTCAAATTTAGCATACAAGGGGTTCCGGGGGCCATTAATCGATCTAGCTAGGTTTCATTTATAGAAAATATTGTTTTGTCAGTTTTTTCGGCAACAAAAAATATAATTTTTTGTTGTATTGAAACTATTAGAATATGAAGGTTTTCAAATTTTGACGCTGTCATTAAGAATTGACATTTAGCTCAGTTGAAAAATTGAGCTCGGTTCGGATCCTTACCTTCTCTTATTTACTTTTTGGCCTTTTTTATTATTTTATTTATCTCCTTTTTTCACGGGATCTTCCATAGGGAAGATACCCGGTCCTTTGGGAGGCTTACATGGGGATATGGATCCAACACGCAGAGGCCTTTGGAGAAATTTAATCTAAATATTGGGATGGGATATCTACCGATGACATTCCACGTCTGCACATAACATACGTGGACTGCCAGCGGTAAGTGTAAAACTATTATGTGATTATGGTAGCTAATTTCTGATTATGGGAGTGGGTGCTTAGTGGACTGGTTCATCTTAAATCTATGAAATTTTAACTGTCGTCTGCCTTCAAACCCATATTGAGAGATGAACGGTGGCAGACGGTGACTCGCCAACTCACTGAATGGGCCCCCTAAATAGTCGCCACAGGCACACAAGCCATACGGGCAACAGGGGGCAACATTGGTGCAAGTGGCTAGGGGTGTCGAGCGGTGCGGCGCCGGTTTCACCATTGAGTCTGTGATAAACAGAGTCATGGTTTCCCCGTAGTTATGCCCTTGAAAATGACACTTCCACCCCCGAGCATATAGCTCTGGCGACCCCTCTCTGACCAGCTGTTTAAGGCAAGCCAGAGCTGAGAGTCCTTCGGGCACTCTTCGGTTTCCACTCTAGCCAGCCAATGAAGGCCAGCTGGAGACGAGGCCCTGATCGACTCTCTGGAGTATTCGGGACCGCAGTGTCGCCACTCACATTCAGCTTGCCACAAGCTGCCCTGCGGTTTATTGGCTTTCCTGTAAATCTTGTGATACATTTTTTTTTTTTTTTTATATCAAAAGAACTTAGGAAGCCGTATAATATTCCTCCGAGTTTTGCGTTAGCCTCATGGTGAGGTAACGACTGGCCCGGAGGATTTATTTATTAATTATTATCATTTGCCCCGCATTTTTGTCTGCATAGATGTCGAAAATTGTTCTAATAGGTTTTTTGTTTGTTTTTTACGTTATTAATGTTATTGTTATTTATAAATAATTATGTATAAATGTTTGTATACATACTTATATAGTAGGTATAACAATCTTATCCATGTGGTGACGGAGTAAGAATACAATTCACCACCTCCTATCTTACACTTGGGTGATCGTAAGAGACGACTAAGGGATATAAAATGCAAATAACATCTATGCAAGAGAAGAAAAACTCGAAACAAAACCCTATAACAACACGTCTGACCAACGCGGTATAGTAAGTTAACTTCTCTCCTATTATGGAGGAGGCCCGAGCCCAACAGTGGGACGTATATGAACTGCGATGATGATGATAACAATCTTTGTTATAGTGTAAAGTAGGTTCGATAAACATAAAAATCAAATGAAATTTTGTTATATATTATGAACACCAGGGTTTTTCTTAGCAGGCTACGTTTTAAACACACTGCGTTCATTCCGACCGAGGCGACGGAAGGGTAGTATGCGGCCCCATAACCCGCCGTCTTTTCCATCAAAATTAGGCCGATCACTGGTACCGCTTCTTTGACATCAATCCGCGATACTACAGCTATTACAGTACTTTTTTGTAAACAATATCTTTTGATTTTCTTTCGGATGCTAGAATAACCAGGCTACTCTGTGAGCTTACTCTGAGGCATATCAGATACAACTGCCCATGGGAGAAACAGCTTTCTCTTAAGTCTACTCCCGCTACCTTAAGAATTTGACCTCGAGCTTTGTTTGTGGATATTGCGAAGCAGACTTTAATGGCAAACTGCACTCTCTGAAATTCGAAGGAGTAATTTGATGGTATTTGGAGAATCCTAGGAATAAATACAGACTTTGCTCGAGAACAATCGGTCAGTATAGTTGACCCGATTACAATGCAATGTAAGGTTTTTTTTTTGCAAACTGGTGGCATTGTATAATTTTGGCGTCCCAGCTTTCAATTTTAAGATGTGAGTTGAGAGACCGGCAGCCTTCAGAGTATTCAGGAATTCGACCGGTTGTCTGACTAGGAGTTTATCACTTATTCGAAGGATTTATTTTAATATTCGACCACTTCGAATGATTTAAAATATTTGCAATAAATAGTATAAAGGAATCGAAACGACCGTAGTATCGCACATAGGTACAAGTAAGTATGTCATGACGTCTTGCGACCAATCTGATCAGCATTAACATCCTATCTCCCTATCGTATCTTACTGATTGTTCCTAATATAACTCAGCCTTTCCGTCTCGATTTTTACAAATATGTTGATTAAACGCTAGCTAAACAGTGAACAAAATATAGCAAATGACTATCTCTCTTTCCTAATCTTTATGCGATAAAAATACCCTCGACAGAGTAAAATTAAAACGGGTAATACATCTTATGAGCGATGGATTTCAGTTATACGATGCAATGTGTTATCATGGCTCTCAATTACAGTATTCGGCTTAGAAAATTACTGTGCAACAATTTAAAATTTCAAACTCTACGTTCCTATGACGCCGTGTCCTAAAATTGTATGACCTCTTTATAGCTTAGAAACTTATAAATGCCGTGTTTATACAGTATTGTGACTTTCAAGACATTCCAATTTTAAAGAGATTTCCATTCTACCAATTCATCCATTCCATTGTTGCTTCTATGTGAGTTCAACCTTTTCGGGGTTCCGTACCCAAAGCGTAAAACGGCACCCTATAACTAAGACTTCACTGTCCGTCCATCCGTTCATCTGTCTACCACCAGGCTGTATCTCATGAACCATGATAGTTAGACAGCAGTCAGACAAAAATTTTCACAGATGATATATTTCATTTGCCGCTATAACGACAAATACTAAAAAACAAAATAAAATAAATATTTAAGGGGTGCTCCCATATAAGAAACGTGATTTTGGCTCCTTTTTGCTCGATACATTTCTTTAATTTCTATTTTTTGTACGTTTTGCCTTTTTAATTTATATTTTTATTATTTTTTTATATTTAAATATATCTTTCAAAACACACTAATAAGAAAATACCGAGCAAGCCTCGGCCCTCCAGATATTTATGTATAAACCCTGTGAGGATACATAAGTATGTATATATTATCAATTTTAATATTTTAAATTAATTAAATAAACTACACGTAACAGTAGAAAATTCGGCTAAAATCTCAGTGGGTTTATCTATTATTGCACGCCTCAAGGGCAAAGCGTTGTGGTGATGCTCTACTTTCGATATATGGAAATCGAGGAATTTTCAAAACTAAAAATGACTGTTTTCTCATACTGCACTAAAAGGATAATATTTATCATACATATGTCGAGAAAAATGCAATAGTGGTAGGACCTGGCTGACCAGGCTGTTGACAGTTCTCTGTCTACAGCCGCGAGCCTGTCCATCCGGGGTAGTATCACACTCCCGCAGAAGACTGCCGTCTGAGTGATAGCAATGTGTTATAGCGCTTTGTTCGGTGAGCGAGAGAGCCAGAAGCCCAACTGGGTGGGTTTGGGGATTTTATTGGTAGGCAGCGGCCTAAGCTATACCCTTGGTATTGCCAAGGGTCCATGGGCAGTAGTGACACTTACCATCAGGTGCGCTGCGTGCTCATTTGCCACCATGAGCAATAAAAAAAAATTAAAAAAAAACATTCGTTTAAATGTATGTGATGTTTTTAAAAAGCAATTATTTTGTTAAAGTAAGAAAAAGTTGATTAAACAAATATTCAGGGACGTCCGGATGTCTGCCCGTATGGATCTGGCACTCTCACGACTAGTCACGACCCTAAAAATTAATGCATCGAAGTATGTTGTTTTTTAAAAGCTTCATAATTGCAACGCACTGTCCTTTCGAAAATGATTTGGTAATTCTTTGTAATTTAATTGCAATTAATAAAAAACTAAACTGCTTAGTTTTTAGTGTATGCCTTATGAATATTGGGTTAGGTTACACTACATTGAAAATGGCGCGAAATTTCAAAAGTGATTTTTTAATTTATGACATTGACTAAATTACTATATTAAATGATAAATCATAAAACAATTATGAGGCGTGCACTTTTAGATTTTCCGAAATATATTATTATTTCTTTACTGACTTTTTTATACAAAAATGTGCAACATATTTATTAAGAATTAGCTCCAGTAAGATATAATATATGTATAATAAAAATAGCTAAAGTAAAGAAACAATATCCTACCAAAATTTTGAAGAAAATTATATTTAAATATTATTATGGGTCAAATCTAGATACAAATCTCTATAATAAAGATGACTGGTTAAACACGAGACATTTTAGTCCTCCCGTGACCATGAATACTGTAAAGTTTTCCAAACGTCGAAAAAATAAAAATAACCTAAAAATAACAAAAAAAAACGTAAAAGAATAACCTAAAAAAATCTATAAACTCAATACATTCCGTTCCTCTGTTCCCATAAATTGCATAATACACAATTTAAAATCTACATTAATATCAACTTTCAAATTTAATAATATTCATAACAAAATCCAACAGCTTAAATTATTTTTTACGAAATAAATTACCTATTCACCATAATTCTAATCAAAATATTCATAAATAAACGCCGCGTTTATTTATCACAGTGCGAGATATTTTCAATAAAAAATAGCAGCTTTACAAAAACAAAAGGTTTGGAAATATTTAAAATGCCTGCGATGAAAGCTTAATTGATTGCCACTGTTGCAACCTTCCAAGAAGAACTGTGGGATATGTTTTATTTAGGAGGCTAGGTTTTGTTCTTTTTGGAGAGTCTGAGCGGAATTCTGTTTCTTTATGAGACTTTAATAATATTATCGTGTAGATAATCTACGTTAAGAATATCTTGCGAAATTAACTCAAATGTCTGCATTACGTACGCCAGTTCAACAGTTCTAGAATCATTACAAAAGAAAAATATTTCGAAATAAAAGACGGAAGGGTATTGTATACCTTAGATGGGTTGGTATCTTAATTATACCAGCGTAGTTTAGCTCAGCAATGGTGACATAGTATGTATATATATACTGAGATGATGATGACGATATCTCATTAAAGATAAGGGGTTACGCGGAATTTTGGCGGGAAATCAAAAGAGTTATTTCGCGCTTTTAATGTATTCGATATTTTAATGTCAACGTATATATATAGAAAGATTGAGGGCGTTTTATGTAATGTAATTAAAATAAAGTGCTAAAGTATAATGAATAAGATATAATAGTGCTTATATTTCCATGTTATATGTATGTTCCATCAAATTCTCAAAAAAAAAAAAGATGAATTCAATTATTGAATCACCTTCATTTTACTTACTAGCGGACTATTAATTTAAAATGAAATTATTTTAAAATAAATATAGACTCGATAGGTCTTTGTAACCATGCCATAAAATTCTTTAAAAAGGCGTCACGCTACCAATTAATAATCTGATACGCATCTCCTTGTAGCATTTCCCATCGCCATCCTTTGCTTTCTTGCTGTATTAATAGAAAACGAATTATAGATACAAGCAGATAATACAATTCTTTTTGGTTTTTGAAAAAGCAAACAAACATCTTTATTTAGTTGCCACAAAATCATATTTACAATATCTTAAATATATTACTATATTATCATTTAGTCTTTCATCATCCACTGCTCGTCGTGGATCTCCCTAAACAGATAAATAACGCGATCATTCATTAGGGGGGTTAAAATCGCCACTCATAGCGACTTGGCGATCGCAGTAAGGTGTTATACATATCCAAGTGAAATGCAGTAATTGCATTCTCACCCCGTCATGATTTTGTCACATTATTAAAAAAAAAAACAATTTAAATACCACCAAATTTTAAACACGTAAGCAGGAAATAATACATTTTCCTGTTCATTTAAAAAATACCTTTGACATTGTATGAAGTCACTGAGATGGCAATAAAAAGCTATAAAGGACAATTATAGAACATCTGGACGCAACGATTAACGTAGTTATAATTACAGGTGATTAGCTAGTTAATCGTCGGAAACGTACGAACGGCTGTGAAAAATCTTTTTTATTAGTCCAGGAGACGACGTAACTATTGTTTTTTTTTTTATATTGGTGAGAGAGTATGAAATACTCGCTGTCGCTGTGTGGTAGCGGCTAAGAATACTGCCAACCCTGACTTTGCTCGTGGATGTCGTAAAAGACGACTAAGAGCTTTATATCGACCTGGGCCAACACCACCGATGCCGAATGGTTAACAATTGCGTGCCCAAGGAGGGCTGACGTCAGGCGGGCGGCTGGTCATAAAATTAGTGCCAATAACTTATGCAGTAGGTATATAGGAAGAGGAATACATATTGCGTCGACCCCGAGTAATTGGGATAAGAGCAGGAGAATGATGATGATGAGAGAGTAAGAAATACCATGGTTATCAATATTTTATCGCCCATCGGTGATCGTAAATAACAACGAAGGGACAAAAGCAGATAACTGTAAAAGAAGAACTCGGAATAAAATATTTTACCAATCCGTCTAATCAGCGTGGAATAGTTGGTCACTTTTCCAACCACTGTGGAGATGATAAGTATAATGTGAGTTGAAATCGTAATAAGTTGTTACATGCACCAAACTGTGTACTTTTTTGGCAGTCTATGATCTAGCCACAACCCGCCTAATCTGTGCGGGAGTAGGAACGGGGAGCATTTGACCAGTAGCCTACCTTACTTTCTTCCTTCTATCAACTACAGCTTAATCAAATCCAACCCAACAAATAAGAGTATAGTGATGTAATCATCACGTTTGTGACTCGATTTGATGACAGCAGCGAAGTTAAGTTTATATGTTTACCTTAAAAGCGCTGAGCTCAATTCAATTCATTTTATCTGCTCAAATATGTTTTATACAAGTATTACATTTAAATTTAGGTACATCATATTCTACCCCGTGGACGTGCAAATAGGTATGTATATTCAATTAATTAAATGTCATAATAATATCTATTGTATTTAATTGATTCTATATTCAATTGGTTAAATGTTTGTTTTAATTGTTGATAATATTAATAATTAGTAATAATAAATATTACAATTGAGAGTGGTTAGTTGCAATATTTCCAATTTTGACGGTTGGGACACTCACTCACTCAGATGGTGAGATTCTTAACCCATTTCTACATATACAAAGGGGTGGCAATAATTATATTTTTATCCCGTCTCCATACGGGGAAAGATCATTAAACAAATATAATATTTTACTCGCATAAATCTGTTCTCTCTGCCTACCCTGCAAAGGACATGGCGTGATGGTATGTATGTATGTACTCGCATAAATATGGTCTCCTCGACTAATATATGAATTTGCGAATCAAAAACCAGTGCCTCCGTCTTCACAACAACTTCCCAGAAATATTGCGGCGAATCGATTTATCCTTGTTTATTTATTTTGCCAGTCAAAACGACACTATGTATTTTAGTTCTTATCAAATCAAGGGTCTTAATTTTTTTACGTGTGGTGAAAAAAAAAAAAAAAAAAAAAAAAAAATGAAAATATAACATCTTCCACCAACCCTAACCCCTTCTGTCCATATGGTGACGGAGTAAGAATACAATTCACCACCCCAAAATAATTATAACTTTAGAAATTTCAAAAATACGAAAAAAAAACACCTATCGGAAATCTTAGTTTATATAATTCTTCTGCACGTGTGTTTGTCACCTAACTATTCCTAAACGACTGGACCGATTTGGATGATTTTGTGTATATATTATATATCAATGGATTTCTCAATGGTATAAAACACAATTGAACTCGGAAGGTGGCGTTGATATCGGTATGTCACGTAATTTTATTTTTATTTGCCTTGTACCATTAACAAAATTACTAAATGTATTTAATATGGTGCTGCTTTGCCGGGCTTAGCTTTAATTTTCTTTTACATATGTACACTCATAAGTCAGAGTCCAATCTCAGATAGATTATTTTAAGCAGCACACTTGATGCTAAGTGTTACAGCCGCTTAAGTTAACCGCTGCTTACCAACCGAGCTCTATCCAATTTGGGCTACCGGCTCTCTCTCTCTCGCTCAAATAGTGTGTGGTACTAACCGGGACAGACCGACCCGTGGTTGTAGATAGAAAATAGTCCACAGTGTGGCTTTACCACTAAAAATAGTGGTACACTTGGTCCCTTGCAGCTGTATTTATATGCTGACAAAAAGGAGATAAAACAATTCAATGACACATTATTCAAAAATCATATACTTTTTTTCACTATTTAATACAACGGTATTAAATCATAACTAATACCGTCCGTAAAATAAAATCGTATTGACGATATCAGCAGAAAAATACAAATGCCGATTATCTAATCTCGGATTCAAACCTTAGGCAGCAAAAACTATTAATAGATTTGCCCGCCAAGAAATTCTAGTATTGCAAAGGTCCATATGCGGCAATAGCACTTACTACAGGTGTGCTGCTTGCTCGTTTGCCACCATTAGCAATAAAAAAATCACATATCATATAAGTAAACAAACAAATATCACTGCGTTTATAGTACCTATTACTTCATAAGCGAGTGGAACAATCCCTTGAACAAGGTAGTCTGTCAAAAGGATGGCAACACAGACGCTTATTAAAAACATTTCAATGATGTATTGCCAGTAATTTCTGCTGAAATACCCCCTAAGTGGGTGCGCGTCCCGCCGACACGGCTGCCAGAAGGGTATTATCAGGGTTGGCGAAATGAAAGTTGACTTTTTTTATTATAAGTTTATTTTTTTTAAAGCAAATCTTTTTTTTTTGTTATTAATACATACATACATATCATCACGCCATATTCCTTGCAGGGTAGGCAGAGAGAACAGAGTGCCAGAGAACTCTATCTCTGCATACTTCACTCGCTTCCTCAACATTCATAATTCTCTTCATACACGCTCGCCGGTTTCGGAGACTCTTGACTCCACCTTCCTTCAGTACCTGACCGATCTGGTCTAGGTAGGTTAGTCTCGGTCTCCCTCGGTACCTACATCCTTCCACTTTCGCTTTGTATATCTTCTTAACCAGACGTTCGTTCGGCATTCTTTCCACATGTCCGAACCATCGGAGCATTCCCTTTCGCATCTTTACACCAATACTCTCTTTCATACCTACTCGCTCTCTTACGTCGTCGTTACGAATGCGGTTGGTCAGCCTAACTCCACAGATTTTCCGAAGAGATCGCATTTCGACCGCATTAATTTTACTTTCATACTCTTTCCTGCATACCCAACTCTCGCTTCCATACAGTAATGTTGGAACAAGCACTGCGTTATGCATTGCTACACGTGCCTTCTGGCTGAGGTGGTGGCTGCCGAGAAGTTGCCCCAACGCTCCGTTCACTATATTTCCCGCATTCACTCTTCGCTCTATATCAGTGGTGTACCTTCCATCTCGGCTAAATCCACATCCAAGATATACAAATTCATCCACTTGCTCTAGTACATCATTACCTATTGTTACTCTTACATCTGTTCTGGTTTTATCTCTTTCAAAGACCATTATTTTGTTATTAATAACTTACTATTATTTTTATCCTTTTTTTTATTTGTTTTTAACTCCACTCTGCATTAAGAATATAATTATTTTATTATGGGGAGCTTTACAAACATACAATTAACGTAAATAAATTACCTTCAGACTTAGAACAACAGTTTCTGGATCGCACAAAGTATTGTCCTGCGTGGGTATCGAACAAACGGCACTAGCAGCAGTCGGTATCTTAACCACTACGCCATCTGTGTAGTGATCTTTGTATGTCGTGCTCGCTTTTATCATCATCTCAACTCGCTTACGTTCCACTGTTAGCCTCTAGCCTCCTCCACAATAGAAGTGAAATTGACATGTTTTTTTTTTCCGCTGTGTAACGCATTTACGCGCTATCCCCCGTCGCTGACAGATGATGGTGAGTGAGGGACTCGCCGGCCAGCTAAAACCCGACCGGAATACCCACAAAAATCACAGCGGCCCCATCCGCGCTTTTACGGGGCGCCGGAGAGGTCGTCTACTGACATTCGATCCCCGGCACCGCTTCCCACCAACACTTGGCCTTCTGGCCACGTCCTATCGTCCCTTAAGGCGATGCGAGGAGGTGCGCATAACGGCGCATCCTCCTCGCACAGATATTATGTGCTTATCATATCCCTTAGTCGTCTCTTACGATCACTCACAGGTAAGATAAGTGGTGAATTGTATTCTTACTCCATCACCACAATGAGATAATCTCATATACTCCTTTGAAAACATTATTCGGACGCTACGTGTTTTTGTAACATAATGTGACTGTGATGACTGCAAAGATGGCGTAATGGTTACGATATCCGTGCCAGTGCTGTGGGTTCAATTCCCACGCATGACAATACTTTGTGCGATCCACAAAGTGTTATTCTGTGTCTGAGTATTATTCGTACGCTTTAATTAAATGTTTGTAAAGTCCCCGCAATACAAGGTTTATTTCTTTAGCACAGGGTGGTATCTTCGATAAAGAAAATGTATTTAGATCCTTAAGCCCTAATGTGTGTGCTTCTCATCACTATTTCCAAACGTATATGTACTGAGCTCAAGTGTTCTTTATAATGGGAGGGAGATTGATCTACCATATCAGGTGAATCAAACGGGTTGGTAGAACGTATTAGTTATTTTGATTTTTGTATTTATTGTTTTTTTTTTGTTGTAACGGTTTAGAAATCGACCAACAGTGCTTAGTGTCGCAAGTACGAATCTCACTCAGGACAATACTTTGAGTTATTCACGAATTGTAATGCTTAGTTTTAGTGTAATCTGGTATTATTTTCATAGAACTGCTGCTCTAATAGTTAACTCGTGATCGGGTGCCGCTTGTGGGCTCTGGTCCAGCCATTTTTGTGTTTTTTTTTTGTTTTATAAATATTCTTAGTTTAATTTTGTATTATATACAAAATTTAAAAAAAATGAATCTTTACTCGAAGGGCATACACAGCATCACTGGAGCTAACATAAATTAAACATGTAACCAATCACTTTCATGAAAATATATAATTTAAAAAAAAATGACGAGCCCACTGAGTTTCTTGCCGGATCTTCTCAGTATGTGGCTGCTTTCCGATCCGGTGGTAGATTAATTAAATCTAATTTCAAAAACAATAATGTAAAATTGACAATATGTAAGTGCCTCTATGGGGCTTATGCATAATAAATGATTTGATTTAGAACTGAGTCTAGTATAACAAAAAAAATAGTGGAGTCAATATATTCACAATACTAAAAATGTTTGTAAAAATATTATAGAAGCACTATTCTCGCAGTACCAAAAGCGATAGCAAACTTAAATCTACCACTGCCTCCAATACCTTATTTGTTATATAATTTTATTAAAACAATTCATTCGACAACCCTAAACATTGCTATGATTTATAGGTTTCTTAATAAATACGCGAGACGACGCAACGATCGGTGTTCTAATATTAATTGTAAGCCTCGTTAATTATTAAAGCGATACCACCCGCAAATGGTAATAGATTGGTGCCACTCTATCTGATTGTATCGGGGAACTTCGAACTTGGACTTTTGGCGGGAATATGAAAGTGTCACCTTGTATTGTCTATTCAATACTTTAGTATTTTAACGTGTTATATTAATTTTAATGTCATTTTATGTGATGCGATGCGGAGGAAGTGCTGGGATGTAGTTAATATGATATAAAAGTGCTTACAACTTTTCGTTTTCCATTAAAATTCCCAGAAGATACCATTAACAGTGTGGCCATAACACTGTTGATGACGACTAGTTGATTCACTGACAGACAATGACTAATATAAAGAGACTAAAGTCGTGAACATTGTAACTCGACACTGGCAAAAATAGCTCGCACAATTAATTGCTAATATAAAAAAAGATGAAGAATTAAAAAAAACGGAGAAGATAAGGAAAACGTTCCGAAGCGGCCGGTCATAAAATTATTGGCAATAACTTAAGCAATATGTCATTATCATCATCATCATCACAGCCCATAAATGTCCCACTGGGCTCGGGCCTCCTCCGTAATGGGAGGGAAACCAACCTACTATATCGCGCTGGTCAGGCGTGTTGGTATAGTGTTTTGTTTCGAGTTTTCCTTCTCTTGCATAGATGTTATATGCGTTTTATATCCCTCAGTCGTCTCGTACGATCACCCACGGGTAAGATAGGGGTGGTGAATTGTATTCTTAATCCGTCACCACACAGAAAAAAAGCAATATGTAAGGAGTGCATATTGCGTTGACCTTACCTATTGATGAACCCAATTTTTATGGTAACGGATTAAGAAAACAATGATCACCATCTTAACCCTGAGTGATCGTAAAACACTTGTAGAAAACTCTAAACAAAGACCTATACTAACTTGCCTCACTAGCATGATTAAGTCAATTTCCCACCCACTTAGGAGTAATGTTGCCCAAGGTCTCTGACCCTCCGGCTGAGGGCTTTTCTGTGGCGCCCTCAGAGAATCATGACGGTCAGAGCCATCCGCGGATACCGCACGGTGTCGACCGAGGCGGCGGCGTGTTGGCCGAGACACCCCCGTGGGACATAGAGCGGTGTAGGTGACCTCAGTGCGCGACGCAGGTGGCTCCCCATCGCTTAGCGAGATAGCCTGGTGCGAGGACGCCCGCCGAGACGTCATCGCTCGCTGGGCAACGCGGCTGGAGAGGCCTAGGCACGGTGTTCTTACCGTAGAGGCTCTCCGGCCCGTATTGACGGAGTGGATGGAGCGGCGGCACGGAGTCCTCTCTTTCCGGTTGGTGCAGGTGTTGTCGGGGCATGGGTGCTTCGGCAAATACCTGCACAAGATCGCAAGGAGGGAGTCGACTCCGTCCTGCCACCAGTGCGGCAGTGACGAGGACACGGCGCAACACACGCTGGAGGTCTGCGTGACCTGGGCCCGGCAACGCTGTGACCTTGTCGCTGTCATCGGTGCCGACCTGACGCTGCCGGCTGTCGCGAAAGCGATGGTCGACAGCATCAGGCATTGGGACGCAGTCGCCGCCTTCTGCGAGGCTGTCATCTCACAGAAGGAGGCCGCGGAACGGGTCCGGGTGGATTCCCGGGACCCGGGCCGTCGCCAGCGGCCGGGGCGGCGCAGGCGCGAGTATCTGCGCCTGATGCCGCCCTAACCGAGGCTTCGGGTGATCGGACCGGGGAATTGTCTGGTCACCCGACGTGAGGCCACTGCGCGAGGACGACGCCCCGACGGCGAAAGCTGTTGGGACATCGACAAGAGAGGAACCCGCAAGGGTATACCGCCGGGCGGGCTACCGAAGTCAAAGATCGGGTACCGGTGGCCCGCTCGCACGGCGAAGAGAGGAGTTTGCAGGGTGGGTCCATGAGACTCTTGCAGCGAGTCTTGGTCTTGCATTCGGTCAACACCACTGAGGAGGAAATTGGAGAATCTGAAATAATAATAAATAATTTAGCTAACATATTTAAAAATTATAAACATTTCTTTAAATAGGTCAGGATTAGTTATCTTAAAAACAAATTTCTGAACAAAGACTACCATTACTAAAGTTGCTTGCAAAAATGATTATTAAGAACATAAGTTACAGAACATAAGTTGCAAAGCATTCGTCATAAACAGACAAAGAGATATTCATAAACTTAGAGAAAAAAAAGCAAAATGTCCGTCGCAATATAAACCAATCCCAAGTTAACATATTAAGTCAAGTCGTCTGTACGAAACTGACTAATCTAAGTTTTTTCGTCCATATATTATAAGTCCAGTGGTGGGCAGTCGGCGAATAGGGAGATCGGTCAGTGGGTACATAAACAGGAGGCTGTTGTCTAGCACGCGCAATTTGAAGCAAATGGGCCGCGACTCATTTAGCACCGACTTGTTTTGGACGCTACCATAGACCAACTAAGTAAATAGATAAGATACGATCTAGATTTTCTGTATTTAATTGCCTACATGTTTGAAGACTATCCTTTTATCAGCCTCATCTCAGCTCATATATGTCCCACTGCTAGGCTCGAGTCTCATCCAGACTAAGAGGGAAATTGACTTACTACACCACGCTGGTCAAGCTGTC
Organism: Lymantria monacha; assembly: GCA_905163515.2. Lineage (NCBI taxonomy): Eukaryota > Metazoa > Arthropoda > Insecta > Lepidoptera > Erebidae > Lymantria > Lymantria monacha. The sequence continues at coordinate 29,934,456 of LR991098.1, forward strand.
GGTATAGGGTTTTATTTCGAGTTTTCCTTCTCTTACTAATGTTGTGTACATATTTTATCCCTTTGTCGTCTTTAACGATCACCCACGGGTAAGATAGGGGGTGGTGAATTGTATTCTTACTCTGTCACCACAGGGAAATTTTATCAGCCTATGGAATTTGAAGTCCATTGTTAGAGATAAGCTTGAAAAGATAAAGCTCTAATTACCAGGCTTGTTAGGCGTCAGACTTGTAAATTACCAATTCACCATGCTAGTTATTCGAGTTATGGAGATTTCACTCGTTATTTCATAGTAATATTTGATGAGAAGATTCTCATCCGTATCTATAAGTTTCCCGAAAAATGGGGCTGAACTACCATAGCCCACTGGTCATAAGGCTTGATATAAGGTTTTAGTTCAAGATTTCCTTCTCTTCAGGTGATGTGCGTAAAAGACGGCGAACATACGCCGTTTTTTACGATAATTTTAGTCTCTTTTAAATTTCATCCCTCAAAAATTACAAAGGAGAAAATAAACAATGCCGTGTCTGCTTAATTCCGGCTTTATCTATGACCATCACGGGCAGTAGTTGTGAACTATCGTACTCAACCGCTACCACCGCCCTAATAAAGGAGGAACATTTTTTACACGAGCCGAGCCGAACATTGTCGACTATTGCCGAACGTTACTTCCGCGTGAGCGCACCCACAGATAATAAAAGTAGGTAAATGCGCTTAGCCATGTCTATTCGCAGTATCCATAACATCACTATTCAAACACAAAAGTTTTATTAAGTTGTTCGGCTAGTTTAGTAGTTACAGTAGGTTACAATAGTAATCCAAATATTTCATTTCGTTAGCAGCCATCCTAAATAGATTTTTACCCGAATGCCAAGGAAGGGTAATGTTTTTCGAGCGTATCTTATATGTATGTTAGTAAATTTCATTATTACCACAACTCTGTCAAACGGCTGGATAAATTTCAACAGTCAAGGTATCTTTAGAGGTTTTTGGCGGGAATCTAAAACGTCATGTAGTGCTCTTGTATTATATTCGATATCTTAGTGTTTTAACATGTTATATTAGATAATTTTGATTGCATTTTATGTAATGTGATGTGACGGAACTGCTGAGATGTAGTAAATATCATATAAAAGTGCTTTACAACGTTTTCGTTTTTCATCAAAATTCTCACAAGATACCATTAACAGTGTGGCCATAGCACTGTTGATGGCGACAGTTTGACTTACTGACGGACAATGACTAATCTGAAGACACTAAAAACTTGAAGATAATTATAACTCGACACTGGCAACAATGGCTCATTTAAGTATCTGATTGCTAACACATAATTAAAAATAAGAAGAAGAAGAAGGTATCTTTATATTAATTGTTAAAACCTATATGTATTTGAATAAAAAAGACAACAAAATGGCGAATTATTGGCGCGAAATAAATATAATATAAAATAAAATAAAATATATTTCAATTTAATTAGTAATAGCAAATTTATTATTGCAAATTATAAAGCGAAGGAAAATTAATTGGTTCCTGCAGCTAAAAACTTATTACAGGCTTTCAGCTCTATTATCTATATTATAGTCAAATCCACTTAAGTTATTTGATTTTCATTCTCTATTTTCAATCTTATAATGATTATTTTTAATGCAATTGTTTTAAATTGTCTTTGCAGTCGGTTTATTGTTCCTTTTTTAATTATTTTATTATAATATTAAATTCAGATGTGCCTTTGTTTGTTTGCTTGCTACATCTTTTAAAACTTCTTGGAAATTCGCATACAACGTGTATGCGAATTTCACAAAAGTTAGGGATTACACAAAAGGCATTCACTTTTTATCGAATATATACACCATTTTAGTGAAATAGAAGAATTGATTCACAAAATCTCTGTTATCGCAAGCACTCTATGAAATAAAATATTTTATCTGAATATATCAGATAATTTATAGAATGCCTTTTTTTTTTATTTTGGAGTGGGTTATGGTCGGCGCACTTCTCGCACCACTCCGTCCGGGGCGACGGAGGGGCGTAAGCACGCACACCCGTAACCCACCCGTGACGTCGCATTCGTCGTTGGGCCAACCACCGGAGCAGAGTGACTTGACGTCAGTGGTCGGCCCGACGGAATACCCCTGAGGAGTACCCTCTCCTCGACCGACGTCCCCCCTCGGGTAGGATGTCGGTCTTTCCTCACGCGGTCGGCCTCTCGGCGGGTGACGGACTAATTCCCCGATCTAGTCACGTCGTCGAGGAGACGCTCCTCGCGCACGCGCTCCGCCGCCTCCTTCCGCGAGACTACTGCCTCGCAGAAGGTTGCACCGATGATTGTGACGAGTTCACGACGCTGCTCTGCCCAAGCGGCACAAACCTCGAGCGTATGCTGCGCCGTGTCCTCGTTGCAATCGCAGTGGTGGCAGGACGGTGTACTCTCCCTCCTGACGACCGTGTGGAGGTATTTGGCGAAGCATCCATGCACCGTCAAAACCTGCACCAGTCGGAAAGAGAGCACCCCGTGCCGCCGTTTTAACCACTGCATCAGCACCGGCCGGAAGGCCTCCACGGTCCGCACACCGAACCGAGGCCTCTCCAGCTGGACTGCCCAACGGGCAATGACGTCTCGGCGGGCGTCGACACGCCAGGCGGTGTGCTCCCTCAACTATACCACACCACCTTCCGCTCGCACCGCCAACATCCGCCGATACAAACCGGCGAGCATTTCCGCTTTCAGGTCCCATGTAGGGATCCCGGCCAGCAGACACGATGCCTCCGTCGACACCGTGCGGTACCCGCGTATGGCCCTGACCGCCATGGCCCTCTGTGGTCGCCACAGAAGAGCCCTGAGTCGGACGGTCGGGGACCCCGCCCACACTGGTGTGCCGTACAGGGCCATCGACCGGATGACCCCTGCGTACAGCTGTCGGCACGTAGCGCTCGGTCCGCCCACATTCGGCATAAGCCATGATAGAGCGGACGCCGCGCCGACGAGCCGTGGAGCAAGTCTGCGGAAATGCTCCCGGACCCACCATCGCCCGTTGAGCACTAGGTCCAAATACCTCATATGGGCCCGGATGCTGATATCAACCGAATTGACGGTGATCGAGACGCCGATGGGAGGGCCCATGCAGAGCCCATGGAACAAGAGGGCCTCCTTCTTGTCCAGGGCTACCCTCAACCCCAGCGCCTCGATCCGCCTGACGATCTCCTCGGTGCCGAGAGTCGCCAGGCTTGCCGCCTCCTTCAGCGTCCTACCGTGGGCTGTGACGAGCATGTCGTCGGCGTAACATATCACGCCCAGCTCGGGCGGGAGGCTTCCCCCTCAACGCCCAGTCGTAGCCGATGTAGCCGATGTGTAGGTCGGTTGGTATAGAGGACGCTGCGCCCCTTCAAATAGTCTGCCATTAGCCGCCTCAGGAAAACTGGCACCCTGTGGTATCGGAGCGCCTCCCTGACGCAGCTAAATGGCAGACTATTGAATGCGTTAGCGATGTCCAGGGATACCACCAGCAGCACTCCCCCACCGGTGACGGCCTCAGTCACCACGGCCTTCAGGCGCAACAGAGCCGCTATCGTCGAACGACCTCTCCTAAACCCAAACTGGGCATCCAACAGATCGGGCCCCGTGCCGACGAGGTGCTCGATGCGGGCAGCCAGCACCCTCTCCAATAGCTTGCCCGCATCGTCGAGCAGCACGATGGGCCTGTAGGCCGAGGCCGACTCTAGAGACCGTCCCGGCTTCGGCAGGAGCACCAGCCTTCCCTCCTTCCAACACCCAGGGAACCGCCCGGACGCTAAGCATGCGTCGAACAGCCCCCTGAGGCGGAGACTCAGGTGGTCGAGAATCAGGGCCAGCACGTGGTTGGGAACACCGTCGGGCCCGGGGGCGGTGGATTTTCCGCGCATGCCACCCCCATCTCAGGTTCCGTGATGGGTAGAACACTGTCATCGTCGGCCTCCCGGTCAGTGCCTGGCGGAGCCATGACCGGGGGCGTGTGCTCCGCCCGTCGTGGGAACAGATCCTCGACAACCCTGGTGAGGAGGCCGGGCTGGAGAGTCTCAGTAAGGGGAGGACCCGCGCGCGGAGCTTACTCAGCGCCGCGCGATAGGGGCGACCCCAGGGGTCACGATCGAGACCGTCCAACATCTCCTGCCGCCTGACGTCCTTGGCGGTACGGACGGCCAGCCTGTAGGCCGACCGCGCATTGCGGTAGCCCTCGTAAAGCCGGCTCTCCCGCTCCTCATCACGATGGTGCCGCCGGCTGCGGGTGTAGGCCCTTCGGGTGCGTATACACGAGACCCGAAGATCCGCCAGCTCCCGGGACCTCGCGGGCCGGGTTGCCAGCATGGTTACCCGCGCCGAACTCCAGCCCACGAGGAGCCTGCCTGAGTCAGCCAATTTCTTCACCGACTCCACCGGACACTGCACCCAGACAGCACCGACACCGCCCGGACCAGGGCGGATGGTGCCAATCCGGACGGTGTCCGAAGCACATCCAGTACACGCCACAATGGCCTCCTGAACGTCCTCCACCGTCACGGAATCGTCCAGACCCGTGAGGCGCATCTCTGCGCACTTGACGGGCCTGGCGATTCAGACTCCATCCTCCGGCCGGAACAGCCCCCTCAGCTTCAAGGCCACACTATTGGCCGCCTTGATGCCCTCGGTCCCAGGGAACTCGAGAATACGAGCCCCTGTCCGAACCTTGCGGGTCCTCGCCTCAACGCCTCCGATGTCGGAGACGTCCAACTCCCAACAGGCGCGTCTTAGGACGGCCTCATAGTTGAGGCCCCTCTCAGCCGCCTCAGGCACGGTGATAATAACCGCAGCTGTCTTCGGTGACTTGAGGCCCCTGCGTGACCTCTTTCCCCTTTTGCCGCCTCCCGCCTGGGGAGCAGCGGCCACAGCGAGCCGGCACCGTGCCGGCCTTCTTCTTGACCCCCTTGGGCCCGCCTACGGCCACGGCGTAGGTCACCACGCGGCCATCCTGACATGGCAGCGGGGCGGGAGCTGGCCGCTTCGCCTTGTCAGCGGCGAGCGGTGGCCGGAGGGGTGCCTCGGGCGGAAGACGATCCGCTACGGCCTGGATGCGCGCGTCCATCATCAACTCGATTTTGGCGAAGATGACGCGCATCGCCTCCTCCGGCACACCGTGCACTGCAGGCAGCGGCTCCTCCCCCTTCTTGGGCCTTCCGCGCTTCCTGGCGGCGCTCACGGCCGGTGCCGCGGACGCAACCGGCGCAGCAGGCACCACGGGCGCAGGTGGCGCCACGGACGCAGGCGGCACCACGAACGCAGAGGATGCGGGCTCGCCCTCCCCGGCGCAACCCATTTCGGCGGCGAGACCGGTGTCGGCGGCGCGGCTGACACTAAAAGTGCGAATTGAAACCGCAGGTCAGCCATGTCCTTGGCCAACCCGCGGTTCTCCTTCCGCACCTCTGACAGCTCCGACTTAAGTTTCCGGTTGCGCTCCCGCAGGCCGGAGACCTCCTTACAGAGGCGGACGTTCGCTGCCTGCAGGGTCGCCAACTCACCTCCTTGACCGGCTTGATCCGGAACCGGCTTCGCCGCCACCGCCGATCCACGACCTCTACGCCCACGACGCGCGGTGAGGAACTTGGGAGGAGACATGACAACACTCCCCTCCGAGTCGGAGCTGCCGCCCTTATGCAGGGGGCGCTTCCGGACACTCTCTCTTCCTTCTCCCTGACATTTAAGGCCAAGCTGCCCTCCTCCATGCTGAACGGCCCTGCGGCATTGCTGCCCTCGTCCGACGACTTCTCCAAGGCCGTGTCGGTGTCGGAGCTTCTGACGCTCTCCGACGACGGCCCTGCGGCTTTACTGCCGCCCTCACTCCGCGACGGCTCTGCGCTAAATCCGCCCTCGTCACTCGACAGCTCCGTTATGCTGCCACTTCTCGTCCCCTCCTTGGACGGCTCTGCGACATCGTCGCCCTCGTCCCGGGACACACACCCGCCGCCACTCTACCTCCACGACGGTCCTGCGGCGCTACCACCATCCGTATGCAACGGCTCTGTGGCAATTATGTGTCGTCGCTGGGAACGCTGGTCTCACGGCGTGCCGCGGCCTCCAACGCCTCCCTCTCCTTCTTAAGGCGGTTGGCGCGCCGTTTAGCGCGCTCGTCAAGCGGAGATAACATCCGCCTGCTCTTCTTTCTCCTTTTTGGGGCCTCTTTTGTTGGTGCCGGGCCCTCGGCGGACGCCTCAAGTCGCGAGGACGAGGCGTCGTTTGTGTCAGTTTTGCTTTGGCTTGACAAGGCCTTGAGGTGAGAATCATAATTTATAGAATGCCTACTTAATCTAGATAGGCCTAAAGTATTCATTGCCTAGAAGCCGTTGTTATTATAGAATGTTTTAAAAATTAAACAAATTAGGTACAACGATTTTAATACAACAGCTTCTATCATTTCAAACCCTTGTAATACTCTATTCGTCCAAGTGGAGGAGGCTCAAGCTCAGCTGTCGGGATACATATACTGAGTTGATAAACATTTATTTCGTTACGCAGTTAAGTTTTGATTACGTGCTTATTTTTTTATTGGATATGAATATAGAACACCAGAAACAGGTTCCTTTTTAAACTTATACCGACTCCTATCACCGGTATCTAAGAATATTGATATAATATTCCTGCAGTACAATGACATGCAGTACACTGCAGTAATAGCTGGCGTATTGGTTTAAATAACAACGTATTATGACGAGGTTAATGAATCTGATTCCTATACAGGACTTTGTGTGATCCATCAATGGATTTCGTATCTAGGTATAATATTTATTCTTTAATTGTGTCGGAGTCTTAAATGAGACCATTGTGGATACTGGCTAATAATAGTTACAATGTGGTGACTGTGTGGTGGGATTAATCCCAATAAAAAATCTTCTATCCTCTACCATTTCACCAAATAGACCAGACCAGAGTGGTTAGGAACCCTTTTTCACTCGCAAATAAGTTTTTATAAATAGGCTAGCATGTCAAATGCTATATTTCTCAGTAATTTATATTATTGGATTGTGTCATCGCTTTATATAATTCTAACTGATTTGTTAGAGTATTAAATCGCAACAATGCGTAAACATTTCCTGATAGATGGCATGTGGGACGTCACAATAAAGACGACAATGTGAGCCATAATTTGGTTATCATACGTCTCCACTCACATTAGTCTAATTGATAAGACGGTTGGCACTACCTAGTCGTGCCATAAATAATGTAACAACCAAAATATTTTTTCTATTGCAAATAACATTTATTACTTTTACAGTATGTTAGTTTAATACATAAATATAAAACAATTTAAAATATAAAAAACTTATTGGAAGTGGTCTCCAGTAGCTTTTTTTTTTGCGGTGGGTCTATGGACGTGGTCGCGCCCCGCCAAATCGGTCCGAGGCGACGGAAGAAGCGGCGCGCAACCCCATAGACCCACCCTGCAAACACCTCTCTTCGCCGACCTCTCTTCGCCGTGCGAGCGGGCCACCGGTACCCGATCTTTGTCATCGGTGGCCAAGTGGTCTCCAGTAGCTGCAATACAGTCCTTTAAACGTGGAGGCCAATTGTCAATAGAAGCTCGCACTCTTTCCATGGGAAAATTCTTCACTGCCTTTTGGATTTTTTAAAGGACTCCAAATTATCATGGTGTTTAATGCAAGCCGTACTCTCTAAAACTGACCATAAATCATAATCCAGTGGATTAAGATCGGGACTAGACAACGGTTAGTCTTCAGCTTTGATGAAGTCCGAAACGTTCGTTTCCAATCAAGACTGCGTAGACCGAGCTTTATGACCCGGCGTCGAGTCTTGCTGGAAAGGCCATTCTTGGTAATTGAGCATGGTATTGTCACTACCTTCTCAAGAATGGTATCTTGATACACTTGTGCCGATGTTTTAAAACCTTTTTCATAAAAGTCACCTCATATAGTCCTTCATAGCCAATACCCCATCAAACCTTCATTACTGAAGTAGGATAATGCCCACGTTGGATTCTGTCGATTAATTACTATTAATTTTCTTACAGCTTTGGGCATAAATACTGTCATTTCGTTTGTAAAAATGTTGCTGAATTGAAAAAAAAATCTGATCCGTAAACAAAATTTTGCCGTGATGATGATTGATTGATGGTTTTACCACTCTATTATTTTTTAAATTATCAGTTAAGAAATGACCAGTACGTCTCTTATAGGATGCAAGTCCTAAGTCATCTTTTAAAATATGCTCATATAACAGTGGTAGGACCACGCTGTTGACAGTCCGCTGTCTACAGCCGCGGGCCGGTCCATCTGGGGTAGTACCACATTCTTGCAGAAGATCGACGTCTGAGTAATGGCAATGTGCTATTGCGCTTGGTTCGGTGAGCGAGAGAGCCGGAAGCCCAACTGGGTGGGTTTGGGGTCTTTATTGGTAGGCGCTGCCTACCTAGCCTAGCCTAACCCTTACCTAGCTATACCCTTGATATTATAAAAGTCAATGGGCGGCAGTGACACTTACCATCAGGTGTGCTGCTTGCTCGTTTGCCACCACAGGAAATAAAAAAAATATGCGACATGATTCTAGGTGCTATCTTCATCTCCCGAGATAAAATCTTTTGCTTTCGGGCAGGATTTCTTCGAATTCTTTCCCTTACTGCTTTGACTACCTTGTTCGTAGGAACACTACGTGGACGCCCAGATCTAAATGATACAAACAGGGGAGGTCTCATTGTACCTATTAATAGCCCAGTACAGACATTTTACTAATACCAAGCGTATGGAGAGTTTTTAAAATTGGATTTCGCTCCATACCTACTTTGTGTAATGCAATTACAGCGATTCGTTCTCTTTATCACCCCACTCCATTTTAATATCGCGAAATATTGTACAATGTATTGGCGCCAAAATGAGAAAACACAATCAACAATCATGTAAAAATGACAGATTCCAAAATTCAAATGTCATATTTAGTTTATTTTTAATTTTAACAGTATTTATGGCCAGACTAAGTATTTTAATAAATGTGGTTTCGAGTCCCACATGTGATTATCATTTTTTACCCGGAAATAAGTTTTTATAAATACATTAAGAAATCTAAGCGCTATTGAAAAAAAAGTGTGTGTGTCATCTCCGACACACGACTGGAGTTTACTCCTTAAGTACCATTATCAAAACAGACATACAGAGAAAGGGTAATTTACTACATGAGGCATCGATTTCGATAGAGAAGGAGCATACGGAAAGTTAAGTAGCCTGTCCTTGGACGCATGGTTGGACTGGTTGAGGCCGCAAAAAAAGGATCTAGCAAGGATGTTTTAAAATTATATATAAAAAAAAGTGTGTGTGTCAGCTCCGACGCACGACTGGTGTTTTTTGTTTACTCCTTAAGTACGCTTATCAAAACAGGCGCAAAAAAAGCTCATTTGACTAAAAATAATATATATATATTTTTATTTAGATTTATTAAAACTGTTCAGTGAAGTATTATCTCACGTCAGAAAGTGAAAGGTGCGCGGAATAGTTTGCGCACCAAAAACGTAACGAGGTCATTCGATCACTAGATTTTACTTCTCAATTTTTTCTCATACCGGGCGCCTTATATGAAAATCGATTCTTAAGGTAACTCCAAAAAGGTTGCTGGGAAGGGGAGAAAATTCCATAAACGCTACGCCTAGCAAACAGGTCCGCCACTGATGTTATTGGTCTAATTTTCCAGAAAAATGCTGGAGTCAATTCTTTTGATGAGTAACTGGTTTTCACAACTCTTTAAGGTACTTACCTTAAGTGATTGTTATGCATTGTATTCTTATTCCGTTACTATATGCGGAAATAAATATCTTCATAGTTTTATTTGTCTATTTTGTTGGTGTTAACCCAAATAAGGAATTTGCTTGTTAGTGATTAATGTACCACAAGTTGAGACCGCGACACCACTCGCTACAACTACTCGCTAAATTAAACAAATACAATGATTTGTATAAATAAATTCTTGGTCTTGCAGCGTCCGCCGCGGACCAATCGAGTTACTTCACTTTGTTAGCTGATTGCATACAATATACGGGAAACTGTTGATGTGGCAAATTCATTTATTTACTTTTTAGTGGTAGGACCTCACTGTTGGCAGCTTTCTGTCTGCAGCCGTGAATAGTGCCACTCTCTCTCAGCAAATAGACGTCGACGACGACCAATGGTGATATGTTGTGAGAGCCGGCAAACTTAAATCGTCCGGGGCGACAGAAGAGGCGGCACGCAACCCTATGGACCCACCCTGCAAACACCTCTCTTCGCCGTGCGAGCGGGCCACCGGTACCCGATCTTTGACTTCGGTGGCCCGCCCGGCGATATACCCTTGCGGGTTCCTCTCTTGTCGATGCCCCGACAGCTTTCAGCGTCGGGCCGTCGCCCTCACGTGGTGGCCTCACGTCGGGTGACCGGACAATTCCTCGGTCCGATAGGTTGGTAACGGCCTAGCTATACTCTTGGTATTGCAAAGGTCAATGAGCGGCATTAACACTTACTACCACTAGGTCTTGCTACCGCCACCAGGTGTCTTGCTACCACAACCAGGTGTCTTGCTATCACCACCAGGTGTCTTGCTACCACCACCAGGTGGCTTGCTACCACCACCAGGTGTCTTGCTATCACCAACAGGTGTCTTGCTACCACCACCAGGTGTCTTGCTACCACCACCAGGTGGCTTGCTACCACCACCAGGTATCTTGCTGCCACTATAAGCAATAGAAAAATATGAATAGGGTTTTTTGTATTTATAAAATTTCTTTCATAATATTGGCCTATTAATATTAATGTTTAATACAATATTTTAAAGAATATTTTCTCAAATGATGAAAATTAAATAAATACAATGAAAATGTATGTTTTCCAAATTACTGAAATTTAGTTTTTAACATGTTTGATTATATTATTTATAAAAACTTGATTATAAGCGCAAAATAATTGTCACACATGAAATCATTTTTTAATAATAAAGTTTTTATAAATTTGTGTTTTCATTAAAATGAAAATATTATTGGAGAGCGATAAAGAATTAACGTACAGACTTTTTTATACAAACCAATCATACTTGTGTTGAACTTTTTTATTAAAAGCTATAAGATCAGAACCCACCAGGATGTGGCCGGACTGTAACCAATAACTAAGACACATCAATCCATCCGGGATATGGAAGGACAGCATTTTGCTCCATAATAAATAGTATTATCTTTCTCTCATGATAATCAATTTCCATTACTACTCGCAATACCCGCGGTTTCACTGTTAACTTAATCAACAAAATGTCTATCCCTGGGAACAGTACTTTTACTCCATATTGATACGTTCTTGAGCTGTGCTAATAATATAACAATATGTATTGTTTTAGAAAAAAAAAATCAAAAACCCAACTGCGTAAAAAGTGAACCAAACTACATGCATAACAAAAAAAAGTGCAAAAAAAGCTCATTTGACTAAAAATTATATATATATATATACAGTTTTAATAAATGTAAATAAATATATATATATATATATATATATACATATATATATATATATATATATATATATATATATATATATATATATATATATATATATATATACATATATATATATATATATATATATATATATATATATATATATATATATATATACATATATATATATATATATATTTATTTACATTTATTAAAACTGTTCAGGAAAGTATTATCTCACATCAGAAAGTGAAAGGTGCGCAGAATTGGTTGCGCACCAAAAACGTAACGACGTCATTCGATCACTAGATTTTACTCCTCAATTTTTTCTCATACCGGGCGCCTTATATGAAAATCGGTTCTTAAGGAAAAAACTGAAAAGAATAAAACAAGCACTTAAATGTCCGGTGGTCTAGAATTCTGTAATATATTATTGAATGAATACTATTGAAGAAAATAAAATATATTCTAATAATAGAAAATAACAACTAAACAGCCGGGATCCATTGAAAAATTAGATGGCTGTCGAATAATACATACATAGACTGTTAAACACAATAACACTCCTTTGCGTCACGCAGTCGGGTAAAAAGATATACACTTATCAATATGGTCAGTACTAATTAATATTACCGCATCCGTATGTACTTTTATTTAGTACTCGTTGTACAAAGTTCGACGTCCGTGTTGTTCTTAATTAATTTACACGTATTCTTGTTCAGGTACGGAGTACTTTGTGAAAAATCGTGTTAGCATTACGGCACGTGCCTAACGTGAACGGCAGGATTGTACAGCTACTGTTCACGTCACGTAATCACATTCTATGTTGCTTCTGTTGTACTTTAAAAAAAAAACTAATGCATTTTTTTACAGGATAATAAGTGACAATGCAGTTTTAAATAGAAAAGTACATTGTCTTTCTTCAGGGTAATAAAATTGTATTGTTAGCGGGTGAAAAAAGATACTCGCAATACATATAGTTTCCATGAATATTTTATTTGTACGAATATTAATATTGTATTGACTACAGTGTGTGACTGACAATAGTACATACATAGATACATGTCATCACGCCATATCCCTTGCAGGGTAGGCAAAGAGAACAGAGTGCCAGAGAACTCTATCCTTGCATATTGATCAATTCATCACAAACACCGGCAATATTCAGTCAATCTAATAACACTGACCATAATCATCATCTCAGCCCACATACGTCCCACTGTTGGGCTCGGGTCTCCTCCATAAATTGAGGGAAATTGACCTACTATACTGCACTGGTCAGACGTGTTGGTATAGGGTTTTATTTTGAGTTTACCTTCTCTTGTACAGGTGATATATGCATATTATATCCCTTAATCGTCTTTTACGATACCCACGGATAAGAGGGGAGGGTGGTGAACTGTATTCTTACTCCGTCACCATACGGAAATATATTATATGACTGACCATAATATTATAAATAAATAATAGTAACTATATGTTACAATAATATTGAAGTTTAAGAGATGATAATTTATTATACTTATGTAAATAATTCGGCTATGTGATTTTAGAAAAGCTTTAATATTTTTTTATTGCATATAGCGGCAAACGAACAAGCAGCACATCTAGTGGTAAGTGTTACTGCCGTCCATGGACCTTTGCAATACCAGAGTTACAGCTAGGACGCTGCCCACCAATGAAAACCTCAAACCCACCCTGAAAATTGAGCGAATAAAGCAAAATAACACATTGCCACTGCTCAGAGGTCCATCTTCTGCTAGAGTGTAGTACTATCCCGGACGGACCGGCCCGCGGCTGTAGACAGAAAACTGTCAACAGCGTGGTCCTAGCACTATAAATCATACCATAAAAAATAAAATCTTTTTGTAACAGCAAAATAAACAAGAAATTATGTTTCACAATTACTTAGAATGTTATACGTTCTTCTAATAAAGAAATTTCAGTATTGTCTATAGAAACTTGGCACCTATTTGAATTTCATAGCTTTTGTAAGTGACGTCAACAATCATACAATAGTTATTTGTCAATCAGACACCATCAGATGTAGTTGACCCCAGTCTATTTTAAGATATTAGTCATCTTTTACAACACTCACAAGACGACCCACGAAAGAAACCAGATCCCACAAGCATTTCCTACAAGCTCTTCGTAAAATTGACTATTGAAAAATAATTTTATTTACAAAAGATACGTTATAATCAATAACCACGAAACAATGGCCATAAACGCAAGTCTATGCTGAGATATTACATAGACATCAAGCCCGGGGACACTGTACAAAACCTTCTCCATAATTAAGTTAGTTTAGAAACGCTACATTCCAATTTACGTGTTTACAATTGCAATGACGAGAAAATTGTATTTTAACACAATTTGTTATTGTTTGAACAAGTTTGAAGGAACTAGGTTACCATAATAGAGTAGTTTATGGTTGAAGTTATTAATTTTTAATAAAACAACCTTTTATTTGATTTGACGATCTTAGAACTAGGCTCAAAATCGATCAACGTGTTATGGAGGGATCTAGGAGTAGAATTTATCTACGAAAGAGATCCAAAATACGGAAATCTGAAGAATTAGCACGCTTAAATGCTAATAATCTGACCACACCGTCGAATCGACAACCAAAGTAGAAAAGAAAGATTCTAGAGTAACGATAGCATAATAATTGATTTAGAAACGATTGTCTGGTGAAATAGTGTCAGACAGTCAGTGAAAATCGCAAGGACTCATTCGATTGGCACGAGATCGTGCTTTATGTAGTTCTATGGGAGTGACCTACGTCTAGCTTACTACTAAGGAGATGGTCGATGGACTACTAAGTAAGATAGTGACATGGTAATCTTAATTTCATACGAATAGTAGTGTATACAAAATACAATCACTATTTTAATAATTATTGTACAGATTCTACACTATATATACCGGGAGTACATATACTTTAATTGTAATCCAGCAATAATTCTGTAATATCTTCGTAGAACTCGAGAGTTTTATCTGTAGCTGATGTAGATTAAAACGAATAACTACATATTTTGAGTAATGGCAAGGCTTATGCTTGTTCAACGTACTATCTACCAGGCAATTTTCACTTGGTAACAGCGAGTATAATAAACACAACTAAGTAGCCAGAATCTTTTATCAGCAACTTGCCTTGCTGTATCAATTGTGTAAAGGTGCCGTACTACGTGGATCCAGAATCGCTTTCGGAAAAAAATCTGTATCCCTTTACATTAGTATCGATCTATCAACACTAGTAGGACTATTGAGGTCAATAAATCAGACAGTGTCAATAAATTGGCTAGAACGCCATACAATAATTGTAGATGTGTTGTCATGATGACAATCTCGTGAAGGTTGATAATGGCATAACTTATCAATACTTAGTTAACTAGATTGTTGGCATGTAGGTTGTAGGACAACGGTAGCCATTATAACGATAGTAATTTCAACTAACAATAAAATAACTGAGAGCCTCGATTAACATCTAAATCGACTCGGGTTTAGTGGTTGAATTAGGGTTGTAACATAGAATGTACTGCCGTGCACAGTGTGATAATGAGGAAATTCCTTTCTTTGGTGCCATAGCTGCCGGTGATTTGGTCCAGGCATTTGCTGCCGATGGATCTATACACTTTGCTATGTGATAGCAGCTACGAATATTACCAACACTTACTTTGCTCATAATGACATTAAATACGACTAAGAGCTTTACATCGATTTAGGCCAACTCTATCTAGTGCCTTTTGGGCAACAGTTACATTCCCAATGAGGATATTAAAGCCTTATATAAAACTCTTTGAGATCGATCATAAAACTATTGTCAATAACTTTTGCAATATGTACGGTGGAAGAAGAATATATAATATTTTACATTGATCACCAGTAATTGGAATAAAAGCATTATGATGATAATATAAAAATGTGCTATATGGTAGTGGTTACGAATACTACGAAACCTTACTTTGCTTGTAAATGTCGTAAAAGACAACTAAGAGCTTTATATTGACCTGGACAATATCTATCTGATGCCGTTTGGTCAACATTACATTCCCAAGGAGTGCTGACGTCAGACAAGTGTCCGGTAGTAAAACTATTGCCAATAACTTTTGCAATATGTATGATAACATTTTGCGTTGACCCCAAGTAACTAGGATAAAAGCATGAGAAAAATTATGATAAAAAAATAATTTTAAATAAATAATAACTATACATAAATAACAACATATACAACATATATATATATATATATATATATATATATATATATATATATATATATATATATACTACACCTGAAGTAATACACTTCAGGTATAGTAGACACTAAAAAACTAACAAAATATTATCCACGTATACGACATACTCGTATCGTAAATAATAAAATCACCAAGCATAAAGCATACATAACTAAAATTTTTCCATTTCTATGTGACCCAATAAAATATTCGAAACTTTCTAAAAGATATACAGTCGCTCGGATATTCTGAATACCAGAAAAAAGGGCATTAAAATAAATCTAGATCTTCTGAGAATTGTGTCTGTGTATGTTCCTATATGAGGTCGATGACATTTTGAACAAAAAGGTGTCTGGCTTTTTGTATTCGTTTAACGTATAGTTTCTCAAGCTTATTTTCTTCAACGACCATATTAAGATTATACTTTTTAATAGAGCTCTGTATCTTTTTTTTTTTGATAGGCCATGGTCCGGACATACGCTGCCCGTTCCGTCCGGGGCGACGGCAACGCGTGGCTTCATAACCCACCGTAACCCTTCCCCTCGTCATTGAGCCGGCCACTGCCTCGCCATCCGTGGCCAGCCCGGCAGGTATATAGCTAGCTCTGATCTAGAGCTCTCTTAAGAATAATATTTCAAAAGCATTATTTAAAATTTCAATAACTTCTAATCCTCTGACGGTCTTCTAATGTCCCCATGAAAGTCTCAAAGGCTCAGAAGAGGCGTCATCGTCTACGTTGAGAATCTATGGCTTAATATATCATGGATTTATATATAGATATTAGGTTAAACGTGAGACAGCTTTGTGGTTTCGTGGTTTTTAGTTATCCTATTTTTTATTTAAATTAAGCTATTTGTCTATACAGGTAATTGTCGATCTAATCTGTAGTTGTTAAATTAATCTTTGGAAAAAAAAACAATTACTTTATGCAAAATAGTCTATTCTTTTGTCAGAATAAATAGAAACATCGTGAATGTTGCATTAATATTGTTATACTTGAATATATTAAAATGCAAGCTGTGTGGTAGCAGCTTCGAATACTACCAACCCTTACTTTGCTCGTGGATGTCGTAAAAGACGACTAAGAGCTTTATAACGACTTGGGCCAACTCCATCTAATGCTGTTTGGTCAACAATTACATTCCCAAGGAGGATTGACGTCTGGCATGCGGCCGGTTATAAAACTATTGCCATTAACATCTACAATATGTACTATGAAAAAAGAGTACATATTGTATCGACCCCAAGTAATTGGGATAAGAGTAGGAGAATGATGACTTGAATATATTAAAATATCTAATCGAAGTTTGAGAAGAAATAATTCTATTGTATCTTCTTCACAACTCGCAATAGAATTGTGGTTATACATGGTAGCGAATTAGAATAAATAGTAGCAACTAGATATTAAACTTTCTAGATATAAAACTAGATATTAATTAAATATTGAGGAAGCGAGTGAAGTATGCAAGGATAGAGTTCTCTGGCACTCTGTTCTCTCTGTCTACCCTGCAAGGGTGTGATGATATGTATGTATGTATGTAAATATTGTCGTCACAACAACCATGGTAATAACACATTTATATTTAACTGTTTTTATGTTATACGTGTGGTGACGTAGTAAGAATATAAATCACCATCCACTATCATACCCGTGGGTGATCGTAAGAGACGACTAAGGGATATAAAACGCATATAACATCTGAAATGCAATTGCATGCAATAGAAAGAAATCTCGAAACAAAACCCTATACTAACACGTCTGACCAGCGCGGTATAGTAGGTCAATTTCCCTCCCATTATGGAGGAGGCTCGAGCCCAACATATATGAGCTAAGATGATAATGAAATAAAGCAATTTAAAATAATGTAATAAGCACAAGTACAAATAAATATAAAATTTTAAGTATTTTATGCTAATATTTACTGCACAGATGGCGTAGTGGTTAAGATACCTTCCATGTCATGAGTTCGATTCCCACGCAGGACAATACTTTGTGCGATTTACAAACGATTGTTCTGAGTCTGGGCGTAATTTGGTCTTAAAAAAGAAAAGATAAAACAGCAACAAATCACTCTCCATATCATCATCTCAACTCTTATTCATCCCAATCCCACTTTTGGGCTGAAGTTTCCTTCACAATGTCAGGGAAGTTAAGTTAAAGGAAAAAATCGAAATAATACCCATTTAGGATAACCCACATCTTTTGGGAATTGATTCTGACTGCTTTAAAGCTATTGTGGCACCTACATGTAGCAATCAATTTTGTGCTCACATTCTTATCTTTCGCTTAAAATATTTTAAGACGCCATCTATCGCAAATATTGACGTATCGTTAGGAGTTATTACAGCATCTTTTAAATATTTTAGTAAATCAAATCATCCATCCATCCATCCTCCCCACGAGAATGCCATTTAAATATAGTAAATCAAAAAAATTAAAACTACACTCGCCATTAAGGAAATAATCCTTGTAATTGGAAGAACATTATAAACAGATAATTAACGGACACAAATTACATCTAGATACAAAAAGCAATGTATTATATGTATCGCATAAAGGCCAATAGTCCTGCTTGGGAATCGAACCCACTACAGGCACGATAGGTTGGTACCCTAACCAATATACCATTGTGCAATCAAATCAAATTTAAATAATTTATTCACATGTGATTTTTTTTTAAATGTAGCATTGTAAATACAGGTTAGGTGAAGAAAAAGTAATAATATGAAGTTAAATAACTATTCGTAGAGTTAAAAGTATAAGACACCATGCCCTAGGCTTTACAAATATCAGAGTTAGGCTGGCAATGACGTCCTAATTAACTTAATTACACATTACACGCCCCAACTGACGCACAAACATAGAAATCTCTAACTACCCTCGTTCATATTCACCCCTTTTTATACAAGTCGAGTCAAACAACTAATTAATTTAGTTCTCTGAGTCAACTTATAAGTCAAATGAAAATATTTTAAAGGGACTATAAAATTGGTGTGAAAGATTAATTATGTTAAATAGGGTAAAATAATTAAGGTTTTTCCATATGCTAAGAATAAAATTCACTGCTAATATTTAACCGTTTCTATGTGGAAACGGAAAAAGAATATAATTCAGTGAATTAGTAGTAGGGTAGTGACCCCATAGCTTGTCTGTGAGTCATCATTCTCCTACTCTTATCCCAATTACTTGGGGTCAATACAATATGTACTCTTCTTTCATAGTACATATTGTGAAAGTTATTGGCAATAGTTTTATGACCGGTCGCCTACCAGACGTCAACGCTTTTTTTTTTGTCGCATTGTGGGACCATGGATGTGCTCGCGCCCCGGCAAATCGGCCCGGGATCGGCCTCCCGGAACCATCATCGCCCGTCGAGCACCAGACCCAAGTACTTCATATGGGCCTGGATACTGATCTGGATGGAGTTGACGACTAACGAGGCACCGATTGGCAGCCTTACGCATGGCCCATGGAATAATAGGGCCTCCGTCTTATACCAGACGTCAACCCTCCTTGGGAATGTAATTGTTGACCAAACGGCATCGGATGGAGTTGGCCCAGGTCGTTGTAAAGCTCTTAGTCGTCTTTTACGACATCCACGAGTAAAGCAAGGGTTGGTAGTATTCGTAGCCGCTACCACACGGCTTGTCAGTGAGTATCGTACAAAATGAATAAGAGATTTCATCATCATCATCATCGCAGCCTATGTGGTGGGTGATGAGTGGGTGGTAGGTGATGAGTGGGTGATGAATGGGACATATTCCCACTGTTGAGCTCAAACCTCCTCCATAATGGGAGGGAAATTAACCTACTATACCGCATTGGTCAGACGTGTTGTTATGGAGTTTTGTTTCGAGTTTTCTTTCTCTTGCATAGATGTTATATGCGTTTTGTATCCCTTAGTCGTCTCTTATGATCACCCACAGGTAAGATAGGGAGTGGTGGTGGTGGCGCAGTAAAAACTTACGCTAACAGTGCTGACCTACGCAGCTTTAGAGGTTAATTTCACTCCAACTATTAAGAATATTTGAATCAAGGTGAATGGTCTGAAAAAAATTCCTTCCTTACAGCATTATTATCTTTTTTACTTTGTTAATGATTTTTATAACACCGGTGGTTAAAGAAAGGGTAGTGCACTTTTATTTTAAATTAATGGCTTGCACTAAGGAACTAATTCTTGTATTGAGGGGTACTTTACAAAAAGTAGACGTCCACTGTTGCACTACGGCCTTCTCACGAGGAATTCCACTCAACGATCCTGCAGCACTTGTAGTGACATGCATTCAACAGCTGCCTACTACAACACAAAGTACGCCTAGATTCAGAATAACAATTAATGATTCATACAAAGTATTAACTTTTAGTCTAGAATCGAACTAATTACTTATCACTGTAAATCGTTGTCTTAACCACTGCGCCATCTCTGCATTGATATTATATTTTTATTCTGTGACCACAATAAAAACAGTTATTATATTGAATAGAAATATACAATAGCGGTCTTTGGCTTAGACCAATATGTATTACAAAACTTATAACGTCATATCTCATTGTAAATGGTTCGGCATAATCATTTGTTACACATAATAATCATATCCGGTCGGGGATCGAACCCAACTTCGATAAATCATGTTACGCTGTATTAACCTTTATGACCTTAGCATTGAAATTATTCGGTTCAGACTTCAGATTAATGTTACTTATTGCAAAAATCATTCTCAAGAAAGTATCTCAGACGACATTTCTTGATCAGCTTATTCCACAATAGTTGATTACTATAATAGTCATCGATAGTTTTATGACCTTATGGTCTGTCTAATATCAACCCCTCTTGGGAATATAACTGTTAATCAGACAATATTGGATATGTTGACACAGATCAATATTCCAAAAGTTCCAAATCGTCCTTATGACACCTACAAAGAACTACAAGGGTTACTAGTATTCGTAGTTGGTACACCAATATCTACTCCACAATGAGATTTTTCCTCTAAATAAATATTAAAAAAAAACTACGATTAAAAAAACCGACTTCATAAACGGTAAAGCACAAAATAACTTAAAATACTATCATTTGTATGTGCTATCTATTGATAGGTTTGAAATCGATGCCAAGCCTTAAACAAAATTATAAACAGCTTACTTACTGTAATGAAATTCCTACACTAAAGATACCGATACCGACACCGACTTCAAACCTATCAATAGATAGCACATACAAATGATAGTATTTTAAGTTATTTTGTGCTTTTCCGTTTTTGAAGTCGGTTTTTTAATCGTAGTTTTATTTTTTTATTATTTACTTTTTAGTGTTATAGACACACACAGCTTGTTCTATTAGTAGCGGGGCTTGAATTACTCGTTCATGTATCGCACACATACTTAATGCTAATTTTAGCCTTATATTATGGTTTTCTCATGAGTGCCATTGTCAGAACTGGACCAAATTAAAATGGGACCATAAGGGAAGCACCAGCTTTCAAATAAAAAAAGAATCATTAAAATCGCTTCGCCCAGCCGAAAGTTATGAGGTAACAAACATAAAAAAAATAAAAAACAAAATACAGACGAATTGAGAACCTCCTCCTTTTTTGAAGTCGGTTAAAAATATACATTTTTCTGACAGGCCAAGTGGTGTGAGTGTCAGTAATTCTCATTATCAGGGGAGCTGGAGCTCGTTTGCCACCATAAGCAAAAAAATAATAATAAGTATATTTTTTTAGGTAAGCTTTGGTCCGGAAACACGCCACCCTTTCCGTCCAGGGCGACGGAAGAGCAGCGCAGGCTCCATAACCCACCGTATTCCCTCCCTATCGCGATTGGGCCAGCCACTGGTACTGCTTCCTTGGCATTAGTTGCAACACCTAAGGCACGTACCTACGCTTTGCATATATTTCTTTATTTTCAGTCGACCTACTCAAACTTTCTCTAGATCATCATTCTCCAGCTCATATCCCAATTACTTGTGGTCGACGCAATTTATCTTTCATCGCACATATTGTAAAAGTTATTGGCCATAGTTTCATGACCGGCCGCCTGACCAAACGCCCCAAACGGCATCAGGTTGAATTGATCCAAGTTGATATAAAGCTCTTAGTTGCCTTTTGCGACATCCACGAGCAAAGTAAAGGTTGATAGTATTCTTAGCCGCTACCACACAGCTTCAGACCTCCTTTAAAATAGAAGTAAAATTAACCCACTGCATCACGCGTCAACCAGATTAGTATAGGACTTATTTCGAGTTTTCTTTCTCTTGATCACCATATGGAAGTTTGGTATATTATATAATAGGATATCTATACTTTCATCCAGGCCGTGAACTATTGGTAATAATTGAGCCATGAGACACGCGTATAAGACTCAGAACGCCACCTGCTTCTAACGATTTCGTGCGAGTTTTAAAATGTCATCAGTCCACTTAAGGAGCGATCGTAGTACGATATGTCATCTCAGATGATAAAATAAGAATACAATATTCTTATTTTATCCCCGCAAGGGATGACCACTATCCGAAATTAATACTTTAATATACATATGTATACATACATACATACCATCACGACATGTCCCTTGCAGGGTAGGCAGAGAGAACAGAGCGCCAGAGAACTCTATCCTATTCTTTCCACATGTCCGAACCATCGGAGCATTCCCTTTTGCATCTTTACACCAATACTCTCTTTCATACCTACTCGCTCTCTTACGTCGTCGTTACGAATGCGATCGATCAGCCTAACTCAACAGATTTTCCCTAGAGATCGCAACTCGACCGCATTAATTTTACTTTCATACTGTTTTCTATACATATGCATAGAAATGTAATAATTGTTTTGGCAGGCTATGGTCAGGTATATATGGGTGATGGAAGGTGGCGCCGGCTCTCTAAACTACGCTATCCTTTTCCCATGTCTGTTGGACTGGCCACTACTATCGATTCCTTGAACTCGGAGGCCAGCCAGGTGGATAATCATTTCAAGTACTAGCTTCGTCATCGTCACAGTAATATCCAAGTTATATCGAGGATGAGGCCATTACATAGTCGGCCTCTACGTGTGTCAAACTACTCCACGGTCCATCCACCCACAACCTTATCTTTTTTTTTGCGTTGGGCTATTATGGATGCGTCTCGCCCCACCAAATCGGTCCGGGGTGACGGAAGAGGAGGCGCGTAACCTCATAGACCCATCATGCAAACCCCTCTCTTCGCCGTGCGAGCGGGCCACCGGTACCCGATCTTTGTCTTCGGTGATCCACCCACAATCTAGAGTTAAAATAACGCCTGAAAAAAATACTGTAGCAAAGCGCCATTTCACATGTTATAAGATGTGATATGGCGGTTTGCTATAATATTTGCAGTGGTGCAAAGAGGTAACCGATACCCGTATGGGACGGACTTAGAATACACGTTTCACTTCCCCATTGACGTCGTAAATCCGGCAAATATATAGAATAGAATTATGGGAAATTTATAATATCAGCGGTGATCACCATCCTGCGCGGCTGGCGTTATATGTTGATGATATTGGACATTAACAATAGGCAGTTTAATAATCACAACTTAATTGAATCTTGTATCTCTAAGTTAGCCTCTAGGTAGCTCTGAAACTACTCTACAGCTTGTAAAGTAATTTTGATTTTACCTTGATTAAGGCAGATATAATGGTGACATACCAGAGATAGCTACTACCCACTCTATTGGTAAGACTTTCAGCCTATTTTTACGACTCCTACGATTAAGTAAGGCCATCATTATATTCTTTACTCTTTACCACAGAGGTAAGACACAAGACTTATTTTTTTTTTTTTTTTTATTGCCGGTGGTGGCAAACGAGCCAGCAGCACACCTGATGGTAAGTGACACTGCCGCTCATGGACTCTTGCAATACCAGGGTATAGCTAGGCCGCTGCCTACCGTGAAGAAAGTGCTCTTCTTAAACCTCGTTTAAAAAAGGACATGTCATAGCGCTCGGGAAACACAGCAGCAGGTAGTTCATTCCAGATCTTGCATGTACGTGGGAGAAATGAACGTTGAAAACGTAACAGTTGACGTCTGTATCGTTTCCAGGTGGAATGGATGAACCCTGCTGCGGTGTCGAGTGGTACGGTGATAAAATGGTGACGGTGGTACCAAGTCAAACAGTTCCTCAGAGCACTCCCCGTGAAAGAGTCTGTAGAGTACACAGAGAGACCCAAAGTCTCTCCGGCTCTCCAATGACTCCAGTCCTTCCGTGAGATTGGGATCACCGACGATTCGAACAGCACGTCTTTGCAGGGAGTCAAATGACGAAGACGAAAGACTTAAATAACGCCAATAAAAAAGGAAGGAAACTTGTATAAATATTTTTTTTAATACAGACACCTATTTATTTCCATGCTCTGTGGTACAATACAATATTCTTGACTCTATTCTCTATACTAACAACATATTGTAATGTAATCTGACAATGACACTTCATATTCACAGTTGGCTCGTATGTAACGTACCAATACAAGGCATTCACAGAGATGACTGACATTCGATTAAGTCGTCGGCTGCGTGCTCTACATTCACAAACATCACCCGCTAACAATTACATTTATAAATAAACACTAGCTTCTTCCCGTGACATCGATCGCATAGAGATTGTGTGCGAGGACGAAATTCATCCCCTATTTATAACCTTAAGGAATGAATAGTAACAAATTATCTAATACGTGTTTGTTTATTCTTACTGAAGAGTATTTGTAATTAATTTGAAGATTAATCATCAACATAATCTTAGTTCTACTAACTATAACATTTCCCTCCACAATAGGAGGGAAATGGACCTAGTATACTACGCTGGTCAGACTGCTTGGTATAAGGTTTTTATATCGAGTTTTTTCTTAAATTGTATCGATTTTATCTGCACATAATATTCTTCTATTGTATTTTACAAGACCCACGGAGTATAAATATGGGATATTAAATTGTATTCTTACTCCGTCATCACACGGGATACGGCATTAAACTTTAGGTAGGTACTAATATTAATCCTAATAATTGACTTTGAATACTAAATTAAGAGTACCCTAATGCCAGTTTTGTTACAGTGTATTTTTGAATAACGATTGTTAAATATCTTTCCATATCGAATTTTGTTCAGCCTCATTCAAGTATTCGGAGTCATATTAAAGCAATATGGCGTCATACAACTGCCATATGTTTTCTTATCCCCTTATACGTCCACTCATCACTAGCTGTCAATTATATATTCTTATCGCCACGTAGAATTTATTTGATAAGAACAATTATAATTTACTAGATGTCCTCCAACCGCTTCCCTCCTTTCTGGATAAGTAATCACCAACATATATTATGATATACTAAAACCTTCTCCGAAACACGCTGCATCGTATGGTATAAGTATTATCACGATCGGTTCAGTAATTTTCCCAGTATAACCAAACAAAAACCCGGTTCTCCATTTATTAGTATAGATATGGGAATAATATTAGTAATATAATAAATATTTTTAAAAAGGAGACATTTATGTTGAGATTAGAACAAAAGTGCAATAAAAATTAGTATATAGGGCGAGCTCATTGAGGCAATGGGGGTCGGTAGGGAAGCAACGAAATGCTATCGTGTACAATATTTATACCTCAGGTAAAAGTGGTAAGTAATGCGGGTCCGTTGGTAGCATTTTTGTGAACCCTCATATAGGGTGTGGTACAAGTTACAAGAAGTTGATGAAAATATTTTGTGAAACATAAAAAATAAAGTTTCTGAGTATATAGATATAATTAAGAGATGCAGAATGTTTGTAAAATCTAACACAAATGAATACCCTAACTCAAAATAACCTTTTATTGATCACGTAAATAGTTATTTATAGCAGGATAATTATCCTGCTTGCGGATTGAACGTTTGACACTCGACTTGAGGCATCGTTACTAAAACCAGTACCGCCGTCCGTAGGAAATTGAAAGAAATAAAGAAAATATTTTATTTTATAATAAATTAAAAATTAAATAAAAAAATTAAAACGAAATAATGCTAACCCGTCTGACCAGCGTGGTACCTATGGCAAGTTAATTATCCTTTTATTATGCAGGAGACTCGAGCCTAGCAGTGGGACATATACAGGGTGGAAGTGGACCGCTCCACACAACACAACAACGAATTCAACGAATTTTAAGTTCACAACGAATTTTAAGATTTTTTCATATACCATCGTATTAGGACAGGTTAGTGCCACTAACCTGTCCTGTGTAAAGATAATTCCATAAAAAATACGTAACTTTACTCAGATGAGAAAAGACTCAATCTATTCAAAACTCACGATCATATGTTCAAGAGTTCAACGACCTCGCGTGGTGAAAAAAAAATTTTTTTTCATCCTAATCGATTTTTTTTCTAGCCTATCATTACAAGTAGGACTAGTAGGGTTACCTATCTTTGTTTTCGGGAGCGGTCCCCTTCCACCCTGTATAACCCAAGATCATCATCTTGGGTGATTGATGAAGTTAATTAATACATAATACAATTAGTGAACCTCGCAACATCAATCATAATTTTCATCTAGCTCAATCAACATCATCTGATACCATATGATTGTTGACTCTAGACGTCAGGCAGGTGGCCGGTCATAACACTTGCCAACTGCTTTGCCAACATATGAAATGATTGATGAGATGCTTGGAATAAGAGCAAGACAATGATAATAATTGGTGAGCCTCAAAACTATCCTAAAAATTTAATACGCTATATCGTCTACCATGGACCCATTTCCCTAGCCGACCATTCCAGTAGATTTAGAGACGGGCGAGGTTATTCTAGTATGACAATCCCTACGTTTTTAGTTTATCTTTGGCAACAACCGTTACCTCTAAGTCCGCATGCCATTAATGGCCCATCTCGGGTTTAACAATTAACGGGTAGATAAATGTACGGAGCACGAAACGATAACTGTCTACGTTTGGGCGTAACAATTCTTTATGCAATCTAAAAATGATTATTCTGATTGTATGAAATCTATATCTATAAAAGAGAAGGTTTTGTATATATGACATCACAAAACTCAGAAACTATTTGACCGATCATTATGAAAAAGTATATGTATATTTTCACGGAAAAGGTTTATATGATATCCCCATTGATGCTACTTGCCACGGGGCGGCGCTGCGATAGATCGACTTCTACAAACAGACTAACGGACTGGGTTTACTAGTTTTATATAAATATATAACTTAAAAATTTGGTAAATCCACTGAGATTCTTGTCAGATCTTCTCAGCTTTCTCAGATAGCATAATGATTAAAATATCGATCTGTCGTGCCTTCCTATGCAGGTCAATATTTTGTGCGATCCACAAAGTCTCCGATTCGAATCGATAATAGATAAATAATTTGATTAATATTATAAAAATGGAAAATTCATAATATGTAAGAGACCTTCATATAGTTTATATACAATAGAGTTAATTTGATTTGTAGGTAGAACTTCAAGCCGCCGGCTAAAAGACAACAGTTCGTTTAAGCCAACGGGGCATCTTATTATTGTATGCAAAATAATGTAAATCGTGTTTAACAAACATGACCGCAATAAGTTAAAACCAAACAATGTTCAAAGCTTTACATTAAACTATAAACATTTTGTAGCATACGAGGAATTCATTTTTACAGTTTATCTATTAAAATAAGTGATAATTTTCGTTTTCTTTAGTATTAATATAGGCGTTTAGGTATTCTCTTGCGTAAATATTATCTGCATATTAAATCTCTTTAAAAACAAAAACAATGGATGAGAGACGACTGCATGTAGCTGAGACGCGAATGTTGAGATGGATGTGTGGTGTGACGAGATTAGATAAAATAAGAAATTAACATATAAGAGTAAAGTTAAGGAGTGAAAGGTTGACATGGTATGGACATGTGATGAGACGGGATGAAAGTAATGTTGGGAGGAAAGCTTAAAGATAGATGGACTGCGTGAGACATGACATGAATAGACAGGGAGTGACTGCAGTGATGACGTCTGATAAGACTGTACAGAGGAAGATGACATATTGCGTCGACCCCAAGTAATTGGGATAAGAGCAAGATGATGATGATGATGAGATCTCTTATCATCTTTTACAGCATATGGGACACGAGATATGTAGTGGGGATTTGTATTCTTAGTTCGTCACCAGACAGAAAATTATAATATATAATAATAATAAAGCAATACGATAACAATCATTACTGATGCAGGTATTCTAGACATAAATTCACCAAGCTTAATCTTTCAATTTGTTAATAAATTATTTGACATATCAGTCATTTTAAAAATTAATATATGTCTACTACATCATTGCATTTGAGGTAAATGCAATTTCTTTTCAAATTAAAATTAAAAATAAATGAAAAGAAAACAAACAAATGATCACCAGCAAATTTCTAACCGCCATTAAGATCGTTATTGTTAAATGTTAGTCGATAAACTATTAGCGGGGCGGGCGAGTCGAAATATGTCCCTGTGCGGCTACCGGCTCCCCGATAACACTGGGATTATGGTAAATAATACTCGGCTCTGGGGATTTTCGGGGATTCGATGCGCTTTAGGGAATTGTGCCGATGAGCCACTGTGGATATATTTTTATCTATTTTTATATATTATGAACGTGATTATAATTGAAATGATTATTGTCTGAAAATTAACGATGTATCACGATTGATACCAAGCTTATGCTGAGATGAGAGCTTTTCTGATATCCTACGTATATGGGTTTGTAATTATTTACTTGCATTTTATTGACCCCACCCTATTTTTTTTTTTTTTTTTTTTTTTTTTTATTGGTGGGCTATGGGTGCGTCTCGCCCCGCTGAATCGGTCCGGGGTGACGGAAAGGCGGCGCGTGACCCCATAGACCCACCGTAAAACCTTCTCTCTTCGCCGTGCGAGCGGACCACCGATACTCGATTTTAACTTCGGTGGCCCGCCCGGCGGTTTACCCTCGCGGGTTCCTCTCGTCGACGCCCCGACAGATTTCGCCGTCGGGGCGTCGCCCTCACGCGGTGGCCTCACGTCGGGTGACCGGACAATTCCCCGGTCCGATCACCCGAGGCCTCGGTTAGGGCGGCATCAGGCGCAGGTATTCGCGCCTGCGCCGCCCCGGCCGCTGACGGCGGCCCGGGTCGCGGGACTCCTCCCGGACTCGTTCCGCCGCCTCCTTCTGCGAGATGACAGCCTCGCAGAAGGCGGCGACCGCGTCCCAGTTCCTGACGCTGTCGACCATCGCTCTCGCGACAGCCGGCAGCGCCAGGTCGGCACCGATAACAGCGACGAGGTCACGGCGCTGCCGGTCAAAGCCCGGACACGCCTCCAGCGTGTGTTGCGCCGTGTCCTCGTCACTGCTGCAATGGTGGCAGAACGAAGTCCACTCCCTTTGCGCGACCGTGTGCAGGTAAAAGCCGAAGCATCCGTGCCCCGACAACACCTGCACCAGTCGAAAGGAGAGGACTCCGTGCCGCCGCTCCATCCACTCCATCAATACGGGCCGGAGAGCCTCGACGGTGACGACACCGTGTCTAGGCCTCTCCAGCCGCGTAGCCCAACGGGCGATGACGTCTCGGCGGGCGTCCTCGCGCCAGGTGGCTATCTCGCTCAGCGATGGGGAGCCACCTTCGTCGCGCAGTGAGGTCACCTGCCGGTAGAGGTCGGAGAGCATCTCCGCCTCTAGGTCCCACGGGGGTGTCCCGGCCAGTAGGCATGCCGCCTCGGTCGATACCGTGCGGTACCCGCGAATGGCTCTGACCGCCATGACTCTCTGGGGTCTCCACAGAACAGCCCTGAGCTGGGCGTTCAGAGCCCTCGCCCACACGGGTGCGCCGTACATGGCCATAGAACGGATCACCCCCGCATACAGCCGTCGGCCCTCGAAGCTGGGTCCGCCCACGTTCGGCATGAGCCGCGAAAGGGCGGACGCCGCGCCGACCAGCCGGGGAGCAATTCGGCGAAAATGCTCCCGGAACCACCATCGCCCGTCGAGCACCAGACCCAAGTACTTCATATGGGCCTGGATGCTGATTATTGACCCCACCCTGCACTAAAGAAATAATCCTTGTATTGCGAGAAACTTTACAAACATATAATTAACACAGATAAATTACAACCAGACTCAGAGCAACACTTTGGGATCACACAAAGTATTGTCCTGCGTAGGAATCGAACCGAACAGGCTAATGCTATAAAATTTTATATTTTATAGCATTAGCCTGAAGAAGTAGATAGTGTACATCTCATCATCATGTCATCTCAGACCATATATGGACATATATGGGCTGAGATGGTGGGACCACTGTTAGGCTGGGGCCTCTTTCATAATGGGAGGATAATTCACCTACTATACCACGCTGGTCAGACGTGTTGGTAGAGGGTTTTATTTCAAGTTTTCCTTCTCTTGCATAGATGATATATACGTTTTACATCCCTTAGTCGTCTCTTATGGTCACCCACGGGCAAGATAGGGGTGGTGAATTGTATTCTTACTTCGTCACCCACGGAAAGATGCTGTACACCTACAAATTAATACATAATTTTGAGCCCCATATAATAAAATGAGAGCTTATTACCACAAATCGGGCGCAAGGCCACTATCCAGGGTACCTATTCAATAGCGGGCCACCGAAGACAAAGATCGGGTACCAGTGGCCCGCTCGCACGGTGGAGAAAGGTGTTTGCAGCCGCCTCTTCCGTCACTCCGGACGAATTTGGCAGGGCGCGACCACGTTCATAGTCCAAAGCAAAAAAAAGGGTACCTATTCAATATTGTGAAATAAAATTCTGCGAAAAATTCAAGCATTTTTTGCTCAACCCTAAATTCAAACTTTAGCTACTCAGAATCGCTTTAATTGAAGAATGACTTCCCTAAAAAAAAATAATGTTACAATCGCCACGCTCAACAGATGGAATGGCGATAACGTGTGTGTTATAAATTGATTTTATAAGTTTTCCAGGTGGGTGTCATTATTTATTAACGTGATTTTATTTTAGTCGGTTTTTGCGACAGTCACCCGAAGTTATGAGGATGGTGAGGGATTTTATTCGTATCTCGTCAAAACACGAGTTATCCCGTTACCATAAATAGCTTGCCGGTTATATTTAGAAAACAAATAGTATTCACGTTTGTTCCGTGATTAGAAAAAGCCTTGATTAAATATATAACAAAAGCCATGAAGGTTGTATAAGCCAAAATTACGTTTCCAAATAAACCCACCAAATTCCCATTAACTTTTAAAAAAAGGTTTCTCATTAAACAGCAAACAATAGCAAGCCCGGTGGTGGCTGTGAGCTCGCCGCTGATTTTCGCCTATTTACAGAGCGGCTTAGGGGACCGAAAGGGCCTAAGATTAACAGGGATAGTTTCACAAACACTCATTCATTCGGCCAGCCCCATTCAGGCGAGCTTTAATAAGAGACCGACACGGTAAGCGGCTTACTTTCTCAAATACAGGAAATTTAGTTTCCGTTGTATGTACGGCTTTAAGATTATCAATAGCCGAGTGTCGCTTATACACAAAGTATTTTCATTTTGGTTTCAAATTTGCAGCTTTTAGATGAAACAAAAAGGATATTAAAACGATGTTGGCTAACTTAGTTAAACGATGTTGGCTAACTTAGTTAACATATACACAATTGAAGGCATATAGTCACATTCAAATATTACTATTAAGTGTATTTCTTCGTATAGTGACGAGTAATAGAATTCACCATCGCCTATCCTGTACCTGGGTGGCAAAAAGAGGACTAAGGAATATAATATGCAGACATTTATACAAGAGATAGAAAACTACAAAAAACACAAATTTGTCTGATTAGTGTGGGATGGCAGTGTTCAGGAGAACATAAGGGAGTTCTATACTCTATAATAAAACTCCAGCGTTGCTATTTTGAAATTTTTATATTGCTCAAAGAGATGGTTACAAAATGTATGTTTACATAATGACTTCTAATGTTTACGCGAGTATTACACATTTGAAATAAAACTACTTTTACGGATTCTATCGCGTTTGTATTTGATTTATAATTTCCCGACGTTTCGAACACTTTACAGTGATCATGGTCACGGGAGGACTGAGGTGTCTTACGTCCAATATGTCATTGTTATTACAGAAATTTATTTATATCTACCCTATAAGATATTAACTTACTACTTTATCTTACTAAAATTAATTAAATTATATATATATATATATATATATATATATATATATATATATATATATATATATATATATATATATATTAATAGTTAAATTTTAATTTGGCCGCGTTCCGATCCGGTAGTAGCTGAATAGTTTTTGTTAGTTTTGTAAAAATTGTAAAATTGCCACAATAATAATTATCATAAATTAAATACCTTAATAATAACAA
Source organism: Lymantria monacha (assembly GCA_905163515.2). Taxonomy (NCBI): domain Eukaryota; kingdom Metazoa; phylum Arthropoda; class Insecta; order Lepidoptera; family Erebidae; genus Lymantria; species Lymantria monacha. Next base: position 29,966,534 of record LR991098.1, read on the forward strand.
ATCATAAACAACATAAATTTTATATATAGAATCATTCTCTTTTTATACTGGCAATGAATTGTATTAATTTTGTATAGAAATGTGGGTCAAATTTAATATCTTATAGGGTAGATATAAATAAATTTCTGTAATAACAATGACATATTGGACGTAAGACACCTCAGTCCTCCCGTGACCATGATCACTGTAAAGTGTTCGAAACGTCGGGAAATTATAAATCAAATACAAACGCGATAGAATCCGTAAAAGTAGTTTTATTTCAAAAGCCATGATTGCCATGATTAGATGGCGACGATGGACAATCGCAACTAGTGTTATAAGTTTTGCAGGAGATCGCTGCTGCTCACTCTACTAGTACTCCATTAGTAGTTTTTAAGAGGCGACCAAACATTCTGTTTGAAATAAAAAATATTATTAAAAATTTTATCGCTCTGTAATTTTAGATAAATATACCTGTTAAAAATATGTTAACACTTGACGCCATTAAAGCGCCTCCACGGAAGATTAAGTGCAGGTTCTTTTAACCTATAATATGCTGAGATGGAGGCGTTTTGTGACGAGTAGGGCTCCATGTTATTCTTGTGAACATTTTATGTATTCGTTGCAATAAATATATTTATTTCTCAAATTACTGAAAATTTTAGCATTTAATATGCTTAATTATTTATAAATACCCGATACGAAACGAAAAATGATGTCACAAGCGGGGTTCGAACCCGCACCTATTGGGAATCCGGCCCAGCCGTGCTGCCACTTACACCATCGTGAACTATTTTAGGACATGCAAATTTCGATTCATATTATATCTTACGTCTTCAAGGTCTACGAACCCCGCTTGTGACATCATTTTTCGTTTCGTATCGGGTATTTATAAATAATTAAGCATATTAAATGCTAAAATTTTCAGTAATTTGAATAACAAGGTTGTGTCATCGTTTAATACAATTCTAACTGTAAAGTTTGAAGTATTAAGTCTATACAATGTGTGAACATTGTCCGATAGATGGCATACGTCACCTTGAAGACGTAAGATATAATATGAATCGAAATTTGCATGTCCTAAAATAGTTCACGATGGTGTAAGTGGCAGCACGGCTGGGCCAGATTCCCAATAGGTGCGGGTTCGAACCCCGCTTGTGACATCATTTTTCGTTTCGTATCGGGTATTTATAAATATATTTATTTCTTTCAAATAATGATAGCTTGTTGGACGTGAAACATCTTTTGTTCTTAGATCTCCTATGATCAATGTCGGTTAAGTAAAAATCAAATACAAACGGGTTAAATTCGTAAAGATATAATAGTTTAATGTCACACGTCTAATCCGTGCGTAAACGTCAGCAAATATTGTATTCTTAGCCCATTAACAGAACACAACCAAAAAAATAATAATACATAACTTCCAGTTTAATTTCGCCTACGTATATTTATGAGTGTATTTTTTTATTAATTGCTTTATATGTAATAGTTCCGTGTGGTGACGGAGTAAGAATACAATTCACCACCCCCTATCTTACCCGTGGATGACTGTAAGAGACGACTCAGGGATATAAAATGACTCGAACTCGAAACAATATACAAACCGTCTGACCAGACCAGTATAGTAGATTAATTTCCCTCCGATTGCGGAGGAAGCTCGAGTCCAACAATAGGACATATATGACCTGAGATAAAAAAAAATAATAAGAAACTTTTTGTATAATATATTTTTCTCAAATATGCTTGGAAATTTGAGTATTATTTTGACAAACTTCTTCGAAATAAATCGAAATTGCTGTATTGGCCAAATACATGCGAACAGCGGCCGGCAAAAAATGTATGAAAATCCATATATGCCAAATAAATATATACCTATGTAAATTCATATCTATCGTGTATTTTAAAATTGGAACGATTTGTTACTTCAAAACACGGTAAGCAAATAGACTTATCAGAGTTTTATTTATATTCCTAACTGGCTTGAAAAAGAAACCTGTTTAATAATGAAAAAAAAAAACAAATGATCCCTTTTTCACGTGCTACGTGAAAAAGGTTGTTCGTTGTTCGTCATGTATACAGTTCTACTTAGTACTACTTAGTTATAATTTCCACGCATTATTTGAGAAAAGTACTATACAAGCCTTGGCCACAACTAGGTGCTGATGGACTTACGTATGTGTAAGCAAAGGAGAGAGACGTTTCTTATTGTGAATATATGAGTACGAGTAAAAGAGACAATAATATTTCGACAATTTTGTATACGTAAATTACATAGGGAACACGTTGTTTAAATTTAATTGAATTTTGTTTCCTAAGAATTAATATTGCTTAGATAATATATCTAAAAAATTGTTTTTCGGATTTAATTTGTCATTAATTGCAAAAAAAGTGTTAATTAAAATATCTAAAATAATGGAGGGCATTTCAACTTATCAAAGCGCATTACTATTGGTCGATACAAAACGTGACGTCACGTTCCACCTTCTGTCATTTATCGGCGCCAATATTCGTACTGTGTTACGGAGATAGAGAGGTTTTATTTGTGTTCTTTTGTTTTATCCCCCATTAGCTAATGCAATTTTGGCACTCCAGTGTTTGTATTTTCGCATCTCTTAGAACAGGGTAAAATATGTTATTGAGTGCAATTCTTATAGTATCTTTACACTTAGTTACAACACAATACTTACTAAAATGGTTCTTAAGCTTTATCCATCCTCTGTCCATCATCCCAGACCCACGATATATGTATTATGTATATAAATTTTATCAGTGTTTTAATGTTATTTTAAAAATTTATTTTGTCCAAAGTGTTTATACATTTTATTAAAGTACTTCACCCAAATAAAAATGTGATGATGAGATTTAACAAGTAAATAGAAATGAAATAAATAAATCATTCATATTTCAACATATTTAGGGAAAATATATGTACGATTTTTATGCATACCTATCTTTTAAACGATTAAGTTTGATAACAAAAATCAATATTCTTAATGATTAATGAAAATTTATTGGATTAATTTTTATGGTTTGATTGCGTACAAATACATACATCCATACAATTTGAAGGCATTTTTTGCTTTTCACACTTTTTGAATACTTTTTGTTGTATAAAATTGTTTAGTTAGTCTTAGTTGCACTGTGATACTCTTGGAATACGATATAATATTATATAAATTTCAAATATAATGGGCAGTGGCACTATAATTATTAGTTTTTTTATCGTTGAACACTAAAGAAATAATAATATTTTATATATAATATGTACCTAGTTCTTTATGTTCTGAACGCCATTAAATAAAAATTGACTCTTATTGAATCTTATAAAAATGGAGTTAATGTACATATATTGATAATTGTTACACTTCCAGTCCGCCCAAAATAAACAGTGGTCCACCATTCCAGTAGCTGCTCAGAGTATTCGCCGTATTCTTCTCGCGGCCTCGTGACGGCAAAAAAAAATATTTACGACGTGACCACCATGTATCATCGGTAAAAACCAATTTCACCTAGTGTTACATTTGTCAATTTGCTTTAAATTAAAAAAAAAAAAATAGCAATTTGCTAGATAAATACATTTGAACTAAAGAAACCTAAATATCATCACAACCAAATTTACATAAATTAATTAAGGGTTCGTCGGCGTCATCCTTTTCTTCTAAACTTGGCGTAGACCTCCTTCAAATATTGAACTCTGTCGTTATACCAAAGTGGCACTGTACCGAACTGGGAGTCTATTACCAGAGACGTGGGAGTCGAGCTGTTGGCTCGATTCCATTTCACTGGAGGATTAGTGAAGTCTGGAGTCGGATCTCTGCAATCAAATGAAAATAAATGTCACATTTCAAGCATAAAAATGGTTGCCTATCAAAATATAGATTGGAATCTTACCCATATTTTGCAAAATTTGTCCATATCGTACTTATTTGGTCGATCATTTTATCTTCAAAGAAATTTGCGATAATTTCTTGGGAGAATAAATAGAATAACTCATCAGCATGCGTGGCTCCCTTCACACCTTTCATGTGTGATGGTAATGTAAGCGAAGCAAAATTTCTCCTTCCAGAGTATTGAAACAGGTAACTATATATGGGATGTTTATTAGTATTCAGAAGGAGTTCTGTTTCTATTAAGGAAGGAAAATTTAAATTTATCTCACCAATATATCTCGATACTTTAATCGACGTCTCTATAGATACTGTTTCATCTTCCATGTACATTTTTTTCAATGCTTTAGCTACCTCTAATTTGTCTTGTCTTGTAGGAAAATGCAAATTTTTTGGCAAAGCTCTCTCGAAAATTATCTTTGGTATCATAGTTTTATTGTCCATCCCAAGTATTAGTAAGCCTTCTTCATTATTAGTACCTATCATCATAGGAACGTGATTGTGTTCACCTTTTGTCAAAATATCAAAAGGTGGGGAGGTCAAGAATGGTTCATCACCTTGTATATTTTTTTCGACACAAGGTGTGTATAAGATTTCAGAAGTGATGACATTTCCTGGTTGTCTTGGTACTCTGGTCAGTACCAATTCGGCGTCTGATTTAGTCATGAAGTATTTATACAAACTGTATGGATCCTCTGTCTCATACGACATTACTTTTGCCAAAAGACTTGCTAAGTAAACAGGACGAAACATGTAAGCCCATGGGCTTAATGAAGATCCACTCTGGGTTATAACTTTGTGAAATAATCCCTTAGACATTGGAGAATAGATATGATAAGATACTGCAGCGGCTCCTGCACTCTCACCAAATATAGTGACGTTATCTGGATCACCACCAAACCTTCGAATATTTCTTTGGATCCACTTTAAAGCTGCCACTTGATCTTTCATTGCTGCGTTACCAGGAGCTTCCTTTATATGGAGACACAGAAATCCTTGGATATTAAGTCTATAGTTTAAAGTGATTAGAATGACGTCTTTAGATACTAAATATTTTGGACCGTATATCAGTGTGTTACCAGAACCTTGGAAGAAACCACCACCATGTATAAAAACCATGATGGGCAGTTTAGAGCTGGGTGTAAGATTTAATGGAGTGTAAACATTTAAAGTCAGGCAATTTTCGATACCTATTTGCCAAGTATCTGCTAAACTCTGAGAACATTTTACGTTTTCATTAATGGCATCAAATACATTATCCCATCTTGGTTCTGGACCTGGACTCTGCAACAAATTTTATATTTTACGGCGAATGATTAACATTGTTGACTACTGATTAATATATCTAGTCATCATCATTACCCTGAATCATCATCTTATCCCAATTACTTCGACGCAATGTGTCTTTTTTCTTCCACACAGTCCTATCAGATGACATCTCTGCGTTCGCTACTTTTCTGTTCATATCATGCTTTACGCAATCCACCCACTTTTCTTCAGTCTTCCCTTGCCCCTAAATCTTTTAACATTCATACTTAAAACTTTTCTCACAACATTTCTATTAGAATTTTATTTATACTTGTAGTATAACTATTGGTATATTCATCTTATAATATTAAAGTTTTAAAATATTAAATACAACTTTTAATATTTTGATGGCATTTTATTACAGATGTTATATAATGAAAACTGGGGTATCACGTTATTCATTCACATTAATTTCGAACAATCTCTAAAACTATTTCGTATAGTTGAAGTCTAGTATAAATTTCAACAGTGGATTGTTTTATCTTTATGTAAAGTAACGTGATCATAAAAGACATCCATGTTTTTAAACTTAATCTCTGAAAGCTAGACTTAAAAAGTCTAAAAAGATTTATGTTTTCATTTTATCTAACGTAAGTAACATTACATGATTTTGTTACAATTTTTTTCTCCTCAAAAATTTACAATTTATTGATAACTTAATACTAAATTAAAACAATAAAATTTAATTTTATGAGTGTTGTGCCATTATGTAATTGCTTTTAATACGGTCTAATATTGATATAACACTATATTACTGGGTTCTTCTATATATATATAAATATTAATAAGTGCGCAAAGTAAGGTTTTATTTATTACGCCTTTAGCGTAAGCTTAAGATTTTAAAACATAAACGCGTCTTTGAATTTTCTTTTTCCTATACATAGATCGTGTTAGGTCACATATGTCCCAATGTAACACTCAAAGTGATGGAAATTAACGTACTATGGCATGCTGATCAGACCGGTTGGTGTAGGTTTTAATTTCGAGGTTTTCTTCTCTACACAAATAATTGGACAAATAATTACAACCAGACACAAAACAATAATTTGTAGATTGCAAGTAGAATATTATACTATATGGGAATCGAATCCATGGCAATCAGTACGAGAGGTTTATATATAACCATTCCGCCATCTAAGCAGTTAAAGAAATAAAACCCCAATATCTATAAATCTTATTTATCTATATATATTAATATAATATTTAATATTTATTTCTTTAAAACAGTTTTGGTTTAAGCAATCCATCAAATGTTTTGAAATTTCATTTTCATTACCAGTGATACAGAAATGCTTATAAAATTGGATGAAAAGTTCCTTACCACCCGTTTTGAGAGCCGGAAGCCCAACTGGGTGGGTTTGGGGTTGGTAATGGTAGGCTGCGGCCTAGCTATACCCGTGGTGTTGCAAAGGTCCATAAGTGGCAGTAACACGACACAACACAGTAACACACATCAGGTATGCTGCTTGCTCGTTTGCCACCATAAGCAATAAAAAACCCTGACTATTAAAAAAACACCCTAATTATTTTAAGAAAAAAAAATCCTAACGCCTAACTTTCAGGAAAAAAATTAAGTTCGGATTCCTATTTCCTTGAAATAGAAAATTTATTGACAAAATCTACATCGATGCTAGCGACGGCAAAAACTTCTAAAACACATCTTCGTGTCTTTGTTTTTTTAAATCCTACCACCCATTCACGCCATTGCAATTCCGGTAAGCTGGAATCCACAATGGTCTCTATAAATGTCACCGAGATTTGACCCTCAGACAGTCTCGGGAGATGCTTTTAATTGTCTTGGGGCCCGCAACAAATTGAATTAGAAAAGTCAAAGGGAAGAAGTTGGAAATGATGATTCCACTTCCCTCCTAGGCAATGAGGGAGACAGGACAAAATTGACTAGTCAATTAATGTGTAAAGGGGCAGCAACAGTACGACACCACGGTTACGGAGAACTTAAGGGGGTCTTCAGATTGATTACAGTTGTAAATGTCCTTCGTCTCTAAATTCTAAAAGATATATACTCACTTGAAATCTCTTTATAACTGTGGCATATGGTATAGACGTGTATCGTGCATGCGACCCGTCCGGAGCTATCGTCCCTCTAACTGGTCCATTGCTCAGCTCCAACGTGACAGTTGGCTGTCGGACCAAACGAGCGGCCCACAGCGACCACAGTATCAACCACTTTTTATACCATAAACCCATCACCACTCTCTTCTTTCACTAGTCCTTTAACAGTGCTCCCGTAACCAAAAAGAATACTGAAAAGTATTCCAAAGGTCAGGCAAGTAGAAATCAAATATAAACGCAATAAAAACCATAAAAATATTTTTTTTCCTATAATTCGGGTTTTCGCTGTCAAATTCTGGTTATTAGCTTCCCTAACAAATTAGAATCCAAAATCACTGGTTGAATATCACTAAAAGGGAAAAATACCTACCAAACCTACCTACCAAAAGTAAAAACGTTTTCTAGAACAGAGCTGCTGCTCACACTCTAGGTCAGACCCTTAGCCGATTTTTACGACACCTGTATTTCAGTTTCTACGTGGGGAAGTTATTGACCTTCATCATCATCACTTCAGTTCCAGAGTTGTGCTCGAGCCTGCTCCGCAATAAGAAGGAAGATCTTCTACTACATCACACAAGTCCGACGGTTTCATAAAGGATTTTATCTCAAATTTTCCTTCATTTACATAGATGTTATATTCATATTATATCATTCAGTCGTCTTTTACGACACATAGTAGGCAAGGTAGGGGGTGGTGAATTGTTTTCTTTGTCCATCGCCACACGAAACACCTAGCCTCCACCTCTCTTTATCGAAGACACAACTATATGTACTTCTGTATAAAACTGTTGATATATTTGCTGCAATAAATTCTATTTTAATATAGACATACATACATACATATCATCACGCCATATCCCTTGCAGGGTAGGCAGAGAGAACAGAGTGCCAGAGAACTCTATCTTTGCATACTTCACTCGCTTCCTCAACATTCATAATTCTCTTCATACACGCTCGCCGGTTTCGGAGACTCTTGACTCCACCTTCCTTCAGTACATGACCGATCTGGTCTAGGTAGGTTAGTCTCGGTGTCCCTCGGTACCTACATCCTTCCACTTTCGCATTGTATATCTTCTTAACCAGGCGTTCGTTCGGCATTCTTTCCACATGTCCGAACCATCGGAGCATTCCCTTTCGCATCTTTACACCAATACTCTCTTTCATACCTACTCGCTCTCTTACGTCGTCGTTACGAATGCGGTCGGTCAGCCTAACTCCACAGATTTTCCGCAGAGATCGCATTTCGACCGCATTAATTTTACTATCATACTCTTTTTTGCATACCCAACTCTCGCTTCCATACAGTAATGTTGGGACAAGCACTGCGTTATGTATTGCTACACGTGCCTTCTGGCTGAGGTGGTGGCTGCCGAGAAGTTGCCCTAACGCTCCGTTCACTCTATTTCCCGCATTCACTCTTCGCTCTATATCAGTGTATAGACCATTTCTTTTACACCTCACACTAAAGAAATAATTCTTAATTAACTGCACAAATAGCAAAGTGGTTAAGATACAGACCTACCTTGCCAGCGTCATAGGTTCGATTCCCATACAAGACAATACTTTGTGTGCCCCACAAATTATTGTTTTGAGCTTAGGTGTAATTTGTGTCCGTTAATTATATGTTACAAACATCATATCCCCCACAAAAATTAACAATTATCCTTAGTGCAGGGTGTCATTATAAAAAGAAATTAACAGAAATTTAATGTTTAATAACTGACCAAAACTGTTCTCACCCTATATACCTACGTGTATGAAAACACAAGTCTGCGACCAGTGTGTGTTACCGGTGATGACTTACGGCACGGAAACGTGGTCCCTAAATGTAGGCCTCAAAACCATGCTCAAAGTCGCTCAGCGTGCTATGGAGCGGGCTATCGGGATTTCTCTGCCAGATAAAATCCGTAATACGGAAATCCGAAGAAGAACGGGTGTAACGGAGATAAGATGAAGAATTAATACGCTCAAGTGGCAATAGGCGAATCGGTCGATGACTCAATGACCGATAGGGAAGAAAGGGGCGACCGCGTATCGGACATCGCAGTGTTTGTCGATGCGTTTTCCGTGTCTTAGTGCTTGGCCAGACTGGCAGCGCGGTGCGGGGAGCGGCGCGGGTGCGGGAACGCGCGCGATTGTGCCTGTCCGCAGTCGACCGCGGTTTCGTTTCGAATGTTGTCGTGTCCAGTGTTTGTCAAAATATAATATGGATGAAGAAGACTTGTTTTTACTGGAAAATTCTTACTTTAAATGGGAAATGCTAAACGTGAAAAATGGAATTAATCAAATTAATTTAACCAGAGAAAATGAAGGAGAATTTCACACACTTTATGAAAGATTGCGAGAACAACCTCAAAAGTTTTTTGAATATACTAGACTAGAGATTACTTTAATAAAAAACTGTCATCAGCAAGAATGACAATTGAATGCACATTTGGTATTTTGGCGGCAAAATGGCGTATATTCCAGAAACCAATAGAATCAAACACAAAAAAGGCCTGTCGCATTATTAAAGCATGTTGTCTGCTTCATAACATCATAAGAGACTTAGACGTTAACGAGGATGTGGATTATAATAATATAATTTCATCACCACCAAACCACCAAAGTACAAGACGAATAAGAAGTCGCTCTAATGCTACTTACAGTATAAGAGCAAAAATAATACGAGACAAATTTTGTATGTATCTATGGGCAAATAAAAATTAAAAATATTTTATTCCCACGTGTAGATTTGTAAGTACCTACAATATATATAATTTTTAAATACCTATTCAACGATACCCACTTCACATAGTTTGTTACTTTATTTTTTTTTCATTTTCCCAATAAGTCTTCCAGTAGTCGCCATATTGAATTTTCATTAACGTCATGTCTTTAGTGACACTCGCCGGACTAAGAGAAATCGATTGACGTGTGAATCATAAAAATCGGTTCAGGCGTTTGGTTTATATAGTGCTTCAAAGGAACATACAAACATACATACATACATAGACTGTTAAACATAATACCACTCCTTTGCGTCGCGCAGTCGGGTAAAAATACATACATCATGTCCAGGAAATAGTGATTTTATTTCATTTAACAATCTTAAAATAACTTTTTTTTTGTATTGACTATGTTTCGACATCCACAGTACAGGTCGTGCTTGAATGGCACTTATTAATTCTTCAACATTTATTTGTGAAGACAACGCGCGCGGTTAGCTCGTACTAGTTTGAGATCCCCGCTCCCGCACGGGTTGCCGCTTGCCGCCCGCGAATTCAGTGCGGACACTTGTATAAACGAACTATGGCGCGAGTTGCCCGCGCGCTCCCCGCGCCAAGTAGCCCGCGCAACTTTCCGCGTCCGCGCCGTGTCCACTATGGACACTCAAATGAAGTTCTTATGTTTGAGTTAGACGCGCTGCACCCGCCCCGCGCCCGCGTTTGCAGTCTGGCCAAGCACTTAAGGTAGACGCATACAATTCACCATACCCCATCTTGTCCGTTGCTATCGTAGAATACGAATAAGGGATATAATATACGTACGTATTTATGCAAGAGAAGGAAAACTTAAAATAAAAGTTTTTTACGAACAAAAAATAATTGACACACGTGGAACTCGAACTGACACCCATTGGAGATCCATTCTAATCGTCCTACCAATTAAACAAGTATTAGCTATTGTATAACAATTAAATTGTGGTTCGTATTATTATATCGTCATTATGAGAGACGTGTGCCATCTAGCGGACAATGATTACACATTGTACCGATTTAATAGGTACTCTAATTTTGCAGTTAAAATTTGTATTAAACGATGACATGGGTAATAACCAAATGATTAAGATTTAGCGTTTAAACTGCTCAGATAGTTATAAAAACTTGTTTACAAGAGAAATCATCATGATCATCTCAGCTCATATGTGTTCCACTGTTTGGCTCGAGCCTCCTCCATAATGGAAAGGAAATTCACCTTCTATACCACGCTGGTCAGACGTGTTGGTATAGGATTTTGTTTCGAGATTTTCTTCCTTACGAGAGAAATATGATTGTTATATCAATATTATATAGCAATAAAACTAAAAATATCATACCGAACAGCTGATATAATATAAGTTATAATCAATGCTATCGTATACTTCGAATACTATAGCAGTATTCCATTGATACACTTCACACAGCTGAGTACAAAAGCCGTAATGCACTTGACACAATTAGATATATTATCAGCTATGATAATGAGTGAATACGTAACACTCTTGTATACGAGTACCTATAGCTAATATATAACACGACTTGACTGACCAAAGGTTGGGCACACACTTGATTATATACTTATCTACTTGTATATATTAAATGATTAGTAAAAAATAAGTCAAAATAACGCTTATCGCAAATAGAGATCCGTTTTAAAATGTTTAAATAACACATTTCTTGTTGGTGACAGAGTTTACAATTCTCCATCCCCTATGTTACCCGTGGGTGATCGTAAGAGACGACTAAGGAATATAAAAGGTATATAACATCTATGCCTGACTAGCCTGGTATATTCGGTCAATTTCCCTCTCATTATGGAGGAGGCTCGAGCCCAACAGTGGTATATATATGAGCCTAAATGATGCTGGTGAATGAAACAACACATTTTGCTGTCGTGGTTACGGAGTAAATGTACAATTAAATTAAAGAGAAGACGTAGAACTCTCTTGCCCTTGGTGTCATAAAATACAACTAAGGGATATATGTGTAGGTAATATTTATGTAAGAGAAGGAAAACTCGATATAAAACCTTATTCCAATACATCTGACCAGCGTGGAATAATAGGTTAATTTCTCTCCCATTATGGAAGAGGCCCGAGCCTAACAATGGACTTATATGCTGAGATGATTACGATAAAACAACCGTTTTATATCAATTTAGTGAGGCGTTTTGAAAAACAACGCCCCACTAAACTGATATAAAACTTATTATCGCGAAGTGCTTCAGAAATATATAAAGCAATGGATACAAATTATATTCAGACTTGGAACAGTACTTGTAGATCGCATAAACAATTGTCCTCCATGGGAGATTAAACCCTCGACGGACATTGGACATTTAAAAGAAAACTTAATTTACGAATTTTATTGCGATGTTTCAAACATACGATACGATATGATGTATAAACTACATTTGTGGTAGAACCACGCTGTTGACAGTTTTCTGTCTATAACCGCAGGTCGGTCTGTCCGGGGTAGTACCACACTCTCGCAGAAGATCGACGCCAGAGCAATGGCAAAGTGCTGTTGTGCTTCGTTCGGTGAGCGAGAGAGCCGGAAGTTCAACTGGGTGGGTTTGGGGTTTGTATTGGTAGGTAGCGGCGTAGCTATACCTACCCTTGGTATTGCAAAGGTCCATGGGTGGCAGTGACACCGATACCCTGAAGTTAGCTATAGTCAACATTTTAGTTTTTTAACTAGATAATGCGTTATAATAAAACTTTCAATGTATTAAATACCCTTTTTCTATTGTTAGTGTCGTTTTTTCTACAAACGTAATGCGAAAGAAATAAGGCGAAAGATAAAATTTTTGAAAAGATTTTTATCTTGTTACGCCAATGAAGTATAAATTCTAACGCGTGTACATAAGTACACACACAGACACATTTTTTTCTAAATATTTAAGCATTCAGCGATACAACGTACTAAATACTAAGTAAGTTATTTAATGAGATTTAGCAGTTAACATACTAAGTTAGAGGTATAAAAACTTGCTTTGCTAATGAAAAATGATTGCTACACGTGCCCCATGTGTGTTTTCTACTGGAACCTTGTTTGTTTGAAAATCAGTTCCAATGGTTTTACTAATTAGACAAGCTTGGTGGTTTTTTTATTGTTTATGGTGGCAAACGAGCAAACAGCACACCTGATGGTAAGTGTTACTGCTGCCCATGGACCTTTGCAATACCAACGGTATAGCCAGGCCGCTGCCTACCAATATAAACCCCAAACCCCACCCAGTTGGACTTCCGGCTGTCTCATCGCTCACTGAACGAAGCGCAATAGCACATAGCCATTACTCAGGCGTCGATATTCTGCTAGAGTGTAGTACTACACCGGACGGACCGGTCCGCGGCTGTAGACAGAAAACTGTCAACAGCGTGGTCCTACCCCTAAACAATCAACCCTGATAACCAATCTCTCGCTTACATTGTCGTCTTTACGGAAAACGTTCCACACGTCATCTATCGAAAAACGATTACATATTGTACCGATTTAGAACTAACATTGTTATATTATTGCATTTGTGTGTAACAAATAATTTATGATAATTAAGTTTTTTTAACGACATTGATAGTGATAATTATGTATTGTTACAACATCATTCGTAGCATCCTTGATTATAGAATAATTATAACACTAGTAAAAGATTAAAATAAAAAAAAAAACTTTTAAAGTTATTTAATTTTGTATCATCATATCAACTCGTATATATCCTTCTGCTGGACTCGAGACTTCTATATAATGGAAAAGAAATCAACATACTGTACCACGCTAGTTAAACGTGTTGGTATAGCTGTTTATTTCAAGTTTTCCTTCTCTTGCATAGATATTACATATATGCATAATATATCTCTTACGATAACCACGAACGAGAAATAAGTGGTAAATTTTATTTTTAGTCCGTCATCGCATGGAAATAAAATTAAATTGAATATTATAAAAAAATAACCAGTTGCGCCAGTAACGGAAAAGTTACGGAGTGAAAGTTTGACATGGTATGGACATGTGATGAGACGGGATGAAAGTAGTGTTGGGAGGAAAGTTTTAAGTATAAATGTTGAAGGCTTTAGGGGTAAGGGAAGACCGAATAAAAGATGAAGAATGGACTGCGTGAAACATGACATGGATAGATAAGGAGTGACCACAGAGATGACGTCTGATAGAGTTGTATGGAAGGAGAAAACGTATTGCGTCGACTCCAAATAAAATGGGAAACGAGCAAGTTGATGATAATTATAAAAAAAATAACCACTCTGCTGACACGTGTTTTTAAGAATTCTCTATAGTCATTTTCATAAAATTATTGAATTCGGATATATTATAAAGCCATAAAATCATTTTTGTTTTTTATAAAATCGACTACTATTTTTTTTATAAACTAGGTTTATCAACATCATAATTCTGCCTATCATTTTATATTTTGCATGCAGCTCGTAACATTATGCCATGGACAGTTATTATTTCGGTAATACGAACGGTCATAAAAAAGTTTTTCAACAGTGTGACACTGCATATTCTAGTATAACTGCCATAATCTTCTATTTTCTCTGAATGTCTTTTTTAGTTTTTTTTTTTTGTATTATTACTGCTAAAGTAATACCTAAGTGACTGGGCCTAACTCGGTATTTCTTTTGGTTTTATTTTTTGGGTTTTGGTAAATATATTTAGATTTTAAATAAAAATAAAATTTTAAAAACCCCAGACAGAAAACTCTAGACTAAATTAGTAAAATTTTTCTAGGCCTTTTCATTATCTATTCACATTTTTAAGATGATCATTACTGCGACTGATATTGATGCTACAAAATTTATAAGACCTTAAGTGCAATGGCTGTGGAGGAAGTGGCGAAGTACCTATTGCCATAAGAGATCTGACGGCTCTTATTAACTTTGCTGTCTGGACAGGTCAATAGCAACGTCATTAATGTTCTCTACGCTGCACACCTTTGCCTTTAAAAGTAGAAGGATGACCAATCGTGGTTGGTATGATGTAGTTGGTATAACGCATTTGGTATGATGTTTCAAAATCTGTTGCAAAAGGCATGCTAATATTTTTTAGCTGTTAAAACTAAGATTTGGGTCTTGCGGTAGTGAATCTGTCTTTCAATCCAACGGGCAAACTAAACCTAAACCTCTACAAATATAATAATCAACACACTTAGGCTACGTCCGCACAGACAGGTGGCTTGCTTATCGCCTAGAGCTTAGTGGCTTATAATCTGGCTACTTGCTAGGATACAGGGTGGCCGCACTGTGCCTTGGTCATTTGCTTGTCGGCACGTTGACGAGATGTCTGAAAATATAATACGTCATAATAACAATGACATACATTAACATCTTTAGTAACTCACTGTAAAAATATTATTATCTCATCAAAAATAAATAAATAACTTTTTTTAGTAGGTAGGTAGGTACTAACCATCTTTTTCTACTTCAACTGCTACCTCTTCCCATAGTTTCTCTAGGACAACCGCATTTTTATGGAGTTCATTAGCCGGATTCCATAGAGGTTCTCTTTTAAAAACTGATGTAATTAATATTTCATCCATTTGTTTCTTCTAAAATGCCTCGCGCCTCGTGACAAAAAAACCAACACGTTTGTTTACCTCGATACACGCTAAGCGACTAGCTAGGCGTCAAGCGCGCAATGCGGCCGTTCGTAAACATGCTAGAACGTTCGTTATACTAATCTACTTGCTAGGTGACCCGCTAGGCTCTAGGCGCTAAGCAAGCCGCCTGTCTGTGCGGACGTAGCCTTAGCATTTCTCTTTTTACAATTCTCATTATATCCAGAACATGCCTCATACTAAACGCCTGATAATATTTTACAAGCAATACCAATATTTATAATTCACAAATAACTCTAAGGCGTCTTATATTACCAACTGTCATCCAGCTGAATTCGGTAGGTTGCACGCCACCCCTCTATCGCGCTGGATTGATCGGGCAGGGTGTGACTAGACCATACATTTGTGATAGACAAAAAACGTGTCGACTACTGGAATCAAATATTTTTATATCTTTTAAAATGACTGACGGTCCTACGATGTGTAGGAGCAACAGCACATATACACCACTGTGAAGTCCTGAATTCAAATTCTGTGTTCTAACTGACCGCCATGGTCTGGTAGACTAATTTCTCTGTCATTTATAAGAACGCATGTGCCTAAAAGTGGAATGGTGTGTATATTATAGAAAAAATAATTTAAGCTCACCAATAGGTCTAATAAATATGTTTGTATGTTTTTAGATGAAATTCGGCATACGTATAGTTTGTAATATAGATAATATAGGATACTTTTCAAATCGGTAAAGGAAATGCCGTGACTATTACCGATCAGCTGTACAAGTGACTCTCTCTACAGCCGAAGATCTATCTACTGCAAGTTATGCTATCACACGTCACCTTTCCGTCAACCCACATGACTGGTTGGATTAAGAGCTAGTAGAAAATCCACATTAAAAAAGAAATAGCAATCATTAAATCACATGTGAATATGTGATTAGGCATTTTCAATTTCGACTAATATCTATGTAAATACAACGACAACATGTCTTAATATTTCCGTAACAGTCTGTGACATAATTAGGTATACACAAGGATATATTTTTATCTTTCACAAATTTTAAATAGATTAACATATTCGTTATCTATCTATATCAATATATTTAAAATTATATACCAGACTAGCATTTGCTCGCGACTTCGTTCGTGTAGAAGTCGAAAATGGTTCTATTAGGATTTTTGTTTGATTTTTTACGTTATTAATTTTGATATAACATATAAACGATTATGTTTAAATATTTCTATACTTATAAAATATAACAATCTTTTTTATAGTGTAGGTATTTAAAGGTTGAATAAACATGACAATAAATAAGATTTTGGTATACTCGTATTTTATGAACCCGAAGCTTTTTCCTTAGCAGGCTATAATTTAAACACACCGCACTCATTAAAGGAAAGAAAAGGCGGTGTGTGGTCCCATAATCCACCGTGTTCTTCATCGATTTTAGACCGACCATTGGCACCGCTTCCTTGACATCTGTGGCCGGCCCGGCGAGCTACGCTTTCGCGTCTCATCAGAGCAAGCAACTGTAATGCCGAGGCGTCGCCCTTACGAGGTGAATCTCTCTGCAAGTAGTGGACTAATATCCGGTCCATCCACCCGCAATAGTACATCAACTATAGTGCTACTTTGTAAACAATTTTTTTTTCTCCCTAGGATGCTAGAATTACCAGGCTACTCTTTGAGCTTAGTCTGGAGCATGACAAATACAACTGATCCTAGGAGAAGCAGTTTTCTCTCAAGTCTACTCTTACTATCTTAAGAGTTCGACCTTGAGTTTTGTTTAAAGTCATTGCGAAGCAGATTTTGATGGCAAACTACACTCTCGGGAATTTTAGAGGACACTCTGCTTGAGAACAATCAGTTAGTATAGTTGCCCCGATCACATTGCGATGTAATGTTTTCACTTGCAATCTGGTGGCATTGCATAATTTTGGTGGATTTATATTGCGCAGCAACATAATTAGCGCACCAATTCTCAATTTTAATATGTGAGTTGGGAGACCGGGAGGCTTCAGTGTAATCAAAAACTCGACCGGATAATGTATGACATCATCAGTGTTTATCACTTACTCGAAGGATTTATGTTGATATTCGATGTCTTCGAATGATCTCAAATATTTACAAGTAAATGGTATTAGGAAATCAGGACGACTGTAGTAGCTTACATACTTTATGGCGTATTGGGACTCAGTTGATCAGCATCAACGTCTCCCTATTGTGTTTTACTGATTGTTCCTAATATAACTCAACTTCCGTTTCGATTTTTGCACATGTTGATTAAAAATTGTCTAAACAGGGAACGATAATATTGCAGATGACTATCTTCTCCTTTTCTAATTACAATACGGTAAAAATAAATAGTTACAGTAATTATATTTTTAAGCGGTGTTTTTGGTTTTAGGTTCGCACTGGGTATATCCCACTCCAATATCAAACAACTACTGAAATGGAGTGTCCATCGTGGATACTCCATTTCAGATAATAAAAACAGGTATTGTAATGCATCGTATGAGCGATGAATTTCAGTTACTTGATGCAATAAAAATAAATAGTAAGTGGTAGGATCACGCTGTTGATAGTTTTCTGTCTACAGCCGCGGGCCGGTCTATCCGGGGTAGTACCACACTTTCGCAGAAGATCGATGTCTGAGTAATAGCAATGTGCTATTGCGCTTCGTTCAGTGAGCAAGAGAGCCGGAAGCCCAATTGGGTGGGTTTGGAGATTTTATTGGTAGGATAACCTTGGTATTGCAAAGGTGCATGGGCGGCAGTAACACTTACCATCAGGTGTGCTGCTTACTTGTTGCCCACCAAAAGCAAATAAAAAAAAATGCAATGTGTATATATTGCCTTTCAATTACAATATTTCGCGTAGAAAATTGCTGTCTAACAATTTCAATCTCTACGTTACTATGAGGCCGCATGACCTTTCTAAAGCTTAGCAACATTCAAATGCCGTATTAATACAGTGCGGTGACTTTCAAGACATTCCAATTTTAAAGAGTATTTGCATCGTATCAAGCTTTTATATGAGTTCAACCGTTTTAGAGTTCCGTACCCAAGGGGCAAAACGGGATCCTATTACTAAGACTCTGCTGACTGTTCGTCCGTCTGTCTGCCATGAAGCTCCTCTCATGAACCATGATAGTTAAGCAGATATAATTTTAACAGATGTTGTAATCTTTCGCCGCTATAACGACAAATACTAAAAAACATAAATATTTAAGAGGCCTCCCATATAATAAACGTATTTTTTTTGCTTGTTTTTTTGCTCGATATTGATAACGGCAATAAGTAGACACTTAAAATATTCACAGAATACTTAGTAGTATATTAACTTTCGAAATAATTAAATTAAAATAAAACAAATATAGAAATATTTAAGAGGACTATACAACAGAGGTTCCTATACAACAGACATTATTTTTTTGTCGTTTTTTATAGGTAATGGTAAGGAACCCTTCGTGCGCGAGTCTGACTCGCACTTGGCCGATTTTTAATAAAATCGAATTGTATTTTCAAACATGTATCAAAATAAAATGTCATTTAAATCGAAAGACAAATCATAAACATTAAGAAGTATTAGTAGTTATTTTGGGGTGATTTTCTTTAACGTTGATATCAAATCAACGTTAAAGAAAATCACACCCAACATAACTTTCTACCACTTTTTAATCATATTAGGAGATGAATTTCAATAAAATACAAAACACGTCATTCATCTATTCTGTTAAAGAATGTTTATGCAAAATTTGAAATAGATTGGACCAAGGTATCATGGTGTCCGATACAAACTTTGCCTCGCTTCTTCACCTCCTTAGGTGTATAATTTCGAAAAATCCTTTCTTATCGGATGCCTACGTTCCACAAAGAACATACCCTCAAAGTTTCAGGTCCCTACGATCAGCGGTTTACATCATTCGGGACATAGCATTTTATATATATGTATATAGATAGCTTATACATTTATAACATGATTAATATTTAAACCCAATTTTATATAAATTATGTCTTGGTCTTTTCGAAACACTTCAAATTATAGCCACGGCCTTTCTCGAATTGAGGAAAATTAACAAATTTTATCATGTCGATCAGGCAGGCTTTAATCGTTTCCTATGACACCTATAGGAAAGGAAGTATAGATTTCCTTTCATCTTTAACTATATTATTCATCTTTAGCATAAACAAGAACCAAATCACAAAACTATAAATATTGATAAAATCAATCATCATCATCATCATGACGAAGCGTATATTTATCTGCTGCTAGCTGTGCCAAGTACAACTACGCTTGCGTGAATTACTTACTTAATATAATGTACAATATTAAACCTTTGAATAATAACACATAGAAACCTATTCCACCCACAAAATTTGTGCCACTAAATTAGTGCTAAAAATGTCACCCTACGCCAGCCCGTTCCGTAGGTCATTGTGTTCTATTTTATAGTATGGTGCGTGTATACTCGTGTAATCGCTTGTACACTAACAGGATTTTCATCATCATCATCATCATCATCACAGCCCATAAATGTCCCACTGTTGGGCTCGGGCCTCCTCCGTAATGGGAGGGAAATTAACCTACTATACCGCGCTGCTCAGGCGTGTTGGTATAGGGTTTTATTTCGAGTTTTCTTTCTCTCGCATAGATGTTAGGTGCATTTTATATCCCTTAGTCATCTCGTACGATCACCCACGGGTAAGATATGGGGTAGTGAATAGTATTCTTACTCCGTCACCACACGAAAAGGATTTTTGGCTTCACTTTTTTAAACACTTAAAGTACCGAACTATCCTTCTATGTGTTTTTATTCTAAGGTAATGGCATTATTTAATATGAATACTTCATTGGCAATAGTATTAACGTTAATAATATCTATAATAGCAATCACAATACTTGTTATCTCAATAGTTATCATGACAATAGTTATCACGAAGAACATTGAACAGCGACTGTTATTATTATACCAGATTGGTGATATTTATAGACACTACCTACTCTGTTCTTATTCATCGTCGCATTATATTTAGCCTTTTTCTTTTAAAAACAGTTTGTGGTACGGTCACATTTCGCTCTAATCGTCCGATGCGGCGGAAGATACGACATACCTCCGTTTTGCCATTTGAACTAATCATGGTACTGATGCGGGCTTTGATATATCATCATGTCATCTCAGCTTATATATGTCCCACTGTTGGGCTCGGTCCTTCTCTAAAATGGCAGGGAAATTTACTTATTACTTACTATATCACGCTGGTCAGTCGTGTTGGTATAAGGTTTGGTTTTGAGTTTTCCTTCTCTTATCTCTTCGATATCTATAGCTAGTTTATAGCTTAAAACCTTTCTTGAAAAACAGATTATATGACAATATTATAGGATTATTGGAATCAAGTTGTTAGTTCCTGAAATTAGTTCGTTCAAATACAATAAAACAATTCAACTTTATAACATTAATATAGAAATAATAAATTACATTATTGATGCATGTGTGAGCTATAGATACTTATCTTTATATAATATATATTATATTTATGTACTCATCATTTTTGTGAGTTCGAAGCAATGTTCAAGTATGAGTAATTATCAAACTTGCCGTGCAACTTCTTATCGTAAGATCAAAGGTTTATAATATTAAAAAAAATATATCTAAAAACAAAATATAATTACTAGAGTTAGTATATAAATAATATGACGCCATAGATGGCAAGGTTAACGATTGTGGTCTGAATTTATTAACGTGTATGTGATATGATGAAATGGATGAACGCTAGCAAATATTTATGCATATACTATAACTAGTGGACTGAACAGACGTGGTACTTGACTTGAGTTGAAAAACATTGAATTAAGGAAACTTGTTTGATAATTGCCTTTATATACTTCTAACTTGTTTTACTGATATCTACCCTGCAAGGGATATGGCGTGATGATATGTATGTATGTATCAGATTTCAAAAAAACAAAGATTAAATGTTGCTTCAATCTGTATTTATAAAAACAACGGAAAAATACATTTAGTAGTTATGGAAATTAACGTGTACATACACACACAAAGGCATACGACAAATATTGAACAAAGAAAGTTAAGGACAGTTTATAAAAATCTTTGTTGTGTTCTGGTATACTTTTCTTATGACTCATGCTTCTTTTTGATAAATTTATTAAATATACATGACTGAAAGCATTAGATGCCTTAATACATACCAGCTTCTGCCCGCGGCTACGCCCGCGTAAAAGGCTATTTTTCTAAAGTTGAACTATTATCGCAAGGGGACTACCGGGATAAAAGTATCCTATATGTTATTCTAGGAAATGCTTGCAAAGGAAACATAAGTGATTTTACTGCGATAAAAAAAAATTGGAAAATATAGAAAATAACAAAATAAATTTTATAGCTAACTTATTTATATATAATTAAAATATAAGATGAGATATCATAAAAAATTATGACAAAAAGCTGATCGCAGGAGACAGCATTTTTGTATTTAGCCAACTATGCGTCTGAGCTGCGAGGCATGGCACCTCGCAGAGCTACTGACAGCAGCCGGTTAACGTAATGCCTTTTTTATTTATATCTAATCAAAAGTAAAAAAAAAAATGTTTCGTCAATCTAGCTTCTGAAATAACCAATTTCCATATGACAATGCTTATAGACAGAAAAAGAATGACCAGTTTGATCTAAGAGGAATACTTTAAGGAAAAATCTTACTTTATTTATATTTTCTTTAAACAAAGTAAGAAAGAAATTATTTATTGAGTGACAGAAGCCAGAAAACACACATGATATAAATAAATTATACAAATTGAAAATAAAATAAATACAAGAGTATATAGGACATTTAATTAGAAAAGAGAAATAAGAATAAACAGAAAGATTAAATAAAAGATATTAAATTAATTATTTTATATAATTTTTAAGATGTGTCTGCCTCGCGACTGTACTAAAAAAATCTCGCTCAGAGTTTGCTGGACAGAATGCTGGCCATGGTTTTTAGTAGAGATGTCACGAATATTCGGCTACTATTCGGTATTCGGCCTATTCGGCCACTTTTTTTGGTATTCGGTCTTCGGCCGAATATTATGCATTATTCGGCCGAATACCGAATAGCAAATCATAAAAAAGACATCATATTACTCAAGATTATATGTATTCATCACCAAATTACAATACTTTTAGTAAGTAAAATTGATCAGTGGTAAGTTGTGATGGGTAAAAACAAGCTGTTCAGTATTTGTTGGTAGCAAACGATTACGCTTTTCGTCGTAAATGATACCAGCTTCAGATAATAACCTCTCACTATACACGCTACTTCCGGGAGAAGAAAGATAAACTTTAGCGAATTTCGAGAGGTTTGGGTATTGTTTTAAGAGATGTCACGAATATTCGGCTACTATTCGGTATTCGGCCTATTCGGCCACTTTTTTTGGTATTCGGTATTCGGCCGAATATTATGCATTATTCGGCCGAATACCGAATAGCAAATCATAAAAAAGACACATCATATTACTCAAGATTATATGTATTCAGCACCAAATTACAATACTTTTAGTAAGTAAAATTGATCAGTGGTAAGTTGTGATGGGTAAAAACAAGCTGTTCAGTATTTGTTGGTAGCAAACGATTACGCTTTTCGTCGTAAATGATACCAGCTTCAGATAATAACCTCTCACTATACACGCTACTTCCGGGAGAAGAAAGATAAACTTTAGCAAATTTCGAGAGGTTTGGGTATTGTTTTTCGAGGGCGCTGCAGTGCCATTGTTTACATCGGCTCTGTGTTTATAGTGATCTCAAATTAAAATAAGTGCATTATACATAGTGGAAAGGACTAAAAAGTGAAGAGATTTAAGCAATTTGCATCATAAATTGTGGACAACACCCAGTGTTCAGTGAAAACCAATATAAACAGTGAAAATAAGTCGGAAATGAACTATCAAGACTATGTGTTTTTTCGAGTATTTAACTGAACTTTTACGACAAAAAGTGTAATATTATTAAAAATCTGAACTAAAGTGCGATATATCTCAACTACGGGGATTCACTACAAAAATCGGTGATATAATAACCAAACTCTGTGAAGTGACTTGCAAAAAAGGTCTATTTACGCAAAGACACTAGCGACATCTCTCGAAAAAGTTGCGTACTACAACGAGAAACGCAATACATCTTCGATCTATCTAGTTAAGAGTTTGTCACGTACCGTAGTAGTTCCGCACATTACCAAGAGAGGGCTCCACCAGTATAAAAATCAACTTCGCATACAAATTGAATTTCAACTAACAGCCTGAAAATCTATGAAAATGGATGAAATTATGCACGAGCTCCGTAGAATTAGAAGAGATTTAGACGAACAAAGAAACACCATCGAAAAAAGCGCTGACAAGGTTACGGAACGAGTCATACAAAATATAAACACCATCTTGGAGGAAAAGTTCAAACTACTAAATGAAAAATACGAAAACCTGAACGAAAAGCTTGAGAACCAAGGAAAACGTCTGTACTATCTAGAAAAACAGGCGAGAAAAAATAACGTCGTCTTTTTCGGATTAAGGGAAACGGAGACATCGTACTCAAACTTGGAAAGCAATATGGTTAATTTTATTCAAGAACATTTTCCCGTCGTAGTGGACCGCCGAGATATCCAAGAAGTGAAGAGAATAGGCAAGAAAGGAGAAAAGCCTCGTCCAATAATAGTCACTTTCACGACACTCGGTACGAAAATTAGCCTATTCAAAAATAAAAAGACACTAAAAGACACTGGATACTACATATCGGAAGATTACCCACAAGATATTTTAGAGAAGAGGAAAATCCTCCAAGAACAAGCAAAGATAGAGAGAGAGAAAGGATTCCATGTGCAAATAAAGTACGACAAACTCGTGATAAAAGAAAAAATAACAACCAGTACCAACAAGAGAATGCTATCAATATCACCCGAAATAACAACAAACAAGCAAGCCGAAAAAAACACACAGGCCAGTAAGAAAAATAAAACTCGATCACCCGTACGAAGAACTTCTAGCCTGTCGGAAGGAATTCTAAAACCTAGCATGATGAACTACTTGATCAACTCGAAGACAGGGAAATCATCGTATCCACAAGACAACATTTAGCAATTACCGCCCCCCTCTCGAAACGCCAAAATACAGAAACCTATATTAAAACCTACTATCAATCTTCCAAGCCGGTTGGTCAGCGAGGAAGAGTACGACCAATACCCTCCAAGGAAACAAACAGAAATATCAAAAATATCAACAACATATAATAGCACTGCCATTACCACAACTACAACAAACAAGCTCTATATTTTAACATACAATGTCAAAACACTTTCTACATACGAACGCCTAATAGAATTGCAAGAGTCTCTATCAGACATCAAATATGATATTATCGGACTAGCTGAGACAAGGCGTATGGGAAACAAAATAGAACAGTACGACAACTTTATATTGTGTCACACAGGACAAACACCTGGCCTGTATGGCGTAGGCTTTATAATAAAATTATGCTATAAAAATAACATTGAAAGCTACACCGGTCTTACAGAAAGAGTCGCCATTCTGAATATGATATTCGAAAACACTAGGCTATCAATCATTCAGGTCTACGCCCCCACAGAAAAATCAACAGAAGACGAAATCGACAGCTTCTACTGTACACTTAATAAAGCAATCAAAATATCCTATAAAAACTATATAGTCATGGGAGACTGGAATGCAAAGATTGGAATCCCAAAAAAAGAAGAATATTTAGTCATGAAAACAAACGGATACGGCGAAAGAAACAATAGGGGACAGAGACTGATAGATTTTGCTATTGAAAACAAGTTATCGATTTTAAATACATTTTTTAAGAAAAATACTAAAAATAGATGGACCTGGTTATCCCCAGATAAAAAATACAAAAACGAAATTGATCTTATTTTATCAAACTGCCCTTACATATTCCAAAACATAGAAGTTCTAAATATCAACTACCCCACAGACCACAGACCAGTCAGAGCAACAGTTACAGTTACATGCACAAAATTAAAGAAAAGCCGGACTAAATACAGTAATCACCAAACGAAAATCATTACCAACGAAGAGGATACTCTGAAATTCAACGAAATCATAAGTAATTCGCATAATTTGATTGTCAACAAATCTGTCCAAAACTCTTATGACCAAATAATTGAAACCATAACCAAAGCCCTGCAAGCAATCAAAAAGGAAAATAATAAAGGAAAACCTCATAAAATTCTGTCCGAGCGTACACTTCGACTAATGGACAGACGTAGAGAACTCCAGAAGACAAAAAATAAACCTAGAGCCATGAAAAACGAGATCTCAGCCCTTTATAAACTCATAAGCAAGTATATAAAGAAAGATTATACAAATCACAGACACCAAACTATCGAAAAACATATAAATCAAACGGGAGGCACAAGGAAAGCCTTCAAAGAGCTGCGAACTAATAAAACTTGGATTGAAGGATTAAAGGAGGGAGAAAAAATATGCAAAAACCGTATTGACATCATCACAGTGGCAACAAACTTCTACCAGAAACTCTACAGCTCTAAAGACATAACAAGTACCAGTGATAGAGGGCAATATCCGAGCAACAACAACAGCGGCTCTTATGTACCAAAGATTGAAATAAGAGAAGTGACGAGAGCAATTAAAGCTCTTAAAACCGAAAAAAGCCCAGGTTCTGACGGCATCACAAATGAAGTACTAAAAACAGGTTCATTAACTCTTGCCGCCAGTTTGACCGATTTTTTCAATCTAGTTATTGACAGCGGAGAGACACCTACACAATGGTCTGAATCGGATATTATTCTTATATACAAGAAAGGGGACCCAATGGATATAGGCAACTACAGGCCAATAAGCCTACTGCCGACCATCTATAAGCTTTTCTCATCGATACTAAACAAAAGAATAAACTCTACACTAGAAACTCACCAACCTATCGAACAAGCCGGATTTAGAAAAGGGTACTCTACGATTGATCACATCCACACAATAGAACTCCTTATTGAAAAATACCGAGAGAAAAATAGACCACTCTACATTGCTTATATTGACTACCAAAAAGCATTCGACTGCGTATCACACGAAAGCATATGGGAAACTCTAACAACACAAGGGGTAGAAAAAGAGTACACACATATCATAAAGAGCATTTATAAAAACAGCAAGAGTCGAGTGAAACTAGAGACAGCTGGGCCCTGGTTTCCGGTCAGAAGAGGAGCCAAACAGGGCGACCCTCTCTCGCCTCTGCTGTTTATAGCAACACTAGAGTCAATCATCAGCAAACTCAACTGGAAAGATCGGGGTATAAAAATCGAAGAAACTTACCTGAGTCACCTAAGATTTGCCGACGATGTGGTGCTCTTATCAGAAACAGCAACAGATATTCAATACATGCTAGAGACACTCAATCACGCTAGCAAACTTGTAGGCCTGGAAATGAACCTCTCAAAAACAGTGATGATGACTAACAGCAGACAAAAAACAATATATGTTGGGAGCGAAAGTCTCAAGTATACAGACAAATACATATATCTAGGCAAACAAATTAGCTTTGACCAGAGAAGTAACGATTTCGAAGTAGAGCGCAGAACACAATTAACTTGGAACAAATATTGGGGTCTCAAAGAAATATTTAAAAGCAACATGCCAATCAAAATAAAAACAAAAGTACTGAATTCATGCCTTATACCGTGCCTAACATATGCTTCCCAAACTTGGAAGTTTAATAACAGAATAAAAAACAAAATAATTTCATGCCAAAGAGGGATAGAACGCAGTATGACAAACATTAAAAAAATACACAAAATAAGGCACACAAAAATAAGACAGATCACCAAGGCAAGAGACGCATTGGTACACGCCCAGTCATTGAAATGGAAATGGGCCGGTCATGTGGCACGACTACAAGACCAGAGATGGACTAAAAGGGTGACCACATGGGCAGGCCCGCCAGGCAAAAGAAAGAGAGGCAGACCTGTAGCGAGCTGGGAAGTTGAAGTCAAGAAAATAGCCGGACAAAATTGGATTCAAGTAGCTCAATCTAGAGAAAATTGGCAATCCTTGGAGGAGGCCTTCACCTGCAGAGGGGTTCTAGCAGAAAACGAAACTTTATAAAATAAAATTTATTCTTTAAGATAACTAGGATTAAGTAAAATATACACTAACAACTAATTATAAACTTCAAAACTCACTAAATAATAATTTAAACCGTATATTAAGAAATGCTCTGTACATTACTTTGCTTAGAAATAAAAGGCTTTTTATTTTTTTATTTTTATTTTTATTTTATTTTATTTACATGTTATTCTAGGAAATGCTTGCAAAGGAAACATAAGTGATTTTACTGCGATAAAAAAAATTGGAAAATATAGAAAATAACAAAATAAATTTTATAGCTAACTTATTTATATATAATTAAAATATAAGATGAGATATCATAAAAAATTATGACAAAAAGCTGATCGCAGGAGACAGCATTTTTGTATTTAGCCAACTATGCGTCTGAGCTGCGAGGCATGGCACCTCGCAGAGCTACTGACAGCAGCCGGTTAACGTAATGCCTTTTTTATTTATATCTAATCAAAAGTAAAAAAAAAAATGTTTCGTCAATCTAGCTTCTGAAATAACCAATTTCCATATGACAATGCTTATAGACAGAAAAAGAATGACCAGTTTGATCTAAGAGGAATACTTTAAGGAAAAATCTTACTTTATTTATATTTTCTTTAAACAAAGTAAGAAAGAAATTATTTATTGAGTGACAGAAGCCAGAAAACACACATGATATAAATAAATTATACAAATTGAAAATAAAATAAATACAAGAGTATATAGGACATTTAATTAGAAAAGAGAAATAAGAATAAACAGAAAGATTAAATAAAAGATATTAAATTAATTATTTTATATAATTTTTAAGATGTGTCTGCCTCGCGACTGTACTAAAAAAATCTCGCTCAGAGTTTGCTAGACAGAATGCTGGCCATGGTTTTTAGTAGAGATGTCACGAATATTCGGCTACTATTCGGTATTCGGCCTATTCGGCCACTTTTTTTGGTATTCGGTATTCGGCCGAATATTATGCATTATTCGGCCGAATACCGAATAGCAAATCAT
Source organism: Lymantria monacha (assembly GCA_905163515.2). NCBI lineage: Eukaryota > Metazoa > Arthropoda > Insecta > Lepidoptera > Erebidae > Lymantria > Lymantria monacha. The sequence continues at coordinate 29,995,234 of LR991098.1, forward strand.
AAAAAAGACATCATATTACTCAAGATTATATGTATTCATCACCAAATTACAATACTTTTAGTAAGTAAAATTGATCAGTGGTAAGTTGTGATGGGTAAAAACAAGCTGTTCAGTATTTGTTGGTAGCAAACGATTGCGCTTTTCGTCGTAAATGATACCAGCTTCAGATAATAACCTCTCACTATACACGCTACTTCCGGGAGAAGAAAGATAAACTTTAGCGAATTTCGAGAGGTTTGGGTATTGTTTTTAGAGATGTCACGAATATTCGGCTACTATTCGGTATTCGGCCTATTCGGCCACTTTTTTTGGTATTCGGTATTCGGCCGAATATTATGCATTATTCGGCCGAATACCGAATAGCAAATCATAAAAAAGACACATCATATTACTCAAGATTATATGTATTCAGCACCAAATTACAATACTTTTAGTAAGTAAAATTGATCAGTGGTAAGTTGTGATGGGTAAAAACAAGCTGTTCAGTATTTGTTGGTAGCAAACGATTACGCTTTTCGTCGTAAATGATACCAGCTTCAGATAATAACCTCTCACTATACACGCTACTTCCGGGAGAAGAAAGATAAACTTTAGCAAATTTCGAGAGGTTTGGGTATTGTTTTTCGTTTGCTGACCACCACTTGTAAAGATCAGCTTTCCGATCTAGGCGAATTGTTTTCATATAAATATCCAACTCATTTGCCACAGGATTCTTCTTCACGTCCTCCTCATCATTACCACTTCGTATATTATCTGTAGCGACTTCCTCAAAGCAGTTCCAGAAGCTGTCGTGTATTTCTTCTTTCGTTTCTTCTCTTACGAAGTGGAGAAGAATCGTCATCAGTTTATTATTTTCACTACATATCTCATAATATACCCATATGGGCGATTTTTTATTAACTGATGTCATTTTATAATTTTTTTAACGAAAAACTATTGAGAAAGACTTAACGAACGTATTTTTTATAATGATCTAACAAAGTGTGCCGTGACATGATTTACTCGCAACTGAATGAAACAAAAAGTCAAATAAATACCCACCCGCGCTCCCGTATGCACCGCAACGAAGAAGACAGGTTGCGACTTGTCTTATTCTAAGAAGACAGGTTGCGACTTGTCTTATTCTAAGAAGATAGGTTGCGACTTGTCTTATTCTTGTTTACGCGCTCGACAAGCGTGTATTTTGCACCGAATGTTCGGCGGCCGAATATTCGGCGCTTCGGCCGACAGTGTTGCCGAATATTCGGTATTCGACCAAATCATTATTCGTGGCAACTCTAGTTTTTAGCGTTTTTAGCTTTTTTCGTGGATCATAATGGGTATGATCCATGAATATGAAACATATGATTAACCTAATATTAAGTTTAATGATATGCCGTAGCATGATCAGAATAGCAATAAATGATTTATCTAATGCAATTTTGATTAATTTCATTCATCTCAATTGTACTCGCCGAAATGTAAATAATATTTATAAATTATAAATATTATTAGGCAATCACCATACAATAGATATAAACAAATTGAACCTTACTAACTTTTTTGATTTGAAACTTGACCGGTACCTCAAGCAAGATAATAAGCAAATAAAAATATGTAGTCTCCGTCTTTCACTCTAAGAATCAATCTTAGAGTCTGTGTGTATATTATTATTGATAATATCAACCTTTGATAACGCACCTCAAATACCGTATAACGTAGTTACATAAAAAAAATAAAAGTAATTTATTATGACACAACAGACCGGTCCCGACGGGCAGCCCAGCGCGGGCGCATTCGTCGATCGTATCAACAGAAGAAACTACGCGTTGAAAGTAACTTTACCAAGTTAATTTCACTCATAGTGCATAATAAACTGTATTAAAAATAATTTAAAAGTGATTTTTCCGTGTGTAGTACAGTTTTATTTGTAATATATAAAGTCAAAGGCGTTGAGGAAATCTGAAAGTAAGTAGGCTAAATAGTTACGAGACGATCTATGAATGACAATGACTGTGAATGATCTATGAGTTTAGTTTGTATTATTTTGTTTCTTGTTGCTATGTGATAAGGTTGATTATTGTGTTACTGTAGTTAATTCAAAGGTCAATGTTAGTTGGAATGTGAATGTCGTTAGTAATGAAAGGTGAACGAAGATGTCATTATCATTTGGTACAATGGTAGCTTTACAGAGCACGTGTTCTTTATTTCTTTTATTAATTTTTAAATGTGATGACGGATTTAAATTACAATCTGTCACTAGTCCTTGCTTTCTTATAAGTATCGTAAAAACTCACTGAGGCATGGTCAAGTGATTGGGCAGCGCCAGTACCTACTCTAAACGGTCGCTTATAAAATCAACTGCATTTACTAAATAATGGTGATGTTGAAGACATTATTATCTCTTGTCTACACGTCAAACAGATGTAAACAAGCTGATGAATGGATGATTTCTTTTTTGCTTTAATTTAATTCTATTACATATATGCATGTTTATTATTACAGTATGGAAATTGGTCGTCTTGCTGTGTGGTGACGGCTATAAATACTACCAAATCTTACATTACTTGATGGTGTAGTAAAAGACGACAAAAAGTTTTACATCGACCTAGATCAACTGCATCTGATGTCGTCTGGTCGATAATTAAATTCCCAAGTAGGGTTGAAGTCATGCAAGCGGCCAGTCATAAAACTATTACCAACATTTTTGCAATATGTATGATGTATTGAGATACGATCAGTTGGTGATGATTAGAGAAATTCTGACTTAAATTTTTCCATAAATGAAACATGTTTTCTTTCTTTAAATTACGGATTTTATCACAAAATCACTGTCTAAGTGAGAGCTGTCAAATTTCGCACCCTATTAGATACGTAATATATCACGTCTGGTCATGAATGTTATCAATACTAATTAATACAGCTAGCGGCTGTTTGTAAAATGAAATTTAATAAAAATGCATACATATGTCTTACTATAAACAAAAAAAAACAGATGCTTAATAAAATATACGTAAATAAATACCAATACCAATCTAATTTTACCGTGTAAATGAAAGAACCTATTGAAGAATTTCAAATATATTTCTACTGATATCATTTTGAAAACAAATGAATCTAAACTTTTGAAAAGAAGAAGGTTAAAGGAAAACCGTGTAATTACGATCTTAACAGAACGGTTAATTTTTTAATAATTAACGTACAAATTATATTTGCTGTTTGAACATTAGCATCGTCATCTCAGCTCATATATGTCCCACTGTTGGGCTTGAGTCTCCTCCATAGTAGGAGGGAAATTGACCTATTATACCACGCTATCCAGACGGATTGGCATAGGGTTTTGTTCTCAATCTTGTTTCGATCTTTTTAGTGCATTACTTTTTAGTAGGGTTTTATTTTTTTTTAATATTTATTTTATTTTGGACATCAAGTGACTCGGCGCATTCTTTTGCACGCCTAATAAGCGAAGCGTTGAGTTATGTTTAGCACTACGTCCAGAATGGCACCAAATTTCAAAGTATTTTCTTCCTTCATTTTCATTTCAGGCATTGACTAATAGTAAATGATAAATAATATGAAAATTATGAGGCGTGCACTTTTGGATTTTCCTAATTATTCTAAATTTCATGTGATATCACAAGATCCCATACAAATATGACTCATCTTACAAATCTTTTTAAACCAATTTATTAATTCCTCTTTATTTATATATTTGTAATCCTCTTTTAATTGCCTTTATTTTAATACCTTACTCAATAAGTTTTGTTTTTTTTGTAATTAAAATATTACCTACTACATATTTCGCGCCAAAACTAAGCATTTTGTGTTTTTTTTTTTTTTCAAAAGCCGATCTACAGACAGTTGGGGTTTAAGAGGCATATTGCTTCCCTTTGGCTGCTTTTACGATCACCCACGGATAAAGAGGGTGGTAAATTGTATTCTTACTCCGTCACCACACGATAAAGCTTGGTAATATTCGTAGCAACTCACAGCATATGTTAAAATAAAATAAAAACCGCTGGGGTCCCGGAGAGGGGAGACCTCCATCCGGATGTACCGGTGATCCGACAGGGTCTCCGCCTCCTCCAGGACACGCCAGTTCCTCACTCGTGGTGCGACAGCGGGACAAGTCCACTATCGACCCGCCCTGCTGTCGCACACACGTGTTCACTGAGCCTCTGTTTAGGACACAGAGGCCCAGTGACGCCGCCCACTCCACGATCGCCCGCCCGTGATCGTCCGTCATCGGGGACCCCCACGCCATGGATTTGGCGTTGAAGTCCCCCAGGACCAGCACGAGGCCCGGTGCCAGTCGCCGTATCGAAGCCTCCAAGGTGGTGAGGCAGGCCCCGAAATCGTCCATCCTCCTATTAGGGGAGAGGTATATATATATACACTGTAGAGCGTGACCCCTCCCCAATCCGCCGCGACAAATTCCTCGCCCCTATCCAAGAGGGATAAGGACGGGAAGTGCCGCTGCGTGGAGGTGACGATTGCCGCGGTTCCGTTCCGGCTGACCACCCAATTGGGGCGATCAGGCACGACGTACGGTTCCGCGACTACGGCTGCACCGATCGACCACTCCGCCATGGATTGCAGGAGGAGATCCTGCGCATGATGAATGGTACCTAGAGCCTTAGGCCAAGGATAATATAATGTTATTCTTAAATACAATATAAAAGATATGGCTAGACGAGATCCCACATGCGGCACACAATCACGAGTTAACTACTAGAGCAGCCCTCTTCTCAACCTATATCCCTCTTAATATTGGGCATGGACGTTTTCCAATTGAAAAATTTAGGCTATTATGTCTTGTTGTAAAAATAATTTGTCATAAGTTCTTTATTTCGAGTTTTTTTGCTGATATAAAATCTACTTGCATTCTTTAATCGATTTTTAGAATATCCACGCAAAAGAAAAGTGTTTCGTCCATTATATTTCTACTCTGTCACATGGAGATTATTTAATATAATATATTATTTGTGAAAGTTTGTGTTTAATACATTTTTTTTTCTGCGTTTACACCACAACAGCTTGAATAAAATTTGACACATAAATAGCTTTAATCCTTAATCAAAATTTAAAATATTAATTTTATTTGTGAAAACTATTGATAGCGGAATAAGTACGTAAATATTCTAAACTAATCTATACACTGATATAATATATAACATATGACTAATATGAATAACTTTATACTAACATAAGAAACTCAAAAATAATTTCATCTCATTCTATTTCAATCGAATAAGACGTCAACAAACCAATTTAGCGTATTATGTTAAGTTGATAACATAAATAATTGGTACAATTTTATTGAATTAACTCACAAGATTGAACATGCTTGTTAGAGATAATAAGGCTAATGCTATAACAACCACTAGACGCATCCGCACTGTGATAAAATTAAAGCCACAAAATAATCGTTCATTATTTCGTATTCCTCATTCGTATTGCTATTATTTTCGTATTCCTCAATCGATTTTAACAGCTCTCGTAGGAATGTAAAGAGGTGATAATATATCTATAACTTAATCCTTCATCACGTTATAGGCAACATATAATGTCATTCAACATAAACAAGCTACATAGCACACACTGATAACATAATTATTTAATAACCAAATGTCTTTTTCAGATCCAACACAGAATCAAAACTTTTAAATTTGACCTCAGCAAAAAGTCCTAAGAAAATTAGATTTGTCTAACGCAATAAAAAGTCACAAATATATGAACAATATAATATGATAACAATAAAAAAAACAAAAAGAAATTTTGCAAAGAAAAGAAATTTACATAAACTGATAAAAGGAATAAACTTACAAAATTAATAATATATAAATGGATGATTTCAATCTGAATTAAAATACTTTTTAAATAATTTTTCATGAACATTGGAATTTAAAAAAAAAAATAAGGTGAACATAGAGTTAAATGAGTTACCGCATAATAATTCTGGAATTTCTCCAGCATCAGAAGGCATTCAATCGCAATTTTGTTAGAACAAGAGTCTTGAATCCAAATTACTGTTTAGAATGCTTAGACAATTATAATTTACAAGAATGATAAGTACCAAGTGGTTGGTACTATGTTCTCTAGCCCTAGCCCGCTTGGTGAGACAGCCAACAGCGCCGGTTCAACTCACCAGTGGCCTCGTAAGAGGAGTCGTGAGTCCTGATGGAGCTTTCATTCAATACTTCGGGATACCATATGCAACAGTCACGAAAAGATTTCAGGTAACACTCATTCTTATACACAACTTATATACCAATAAACGCTCACTGCTAAATCGATGCAGCTGACAGTTCCAGCCTTCAGCCGTAATTTGGACAGCTTGTTTCGGATTACTAACACAGGGTTGAAGATAATCAAAGCCTACGTAGTCGCTATTTGCTACTGGGCTTCGTTCGCTAAATGCAAAAGTTTGAAGTCCAAAGCCCTGCTGTACGCTGTGGCATGACTGTACTCCTAGTACTACTGAGATTCATGAGCGATAGTTACCACATACCCATAGCACAGGCTTTGTTCCTCTACCACTAATGAAAAAAAGAAGCTAATGTAAATTACTGAAATTTAGCATTTAATATGCTTAATTATTTATAAAATCCGATTACGAAATGAAAAATGGTGTCACAAGCGGGATTCGAACCCGCACCTATTGGGATTCCGGCTGCAAATTTCACTTCGTATTATATTTACGTCTTAAGGTGACGGTATGCTATCTACCCGACAATGTTTACACATTGTTATAGGCTTAATACTTAAAACTTTACAGTTAGAATTGTATTAAACGATGACACAACCTTGTTATTTAAATTACTGAAATTTAGCATTTAATATGCTTAATTATTTATAAAATCCGATTACGAAATGAAAAATGATGTCACAAGCGGGATTCGAACCCTGCATGAAATTAGCATGTCCTACAATTAGTCACGGTGGTGTAGTGGCAGCACGATTGGGCCGGAATCCCAATAAGCGCGGGTTCGAATCCCGCTTGTGACATCATTTTTCATTTCGTAATCGGATTTTATAGCTAATGTAAAATTACTTTTATGGATTCTATCGCGTTTGTATTTGATTTTTACATTCCCGACGCTTCGAACACTTTACAGTGATCGTGGTCACGAGGGGACTAAGGTGTCTCACGCCCAATATGTCATTGTTATTACAGAAATTTATATCTACCCTATAAGATATTAAATTTTGACCCACATTTTAATGATACAAATTCATTGCCAGTACAAAAAGAAAATGATTTATATATAAAATTTTATATTATTTATGATCTGTTATTATTAAAGCATTTAATTTATAATAATTATTATTGTGGCAATTTACAAATTTTAGCAAAAAAAAATATTTCTAATGTGTAACACTCGCGTAAACATCAGAAAGCATTAGGCAAATGTATTTATTGTTTGCGACGTGATTTAAGAATTAAGTGAAATAAGAATACAAAGAGGAGCATTCCTTCCTATCACATTGTACCATAAAAACCCGAACTTACTTGTTTCCATCAGTTTATTCTTTGCAATACTGCAATAGATACCTCTGGTATTTCTAAAATCCATTAGTGGCAATAACTACTTAATATCATGCACTTCTAGTTTGTGTGCCATGCGCAATAAATAATACTGTTCAGAAGGAGCCACCTTCACTACTATTCTACGCTGGCCGAACGATTTCGCAAGTATTGCTTGCAAGCTGGAAAGTTTCTACTTCCTGACTCCCCTAGCAGAATAAATTATCAACCTATCTCACAACATTCCATTAGATTTTTTTTAAATATTTGAGCCACATGAGGGATCATCTGATTATCCTAGGAAGGTCCATGTTCAACAATGGATAAATATTAATAATTTATCGCCTATTACATTGTTACCAATTCGGGTTTGTTAAACTGTTACATGTTTCACGTCTCAATTCACACATGCTCTAATTATTTTAAGCTGATTACGAGCTCCTTACATATCTACTACGCCGATAGCAAATCGTTTTACGTAAACCGTATACTGGTTATTTAATAAATACTTCACAGTCTTCCAGAGTATGAGCATAATTGAGATGAAAGTAATTAATAGGGTCGACACGATTGCAGTATTTCCACTGTATCATTTATAAGGTATCTTTTCCACTGTATCTTATATACATTCATCCATCAGCTATCAGCGTTCTAGGTAGCGTAGCTATTATTCAAGTTTACTGGATATAAACCTGACCACGAAGAGTGGATAATGTCATAATCACCACGTTTAGTAAACGGGTTAGAGATGGCAGTTTGTGGTATAAATTTCTCATGTGACTGCTCCTGACTCTTCTAATACTTCCATTACTAACTTCTACGATATTCACGGTAAAAGTAAGAGGTATTGACAATATATTCTTAATCTGTTACAAGTAGAGTAATATTGCCAATAATTTCTGTTTCTTATTTGGTAGGTTGGCTTAATATATCTTGACACTTATTCCGACTATTCAAAGTAACAGCTGAGCAACTGTAGGCATCTAACCGACCAAGAATAAAATATATATTATGTGATGTCATTTTAGTCACCTTTTGACATACCTGTATTAATGGTAAAAATTGGCTATGGGAACATCATGGGAGTTGGCAGGCATCTTTTCCTGGTAGATTCATAGTACCAACCGCGAATACCATTCCGGCAACTTAGCGGATTATAGTGTTATTACTTTTTCGTAAATAGAATATGTCTGAGTGTGGACATCAATTGACTAATAATAGTCTTTATTGATTTTTTAACAGATAGACAAGTGTGTATGCATACTTTCTTTAAAACGTACATCTGTTTATTTTTCAGGATCCAAAACCTTATCCAAAATGGAAAGGTATCTATGATGCATACGACGAACATATCAGATGCATACAAAGGTTCACAAGCACCAAGGTAATGGGCATCGAAGACTGTCTGATCCTCAACGTCTATACACCTAACGTTCTAAAAAGACCTGATCACCTGTTGCCAGTTATGGTGTTTATACACGGAGGTGGTTATAGAGACGGCTCGGCGTCACCTTTTTTATATGGTCCTAAACATCTTATACAAAATGATGTTTTACTTGTAACCTTCAACTATAGATTAGAAATTATAGGTTTCTTATGTCTGGGCATAGAAGAGGCTCCAGGGAATGCAGGTCTTAAGGACCAAGTAGAAGCTCTAAAGTGGGTTCAAAATAATATCAAAGCATTTGGTGGTGATCCAGAAAAAGTAACTATATTTGGCGAAAGCGCTGGCGCTGCATCTGTTGTATATCATTTACTTTCTCCAATGTCTAAAGAATTATTTGCGCGTGCTATCTTGCAGAGTGGTTCTGCCATGTCTCCTTGGGCTATTCAATACGAACCTTTACAGATAGCTAGCCAATTAGCTAAGCAATTGGGATACAACACTAAAGACCCTCATGAAATTTATAAGATATTTAACAATATAACTGCGGCAAGTTTGCTTAAAGCTCGTGTACCTAGAAAGAAAGGAGATATTGTATTATCAGAAAATATTTTTGTGCCGTGTATTGAGAAAAGTATACCTGGAGTTGACCACTTTCTAACTGATAATCCTTACACTTTGTTATCTACAGGAAAATATCAGAAAGTGCCAGTTATTTATGGCTTTAATAGCGCTGAAGGTCATATGTTTGTTGGAAAGGAAAATGAAACAACTCTAATGAATATGGATTTTTATAATGCGTTACCACGAGACTTGGTATTTCCATCTGATGAAGTAAGAAGATCAATTGCTAAAGCAGTAGACGATGTGTATATGGATGGAGAGAAAGTTTCAAATAAAACATTAATAAAATTATCAAAATTTGAAGGAGATTCTAGTATCACATATCCCACAACAGCAACGATAGATTTGCTTCTTAAGACATCGGATAAACCAGTCTATATTTATAAATTTAGTTACGATGGCATGCTGAATTTTGCCAAATTGTATTATGGTTACCGTAACGCGCCTGGAGCAACACATGCCGATGAAATTTTTTACATTTTTAATACTAAAATACTAATGAAGTTAAATATTGAACAAAATTTCTCAAGAAATTTAACTGAACTATGGACTAATTTTGCTAAATTCGGGTGAGTATATTATATAATAGTAATTCTATTTCAACCATTTAAAAGCTTGTGAAAAGACGAAAACAGACAATTAAAAAAAAATTACCCCTTTTTTTGCAGGCTGTCTAGACACATACCATTCCGTCGGGAACGACGGAAGGGCAGCGTGTGGCTCCATAACCCACCGTATTCCCTATTCATCACTATTAAGCCAGTCATTGGTATCCTTAGCATCCGTGACCAGTCCGGCGGTTTACCCTTTAGGGTACTAACCCCTGCCGATGCAACGGCTTGCTGCCGGGGCCGCACTCACGCGGTCAGCCTCTCTGTGGGTGACGGACTTTTCCAGTCTAGTCACCCGCCGTCTAATCTGATCTCTAGTTAAATCTGGATGATAGCCTGATGATCAATTAACAGTAAACTGTAGAATAAAATTTTGATGTACGTACATACATTTATGACAATATACCCATAAATGCATGTCTGCTAAATAGTAGCCTATTAACATCTACCGTAGAATATAGGCCTACGCTCGCTTAACAGGTGGATTGGCAGTTATAATTGATGTTCTGATTAAGTGAATGCTGTCGCACATTCCCTACTGCTTCTGCCATCTATGTAATGAAAACTCTGGTGGCAGTATTTAAACCTTGCATTATCTCATTTATTACAGTGATCCTACTCCGGCGACAAGAACTCCAACCTTGCCAAAATGGGAACGAGCTAATCCTCAAGACCCACGTATGCTAGTCATAGATAAAGAATTTTCAACAGCGTCGCTGTGGGATGAAGATAATATGAGGTTTTGGAACGAAACCTACTCTAAGTATAGAAGAAAAAAGTAGGGCGCAATAATATCATCATCTTATTGCACTTACTCCAACGCTTATGAAGTTTCCAGATCTAAATAAATGAGCTTTGGATAAGTTTTAGAAACAACGTCCTATCTGAATTCATATGTCCTTAAGCAAAGCTACGATTTTAATATAAAAGAATAATGTTTTATTACAAGATAATGTGCAAATAAAGCTTATGGACTTGGCAAACCTATACTATCACGAGTCCAGAGAAACCGTCTTTGCAAAGTTTCATTTATTTAATCGAGAACGAGGACAAGATTAACTTATACTTCTTCTAGAAACTCAATACAGCAGTTGAAATTAAAAAAATTCAATTAATTCTTTGTCGTTTATTTTTAGTAATAATTATAATACATCATCTCAAAGTTCTGCTAGATAAATCAGTTAAGGAATTAAGAAAAGAATAATTAATTAAGCATATTAAATGCTAAAATTTCAGTAATTTAAAATAACAAGGTTGTGTCATCGTTTAATACAATTCTAACTGCAAAGTTTGAAGTATTAAGCCTATAACAATGTGTAAACATTTTCAGGTAGATGGGCATACCGTCACCTTAAGACGTAAATATGTTACGAAGCGAAATTTGCATGTCCTACAATAAGTCACGGTGGTGTAGTGGCAGCACGATTGGGCCGGAATCCCAATAGGCGCGGGTTCGAATCCCGCTTGTGACATCATTTTTCGCTTCTTAATCGGGTTTTATAAAATAATTAAGCATATTAAATGCTAAAATTTCAGTAATTTAAAAGAATAGGCATCGGCAATCTCTAGAAAATCAGATCACTGCCAATCATGTCGAATACGGCATTAGCACTTCGAGGAGGGAAATGTTCAACATTACGATGAGCTAATTGATGGTTATATGTAGTAAAAGAGCGGACACTGACGTTTTAATTATCCTCTATTCTTCATACGCACTCGAATAGCCTTGAACAACGCAATCGAATAGCCTTGAACTTGAAACCGGCTAAGTTCTTAAACAGGTCTGTGATGGTCGCGGTCCAATCCGGTGTTTATTGTATTCATTTGAAGACTTCTTCTTCTTCTTCCTTGCCTTGTTCCATTATTTGGGGTCAGCCCTCCTCGTTTTTAGGCGCCAGGACGTTCTATTATGTGTTGTCTGCGCATTTAATTGAACCCATTCCAGATCTCTGAAAACAGTTGTCCACCAGGTGGCCAAGGGTCGCCTTTTACTTTTCTCCTTTTCTGGAATGACCAGAGCATTTTAAACGGCGTATGTATTGTCCTTCCTCAAAACATGTCTGAGCCACCTCATACGGCTTGCAACCATTTTTTCTTCATTAGAAGCTACTTTGACAAAACCTCTGATGCGCTCATTTTGCACTTTATCGAGTCTCGTCACTCTCGCTGCCCATCGCAGCATCTTCATTTCATTCACATGCATTTTTACTCATGCACTTTTTTGACAGCACAACACTCAGAGCCATATAACATGACAGGTCTAACTGCAGTTTTATAGATCTTACCCTTAAGCTGCATTGGCATTCGTTTTTCACAGAGGGCTTCGCTGCGTTTATTCTATGGGTTACATCTGTGCCTATATCTGCATCAACAGTTAACATTGACTCAAGATATTTAAATTGGTCGACTTTGTGTAGCGGTTGTCAATACATATTTGTGAATAAAAAGTAAGACTGGTTGCTGAAGCTGCATTGTAGGTATTTGGTCTTACTTCGACTGATGCGTAGTCCCTTATTCTCAAACGCTTGTTGCCATCACTAGAGTGATATTTAAATTGTTTGCGCATTTGTCTATGAGAACAACATTGTCCGCGTATAGTATCGTCCATGGCAGGGGGGACTGGATGTCTTTTGTAATATAGTCTATAGACAGATTGAACAGAAACGGACTAAGCGCGGATCCCTGATGGACACCTACTTTTACTTCGAAAGTTTCACTTAGACCAGCCAAGCTTCTCACTTGGGTGTTAATGCAGTTATACATATCCTGCACCAGGGTAACGTAATATTCTAGAATTTGTTGTGCTCTTATAGCCTGCCACACTAGAATTTGAGGAATTCTATCAAAAGCTTTCTCAAGGTCTATGAACACTAAATGTAAGTCCTCTAATGTTCCCTATTACGCCTATATTTTTCTATGATAATTCTAATGGTTGGTATTGTATCTGTAGTAGATTTTCCTGGCGCAAAACCAAACTCGTGGTCAGATATTGAAATAAATTGGGCTAAACGAAGTTGTAGCACCCGTTCCCAAATTTACAGCGTGTGAGAAGTAAGTTTAATACCCCTGTAATTGCAGCAATCGCTGACATCCCCTTTATTTTTATAGAAGGGTACCAAATAACTTCAACACCAAGAACTTGGGATCTTTTTGGAGATGATGATTAAGTTGAACAATTTTGCTAGTCAGTTTACAGCAGTAGTGCCGAGCAGTTTCCACAGGTCTGCAGGAATGCAGTCCGGTCCCACCGTTTTGTGATTTTTCATTTAAAGTAGAATATTAAAATTGACAAAATGTCCTTACCCCTAGGGGGTATATACATAAATGATTGAATTTTCAATTTGTATACCTTTGTTTCTACAGTATACAATATCGCTAGACTAACAGCGCAATATATGAATGAGTTTCATAACATAAGTTAAATGCCTTGCTAGCCTTGTGTTGATACTGACCAACGCCAAAGCATCGTGAATCACGAGCGATGACGAAATACCGCATATGTTTGTAATCAACATTAAAATACATAAAAATTATAATTTTAACTTGTCTATTATTTTAATATTTTGTATATATATATATATATATATATATATATATATATATATATATATATATATATATATAGGTATATGACGGAGTAACGAGCGACAGAGACGCTCCGAAGACATCCGTATCTTCGAGGTAGTCACCTGGATCCTCCATTACAGGCGTGCGTATGTAGGAGATATGAAAATAATAATGAAAAGTCTCAATAGCACAGTTCTTTAATTACAATTAATCAAAATTAGATCACAAAGGTTTATGTTACAACTACGAACCAATGGATTTACACGGGTGCACAGTGCTGGCGACGGAGGCAGTGTGCCTGTTAGCCGGAACTCCTCCGCGGGGCTTGGAGACGAAGATGCTCGCAGGACTGTACTGGTGGGTGTCGGCAACGCGGGCAGGAGGCGGTACCGTTTTGCCCAGCGAGATGGCCACCTAGCGTGGCCACATCCGCCGTGACGTCATTGCCTATTGCTGGGCAATTCTGCTGGAGAGGCCTTAATTTAGTGTTCAGACCGTCGAGGCCTTCCGGCCAGTGCTGACGGAGTGGTTGGGTCGGTAGCACGGGGTTCTTCCGACTGGTGCAGATCTTGACGGGGCATGGTTCCTTCGGCAAGTACCTGTATATGGTCGTGAGGAGGGAGAGGATACTGTCCTGCCACCACTGCGATTGCGACGAGGACACGGCGCAGCACATGCTCGAGTTCTGTGTAGCCTGGGCGGATCAGCGCCGTGAACTTGTCGCAGTGATCGATGCCAACCTGGCGCTACCGACCGTCGCTAAGCCGATGCTCGAAAGTGTCTGGAATAGAGACGCGGTCGCGAGGCAGTTTGGAGAGGAAATCTTTTTCAGTGACGCTCCGCTGCCGGCGCCAGGGGTCGCACAGCCGCGAGTTCCAGCGCCTGATGCCGCCCTCCTTAGCAGAGACCGCGGGTGACTGAACCAGGTAATAATAGTTCGTCACCCGCAGATAGGCTGACCGCGTGAGAGCGACACACCGACAGTTAGCCATAGCGTGGACGGGATGGTACCCGAAAGAGTAACCCGTCGAGCTCGCCACGGATATCAAGGAAGCGGAACCAGTGGCTGGCCCAATGGAATATGGAGCCACGCGCCCGTCTGTCGCCCTGGACGGGACGGGTGGCGTGTGTAGCCCAGACCATAGATTAACCAAAAAAAAGGTGTACACAGTCCGATCGTGTCGTCGCAACAACAGACTGCCCGTCGTCTACTCAATCTTGCTCTCCAAATGGTTCCAGGGTGTGACCCCTCTGTCCGTGATATCTACGCAGATGTTAAATAGCAATGGGTCCTTGGAGTGATGTCCGCCGCATTGGCAGTCTGCCCTAGGATGACAAGCGACAGCTGGCGGTCTGCCCCAGGACGACCAACAACACCGCCATGGTGGTCTGCCTGAGCCGGATAAAATCCCCAGTGCCCCGGAGGAGGTCCAGCTCCAGACGACCAGCAACACTGGCGACAGCTTGAGCGAGAATCCATGGGCGTTTAAAAAGAATCATTTGTGCGTCTCGTCACGTCGAGCGTGTCGAGCGCTCGAGATGAGAATTCTGCTGCGAATGAATGTCACTTCCCGTTGACCGCAGCTGCAACACTTATAAACCCATTCACTCTCAAAAACCGCTCTCAAAAACTAGAACTACTAAATTTACTCGACTTGATTATAAAAATTGCCAACACAAAAAATAAATATACTTATATTTTGTTTCATTGCCATTAATTACCATGTCAGCCGTAACTCCTTGAATTCTCCGTCACCGGCGCAACTTTCAAACTACCTCCAATATGTTCATTTGTTATATTATCCATTCTCATCACACCACACATCCATCTCAACATTTTAATCTCTTATACATTCAGTCGTCTCTCATCCGCCGCTTTTGTCGTCCAACATGCTGATCCATAGAGTACAGCAAGTCTTACTTGCGCTTGGTATACAAGGGTACTGTTGAATATCTGAAATCTCGCATCCGTTTTCTTAATCTCCATCTTATGCAACAGCGGTAATATTAGTCTAAAGATCCGAAGTAAGATTGACCTTCACCCACTTACTTACCGGATGAAAAACAGTACAATCGAGTAAAATACATTGTTTCTGAACATATCTCAATAGCGTTGCGACAAAATTTATATTCTTGACTATAACTAATTAAAATTATAAAAAAATAATTTGTAAAGAACTTTTTTTATTATATTATAATATTTTTAATTTTAGTTAAAGGGGGGCATAGTCCGGAGCGTGCTCGTTCGTGTCCCCTGCCAGTCTAATTAGACTGCTAATCCGGCTCGATATGCGTACCGCAATGCGGGTTAGGGCGTCCCCCGGAGGCGACGCGTACCGACCCGCCCCCATCGGTACGAACATCGGCAGTTGCGGCGATGGGGGCCGCCACCCATCACGCCTTGCCCAGTCAGGCGAGTCGAGGAGAGCAGAGTGCCGGGTGGGCACGTGGAATGTAAGAGGTTGTGTGGAAGGTAAGTTGCACGAGCTGATATCCGTCATGGCGGACAAACAGCTAGACGTGCTCTGTGTAACAGAGACCAAGCGAAGGGGCAGCGACACCTGCGATCTTCCTGGTGGTGGGATGGCTCTGTGGTCTGGTGTACCACAGAGCGATCGAGCCAGCATGGGGTTAGGAGTGCTGTTGTCCTCTCGCTTGGCCTCAGGTGTGAAGGATTACGGAATGTATGATCCCAGACTTCTTTGGGTCCGTATAAAACTAGGTGTCACCAAGGTATTCATGGTTGTAGCATATGCTCCCGTAGGATCCTCGGTGGCATCAGGCGCCTAGAGAAGTTTTGGGACAATGTTAGGGAAGTTCTGGATATGGCATAAACCAGTGAACGCGTGATTGTATGCGGAGATTTGAACGGATGGGTGGGGACCAAGCGTCCCGACTATGAGGACGTACTTGGTCCATTTGGTGATAAGAGAGTGAACGACGCAGGTAGGCTCATAGCGGATGTATGCATGGAGAGAAACCTTATTGTGTCAAACACATTTTTCCAACATAAGGACATCCATATGTATACATGGAGAAGGAATGAACAGAAAAGTATAATAGATTTAATTTTGGTAGACAGTCGCCTCCGAAGCAAAATATTGGACGCAAGAGCCTACAGGGGCCCCACAGTCGATACGGACCACTATCTCGTTATTGCGAGATTTAGTGGTCTGTTCAGAAAGTGGAGGCACTGGCGAGAGCGTGTCCACTTCGGAGGGCTTGAAAGAATAAAGGTTGAAAGGTTGCAAGAAAAGTGTGTAAGAGAAAAGTATGCAGAGGGTGTCCGAGAACGGCTGACGATGGCAAGCCAGCCGCAATCGGACATTGAAGAATGCTGGAGAGTATTGAAAGAGTAGAGTATGGTAGATACAGCGAAAGAAGTATGTGGAAGTTCAAAGAAGCATAGAAAAATAAATGGTGATGCATGGTGGGATGCGGAAGTGGCAGCTTCCGTAGAGCAAAAGAAGAAAGCGTGGCTGGACTATGTCTCTTCTTTGAATCTGAATGACAGTATGACTGAACAGAAGAAAGAAATATATCGGCAATGTAAGAATGACACCAAGGCCTTAGTGAAAGAGAAACGTGATAGAGCAAGTATGAGTGCAGAAGTTAGGCTGACTAAAAACTTCTAGGGTAACACCAAGCTCTTTTGGAGGGAGGTGAAGAAGTCTCGGGGTGGTTGGTCAGCCTTCAGAATGAATAAAATAAGGTCTAAAGGTGGAGACATTCTTACACAAACACAAGACGTGTTAAGCCGATGGAGTGAATATTTTGGCGATATGTATGCGGATGCCACGGTTGGCGCCGGTGTTGCATGTGGTTTAGTAGATCAACATTCGACAACGACGTCCTCCGATGGCATCAGTATGGATGAAGTTGAATGGGCGATAAGAAGTTTGAAAAATGGTAAGGCAGCGGGCATTGATATGGTGTCTGCCGTGATGATCAAGCTTGGTGGCACCTGTGTCTGGGAGGCGTTCCTGTTGCTCCTCAATTTATGTTGGAGCTCGGGAATGGTTCCCGGGGACTGGAATAGCGCAGTCATCGTGCCTTTATTTAAAAACAAGGGTTCACGTTATGACTGCGCAAATTACAGAGCCATAAGCTTGACCAGTTTGGCAGCAAAAGTGTATGATAAAATTATTGAAAGGAGAATGAGGATGGTGTCCGATGGTTTACTGTGTGAGACACAAGGAGGTTTCAGGAGTGGAAGGGGATGCATGGATCAAGTGTTCTCTCTGCGCAACATTGTGGAGAAGCATCTGGCTCTAGGTCAGAGGGTTTTCTGCAGTTTTGTGGATCTAGAGAGAGCATTTGACACGGTTCTACGAAAGGAACTTTGGGACATTTTACCTGAGTATGGTATTAACGGTAAACTGCTACAGGCTGTGCAGTCCAGTTACATGGGCTGTAGAGCCTGTGTGCGGCTGGATGATGGAATGTCGCCTTGGTTTGACGTCAATATCGGCGTTAAGCAGGGGTGCATTCTGTCAGCCAGGCTGTTTATCATATTTCTGGATAAATGTCTCCAAAGGTTGAACGATATGAATGTGGGAGTCCAGATGGACGACTCAGTGGTCACTGCTCGGCTTTATGCAGATGATGCAGTCCTGCTGGCACAGTCAGCGACTGACCTGCAGACCCTAGTCGACACAATGACAGAAGATTGTAAGAAAAGGGGTCTACGCGTGAATGTGAGCAAAACCAAAATAATGGTCTTTGAAAGAGATGAAGCCAGAACAGATGTAAGAGTAACAATAGATAATGATGTACTAGAGCAAGTGGATGAATTTGTATATCTTGGATGTGGATTTAGCCGAGATGGAAGGTACACCACTGATATAGAGCGAAGAGTGAATGCAGGAAATAGAATGAACGGAGCGTTGGGGCAACTTCTCGGCAGCCACCACCTCAGCCAGAAGGCACGTGTAGCAATACATAACGCAGTGCTTGTCCCAACATTACTGTATGGAAGCGAGAGTTGTGTATGCAGAAAAGAGTAAAATTAATGCGGTCGAAATGCGATCTCTGCAGAAAATCTGTGGAGTTAGGCTGACCGACCGCATTCGTAACGACGACGTAAGAGAGCGAGTAGGTATGAAAGAGAGTATTGGTGTAAAGATGCGAAAGGGAATGCTCCGATGGTTCGGACATGTGGCAAGAATGCCGAACGAACGTCTGGTTAAGAAGATATACAATGCGAAAGTGGAAGGATGTAGGTACCGAGGGAGACCGAGACTAACCTACCTAGACCAGATCGGTCATGTACTGAAGGAAGGTGGAGTCAAGAGTCTCCGAAACCGGCGAGCGTGTATGAAGAGAATTATGAATGTTGAGGAAGCGAGTGAAGTATGCAGAGATAGAGTTCTCTGGCACTCTGTTCTCTCTGCCTACCCTGCAAGGGATATGGCGTGATGATATGTATGTATGTATGTATTTTAGTTAATGGCAGCCTTAATGCCTTTTTTTTGTCACAACCCTACTGATATATTCATAGACATATGTCTATGAATATTTACTGGATGGAATATGATATTTATCCGGGAGCGGGTAGACAGATGGGTGACGTTCGCTCTTACTAGGACTCCTCGACTATATAGTTAATTACATTTTTATCAATCTTGTCCTGAACACAAAGCAAGCAATAACATAGGTGGCGTTTATTTTCAATTCAATTTGTAATGAACGAAAGTACACAATATTAAAATTATAAAGAAACACATCAGCAAATATAGACAAGTACACTAAGTTGTCATTTCATGCATAAGCATTAATTAAAAAAAAATATTTGGCGCGCTCCATTTGATATAATCTGTGGTACAAAGTGCAAGTGCAGCCTATAGAGTAAAAATTGTAGGCGCGGATTGTATATGTATATAAACTATTTCTCCATTGATAAGTGCCCCTACCGCTAGTGAGACGACCTTCGTGTTGTGAAAGGTCCGTGTTTTATCAACGTTACAAAGTCGCAAGAGGTCCGCGAAGTCGACAACGTGCACCTACATTACGATAATCGACAAACTGTGTTCAACAACATTGTAATAGGAGAAATATGACAATATTTTTCACTTCATTTCAATTTGAACTATACTCTTGTGAATTCATTTATATAACAAGGTGCGGTATAAAGTGTTTATTTTGGATACGGTGTTTATGTGTGTGTTTGTGAATATTAGTTTAATGGTTTATTTATTAATTTAAATAATTTAGTTGACTCTGAAAATGGTATCTATTGGTAAGTAATCAGTTACAACGGCTAATAGATATCTGATTGCGAATTTGGATAGTCAGCATTTCGAATTATATCACACGTCTTTACGTTAAAGTTTGCAAGATAAATGTGGAGATGTAAATATACTAAGCGGCCCTTATAGCAACTGAATAACACTGTCAGAATCTCGAACGTGTTTTTTTTAATACCGGAAGTAATGTTATGGTTTATTTTTGGAACTTGTATACTCTGTTATTCGCGCACTAGGTGGACTGACGATATCGATTGATCATTAAAATCGCTGAGAAATATTCGATGCCGATAATACAGAAGCGATCTGAGTTACATTCTCGTAGAGAGAGGTGTGATGGATATCATCAGTAGTACTTCGTTCATAGTACTTCTATAGTCTCATGTTTTCATTGACTAATGAAGTCATTTTTTTATATTTTCTTTTACATTTCATAGAAGAGAAGTGAAATTAATTTTTAAGTATCAACTTTAATATGTTTTTTAATTTATTTCATTACGGATATGAAGACAATTGAAATAACTTTTCGTAATTTACTAAAGTTCAATGTTCGATGTTATTCCTTTAGAACTATTATTTTTTTTATTGCTTATTGTGGCAAACGATCGAGCGGCACACCTCATGGTAAATGTCACTGCCGCCCATGGACTTTTGCAATACCAAGGGCTATAGCTAAACCCCTGCCGACCAATACAAACCCCAAACCACCCAGTTGAGCTTCCGGCTCTCTCGCTCACCGAACTAAACGCAATAGCACATTGCCATTACTCGGACGTCGATCTTCTGCGAGAGTATGGTACTACCCCGGACGGACCGGCCTGCGGGCTGTAGACAGAGAACTATCAACAGCGTTAAAATTACTGAGCAGATTTAAATTATTATAAATCCTGATATTATATGTAATCGTGGGTATTCGTAAAAACTGTCTCAAGTGCCTTGAGAGGACCCTTATTATAGATCATGTTCGCGTTTTATAATACAAGCAAGCGACCCGTTGTCTCATCGCTGCGGTATTCGGTCGCTTTGTTACCGTATTTTAAATATCTAATAACTTCTTGGACATATATTATAAGATTTATCCAGTTTTTTGCAATGTAAGCGCATAAAAATATGTTATGTTTTTACTCCATCATATTACAAATCTTTTAAATTCTTAGCTTTTCTCTATTATAAATATGTACGTATTATACATATGATATGAACCTTGCTCTTGGATCATTCTGTCTACTAATGAAAACCATATTGCAATTCGTTGCGTATTTCAAAAGATCTAAACGCACAAACAACGGCGGTGACTTTATGCTATGTATTTTTTTTTTTTTTTGGGGGGTGGGCTACGGTCGGCGCACTCCTCGCACTACTCCATCCGGGGTGACAGAGGGGCGTAAGCGCGCACACCCGTAACCCACCCGTGACGTCGCCTTCGTCGTTGGGCCGACCTTCGGAGCAGAGTGACTTGACGTCAGTGGTCGGCCCGACGGAATACCCCTGAGGAGTACCCTCTCCTCGACCGACATCCCCCCCTCGGGTAGGATGTCGGTCTTTCCTCACGCGGTCGGCCTCTCGGCGGGTGACGGACTAATTCCCCGATCCAGTCACCCGCGACTTTATGCTATGTATAAGATAATAAACTACAGTAGGTTTTTTCATGATAAAGTGGTAGGACTATTGGAATGGATTTCCAATAAGTGTGGGTTGGAGACCCACGTTGAACAATCATCTTTCACTCGTAAACAAATTTTTAAAGTGCTTTTATATAATTTATAGCATGAAAACTCAGGGACAATCCACTGCTGAACTTGAGTCTTCAAAATATCATCATCATCATCGTCGTCAACCTGCTCTTATCCCAATTACTTATGGTCGAGACAATATATACTCCTCTTCCGTCGTACATATTACAAAAGTTATTAGTATGTAGTTGTTTTATGACAGGCGGTCTGCTTGACGTCAACCCTACTTGGAATTATAATTTTTGACCAGATGACATCAGATGGAATTAGGTCAATTCGAGCGTTCTAAATAATGGGTGAGAAATTGTTCTTATATAGTGTTCTATCTTCTTACGCTCGTCAAACGGCCAACCCGTTTGGGGGTTTATGGGGTTTAATTTCGAATTTTCTTTCTTTTGAAATGACATTATCTGCTGGCCCCACGGGTAGAAAAGGTGTAATTTATTCTTATCCGATAACTAATGTGTATTATAGGGGCTACGATTACTACCAGCCCCTACATTACTCGTGAATGTACTAAAAGACGGCTACCTTCTTTATCTATATCATAGATCAGGGCGATCGCCCCTTGATGCCGTCTGAGCATCAACTGCATTAATAAGGAGAGTTATCATCAGGCAAGCAGCCGGTCATAAAACTATAGCCAAAATGTTCACAATATGTGCGATGGAGTAGATGTACGAATTGCGTCGACCCCAAGTATTTGGGGTAAGAATAGGATGATGAAATTTGTACAATCCTTTGCCACAAATAATTATAATTTAATATGGATTTTTCTTATTTTTAATAACAAAAAAAACCTTAAATTTTATAACAAATTAATTATAAATTTCACAAAACACATCGCAAGGTCATATTGAATGCGTGCCTAGGTCATTACGCACCGCTAAATGAGGTCAGTCGCGGTTTTAAATGGTTATAGTTGTTGATCTTGCCTCATATTTTACGGTTTTTTTATTATATTATTAAACTTTATCTCTTTTTCAGGATAGTAACTGCTCATAGCTGAATACGAATTTAGCAATAAAAATGAGCTGATTTGCAACCCACTAACTAACATGATCTTTTCTTAAAACCAGAGTGAAATTAAAATTATTTTTGTCATAAATGGTGTGTAACACTTACACGCCATTTTTGACCCTGAAAGCTGTGTTCATAACACCATGAAATTAAACATTAAAAAAACGCTACAAAATCCGTAAAAAATTTTAACGTTAGAAATATTTATCGCAGTAAAATTGACTTACTACCCCTGTTTTTGTAGTGATGTTATTTAATGAAATACATCAGTCGCTTTTTACAACACTCATAAGAAAAAAAGAAGTGGATAGACATTTTCCTCCATCAAGAACTAGAAATTTTAGCTTACAAATATGTAAATCTTATTTCCGTACAAAATCTTACGCATCTAGTAGTTTATCAATATTCACTATTAGACTTATTCATGGCTACAAAAATACCACGTAAAAACCCAGTATTCTTACGCTATCTCCATACAAAGAGAGATAGCATAAATAGAGAAGTAGAGTGTGATAGGTATTATATCCGTTTTGAGAATTTGAAGAGTGTTAGGTTACTCAGTTTTTATTAGTGGTAGGGCCACGCTATTGACAGTTTCCATCTACAGTCGCGGCCCGGTCCGTCCAGGTTAGTATCACACTCGCGCAGAATAGCCGTTTAAAACCGCGACTGACCTCATTTAATAGTACATGATGACCTAGGCATGCAATCAATCAATACGACCTTAAAACAACGCTTTGTGTAATTTCTAATTGATTTGTCATATAATATAATTTAGGGTTTTTTGTTATTAAAGAAAACCCATACTAAGTTATAAATATTTGTGCCAGAGGATTGTACAAATATCATCATCCTATTCTTATCCCAATTACTTGGGGTCGACGCAGTTTGTATACCTATTCCATTGC
This sequence comes from Lymantria monacha, assembly GCA_905163515.2. Classification (NCBI taxonomy): domain Eukaryota; kingdom Metazoa; phylum Arthropoda; class Insecta; order Lepidoptera; family Erebidae; genus Lymantria; species Lymantria monacha. The sequence continues at coordinate 30,018,833 of LR991098.1, forward strand.
ATATATTATGACTGACTGACGTTAACCCTCCTTAGTAATGTAATTTTGGATCAGACTGTATCAGATGTAGTCAGTCCTGGTCTATATAAGACTCTTAGTCGCCTTTTACAATCACGAGAAATGTAAGGATTGGACGAATAGGTACTAATTCGTAACAGCCACCACACAGCACTAATTATGTGTAGTTATTAATTACTATTGCGCATTTATTCCTAAATGTACGTAAATTATAAAAAAATATTGGTAATAATTTAATAATAAATAAGTCAAATATCCAATATGCGTATGTGCGGCCTTATCTATATGCAAATCTATCAAATCACTATCAAAACGAAATCTACATATGTTATGAAACATATATTTGTTTGTTGCTACACAAAACTAACCTTCACTGTTCTTTTATATCACATACTATTTACGCGTTATTTTTTTAAGAGGATCGCATTTTTTTTTAAATACAACATCCTGCACCAAGGATATATTCTTTGTTGCGGGGGACTTTACAAATATATAATTTAACAGACATAAATTTCACTTAGACTTGGAACAACATGGGAATGGAACCCACGCCAATGAAATGGTAGGTCGATATCTTAACCACTTTGCCATCCATGCAGTCGTAATAATTTAATTAAATTAAAGTTAAAAATCCACGGTGAGTGTTACACCACAAAGGTGGATACGGTCGTAAATTACCTATCAAAGCCCGTTTTGGAACTTAGCAAACACCATTTCAATGCAATTCTGTATATTTTTAAGGACTTCATTATTTTTTCTTCGTTCTACACTCTTAAAAATATGCAAGAATTTTTGAGTTTATCGCTAGTATTAGCTAGTATTATCAGCTATGTTTTCTATATGGTTTAATTATAAATTTAAGATTTTAGATTAAGCTATACATCAATTGTTTAAGATTTTAATGTCCATTAGATCACAAAAATATACCTATGGTTTAAAATAGGTTTTATAAAAAACCATTTATTCTGTAGCCATTTAAGAGTTCCTTCAATTATTTTTTTCATATATGTAAATTCTTTTCGAGAATATTCGAGTTACATGTAATATTACCAGGTGTTTATCGTGATATAATCATATATTTTTCACTGTAAAGTGTTCGAAACGTCGGGCAATTAAAAATCAAATACAAACGCCATAGAATCCGTAAAAGTAGTTTCATTTCAAATGTGTAACACTTGCGTAAACCTCAGAAATCATCATATATTTTTTTTAGTATTTGTGAGTTTTCTCATATTTGTGGTATAAGATCTTACTTCACGTCAAGTTAACTTCACGTGAATCATAAATTCAATATTAACATTTTGTGGGGCCGCCACCCATCACGCCTTGCCCAGTTAGGCGAGTCGAGGAGAACGGAGTGCCGGGTGGGCACGTGGAATGTAAGAGGTTGTGTGGAAGGTAAGTTGCACGAGCTAATATCCGTCATGGCGGACAAACAGCTAGACGTGCTCTGTGTAACAGAGACCAAGCGAAGGGGCAGCGACGCCTGCGATCTTCCTGGTGGCGGGATGGCTCTGTGGTCTGGTGTACCACAGAGCGATCGAGCCAGCATGGGGGTAGGAGTGCTGTTGTCCTCTCGCTTGGCCTCAGGTGTGAAGGATTACGGAATGTATGATCCCAGACTTCTCTGGGTCCGTATAAAACTAGGTGTCACCAAGGTATTCATGGTTGTAGCATATGCTCCCGTAGGATCCTCGGTGGCATCAGACCTAGAGAAGTTTTGGGATAATGTTAGGGAAGTTCTGGATATGGCAGAAACCAGTGAACGCGTGATTGTATGCGGAGATTTGAACGGATGGGTGGGGACCAAGCGTCCCGACTATGAGGACGTACTTGGTCCATTTGGTGATAAGAGAGTGAACGACGCAGGTAGGCTCATAGCGGATGTATGCATGGAGAGAAACCTTATTGTGTCAAACACATTTTTCCAACATAAGGACATCCATATGTATACATGGAGAAGGAATGAACAGAAAAGCATAATAGATTTAATTTTGGTAGACAGTCGCCTCCGAAGCAAAATATTGGACGCAAGAGCCTACAGGGGCCCCACAGTCGACACGGACCACTATCTCGTTATTGCGAGATTTAGTGGTCTGTTCAGAAAGTGGAGGCACTGGCGAGAGCGTGTCCACTTCGGAGGGCTTGAAAGAATAAAGGTTGAAAGGTTGCAAGAAGAGTGTGTAAGAGAAAAGTATGCAGAGGGTGTCCGAGAACGGTTGACGATGGCAAGCCAGCCGCAATCGGACATTGAAGAATGCTGGAGAGTATTGAAAGAGAGTATGGTAGATACAGCGAAAGAAGTATGTGGAAGTTCAAAGAAGCATAGAAAAACAAATGGTGATGCATGGTGGGATGCGGAAGTGGCAGCTTCCGTAGAGCAAAAGAAGAAAGCGTGGCTGGACTATGTCTCTTCTTTGAATCTGAATGACAGTATGACTGAACAGAAGAAAGAAATATATCGGCAATGTAAGAATGACACCAAGGCCTTAGTGAAAGAGAAACGTGATAGAGCAAGTATGAGTGCAGAAGATAGGCTGACTAAAAACTTCGAGGGTAACACCAAACTCTTTTGGAGGGAGGTGAAGAAGTCTCGGGGTGGTTGGTCAGCCTTCAGAATGAATAAAATAAGGTCTGAAGGTGGAGACATTCTTACACAAACACAAGACGTGTTAAGCCGATGGAGTGAATATTTTGGCGATATGTATGCGGATGCTACGGTTGGCGCCGGTGTTGGATATGGTTTAGTAGATCAACATTCGACAACGGCGTCCTCCGATGGCATCAGTATGGATGAAGTTGAATGGGCGATAAGAAGTTTGAAAAATGGTAAGGCAGCGGGCATTGATATGGTGTCTGCCGAGATGATCAAGCTCGGTGGCTCTTGTGTCTGGGAGGCGTTCCTGTTGCTCCTCAATTTATGTTGGAGCTCGGGAATGGTTCCCAGGGACTGGAATAGCGCAGTCATCGTGCCTTTGTTTAAAAACAAGGGTTCACGTTATGACTGCGCAAATTACAGAGCCATAAGCTTGACCAGTTTGGCAGCAAAAGTGTATGGAAAAGTTATTGAAAGGAGAATGAGGATGGTGTCCGATGGTTTACTGTGTGAGACACAAGGAGGTTTCAGGAGTGGAAGGGGATGCATGGATCAAGTGTTCTCTCTGCGCAACATTGTGGAGAAGCATCTGGCTCTAGGTCAGAGGGTTTTCTGCAGTTTTGTGGATCTGGAGAGAGCATTTGACACGGTTGTACGAAAGGAACTTTGGGACATTTTACCGGAGTATGGTATTAACGGTAAACTGCTACAGGCTGTGCAGTCCAGTTACATGGGCTGTAGAGCCTGTGTGCGGCTGGATGATGGAATGTCGCCTTGGTTTGACGTCAATATCGGCGTTAAGCAGGGGTGCGTTCTGTCAGCCAGGCTGTTTATCATATATCTGGATAAATGTCTTCAAAGGTTGAACGATATGAATGTGGGAGTCCAGATGGGCGACTCAGTGGTCACTGCTCTGCTTTATGCAGATGATGCAGTCCTGCTGGCACAGTCAGCGACTGACCTGCAGACCCTAGTCGACACAATGACAGAAGATTGTAAGAAAAGGGGTCTACGCGTGAATGTGAGCAAAACCAAAATAATGGTCTTTGAAAGAGATAAAACCAGAACAGATGTAAGAGTAACAATAGGTAATGATGTACTAGAGCAAGTGGATGAATTTGTATATCTTGGATGTGGATTTAGCCGAGATGGAAGGTACACCACTGATATAGAGCGAAGAGTGAATGCGGGAAATAGAGTGAACGGAGCGTTGGGGCAACTTTTCGGCAGCCACCACCTCAGCCAGAAGGCACGTGTAGCAATACATAACGCAGTGCTTGTCCCAACATTACTGTATGGAAGCGAGAGTTGGGTATGCAGAAAAGAGTATGATAGTAAAATTAATGCGGTCGAAATGCGATCTCTGCGGAAAATCTGTGGAGTTAGGCTGACCGACCGCATTCGTAACGACGACGTAAGAGAGCGAGTAGGTATGAAAGAGAGTATTGGTGTAAAGATGCGAAAGGGAATGCTCCGATGGTTCGGACATGTGGAAAGAATGCCGAACGAACGCCTGGTTAAGAAGATATACAATGCGAAAGTGGAAGGATGTAGGTATCGAGGGAGACCGAGACTAACCTACCTAGACCAGATCGGTCATGTACTGAAGGAAGGTGAAGTCAAGAGTCTCCGAAACCGGCGAGCGTGTATGAAGAGAATTATGAATGTTGAGGAAGCGAGTGAAGTATGCAGAGATAGAGTTCTCTGGCACTCTGTTCTCTCTGCCTACCCTGCAAGGGATATGGCGTGATGATATGTATGTGTATGTATGTATGTGATACGTTATAAATCTTTGTAAGATTGCAACATAACTGCTTAGGTCATATTTTAGATTGTGTTAATTAAAAAAAAATAATTTTCTCACAGCTTGCGAATCATGGTCTTAGTACGTAAATTTCAAGGTGATGAATCTTTAAAAATTTCTTAAAAAATATCATCTTAAAGCATAGAATGATGAAACAAATTGTCTCATTGGAGTTCTATATTTTGATACGTAGGGTCTAACAAAAATATTCAAGGAGTTTTAATTATTTGAAAAAATTTAATTTATTTATTGCATTTTATAATTCTTTGAAAATTTAATTTATTTTCTTGTATTTTATAATTCTTTGAAAGTTTAATTTATTTTTTTGCATTTTATAATTCTTTGAAAGTTTTATTTATTTTCTTGCATTTTATATTGACGAAGTTAACAAAGATTTATTATATTATATTGCCGAAATTAATAAAGATTTTAGAACAATAAAAATTCATCTCCTCATCACCGCTATGAACTCAGCTCATATGCGTTCCATTGTTAGCCTCCTGCGGAGGAAAATTTACTTACTACTACTACGCTAGTCAATTGGGTTGGCATATGGTGTTATTTCGGGATTACCTTCTCTTGCATGAGATTATCTGCAAATCTTATACTTTAGTCGTCTCTTGCAACACCCACGAGCAGAACAGGGGCGGTGAATTGTACTCTTACTTCGTCATCAAACTTAAATAGAGTGGAATACCATACTTTGTGCGATCCACAAAATTGTTGCTCTGAGTGTGTGTGTATTTTGTCTGCGTTAATTATATGCTTGTAAAGTCCCCCGCAATACAAGGATTACTTCCTTACTGCAGGTTCTTTTTAAAAAAATAATACCTATTTACATAATATTTTCTTTTTTTTTTCATCATACTGGACTATGTTCGGGTTAATAAAATAAATAAAAAAGCAATCACAATTATTAATTTTAATTTTGATGGCATGCAATACATTTTTCTGTGACTCGTATGTTTTCATAACATTAAAAAATATGAACCAGCTTTACTTCAAAATGAATATAAAATACAGAGTATAACAAAGATCTCTTACGGGTTATGACAATGATAACTTTTATTACTCTGTGGCTCTAACATTAATGCAACTTCTTCGTAATTTACTCACTCAGGAAATTAGCAAGCATCCGTTAATCAATAATTAATCGTTGAAGCAAACTGGACATCCTCATCTTGGAACAATTACTGTGATTATTCGACCGTGTATTGCAATATATGAAATCTATACGCACTCATCATAATAAACTATAAAACAATAATAGTCATATTTAATGACCATGTTGTAATTCTAAATATTTATTTATACTTTTCCATTGCAGCAATATATTTATTAATTAATCATCATCATTCTCCTACTCTTATCTCAATTATTTGGGGTCGATACAATATGTACTCTTCTTTCATAGTACATATTGGGAAAGTTATTGGCAATAGTTTTATGACCGGCCGCCTGCCAGACGTCAAACCTCCTTGGGAATGTAATTGTTGACCAAACGGCATCAGATGGAGTTGGCCCAGGTCGTTATAAGTCTCTTAGTCGTCTTTTACGACATCCACGAGCAAAGTAAGGGTTGGTAGTATTCGTAGCCGCTACCACACAGCTTATATTTATTGATTAATATGGCTTGATTTATATGAATTTTATTAAAGCTTGGCCCAAAAAAAAAAAGAAAGAAAACGAAAAGTGGTTTAAGCAACTTCACAAAAGAAGGTGATTATCATTTCGTATGTTTATATATGTATATTAGGGGTTAAAGTATGAAATTGCCGTTTCGTACTGATAAATTAAAAACAATTAATTTTTTGTTCATGAAACAGATTTCTTTAATCAAAGTATTTGCTCTCGTTATTTATACATTTCTACCATCTAATTGGAAGATCATTTAAACCTTTGCGATAGAACTCTGGGGTCCTGAACTCCACAAACTGTGTGAAGGTATTTTGTACTGCTTCCTCAGAAGAAAACATTTTTTCGTGCAAAAAATCGTCTAAATCGCGGCATAAATGGTAGTCGGTTGGGGCGAGGTCTGACGATACGGAGGATGGAGGATGACGTATGGTTTTTAACTGCAGGTCTTGTAATTTTACAACAGTTTCTCGAGCAGTATGAGGTCTTACATTATCATGGAACAATAATGGTGAAGATCGATTACCAAGTCGGGGCTGTTTACTGCGAGTTTCGCCATCATTGCTCGGAGTTCTGCACAGTAGACATCTGCGTTCAGTTCTGTTGTGATGCTTTTAAATATCGCTTTGACCAGATCTGAGGAAGCTGTAGTGAATTACACCATGAAGTGACCACTAAACAGTTACCATCGTAGGTAATCTTCGCTTTAGGGCATTGATGTGGCGTTTGACCTGGGGTCAGCCATTGAGTTGTTCGCTTGCAATTATCATAAAGAATCCACTTTTCATCACACGTCATAATTCGGTCCAAAATCCCTTCATTTCTAAACCGGTTTGACAGGATAAGGCAAGCTTCAACGCGCGCCGCTCTCTGCAGATGAGTGAAATCATAAGGCACCCATTTTTCAAGCTTTTTTATTTTACCGATTTGGTGCCCATTTGGTCAATATTATGGGTATGCTAACGTCTAACCATGCCACTAATTCCTTGATAGTTTGACTCAGATCGGCTTACACCATCACCTTCATTTCATCGTTATTTACCTTAATGGCTGGTCTTCCTCGTGGTTCATTCTTCAAGTTCCAGTTTCCACTACGAAAGCGGTTAAACGTACGGTCCGTTCGTTAGCCGTATCCTCTCCAAACACAGTATTAACATTACAAGCCGTTTCTGCCGCGTCAGTCCCACGTCGAAACTCGTATTCGAAAATTACTCTGTATTTCGCCGTATCCATGTTCACTTCAAAAGCTGAATGAAAAAAACAATTGAACGTCGAACGATCAAATATCATATTTTTTTTAAGAATGTTATAGTTTTCGTTTGAAAACAGTTTCACTTTGATATTTGACACAACATGCAGACGTTTAATTTTAATTCATAGTGGCGACGTACGTTATTATGTATATATATTATGTATGTATTAAACATTATAGTGTCCGACCGAAACTGATTTTTACGACCGAAACCGAAACCGAATTTCGGCAACGCTCTTAGTTTCGGCCGAAACCGAAACCGAGACTTTCTTATAAAGATCATGTTCTCAGAGAAAAATAAAGAAAATGTATTATAATCAGTCAGATTTTTTTTTTCTTTAAATCACATAGGTAGCTTTAATACTTATTTATGTTGTTACCTAATGCACTACAAACAAACAGGTTACGACATAATTACGCACGTGGACGCGGCCAAATGTCATCGTCGCTTGGATGTCATTTACCGCGCCGAACACACCCGAGCACAGCGCGGCAACTCCCGAATGCAGTTTCGGTTTCGGTCGTAGTTTCGGCAGGTTTGCTGCCGAAACCGAAACATAACCGAAACTCGTTTTTTTGCCGAAACTCGACCGAAACCAAAACCGAACATTCGGTCGGACACTAAAACATTAAATGTATATTAAAAGTGTAATGCTTTTAAATTTTATTCGATATTTTAGTGTTTTCTAATGATATATTGAATTGCTGGTATTGGCTGAAACAATTGCTGGTATATAGGGGGGCATAGTCCGGAGCGTGCTCGTTCGCGTCCCCTGCCAGTCTAATTAGACTGCTAATCCGGCTCGAAATGCGTACCGCAATGCGGGTTAGGGCGTCCCCCGGAGGCGACGCGTACCGACCCGCCCCCGTCGGTACGAACATCGGCAGTTGCGGCGATGGGGGCCGCCACCCATCACGCCTTGCCCAGTTAGGCGAGTCGAGGAGAACGGAGTGCCGGGTGGGCACGTGGAATGTAAGAGGTTGTGTGGAAGGTAAGTTGCACGAGCTGATATCCGTCATGGCGGACAAACAGCTAGACGTGCTCTGTGTAACAGAGACCAAGCGAAGGGGCAGCGACGCCTGCGATCTTCCTGGTGGCGGGATGGCTCTGTGGTCTGGTGTACCACAGAGCGATCGAGCCAGCATGGGGGTAGGAGTGCTGTTGTCCTCTCGCTTGGCCTCAGGTGTGAAGGATTACGGAATGTATGATCCCAGACTTCTCTGGGTCCGTATAAAACTAGGTGTCACCAAGGTATTCATGGTTGTAGCATATGCTCCCGTAGGATCCTCGGTGGCATCAGACCTAGAGAAGTTTTGGGATAATGTTAGGGAAGTTCTGGATATGGCAGAAATCAGTGAACGCGTGATTGTATGCGGAGATTTGAACGGATGGGTGGGGACCAAGCGTCCCGACTATGAGGACGTACTTGGTCCATTTGGTGATAAGAGAGTGAACGACGCAGGTAGGCTCATAGCGGATGTATGCATGGAGAGAAACCTTATTGTGTCAAACACATTTTTCCAACATAAGGACATCCATATGTATACATGGAGAAGGAATGAACAGAAAAGCATAATAGATTTAATTTTGGTAGACAGTCGCCTCCGAAGCAAAATATTGGACGCAAGAGCCTACAGGGGCCCCACAGTCGACACGGACCACTATCTCGTTATTGCGAGATTTAGTGGTCTGTTCAGAAAGTGGAGGCACTGGCGAGAGCGTGTCCACTTCGGAGGGCTTGAAAGAATAAAGGTTGAAAGGTTGCAAGAAGAGTGTGTAAGAGAAAAGTATGCAGAGGGTGTCCGAGAACGGCTGACGATGGCAAGCCAGCCGCAATCGGACATTGAAGAATGCTGGAGAGTAATGAAAGAGAGTATGGTAGATACAGCGAAAGAAGTATGTGGAAGTTCAAAGAAGCATAGAAAAACAAATGGTGATGCATGGTGGGATGCGGAAGTGGCAGCTTCCGTAGAGCAAAAGAAGAAAGCGTGGCTGGACTATGTCTCTTCTTTGAATCTGAATGACAGTATGACTGAACAGAAGAAAGAAATATATCGGCAATGTAAGAATGACACCAAGGCCTTAGTGAAAGAGAAACGTGATAGAGCAAGTATGAGTGCAGAAGATAGGCTGACTAAAAACTTCGAGGGTAACACCAAACTCTTTTGGAGGGAGGTGAAGAAGTCTCGGGGTGGTTGGTCAGCCTTCAGAATGAATAAAATAAGGTCTAAAGGTGGAGACATTCTTACACAAACACAAGACGTGTTAAGCCGATGGAGTGAATATTTTGGCGATATGTATGCGGATGCTACGGTTGGCGCCGGTGTTGGATGTGGTTTAGTAGATCAACATTCGACAACGGCGTCCTCCGATGGCATCAGTATGGATGAAGTTGAATGGGCGATAAGAAGTTTGAAAAATGGTAAGGCAGCGGGCATTGATATGGTGTCTGCCGAGATGATCAAGCTCGGTGGCTCTTGTGTCTGGGAGGCGTTCCTGTTGCTCCTCAATTTATGTTGGAGCTCGGGAATGGTTCCCAGGGACTGGAATAGCGCAGTCATCGTGCCTTTGTTTAAAAACAAGGGTTCACGTTATGACTGCGCAAATTACAGAGCCATAAGCTTGACCAGTTTGGCAGCAAAAGTGTATGGAAAAATTATTGAAAGGAGAATGAGGATGGTGTCCGATGGTTTACTGTGTGAGACACAAGGAGGTTTCAGGAGTGGAAGGGGATGCATGGATCAAGTGTTCTCTCTGCGCAACATTGTGGAGAAGCATCTGGCTCTAGGTCAGAGGGTTTTTTGCAGTTTTGTGGATCTGGAGAGAGCATTTGACACGGTTGTACGAAAGGAACTTTGGGACATTTTACCGGAGTATGGTATTAACGGTAAACTGCTACAGGCTGTGCAGTCCAGTTACATGGGCTGTAGAGCCTGTGTGCGGCTGGATGATGGAATGTCGCCTTGGTTTGACGTCAATATCGGCGTTAAGCAGGGGTGCGTTCTGTCAGCCAGGCTGTTTATCATATATCTGGATAAATGTCTCCAAAGGTTGAACGATATGAATGTGGGAGTCCAGATGGGCGACTCAGTGGTCACTGCTCTGCTTTATGCAGATGATGCAGTCCTGCTGGCACAGTCAGCGACTGACCTGCAGACCCTAGTCGACACAATGACAGAAGATTGTAAGAAAAGGGGTCTACGCGTGAATGTGAGCAAAACCAAAATAATGGTCTTTGAAAGAGATAAAACCAGAACAGATGTAAGAGTAACAATAGGTAATGATGTACTAGAGCAAGTGGATGAATTTGTATATCTTGGATGTGGATTTAGCCGAGATGGAAGGTACACCACTGATATAGAGCGAAGAGTGAATGCGGGAAATAGAGTGAACGGAGCGTTGGGGCAACTTTTCGGCAGCCACCACCTCAGCCAGAAGGCACGTGTAGCAATACATAACGCAGTGCTTGTCCCAACATTACTATATGGAAGCGAGAGTTGGGTATGCAGAAAAGAGTATGATAGTAAAATTAATGCGGTCGAAATGCGATCTCTGCGGAAAATCTGTGGAGTTAGGCTGACCGACCGCATTCGTAACGACGACGTAAGAGAGCGAGTAGGTATGAAAGAGGGTATTGGTGTAAAGATGCGAAAGGGAATGCTCCGATGGTTCGGACATGTGGAAAGAATGCCGAACGAACGCCTGGTTAAGAAGATATACAATGCGAAAGTGGAAGGATGTAGGTACCGAGGGAGACCGAGACTAACCTACCTAGACCAGATCGGTCATGTACTGAAGGAAGGTGGAGTCAAGAGTCTCTTAAACCGGCGAGCGTGTATGAAGAGAATTATGAATGTTGAGGAAGCGAGTGAAGTATGCAGAGATAGAGTTCTCTGGCACTCTGTTCTCTCTGCCTACCCTGCAAGGGATATGGCGTGATGATATGTATGTATGTGTAATTGCTGGTATTTTATGTAATGTAATACAATAAAAGTGCTGAAGTGTAGTGAATGTGAAATGATAGTGGTTTTAGTTAATTTTTATGTTCTGCCAAAATTCCCAGAGATTTTTGAAGTGAAACTTCTTTAGAATCGTTGTGATTTCAAACTCGATGAAACGAAAAAATAAGTCCATAGAGACACAAACACATAAATGTATAGGATTCAGCCGGCGAGAGAATGAGATAGAACACATTAGACGTGCTCGGTCTCCTCTTTGTGCGACTCTTCGTAGCATCCCCACTATCTGACCCCCCCACTAGAGAGATAGAGAGAGAGATAGAGAGAGAGATAAAGATAGAGAGAGAGAGATATATATATATATATATATATATATATATATATATATATATATATAGAGAGAGATAGAGAGAGAGTGAGAGCGAGAGAGGGGGGAGGGTGGCAGAGAGAGAGGGGGGGAGGGTGGCAGAGAGAGAGAGAGAAAGAGAGAGTACACGCTATTGGTTGATGTATGTAAAATAGATTTAAAAAATAGTTTGCCAAAGTTTCACTTCTGATATGTGTATTTTTTAAGTTGTCAGCAAAGAATAACGACTTGAGTTGACTGCCGGACTCTTATTATAAATAAGCTGCTAAATATGAAGAGGTGGAACATAATGCTATAAATTATGAAGACAATTGTATAATACTTGGTTATATTACAATATTAGATTACAATGTATTCTACTGAAAAACTTTGTATCTATGGTCATGAATAAATATTGTTAGAATGAAAAAAAATACGAACATGCACGCACACATTCTTTTTTTTTTTCTTATAGTTAAAAATGCACCGCATAGGCAAAATAAAAATATTCGATGTTTCATTATTTATTCACCCGTCGCCTTTCCACAAGGAAAGACGACGGGTGAAAATAATATAATCTGTTCATTCAAGTTAAAGATAACAATAGAAGTGTTCCCAACATGGTGGTATGTCAGGTCACACACCGTCTGAATTTACAGCTAAAAAAGGCCACTCAAATCATCACCTCAACTCATATACGTTTCAACTGCTAGGTATAAGAGTATATATACCATAAGAGTTATAATTTGAGTTTTGCTTGTCTGGCATAAACATCATCATCATTAACTCAGCTTATACATGTCCCGCTGTTGGGCTTAAGCCTTCTCCATAATCGGAGGAAAATTGACCTGATATCCTGATATACTAGGCTAGTCAGGTGTGTTGGTATAGAGGTTTGTTTCGAGTTCTCCTTTTCTTGCATAGATGTTACGTTTTGGGGGAGGAGTCCCTCCATGCGGACTCGGGCCGCCGCCGGCGCCTCGGGCGGCGCAGGCGCGAATACCTGCACCTGCCGCCCCAGCCGAGGCCTCGGGTAATCTGACCGGGTAATAGTCTGGTCACCCGATGTGAGGCCACCGCGTGAGGACAGCTTTCGCCGTCGAGGCGTCGACTCGAGAGGAACCCGCGAGGGTAAAACCGCCGGGCGGGCCACCGAAGACAATGATCGGGAACCGGTGATCCACTTGCACGGCGAAGAGAGGTGTTTACAGGGTGGGTTTATGGGGTTGCGCGCCGCCTCTTCCGTCGCCCCGGACCGATTTGGCGTGGCGCGACCACGTCCATAGCCTACCCTCAAAAAATAAAAAAATAGATGTTACGTTTAGTCGTCTTTTACGATCACCCACGGGTAAGATAAGTGGGGGTGAGTTAAATTCTTACTCTGTGATCACACAGAAATAGACACTTGCATAAACATTATATGCATTATATTTCCCAGTCATGTTTTATGACATCATCTAGCAAGATAGGGGATAGAGAATTGTATTCTTACTCCATAACAGCAAATCGGAGCTGAGCAAATCTCGAAAATATTCAATATGGAGATATTTTTTAAAGACACCACCCTTTTTTTACGGTGGATTATGGACGTAGTCGCGCTCCGCCAAATCGGTCCGGGGCTGCGGAATAGGCGGCGCGCAACCCCATAAACCCACCCTGCAAACACCTCTCTTCGCTCTGCGAGCGGGCCACCGGTACCGGATTTTTGTCATCGGTGGCCTACAGACACCACCCCGCACTACAGACTCAGAACAACAGTTTGTGAATCACACAAAGTAGACAGTATTTTTTTTATTGTTTATGGTGGCAAACGAGCAAGCAGCACACCTGATGGTAGGTGTCACTGCCGCCCATGAACCACCGCAATACCTAGGGTATACCTATGCCGCTGTCTACCAATAAAAACCTCAAACCCACCCAGTAGGGCTTCCAGCTGTCTCGCTCACTGAACGAAGCGTAATAGAAAATTGCCTTTGTTCAGACGTCGATCTTCTGCAAGAGTGTGGATACTACCCCGGACGGATTAATAAATATAACAATAAAAAATAGTACAAAGTTTATAAGGCACGCAATAAATATGATAATATAATGTCAAGGCAATACATATCTATTACACAAACGACCCAAATACATTTATCAATGTTTACAACTAATATCAGACAAGTACATAGGTATATATAACTTTGTTCACCTATTACCGACCTATTTTTTTTACTTCTTATCAACCCAACATACATCCAACTGTGGAGGTCGAGACATCTCTATTGATGTAATTAAATCTCACTGTACTACTGTTACTTGAAATGCACACTGATTGCTGCACAGCTTTATATTTTTTTAAAGGCACCAATCGTTTTTTGCGACGGGATATGGTCTGGTCACAGCCCGCTAAATGCGTCAGATGAAGCGGCGCGTGACCCTATAAACACGCCCCGCAATGTATGCTGCGCCGTGCGTGTGAGCCACTGGAACCCGATCTGTATCGACGGTGACCTAGAGGCACCATCCTGCACTAAGAAAATAATCCTCGTATTACGGGGGAATTTACAAACATATAATTAACGCAAATTACACTGAGACCCAGAACAACGTTTTGTGGATCGCACAAAATACTGTCCTGCGTGAGAATCGAACCCACCATACTGGTATGAAAGGTTTAACCACCACGCCATCTGTGTAGTCGAATTGTTATTATGTGTATATAAAGAGTCAACCAGCTGGTTCAATAAATCATCGTCATCATTATCTCACCTTATTTACTTTACACTACTGGTCATGAACCTCCTTCATATTCGGAGGGAAATTGATCTATTACATCGCGCTGGTCAAACAAATCAAGGTGAATGGTTTTATTTCCAATTTTCATTCCTTTCATTTATTTTATACGCATATTATATCCCTTGTTCATCTTTTGAAATAGTCACGGATAAGATAAGGGGGTGGTGAATTGTATTCTTACTCCGTCACCACACAGAAATAACTGAGTCATCAACGCAAAGCTGAAACTACTGCAACCAACTCCCTAAAATTCTGACAAAAGTTTTTTTTTTAACTTAGAGACTCACTAATTTTATTAAGTTCAATCCCAAGGGGGACGAAACGCAATAGTAAATTTAGTATAGTAATGAAGAGGACAGCGAATATTTCGATTACGTTGTGTCCTTACGAATAAATTTATTTACACATATTTATACTATGATACACACACATATATATGTGTGTGTATCATCACGTCATATCCCGTCATATCATCACGTCATATCCCTTACAGGGTAGGCAGAGAGAACAGAGTGCCAGAGAACTCTATCCTTGCATACTTCACTCGCTTCCTCAACATTAATAATTCTCTTCATACACGCTTGCTGGTTTCGGAGACTCTTGACTCCACCTTCCTTCAGTACGTGACCAATCTGGCCTAGGTAGGTTAGTCTCGGTCTCTCCCGGTACCTATACTATCATATTCTGTGGTATGTAATTTAATAATAAATTAAGAGAGTTTTAGCAGAGAAAATAAGTGTCATGTGGTGCTCTGGTATTGTATTCAATATCTTAGTGCTTTAACGTGTTATATTAAATAATTTTGATGGCATTTTATGTAATGTGATGCGGAGGAGGTACTAAGGTGTAGTGAATATGATATAACAGGGCCTTATATACGTTTTCATTTTCCACTAAAATTGCCAAAAGATACGTTTAACAGTGTGGCCATGGTACTGTTGAAGGCGACAATTTTACTTATTGATGAACGATGAGTTTAAATGAAGTTAATAAACAAATATTTGGCTTAAAGGTCTTAGTAATCAAGTCACAAACAATAAATTAAGATCAACAAGAAAAATAATAAATTAAGTTTAGGTATTAATTGCACATTGAAATTAATAATATAATATAGCTTCTTTTTTTCATGAATTAAACTCTTTTATTCTTTTTAGAATTAACAAAAAAACAGGTATGGCAGGTAGTATAGAAGTAAAGTAAGAGTTTTAATCACCTTGACAATGACTTAATATGCAAATAGGTACTTAAATAGAATTAAATTGTTATTCTAAAAACAAGTTACAGTAGTAGTCTTTAGGTATATTATACTTAATGTATTATCGTCATCGTGTGAGCATTGTACCATTTTTTTTTAAAAAATCGGTGGAGGAATAATAATTATACACAAACCCGTTCAGTTTCTTGCCGGATTTTTTCAGTATCCATTAATTAGTAGTATTTAATAGTATTAATTTGAATATTAAACTGACAATATGTAGGTGCCTTTGCAGGGTTTATACATAATAAATGAATTTGAATTCATTCAAATAATAAGTGTCAAATCATTCAAATAATTCAATTGTTATTTTTGTTAATAATCGCCTGCATCCACTGCTGTTATCCACGTTAGGTTGTTGGATTAAAGGTCCGATGCAGCCGAACGGGGAGTGTGGGACTCGCTAGCCTCGGGGCTAGAATACCCACTAAAACGTCCACTGCAGTTGCTGTTAGCCGAGATGGCTTTGATAGCTTAACCGGACTATGGGTGAGCGCTAAGGGCTCTCAACCCGGTTCGCTGCCAACAGATTATTACACTTTTAAATATTAAAATGTAGTACTTAGAAATTTAAATGAAGATAATTAATAATAATAAAAATGAACAGAAATGTTGTCTCCTGCGGCCTGTATGACTCATGTGTCTATGATAACTGTTTTTGGGAGACCATGTAATGAGTTGCCGAAACACCGTCCGCCCAGATTCAAAACAAAATGATACTAAAAGCAGACGTCTGTTTTGAAATCAATAACTTTTAGGTAAACTAATCCAATAAACACTCTATCTTATAGCAGATGCAGGATACCATTATCAGGCAGTATCTTACATTTACCGTTAGTAACTCACTAGGCCTTTTCTTCAATGGCCTTTGACTATTGGACCCATGCCCCTTGTTTGTAAGCCACTTAAATAACTAGATATCTACCTTTGAAGAATATCCTGTGAAAACATATGAACATATATATGTATAAAAATAAAAATTTTACAAATAATAGTAATAATTTGATTAAAAAAACACGTATAACTATGCTCAAAATAACTCGTTTACATACAAATTTAAATATTTTATTACAAAGTATAAAATACATTTTATTAATTAATATTTTATTGAACTTGTATTCATGTATGACGTCAACACCTTGAAAAATGTTTATTATTGTATAATAAGGCAGTAGCTGTTGTTAGCGCGCACCGATCAGCCGTATAACATAAGTATAGACGTACCGTACATACTTATATACACGCTGTGAATATTGTTGTGAGGACATCGACGATATATTGATAATTATGTAAGTAAACTATTTATAATTAATAATTATGTGAGTAATCTATTCCAAGTTAATGATTCCTTGTTAATAATTAATAATTGTGTGATTAATCTATTTTAAGTTAATAATTATGTGGGTAAACTATTTCTACTTAATAATTCCCATTGAATATAATAATTATGAGAATAAACTACATATTTCTACTTAATAATGCGTAATTATTATGTATGTGTATTCTTATTAATAATTATGAAAATAAACTACATATTTCTACTTAATAATGCGTAATTATTATGTATGTATATTCTCATTAATAATTATGAAAATAAACTACATATTTCTACTTAATAATGCGTAATTATTATGTATGTGTATTCTCATTAATAATTGTGAAAATAAACTACATATTTCTACTTAATAATGCGTAATTATGATGTATGTGTATTCTTATTAATAATTATGAAAATAAACTACATATTTCTATAAAACCCGATTACGAAGCGAAAAATGATGTCACAAGCGGGATTCGAACCCGCGCCTATTGGGATTCCGGCCCAATCGTGCTGCCACTACACCATTTTTCGCTTCGTAATCGGGTTTTATAAATAATTAAGCATATTAAATGCTAAATTTCAGTAATTTAAATAACAAGGTTGTGTCATCGTTTAATACAATTCTAACTGTAAAGTTTTAAGTATTAAGCCTATAACAATATGTAAACATTGTCGGGTAGATAGCATACCGTCACCTTAAGACGTAAATATAATACGAAGTGAAATTTGCATGTCCTACAATTAGTCACGGTGGTGTAGTGGTAGCACGATTGGGCTGGAATCCCAATAGGCGCGGGTTCGAATCCCGCTTGTGACATCATTTTTCGCTTCGTAATCGGGTTTTATAAATAATTAAGCATATTAAATGCTAAATTTCAGTAATTTAAATAACAAGGTTGTGTCATCGTTTAATACAATTCTAACTGTAAAGTTTTAAGTATTAAACCTATAACAATGTGTAAACATTGTCGGGTAGATAGCATACCGTCACCTTAAGACGTAAATATAATACGAAGTGAAATTTGCATGTCCTACAATTAGTCACGGTGGTGTAGTGGCAGCACGATTGAGCCGGAATCCCAATAGGCGCGGATTCGAATCCCGCTTATGGCATCATTTTTCGCTTCGTAATCGGGTTTTATAAATAATTAAGCATATTAAATGCTAAATTTCAGTAATTTAAATAACAAGGTTGTGTCATCGTTTAATACAATTCTAACTGTAAAGTTTTAAGTATTAAACCTATAACAATGTGTAAACATTGTCGGGTAGATAGCATACCGTCACCTTAAGACGTAAATATAATACGAAGTGAAATTTGCATGTCCTACAATTAGTCACGGTGGTGTAGTGGCAGCACGATTGGGCCGGAATCCCAATAGGCGCGGGTTCAAATCCCGCTTGTGACATCATTTTTCGCTTCGTAATCGGATTTTATAAATAATTAAGCATATAAATTACTGAAATTTAGCATTTAATATGCTTAATTATTTATAAAATCCGATTACGAAATGAAAAATGATGTCACAAGCGGGATACGAACCCGCGCCTATTGGGATTCCAGCCCAATCGTGCTGCCACTACGCCACCGTGACTAATTGTAGGACATGCAATCCCGCTTGTGACATCATTTTTCATTTCGTAATCGGATTTTATAAATAATTAAGCATATTAAATGCTAAATTTCAGTAATTTATATATTTCTACTCAATAAAGCGTAATTATTATGCATGTGTATTCTTATTAATAATTATGAAAATAAACTACATATTTCTACTTAATAATGTGTAATTATTATGTATGTGTATTCTTATTAATAATTATGCAAATAAACTTCATATTTCTACTTAATAATGCGTAATTATTATGTATGTGTATTCTCATTAATAATTATGAAAATAAACTACATATTTCTACTTAATAATGCGTAATTATTATGTATGTGTATTCTCATCAATAATTATGAAAATAAACTACATATTTCTATTTAATATTGCGTAATTATTATGTATGTGTATTCTCATTAATAATTACGAAAATAAACTACATATTTCTACTTAATATTGCGTAATTATTATGTATGTGTATTCTTATTAATAATTATGAAAATAAACTACATATTTCTACTTAATAATGCGTAATTCTGATGTATATGTATTCTTATTAATAATTATGAAAATAAACTACATATTTCTACTCAATAATGCGTAATTATTATGTATGTGTATTCTTATTAATAATTATGAAAATAAACTACATATTTCTACTTAATAATGCGTAATTATTATGTATGTGTATTCTTATTAATAATTATGCAAATAAACTTCATATTTCTACTTAATAATGCGTAATTATTATGTATGTGTATTCTTATTAATAATTATGAAAATAAAATACATATTTCTACTTAATAATGCGTAATTATTATGTATGTGTATTCTTATTAATAATTATGAAAATAAACTACATAAGTAGAAAACTTATTAATGCGTAATTATTATGTATGTGTATTCTTATTAAAAATTATGAAAATAAACTGCATATTTCTACTTAATAATGCGTAATTATTAAGTATGTGTATTCTTATTAATAATTATGAAAATAAACTACATATTTCTACTTAATAATGCGTAATTATTATGTATGTGTATTCTGATTAATAATTATGAAAATAAACTACATATTTCTACTTAATAATGCGCAATTATAATGTATGTGTATTCTTATTAAAAATTATGAAAATAAAAAAAAAAAAAATACATAAGTAAGTAGAAAACTTATTAATGCGTAATTATTATGTATGTGTATTCTTATTAAAAATTATGAAAATAAACTGCATATTTCTACTTAATAATGCGTAATTATTAAGTATGTGTATTCTTATTAATAATTATGAAAATAAACTACATATTTCTACTTAATAATGCGTAATTATTATGTATGTGTATTCTGATTAATAATTATGAAAATAAACTACATATTTCTACTTAATAATGCGTAATTATTATGTATGTGTATTCTTATTAAAAATTATGAAAATAAAAAATAAAAAAATACATAAGTAAGTAGAAAACTTATTAATGCGTAATTATTATGTATGTGTATTCTTATTAAAAATTATGAAAATGAACTGCATATTTCTACTTAATAATGCGTAATTATTAAGTATGTGTATTCTTATTAATAATTATGAAAATAAACTACATATTTCTACTTAATAATGCGTAATTATTATGTATGTGTATTCTGATTAATAATTATGAAAATAAACTACATATTTCTACTTAATAATGCGTAATTATTATGTATGTGTATTCTTATTAAAAATTATGAAAATAAAAAATAAAAAAATACATAAGTAGAAAACTTATTAATGCGTAATTATTATGTATGTGTATTCTTATTAAAAATTATGAAAATAAACTGCATATTTCTACTTAATAATGCGTAATTATTAAGTATGTGTATTCTTATTAATAATTATGAAAATAAACTACATATTTCTACTTAATAATGCGTAATTATTAAGTATGTGTATTCTTATTAATAATTATGAAAATAAACTGCATATTTCTACTTAATAATGCGTAATTATTAAGTATGTGTATTCTTATTAATAATTATGAAAATAAACTACATATTTCTACTTAATAATGCGTAATTATTAAGTATGTGTATTCTTATTAATAATTATGAAAATAAACTGCATATTTCTACTTAATAATGCGTAATTATTAAGTATGTGTATTCTTATTAATAATTATGAAAATAAACTACATATTTCTACTTAATAATGCGTAATTATTAAGTATGTGTATTCTTATTAATAATTATGAAAATAAACTGCATATTTCTACTTAATAATGCGTAATTATTAAGTATGTGTATTCTTATTAATAATTATGAAAATAAACTACATATTTCTACTTAATATTGCGTAATTATTATGTATGTGTATTCTTATTAATAATTATGAAAATAAACTGCATATTTCTACTTAATAATGCGTAATTATTAAGTATGTGTATTCTTATTAATAATTATGAAAATAAACTACATATTTCTACTTAATATTGCGTAATTATTATGTATGTGTATTCTTATTAATAATTATGAAAATAATTCTTGCCCGTGGGTGTCGTAAAAGACGACTAATAGACAAATATGTAGATAATATGCATGCAAGAGAAGGAACGCTTTTATAGAGGAGATAGATGTGAACTATTCATACGTTGAGTAAAATTAAATATCTCCACAAATATAGCTGTGTTATTATATTACAATGAATTGATGAATGACTTTTAATAATATATTATTATTTTTCCGTGTATTTCCGGAATAACAATACTATTCACCACCACCCCTAGGTGTTACCTTACCCGTAGGTGATCGTATGAGACGACTAAGGGATATAAAACGCATATAATATCTATGCAAGAGAAGGAAATCTCGAAACAAAACTCTCGTGGTATAGTAGGTTAATATGACGACATATAGGTGTTAAATACGACTAAGGGATTAAATATGCTCCAACATCAATGCAAGAAAAGGAAATCTCGAAATAAAACCCCATCATGTTTGATCAGCATGTATTAGATCAATTTCCCTCGTATTGTTGAGGATGGCCCAATAGTAGGACGCATATGAGCTATGGTGATAAGCACGACACGTAAAATAATAATCTTAATAGTCTGCCAACTAATATAAATATTTAAAATATTTCTTGCTAACATAATTATGCATTAAATATAATTATAAAACCAACCAACAGACCAACCTTCATTATAGAATGTTACAAGTTTCAATTTTTACATCCGCTTGACCGCTATTTGTTCAATATCATTGCAGGAGTTCGTTATAAACTTCCGTGCGGTATCATAGAATACATATCACCATCTTCTTGGGCCTACATAAGACGTAAAACTTACTAAAATATACACATATAAATAAGTAATATGATAGCGGCTACGAATACTACCAACCCTTACTTTATTCTTTCATGTCGTAATAGACGACTAAGAGTTTTATACGACCTGGGCCAACTTCATCTAATGTTGTCTGGTGAACAATTACATTCCTAAAGAAGATTGACGTCAGGCAGATGGCTGGTGATAAAATTATTGTCAATAACTTTTACAATATCATCATTCTCCTACTCTTATCCCAATTGCTTGGGTTCGATATAATATGTATTCTTCTTTCATAGTACGTATTGTAAATGTTATTGGTAATGGTTTTATGACCGGCCGCCTGCCAGACGTCAACCCTCCTTGGGAATGTAATTGTTGACCAAACGGTATCAGATGGAGTTGGCCCAGGTCGTTATAAGTGTCTTAGTCGTCATTTACAACATCCACGAGCTAAGTAAGGGTTGGTAGTATTCGTAGCCGCAACAACACAGCTCTTATAATACCACACACGCAGCTCTTATAATACCACACACGCAGCTCTTATATATATATATATATAATAATATATATAATGCAGAAAAGAGTATGAAAGTAAAATTAATGCGGTCGAAATGCGATCTCTTCGGAAAAACTGTGGAGTTAGGCTGACCGACCGCATTCGTAACGACGACGTAAGAGAGCGAGTAGGTATGAAAGAGAGTATTGGTGTAAAGATGCGAAAGGGAATGCTCCGATGGTTCAGACATGTGGAAAGAATGCCGAACGAACGTCTGGTTAAGAAGATATACAATGCGAAAGTGGAAGGATGTAGGTACCGAGGGAGACCGAGACTAACCTACCTAGACCAGATCGGTCAGGTACTGAAGGAAGGTGGAGTCAAGAGTCTCCGAAACCGGCGAGCGTGTATGAAGAGAATTATGAATGTTGAGGAAGCGAGTGAAGTATCCAGAGATAGAGTTCTCTGGCACTCTGTTCTCTCTGCCTACCCTGCAAGGGATATGGCGTGATGATATGTATGTATGTATGTATATATATAATAATAACTTTTACAATATAAATAAAAATAAATAAAAATAAAAAAGCCTTATATTTCCAGTTTTTACAAAGTACTCTAAATCTAATTATTACTAATCTCTCTCTCTCTCTCTCTCTCTATATCTAATTATTACTAATATAAAAAAAAAAATCTTATTTGATAGGTAGGCAATACTGCAGTAGCATTTTATTTGTACTGGAACCCCTCTCGGGTAAAGGCCTCCTCCGAAACTTTCCATTTATCTCGGTCTTGGGCTATTTGTTGCCATTGTGGACCAGCAATTTTTTTAATATCGTCTTCCCACCTACTGTACGGTCTACCTCTACGGCGTTTTCCTGGTGGGCCTTTCCATGACGTAACTGTTTTTGTCCATCTAAGATCTTTCGTTCGTGCTATGTGGCCCGCCCATTTCCACTTTAACTTTTGGCTGTAGATGAGAGCATCTATTGCTTTTGTTTTAGTTCGTATTTTGTTGTGCTTTATTTTTTGTATTTTCTTTATACTCAACATACTGCGTTCCATTCCTCGCTGGCAAGTGTTTATTTTATTCTCTATTGTATTGGTAAATTTCCATGTTTGGCATGCATATGTCAGACATGGAATGAGACACGAGTCCATGACTCTTTTCTTTAATTGGATAGGCATGTCACTTTTAAATATTTCCTTATAATTCCAATATTTTTTCCAAGTTTGTTTCACTCTTCTCTCTACTTCTAATTCGTTGCTATCTCGGTTGAGTTTAATTTGTTTGCCTAAATATACATATTGATCCACATAATCTAATGGGTCATTATTGATTTTTATTTGTGATTTTTTTAAATTGGTCATGACTTTGGTCTTAGTGATATTCATTTCTAGTCCCACTTGCCTACTCGCTGTATGTAGAGTATCTAGCATATATTGCAGTTGTAGGCTCGATTCTGATAGTAAAACCAAGTCGTCCACAAATCATAAGTGGTTTAGGTATTTACCCTGTATATATAAACCGCAGTTTCCCCAGTCTAGTTTGTTTATGATAGATTCTAATACCGCAATAAAAAATTTTGGGGATAACGGGTCCTTGCCTAACTCCTCTTCTGATTGGAAAGTTTGGGCCGGTTGTTTCTAGTCTGACTCTACTTGAGCAATTATTGTATAGATATTTGAGGATTGTTATGTATTTCGGCTTTACATTTTGGGCTTTTAGCGTGTTCCATATGCTTTCGTGTGAAATTGTGAAATTTTTACAATATATAAAATGAAAAAGGAGTACATATTGCGTTGAACTCAAGTAATTGTGATAAGAATAAGATGATGACAAAAAAAGTAACATGGTCCACTCAAAAAGGGTCTAGTAGTGATAGGACCACGCTGCTGATAGTTTTCTGTCTACAGCTGAGGGCCGGTCCGCCCGGTGTAGTAGCACACTGAGCAGAAGATCGACGTCTGAGTAATGGCGATGTGGTATTGCACTTCGTTCGGTGATTGAAAGAGCCGGAAGCCCAAGTGGGTGGGTTTGTATTGGTAGGCAGCGGCCTGGCTATACCGGCGGCAGTAACACTAAGCATTAGGTGTGCTGATGCCACCACATGCAATAAAAAAGGGGCTAAAAAGGGTACCTACGACGTATATGGCTTAATTCAATTTTGATCTTATAACCAACATTTAAGCGTCACTGATATGCAATCAACGTGCCAAAAAATCAACAAGCAACATCACTGCGAAAGGAAAAAACTTATTATCATCTTCAACCCGTCACCACTATCCATAACGTGATAGTTTAAGAATACTATGTATCGCTACTTCCTCGTAAAAGTCGTAAAAACCGTGATTACAAGGAGAGCGGCAGTGCTGTCGTATGAAAACTGCCATCGTGTCTATCTGCCTATCGTGACTACAATATTATCCCCCATAGACAGTGGCCTATGTGGAATAGGAGACCCCAAAAGGTTGACGAATTAAAACATTTACTTAAACAAAAGTATTGGTTACCTACCATGTGTAAACGACTGAGTATATTTTTTTTATTATTAAATATAATTTTACAATCATTATCATCATCTTAGCTCATATATGTTCCACTGTTGGGCTCTATTACTACTATTTACTAGTGTACTATTTACTAGAGTAGTATGTAGTGTGTGTGTAGTACTACTTACTAGTGATGGTAAAAATAATGATGATGTTGAAAGAAGAGTGAATGCTGGTAACAAAGTGAATGGGGCACTGTACGCCTTTATGAAGAGTAGGAATATATCTAAAAAGGCACGCCTAGCTGTACATAAGGGAGTATTAGTTCCCACTCTCATGTATGGCAGTGAAAGTTGGATTTGGCAGGGAAGACATGAAAGTAGAATAAATGCTGTAGAGATGAGAGCTCTTCGTAGTATGTGTGGTGTAAGTATGAAAGATAAAATTAGGAATAGTGTTATAAGAGAGCGCTGTGGTGTAAATGAATAAGTAGTGACAAAGATAAAAAAGGGTATGCTGAGGTGGTTTGGACACGTGGAAAGAATGAGTGAAGAAAGGTTGACTAAACAATTATACAAAGCGAGTGTGAGTGGGACGACTACAAGGGGAAGACCACGTCGTACTTTCCTGGATCAAATTGAAGATGTGTTAGTGAAAGGTCAGATTAAGAGTACGCGTAATCGTAGAGCATGCATGAAGACTGTGATGAGTGTGAATGAAGCGATGGAGGTATGTCAGGATCGTGGTTTGTGGCAATCCGTAGTCTCTGCCTACCCCTCTGGGAAACAGGCGTGAGGCTATGTATGTATGTTGGGCTCTAGCCTCCTCATTAAATTGACCTACTATTCTACGCCGGTCAAACGTGTTAATATAGGGTTTTGTTCCAAGTTTTCCTTCTCTTTTATAGATGTTATATACTCGTACGTTTCATATTCCTTAGTCGTCTCTTAAGATCACCCACGAGTTAAGATAGATGGTGAGTTGTATTCTTACATCGTCACTGCACGGTAAATAGTTATAAATATTACTATTATTACAATTTTGATTACATTTGCATATGATTTTTACTCTACCGACCTTATATACATTTTTAGTGTTCATGGACACGCGAATACCAGTCAAATACAAACGCAAGAAAGCCACAAAAATAGTTTTAATTTCAAACGTATGTAATACTCGTGTAAATATCAGATATTATTATTTATAAATATTATCTATACATATAATAAAAATGTAACGGGGTCGCTGTCTGTACATGGAAGATATATGAAAAAAAATATTACTGGGACCTTTATCAACACTAATAGAACCCAAAACAATAATTTTTAAAATTTTTGTCTGTTTATCTGTTTGTCTGTGTGTTTGTGTACGCTAATCTCAGAAACAGCTTATCCGATTTAGACGCAGTTTTCACTAATATAGCTTCACTTAACATTTAGGCTTTATTTTATGTCCATTGGTTTATCAAAAAAAAAGTTATGTCAATTTAAAAAATGTTCGGAGAAAAAAATCTTTATCGATTTTTTTCAAATTACGTACAAATATTCTTCAGTAAAAATAAATAAATACGTGTTTCAGCATTTGTTGATTTTCACCCTCGGAGGGTGTAAATTAGGCCTGCAAAGCGGGTTGGACGACTCATTAAATCATTAGCGCCAAGCCGATATTATTGAAGCTGGCAACTTGAAATGTTGACAGTGGTTTCTTTATATGACGTAGAGATTCACTAAGAAAGGATTTTACGAAATTATACCCCTAAGGGGGTGTAACAAAGCGGCAAAGTGTGTATGAGGAGAAAATTTCTTTATCGATTCTTTTCAAATTACGTACAAATATTCTTCGGTAAAAATAAATAAACACGTGTTTCTCTCTCCCTCTCCATCAACCCCGCACCAGTGCCGTTGTGGTGACCAGTTCCGGCGTGAGAGCTCACACGATACACATAGTAGACGGCAATAGGTTCTTGCCTAATAATTTAAGATTAAGTTTAGCTTCAAAAATGTTCACTAAAAAAATAAATAATAAATCATATCTAACGAGATCGCAACTCTGCTGGTGAAACATAACAGTCAAATAAAGGGTGGCGATAATTATATTTTTATCCCATGGTCATACCGTAAATAGTATATTAATGGCAATATAATTTGTAGAATGAATAGAACTTTGAACCACCTTTTTCTTTAGTGACCGGCTATGGTATATAGACACACGCGCGCCGTACACGTACATCTACGTTGTGCGGGCAGGCCACCGCAACCGGTTATCATCTCGATTCGAAGCCCTCATGCAGAGAACCTAAATACAGGTACTCACGCTTGCGCCGCCCAAAGCACCGACGGTAGAGCGTGTCAACGTAGAATATTTTCTCTCGGACCCACCCTATTGCCTAATTCCGTTAGACAACTAACTCGCAGAATCAACACCTCAACGCATCCCAGTTTCTGACGCTGTTGATTATCATCCTAGCGACAAACCTTCAACACCTTGCATTGCTTTTTCTATTTAACTCTGTCAGAGATGACTTCTGCGTGGACGAAGTCGCGAGCAAAAGCTAGTGTTGATAATATAATAACAAAATATATATAATATTAATCTAGGTTAACCTTAATTAGTTTCTAGAACATGTCGTACTGAGTCAATAATACATTAGGCATTAATTATGTATATTAAATATACATTACATAAAGTGGTATGTTACAGGAACATTCTAAAACATATTATAATTATATTTTATAATTAAAATTACCATTAATAGTTTATTTGTGTTTCATACTGTCAACGTAGTTTGTAGACAGCCTGTAAGTGGCACCAGCGCGGCGGTACAGAAGATTGGAAGCGCGAGATTGTCTTAATAAGGGCATATGATGAAGAGGAATAAAAGGCATGTTATAAGAAGATTTAATTGTGCGAGACCCATAAAAGAGATATTTGGATTATGTAAATGAGGTAGTGAATTTGAAAAAATAACTGTTTTACGCATACTATCGCGTTTTTGTTCGATTTATAATTTCTCAATGTTTCGAACATTTTACAGCGGTTATGTTCACGGGAGAATTAAATGACAGACAGTACTCCCGTAACTATGAACGCTATAACGTGCTCGAAACGTTAGGGAATTAAAAATCAAATACAGACGCAATAAAATCCGCAGTCGGTTAAAATAAATAGTTTTATTTCAAATATGTAATACTCATATAATATTGCATGTGGTGACGGAGTAAGGATACAATTCACCACCCCATATTAAGATACGATCATCCATGGGTAAGCCCATGGGTGATCGTACGAGACGACTAAGGGATATAAAATGCATATAACATCTATGCAAGAGAAGGAACACTCGAAACAAAGCTATACCAACACGTATGACCAGCGTGGTATAGTAGGTCAATTTTGCTCCCACTATGGAGAAGGCTCGAGCCCAAGAGTGGGACATATGTGGGTTGAGATGAGATGAGATGAATACTCACGTCAACATCAGAAATCCTACGGCCAATAAGAGTCTATGGAGAGTAAGGACATGTTCTGCTGACCCCACTTAGCGTGAGGTGACACGTTGAGTTTGTTGCCGGATATTATCAGTTACGGTTACGCTCCGATCCGGTGATAGTTTATTCCATCAATTTAAAATGACAAAATTGATAATATGTAAGTACCCTCGCAGGGTTTATACAAAATAGCTGAATTTGAATTTGATGAGGGCAGGTTTATGATGATTACTACCAAATATAGGTAAGAATATAGAATTTCTAGCAGATATCATATCTTGGACTCCTTTCATTTTTCTTTTATATAATTTGTCAATAATTAAATAAAAAATATTTTATAAAAATTTTCTTTATTATTATCAATATGTATGTAGGTAGGTATTTTCCTTTTTAGTGTGTTTTGAAGATAAGAAGATAATAAAAATAATTAATTAAATAATAATAATAAAAAAGTCAAAAATAATAAAAAAGAGAAACAGGATCCGAACCAGCCTCGATTAGACAATTGAGGAGGTATCTTAATGTCAGCGTCAAAATTTGCCTTCATATTTTAATAGTTGTCAGCCAACGCAAAATTATCATTACCTGAAAATATTGACAAAACAATATTTTCTACAAATGAAACTTAGCTAGATCGATTAATCGACCCCGGAACCCCCTGCATACTAATTCTCAAGAAAATTTTTGGTGACATTGCCGAGATTCAACAATTGCTCGTATAAAGATGTTAGATAGATAGATTTGAGACTCAAATACGTCCTACGGCTGGGCTCGGGTCTCCTACACAATTAGAAGGTAATTGACCTATAATACGATGGTGATCAGGCGGTTTAGTATAAGGTTTTATTTCTAGTTCTTCTTCTCTTGCCTACGTATTGTATTCGTACCCGCATCCATGTTTTCTGATATTTACGCATTATATTCTACCGCATTTGTATTTATTTTTTTAATTTCCCGAAGTTTTGAGCGTTCATTTATTCATGCCCTCGTTAATATATAAACTTTCTATGTACAATTGTAGAATCACCAATAACCTTGCAAAATTTTCGTATGTACACAGAAATGGCTGAAAATCAACGCTATGCTTGGACACAGTAACAACTTAGCTAAGACCTTTTAATATTCTTTTTACAATAAATTGTTATCATTATTATATATTGAAGGTTGAATATTTTATTTTTATTATTTTAAAAGTTTTTGTATATTTTATTTTCTAAATTACCGTACCAATGAACAACTTCTTTTCTTTTATAACCACAACACGTATATATATATATATAACCTAAGACCCTTGCGGTTATACATACCTTTTTATTATTATTATTACATCTCTTTATAGATGTTACATTTGTTACATTAAAAATCCGCCAAGTGCGAGTAGCTCGCGCGCGAAGGTTGCCGTACTATAATATTTAAAAAAAATATGTGATGTAACTAAAAATTTAAGGTATTCGGAATTTTCCCTTTATCTGTGCTATAAGACCTTCGTACCAAATTTCAAGATTCTGAGTTCACGGGAAGTACCCTGTATATTTAGATTCCTTTGCGAGTGTCGAAAATTTGCTGAAATTTGTGGCATAAACGCCACGCCACAAACGTATCTTTTGATTGCATTGGCTTAGAAGTTTAATTTTTTCACAGCTTTAGGGGACATTAAACTTGAGTATTTGATATAAATTTCAGCTTGATACCTCCATGCGTTTCTGAGAAAAAGGGTTTTGACAGACAGACAGACGGACAGACGGACGGACAACAAAGTGATCCTATAAGGGTCCCGTTCTTTCCTTTTGAAGTACGGAACTCTAAAAATGACAATGTATAAAGTTTTCTGTCATTTTCACACGTTTCGTAGTGCCCTAGAACTGTGTACCTGTGTATGTGATAGTTCAAAGCATGTAATGCGTATTATTGTAGTAGAAACTATCTTGTTATGATATTAAATTGTCACACGATTGTCGTGTTAATTTGAAATTAGGTACACACAGCATCCATCATTGCTCTAGTTTTTATAGTTTGTTGTTTTGAGAATTATATTATGTCTCCGTTCGAAGTGTATAACAATACAGCTAATACTTATTAAATATGTAATATACAATTTTATAATGTAAAGAATCCTTTAGAAAATATAAAAAGACAAGTCAGTTTAATTTTTTTTTACGGGTGTTGTCAGTGGCGGTCTCGTCCGATGATAGTAGAACACGGTACACGAAAACGGAACGGTAATGGTACGCGGAACTATATTAGTTTAATTTAAGCAAACAAAAATGTAATTTCGAATGTGCGTAAATGATTTTAAATATGAATTTGAGGACTTAAAAATATCTAAAAAATAAACTTCACCAAAATGTCATTATATCTCATCTCAGCTCGTATAATCAAACCTGATTTATAAAGAAAAAAAATTGACATACTGTGTCACGCTTTTTTTTTGGATAGGCTATGGTCTGCACACACGTCTCCCCTTCCATCCGGGGCGACGTAAGGGGAGCGCGTGGCCCCGCAACTCACCGTACTCCCACCTATCGCCATTGGGCCAGCCACTGGTACTGCTTCCTTGCCATCCGTACTGTGCCACGCTGGCCAGACGATTTGGTATTGTATTTTATTTAGAGATATCCTTCCTATTTTCATCCCTTAGTTGTCTTTTATATCACACATTAGAAAGAAAGCGGTGGTGAGCATTCCTTTTTCTAATTCCGTCATCCTTCGGATAATATACAGATCACATTACATATAAATAAAAAAAAATGCCGCTACGGCCTGGCTGCCATATCAAGTGTTCTGAATTTAACACCAACGTCAGAGAATTTGATGTATAAAATAAAACCATATTTATTTTATCAAATTTTTTTTTGACTGCACAGATGGCGTAATGATTAAGATACCGACCTGCCGTGCTAGTGCCGTGGATTCGATTCCCACTCAGGACAATACTTTGTGCGAATCACAAAGTGCTGTTCTGAGTCGGGGTGTAATATATGTTATCTGCGTTAATTGCAAGTTTGTAAAGTCCCTCGCTATACTAGAGTTATTGCTTTATCTCTTTTCAAATAAATAAATATATATATATATATATAAAATTTAACTATTGTAATTAACGAATCAAAGTGTGTTATTTGAATTAAAAATAAATAATTACTAATTGTATAGTTACTTTATTGTATTAATGAGACATCTGAGAAAACAACAATACAATACATTATATGAAATAATTCCCACGAGATGATCCAAACGAATTATGTTCACAAAGTCGTTCATAGCTGTGATGATTTATTACCTATTATTACCATCTTGTATTTTTTAAACATAATAACAATAAATTATTTCAATAATAGCGAACATATACTTTTTATACAACATCTTAAACTAAAGAAAGTACCTAATCCTTATATTGCCGGGGACTCTATTTACATACAACGAACGGACACAAATTATATCCTAAACTCGATACAATAATTAATTATTGGCACGAAGATTCTAGGATAAGGTACGATTCCAAGACAAGACAATATTCTGTCTGGGAATCGAACCTTATCTTGGTAGTTGTACCCCCGGCATAAAGGTCCATGAACGAAAGTAACACTTAGATAGAAGGTCACTTAGCTGTGTGGTATCGGCTACGAATACTACCAACCCTTACTTTGCTGGATGTCGTAAAAGACGACTTAGAGCCTTATTTCGATCTGAGCCAACACTACCTGATGCCGTTTGGTCAACAATTACATTCCCAAGGAGGGTTGACGTCTGTCAGGCGGCCGGTCATAAAATCATTGCCAATAACTTTTGCAATATATAAGAAGAGCAGTACATACTGCGTCGACCCCACGTAATTGGGACAAGAGCAGGAGAATGATGATGGGATAGAAGGTCACTTTTTTATATTAATCAATTTTTGTTACGTATATTTTAATATATTTGTTGCCTTTTTGTGCCTGTTTAAAGATGTTCCTGGTGAGCGGTGAGTGATGAGGTGGTTGGCGCTGGTGTGGCTGATCGCGGCCAGCGTGGTGCGACAGCCGGCACCGGTGCTGCGCACGCGCGGTGGCCTCGTGCGCGGTATGCTCAGCCGGAACGGCAAATTCTACGAGTATTTCGGTATACCCTACGCGAGCGTCAACGAGACCAATCGATTTCAGGTCAGTATACCATTCGTCATACATTCTCGTATGAGACTTATGTCCAATAGTGGCAACAGGTAAGAGCCTAAGTGGGATAAAAATATATTCGCCACGTTTGACAGTCAGTTTAGCAACCGCAATTGGTGTTATAAGTTTCTCAAGAGACTACTGTTTGCCGTACTCCTGGTGATCCCTCAACTAATTTTTACAACTTATACTCAGGTGGTGCCAAATTGTCCCTTCACCACACAGATAGATAAAATTTCACTAAAACTTTTAACCAAAATATTCAACTTCACTAAGCAGCGCTTCATAACTTAAGTTGGTCTTATTATCCAGTAGACCACAGCTTCTGAAAACAAAATTCTTTGATGAGTTCATCCATCTCATCGATAACTAATGCCACACAAACGTGCTGTCTAAACATTAAGTCCCATAATCAAACCCAATATCATATAGCTTGCCTTACGAGTTGTATGAGAATGGGTATAACAGATATAGACTAAAGGATTGGCAGACGAATAAGCAATATGGAAACTACACAAGAAGTGATCACCATATACAGTAAAGGCTGTAGAGATTTTTTTTCAATATTCGATGTTTTCCTATTGATAATGGCTACTCCTTTCGAATTTAATTTGCTATCTCCTTTCTTACTTGTGGATATCGTTAACGACAAGTAAGGAATATAATATGAGGATTATACGCAAAAGAAGGAAAACTCGAAATAAAACTTAAATGAATCCGTTTGACTGACGTGGTATTAGATCAATCACCTTCCTATTGTGGAAGAGGATTTAGCCCAGCAGTGGGACCTACATCAGTTGATATGATAATGATGATGTATTTTTATGATTTTTATAACTAACCTAAGCTAGGTCCTTAGTCTAGATCCTTAATCTATCCGTTGCGATGGGACTTTACAAACATGGAATTATACCGAACACAAACAACAATTTATTGATCACGCAATCTTATATTGCGTGGGAATCGAACCCACGGCACTTGACACTTTAGATTGGTATCTTAACCACTACGCTAGCTATGCAATCAATGTCAATTTTATGTATCCCTATAATTAATAATACAATTTATTCATCAGTTTTTAATTCCTCATCATCATTCTCCTTCTCTTATCCTAATTACTTGGGGTCGATACAATATGTACTCTTATTTCATAGTACATATTGTAAAAGTTATTGGCAATAGTTTTATGACCGGCTGCCTGCTAGACGTCAATCCTCCTTGGAAATGTAATTGTTGACCAAACAGCATCAGATGGAGTTGGCCCAGGTCGTTATAAGGCTCCTAGTGGTCTTTTACAACATCCACAATCAAAGTAAGGGTTGGTAGGGTTCGTAGCCGCTACCACACACCTAAAAGCTTCTTAATCCTTATAATATTGATAAATATTGAAGATCGGCACTTCAAAGAATGACCAACAATAATTTCAAATTACTGAAATTTAGTATTTAATATGCTTAATTATTTATAAATACCCGATAACGAAGCGAAAAATGGTGTCACAAGAGGAATTCGAACCCGCGCCTATTGGGATTCCGGCCCAATCGTGCTGCCTACACCACCGTGAACTGTTTTAGGACATGCAAATCTCGCTTCGTATCATATTTACGTCTTAAGGTGACGTGTGCCATCTAACCGACAATGTTTACACATTGTTATAGGCTTAATACTTCAAACTTTGCAATTAGAATTGTATTAAACGATGACACAACCTTGTTATTCAAATTACTGCAATTTACCTTTTAATATGCTTAATTATTTATAAAAACCCGACAACGAAGCGAAAAAATACTGCATACGTCACCTTAAGACGTAAATATGATACGAAGCGAGATTTGCATGTCCTATAATAGTTCACGGTGGTGTAGGCAGCACGATTGGACGACACGATACTTACCTTCCCTACCACATTAGCTAAGCGGGTCTGCTTAACACTATACACTCTCGTATCTTTAGATCTTATCATCATCATCATTACAGTCCATATATGTGCCACTGTTGGGCTCGGACCTCCTTCGTAATAGAAGGGAAATTAACCTACTATACCACGCTGTTCAGACGTATTGTTCTAGGGTTTTGTTTCGAGTTTTCCTTCTCTCGCCTATGCGGGACAACAGAACATCTATATGTTATATGCATTTTATATCCTTTAGTCGTCTCTTACGATCACCCACGGGTAAGATAGGGGGTGGTGAATTGTATTCTTACTCCGTCACCATACGCATAAAAGGCATATCACTGGAGCTAATTTTTACTAAATAAGTGGTACTATTTTTTTTTTTATAAATTAATCAGTAAAAAAATATTAATCAAATCAAATCATTTATTATGCATAAGCCCCATAGGGGCACTTACATATTGTCAATTTTACATTATTGTTTTTAAATTAATTTTAATTAATCTACCACCGGATCGGAAAGCAGCCACATACTGAGAAGATCCGGCAAGAAACTCAGTGGGATAATAGACAAACCCGCTGAGTTTGTTGCCAGATCTTCTCAGTAGTGACTACGTTCTCAACCGGTGGTAGTTTATTGTATTAATTTAAAATATTACAACTGACATTATATAAATGCCCTTGCCTTCGGGTTTATACATAATAAATGAATTTTCATTTTAATTAAATTTATTTATAAAAACCTGTTTGTGAGCAAAAAATAATTGTCATACTTGAGATCCGAACCCACTACAGATCTGTTACAATCATCCTACCCCTTAGACAAGTGTGAGCCACGATATAACAATTAATTTGCGGCTCGTGTTGCTTTATAGTCTTTATATTAGACGTGTGCCATCTAACGGACAATAATTACACATTGTACCGATTCATTACTCTAAATTTACATTTAGAATAGTATTAAACAATGACATGAGTCTGTTGTCCAAATTACTGAGATTCAACATTGAACATACTAGCAGCTAGGTTGTTATACGATAATTAAAAACTTGTTTACAGATATAAACAAGTTTCTAACATGTTCAATGCTAAATCTCAATAACTTGTATAAATTTCTACATAAGTTATAGTATTATATTTCATATCTTTATATATATTTTTCATTTTTATAAAAAATGACACCACCGTGCACTAAGGAAATAATCCTTGTATAGCGGAGTTATCTGTGTGGTGACGAAGTAAGATTACAATTCACCACCCCCTATATTACCCGTGGGTGATCGTATGAGACGACTAAGGGTTATAAAACGCATATAACAGCTATGCAAGAAAAGGAAAACTCGAAACAAAACCCTATATCAACACATCTGACCAGCGCGGCATAGTGGGTTAATTTCCCTCCAATTACGGAGGAGGTCCGAGCCCAACAGTGGGACATATATGGGCTGTGATGATGATGATGATGGGAGGACTTTACAGACATGCAACCAACGCAGACAAATTATACTCAGACTCAGAACAACACTTTGTGAATCGCTCATTGTATTGTCCTGCCTGGGAATGGAACACGCGACACTGACATGGACCACTACGCCATCTGTGCAATCAAATATATGTATATTGAGGATGAGGAGCTTATTCATAATAAATGTACGTCAGTAAGTCATAGTGGTAGCCCCGGGCCGATCCGTCCTGGGTAGTACCACATTCTCATAGACAATTCATGTTTGACCAGTGGCAATGTGCTGTTGCATTTCATTCGATAAGCAAGAGAGGTGGGTTTGGGGCTTTCATTGGTAGGTAGCGGCCTAGCTGTACCTCTGGTGTTTTAAAGGTGGGTGGCAGTAACACTTACCATCAGGTGTGCTGCTTGTTCGTTTGCCACCACAAGCAAATATTCCAAAAAAAAAAGTCAAATCGTTACCATTAATTAGAATTTGATAGCCAAATTACCCATTCCTCTGGCAATTTTGCCAGAACATTAAAATACACGTATCAAATATACTACCACTGTTCAAATTCTCCGTATACATTAGATAAAATACCACCAAACTTATTCAGTATAACACTGTAAAATACTAAAATATTTCATAGACCTGAATTATATGAAATATTTTAGTATTTTACAGTATCTTGACACATTTACATTATCTTGTGTCTGCGAAAAGTCACATTAATCAGTAAATAAGTAACGTTACCAAAACAACATAAAAATCCAAAAGTACACTACTAAACTATCATCAGAAAATCAATAAAAAACATCTAAAAATACATTAATAGAGATCACAATTGAAGAAAGTAAATGAGTGTCCTGGGTTCGATTCCCACGCAGGACATGGACAATTGCGACGAGGATACGGCGCAGCATACGCTCGAGGCTTGTGCCGCTTGGGCAGAGCAGCGCTGTGAACTCGTTGCAATCATCGGTGCCATGATGCCACCCTAGCTGATGCCGCGGGTGACTGGAACGGAGAATTAGTCCGT
Organism: Lymantria monacha; assembly: GCA_905163515.2. Taxonomy (NCBI): domain Eukaryota; kingdom Metazoa; phylum Arthropoda; class Insecta; order Lepidoptera; family Erebidae; genus Lymantria; species Lymantria monacha. Next base: position 30,055,705 of record LR991098.1, read on the forward strand.
CACCCGCCGAGAGGCAGACCGCGCGAGGAGGCACCGACGTCCGCCCCGGGGGGGACGTCGCTCAAGGAGAGGGTACCCCTCAGGGGGTATTCCGTCGGGCCAGCCACTGACGACAAGTTCACACTGCTCCAGTGGCCGGTCCAACGACGTAGACGAGGTTCATGGGTGGGTTACGGGTATGCGTGCGTACGCCCCTCTCGCCCCGGACGGAGTGGTGCGAGAAAAGCGCTGACCATAACCCACCCCCTTTTTTTTTCACCTGCAGGGTGGACCATGGATGTGGTCGCACCCCAACAAATCGATCCGGGGCAAAAGAAGAGGCGGCGCGCAACCCCATGGACCCACCCTGCAAACACCTCTCTTAGCCATGCGAGCGGGCCACCGGTACCCGATCTTTGCCTTCGGTGGCCAGACCATAAACCAACCCTAAAAAAAAAAAAAAATCCCCAGCAATACAAGGAGTATTTCCATAGTATACGTTGGTGTCATTTAAAAAAAAAAGCCAGTTCGCCGTGACGCCGGCGGACGCGACTTAATCCAGCATTACTTTATTAAATAAATTTAAAAATAAATTTATTAATAATATATCCAATGTCTTAATTAGATTAGGAATATATATAGTCACCACAATACCATTTAACTAAGAAACAAACACTTAACGTAGTGAGGTCACTACAAGAAGAGAAGAAAATGTCAAAATCTTATTTAATTTTCCATTTTCTTTATATAAAACAACACCCTGCATTAAGAAACTAATCCTCGTATTACGAGGGACCGACTGTCGATCCAAGAATGACTTTAATGACATAATTAACGGATACTAATTACATACAGACTCAATATAACTAACTATTCGTGGATGGCACAATGTATTGTACTGTGTGGAATCGAACACTGTAAGGCCAGTATCTCTACGGCATTAAGGAGGAAGCATTTACGTGTAGCTAAATAAAAGAAATCAACAATGAAGATTAGCTCCCATTTTTTATTGGCAGGCTATGACATTCTATCCGGGACATACCACCGTGTTCTCTTCCCATTACCATTGGATCGAACACTAGTACCGCTTCCTTGACATTCGTGGCCGATGTTTTTTTTTGGGTAGGTTGTGATCTGGACTCACGACATCTGTTCGGTCCGGGGCGACGGAAGGTCGGCGCGTGGCCCTATAACTCACCGTATTCCCTTTTCATCGCCGTTGAGCCGGCCATTGATATCGAATCCTTGACGTCTGTGGCCAGCCCGGATCCCTGGCCGATCCTACGGGATATATGCTCTCATAATGCTTATACATAATAATTGAATGGAGTTTTAGTTTTAAATAATATATATGACAGTGAAATGTGCGTGTTATAACAATCAGCGTGTACCATACCACTAATTAACCATTGGGTCTCGGTAGTTATTGTGCCGCGAACTTTGCCCGCTGCACGGCCCATTATCGGCTATTAAAGGTAATTACTATACACGCGAACCGATGCAAAAACCACATTTTATATCCTGTATATATAGATACATACATATATGTATATAGTACATGCTTGTCAGATAATAATATTAAATTTAATGTTTTCTAATATTAGGTCTTTACATATGAAATTGGCGTTTTGTACGGGAGGAACATAAAGTAATTTTTGTTTTTGTAAAATATATTGAATTAATCAAAGTATGCACCGTTATTATCTATGCACTTTTGCCATCTCATAGGTAGTTCATTGATCCCTTTACTAAAAAAACCATAGGGGCGAGAATCAATAAACTTTTTGAAGGCGGTTTGGACTGCCGCATCGGAGTTAAATTTTTTTCCTTGTAAAAAGATGTCCAAATTCCGGAAAAATTTTAATCTGTTGGAGCAGTTTCCGGGGAGTACGGTGGATGTCGCAGACATCCCAAATGTAGCTCATCTAACTTCGTGGTTGTTTGTTGTGCAGTGTGTGGTCTTGCGTTGTAGTGAAGCAGCAGTAGACTAGAGTGATTGACCAATCTCGGTTGTTTAGCAGCTAGTTCTTCCTTCATGGTTTGCAGTTGCTGACAATAGATATCTGTATTCATCATCATTCAGCCTTTTGTCATCCACTACTGGACGTAGGCCTCCCTCATATTTCTAATATTTACGCGAGTATTACACATCTGAAATACAATTATTTTTACCTATTCTATCGCATTTGTACTTTTAATTTCCCGATGTTTTAAACATTGTATAGAGTGTACAGCGTTCATGATCACGGGAGGACTAAGGTGTCTTACGTGCAATAAGTCATCGTTATTTACGAAATACATAAATAGGGTTGTTCGGAGTCTGAATGTAATTTGTAACAACCACACAGCTCTTAATTATATCTGTTAAACTTAAAATGGAGATATATATATAACAGGCAGATGTTCATTTGTCCTCAAACAGTAACTTAGACCTTTTCTACCTGCTTAGGATTCTTGTAAATCTTTCTTTTTGTCTTTTTTTTTTAATTTTGCCACCCACTAGTGCACTAAGGAAATAATCCTTGTATTGCGGGGGCCTTTATAAATATGCAATTTAACGCAGACAAATTACACCGAGACTCAGAATAACACTTTGTGCATCGCACAAAGTGTGGTACTACGTGGGAATCGAACCCACGACACTGGCACGGATCGATCGATATCTTACCCAATACGCCATCTGTGCAGTCACTGTATACTCTGAATATAAATTATTTAAAAAAACAATAATATTTTAAGTTTTATGGTAAGAAAAGGGTCAATAACAACTAAGTAGTAACACAGATAACTAAAATATTAAATAGCATAGATTTCTATTTATCTATAAAAAAAAATTAAAAGTAAGGCAAACGTATCGTTGTCACTGAATTCTCACGAGTAGTAAGAACCCGGTGAACTTTGAAGCGCTCTAAAACCCGCACACACACGAAATTGTAAAAAATATAGATCATAATGTTTGTCAAAAAACTTTACAAGATTGTTCTGAGGTCATTTGGACGTAAAATAATTAAAAAAAAATTATGTAACAAAAAAGAAAATTCGTTGAGAAATTTGCCCATATTTTTGTTAATAACTTTTTTATTTGTAATTTTATTGAAAAACGTTATATAAACAAAATAGTAGACAAAGCAATTTTCTACGAATTATGTCTTTGCAATTTTTTTATCAGGTTTATGGTTTCAAAGATATATTGAAAAAGGCGTTTGTACTACTTTTTCTAATATGGCGGCCGCGGGACAAGGGTTGCAACCCACAAACTTTTGGTTAAGCTCTTACTGACCCCGCATACATCCCAATAATAAAATTACGTACTTTGAATAACGCAAGGTTAAACTGGTAACTTTTAATGGACTAGAACTATTTGCGGATTAATAAGAAATTAACATACGTAATGTTCGATGAGAATAATAAACTTAAAAGCATCTTAAAACCGGCTACGTAAGTCGTAGGGTCGGGGGCTCGCGAAGGATGTCGCAAACACAATATCATGATATACATATTAAGTACTATTGTAAATAGAAAATCTCTAAAAATCCGTTTATTGTCTTTTAACCTTTTAGATTTTTTAAATATTTTTCAATTTTAAATTACCTACTGCAAATTAGCATTTGACATTGGTTATTTATAAGAACTTATTTACCAGCGAAGTGCGATTACCATACGTGAAACTTGAAACTATATAGTTTGAAAAGACAATTGGAACGTATGGTAATTATTTTTCGTTCGAAAATAATTTTTGTATTTTAATTCAGTAATAATAATGCATATTCTGTGATAATTATTATGTTTAGTAGTGGTAGGAACACACTGTTGATAGTTTACTGTCTACAGCTGCGGACCGGTCTATTCGCGGTAGTAACACTCTCGCAGAAAATCGACATCTGTGTAGTGACAATATGCTGTTGCACTTCACTTCATCATCACCGCCTATAAATGTCCCACTATTGGGCTCGGGCCTCCTCCGTAATGGGAGGGAAAATAACCTACTATACTACGCTGGTCAGACGTGTTGGTATAGGGTTTTGTTCCGAGTTTTCCTTCTCTCGCATAAATGTTATATGCGTTTTATATCCCTTAGTCGTCTCGTACGATCACCCACAGGTAAGATATGGGGTGGTGAATAGTATTCTTACTCCGTCACCACACAGATACACACATACACACCACTTCACTTCACGGAGGTTAAAATATTTGGGTGAGCTTTGATTGGTAAGCATCGACCTAGCTGTACCTCTAGTATTGCAACAGTCTGTGAGCGATGGTACCATTTACCATCAGATAGATATGTTGCTTGCTCGTTTACCACCATAAACAATTAAAAATTGTCACACCAGGAGTTCCGATAGAAATGGCAAATTAAACAATTACTTTTTGAAGTGAAAACTTCTTTAGGCGCACCGCACACAGATTTTTTCGTGGGTAGTAAGTTAGGCTGATCCGTCATGCTCTGACGTGAAACGCTCGATCGGGTGAACTCGAGACCGCCGAGTGTACCCGAGCGAGAAAGATACAGTCAGCTGCTCTTCGCAGTTGTATCGCTGTATTTCGTATGAACAATTCTTACGTCTTAATTGTCTTTATTAAATTAATAGTTATAATTGATACGTACGTTAGATGAGGTTTAGATGCGAAAGGGCATGCTCCGATGGTTCGGACATGTGGAAAGAATGCCGAACGAACGTCTGGTTAAGAAGATATACAATGCGAAAGTGGAAGGATGTAGGTACCGAGGGAGACTGAGACTAACCTACCTAGATCAGATCGGTCATGTACTGAAGGAAGGTGAAGTCAAGAGTCTCCAAAACCGGCGAGCGTGTATGAAGAGAATTATGAATGTTGAGGAAGCGAGTGAAGTATGCAGAGATAGAGTTCTCTGGCACTCTGTTCTCTCTGCTTACCCTGCAAGGGATATGGCGTGATGATATGTATGTATTCAATATGAAAGGATTTTATTAATTCCGCCCCTAAGGGGATGTAACAAAGCAGTAAAGTGTGTATGGGGTGAAAATTTCCTTATCGATTCTTTTCAAATTACATACAAATATTCTTCGGTAAAAATAAATAAACACGTGTTTCTCTCCCCTCTCCATCAACCCCGCACCAGTGCCTTTGTGGCGACCAGTGCCGACGTGAGAGCTCACACGATACACATAGTGGGTGGCAATAGGTTCTTGCCTAATGGTTTAAGATACAGGTTAAGTTTAGCTTCAAAAATGTTCACTCTATAACTCAAATAATAAATCATATCTAACGAGATCGCAACTCTGCTGGTGAAACAAAACAGTCAAATAAATGGTGGCGATAATTATATTTTTATCCCATGGTCATACCGTAAATAGTATATTAATGGCAATATAATTTGTAGAATGAATAGATTTTTGAACCACCTTTTTCTTTAGTGATCAGTTATGGTATATAGACACACGCGCGCTGTACATCTACGTTGTGCGAGCGGGCCACCGCAACCGGGTATCATCTCGAGTCGAAGCCCTCATGCAGTGAACCTCAACACAGATACTTACGCTTGCGCCGCCCAAAGCATCGACGATAGAGCGTGTCAACCTAGAGTATTTACTCTCGGACCCACCCTATTGCCTAATTCCGTTAGACAATTAACTCGCAGAAGACGGCGACCGCATCCCAGTTTCTGGCGCTGTTGATTATCGTCCTAGCGACAAACCTTCAACACCTTGCATTGTCAGAGATGACTTCTGCGTGAACGAAGTCGCGGGCAAAAGCTAGTAATACATAATATTATTTACTATATATATATATATATATATATATATATATATATATATATATATATATATATATATATATATATATATATATACATATATATATATATATATATATAAATTGATTGGGATTGGCCAATGAAGTTTTCACTCAACTTCTTCAAAAAATTGTGTGCTTCTGCACACAATTTTTTGCGGCAGAAGCACAGAATTTTTTACATATAAGGTTTAAAAATTCAGCTTCTGAACTTTCACCTTAGATTCTTAAGTTGCAAATAAAATGAAAATGATATGTACGCAGGTCTTAAGATTTAAATAGCTAAATATTATTTACATTTCTGCCTATCTTTATAGATATAAAAATACAAGTAATACTCAAAATAAGAACTGAAGTTTTGCCGGCACTGAAACAAAAATATATTTTATAAGTAATAGCAAAACTAAAATTTCATTATCTCACTTACTGGGTTGGAGCCATCTTCACAATGGTAGGGCAATTGACCTAATACAAGAAACATCAGAAGGATACGATTTTATTTCGAGTTTTCCTTCTTTTAGATACTCGTCTTTCACCAACCAACAAGCAAGAAAAAGGTGAATGGTACTCTTATTTTTTTTAACGATCAGGTAATAATTTATTATATACATTTGAGTAATTGTTTTTTTTTATTATTCATTATTGTAATCTACAAAAAAATATTATACAATTTATATTTAATGAGCTAAGAATTAGCACGCTGAAGTGGCAATGGGCAGGCCACATCGCTCGAAGAACCGACAACCGCTGGGGAAAAAAGGTTCTAAAGTGGCGACCACATAACGGACGACGCAGTGTAGGACGCCCTCCCACTAGGTGGACAGACGACCTAGTGAAAGTTGCTGGGCGTCGATAAAAGGCACAGGACCGCACTCTGTGGCGTACCATGAGGGAGGCCTACGTCCAGCAGTGGACGGCGATGGGCTGAAATGATGATGATGATGATGATTATTTAATGAGCTATTGTACATGAAAAATTACGCGTATTATTTTTACATATAAAAAATTGCAATCTATTATTTAAAACTTAAATTTAAAAATACATGAAATTAGAAATTTAATTACATAATTGATATTCTTTCAAATGAATACCATTGTAATTTATGAATTATCATCCACAATTTCAACAACTCTTCTATCGTTATCATTATTATTATTCAAAACTGATAGTATAGGTTTATGATAAGGAAAAAAGGTATAGGTTTATGAAACGAACAGAGGAAAAATCATATTATGAAATAAAAAAAATCATATTATGTGCGTACGTAGTTATATTATCTAGCAGCTTACGTTCGCCTCTCCGCCCACTTGGTTTGTTGATAGAAAGGTAGCTTATGTTCCCATGCTTCAGTCGAGCACTCGGTATCACTCAGCGTCCTTCATGAGGTTTTATCTCGGCACTCTATTTTTTTGTTCTAATATAAAAATAACCTAAGTTACTCCTTATGACATCAACTACCAACCAGTGAAAGTCCGTTAAGATCAGTCCAGCCGTTTCAGAGATTAGAAAAGAGAAAATTAAAAAAACAACATCTTTTATGTAAGTACCGTATATACTTTCATATGCATTTAGTGAAAAGTTGTTAATTTGGAATTACAAGCAGACATTTAAATTTTTAGGGTTCCGTACCCAAAGGGTAAAAACGGGACCCTATTACTGAGACTTCGCTGTCCGTCCGTCCCTCTGTCTGTCGCCAGACTGTTTCTCAAGAACGGTGATAGCTAGACAGTTGAAATTTTCACAGATGATGTATTTCTATTGCCGCTATAACAACAAATAAAATAAATACTTAAGGGAGCCCCCCATACAACAAACTTGATTTTTTTAACGTTTCTTGCTCGATACTAATAACGGTGACAGATAGACGCTTTAACTATTCACAGAATATTTAGTTTTATGTTCCCTTTAAATATAATTAATTAAACTAAAATAAATAACTAAGGGGCTCCCATACAATAAAAGAGGTTTTTTTCTATATAATGGTACGGAACCCTTCGCGCGTGAGTACAACTCGCACTTGGCGTATTTATATATATATGTATATATATAGATGATTGAGATTTCAATCCAACCTGATCTCGCGTGTGAATAGAACCAATATATGTAGATAACGGTTACAGTGGCGAGAGTTTCATTGTTTTGCTAGCATCTCAATAAATAGCCAACGCGCCTACAGAAGTTTTTACTACAAAAACTTATTGGGGCAAAGGAATACTCATTGACAGGCTGACAAGGAGGAATGTCTTTTGGATAAAGAACCCCATAAATTCCCTTTGATTTTATATTTAATTACGCCATAACAGTTTCTTTAAGTCAGCTATTATGCATTATATATTCAATATGGCTGCAAGTACCAGTTAATAATATTTAATCGTTTATATAATTGCACTGTCAGGGTGAACCGGTGCGCGCTAATCGCAATTGGCGCTCGTGAAGGTAGACAACTTCATAGGAGGTGACCTTCCTACATAAACTAGTCAGTTATTACGTGTAAAATGTATATATTTGCAATTAATAAATAAATCGGACCTCAATACATGTATTATATTTTAAAAACAACATTCATGTTAAGGGATAAAGAGTTATGTAGGCGACACCCCGGCTGTTAGGTGGGGCGACGGCGGGGAATGGCACCCGAAAGGGTAACCCGCCAGGCTGGCCATGGATAGCAAGGAAGCGGTACCAGTGGCCGGCCCAATTTCGATGGTGAGGGACTACGGTAGATTATGGGGCCACGCGCTACCCTTACGTCGCCCCGGATGGAACGGGCAGCGCGTGTCGGGACCATAGCCTACCAAAAAAAAATGGGATAAATACTTGCGTCGCAGAGAACTGCCCAAATCATTTGTGGATTACACAAAAATTATCCTAAGTGGGGATCGAACCTTTGTCATTCAATACGAGAGATTAATACTTAAACCACTAAATGATCTGCAATGAAAGCCGTTGCCGCTAAGCGAGCACATACCCAAATGTTTCGCTCATTATTAAGAATTTCCTAATAGGTCTCGGTTTTTCTTGTGGTGGGTGACGGAGATTCTTTTTCATTTTTGGCGGAGGGCTATGGAGTGGTCCCACCCCGCTAAATCCGTCCGGGATGATAGAAAAAGCGACGCGTGGCCCCATAGACCCGCCCTACATGTATGTATGCCCTCTCGGCGTGGGTGACGGAGTAGGAATACAATTCACCACCCACTCTCTTCCCTTTGGATGACGTAAAAGACGACTAAAGGATATGAAATGCAGTTATTAACTGTGCTAAACTATTTCCCTCCTATTCAGGAGCAGGCTTGAGCTTGGGCTCGCAGTAGACTTAACAGAGTTGGCTCTCAGTAGAGAGGTGTACAAGCTAAGACAATACAACTCTACTAGAAAAATAATATTCGAAATAAAACCCTAAACCAACTCATCTATTCCCCTTAAATTTCTCTTGTAGTGTATATAAGTTGTGATGATGATGAAGAGGATTCGAACCTGAGCCCTCTCAATCGCACACACATACTACAGAACCAATGAAACACTTAATTTAATACAAATTTCAAACGTTATTGATATCATATTTAACAATAGCAATATAAGACATCATGTTACGACACATTGAAAGGTCAAGGTTCCTCTTGGGTCGCCGTATACTGGCTGCAGTGACCTCGGCATATTAATTAACAATATTTGTTATACTGACCACTATATCAACAGCCTTAATTAAGACTGCTGCTTGCTGCTTGATAGCAGCTAAGAATGCTATCAATCCTTATTTTGCTCGTAGATATTGTAAAAGACGAGTAAGAGCCTTATAACTACTTGGACCAACTCCACCTGGTACCGTTTGGTCAACAATTACATACCCAAGGAGAGTTGATGTCAGACAGACGATATTTTTCACATATATAGATAATAACATTACCCCGCTTTGAAGGTAGAAAGAAAAAAGAATGAAAAATCCCGTAGATACTTGGTGGATAGAGCAGTTTTAATCCTAGGAAATCTTGAAAAAAATCACCATAAATGATCAATATATTGGTTAATATGTTGTGTCTATATTTTCAGGCACCGCTCCCAGCACCTACGTGGAACGGAGTCTTCAATGCTGTTGACGAAAACACCTGGTGTCCGCAGAGCTCTGTAGGGCCTATAGTTCTAGGAGATCAAAACTGCCTCAAGTTGAACATCTATACGCCAATCCAGTACACCAAACTCTTACCTGTGATGGTCTACATACACGGCGGTTGCTTCTTTGGTGGAACCGGTTCACCATATCTATATGGAGGTGATTTCTTCGCTGAAAATGACGTGGTGTTCGTCGGTATAAACTATAGATTGAGTGTCGAGGGATTTTTATGTTTAGGCATCAAAGAAGCACCAGGTAATGCTGGACTAAAAGATCAAATAGCCGCATTAAAATGGATCCAAGCTAACATAGAAGCGTTTGGTGGAAATCCCAATGATGTAACATTATTTGGAGAAAGCGCTGGTGCGGTGTCGACATCATTTATGGTTTTATCACCAGCAGCAAAAGGCTTGTTCCATAAAGCAATTCTGCAAAGTGGGTCTTCTTTAGCTCCTTGGGCGCTACAACATGACCCACTAAAGGCAGCCAGTAATCTAGTCAAAAAACTAGGATACAATACACAGGACCCTAAGAAAATTTACAGTATTCTGTCAAAGATATCTACCAAAGAATTAATAAACACTATTAGTAATTACGAAGATAAATTCTGCGTTGCAGAAACTGATATATTTGTGCCATGCGTTGAGAAATACATTCAAGGTATAGAGCCTGTCATCACTGAATATCCTGCCGATGTAATTAGATCAGGTAACTACACTAAAGTACCGATGATAATTGGATACACCAACAACGAAGGTATGTACTTTGTATCAGCTGATTACGGCACCAGCTTGAAGAATAACACCGTGGTTATAGACCCAATAAAGACTTTACAAAAGGATCTACAGTTCCCATCTGAATTCGACAAGAACTGCACAGCAGAAAGGATAAAGCATCATTATTTCTCGAACAAAGATGAGATGATAATGGACATGGTAGATTTATATTCGGACGTCCATTTTAAATTCCCTCTAGTGCTGGAGTCTGAATTATATTCGAAGACGACCGACCAGCCGATATACTATTACCTGTTCAAGTATAACGGTCTTATAAATATGCCCAAGATAATATCAGGGTTTGGGCTGAGTAATGGCGCGTCTCATGCCGACGAACTGTTCTACCTATTCAAGCCACATTCGTTCCCACTGCCTCATCGTTATCTTGAAGACACAATGATAAGAAGAATGGTCACAATGTGGACCAATTTTGCCAAGTATAAGTAAGTATAAATTTTTATTTTTTAATGACTATCGTTGATAGGTTATTGCAATTATTAAGGGCCATTTAAACGAAAAGTTTTACGCACTACTCACTTAATAGGATTAGCATACACGTTCGTTTATAAGCGTAAACACATTTTGGTTTATACAAATATTACGTAAGAAATTATAACAATATATGACTGATATATATCATGAAAACACAGAAAGCCATACTGATTTGATTAATAATGAACTTTATATTATTTTATTAACTCGGTTATAACGTAATTATTTTTTTAAACATCAACGTTGATGATTTCTTTTAACAGTATTTTCTTTAACGTCTTGTTAAGAGTGTTTAAGTGAAAAAAAGCTTTTCAATAAACACACTTATGTACAAAATAACAATGTTTCAAGCGAATTCATAAGTAATACTAATATTATTTCTACATACATATCATCACGCCATATCCCTTGCAGGGTAGGCAGAGAGAACAGAGTGCCAGAGAACTCTATTCTTGCATACTTCACTCGCTTCCTCAACATTCATAATTCTCTTCATACACGCTCGCCGGTTTCGGAGACTCTTGACTCCACCTTCTTTCAGCACGTGACCAATCTGATCTAGGTAGGTGAGTCTCGGTCTCTCCCGGTACCTACATCCTTCCACTTTCGCATTGTATATCTTCTAAACCAGACGTTCGTTCGGCATTCTTTCCACATGTCCGAACCATCGGAGCATTCCCTTACGCATCTTTACACCAATACTCTCTTTCATACCTACTCGCTCTCTTACGTCGTCGTTACGAATGCGGTCGGTGAGCCTAACTCCACAGATGTTCCGTAGAGATCGCATTTCGACTGCATTAATTTTGCTTTCATGTTCTTTTCTGCATACCCAACTCTCACTTCCATATAGTAATGTTGGGACAAGCACAGCGTTATGTATTGCTACACGTGTCTTCTGGCTGAGGTGGTGGCTACCGAGAAGTTGTCCCAACGCTCCGTTCACTCAATTTCCCGCATTCACTCTTCGTTCTATATCAGTGGTGTACCTTCCATCTCGGCTAAAACTACATCCAAGATATACAAATTCATATTATTTCTAATTCATATTATTTCTAATTCTAAAAAATACTTTTTTCCGTATGGTGACGGAGTAAGAATACAATTCATTCCCTATCTTACCCGTGGGTGATCGTATAAGACGACTAACGAATAAAATGTGCATATAACATCTATGCAAGAGAAGGAATACTCGAAATAAAACCCTATACCAATAAGTTTGACCGCCGTGGTATAGTGAGTTAATTTCCTTCCTAGTGGAGATGCTCGAGCCCAGCAGTGGGACATATATGGGCTAAAATGAAAAGATGAATGATAAAAAGACACAAACTGACATTGGTTCATCCACCCATATTATATGAGGATTCCTTCTTATCTTCTCTCATCATTCTAATTATTATTCTTTACCAATGTTAATGAATGAAATAAATAAAAACTAAAAATGAATAGACCGAACTAACCTATGTTCAAAACTGTCTTCAGTGTGTTCGCTAACATTATCATTGTTTTTATAAGTTCATTTACGGGGTTTTAGGAACGTGGGTGGGCAATAAAGAGTCAAATAAGACAAGGGTCGCCCCTCGGTGGGTTTACGAGTATATTAAGGCAACCCTTTCCTCTCATTTGGACCTTTTTATACGCTTTTTTTTTTCATAGCGAGATTACTATACACGTACTAATTCTGAAATGAAAGCAATTATATCCTTAATATTTTTGTGGAATACATACTTATGGCTTAATCTTACAAAACATACTAATTACTTCTAAAGAAAATAAACAATCTTAAATATTTTTTAAATGGAGGCAAAGAAAGAAGATCCATCACTTGCCCACGGTTAATTAATATACAGCATCCCTCAAGAAAGGAGGAAATACGAGATAGGATTGAGGTGGAATAGTAGTCAAACTTATTCCAAATCGAACATATCCCGTATCCCTTTCAATCTTGAGATGCACGTTAATGACCATGGCAAACTGATGGGTTCTTTTACTCCTCGCCAATTTTCGCTATGTCTCGCCTAATTCAATCAATTTCATATTTTATTGCATGGCTATAAAGTACAGTTGTCACTGCTGTGCCTGTACGACACCTACAGATTGGTTAAGGGATTATTACGAAATTGATTAGCAGCGCTAGAGCGCAGTAGTATGGAAGACATGAAACATCTTACTGCGATCGGTAACCAAACCTGCTTGATGACCATTACATTGGTCATTATATCAATAATCTCTCAAGTGCGATTATCATGTGATGTCCAGCAGGAAATAACGAAAGATTGAATGATAATGATGATAGTTTATATATTAGAAAAGCTTGTCCTTTCTATATTTTATCTGAACAATAGGTAACTTCTGAGACCAAAGAATCAAAGATTAAATTGTAGATAATAATTAGTTTATTTTCTAAAGATTATTTTGATATTTTTTTTTTTTTTTTCACTTTTTTGGGTAAACAAACAATATCACAATGAAGTTTGGTTATAGTGGTTTGAAGTTATACAATATTAAAAAAAAAGTGATATCCACACCGTTTACCACTGATTGGACAAATATACGTATTCATATAAAAGTAGTACAGGTTGAGAGAAGAAGGCTTGCATGTACGTTTTTTTTTTTTAATATTTTTAGTTATAGTTAAAAATATATACCCATACATATGCACTCACGTACATACACATACACACATACATACATACATATACATACATACATACATATACATACATAGATACACACACATACATACATACATACACACACATACATACATACATATACACATAGCAGCAAATAATTACGTAGCAAGATATACATTAGTAGATATGTAAAAAATATCTTATGTATTTACGTCCGATGTACAGTATTAAATCCAGATAATTTTTTAACAACCATTCTTTTTTATATAAGCAACAGTGCTGTTCGCATAAATATCGATTTCACTACAATTTAACTATCTACTCTTTACTAATGGAACAAAAGTACAATTCACTGTCTCTTTCTCTTATACTAATTCGTTTAGCTGGATATAGTTGATATTTGGCTTCTCATTGTGGAAGACGCTGGACGGATATATTTGGACTTCGATGAACAGAAAAAATTTATATAAAAAATACATTAGATAAAAATATCAAGTTTAATGAATTTGAAATAACATTAATTCACGCGCATTTTAATTCTACTATCTATTTAGTTCTACGCGTGAATGTGAGCAAAACCAAAATAATGGTCTTTGAAAGAGATGAAACCAGAACAGATGTAAGAGTAAAAAAGGTAATGATGTACTAGAGCAAATGGATGAATTTGTATATCTTGGATGTGGATTTAGCCGAGATGGAAGGTACACCACTGATATAGAGCGAAGAGTGAATGCGGGAAATAGAGTGAACGGAGCGTTGGGGCAACTTCTCGGCAGCCACCAACTCAGCCAGAAGGCACGTGTAGCAATACATAACGCAGTGCTTGTCCCAACATTACTGTATGGAAGCGAGAGTTGGTTATGCAGAAAAGAGTATGAAAGTAAAATTAATGCGGTCGAAATGCGATCTCTGCGGAAAATCTGTGGAGTTAGGCTGACCGACCGCATTCGTAACGGCGACGTAAGAGAGCGAGTAGGTATGAAAGAGAGTATTGGTGTAAAGATGCGAAAGGGAATGCTCCGATGGTTCGGACATGTGGAAAGAATGCCGAACGAACGTCTGGTTAAGAAGATATACAATGCGAAAGTGGAAGGATGTAGGTACCGGGGTAGACCGAGACTCACCTACCTAGACCAGATCGGTCATGTACTGAAGGAAGGTGGAGTCAAGAGTCTCCGAAACCGGCGAGCGTGTATGAAGAGAATTATGAATGTTGAGGAAGCGAGTGAAGTATGCAGATATAGAGTTCTCTGGCACTCTGTTCTCTCTGCCTACCCTGCAAGGGATATGGCGTGATGATATGTATATATGTATGCATTTTAATTCTTCTTCAAAATTCTTTAACAAAATTTTTAGTAGCGCATCATTGTACTAAAGGCGAGGGATATTTTATTTTTGCTAATGGCGGCCAACGAGCAAATAGCACACTAGATGGCAATTGTTACTGCCGCTTATAAACCTATAAGCAAAACTAAAGGCACAGCTCGGCCGCTGCCGACCAAAGAAAACCTCAAACCCACCCAGAAAGTTGGGCTTCCTCTCTCTCACGGAACGAAACGCAACAACTAATTGCCACTGCGATAGTGTTGTACTGTCCCGGATGGACAAAACTATCAATAGTATGGCGCTACCTAATTTTATGGATTTAGGTCACTGTCTAATTTTAATGAATAGATTTAAACTTGAGATTAAAATTAACCTACAAAACAAACACATTTAACAATAGCAACCATGCACATCATTCCAAATGCCATTACCAAAACAATAAACGTAGAAAAATACAGTTATAAATAAAAGATATATATATATATACAATGATTATAAAATGGACGGTCTCATTTAATCTCATCACGCCGTAAGTAATGCATTTTAATATTTAATTTGTATGCAAAACTGTGTCGTGCACTCGGCCTCGGCTACTGCATTTATATCAACTGAGTTAAATTGCACTGTTTAAAATGATAAAACTCAAACTATCTTAGCAATGTAGAGACTATTTGTATCAAAGCAAAATATTATGACTTTTTATTATATTTTTCAGATTCTTTATAGATGTTAGGTTGTGTATTACACAGGGTTTTTATCTATACACTCTATTAGTTGATAAATTTTGACCCACATTTTTTTAATATAAATTCATAATAAATATTTAATCGTTCTCAATTATTTAAATATTTGATTTTTAAACTTAAACATAAATTAATATGATATTAGACCTGTTAGTATATTTTATAATACAAATATTTTACCTTATATTATAATTGAAAAAAAAATCATTAATATCTAAATTCACAAAAAAAAAATATAAATAATCATTAATCTTATCATCATTATTCTGTGCTTATCATAAATCTTATCATCATTAAAAATCATAAATATTATCATCATTATAAAAGTTCTTAAATCTTATCATCATTATTCTGCGCTTATCATAAATCTTATCATCATGATTCTACTCGTATCCCTATTACTTGGGATCAATGCATTACGTACTTTTTCAACGTCCTTATTACAAATAAAAATTTATTGGCAATAATTTTATGGTCGTCTGCCTGCCTGACGTCAACCCTTCTTAGAAAAATAGTAGGTAATAGTAATAGTTGACCAAACCGCTACAGCTTGAGTTGATGGTTCTTAGTCATCTTTTACGACATCCACAAGCAAAGTAAGAGTTGGTAGTATTCGTAGCCGCTACCACAGAGCACATTAATATATCTAAATAACATTCTATAAATTTAATGTTTAATAATAAATGACCAAAAACAAAAATATTTGTTATATAGAATCATTTTTATTTTTCTACTGGCTAGGAATTTATATCAAAAATGTAGGTGCAAATATTATGATTGAATATCTTCCAAATCCACGTATTCCGGGGGACGGGGGTTTTTCGACGGGGTAAGTATTCACCACACCGTTCCTTGGCCCTGGATGTTATAAAAAACGACTAATATAAAATGAAGACAACATCTGTGCAAAAGATTGAAAACTCCAGATAAAGCTCCTATACCAACCCGTTTGACCTTAATTTCCCTTCTTACATTTTGAATCCCTTCTTGTCTCTCTCACCTACGTTGATTTGCTCACATACTGTCCCACTGCTGGTCTCGAATCACTTTCACAATAGGAAAGAAATTCGCGTAATATACCACGCTAGGAAAACAGGCAATTACATCCTGGGTCTTTCTTATCTTACGTAAATGTCGAAAGCATATCAAGGGCAAGAAAGGTGGTGTTGAATTGTGTTCTCACTTCGTCACCACAGATAAAATAATTTACTACTATTATTTTTTATCCGTGTGATGACGGAGTAAGAATACAATTCACCACCCCTATCTTACCCGTGGATGATCATACGAAACGACTAAAAAATATAAAACGCATATAACATATATGCAAGAGAAGGAAAATTCGAAACAAAACACTATACCAACACGTCTGAGCAGCGCGGTATAGTAGGTTAATTTCCCTCTCATTACGGAGGAGGCCCGAGCCCAACAGTGGGACATATATGGGCGGTGATGATGATGATGATGATTATTTTTAAATTAATTAATTAATACCTTGACACGTAATAACCTAAGTATAATAAAAATAATAATAAGCTAGATATACTGACGACATCTTGAATGTCGCACAAAACTATTGACTGCAAGCAGTATAGGACCGTTCTGAGAAGTGAAAGGCATACGTCACCATAAAATTCTAATTATAATTTATTCGTCCCGAACTGAACTGTGAAACTTCATAAACTTTCTAAAACACAAGTAACCATTGTTTTTCTATAAATTCTAGTGACCCAACGCCCTACACAACAAAACTGCTGCCCTTCAAATGGCGACCCAGCAAAAGGTGGAACCCTACAGCCCTCGTAATCGACGACAAGATGACTACAGCTCCTATGTGGGATGAAGATGCTGTGCGCTTATGGAACGATACTTATAACAAATATAGGCGAAGAGACTATGGATTCAAGCAGTTCCAAGATTACTAATAGACCAAATTATTTAAAGATGATGAATTACTTGTAAAATATCATCATTGTAGAGTGATTTTCTGTCCGAATGTTACTTTGGTGGTGATCTCGTGAATTGTTTTATAAGCGGGTAGGTCTCGTCCGGCTCGAAGGACCATGTTTGCGCTCTAACAAATCTATGATCCAGCTCAATATCAATTCATTCCAACTATAAGGCCTTCTACGAATGGAAGGGAATCTGTCCCACTATACTACGAGTTTAAATTTTCCTTCACTTGCATTATGTTATATGTGTATCATGTCTTTTAGTCGCCTTTACAATACCCACGTACTAAATAGGGAATGAATCGTATTCTTAATATATAATTAAGAATACAATGTATACCCTATTTAATACTTAATTATAAAATATCAATGAATTGAAAATATTTTGATTTTAATGATATGAAGTAAGCCTTCATGAAGATAAAAATATAAGCAAATATGTAAATTAACGAGAGAGTGCAACAATTGTCGTTAGTGTAAATCACTTGGGGATTAGTTACCGAGTCTATATACGTATAAAGTCTGATTGGTATATTATCATACTCAGTGTCATCGATAGTATCGATATTATTAACGATCGCTACACAATCGTTATTCAGATCGTCAAATAGTTTCATAGATGCTAATATAATTGCAAGTTCTTGAATATTGCGATATCAGTATTGATGCGTACACAAGCCATAAATATAAACCTTTAAAAACTTATCGGTACTACAATCAATCCAACTATATATAAGGTTGCCCAAATTCAATTTAAAACATAAGCCTCATCACAAAAAGGCCACTCAGAATGACCTTTGTACCACTTGACTCCAGCGGTACCCTAAGAGTTTGATGAAATCAATCTAAATGATGAATCACTATATGATAAACAAATATACAGACTCGGACATTTTTCACGGCACATCATCGTTGTAACAGCCGTTACGGCTGTGTGTAACGTTACTAAAATCGTAACGCTGTGGCCTAAATGTTTAAATTTCAAAATGCTTACCGCCAACATCAGCGGATAGGCGTGTACATAATAAATAATATAGATTATCGATAGTTGTATCGATTGTATAACGATTGCTATTAATATCGAAATCAACACAGTTGTTATTATGTTGATATGATGTTGTTTACTTTGAAGGTTAGTGTATAATACGGTGATAGTAAATCTAGTCTTATTTATGTAGCTATGATAAATAAATTAAGATATTTTTGATATAAAGTGTTTTGATTTAAAACTAGGCCATTCATGTCTTTGTATGTCTTAATGATCATCCTCTCAGCTCGTATACGTCCCACTGTTGGGCTCGAGCCTCCTCCATAATGGGAGGGAAATTGGTGTACTATACCACGCTGGTCAAACGTATTGGTATAGGGTTTCCTTTCGAGTTTTCCTTCTCTTACATAGATGTTCTATGCGTTTTATATCCCTTAGTCGCCTCTTACGATCACCCACGGGTACGATAGAGGGTAGTGAATTATATTCTTACACCGTCACCATACAGAGTATAAGACATACTCTAACTACTAATCAATCGTATTTAATTAATCTTTACATATATAATTTATTATAATTTAATTTTATTATAATATAAATGAGAGATATATTATAATATTAACTAGAGTATATTTTGTTAAAATTATTCAATGTTAGACGCAAGTGTGACCTAATTAAACCTTAGCCCTCCTCGCGCGTGACCGTGAATGTTAATAAAAAATTATTTTATAAAAAAAACAAAAACCGACTTCAAAACTATGCCTACGATAAACGACATACAATAAACTTACACTAAAAAGTAGAAAATAATTTATTTTAATTAGTTTAATCTCAAAAGAATAACAGAACAATTTACGAAATTATAGTATACCTACCTATTTACAGGTAGGTATGTAAAAACTTATACTATGTCAAGAAAAATGGATAATAATATTATATTTTGTATTTCAAAGTAAGGAGCTTTGAAATATAATAAACGAAATTATTAATATTTATTTACAAGTACTATTTTTTTGGAGTCGGTGCCAGCCAAGGACAGTTTTTCTACTTTGCGAAAATCACGCGGCTCACGCAGTACCTACCTGACCTACGCAAAGATGGACGATCACTGCGAATAGGGCGATAGCCGGAGCGAGGCAGGTGCGAGAAAAGAGGGGCGATGTCTGGCTGAGTGAACTACCCGAACGCGGGCAGATTTCGTTGATGATTTAATGCACTTAAAAGATTTATGCAAGGGAATTCAATTTTGATTTAGCTAGCACCGACTCCAAAAAAATAGTACTTGTAAATAAATATTAATAATTTCGTTTATTATATTTCAAAGCTCCTTACTTTGAAATACAAAATATAATATTACTATCCATTTTTCTTGACATAGTATAAGTTTTTACATACCTACCTGTAAATAGGTAGGTATACTATAATTTCGTAAATTGTTCTGTTATTCTTTTGAGATTAAACTAATTAAAATAAATTATTTTCTACTTTTTAGTGTAAGTTTATTGTATGTCGTTTATCGTAGGCATAGTTTTGAAGTCGGTTTTTGTTTTTTTTATAAAATAATTTTTTATTTGCCGGTTTTCAGTGGAAAATAAGTGAATTCAGATTTTTTTTAAAAGGTAGACCTAGTAAACGGGCTGCTCGAAAGAGACAGCACCGTTTGGAAGATACGAGTGACGAGAGAGACACTCGTTTAAAGAAAAATGGGGTTAGGAAATGGGATAAATATTACAAATGAGAGTGACGAGCAGCGGGTCAATAGGCTTTCTCAGATGAGGGCATACACAAACTTATCTAGGCGTAATGAAACTACAGAAAGTAATTCTCAGCGACTCAGTTTGATTCGCGAACGTTATCAAACCAAATCGAGGAGCAACGATCTCAACGTATTAGCGTAATACACGAAAGTTTAACAAAATTGAAAAAAAAAAATATAATATTTAAAAAAATAATTAATATTAATTAAAAAAATATATTTAATTTTTTTTCACTTGTTTTTACCTATTTTATACTACTTATACTACCCCTTAGTAGTGAAATTTTGAAAAAACGCTAACATACATTCTTTTATTTCTAAAAAGATGTAGGCGTGCGAAATTTCGTACTTAACTACTTTGAAAATGATAAACTTCCATACAAATGTTCATCCCGTGACCCTTATTTTACTCCTTAGTAACATTGTTGTTTTACCAGCTAAAGCTCATAAAGATAATCTCCATACACAAATAATCAAACTATAGTCTGTCTAATCTAAGAACTGCACTTTGACAGCTGTCTGAGTAAGTTGTCTAGGTAGGTGAACCAAATAATTGCTATCGAAAATATCCGATTTTACTGCGAAATCGATATTGATTCTTTATAATTAATAATCGGTTTATTTTTTATTTTTCAAAAAGGTGATGAATAAATTAAGTGCTAAATTAGTACTAAACAAATTTAATTATTTCAGCATAGAATCTATTCATCATATTTAGTAGGATTAGGTTAATTAAAAACAAAAACTGGATTTGAAAATGGCTATTTATTAAGAATTACTACTATTACTTGAATTATCAGCGTCGCGAACATTAATAATTATTTCCTCATCAATCAAAGTGTCGAAATGTACATCTCTGTCAAAATCTCTATTCGATTAATCGTATTATTCTAATATTTTTACCGATTATTTGGATATTCGTGAATTGGAAGTTGTCAAGCACTACTGTATAGAACGTGATGAAGTGACATTGTTAGGTCGTGAATAACAATTATATCATGTTATTTTTATTTTAAATTATTTTTACGAGTTTCAACATTAGATTAATGGTCTTTGAAAGAGATAAAGCCAGAACAGATGTAAGAGTAACAATAGGTAATGATGTACTAGAGCAAGTGGAAGAATTTGTATAACTTGGATGTGGATTTAGCCGAGATGGAAGGTACACCACTGATATAAAGCGAAGAGTGAATGCGGGAAATAGAGTGAACAAAGCGTTGGGGCAACTTCTCGGTAGCCACTACCTCAGCCAGAAGGCACATGTAGCAATACATAACGCAGTGCTTGTCCCAACATTACTGTATGGAAGCGAGAGTTGTGTATGCAGAAAAGAATATGAAAGTAAAATTAATGCGGTCGAAATGCGATCTCTACGGAAAATCTGTGGAGTTAGGCTGACCGATCGCATTCGTAACGACGACGTAAGAGAGCGAGTAAGAAAGAAAGAGAGTATTGGTGTAAAGATGCGTAAGGGAATGCTCCGATGGTTCGGACATGTGGAAAGAATGACGAACGTCTAGTTAAGAAGATATACAATGCGAAAGTGAAAGGATGTAGGTACCGGGGGAGACCGAGACTAACCTACCTAGACCAGATCGGTCATGTACTGAAGGAAAGTGGAGTCTAGAGTCTCCGAAACCGGCGAGCGTGTATGAAGAGAATTATGAATGTTGAGGAAGCGAGTGAAGTATGCAAAGATAGAGTTCTCTGGCACTCTGTTCTCTCTGCCTACCCTGCAAGGGACATGGCGTGATGGTATGTATGTAAGTATTATTGTACAAGAAAGTCACCCGCAATGTTAATTATGTAAATAACTTAATAGTTGTTTAAAATTTCAGATTTCGTGTTTACAATAATGTGTCATCAACGTTTGACCGAGGTTATTGTGTATTAAAAAATGCAAAACGTCAAAATGCACTTCTTAGATTGGATGAACTATAAATTATGTACAGAGGCGTCAGAAACAGCATTTTTGCCCTACATTTTAAGGAATTACTCTCGATTTTCCTAGGATCCCAGCATCAGATCCTGATACCCTGCATATGGGACCACACTTGAAGTATCCTCTTTCTAACAAAGAAAGAATTATAAAAATCCATCCATAATTAGCGTTGCTATCGCGTAACAAACATACAAAAAAAAAAAAAAAAAAAAAAAAATAGCGTTCGAATTGAGAACCTCCTCCTTTTTGGAAGTCGGTTAAAAAGTATTAGAAACGTCGGCATTGTTGAAACAATGTTTAAAAGGTCGTAAGATACGTAAAAACACTTTCATATATCTATACAATACTTACTTACATAAAATTTGTTTCTGGATGAACGAACTTAGCTTGGTTATTTCATTTTCATACTTTTTGGTAAATATATTTAGATATTAAATAAATAATTGATAAAATAATGAAAAAAAACTATATAAAAATTAAAAAAGAGAAAACCAAGTATCTGACAGGAGCTGTTTGAATGAGACTGATCGCATTCCCAACTGAGCTATGTATATTCTCAACAACAGCGACCAAATTAGCCGTCATATTCTAATAGCTTTTAGCCAACGAAAAAATATATTTTGGCGAGCTAAAAACTCTGACAAAACGATATTTTCTATAAATGAAAATTAGCTAGATCGATTAATCACCCCGGAAACCTCCAGCCTATTAAATTCTATGGAAATCACTTTATTTCTGCTTACTTCACATTCTGAAAATATAGAAATTTACAAGTATATAAATAAATAATAAATAATATTATTTCTCATTTTACATGCAAATTTTACAATGTGATAAACAAATTATATTATAAAGTTATATTAATGATTTATACAATTTTTATATTCTATTTTGGTTTACAAAGTTTAGAATTTTAGATATATTATGTCACTATTAATGAGAACCCCTCTGTAGGATAAAGGCCTCCTCCATATCATTCCAAAGATCTCTGTTAATCGCCTTTGTCTGCCATTTCTCTCCTGTTATATCTTTGATATCATCAAGCCATCTTATTGGTCTTCCCCGTTGTCTTTTCTCCTCAGGTCCTTAACCGTCCGTTACAAGTATATAATTTATATAATTTGATATTGAATTGCTCGTTCAAATATATGACATAGATTGATAGATAGATAGATGAGTCCTAACTTTCATAACAATTAAAGATAACCAGATTGTTTATCATCAACAAATATTAACCATCTTAGAACGACTACTGGCGAGTAATATGATAATAATTACGCAAAGCTAACTATATACAACAAAGTAATACCCTGTCTTGTAAATACATCACAATACAAATATTGTACTGCAAGTTACGCTAAAAAATGATTAATCAATGACGAAAATCAGAAATTTATTGAATTAAGTGTATTCCTCAGTGAGGATATACTTATGTTAAAGATATCTATGGCGTTACTACGCAGTAGTATTTGGCTAAAACTTAAAAACAAGAACGATACAGTAAACTGTTTTGGTGATAATTCGTGGCAACCCGGTTAGTTGAGAAGAAGGGAGCCGAACGCAACGAATGACTAGGACAATATGTATTTAATTTCTGTAAAAGCTCTAAATTATAAAAGAAATTATAAAATAAAATCATCTTTCATCTTCACAGAAGAGTATTTTCCAATATGGAAGGTGTTTTATCGTTTTTATACTATAACCAATTATTATTTATATAATTTACTAATACTAGCTAAGTAAATAAGCCCAATTGGGTGGGTTTGGGGTTTATTGGTAGGCCTCGGCCTAGCTGGTATTGTACAGGTCCATGAGCGGTAGTGACACTCCGTTTGCCACCACATGCAACAAAAAAATAAAGAAAATAATACATATTTGAAAGTTAAGTGACACGCGTTAAGTGACGAGTTATGCTGTTTGGTGATCTGTCAATAACCTCTTCACATATTGTTACGTTTTAGGATTAGTAGTTTGAATAAATAGATTTTTTTATTCAATATAATATACATACAAACCATCACGCTATGTCCTTTGCAGGGTAGGCAGAGAGAACAGAGTGCCAGAGAACTCTATTCTTGCATTCTTACTTACTTACTTACTTCACTCGCTTCCTCAACATTCATAATTCTCTTCATACACGCTCGCCGGTTTCGGAGACTCTTGACTCCACCTTCCTTCACTACATAACCGATCTGGTCTAGGTAGGTTAGTCTCGGTCTCCCTCGGTACCTACATCCTTCCACTTTCGCATTGTATATCTTCTTAACCAGACGTTCGTTCGGCATTCTTTCAATATAATATATATAGTACATACTATATGTTGTGTGGTAGCGGCTGCGAATACTACCAACCCTTAGTTTGCTTGGGGCTGTTGTAAAAGACGGCCAACAGCTTTATATCGACCTGGGCCAAATCCACTTGGTGCCGTTTAGTCAAAAATTACATTTTCAAGGAAGGTTGATGTGAGACAGGCGGCCGATCATAAAACTATTGCCAATAACTTTGCAATATGTACTCGTATATATTACGTGGACCACAAGTAACTGAGATAAGAGCAGGAGAATGACGATGATAATATAGTACTATTAAATAAAATTAAACCTATACATTTTAAATGCAAGAAATAATTATATTTCAACATTAAACATTTTTATGGTAGAAAAATAAATCAAGCCAGTTATGTTTTAAATTTACTCAAGAATATTATATGTTCTTCTCTAATAAATAAATTTATATATTGTCTAAAGAACTTGGCACCCATTTAGATCTCAAATCTCTTGTCAGTGAAGTCGATACACAATAATGATTATACCATTTAACTTGAAAATTCTCACGTCACGGTTTGGTGGTATTTATTATACATAGATAGATATAATCATTCTCCTGCTCTTATCCCAATTACTTGCAGTCAACGCAATATGTACCTACCCTTCTTCCTTCGTACATATTGAAAAAGTTATTTTCAGTAATTTTATGATCAGCCGCCTGCCTGATGTCAATCCTCCTTGGGAATATAATTGTTGATCAAACGGCATCAAGTAGAATTATCTCAGATTGACATTTAATCACCGAAGACAAAGATCAGGTACCGGTGGCCCGCTTGCACGACGAAGAGAGGTGTTTGCAGAGTGGGTCTATAGAGTTGCGCGCCGCCTCTTCCGTCGCCCCGGACCGATTTGACGGGGCGCGACCACGTCCATAGTATAACTCAAAAAAAGAGGTTTATCTATACATATAATAAAAATGTAAAGGATCGATGTCTGTACATGGAAGATATATGAGAAAAAATATTACTGGGACCTTTATCAACACAAACAGAACCCAAAACAATGATTTTTAAAATTTTTGTCTGTTTATCTGTTTGTCTGTTTATCTGTTTGTCTGTTTATCTGTTTGTCTGTTTATCTGTTTGTCTGTGTGTTTGTGCACGCTAATCTCAGAAACGGCTTATCCAATTTAGACGCGGTTTTCACTAATATATTGTGGTAGCTTCACTTAACATTTAGGCTTTATTTTATGTCAATTAGTTTATAAATAAAAAAGTTATGTAAATTTAAAAAATGTTCGGAGAAAAAAATCTTTATCGATTCTTTTTAAATTACGTACAAATTATCTTCAGTAAAAATAAATAAACACGTGTTTCAGCATTTGTTGATTTTCATACTCTGGGGGTGTAAATTAGGCCTGCAAAGAGGGTTGGACCACTCATTAAGTCATTAGCGCCAAGCCGATATTATTGAAGCTGGCAACTTGAAATGTTGACAGTGGTTTCTTTCTATGGCGTAGAGATTTACTAAGAAAGGATTTTACGAAATTATACCCGTAAGGGGGTGGGACAGAGTGGCAAAGTTTGTATGGGGAGAAATAAAATCTTTATTGATTCTTTTCAAATTACGAGTCGAATCAAATATTCTAGGTTAATATCCGGCATTTGTCAATTTTCACCCTCTGGTTGTATAAATTAGGCCCGTAAAGCGGGTTGAACGATTCATTACCGCCAAGCCGAAACTGTTAAAGCTAGAAACATTAAATTTTGAAGCACGTTTCTATTTATGACATAGAGATTCAATATGAAAGGATTTTATGAATGCCACCCCTAAGGAGGTGTAACAAAGCAGCAAAGTGTGTATGGGGAGAAAATTTCCTTATCGATTCTTTTCAAATTACGTACAAATATTCTTCGGTAAAAATAAATAAACACGTGTTTCTCTCTCGCTCTCCATCAACCCCGCACCAGTGCCGTTGTGGCGACCAGTGCCGACGTGAGAGCTCACACGATACACATAGTAGACAGCAATAGGTTCTTGCCTAATGATTTAAGATACAGGTTAAATTTAGCTTCAAAAATTTTCACTTTATAACTCAAATAATAAATCATATCTAACGAGGTCGCAACTCTGCTGGTGAAACAAAACAGTCAAATAAAGGGTGGCGATAATTATCTATATTTTTATCCTATGGTCATACCGTAAATAGTATATTAATGGCAATATAATTTATAGAATGAATAGAACTTTGAACCACCTTTTTCTTTAGTGACCGGCTATGGTATATAGACACACGCGCGCCGTACACGTACATCTACGTTGTGCGGGCGGGCCACCGCAACCAGGTATCATCTCGAGTCGAAGCCGGACGGTAGAGCGTGTCAATCTAGAGTATTTTCTCTCAGACCCACCCTATTGCCTAATTCCGTTAGACAACTAACTCGCAGAAGGCGGCGACCGCATACCAGTTTCTGACGCTGTTGATTATCGTCCTAGCGACAAACCTTCAACACCTTGCATTGCTTTTTCTATTTAACTCTGTCAGAGATGACTTCTGCGTAGACGAAGTCGCGGGCAAAAACTAGTATTTAATAACTCTTGTTCGTCTCTTACGATATCTACGAGCATAGTAAAGGTTAGCGCTGGTCAGACGTGTTGGTATAGGGTATTGTTTCGAGTTCTCTCGCATAAATATTATATGCGTTTTATATCCCTTAGTCGTCTCGTACAATCATAGGGGGTGGTGAATTGTATTCTTACTCCGTCACTACACGGAAAGAATGATATATATATATATATATATATATATATATATATATATATATATATATATATATATATTAAATTCTAATACAACTTATTTATGTTTGATTTAATCGTCATTTGTTAATGTTAAATTTATTTGTATATGAAGGAGAACCAATCGATCTCGCTCCCAAATGTTAGTGAAGGAGAACCAATCGATCTCGCTCCCAAATGTTAGTGAAGGAGAACCAATCGATCTCGCTCCCAAATGTTAGTGAAGGAGAACCAATCGATCTCGCTCCCAAATGTTAGTGAAGGAGAACCAATCGATCTCGCTCCCAAATGTTAGTGAAGGAGAACCAATCGATCTCGCTCCCAAATGTTAGTGAAGGAGAACCAATCGATCTCGCTCCCAAATGTTAGTGAAGGAGAACCAATCGATCTCGCTCCCAAATGTTAGTGAAGGAGAACCAATCGATCTCGCTCCCAAATGTTAGTGAAGGAGAACCAATCGATCTCGCTCCCAAATGTTAGTGAAGGAGAACCAATCGATCTCGCTCCCAAATGTTAGTGAAGGAGAACCAATCGATCTCGCTCCCAAATGTTAGTGAAGGAGAACCAATCGATCTCGCTCCCAAATGTTAGTGAAGGAGAACCAATCGATCTCGCTCCCAAATGTTAGTGAAGGAGAACCAATCGATCTCGCTCCCAAATGTTAGTGAAGGAGAACCAATCGATCTCGCTCCCAAATGTTAGTGAAGGAGAACCAATCGATCTCGCTCCCAAATGTTAGTGAAGGAGAACCAATCGATCTCGCTCCCAAATGTTAGTGAAGGAGAACCAATCGATCTCGCTCCCAAATGTTAGTGAAGGAGAACCAATCGATCTCGCTCCCAAATGTTAGTGAAGGAGAACCAATCGATCTCGCTCCCAAATGTTAGTGAAGGAGAACCAATCGATCTCGCTCCCAAATGTTAGTGAAGGAGAACCAATCGATCTCGCTCCCAAATGTTAGTGAAGGAGAACCAATCGATCTCGCTCCCAAATGTTAGTGAAGGAGAACCAATCGATCTCGCTCCCAAATGTTAGTGAAGGAGAACCAATCGATCTCGCTCCCAAATGTTAGTGAAGGAGAACCAATCGATCTCGCTCCCAAATGTTAGTGAAGGAGAACCAATCGATCTCGCTCCCAAATGTTAGTGAAGGAGAACCAATCGATCTCGCTCCCAAATGTTAGTGAAGGAGAACCAATCGATCTCGCTCCCAAATGTTAGTGAAGGAGAACCAATCGATCTCGCTCCCAAATGTTAGTGAAGGAGAACCAATCGATCTCGCTCCCAAATGTTAGTGAAGGAGAACCAATCGATCTCGCTCCCAAATGTTAGTGAAGGAGAACCAATCGATCTCGCTCCCAAATGTTAGTGAAGGAGAACCAATCGATCTCGCTCCCAAATGTTAGTGAAGGAGAACCAATCGATCTCGCTCCCAAATGTTAGTGAAGGAGAACCAATCGATCTCGCTCCCAAATGTTAGTGAAGGAGAACCAATCGATCTCGCTCCCAAATGTTAGTGAAGGAGAACCAATCGATCTCGCTCCCAAATGTTAGTGAAGGAGAACCAATCGATCTCGCTCCCAAATGTTAGTGAAGGAGAACCAATCGATCTCGCTCCCAAATGTTAGTGAAGGAGAACCAATCGATCTCGCTCCCAAATGTTAGTGAAGGAGAACCAATCGATCTCGCTCCCAAATGTTAGTGAAGGAGAACCAATCGATCTCGCTCCCAAATGTTAGTGAAGGAGAACCAATCGATCTCGCTCCCAAATGTTAGTGAAGGAGAACCAATCGATCTCGCTCCCAAATGTTAGTGAAGGAGAACCAATCGATCTCGCTCCCAAATGTTAGTGAAGGAGAACCAATCGATCTCGCTCCCAAATGTTAGTGAAGGAGAACCAATCGATCTCGCTCCCAAATGTTAGTGAAGGAGAACCAATCGATCTCGCTCCCAAATGTTAGTGAAGGAGAACCAATCGATCTCGCTCCCAAATGTTAGTGAAGGAGAACCAATCGATCTCGCTCCCAAATGTTAGTGAAGGAGAACCAATCGATCTCGCTCCCAAATGTTAGTGAAGGAGAACCAATCGATCTCGCTCCCAAATGTTAGTGAAGGAGAACCAATCGATCTCGCTCCCAAATGTTAGTGAAGGAGAACCAATCGATCTCGCTCCCAAATGTTAGTGAAGGAGAACCAATCGATCTCGCTCCCAAATGTTAGTGAAGGAGAACCAATCGATCTCGCTCCCAAATGTTAGTGAAGGAGAACCAATCGATCTCGCTCCCAAATGTTAGTGAAGGAGAACCAATCGATCTCGCTCCCAAATGTTAGTGAAGGAGAACCAATCGATCTCGCTCCCAAATGTTAGTGAAGGAGAACCAATCGATCTCGCTCCCAAATGTTAGTGAAGGAGAACCAATCGATCTCGCTCCCAAATGTTAGTGAAGGAGAACCAATCGATCTCGCTCCCAAATGTTAGTGAAGGAGAACCAATCGATCTCGCTCCCAAATGTTAGTGAAGGAGAACCAATCGATCTCGCTCCCAAATGTTAGTGAAGGAGAACCAATCGATCTCGCTCCCAAATGTTAGTGAAGGAGAACCAATCGATCTCGCTCCCAAATGTTAGTGAAGGAGAACCAATCGATCTCGCTCCCAAATGTTAGTGAAGGAGAACCAATCGATCTCGCTCCCAAATGTTAGTGAAGGAGAACCAATCGATCTCGCTCCCAAATGTTAGTGAAGGAGAACCAATCGATCTCGCTCCCAAATGTTAGTGAAGGAGAACCAATCGATCTCGCTCCCAAATGTTAGTGAAGGAGAACCAATCGATCTCGCTCCCAAATGTTAGTGAAGGAGAACCAATCGATCTCGCTCCCAAATGTTAGTGAAGGAGAACCAATCGATCTCGCTCCCAAATGTTAGTGAAGGAGAACCAATCGATCTCGCTCCCAAATGTTAGTGAAGGAGAACCAATCGATCTCGCTCCCAAATGTTAGTGAAGGAGAACCAATCGATCTCGCTCCCAAATGTTAGTGAAGGAGAACCAATCGATCTCGCTCCCAAATGTTAGTGAAGGAGAACCAATCGATCTCGCTCCCAAATGTTAGTGAAGGAGAACCAATCGATCTCGCTCCCAAATGTTAGTGAAGGAGAACCAATCGATCTCGCTCCCAAATGTTAGTGAAGGAGAACCAATCGATCTCGCTCCCAAATGTTAGTGAAGGAGAACCAATCGATCTCGCTCCCAAATGTTAGTGAAGGAGAACCAATCGATCTCGCTCCCAAATGTTAGTGAAGGAGAACCAATCGATCTCGCTCCCAAATGTTAGTGAAGGAGAACCAATCGATCTCGCTCCCAAATGTTAGTGAAGGAGAACCAATCGATCTCGCTCCCAAATGTTAGTGAAGGAGAACCAATCGATCTCGCTCCCAAATGTTAGTGAAGGAGAACCAATCGATCTCGCTCCCAAATGTTAGGTATAACTAACAACTTAACACACAGCTCTGTCTGTAAATCGCATAGATTACATTAAAAAGATATAAACGTATCACCCCTTACCTTCCGTCTGAGTACTGCAAACATGTTTTAATGAAAAGCAAACACGTTCGAATCCCGTGCAGTGCAATAAAACGGCTGACCCTCGGATATTTGGTTAGGGCACTCTAATTGAGCTTCGCTCCTCGCTCCTAAAGCGACAACCAATTGGTTTGACCTTATGTTCCAGTTAATTCTAAATTACGACAAACAGATTCACATAAAAACATTATTATTTTATAATATTTTATAATTGGTGTAAATTATTATATCGTATCGTTGTATATAGCGTTCCCTTTGTGATAAATAACAACATGTCACCACCCCTTACTTTCGCGTGGTAATTGACTTAATAGTGGTAGAGCCACAATATTGATAGCTTCCTGTTTACAGCCGTGAGGCGTCCGGGGAGTACCACATTCGAGAAGTCAGCGTCTGAGCAGTAGCAATGTACTGTTGAAGGTGCCTTCGGTGAGCGAGAGAGCCGTTATCCCAGCTTTTTGGTGGGTTGTAACCTGGCTGTACCCCAGGTATTGGAAAGTGGACCTTTGCAATACCTGGAGTACAATTAGAGAGCGTCAGTAACACTTACCATCAGGTGTGCTGCTTGCTCGTTTGCCACCATAAGCATTAAAAAGAAAATCATCAAAATCGTTTGAAGGACCTCCAGGCGAATACTGTTCCAATTCCTTGCG
Source organism: Lymantria monacha (assembly GCA_905163515.2). Classification (NCBI taxonomy): domain Eukaryota; kingdom Metazoa; phylum Arthropoda; class Insecta; order Lepidoptera; family Erebidae; genus Lymantria; species Lymantria monacha. Next base: position 30,087,478 of record LR991098.1, read on the forward strand.
ATCCCTCAGCCACAACTTTCACGAGAAAATAAAGGGTAAAAATATGAAATTCTTAATCTATGGCCGCACAAAAAGTTAGTTGGTTATCAATTAATTTATAAGCAGAAAACTTCTACCGGATACCATAAAAATGAAGATACACAAAGAGAAGAGGCTATTCTCTTATAAGCTTATATGACATAGAGCAATATATGATATAGAGCAATATACTGATAAAAATTCTAGAGTCTTCATCATCATCTTGCTCTTATCTCAATTACTTGTGATCAACGCAATCTGTTCTCTACTTCCGTCGTATATATTGTAAAAGTAATTGGCTTTAGTTTTATGACCAGCCACCTGCCGGATATCAACCCTACTTGGAAATGTAATTGTTGACCAAACGACATCAACTTGGCCCAGATAAATGTAACTCTCTTAGTCGTGTTCTGCAACAGCCACTTGTAATATCAACGTTGATATTATTCGTAGTCGCCATTGAGCAGTCCTTATAAATTGATTGTGACAATATTCCATGTGGTGACAGCGTTAGAATAAAATTCACCGCCCCCTATCTTACCTATGAATGATCGTAAAAACGTCTAAGAGATGTAATCTGCGTATAAGATATATACAAGATGGTGAACTTGAAATAAAATATTGTACCAATCAGTCTGATCAGCATTGTATAGTATACAAATTGCCCTCCCATTGTGGAGGAGGCTGTGGCCAGTAGTGGGACATATATGAGTTGAGATGATGATGACTATATGTCAAAAAATAAACTTACTTAGAAGCGAATAATTATTATCACACGTGGGACTCGAACCTATACGTATTGGAAATTCGTCCCAATCGTCCTAGCACTTAGACAAATGAGCCGTCCGGAGCGACGAATGTTTATGTTCCTCTACAATTTTAGAAATTTGTTGTTTACACTAGGACGTAATATGAAGTATAAACACTAAGAGTATTATACTATTATGATTCATCGCTATTCACTTTAACGACTTGGCAGTCTAGAGCAATGCCTGCTTCAAATCTCTAGTTATAAAACTACAATGAAACAGCTACTTACTTATCCGCCAATAAAATATTCAAGCGCTGTAAAAAGCGACATTAAAAACTACAAGCGAACTTCAAGAGAAGACGAACTACTATAGTCTTAAAATATTAAGAAGTATAACGAAATATTCGCCGGTGTGTTTTGGGTGTAATAAAGATAATATAAGCGCTCTTTGTAACAATTTAGTTTCAACAATGAACATAAATCGAGAACAAGTTACATAAACAAACAAGTAGCGAACATTCACAAAACAGATGAAGTATTCTTTGTTTTTTTTTTCAGTGATTATGTTGGCACAGGCACAGGCTTCACATCTGATGGTAAGTGTTACTGCCGCCCAGGGACCTACCATGGGTGCAAATAGGTCTCTGATTACAAATTAAAACCCCATCCAGAAAGTTGGTCTGCCGGCTCTCTCGCTCACCAAACGAAGCGCAATAGCACATTGCCACTGCTCAGGTCTCGATTTTCTGCGAGAGTGTGGTACGGACTGGCCTGCGGCTGTAGACGGTAAACTATGAACAGGGTGGCTTTACCACTATTAGAAATACTCATATTGCAATAGTACCAACACTTAAACGATCTAAACACTGTTAAATGTGTAGCTGGAACTTTTCTCAATGATTACCTACGACATTATTTTTAATTCAAGTCCACATTATGTGTAATACCTGCGAAAGCTACTGCTGTTTAGTAAGTTATAGCTCCAGTGTGTAACAGCAGAACCAGATTCTACAAGCGGCAACCGAGCATGACTTAATAATAGCGTAGCCAGCGCTCATCTCCTTTTCATAAAGCCAAAATTTGTAAAAAAATAGTACTAATAATCCGTGTGTTGCGGGGGACTTTAAATACTATTAACAGACACAAAACAATCACATTCAAAACAATAGTTTATGAATCGCCCAAACGCCTTGCCTGTGCAGTGATCAATTATTTAAAAATGTAAATGTCAATTTATATAATAAACCTCGATTGGGTGACATTAATATCCTTCCGTGTGGTGACGGAGCAAGAATACAATTCACCACCCCCTATCTTACCCGTGGGTGATCGTACGAGACGACTATGGGATATATAATACATAAAACATCTATGCAAGAGAAGGGAAACTCGAAACAAAACCCTATACCAACACGTCTGACCAGCGTGGTGTAGTAGGTTAATTTGCCTGCTATTATAGAAAAGGCTCGCCCCCAACAGTGGGACATATATGAGCTGAGATGATCTTGAATAGACTATAACGCAGCGTTCTCTTGTTCGAACACCAAAGACTGAGACCGCCCAACTTTTCTCGTACTATCTATCCATTCATCAGCTCGTAGGCATTCTCTGTTGTACATAGGTCTTTCCATGAGAATGCCACTCAAAGAAATCATATGCAACTTGCATACAAATACAGTCCCTAATATATCATTAGTCTTGTTTATTAGGCTCTCATTGGAGGTCGTAAGCTGCGTCGCCTGTTTCATGGTTGTCACTCGAGAACTTTTCGTGCACTATTTAATAGTAGTGACCACGTTGTTGACAGTTTTCTGTCTATAGCCGCGGGCCGGTCCGATCGGGGTAGTACTACACTCTCGCAGAAGACCGACGTCTGAGTAATGGCATGAGCTATTGCGCTTCGTTCAGTGAGCGAGAGAACTGGAAGCCCATCTAGGTGGGTTTGGGGTTTGTATTGGTAGGCAGCAGCCTAGTTATATCCTCGGTATTGCATAGGTCTATGGGCGGCAGCGATACTTACCACCAAGTGTGCTGCTTGGTCGTTTGCCACCACAAGCAATATAAAAAAATTATATATATTCGTAAATTATTTATTAATAATCACTCTCTTTAATGTTGAAAGAAAACATCGTAAACAAAACTGTATATTTTTAAACCCTATAAAAGAAAATTTTAGGGACATGAAACCTGTGCTTCAGGGTACACGCTATGCTGACAGTACTAAATATTATAAACACTGCCAAAGACGATACGATGACTCCATACCCTCAAATATCCCAATACATCATCTAATTCAGGGATACCGTTACCCTCTTGGGCTGCGGTAGTCAAGTGGCAGTCATCATCATCATCATTCAACCTTTTGCCATCCGCTGCTGGACCTACATTCACAAATCAGGTGATAGAATCGTGTGATCGCCGCACTTAGTCAGAGCCGAATTAACCCTATTAGGGCCCCTAGGCAATGTAATTCTCTCTTCTTAGGCTCGGCCCTTTTTCCATACCCTTTTCTTATGTGTGTGTTTCATTAAAACATATATTTCAATTATAAAAGTCGAGTGCATCACATCGGTTCCTTTCGTATCCTATTACTTTAATCTTTTATGTGATATGATATTGTAAGAACATGGTTACTATGACTTGATGTGTGTTGTGTGTGCTGTAGCAACAGCACCTCATATGGCTAACTCATTGCTTTTTGCTTTCATTGAAATTACCTTAATAGGTACCTCTTAATAGAAATAGGTTGTAGTTATAGATATGTGGTGATCCACATCTCATGATCGAGCAGGAAAGAGAAATGAGACGGAACGTGGTTATTTTAAATTGAATTGTTAAATGCAATAGAATACGATAAACGAAAGATGTACGATGTATTTCATCAACTGAAAATATGCGTCGAAATAAACTAATAATATTGAGGAAGTATACAAATGTTCAAAAAAAATTCGTTCTATAAAACTTTAATTTTTGTCTTGGTGCGTGCACTGGCCGCTGTCGATGCGGGGCTCGTAGGCAGTTCCCTAATCCTCGTTATGTATAATCTGGTCCTGCGCTTAGTACTTATAAAACAAAAGTTTATATATTATAAATGATTTTGAATTCGAACCCAACTGCCTTAAAATATATTATTTGTTAAAACAGTGTGAATAATCTCGGCTCTTGGCTGTATAGACTCTGTCCCTTGGCCTTACGCATGATGCGAATAAAAAAACTATGCGGTCAACATTGGCACATTGAAAATATGATGTAAACGTTATATTTTATTCAATTTAATATGTTTGCAACATATATTATACAGAGATTTTAATTTTTGCTAATATTTTCAAGGATGTCAAGGTTTCGATGCCAATGATCGGTCTATCGGCGATGGGGTAACACGGTGGGTTATGGGGCCACATACCAACGTTCCGGACGGAATAGGTCTGCCTATTTCGTCCGGAACGACGACGACGACCTGCCGAAATAAAAATGTGGTTAATTTATTTTTTTATATGTATAAGTTTTCTGTGTGGTGACAGAGTAAGAATACTATTTACCACCCCATATCTTACCCGTGGGTGATCGTACGAGACAACTAAGGGATATAAAACGCATATAACATCTATGCGAAGAAGAGAAGGAAAACTCGAAACAAAACCATATACCAACACATCTGACCAGCGCGGTATAGTAGATTAATTTCCCTCTCATTACGGAGGAGGCCTGAGCCCAACAGTGGGACATCTATGGGCTGTGATAATGATAATGATGATATGTATAATAAGATGAAAAAATAGAAAAAAAAATCATAATGATTCATGTCATTCATAAGCTTATTGACGTCTACTTTTGAATATAGGTCTCCTAATCCGGAAACAATGTTATAGCCATCATCATCAGCTCATTGACAAACCAGTGCTGAGAGCTAGAGGTAACACGGGGTGGTTTTATTTCGTATTTCACTCCACTAGTATAGAGGTTATATACGCATATTATTATAGGCTTTGATTACATACGATGTCCACGCATATATATTTTTACTCCGTTAACACATGGAAAAAAGGGTTTATACATCATTGCGTTATGCGTTATTTAGGTATGCAGGGAAGCTACTAAAATCATAGTGTACTTATTAGTGCTAGTTTAGTCCATTCCTACGATTCCCATACGAAAGTAAGAAGTGACGGTGACAATTCATATTCCTCATACGGAACCATATTGATACACTTCTTTCTGATCTTCAGAATATATTTCAAGTAAAAACGGTTGATATTACACTGTGAAGTTTATCTTCTAAAATGTATATGTCCTCATAATTTTTTTATAGGCTCACCAGTACTCCGTACCATAATAAGGACCATTTAATTGGACAATAAACGCAGAAATCGCACTACGCATTCATATATAAAGCGTAATTATGTACAAGTCGGAGGTACGTCGGACGCCGGCTGTTAATTCGGGTAATAAAGAAAAATACCCGGGGAAGCGACGGTTAATTGTTATAAACTGGGAAAACATGCAAATTGGACGAGGAAAGGACTTCCTCGGCGATTTAATTCAAAAGTTATCTCATTGGAGCCGGGCCACGGTCCATAGCGAGCATTTCTCTCGACTACTCACAGCTGAAACCAACCATTGTACTCAGTCACTCAGCGATCAACACTGCCTTGCACTTTTTAACTGTGTCTCGAAAGTATCAATTCGCGACAGGATAAATTTGTTTTGATTGAATAAGCAACAATTTAGTTAAAGGAATTCCTTTAGAAGTCGAGTATAGAACAAAGTGGTGTAACGATACTGCAAATAGTGAATAAGGTGGAATTTGTTGTTTATTTTCGAGGTTTTTGTTTACAGTAACCAAGGTTTTTTAGAGTAAGAATAAAGTTGATCACCTCTTCTCCTACCCGTTACATACATACATACATATCATCACGCCATATCCCTTGCAGGGTAGGCAGAGTGAACAGAGTGCCAGAGAACTCTATCTTTGCATACTTCACTCGCTTCTTCAACATTCATAATTCTCTTCATACACGCTCGCCGGTTTCGGAGACTCTTGACTCCACCTTCCTTCAGTACATGACCGATCTGGTCTAGGTAGGTTAGTCTCGGTCTCTCTCGGTACCTACATCCTTCCACTTTCGCATTGTATATCTTCTTAACCAGGCGTTCGTTCGGCATTCATTCCACATGTCCGAACCATCGGAGCATTCCCTTTCGCATCTTTACACCAATACTCTCTTTCATACCTACTCGCTCTCTTACGTCGTCGTTACGAATGCGGTCGGTCAGCCTAACTCCACAGATTTTCCGCAAAGATCGCATTTCGACCGCATTAATTTTACTATCATACTCTTTTCTGCATACCCAACTCTCGCTTCCATACAGTAATGTTGGGACAAGCACTGCGTTATGTATTGCTACACGTGCCTTCTGGCTGAGGTGGTGGCTGCCGAGAAGTTGCCCCAACGCTCCGTTCACTCTATTTCCCGCATTCACTCTTCGCTCTATATCAGTGGTGTACCTTCCATCTCGGCTAAATCCACATCCAAGATATACAAATTCATCCACTTGCTCTAGTACATCATTACCTATTGTTACTCTTACACCGTTCGTCGATCGTTCTACCCGTTGATGTCATAAAAGATCAACAAATGATATAACATCTATGTAACAGAAGGCAAACTGGCAATAAAATCCTATGCCAATCCATCCTAACGTGGTATAGTAAATTGCCTTCCTATTGTGGAGCAGGATCGAGAGACTCCAGGAGTAGGCGTGTGAACTGAGGTTAAGAAGTAAGCAAGAAAGTTCATTCCTGTCCGAGATAGCATAAATACACATCGTTAAATATTTTTTCATTGGTTATCTAGCACAAACATATGACTGTAGATCCGAAACCTATATTCTCGATATTCGAAACCTGAGTTACGCAACCCTTTATTTTTGGAGTTTTCAGTAGACTGTAATCTTCATTTTTTTATTGTCTTTTGGTAGCAGATGAGCATGCAACCCACTTGTTAGTCAGAAACGACAGCTCATCGTAGAACGTAGAACATTGTTAAGTAAATTTAAAACACAATTTTATGTTTTATTTTCTACTCTAGAAATTTTGCTATTTATAAATATAACTTTATAAATGTCCATTGTTGAATTATTTACATAAAATAAATAAATTATTATCTACATAATCTCAATATTTGACTTGATTAATTTGAGCAGTAAATCATATATTTAGAAATATACTGGCAGATAATGTAAAGATGAAACAGGACTGATATGTGAAACTTATTTATTTAAAAAGTCTTAATGTATATAACAAATTTAGTAGATTTATGTTTAATAATTATAGATATTGAGTTATGAAGGTGTCAGTAGTGACTCAAAATGGTTTGTGTAAACATTCACATGATACGGTTTACTTCAATTTGGCTTCGCAAGCTACCGCGTGTCTAGACGGATGTTTTTTTTATTAGTGGTAGCACCACGCTGTTGACCATTCTCTAACTACAACCGCAGGCCGGTCTGTCCGGGTAGTACCACACTCTCACACAAGCTCGACATCTGAGTAGTGACAACGTGCTATTGCGCTTCGTTCGGTGAGCAAGAGAGCCGGAAGCTAAACTGGGTGGGTTTAGGCGTTTGTATTGGTAGGCAGCCGCCTAGTTATACTCTTGATATTGCAAAGATCCATGGGCAACAGTGACACTTACGCAATGAAAAAAAAAGCATCCTACACCGAAGTCTACTCACGGCAATAATTAAATGATATTAAGATAGTTTGAGGGACATATCACTTTATAATTGTTATATAATGTCTACCACATAAATAATGTCCAAACTCATTGATCTGTCGTTAGTTCAATCGATATATGATTTAAAATTAACTTAATATACCATCCGTGTGGTGACGGAATAAGAATACAATTCACCACCCCCTATCTTACCCGTGGGTGATCGTAAGAGACGACTAAGGGATATAAAACGCATATAACATCTATGTGAGAGAAACTGGATACAAAACCCGATACCAACACGTTTGACCAGCGTGGTATAGTAGGTCAATTTTCCTACTATTATGGAGTAGGCTCGAGCTAAACAGTGGGACATGTATGAGCTGGGATGATGATGATGATAATATACCCACCATAACCACTTCGTACTAGAGCTATCATCATCATCCTGCTCTTGACCCAATCACTTGCAGTCGACGCAATACTTACTCCTCTTCCATAGTATATTGCAAAAGTTGTTGGCAATAGTTTTATAACTCGCCGCTTGTCTGAGGTCAACTTGTGAATTTCATCCTTAATCAGATAAAATCAGATGGAGTTGGCTCTGGTCGATGGAAAGTTCTGTCGTCAATATTATTTCTATTACACGTATCTTAGTCATCCAGGTCATATATGTCGCATTGTTGGGTTCGAGCCTCCCCATAATGGGAGGGAAATAGACCGACTATACCACGCTGGTCAGACGTGTTGGTATAACGTTTTATTTCGAGTGTTACTTCTCTTGCATAGATGTTATAATGCATTATATATCTATTGGTCATCTCTCACGATCACCCACGTGTAAGATAGAGAATGGTGAATTGTATTTTTACTCCGTCACCACTCACCACACGGAATAAGTATCTTAGTAGTTAAGAGAAATTATATCTTAGTATCTAAGAGAAGTTATACTAAGAAATACTAATATTAGCATTAAAGGTAGGGTCCCACTGTTGACAGTTTTCTGTCTACAGTCGCAGGTCCCTCCGCGACGCCTGAGCGGTGGTAATGTGTTGTTGCGCTTCGTTCGGTGAGCGAGAGAGTCAGAACTCTCTACTAGCTATACCACTAGTATTGCAAAGGTCCATGGGTGGCAGTTACATTTATCACCAGGTGTGCTGCTTACTCGTTTTCTACTATAAGCAATAAAAAAAAACATATCGCGGTCTGGGTAGAAAAAGATGGCGACATTGCACTTTGTTCGCCATTTAATCTCGAGTGGCCTTACTCATCGATACGACCGTGAACAGCCATTAAAAAAAGAATCGGCCAAGTGCGAGTTGTACTCGCGCACGAAGGGTTCCGTAAAACTAAAAATCTCGTTTGGTCAACAATTACATTCCCAAGGAGGGTTGACGTATGGCAGGGGGCCGGTCATAAAACTATTACCAATAACTTTTACATTATGTACTATGAAAGAAGAGTACATATTGTATCGACCCCAAGTAATTGGGATAAGAGTAGGAGAATGATGATGATGAATTCAAGTTTCTTTTTTCTTTGATAATTCAAGTTACACCTAAATTAGTAGTAAATAAAAATTAGTAGTTTTAATAAATATTAAAACTACTAATTTTTAAAACATTTAATGAACACGTTTTTAAACAATTTTATTTATAATATTATATTATTAAATTATTATAAATAAATTTTGCAAAAATAAATAGCAAAAAGAGACCGGCGGCGGTGAGATTCGAACTCGTGCCTACGGTGTCTTAAACCAGCGCCTTAGACCACTCGGTCACGGATGATTACACACCTTATCTGATGCCACCATAGTCAAAGCTGCGGGTAGTCGGATTGGAAATCAGTAGCTTATCAACACACCGATCGAAATGTTATACTTTCTGCATATCCATCCTGTTGGGTTATGCCTACTATCTTACCCAATGGACAAGATATCGAAGATAGCAGCAATATAAAGATACTATTGGCCTTTTCAATAGTTATGGAAGAGGCAAAATGGGTCATTCGTCTCCTCTTTCCCTTTCTTGCCCCTGAGAATCCCAAAAGGCAACTAAGGGATATCATCTCAGCTCAATTTAAGTCCCACTGTTAGGCTCGAGCCTCCTCCATAATAGAAGGGAAATTGACCTACTATACCACGCAGGTCAGACGTGTAGGTATAGGGTTTTGTTTCGAGTTTTCCTTCTCTTGCATAGATATAACATGCGTTTTATATCCCTTAGTCTCTCTCTCTCGACGTCTCTCTTACGATCATCCACGAGTAAGATAGGGGGTGGTGAAATGTATTTTTACTCCGTCACCATACGGATAAGGGATATAATATGCAAATAACATATGAATGTACTGTTAACAATAAGAAAGCAACTTGCAATTGAAATAAATATGGGCTCGAGCTTCCTACACAATCATGTTCTCAGCTCATACACGTCCCACTACGGGGCTTGAGCCTCCTCCAAACGGCAGGGATATTACACCACGCTAGTCACATAGATAGTAGACATGTTGATATAGGGTTATGTTTCAAGTTTTCCTTCTCTTGAATAGATGTTGTATGCATTTTATATACGTGTCTAACGATCACCCACAGGTAAGATAAGGAGTGGTGAATTATATTCTTACTTCGTCAGCACACGGAGATGTCCGTTCAAAATAGTAGGGGAAATTGACGTACTATATACCACATCGGCTTGGATAGGATGATATAAATAATTGATTTCGAACAAATGTGATGGCTAAAATATATGATACAAAAGGCAACTCTAACTTAACCGATACGTACAGTCAAGGTAAACCGACATTAGCAACAGAGAAACGTAAAAACCCTAACAGGTTTTTGTGAAGTTTGCGGTGGATAATGATACATTGAACTCGCTATGTTGTTATAAGAAGATACCGATCCACTCACATGTCTGAACTACGATTGTAACATAACTGACAATGTCTATGACCCGAAAGGGGTCAGCAGAAAGTTGCAAAGACAATCACATTTTACTACGTACCAAATAAGATTTGGTAGATTTATTTTTATAGTGGTGGGACCACGCTGTGGACAGTTCTGTCTGCAGCCGCGGGCCGGTCCGTCCGGGGTAGTACCACACTGAGCAGAAGATTGACGTCTGAGTAAAACAATGTGCTACTATTGCGCTTCGTTCGGTGAGCGAGAGTGCCGAAAGCCCAACGAAGGTCCATGGACGGTAGTGACACTTACCATCAGGTTTGTCTACTCGTTTGCCACCATAAGCAATAAAAAAATGAAAAAAAGTTTATTTTAAATATAACACTTCGCAATAAAGAATAATATCTTATGTCGCTGGTGACTTTAAGAACATACAATTACGGGACACAAATAACAGGCACACTTGCAATAATTAGTGCGTCGTGGTGAATTGGTGGTTCGTTCCTGACTAACATCGAACTCATAACAGTCTGGCGTGGGTCTCAGATCAGTTATACAAACCACTACATCATGTGTGCAGTGTCAATTGCTAGTTAATTATTTACCAAAAATTGTTAACCAATTGTTATGAACCGAAGACAGTTCTAAACTTCGAGCTTATTGCTGACAACTTTTTCAAGAAGATTTTCAACTATAAAAGTCAAGGACGCGTTTTTCACACGTCACACATTATGAACCCACGATTGTACGTTTCCATAGGCAAACTTATACTAATAGTAGGAGACTTCACAAAAAGAAATATTTTAAATACATACATACATATCATCACGCCATATCCCTTGCAGGGTAGGCAGAGAGAACAGAGTGCCAGAGAACTCTATCTTTGCATACTTCACTCGCTTCCTCAACATTCATAATTCTCTTCATACACGCTCGCCGGTTTCGGAGACTCTTGACTCCACCTTCCTTCAGTACATGACCGATCTGGTCTAGGTACGTTAGTCTCGGTCTCCCCCGGTACCTACATCCTTCCACTTTCGCATTGTATATCTTCTTAACCAGACGTTCGTTCGGCATTCTTTCCACATGTCCGAACCATCGGAGCATTCCCTTTCGCATCTTTACACCAATACTCTCTTTCATACCTACTCGCTCTCTTACGTAATATATTTTAAATAATTATATTATATCTTATATTTTAAATAATCTATACTCATATTATAAAGAGGAAAGGTTTGTATGTATGTTTGTAATGAATTGGCTCAAAAAGTACTGGACCGATTTAAATAATTCTTTCACCATTTGAATGCAACATTATCACTGATTATTATAGGCTATTTTAATTGTAAGAAAAATATAAGGATCTCTACTAAAATTACAATAATGTTATCCAAGGTGTAAAAAAACGCCCATAAAATATCTTTCATCGCATGTGCTGCAAAAACTATTGATAATAGAACCAAAAATGTTCCACAATATTAAAGAACATATCAATATCTACAAAACATGTCGCAATAGCATGTGTCTAACTATTGTAGTTATGTCACTCTAACTACTTTTTAACATTTTAAAATTTAATAGAAATTTTGACCATAATCAGACCAAGTTATTTATACCTTTGCCTTAATCCTTACCTAAATAAATGATTTCTCAAGCAAGGCTTTTTAAATACCTGTAAATAACTTTTTATTTTATTAAAATCGAACACTCCATTCGAAAGATATTACAAGTTTAATAAAATTGAAATAAAATTAATTCGCCGCGAGACAATGTGATTGTAGCTACTATCATCACCGGCCCCGCGGCCGGACAGCTTGCTCACTTTCCGCGGATCCCGATGATACCGACGGATTGTCCTATATCTTTTAAAAGATTACAGTTTCCTGTAAAGATATCGTTTGCCCTTACAATAAATAAATCCCAGGGACAAACTTTTTCTATGGTTGGCATCGATCTAAGAAAAGAGTGCTTTTCTCATAGCCAACTATATGTATGTTGCACTTTCTCGAGTAGGGTCTCCTGAAAATCAATATGTTTTATTGGCATCTACAAATACCACTGCTAACATAGTGTATAGTGAAACATTAAGGTAAAAATGGAAAATTAAAATAAAAATCTAATAAAATTTAAAAGTCTTTAAAATAAAAGATGTACTTGAATAAAGAAATGATACATAAATAAAAAAAACTACATTAAAATAAATAAAAAATATAAATCAAAAAGGAAAAATAAATGTAAAAAAAAACTTAGCACATAAGTCGGGGTGCTATATTTTTTATTCTATGAAATATGTGATAATCAGTACTTATACAGTAATAGTAGGTATATAATGTCTATGTAGGTATATAATGTCTAATTATTATTAGTATACCTATACTCTAAACCTCAGTGAAATGTTTTTAAAAATTACCAGTTGATGTCATTTATTCTGTTTACTCATTTTGTTTTCAAACATCAACCCAAGGGAAGCCAGCGATACATTATTGCTAAATACATTATTATTTAGGTATGTCCTGCATTTACTGTACGTTTATGCCAAAATGTTTAATAAATAAATGTTCACCCGTGCGAAGCCGGGTCGGGCCGCTAGTTCTGTATAAAACGAAACCACACGCTACACGTGTAATTTTTTTTTTAGATTACTTGGACTAATCTTCTTAAAGCAATGTCGCAATTGAAAGTCTTTAAATGAACTTGCCTCTTATACTACTCACTGTCGGGCAGCGCTGCAATGGCAGGGATATTGAAGCTGGTCAAACGGGTTGACGTTTATTTCAATTTGAGTTTTCTTGTAGTAATATTATCTGCTTATACCCTCTAGAACTCTTTAAAAATTATGAATTCGTTCACCGAATTACAAAATATGATTGATATTTAATAAAAAATATAGCTAGTATGAAATTTTATTTATTTTTTTGTTAAGGAAATAATAACATTTAAATACACATCTTATTAAGTTGTATTATAGTTTAGTAATGACCTTGCGGTTACGATTAAATGAATGAGTAGCCTGCCTCGCTAGTTGGACTCGTTCAATACTTGGATACTATAGATATAATAGTCGCAGTCTCAATTCATACGCAATTCGCGCAAGACTAAGTAATGCGTCGTCGCTTCAGGAAAATAATATGTTAAATAAACCAAATCTAATATTATTGTTATATGCGCAGTATGTAACCTGTGTTTTTGTCAAGTACACACCTGTAGTAAAAGTGAGCGAGGGCAAATTAAGGGGTTTCCAAGGACTCAATGGCCAAAACCACTATTTTGGTATACCGTACGCTACCAGCGAAAGATTCCAAGTAAGTCACTATTGAACAAGGTAAATCAATGCATTTAATTAACGCTTGTTATAAAATTTACTACTCATCAGTTAAATGCGTAATTATGATTCATTGTCACTTTCCAGACTCCAAAGTCACCTGTGAAATGGAACGGGGTATTTGAAGCGTTATTTCAATTTGATTCCTGTTCACAATCCATTGGCATTTTACAATTTGGCACGGAGGACTGTTTAAAACTCGACATTTACACTCCAGGGGATAATAATAAGAGTCAAAAGTTTCCCGTTTTAGTGTTTTTTCATGGAGGAGCTTACTTTTTCGGTACCAAATGGAATTATGATCCAGAATTTCTAGTCAATAAGAATGTTATAGTCGTAGTAGCTAATTATAGATTAGGTGTACTGGGGTTCCTCTGCCTGAATAATATTGCAAATCTAGGTTTAAAGGACCAGTTAGCAGCTTTAAAATGGATACAAAAAAATATAGCCGCTTTTGGAGGAGATCCAGATAATGTAACAATATCTGGACAAAGTGCAGGTAGCACGTCAACCTCTATGCATTTATTATCCAAGCTAAGTAGAGGACTATTTCACAAAGCTATCATGATGAGTGGTAACGCATTCGTCCCGTGGGCATTTAATGTAGACCCTTTGACACCTGCATTTGAAGATGCATCAAAAATTAGACAAGTTAATAATGAGAATGATGTATACAATACATTTTTGAAAGCACCGATAAATGATTTACTAGCCGCAACTCAAGACACTATGAAACATTTAAGATACTTTAAGTATTCACCGTGTGGAGACTCTAATTTTACAGAGCCATTTTTCCATGATACGCCTTATAATATCATCAAGTCAGGAAACTTTAACAAGGTGCCAGTGATCATTGGTTCTACTGATTTAGAAGGTATTTTATTTTATGGCTTAAATAGTCAGACAGATTTAAAATACTTAAACAATAATTTAGCTAAAATATTACCCTCAATATTTTCTTGGTGCTCTAATAAAGATAAGAGGAAAATCGCCAGAAAGATTCGTTTACATTATTTTAGGGAACGAAAAATAAATAGTAAAGCCTCGACCAAAGACGGTGTCGATTTATACTCAGATTGGATTTCTTATGCATCCACCGACGCGTTCTCAAAGCTAATGGCCAAATACTGCGATAAACCAGTATACAATTATTTGTTTTCTTATGAAGGAAATCGTAACTTCGTAAAGTTTGTGGCTAATAGTGGTTTCGGTTTAAATGGAGCTGCACATTCTGATGACTTATTCTACGCATTCAAGCCGGCAGGAATCACGTTGGTATTAAATGAAGACGATAAATTCATAATAGAAGTGATCAGCACAACCTTCACTAATTTCATGAAGTATGGGTAAGTCTCCTGCTGCGTCGTCATACATACATATATACGCACTACTATTGAGCATGCTGGCATCTCCACAATGATAAAAGAAAGAGGTCTACTATTAAAGGCTGACGAGATGGATTGGTGTTCAGTTTTTTTTAATTATCTCATTCTTTTGTAGTCAATTTAACTGCTTTCATCATATATTAAAGAAGATAGATATTTTAATTTAATTCAATCTAGAATATATCTGTCGACCATATATTAGCGGAGGAGTGAAAATACCATCAACTGTTTTGGTAACGCTCAAACCACACTTAGTGAAAGTCGAGTCGCTTAGGAACTTACACACAACAAATAATCATGTAGCATTTTCAATACAAGCGCCATAGATTAGTAAACAAATTTTGCCATTATCAGCTAATTACAGGTCAGCAAAACTAACTATAGCCCTCACCTATAAGGTGAATCCATCGGGATAAATGGAAACCGGTCTATAACTTTATACTTGTACCTTATTGCCGGAGAGAATCCGGTAAAACCGATCTAGTTAAGATTATTTCTCAGAACACTGAGCACAAAACACACACAGTCTTTGGTATTTCTCTATACTGTGAAAAAGATGCGAAGGAATGAACGACTAAAATGGTAACCATATATAATATTATCGCGGACAAATCATTCCAATTCTTTGCTTGTGACGTTATGAAAGTTATCATAAAATCTTTAGTTTTGTTAAAAGTAATATATATTTTGCGTGTGGGAACGAAATTGAAACACATTACACACCCCACATGTCTTGTCCACGGGTATCATAAAAGATAAGGGATGAAATATTCATATAACAATCAAATACAAATAATATATTTATGTGCAAGAAGAAGAAAACTCGAAATAAATATCACCTATCAGACCAACATGGTATATTAGATCAATTTCCCTTATATTGAGAGGAACTTGCGCCCAGCAGTAAGACGTATATGATCTGAGATGATGATGAATATATATAACTAATAGTATGCAATAAGCAAAGGTAATATAGAGTGAAACCTTAATAATGCTCTTATTTGTAATATTTGTTCTAACTTCTACCTACAATATAGCATAATAACAGCAAACATAAATCACTTATATAATACCAAACTCTTTTCAGAAATCCAACGCCAACTCGGACTAAGCTCTTACCGTTTATGTGGCCATCAACTACTGTCAACAGATCACAGGTGATAAGAATAGACCAGCCCCTGTCCGTCATCGACACACCTGCTCACGTCAGGGGAGAATTCTTCCTGAGCCTCCTGTGTAAATACGGTCTTAGTGGTTTTGTGCCTTGTGATAGTGCAATGCAATGTAATTTAGATTTTAATAATGCCTAGAAAAGTTAAAGTAACTTTTAGTTAAAATCTACAGAAGTAGTTATCAATATTATTGTAAAAAATGATCACAGTAATAAAAAAAATAAAACAGAATGCCTTTATAATTGCAAACGGTACTAACTAAATAATATCTCCATAAACAATAACGCAAACAATACAGATAGATGTATGCATCATCATCATCATTATCATCACAGCCCATAAATGTCCCACTGTTGGGCTCGGGCCAGTTTCGTAATCGAAGGGAAATTAACCTACTATACCACGCCGTTCAGACTTGTTGGTATAGGGTTTTGTTTCGAGTTTTCCTTCTGTCGCATAGATGTTATATGCGTTTTACATCCCTTAGTCGTCTCGTACGGTCACCCACGGGCAAGATATGGGGTGGTGAATAGTACTCCGTCACCACACGGAAGTATGATATAATGTATGCATAATGACTAATTTTACCACAACCCAATCTTAACTCGGCAATATATTGCCTATAAGTAAATAACGTTGATCTGCCTTCAGCATCTATATGTTAAACTTACTTCAACAATGATTACAATACCTGAATAAGAACTCACATTTTTAAACGCTGACGTCTGAATTACTGATAAATCAAACTAAATTACGTTTAGTGCGTTGATCCCTCAAATTGTAATGATGATCTCATCTCTATTTTTTCTCAATACAACCTGTTTTCTGCGATACATATGTTGCTTATATAATAATTTATCTTACCAACATAGATAAGTATTTTGAACTCTACGTTAACCTCTTATATATCGAAGAGCCTGCAAAAAAATGGCATCGAAGAGAAAAAAGATGGCATCACGATTATAATATGTCACTAGAACTAATAGGATTACGCGGATACCGCACAATAGCGTCAGAGACAGCGTACCTATTGGCCGGAATACTCCCGTGGGACTTGAAGGCGGCAATGCTAGCCAAACTTCATCGGCGAGGTAAGAAAACACTGTCTTGCCACAAGTGCGTAGCAACGAGGATGCGGGGCAGCACACAGGCAAGGTGTGTACGGTCTTAGCACAGCAGCGCCGTGAACTTGTGAGCTAACCACGCTAAACCGGAATAGACACACGCCCCCACCGTATGTCAGAGACGATTATTTACGCTGACACACTCTGCCGCCGGTGCATCGGGCGACGCAGACGTGAGTAGCTGCGCCTGATTCTGTCTTAGCTGCGCTCAGTTGTCCGCACAATCAGCAGCAGAGATATACAACACGGTAGGGTACGGAGCCGCTGTCGCTCCGAATGAAATGGGCGAGATGAGTTCAAACCATAGCTCGCTACAATATAAATGTTAACTATTTTAAACCTTAGCTCGCTTCTTCAACCTTTAGACGCATAAATTTGAAAGTAGACCTCTCTACGCTCCCTATAAAGGAGGCATACTGCTACATAAATGAATTAATATAGCCACTCTTCGCAGATGGCTTGACGAGCGCAGTTAGTGATATGAGATTCCCATAACAATGGTAATATCCATACGCCTGTCCTTTTAAATTTCCATGGGTAAGTAAGGGTAATGAATGACTGTATTCTTAGCTCCATCATCATAGGGTAGAATGTAGGCGTTAAAACAATAAATATTTTTACAGACTTTATCGCATATGTACGAGACTCCTCTACGTCACAAGGAACACTGAAAAGTGTTCGGCACAATGAAAATGTGAAAATCAAATGCAAACTCAATAAATTTCATAATAATATTTTTACATGTTAAGTTTGTGCAGCAACTTATTGATGTTTGCAATTTATTGCTTTTTTATACAAAATTTAAAATTATAGTTGCATTAGATAGAATCTAATTAAATTTTGTTTCCTTGAGCAAAATTTCAAAGAATGACAATATGAATGCTTAATGCGTACGTTCTTATTCGGTGCTAAAATATTAGATGGATTTAGAAAATAATCTTAAAATTAAGTGGAACTAGCTTCCAGATACTTTCACAAAGTTAACTATGATCCCAAAGTTTATCGGAATAAAAACAATCCTATATGTTAATCCAGGAAATGGTTTATTTATATGCCAATTTTCATTCAAATCTGTTCTACAGTTTACGTGTTAATGAGTAACAAACATCTAAACATGCTCACAAACGTTCACGTTTATAATATTAATAGGAAGTAAAATTACAATGAAGAGATTAATGTATATAAATAAAAAGTTTTTTTTTTTTTTTTTAATATCTTTAGTAACCAGTTCACCTTAGAAACTTTTAAACCATCTGGTTGTTCCTCATTTGTTAGCGGGTGGCCTCGCTTTTAATCTTAGACAATTTGGATTTACCTCAGGGAAATTGACTATCGACGCGGTCGTGGCTATTAGAAAAATTGTTACAGTATCAGTACTCAGTTTAAATAATATAATATCCACTAGGCATGTCCTGGATATCTCATGTACTTTTTTTTTTCACAACACCTGGTCGCCGTTGTTACTACTTATGCTACAGGCTTTTAGTTGTTTCAGAAATATCTACTAACTCATACAGTCATACTTTCTGCAAGGGTGAACCACGTTAAAACTCAATCACCATGCTGTGTTTAAATCACAGATGGACTGTTGGGCTGTTGACACTGGACTGTTCTCAAAGATCGGTGTTAAACCCATATCTATGAAATTTAACGTTCGATGACTTTCTGAATGAAGAGCATTAAAACGAATTACTTTCACTTCTTCAAAAACTTATTTTATTATCTCTTATTAAAATGTAATCTGCAGTCGACGTATAAAGTTTAATAATATGTCAGTTAAAAGAAAGGAGACAGTTTGTTACCTCGGCCTAGTTTTGAAAAAAAAAATTATATATAACATATTAAAACTGTAGGTGAAAAATCAAACCGAATAATTTTATGTTTAATAGAATTCCTACCACCTGTGGCTTGCGTTTTCATACGTTTAAAATTATATATTTATATACATACATAGGGCATGTTGTGGTTCGCCAGCCTGGGCTGATAGAACTACCATAGGCGCGTCATGAAATAAATCATTCCAGAGCCAACGATTGCGTAGTTAATACAGTTGATGCCTTACCAGTACTTGCAGGTATCCGGCGTTCCGGAGTACGAGGCCAGAAACCTCCACGTGGTGTACCCTGGGTGCGAGCGACAGTCCCCCGGATCCTTCTGCCGAATTGTCGCTCGTATCGAATTTCTGGCGCGAGAGGGGGTTCCCCAGCAATGGGTAGAGCCCCAATTCGCTCCTGACCCTCTAGTTGTAGACGGTACAGGACCTGAAATTTCGGACAGGCCCGGTCACTCATTAACTTGAGGGCTGGGCAGGCTTATGCCACCGCCGACATATCGTAAACCTGATATCTTACTTCAAGACAAGTTGTCGTGAGGCGTAGTTTCAGGAACGAGGATCTTGGCTTAACCGCCCGGACCGCGAAGAAGACAACCTCTATAAAGAATTCGTATCGACATTCGAATTCGGAAATTACCCAGAATCTTGAGTTCTGGCGTGCGGCGAGAAGATGCATGGCAGATGGGTAGTTCTGTCGTTAGCACGCTCCAGCCAGGGTACCGGTCGACCCCCTGGTTGGTAAATGTAGGCTTGCCCGGGTACAGGGATCTCTGCCCGGGTCGACGATTTATTTCTCCCAGACTCGTGGGAACCAAATGGATTTACCCTTACTTTTACCATCACCAGACGGGAATCTAGAGGATTCCCACATCACGGCCTCATCAAGCCAATGCAAAACTGACCAAAACGACGCCTCGTCCTTAGAACTAGAGGCGTCTGCCGAGGGCCCGGCACCGACCAAGGAGTCGCCCGCATCGACACCACCGGTGACGACTAGCGCGCCCGCGACTGCGCCTTCCGCGCCTGGCATGCCCACTGCGCCCGAACAAGGTTGGCAGATGGCCGAGCGCGGCAGGAAGAGTCGCGGCCAGAGAAGGAGAGCGGTGGCCAAGCGCGCCGCTGAGGTCTCCGCTCCCCAGGCAGGAGCCGAAGGAGGCGGGAGAAAGAGGAAGAGGCCGCGCAAGGGGCTCCGGCCGCCGAAGACAGCCGCAGTGGTGATCACTGTGCTGCCTGAGGCGGCAGAAAGGGGCCTCAGCTATGAGGCCGTTCTGAGGAGAGCCCGTCAGGAGCTCGACATCTCCGACATAGGAGGCGTCGAAGCTAGGACGAAGAAAGGCCCGGACAGGGGCTCGGATTCTGGAGTTCCCTGGGGCCGAGGGCACCAGGACGGCCGATAGCGTGGCGTCGAAGCTGCGAGGTTTGTTCGCCGAGGAGGGTGGCGTGAAAATCGCCAGACCCGTGAAGTGCGCCGAAATGCGCATCGCGGGTCTGGACAACTCCGTGACGGTGGATGACATACGGGAGGCCATTGCCTCGAAAACCGGGTGTCCCCTGGACACCGTCCGGGTTGGAGCTATACGGCCCGGTCCGGTCGTCGTAGGTGCCACCTGGGTGCAGTGCCCAGTGGAGTCGGTCAGGCAACTGGCCGGCTCAGGCAGTGGTAGGCTCCTCGTGGGCTGGAGCTCAGCGCGATTAACCGTGCTGGAGCACTGGCCTGCGAGGTGCTTCAAGTACATGGCGGTCGGGCATACCCGGCCAACATGCACCAATTGCTTTGACTGCGACGGACTCTGTTTCCGCTGCGGTCAGACTGTGCACATGGCAGCATCTTGCGCCGCCCCGCCCCACTGCCCCGCGTGTGCGGGGGGCAATAAGCCTACCAAGCACCGCATGGGCTCTGAGACGTGCAGACCTCCGGCTTCGGCCCCAAAGGGGCGGGGCGGCCTTTCGACCACGGCCACTCCCGCTCCTAGAGCGGCCCGATCGCCCGCTGAAAGCCAGGAGATGATGATGGATACGGCCCATTAATGGCTGCCCAATCCACTCACCTGCGGGCCAACACCAACCACTCCGCCGGTGCGCAGGATCTCCTGCAATCCATGGCGGAGTGGTCGATCGGTGCAGCCGTAGTCGCGGAACCGTACTGTGTGCCTGATCGCCCCAATTGGGTGATCAGCCAGAATGGAACCGCGGCAATCGTCATCTCCACGCAGCGGCACTTCCCGTCCTTGTCCCTTTTGGATAGGGGCGAGGAATTTGTCGCTGCGGAATGGGGAGGGGTCACACTCTACAGCGTATACCTCTCCCCTAACAGGAGAATGGACGATTTCGGGGCTTTCGGGATTTTCGATTCACTCACCACCTTGGAGGCCTCGATACGGCGATTGGCACCGGGTCCTGGGGGACTTCAATGCCAAATCCACGGCGTAGGAGTCCCCTACGACGGACAATTGCGGGCGGATGGTCGTGGAATGGGCGGCGTCACTGGGCCTCTGTGTCCTAAACAGAGGCTCAGTGAACACGTGTGTCGACAGCAGGGTAGGTCGATAGTGGACTTGTCGTTCGCTAGCCCCGCTGTCGCACCACGAGTGAGGAACTGGTGTGTCCTGGAGGAGGCGGAGACCCTGTCGGACCACCGGTATATTCGGATGGAGCTCTCCCCCCTCCGGGACCCCAGCAGGGGTCACAGGGCGGACCGAGCTCCCGCGTTTCCGCGGTGGGCTGTGGGGCGTCTAGATAAGGAACTACTGGCGGAGGCGGCCATCGTGGACACGTGGCTGTCCTCACCACCCTCAGCGGACGGAGTGGACGCTGAGGCTGGCCGCATTCGCGATGCGTTAACGCAGATATGCGATGCGGCCATGCCCAGGGTACGGCGTCTGCCTCCGAGGCAGGGGGTCTACTGGTGGTCCCCAAAACTGGCGGACCTTCGTGCGGCATGCATTAGTGAGGAGGAGAAGGGCCAGCTGTACGAGGCGTATCGCAGTGCGCGGACTGCCTTTCGGCTGGCCATCCGGTCCGCGAAGGACGCGAGTTGGCAGAAGATGCTGGACGGTCTCGACCGTGACCCCTGGGGTTGTCCGTATCTCCGGGAGCATTTCCGTCAAATTGCTCCCCGGCTGGTCGGCGCGGCGTTTGCCCTTTCTCGGCTCATGCCGAACGTGGGCGGACCCAGTTTCGAGGGCCGACGGCTATATGCGGGGGTGATCCGCTCAATGGCCATGTACGGCACACCCGTGTGGGCGAGGGCTCTGAACGCCCAGCTCAGGGCGGTGCTGTGGAGGCCACAGCGAGCCATGACGGTCAGAGCCATTCGCGGGTACCGCACGGTGTCTACCGAGGCGGCATGCCTATTGGCCGGGACACCCCCGTGGGACCTAGAGGCGGAGATGCTCGACAGAGGCGTCGACAAGAGAGGAGCCCGAGAGGGCATACCGCCGAGCGGGTCACCGAAGACAAAGATCGGGTACCGGTGGCCCGCTCGCACGGCGAAGAAGAGGCGCTTGCAGGGTGGGTCAATGGGGTTGTGCGCCGCCTCTTCCGTCACCCCGGACCGATTTGGCGGGGTGCGACGTCCATAACCCACAGCAAAAAAAAAAAGGGGTCGTCCGTATCGCGCGTCGCTGAACAAGCTTCGCGCGCAGGGCCCCCCTCACCGAGACCCTCCAGCCCGACCTCCTTCGTAGGGTGGTCGAGGAGCTGTTCCCGCGGCAGTCGGAGCACACGGCCCCGGTCATGGCTTTGCCAGATCACGACTGGGAGGCCGACGAGAGTGTTCCGCCCGTAACGGAATCAGAAGTGGGGGCGGCTATGGCGAAGATTCATTCCGCCACCACGGCCCCCGGCCCGGACGGAATACCAGTCCGGGTGTTGACGTTGCTCCTCGAGCACCTCGAACCTCGCCTCAGGCGACTGTACAACGCCTGTCTGACGTCTGGACAGTTCCCTGAGTGCTGGAAGGAAGGGAGGTTGGTTCTCCTGCCAAAGCCGGGACGGCCCGGATTCGCCGTCGTACAAGCCCATTGTCCTTCTCGACGATGTGGGTAAGCTGTTGGAGCGTGTCCTCACTGCCCGCATCGTCCGACACCTAGAAGAGGTGGGGCCCGATCTGTCGGACGATCAATTCGGCTTTCGAAGGGGGCGTTCAACCATCGAGGGCCTGCTACGCCTGAGGCAGACGGCCGCGGAGGCTGTCACCGGCAGAGGAGTGCTGTTGGCGGTGTCGTTGAACATCGCCAACGCATTCAATAGTCTGCCATTCAGCTGCATCAGGGAGGCGCTCCGATTCCATGGAGTGCCCTTGTACCTGAGGCTGCTGGTGGCAGACTATTTGGAGGGGCGCAGTGTGCTCTACGCGAGTCCCGCAGGGGACATTGTGCGGACGCCCATGTCGTGCGGAGTTCCGCAGGGGTCGGTATTGGAACCAACTATGTGAGACATCGGCTACGACTGGGCGTTGAGAGGGAGTCTCTCCCGGGCTGAGCGTGATATGCTATGCTGACGACACGCTCGTCACAGCCCCCGGGGCAGGACACTCGAAGAGGCGGCGAGCCTAGCCACTCTCGGCACCGAGGAGATGGTCAGGCGAATCGAGGCGCTGGGTGGCCCTAAATAAGACGGAGGCTCTTCTATTCCATGGGCCCCGCGTAAGGCTGCCTATCGGCGCCTCGTTAGTCGTCAACTCCATCCACATCAGTATCCAGGCCCATATGAAATATTTGGGTCTGGTGCTTGACGGGCGTTGGTGGTTCCGGGAGCATTTCTGCAGGATTGCTCCCCGGCTGGTTGGCGCGGCGTCCGCCCTTTCGCGGCTCATGCCGAACGTGGGCGGACCCAGTTTCGAGGGCCGACGGCTGTATGCGGGGGTGATCCGCTCAATGGATGGCCATGGTACGGCGCACCTGTGTGGGCAAGGGCTCTGAACGCCCAGCTCAGGGCGGTTCTGTGGAGGCCACAGAGAGCCATGGTGGTCAGAGCCATTCGCGGGTACCGCACGGTGTCGACAGAGGCGGCATGCCTATTGGCCGGGACACCCCCGTGGGACCTAGAGATGGAGATGCTCTCCGACCTCTACCGCCGGGTTACCTCAGTGCGCGACGAGGGTGGCTCCCCATCGCCTGACGAGATAGCCACCTGGCGCGAGGACGCCCGCCGAGATGTCATCGCCCGTTGGGCTGCGCGGCTGGAGAGGCCTAGACACGGTGTTGTTACCGTCGAGGCCCTCCAGCCCGTACTGATGGAGTGGATGGAGCGGCGGCACGAAGTGCTCTCCTTCCGGTTGGTGCAGGTCTTGTCGGGGCATGGTTGCTTCGGCAAGTACCTGCACACGGTCGTGTGGAGGGAGTGGACTCCATCCTGCCATCATTGCAGTAGCGACGAGGACACGGCACAACATACGCTCGAGGTATGTTCGGGCTGGGACGGGCAGCGCCGTGACCTCGTCGCTGTCATCGGTGCCGACCTGACGCTGCCAGCTGTCGTGAAAGCGATGGTTAACAGCGTCAGGAACTGGGACGCGGTCGCCGCCTTCTGCGAGGCTGTGATCTCGCAGAAGGAGGTGGCGGAACGAGTCCGGGAGGATTCCCGTGAACCGGGCGGCCGTCAGCGGCCGGGGCGGCGCAGGCGCGAATATCTGCGCCTGATGCCGCCCTAACCGAGTCTTCGGGTGATCGGACCGGGGAATTGTCCGATCACCCGACGTGAGGCCACCGCATGAGGGCGTCGACACGGGAGGAACCCGTAAGGGTAAACCGCCGGGCGGGCCACCGAAAACAATGATCGGGTACCGGTGGCTCGCTCGCACGGCGAGAGGCGTTTGCAGGGTGGGTCCATGGGGTTGCGCGCCGCCTCTTTTGTCACCCCGGATTGATTTGTCGGGGCGTGACTACATTCATGGTCCACCCAGCAAGGGAAAAAAAAAAGGTATCCGGCGTTCCACAGGGCTCGGTCCTCGGTCCGACCCTGTGGAAGATCGGGTTCGACTGGCTTCTACGGGGTCAGCTCTTTCCTGGGATGGGGGTTATTTGTTACCCTCATCACGGTGAGGGGGACTGAATTCTGGGAGGGAGGGTTGGTGTAGCGCTTATCGTGAACCGGATAGGCAAATTGGGTCTGAGGGTTTCTTCGGAGAAGACGGAGGCCCTCCTATTTCATGGCCCAAGCCGAGGTCTCCCCGAGGAGTGCAGCTTAGGGTGTCTGGAGTTGCCGTGCCGGTGCAGACCCGGATGAAATGCCTGGGTCTGCACCCAGATAGTAAGTGGAGCTTCAGGCAGCAACTTACTCAGTTGGTCCCCAGGCTCGTCGGGATAGCCGCAGCGCTGGATAGGCTTCTGTCAAATACTGGTGCTCCTGAATCGTCCTGCCGGCGTCTATATATGGGTATTTTGTGGTCTATGGCACTATACGGTGGCCCGATCTAGTCGGAGTCTCTCACCGCCCCTAATAAAGTTTTGCTGCGGAAAGCGCTGAGAACCATGGCGGTGAAGACTATAAGAGGCTACCGTACAGTGTCCTGGACCGCGACCACATTGCTAGCGGGCGATCCGCCCTGGCTACTCCAGGCTAGGGCACAGGCAGAAGTCTACCGACTCTGCGTTGCGGCGTGAGCTAGTGGCGAGTGGATTGGCACGGGGAGACTGAGTAGGGCAAGAGTTCGTGAGGCAATCATCCGGCGGTGGAGGGAGGAATTGAAGTCTCATGTAGCAGGGCAGGGGACCGTTGAGGCGATTGCTCCCCATCTCCACCGCTGGACGCAGAGAAGGCACGGCAACCTGTCCTTCAGGATGACGCAGGTGCTTACCGGACACGGGGTCTTCGTTAAGTACCTGCATAGAATCGCACCAATTGATGATGCACGTCACACCCTGGAGGTATGTCCCGCCTGGGGGCCTCAGCGCCACGACCTGTCGGCGGTCATAGGAATAGATCTGTCGTTGTTGACCATCATTTCTAAGATTCAATGGTCATCTTATCGAAGAAGGCCGCGGAGCGGGCACGCGAGGCATTTGCTTCCGCAGACTCGCTCCGCAGGCGGCCAGGGAAGGGGAGACGCCGTTATGTGCAGCTCCTCCCACCGCCTTGACGGTTGACTGGATGTGGCCAGACGGCCTAGCGTTGGGGTGTCAGGGATAGAATGTCAATAGACGATCTCTCCGGCATCCCGTAAAAGCGTGGAAGGCACCACTGTGGTTTTAGTGGGTATTTCAGTTGAGAAGTCGGCCGGCGAGTCCCACACACCCCCTCATGTGTCACCGGCGTGGGATAGTGCGTAAATGCATTTCCACAGCGTGAAAAGTAAAAAGAATCACACTGAACGTAGGATAGATCTTTGTATAATAATGGTTTAATTTTATATATGCAATACTCACATAATTAATAACTTTATTTGTCGCAACGTTTGTACAATGTTACAGTAATTTCTGGACCCAAGACAGAACAATATATTATAAGAAAATATAATAATAATATAAATACAATCAATAATTAATATATTCCTAGTAATAATGTATGATTCGTAAACCTAGCCTATGAAAATGAGGACATGATGCGCCAACCACAGTACTGGGTTAGTAGAATGATAATAACTCAGTTGGTTCACTAAAGTCAAAGCATCGTTACTTCGTTACTATTACTATTGAAAAACCGCAGAGTAGAAATAAAACGGATTATAGTAACCAAGCCATCAAATGCCCTATATATATTATTCGCAGTATAATGAGAATTAAATTCTAAATTACTAAGATCTAGCATTCGAAATGCTGGCCTAATTATATAATTTACTTGCTGTTACCCGCCCACTTCGCTGAGCATTAAATATAGAGAGAAATATCTTTTTTTTTTTCTACCACGCAAAGATCTCGTCATCATCCTGCTCTTATCATAATTAATTTAGGTCGACGCCATATACATATGCTTTTCCACCAACATACATACTGGAAAAAAATAATGGAAATAGTTTTATGACCGGCCTGCATTGATAACAGACGACATCACATAGTTGGATCAGGTTTATTAGTCTTTTACGACACCCAGTAGGGATTTAAGATTTGGTAGTATTCGTATCCAACATCACACAAACGTAATCGCTTGCTCTAACAGTGAGACAATATCTTTCGATTAAGCCTTTTATTACATACAACACTCTCCACAAATACATATATACTTCGATTTAGGCGATATTTACAAACAATTACAGGATACACCCAAATTAAGAAAAACGACGAAAAAATTTTGGGTGATGTAACCCAAAAATGTGTCGTTGCTGTGCTTGAAAATCGAACCTATGACACTCCGAGAGATCACTAGTTACACTATTGTTTGAGCTGTGCAGTCAATGCTCTCTTCAGATGCTTACTGCTGGTTGGTTTCCATCAGGAGTTTTGGATTGCATCATATTGTACTTAATACTTCGAGACACAACAACGCCTAAACACTTGGACTCACCTCGCCTAAGTTGTAACTTCAATAAAGAAATAATCAGGCGTATGAAGCAGTTTATTCAAAAGTAATGATAAAACTCTTTGTATCTTATATTTTAATTTAAATTACTCATTTATTTTTGTCGATTTGGTATTTGACAAGCTATGTGTAAAATGAATTCAGAGAAAATAGCGAAATCTGAGTAAATATACGAATGTTGGTAAAAATCTAATTAAATTTGTGGGTGTTGTACGAGACAACTAAGGGGCATGCGTGGTAGGTCATACATATAATACCGAAGAAATCCTGGACGTCAGCTTGTACGAAATCAAAATTACTCTAAAACAAAGAACGGAAAAACACCGACACAATACGAAGGAGCTCCTGAGGAAAGGTGGCAAGCTAGTTTTAAAAGCCCTACAGAAGCTGTGTAATTCTGTCAATCTCGCCCGCAACTAATGTTTTTTTTTTAAGAATGACGACAAGACACTTGAGGAATTACAGACCAATCTCACACTCTCGAGCCATAAGTATAATATAATGTTTTTAAAAGTCATTAAACAACCGCCCCGATCAACCTCCAGCGTTCGAGGACGAAGAAAAGTCCGAATGCTTGGCAGCCAGCCTTGAGCAGCAATGTACGTCAAGCACACATAACATAGACGCGCGACACACCGCACTAGTTAATAGCGAGGTGGAGCGTTGTACATCGCGTACACCCACCACTACCGACACTTCCGACGAACCTACCCCGCTAGTAACAACTGACGAGGTGGGTACGATTGTCAAGGCCCTCCTACCTAGGACATCCCCAGGTTCGGACAGCATTTCAAACAGAGTAATTAAACTCTTCCCCCTCTCACTAATCATTATTTTAACATCTATAATTAACGCCGCAATAGCCAACTGTATCTTTCCATATCAATGGAAACAAGCCGTGGTAATAGGAATCCACAAACCCGGCAAGAAGCGTACAGAACCTTCCTCTTACCGCCCTATTAGCTTATTAAATAGTTTCGCAAAAATATACGAACGCGTAATCCTTAGCCGCCTAAGAACATACGCAGAGGCAAACGCCCTTATCCCGCCGATTCAATTCGGCTTTCGCACGCAACACTCTTGCGTACAGCAAGTACATCGAATAGTCGAGTATGCCAGTGTTAAGCTACAACATAGCTATTTCACGGGTATGCTTCTATTCGATGTAGAAAACGCGTTTGATAAAGTCTGGCATAATGGCCTTATATTCAAATTACTCAAGTTAGGCATACCCCGCTACCTAGTTATAATAGATAGGGACTTTCTAACCGATCGTAGCTTCCGCTACATGGTAGAAGGTACTCGCTCAGTGAAGGCCGCTGCGTCACCAGGTGTACTGGTGGTCGCTCGAGATAGCTAATCTTCGGGTGGCTGCCAATCGGGCGCGGCGTGCTTATGTTAGATGCCGACAGCGGGCTAACTGGGATGACGTCCTTGAGGGTCAGCTGCGGACGGAATATACAAGAAGGAAGAAAACTCTGCAGCTGGCCATCAGCCAGGCGAAGAAGAGGGCCCGTGAGGAACTCCTTACGGACCTCGACAGGGACCCTTGGGGGCGCTCATACCAGCGGGCACGGAACAAAATTCGCGCCTGTGGCGCCCCCATCATCGAAACGATGGATCCGGGTTTCCTATCAAGGCTAATGGGAGAACTGTTCCCGCGTTCTGCGGGACACGTTCCTCCCCGAATGGCTCCTCGGTCGGTGGTAGAGATGGAGACCTCAATCCCACTCATCACCGACCGAGAAATGGCGACAGCCCTCTCCAGACTCCGCGGGAAGCGGCAATCGCCTGGTCCGGACGGCGTCCTGGGAATTGTACTCGGCGTCGCCACGGAATACCTCAGGGGTGAGCTACGGGAACTGCTTAATACGTGCCTGAGGTCCGGGCAGTTCCCGGAGCAATGGAAATGCGTTGTGCAAAAGTTGTGCTTGCTGCGGAAGGACGGTCGCCCAGTCGACTCCCCTTCCGCATACAGACCGCTGGTGCTGCTGGACGAGACGGCTAAATTGTTCGAAAAGGTGCTTGCGGACCGTCTCATCCAGCACCTCGAGGAAGTCGTACCGGGACTGTCAGAGAGTCAATACGAGTTCAGGGGCGGCCGGTCAACTATTGACGCACTGGCCGCCCTGAAGTCCTTGGCCACCGGTGCCGTGGCCAGAAAGGAAGTCCTCCTGGCAGTTTCGCTGGACAAAAAGAACGCCTTCAACAGCCTCCCGCATGAGACGCTAAGGGAGGCATTCTGGTATCATGGAGTGCCTCCTTATCTCTGGAGGCTGTTGGAAGCGTACCTCGAGGGAAGGCACGTGCTCTGGGAGGGGGGCGACTGGCGCATTCATCGTCATCGGGTGGAGTGCGGCGTTCCACAGGGATCGGTCCTTGGCCCGATCCTGTGGAACGTTGGATTCGACTGGCTCCTACGGGGTCGGCTTCTCTCCGGGATGGGGGTCATCTGTTATGCTGATGATACCCTCGTCACGGTGAGGAGGCCAGACTTCCTGGGGGCTGCTCGATTGGCAGAAGAGGGGGTTGCGCTCGTCGTGGGCTAGATCAGCATGTTGGGCCTGAGGGTCTCGGTGGAGAAAATCGAAGCCCTCCTATTTCATGGCCGGGTCGGGCGGGTCGAGGTCCCCTCCGAAGAGCACACATCAGCGTGTCTGGGGTTGCTGTGCCGGTGTGGGCTCAGATGAAATATCTGGGTCTGCACCTTGATTCTAGGTGGAGTTTCGGGCCGCACTTTGCCCAGCTCGTTCCGAGGCTCGTCAAGACAGCCGCGGCGTTAGGTAGGCTTCTGCCAAACACAGACAGTCCTGGGTCGTCCTGTCGACGTTTATACGCCGGAGTGGTGCGGTCTATGGCGCTGTATGGTGCCCCTATTTGGGCGGACTCCCTCACCGTCCGCAACAGGGCCCTTCTGCGACGCCCTCAGAGGGCCATGGCGGTGAGGGCTGTCAGGGGCTATCGTACGGTATCATGGACCGCAGCGACGTTTGCTGGCGGGTGACCCACCTTGGCCACTTGTGGCCAAGGCCCTGGCTGAGGTCTACTGGCTCCGCGTCGCGGCGCGGGCCGACGATGAGACTGACAGACGATGTAAGGAGACTGGGCAGAGTACTGGAAGTGGCCCGAAGGGGAGTCATTCAGCGGTGGAGATAAGATCTGGCGTCCCCCGTAGCAGGGTGGGGGACTGTGGAAGCGGTTGCGCTACATCTCCACCGCTGGATTAATAGAAGGCACGGCAGCCTAAGCTTTAGGATGGTGCAGGTGCTTACCGGGCATGGGGTCTTTGGTAAGTACCTGCACAGAATTGGAAGAGAAGGGGCCCCAGGATGTCATGAGTGTGGTGCGCCAGTAGATGATGCGCGTCACACTCTGGAGGTATGCCCTGCCTGGGGGCCCCAGCGCTACGTCTTATCGGCGGTCGTTGGGAGAGACCTGTCGTTGTCGAACATCATCTCGAAGATGCTTGACAGCGACAGGTGCTGGTCGTCGATGGCCTCCTTTTGTGAGGCCATCATGAAAAGGAAGGAGGCCGCGGAGCGGGAACGCGAGGCGCTTGCGTCAGCTGACTCGCTTCGCCGCCGGCGACCGGGGAGGAGGAGGCGCCGTTATGCGCATCTCCTCCCATCGCCTTGAGGGACGATAGGACGTGGCCAGAAGGCCAAGCGTGGCGGTGCCGGGGATCGAATGTCAGTAGATGATCTCTCCGGCTCCCCGTAAAAGCGCGGAAGGGGCCGCTGTGGTTTTAGTGGGTATTCCGGTCGGGTTCCAGCTGGCCGGTGAGTCCCACACTCCCCCTCGTCTGTCACCGGCGGGGGATAGCGCGCAAATGCGTTTCCATAGCGATAAAAAAAAAAATAGGGTAGAAGGTACTCTCTCCGCACCGCATCCACTAAAAGCCGGCGTCCCCCAGGGATCGATGCTCTCTCCAATTTTGTTCACGCTGTACACCAGCGACATCCCTCAGCTCAAGAATGTTCAAACTGCACTATTCGCCGACGACACTGCCATCTTCTATGCAGGTCGTACTATAGAGACAGTGATCAGTAATCTCCAACGAGCGGCTACCGCCCTAAATAAATGATCTAGGAAGTGGAGAATTA
This sequence comes from Lymantria monacha, assembly GCA_905163515.2. Classification (NCBI taxonomy): domain Eukaryota; kingdom Metazoa; phylum Arthropoda; class Insecta; order Lepidoptera; family Erebidae; genus Lymantria; species Lymantria monacha. The sequence goes on from LR991098.1 coordinate 30,119,262, forward strand.
CTATTAACCCCACTAAAAGCCAACCGATTATGTTCCACAAGTGGACAGATCGCCTTTACCCAATGGCTTCCTTCCCTCAAATAACGATGTCCGACCAGTCCATCCCATGGATCAAACAGGTCAAATATCTCGGCGTCACCCTTGACAATCGCCTGTCCTTCGGTCCTCACATAAAGCGAGTCCGCGCGCGTGCAGCTTTAGTGCTAGGACGCCTCCATAGCTTGCTGCATGCCAAAGCCAAGCTATCACTCAGTAGTAAAGTTAGATTATACACCGCATGCGTACGTCCCATAATGACGTACGCTAGCGTTGTGTTCACTCAAGCGAAACCCTTCAGGTTACACCGTTTGCAAACATTACAGAATAGGTTCATGCGCCGTGCGACGGGAGCACCGTGGTACATGCGCAATGTGGATCTACACATAGATCTCGGCCTGCCGACCATCAGGCAGTAAATAAAGCAGTGCTCTCGCCGCTACTTCTACTCTGCCGTCACTCACCCTAATCCCATAGTGGTTAGGGCTTCTAGCTATACCCCTTCAAAAATTTCCGCGATCCGTCAACTGCGGTTAATAGTCCCGTCAGGATAGGCCCAAAAACACCTTCGTGCTTGCAAAAGGTCGTGTAGTCACAAATATTTGATATGTTGTTAGAACCCAAATGAACATAAAAATACACAATTTGCAACTTCTAAAGTGCTGTGCTAACGGTAGGGTGACCATAAAACCATAAATTTTTTGGACATTTTTCATACTTTGTTGAATATCTTAGTGGAGGAAGGGTCTGACTTGTTTAGTTGTTATAAAACATTAAAAGTACACTAAATAAGCTACAATTCGAGACTAAATCCAGCTCTATACCGTTATTAGTTCCTGAGATACAGTTCTTCAAACATAGAGGATTTTTTCAAAAAAGTGGATATTTTTTAAAGTAGTCACCTATTTTGTGTAATATCTTCTATAATACGCATTTTACACCAAAACTTACTATAACAAAGTTGTGGTACATTCAATCAGCTTTCATTTAAGATCAAATTGGTACTTGTTGAACCAGCACATCCCTCAAAAACGCAGTTAACGAGACAATGCAAAAAACTGTTTTCACGTCTTTTTAAAGATGATGATGATGATTTACCGTGTGGTGACGGAGTAAGAATACTATTTACCACCCCATATCTTACCCGTGGGTGATCAAACGAGACGACTAAGTGATATACAATGCATATAACATCTATGCAAGAGAAGGAAAACTCGAAACAAAACCCTATACCAATACGTCTGACCAGCGCGGTATAGTAGGTTAATTTCCCTCCCATTACGGAGGAGGCGCGAGCCCAACAGTGGGATGTGATGGACAGTGTTTATGGGCTGTGATGATGATGATTTGACAAATAACATACAAATCTTCGAAAATATGCCGAAAAGTGGATATTTTTCGTAACGGCCACAAATATTTTTTTTCTTCTAAATAATAAAATATGTAAACAAAGATGACAATTAAAAAAGAAAGAAATAGAAAGAATAAGTTGGGAGTACCTCCACGCGGTGAAGGCGGTAACAATATGCTATTAAATATTATATTGGCTAAAACTTCCAAACTAACAAATAATTTAACCATAGTGCTAAATTAACATGCCTTCGGGCTTATGTTGTAGTTGTCTATATTGATGCGGTGTATGTCTGGTCTGGTGTATGGATGCGGTGTATCCGGTAACGCAGGGGAGCAGCCACCAAACGAGTGAATTGTATTGTAAAAGTGTTTATCTAGAGCAGATTAAGAAATTTGCAGCGTAATGTCTATCCGTCCAGGCGTGTTTTTCGTGTGTCGTGAGGACATCGACACAGGTCCTGTCGTAATTGTCAAAGATCGAGGAATAAAAACATTAGTTGAGGTGAGTCAAAGACGCGGTCTCGCAGATAATACAAAATTCCTCATCAATTGTTGTGTATTGTTGAAGCTTCAGTTCGCCAAGACAGGGGTTTTGGTTCCCAACCATCATCAACCAGATCATCATCTAAGGAGGCTCCTACTTTAAAGAATTTCTCCAGCAGCAAAACAAACTGCCCTTGGCAAGATGAAATGCGATCCATACAATTGAGAAGTTAAGAAGTAGGCAGTCTATTCTAGATGCTGCTAAACGCCGAAATGACGATTGGGGAAGGTCTATTGAAGAGCGCCTCCTCGCCTTTGATGACCTGGTTGCTGCAGATGGGACATAACACAAATTGTGCTACGATATCTTGTTTTTAACAGTTGCAACTGCTTCTGGAAAAAAGAGAGGGTATCGTCCAGCCAGTAATATTGAAGAAGCAATGAAGTGTGTTTACGATTACTTATAGGAAAACCGTGACGAATGCCAGTTTTCTTTCACAAACCTTATACAGCAGATTGAGTGTGATTGTATCCCTGATATCAGAACAGCAAAAAAACACCTCCAAAAACGTTTTGGTGATGACATAATCATAGTGGAGATGGGTTCCAACAAAGACTCTATCGTCTGTTTCAAAAATAGTGGCCAGAACATTTTGTATAATAATTGGTACAAAGAACAAAAAGCCAATGTTCAAGAAGAGCCGTTGAGAATTGTGAAGACAGCAGTAGAAATCATCGTAGAAGATATTCGCACACAAGTGTATGATACTAGTCAGTATCCTCCCTCGGTTGATTTCTTCAACAATGTTGATTCTGTCATCCCTGAGTCTGTAAAGTTACTTTTTGAGACTATTGTTCTCAAAAACAAGAGTGCGCTACTTGACGCCTGGAAAAAAAGTGTGTATCGTTTTCACATGTTCTGATAGCCACTGTTCGACCTTGGTCTTTTGTTTAATCTCTTCTGCGTGGGGTCGGTCCTAACCTATCTTTACCGAAAATATGGGCCGAAACATCTAGTCAATATGTGTGCTATGCTGGGTTTCTCTTGCAGTTATTTAGCTGCTGTGCAGCTTAAAACTTCGGCGATCTTCTCAGACAGACGTGAAAGCAGTTTATTTGTATTACCCCTCAAAACCCACTTATTGGTTATTTGCCCTGGTTTTGGTTATCTGCCGTTTTTGAGGGAACTCCTGGTCCTACAGGTACCAATTTGATCTCAAATTAAAGCTATTTAAAAGTTCTTCAATTTCATTTTAGTAAGTTTTGGTATAAAATGCGTATTATAGAAGATATTACACAAAATAGGTGACTATTTTCAAAAATATCCACTTTTTTGAAAAAGTTGGCTATGTTTGAAGGACTGTATCGCAAGAACCAATAGCGGTATAGAAGTGGTTTTAGTCTCAAATTGTAGCTTATTTAGTGTAATTTAAATGTTTTATAGCAACCAAACATGTCGGACCCTTCCTTCACTAAGATATTTAACAAAATCTGAAAAATGTCCAAAAATTTTATGGTTTTATGGTCACCCTACCGTTAGCACAGCACTTTGGAAGTTGCAAATTGTGTATTTTTATGTTCATTTGGGTCCTAATAACATATCAAAAATTCACGACTACACGACCTTTTGCAAGCACAAAAACGTATCTTGACCGGACTATAATACTCGACGAACCCGACGACATTATCACGCTCGCCCAAACGGAGACATACACAGCCCGCGCGGCCTTGACAAATAAGTATCCACGATTCCGTCCTCGCCGTCAAGGTCGGAAGTCGTGTCGCGCTCAAATCATAAACGTGGGAGAACCCACTTTGCCAGCGACCCCCCGAGCCGAGGTCCGTACCCCACAGGGGATGCCCTCGAGAACGGTCGCTTAACTTTTACGGGTTGAAAGCCCTCAGCGCTCACCCACAGTCCGGATAAAGTTGTCATAGCCATCTAAGGCTAACAACTAAGACACACAAAAAAAAAATCATTAAACAAACTCTACGACTTGCAGCTGCTTGAACAAACCCGATTCCGACAATTTTATTGTACATCGACACGCTACACTAGATTATAAAAAAGACCGAGGAATATAATTGGCCTCTGTGTCTAGCGTTCGTGGACTATAAGAAAGCCTTATATTCTGTTGACACTTGGTTTGTGCTGCCATACCTTCAGCGGTGCTAAGTTGACGAAGGGTACATCTAATTACTGAAGTAAGATATTATCTCTCTGATACTGTTCACCACTGCACTGCAAGATACCTTCAAGCTCTTAGACTAGAACGGACTCGGCATCAACATGCTGAAAGATAGATGATAAATGAAGAGTTTGTCAATTTCCGACCTATTGTGGAGGAACCTCGATATCGGAAATGGGACATATAGGTATAAACTAAGATAATGATGATAAGAAATCTAATCTAATCTTCCATAAAACTTAAAATTTGTTTCTAATTTATTTTTCTTTCACCATACAAAATACCACGCCCAGATATTTCAAATCTGCCATATTTTGTACTTAATTATTTTTAAATAGCATAGTGAATATATTATTGACGGTGACACGGATAATGATTTACAGAAATGTAATTTAATTACATAAATAACTTGGCAATAAAATAAATAACTAAAATTAATCGTTAGACATATCGTGTTTTTTTTTTATTTAAACATTTTTATGAGTAGTATCTACTAATTAAATAAAAACTTAATATTGTCCTGCGTCATAGTATTGTGCTTGTTCCGTGTGGTGACAGAGTAAGAATATTATTCACCACCTCCTATCCTACTCGTGAGTAATCGTAAGAGACGACTAAGGAATATAAAACGCATATAACATCTATGCAAGAGAAGTGAAACTCGAAACAAAATTAATCGCTTGGTACCAACACGTCTGACCAGCGTAGTATAGTTGGTCAATTTCTCTCCCATTATGGAGAAGGTTCGAGCCCTACAGTAGGACGTGTATGAGAACACATAATACACTGAGCGGGCAATCGTTACTCCGACCCTATCTATATAATATGTAGCTCAATAAAAATAAACCTATCAATGTTAGTCAACAGTTGCTATCTGAATGGAAACAAGTAATAAAGTCTATCAAAGTTTTGCAAATATTACACCAAATTACACGGAGTTTACACAATATTAACGTTGAGACATACCACTCAAATCAACATACCTTTCTACTAGTACTACTCGCGCAGCCTTACGCACCACATCGCTAATATACAACTAGTATTCTAATTGAGTGAACTTAGAAAAATCAAACTAAGTGTATTTTAATAAGTGTATATAAAGGACGTAGAATAATGTGAGGGTTTATAAATCTAGAGGATCATTCATACAGTTTATATTCTTCTCCGTGTTAATGAACTAATCTTGAAACAGATTAAAATCCCGAATCACCGGTCATAAACGTAAAAACTTCATGTTCTTTTTAAAACTTCACCGAGATTACTTAATTAAAGCTTCGTGGTTTAGTGTTCTCTTGTGCACTTTAGACGCAAACGGATCCAGACTTACGCTCAGGACCTAAAACTACGGGTTTACCTCCTCAATACAATGTCACATTTCATCTCTTCAAATATTTAAACGCCAATGAGACTTTAGAGGTATTGTATTAAATTAAATAATTAAATTTTTATTCTTGAATTTGAAATTTATATCAACGATGACACCGCAGTATATCTAAATAGTCAGTTCCACCAACCAATTACGGCAAACTGCTTCAGAATCTCAGTAGTTATGTGAAATCTGCGAATATACCTAAAATCATAGTGGCCATAGTGATTATTCATACAAGATATATGGGATATTAAAATACCCTTTGGTCCAAGAAAAACTATGTTTATTAAACTAAATTTGATTTTAATATTTTATGTGCAATATGTAAACAGTTTATTTTTGAATTTGACACCTATAATAGAATTGAGCCAGGGCAAATTAAAGGGTTTCCGCGATAACAATGGCCAGAACCGGTATTACGGTGTACCATACGCCGTCAGCGAGAGATTCCAAGTAAGTTAACTTTAACATTGTGTAAACTAATCTGCATAAACGTATGCATCATAAATATGATAAAGTTTGTAATAAACCTTGTTTATATTTAATCAACAACGTACTATGGAACAAGCTGTAAATTGTCACAGTATGTGAAACTTTTATAACAATTACTATTTTTTTATCCGTGTGGTAACGGAGTAAGAATACAATTCACCACCCACTATCTTACCTGTGGGTGATCGTAAGAGACGACTTAGGGATATAAAAATGCATACAACATCTATGCAAGAGAAGGAAAACTCGAAACTAAAACGTATACCAACACGTCTGGCCAGCGTGGTATAGTAGGGAGGAGATTCAAGCCCAACAGTGACATATATATGAGCTGAGATGATGATGATGACAATACTTCAGAAAAAGCTAAAAATTAACTTTATTCTATTTTGGTTTCCAGACTCCAGAACCACCCCTGAAATGGAACGGTATCTTTCAAGCGCTATACCAGTTTGAATCCTGCGCGCAAGCCATTGGCAGTTTACATCTCGGCACAGAGGACTGTTTGAAGCTCGATATTTACACTCCAGGGGAAATTAGTGAAGGTCAAAAACTTCCAGTTCTAATCTTCTTCCATGGCGGAGGCTACTATTACGGTAGCAAATGGCAATATAATCCAGAATTTATAGTTCAAAAGAGTACTATAGTTGTCATAGCCAATTATCGAGTAGGTGTACTGGGCTTCCTCTGCCTAAATAATATAGCAAATCTCGGCTTAAAGGACCAGTTAGCAGCTTTAAAATGGATACAAAAAAACATAGCAGCTTTTGGAGGAGATCCAGATAATGTAACAATATCTGGACAAAGTGCGGGTGCATCTGCGGCCTCTATGCATCTTTTATCAAAACAAAGCAAAGGATTGTTTCACAAAGCGATCCTTATGAGTGGAATCGCTCTTGCACCGTGGGCATTTAATATATATCCCTTGCCATCCGCTTTTGAAGATGCATCCAAAATTAGAAAAGTAAATAATGAAAATGATGTGTATAACACATTTTTAAAAACACCTGTAAATGATTTATTGTCTGCAACTTACGGTACATCTATTGATATGAGATCTTTTAAGTATTCGCCTTGTGTAGACTCTAACTTCACAAACTCATTCTTCCACGATTCTCCTTATAATGTCATCAAATCTGGTGATTTCAACAAAGTGCCTATGATCATTGGTTTCACTGATTTAGAAGGTCTTTTATTCTACGGATTAAATAGTCAGAGAGATTTAAAATATTTAGAAGATAATCTTGACAAAAGGCTATCCTCAGTATTTTCATGGTGTTCTGACAAAGATAAGAGGAAAATAGCTAATAAAATACGTTTACATTACTTTGGAAAACAAAAGATAAATAGTAAGGCCTCAGCTAAAGGTGTCATAGATCTGTATTCGGATTGGATAACTTACGCTTCTAACGAGCCTTACTCGAAATTGATGGCAAAGTACTCGGGTAAGCCGGTCTACAATTATATGTTTTCTTATGAAGGAGGACGTAACTTGGCAAAATTTATTTTCAACAACGGACTTCGATTAAAAGGAGCAACGCATACAGATGATTTATTATATATGTATAATCCTGGCGGTATTACCTTACCACTGAGTAACTCTGAGGAGCTTTTGATAGAGAAATTCATAACAATGTTGACGAACTTCATGAAGTATGGGTAAGTTATTGAGTAATTTAAACTTTGTTACATGGCCAATGTATCTAGTTTACAATCAATTTCTAACAACTTGCTAGACAGAAGAGCTTTTGAAGCCTTTGTGCACGAATTACAATCTGCATCTGTGTGGAAAATATTAATATAAATACTTCCGAAAAGCTCATAAAGTTTCTTCTTCCTCATCATCAGACTCTGATCGAAGTTGGTTTGTGTCTTCCAATAGAATGCTGCTGCTCATTCCTCTGGTAATCCCTCAGTCGATTTAAACGACTCCCACGAGCAAGTAAGGGATGCTAATAGTTGTATTTTTATGCAGTCGCCTCACGGAACGTCAAAAAATAGCAAATTGAAATGATACATTATTAAAAAAAATGTATACTTAGCGCATATGTATGTTGTAGATAATTAAAAGTAAATATATTTGCAACAGCTACCAAACTGTCTCATTAATCCAGTGTTCCTAGGCATACGTTTGAATTTGACATTGACATGGTCACGAATACCCGACTTTCTATCATGAATCCTCTTAAAAATGTTAATTTTTAGTAAATTACATACATACATATCATCACGCCATATCCTTTACAGGGTAGGCAGAGAGAACAGAGTGCCAGAGAACTCTATCCTTGCATACTTCACTTGCTTCCTCAACATTCATAATTCTCTTCATACACGCTCACCGGTTTCGGAGACTCTTGACTCCACCTTCCTTCATGACCAATCTGGTCTAGGTGGGTTAGTCTCGGTCTCCCCCGGTACCTACACATCCTAAAATAAGTAAATTATCCTAAACTAAGAACTGTTGATAAATATATACACATGCCCAGTTATGACAACTAAAAATTATATGGTAAAATACTTTTTTTTTCTTTTAAAAAGGCACTTACCAAAAGGAAAAAAACCCCGCACTAAGGAAATATGTAATTCTTATATTACGAGGGACTTTAAAAACATGCAATTAACGCAGACAAATTACACCCAGGCTCATAACAATACTTGTGGATCGCACAAAATATTTTCCTGTGTGAGAATCGAACCCACGCCACGCCACTGGCACGGAAGGTCGGTATCTTAACCACTACGCCATATGTGCAGTCAAATATGTATATTCATATATGATTAAGTTGCATCTCTACTTACCCTCAATCTTTATTATTCTTTTAATCGTAAATTTATTATTGCTATAGTCTATCTAATCTAAGAAGTGCACTTTGACAGCTGTCAGAGTAAGTTGTCTAGGTATGTGAACCAAATAATCTAAGAAGTGCACTTTGACAGCTGTCAGAGTAAGTTGTCTAGGTATGTGAACCAAATAATCGCTATATTGGGAGAAATATTGTGCCGCGGGACAATATTTCTTCCAATCTAAAAATTGTTGTTCTGAGTTTAGGTGTAATTTGTGTCCGCTTAATTGCATCTTTGTAAAGTGCCTCGCTATACAAAAATTATGTCTCTTTTTCTACGGTGGTCTATGGTGTGGTCACGCCCTGTCAAATCGGTCCGGGCGACGGAACAGGACAAAAGAGAAAATACAATTTTGTTACAGTGCGAATTTCCACACGCGTTCACATAAATCTCTTAACAGATACATTGTCGATTAAAAAGAAGCGTGTCATTTCTCAAATATTTTAATAATTGTTATTATTCATTAAAATACCTATTCTGTTATTATTTTTAATAGAAAATCACACATCATCAAATCAAACGTCAAAACCTCTGAACTGTCACAAATGACATTTTAATATTCTATGTTAAACAGCCAATGTGATGATTGTTGGAAATTATTTTTAAATGCTGTAAAATTTGATCATTTTGATTATTCATTTTTCTATTTAACCGACGAAATTTACAGATAAATGCATTTTTAGAAATATATTAAAAATACAATTGGTTAACCAATATACATATTTATTTATCATTGTTATACAACTTCAAGTGTAACTAAGTATACTTATATGTATATGAACAGTCCAAGTGGCCATAACATTGCGCACTCGCCTGCCAGACCACAAACAGGATTTTCATACGTTATACCATGCTAGAAGTGTCGTAACTCAACAATTTATGTGTTTTTGTGTACTGTTGCACACAGTTGTAATACATACTTACTTATATGTAATATAATTACTAAATTGATGCGCTAGATGTACATAGTTGGTAATGACAGATGACATATCGTGTAAACAATGAACTTCGGAATGAAATGTGAAGCTACACGTGATGTCTACTTTAATCTGTCAAATTGTATCGTTGTACCATCGTCACCACGATCATAGCTCATATATGTCCCACTGTTGGGCTCGAGCTTCCTGCGTAATAGGGGGTAAATTGACCTACTATATCATGCTGGTCAGACGTGTTGATATTGGGTTTTGTTTGGAGTTTTCCTTCTCTTATAGATATGGTTACTTAGGCACAATGTTGTATAGGTCACCGAAGACAATGATCGGGTACCGGTGGCTCGCTCGCACGGCGAAGAAAAGTGCTTGTAGGGTGGATCTATGGGCCCTAGCCGAGGCCTCGGGTGATCGAACCGGGAAATAGTCCGGTCACCCGACGTGAGACCACCGCGTGAGGACGAAGCCCCGACAGATGTCGGGGCGTCGACGAGAGGAACCCGCGAGGCCACCGAAGACGAAGATCGAGTACCGGTGGTCTGCTCGCACGGCGAAAAGAGGAGTTGCACGGTGGTTCTAGGGGGTTGCGCGCCGCCTCTTCCGTCGACCCGGACCGTTTTGGCGGGGTGCGACAATCTCCATAGTCCATTGCAAGGAAAATGACAATGTTGTATTTCCGTAGTCTAAGGGTTATATTTTCATTTATTATTTAGAGTTTTAGCTATGCTGTAAATAATAAGAAAGTGGTACTAGTATGTGAGTCAGTATGTACGTATAAGTGTGTAATGTAAAATTTTAATGTTTTCTAGAGATCCAACACCGACTCAAACAATGCTACTGCCACTGCGATGGCCTCCGATCACTGCCAACAGATCACAGGTGATGAGGATAAACCAGCCCCTTTCTGTCATCGATACACCTGCTCATGTCAGGGGAGAATTCTTCCTGAGCCTGCTGTGTAAATATGGATTTAACGGTTTTGTACCTTGTGATAGTGCAATGCAATGTAATTTAGAATTGTAAAGATAATTATTAATTTAGAAATAATATATTATTTATATTATTTTAATTTAGAAATAATATATTTTTTATATATATTATTTATAAAATATATTATTTATTAATATTAAATATTCTCTGCGTGATAGAATCCGTAATATGGAAATCCGCAGAAGGACGGATGTAAACGACATAGCACGAAGAATTAGCACGCTGAAGTGGCCCCATGGGCAGGCCACATTGCTCGCAGAACCGACAACCGCTGGGAAAAAAGGTTCTAGAGTAGCGACCACGTACCGGACGACGCATTGTAGAACGCCTTACTAGGTGGACAGACGACCTGGTGAAAGTTGCTGGACGTCGATGGATGCAGGCGGCACAGGACCGCTCTCTGTGGCGTACGTCGTGCAGTGGACGACGATAGGCTGAAATGATGATGATGAATGATGGTTAATATTAAAAATTAATATTGAAGGAAGGTGGAGTCAAGAGTCTCCGAAACCGGCGAGCGTGTATGAAGAGAATTATGAATGTTGAGGAAGCGAGTGAAGTATGCAAGGATAGAGTTCTCTGGCGCTCTGTTCTCTCTGCCTACCCTGCCAGGGATATGGCGTGATGATATGTATGTATGTAATATTTAAAAAAATATTAACATTTTGTCCTCAGCTTCTGAGACAATGGTGTCTGAATAGAAATGATTTAATGAAAGAGTAAGCACGTGATGGTTAATTTAGTATATTTAAAAGACCTGTAACCATTTTCACTAAAGAATCTTAAATTTTAGGTTACACCTAACGCCATGAAAATGACGTAACACTGAAATTAATTGATTTTCTTGATGTTAACTAATATTAAATAAAATAATTTTATGTAGCCCCTAAGCCGATATGATTGTGTGATTGAAATGCAATGTTCATATTATATATTCCCTTAGTTGTTACCTAAACTTTAGTAGTCACCGGTGAAAACAAGCGTTATTGATGTAGAATGAAAAGGCTCAAAATAATATGGGTCTTTGTATAAAAATAAAAAGAAACTACGTTTAAAAAAACCGACTTCAAAAACTGAAAGTAGAAAATAACTTAAACTACTATCATTTGTATGTGTTGCCTATTGATAGATTTAAAATCGGTACCAAGCCCTAAATAAAATTATAAACAGCTTACTGTAATGAAATTCCAACACTAAAGATACCAACACCGGCACCGACTTCAAACCTATCAATAGATAGCACATAGAAACGACTGTCTTTTAAGTTATTTTGTACTTTCAGTTATTGAAGTCGGTTTTTTTAAACGTAGTTTTCTTTATTTTTTACTGTTTAGTGTGACAGACACACTTAGGTTGTTCTATAAACTACAGGACTTTTCTAGATAACATCAGGTAACTGTAAAATTTCTTTGCTTTAGGCCTTAGTACCTTAGGCAGAGCCAAATAACTAAGCTGAAGACCGATAACGGTACTGTCATTTCATCCCAAAGTGAGATCTTGGGAGAGTTCGAAAGGTTCTATGGGCAGTGGTACAAATCATCCCTGAATCCTGTAGTCGGCTTGGTCCAAGAACCTAGATCCAAGCTAACTCGGCAGTATACCGAAGAAATCCCGGACGCCAGCTTGTACGAGATCAGAATAGCTCTAAAACAATTAAATAACGGCAAGACACCGGGAGATGACGGAATTACCACAGAGCTCCTGAGGGCAGGCGGCAAACCAGTTTTAAAAGCCGTACAGAAGTTGTTTAATTCTGTCATTCTCGGGGGCGACGTTCCAGAGTCGTGGACCAGGAGTGTGGTGGTGCTGTTTTTCAAGAAGGGCGATAAAACGCTCTTAAAGAATTACAGACCCATCTCACTCCTGAGCCACGTGTACAAATTGTTTTCAAGGGTCATTACGAACCGACTCGCGCGCAAGCTAGACGACTTCCAGCCGCCCGAACAAGCCGGTTTCCGAAAAGGTTATAGTACCATAGACCACACGCTACGCCAGATTATACAGAAGACCGAGGAGTATAATCGGCCTCTGTGTCTAGCGTCTGTGGACTATGAGAAAGCCTTTGATTCTGTCGAAACTTGGGCAGTGCTGCAGTCCCTTCAGAGGTGCCAAATAGTGCCAGTTTACCTGAGGCGGCTAGTGGCAGACTATTTGGAGGGGCGCAGCGTCCTCTACACCAACCGAGTAGAGGACGTTGTGCGAACGCCCATGACGTGCGGTGTTCCGCAGGGGTCGGTCCTCGGACCCACCCTGTGGAACATCGGCTACGACTGGGCGTTGAGGGGGAGCCTCCCGCCCAGGCTGGGCGTGATATGTTACGTCGACGACACGCTCGTCACAGCCCGTGGTGGGACGCTGGAGGAGGCGGCAAGCCTGGCGACTCTCGGCACCGAGGAGATCGTCAGGTGGATCGGGGCGCTGGGGTTGAGGGTGGCCCTGGACAAAACGGAGGCCCTCTTGTTCCATGGGCCCCGCATGGGCCCTCCCATCGGCGTCTCGATCACCGTCAATTGGGTTGATATCAGTATCCGGGCCCATATGAGGTATTTGGGCCTGGTACTCGACGGGCGATAGTGGTTCCGGGAGCATTTCCGCAGACTCGCTCCACGGCTCGTCGGCGCGGCGTCCGCCCTATCATGGCTTATGCCGAATGTGGGCGGACCGAGCGCTACCTGCCGACAGCTGTACGCAGGGGTCATCCGGTCGATGGCCCGGTACGGCACACCGGTGTGGGCGGGGTCTCTGACCGTCCGACTCAGGGCTCTTCTGTGGCGACCACAGAGGGCCATGGCGGTCAGGGCCATACGCGGGTACCACACGGTGTCGACGGAGGCAGCGTGTCTGTTGGCCGGGACCCCTCCATGGGACCTGGAAGCGGAAATGCTCGCCGGTTTGTATCGGCGGATGTTGGGGGTGCGAGCGGAGGGCGGTGTGGTCTCGTTGAGGGAGCACACCGCCTGGTGCGTCGACGCTCGCCGCGACGTCATTGCCCATTGGGCAGTCCGGCGGAGTGGTGCGAGGAGTGTACCGACCGTAACCCGCCCCCAAAAAAAAAAAAAAAGAGGTGCCAAATTGACTATCGATATATCAAAGTGCTGAAGTGTTTGTATAAAGACGCGACTATGTCGGTCCGCATCCAGAATAAGAGTACGAAACCGATCCAGCTGCAGATAGGCGTGAGACAGGTAGACGTTATCTCTCCGAAACTGTTCACCACTGCGCTGGAAGATGTCTTCAAGCTCTTGGGCTGGACCGGACTCGGCATCAACATCAATGGCGAATACATCACTCACCTTCGATTCGCAGATGATATCGTAGTCATGGCAGAATCCCTGGAGGACCTTGGCACCATGCTCAATGACCTCAGCAAGGTCTCCCAACTAGTAGGGCTGCAAATGAACATGGACAAGACGAAAATCATGTCTAATGCCCATGTCATTTCTGTACCGGTCCTGGTTGGGAATGTGATTCTCGAAGTTGTCGATCACTATGTTTACCTAGGACAAACAGTCCAATTAGCTAAATCCAATTTCGAGAAAGAGGTCAGCCGACAAATCCAACTCGGCTGGGCAGCGTTCGGGAAACTTAGGAGGATCTTCTCGTCTAATATTCCGCAGTGTCTGAAAACAAAGGTTTATAACCAGTGTGTGTTACCAGCGATGACTTACGGCACTGAAACGTGGTCTCTAAATGTCGGCCTCATAAAAAGGCGCAAAGTCGCTCAGCGTGCTATGGAGAGAGCTATGCTCGGTGTTTCTCTACGTGATAAAATCCGAAATACGGAAATCCGTAGAAGAACGGGTGTAACCGACATAGCCCGAAGAATTAGCACGTTGAAGTGGCAATGGGCAGGCCACATCGCTCGACGAACCGACAACCGTTGGGGAAAAAAGGTTCTCGAGTGGCGACCCCGAATCGGACGACGCAGCGTCGGACGACACCCCACTCGGTGGACTGATGTGACCAAGGTGATCAAGGTCGCAGGAAACCGTTGGATGCAGGTGGCACAGGGCCGTTATAGATGGCATTCTTGTGGGGAGGCCTATGTCCAACAGTGGACGTTTATGGGCTGATGGATGGATGGATGGGTAGGCCTACGAAAGGTACGCTATTGCAATAACTTTAATGAATTTAATGAAGGTTACATGAAAAAGTACATGATATGGCATTTTAATTAGTAGCGGGGCTTGAGTTACTCGTTCATTTGTAGCACACATACTTAATGCTAATTTTAGACTTATATGGTTTTCTCATGTGTGCCATTGTCAGAACTGAACCAAATTGAAATGGGACCACACGGGAAGCACCAGCTTTCAAATAAAAAAAGAATCATTAAAATCGCTTCGCCCAGTCGAAAGTTATGAGGTAACAAACATAAAAAAAATACAGACGAGTTGAGAACATCCTCCTTTTTTTAAGTCGGTTAAAAATAATGTTAGGTACCTATATAAAACTATACCTTTAACAATATGAGCAAAGGTTCATAGAGTTAATAGCCAATTGAAAGTGTTGCAATAACCTATGTCAAGACATAGTAGTACTACGTTATTTTGACAAGCTGGTCACACTCCGTTCAAACTGTCAGGTCTATGACCTGCCCATGGAAGTAATAAGTACTCTGTACAACAGGAATGAGCTCTATCTGTGCATCTTGCAGCAAAAATAAAGAAAATAAAACCTTATGCTAAGGTAGTAAGAGTCTTTTTGCGCGCAAAATAAAAATGAAGCCGAATGAGAGGGCAACCAGTGTACCCTGTGTCCCGTTCTAACAGTGGACTTAGAATTGCCAGAGTTAAGTTGATTTCAATCCTTTCCTTGTTAGTAGAAAAATATGCGATTGATGTAATGTAATGAAGTAAAAACATTTACTTCTAAAATGTTTTTAAATATAAATAATAATTTATTACCGATATATTAAAGCAATATTATTTGTTGCTAAGTGTAAAACCTTATTAACGCAAACATTTTGCTTTTGGGGTATAGGTTTTCTTTTATATGTATGAAATACGGACACCTGACCTGACAACCCCACATGAAATCGTAAATAATAATAATAACATAATTTGTTAGTGAAGAATTACGGTGACCATGCATGACTATTCAATCCTAGTTCAAGAACAAATAACTTAAATACCTATGTATTTTTTATTTTTTTATGAAAATAACTTTTTTAGATTTCAAATTTCCAAAAGATCTTAATGTCCCTAACATTAAGTTCTTTAGAAAATTTAGAAACAAAAAGAATGCTATTGTGGAAGAATGTAATAAAGATCAGTCGACATGATCGACATCAATAGATGATTTGTTAGATCTCGTAGATAACGCTTGTGTTTCAGATTTTAAACTGAACATTATTTTTTATATTGCTGGATATATCGTGAATGGGATGATTCACAAAATTTCTTGTTCAAATTGTGTGGTGTTATTGGATCACAACACCATAGAACACTGTTTTTTACATTATTAAATCAATCGTTAAAAAACGTAAACAAAAATAAAATTATCATGTAGGTATGTCGTCCGAGAATTTTATAGCAAACTACATACATCGTTAGAATCAGCACATCCTCCTCAATCTATATTTGAAGATCCACATGATATTCTATTGATGAAGGCGTTAGCGAATTCATATCTCAATTTACGTTTAACTCAATGCAAAATTAGAATCAATGAAACATATAAGGAATAAGCTGGGTTTGCGGCAGAAACTTCACAAGACTGTCTTATTTAGCAATGTCTGATTTAGAATTAAACTTAAATGTAAACTTAACTGTTTTTTCTTAATTAAATATACCACACACCAGCTTATCGTAATTTTATCTCAGTCCAGCTGCATGTCGTTTCCCACAAGGACCAGTAGATAAGTACCTACCTATATGACGCGAGTGTGAAAAGCAAGCAAAAACAGGAAATGTATAGTGCCACAAAGGGCAAATTTATAATTAGCATCTTCGATTAAAATCCATCTGAAGCAATGATCTGCTGACGTCAGATCACAAATATTTTTTATAATTATTGTCCTTAAATCATATTTCAATATGGTCACCATCGCCAGAGAGGGATAAAAGGTACAGTTCTGAGCTCTCGCTCGGCTTCAATTTTGCGACAACAGCTCATTCCTGTTGTACAGAGTACTTATTACTTCCATGGACCTGCCGTATTACTTCTGTTGCCATTTCGTGTAACCATAGATAATCTATATATATAAAAAAAAGTTGTGTTAGTTACAACACTTATAACTCGAGAACGGCTGCACCAATTTTTATGATTTTTATGTTTTTGAGTTTGTTGTCGTCGGGAATAGGATATAGGATATTAAAATATGATATTAATAAACAAAAAAAAAGAAAATTAAAAACACATAAATTCTAAACGTCCATTTGTTGATGAAGTAACCATGGCAACTGACAGCTCACGTCATTACGTGGTCTAATGGTTTGTTTGGAAAATACCGCGAAAAGTTAAAATTATAATTAGGAAAATCCAATAGTGCACGCCTCATAAATTTTATATTATTTAGCATTTACAATTAGTCAATGCTATAATATGCACGATAAATAAAGCGCCTTAATTAATTCATTGAGCAAGATCTGGTAGTAATATTAAATAAAATTGCATTTAAAAAAAAAAAAAAAAATTATGGGTGCGTATAATGTACGTTCTCTCTCCCAATCTCTCTCTCTCTCTCTCTCTCTCTCTCTCTCTCTCTCTCTCTCTCTCTCTCTCTCTCTCTCTCTCTCTCTTTCTCTCTCTATCTCCCTCTCTCTCTCCCTCCCTCCCTCTATCCCTCCTTTTCTCCCCCTCTCTCGCCCTCTCTCGCTCTCTCTCACTCCCTCTCTCTCTACCTCCCTCCCTCCCTCTATCCCTCCCTTTCTCCCTCTCTCTCGCCCTCCCTCCCTCTATCCCTCCTTTTCTCCCTTTCTCTTTCCCTCTCTCTCTCCCTCTCTGTCTCCCTCTCCTTCTTTCCTTCTCTTCTCTCTACCTTCGTGCTCTTATAATCTCAGTTCATATATGTCCCACTATTGGTCTCGCGCCTCCACCATAATGGGAGGGAAATTGACCTACTATACCACGCTGGTCAGACATGTTGTTATAGGCTTTTGTTTCAAGTTTTCCTTCTCTTACAAAGATGTTATATGCGTTTTATATCCCTTACCTTAGTCGTCTCTCACGATCACCCACGATGAAGATAGAGGGTGGCGAATTGTGTTCTTACTCCGTCACCACACGGATAACCCTCCCATGCGCTTTACACTTCAAAATAAATATGGCGCGTAACAGAAAAACGTTACAATATAAAATTTCTCCCATACGTCGATAAAAAAGTTTCACTTCACAAAGTTAGAGAAACAAAAAAAAATGCAACTCTGTATTTTTTTCTTTTTAAAAAAAAAGCAATATTTTTAAGATGTGACTGATAACTTCAGTATTCAATTTTTATACACTAATGACTAAGCAGTTTAGTTTTTTATTAATTGCAATTAAACGACTAAGAATTACCAAACCATTTTCAAAACGAAACCGCGCGTTGCGATTATGAAGCTTCTAAAAAAAGAAATATTTTGATACATTAATTTTTACGGTCGTATACAGATACGGAATATTTTATCCAACGTCTTCTAATATTTTTTTAATCAACTATTTTCTTACTTTAAAAAAATAATTGCTTTTTAAAAATATCAAACACGTTTAAACGAATGTTTTTCTTGACATATGTATGATAATATTATCCTATAAGTGCAATGTGATAAAAATACAATCATTTTTATGTTTGAAAAGTGCTTGATTTTCATATATCGAGAGTAGAGCAATACCTCAAAATGTGTGCAAAATTTGACCGGTGAGAGTTCGTTTTGTGCGAGTGTTACGAATTTTTACGAATATTGTTATAATAAAACATATTATGTCTATATTGTCATCAACAATGCCGCGAGCAATAAAATCAAATCTTTCCCAACAAAACGGTAACGCAGTTAGAATTCGAAACATAACAAACGTAACCACGGCAGAAGAACAATTTATTGCACGGAAAGACCGCCGCGATAATATGGCCCAACTCCGTGCTTCTTAATCACAAGAGTAAAGCGAGGCAGGCCGTGCTGTTGACAATGCGAAATATGTAGCCGCTACCACACAGCTAAAAATAACTTAATAATTTTAAATTAATCGAAATCTGCTTATCACATTCATTAACTGTTAGGCGGAACGAAGTGTGCAGGGTCCGCTAGTATATTATAAATCGTGTAACCACCGTCATCGAGTTCTTGTCTTCAGTGACCTAAACACTAATAATACCCCTACATTAAATTTACATTCAAAATTAAAAATTATTGCAGATACCCAAACAAATATGACAAAACTTTAATATCATATATTCAAAAATACAATGTATGCAGCAATAATATGATATTTATTTTACGATATGTAGATATAAACAAATTATTATAACCAAATTGAATAGTTGTAGCAAATAGACCGTGATAGGAATACATATTTAATATAACGTAACGATATAGATATGTCATCAACAACAAAATACTAGAGTCCATAAAACGTATCTTCTAAACGTTATGTAGCGTGAACGTCGCGCGTCGCATGGAAACCGATTGTTTATTCGCGGAAGTGCTCCGACATCTTGAAAGCATTACTCCAACAGTATGACCGATGCACACGCGTCCTTACACTTGCATATTGTATATTACGACTTCATAAATCCTAAATTCATATCAAACGTTGTATATATAAAATTTTAAATGAATTATATTAAATATTATATTGTATATGTACGACGAAAATGTATAACAAACAGTGGTCGACTCGCAGATGATGTTGGGGACTCGAGCGAAATGAAATAAACTACAAATCTGAAAACACGCTCGAGGGTAACGCAGTAAACAGTCCGTGCACGATTTATAAATATGCAGATCAAATATTAAAAGGAGAGCCGCAAGATCGGCCCTGGAACGAGCAAAGAATAAACAACAGCAGACATGACCTTTTTTGATCAGTTATAATTGAACGTTAAACTATCCGTGTGGTGACGGAGTAAGAATTCAATTCACCACCCCCTATCTTACCCGTGGGTGATCGAAAGAGACGACAAAGGGATATACAACGCATATAACATCTATGCAAGAGAAGGAAAACTCGAAACAAAACCCTATACTAACACGTCTGGCCAGCGCGGTATAGTAGGTTAACTTCCCTCCCATTACCGAGGAGGCTCGAGCCCAACAATGGGACATATATGGGCTGTAATGATGATGATAAAACGGGACGGACTGAATACAAGTATGTATTCAACAACAAAGACGCTTAAATACCACTGTCAACCACACCGGATATTAGGTTCATGTGAATAGTGATATTATTGCAAGAACCAATATAAAAAGATATGTCTCATTCCAAGGATATCAACGTCTTGTATTATAATGTACAGCCTATATACAATATTCTTCTTCAGCCCAAATACTTTTAAGCTCAGGCTTCCTCCTAAATGGGAGGAAAATTCACATACAATGTCACGCTGATCACACGGCAAAGGTTTCTGTGCTAAGTTTCTTTTTCTCTAGCATCTAAATTATTTGCATCCATCATCCTTTAGTCGTCGTTTACGACAACAATAAACAAGTACAGGAGTAACCAAATTTCAATTTGAGAGGAGGTTTAAGAAATTAAAACTATAAAATAAACATTATGATGTTACTATTATTCATGTTACTAAACCTAAATAAGATAGATAAGAAGCTTGTAAAAATAACAGAATACTTTCATCAAATCGACGAGAAATGAAAATACATTTTTAAATTTTGGACATTTCGTAGAGGTTTGAACCCCTAAAACCCTTTTCAGACTACGCCTGTGTGGTCGACCATATAATGTGTAATAAACGAACGATATTTAAATAATGTACGAGTCAATTTTCTTCTTTATATGTACCATGTATCAGGTAGACATTGTTCTACTCGACCGAGTGGAACTAATCTTGCCTTGTAAGTTTATTAGACTGTGTAAACGATCCTTGTAATTTTCTTGTACTTAAATAGGAATTTGCCACTAAAAAGCGTTCGTATAACGAAATGTGAGATATTCATTTAATTTTAAACAGTTTTTGGTATGAAATAAATGTATTCTTTACGGCAGTTATGACGTTTGTATTTGATTTTTAATTAACTGACTTTTCGAACACTTTTGAGCGTTTATGGTTACGGGAAGTCTAAAATGTTTTACGTCGACCAAGTCATCAATACAAACGTTATAGAACCCATAAAAATATGTATATTACCCATGTATAACATCAACAACCATTATAACATCAACAACCATTATGTTAACCGGTTTTTTGATACTTTAGAAACAGGAAAATAACATAGAATTTTATATTGCCAACAATTTTATTCTTTAACTAGCTTACCCACCAAACGCTATTTAGTGAAATATAAAAAAAAAACAGTACAGTGTTTTATTTCAAGTTTTCCTTCTCTTGTATACATGTTATATGCGTTCCAATCTCAAGGTTAGACCCTCAGTCGATTTTTACGACTTCTACGTGCAAGCAAAGGACAATTCATTGCTATTCTTTTTTTTTTAAATATACCACCCTGCACTAAGGAAATAATCATTGTATTGCAGAGGACTTTACAAATAACGCAGACAAATTACACCCAGACTCAGAACAACAGTGTATGAATCGCACAAAATATTTTCCTGCGTAAGAATAGAACCCACTGCCATCTGTGCAGTCGATTGTATTGTTATCCCGTCGTCACACAGAATCCAAGTTATAAATCTAATTGACATTATATTTATGAGCTATGATGTCACGTCTGCACATCCGTTTAGTGCTTGTCGTTGGCCCGCACTGGTGCACTGACATCTCAGAATAAATATTCAATGTTTTCATTCAATTTCTCGCGGTCACCTCCCCACTGGTCCCCTCCCGTCGGTCGCCGGTCGACCTCACAACTGTTCACTGTTGAAATAACGATAAACTTGTATTCAATGAACTGACTACCTACTCAATATAATGTCGTATGGTAGGTACATATGACAGCGTGGGTATAAATGCTGACCAATCGTGTCGAAAATCAAATTCGATTCCCACACAGGAATATACTTTGTGAGATTGATAAGTGATTGTTTTGAGTTTGGGTGTAATTTTTGTTCATTAATTGCGTGTTTATAAAGTACACCGCGACAAAAAGGTATTCCTTAGTATGGGGTTTAATGTCCTTAAAAAAATATTTATATAGAATACATCGAATTTAAATAGACGACATCATCATCATTCTCCTACTCTTATCCCAATTACTTGGGGTCGATACAATATGTACTCTTCTTTCACAGTACATATTGTAAAAGTTATTGGCTTATGATCGGCCGCACGTCAACCCTCCTTGGGAATGTAATTGCTGACCAAACGTCATCAGATAGAGTTGGCTCAGGTTGTTATAAGGCTCTTAGTCGTCTTTTACGACATCCACGAGCAAAGTAAGGGTTGGTAGTATTCGTAGCCACCACATAGCTTCACCCTGGAAGTATGTCCCGCCTGGGGGCCTCAGCGCCACGACCTGTCGGCGGTCATAGGAGCGGACCTGTCGTTGTCGACCGTCATCAACAAGATCCTTGACAGCGACAGGTACTGGACGTCGATGGCCTCCTTTTGCGAGGAAGTCATCTCTGCAAAGGAGGCCGCGGAGCGGGAACGCGAAGCACTCGCGTCTGCGAACTCGCTCCGCCGGCGGCGACCAGGGAGAGGGAGGCGCCGCTACGCGCACCTTCTCCCACCGCCTTGACGGCTGACTGGTCGTGGCCAGATGGCTAAGCGTAGGGGTGTCGGGGATAGAATGTCAATAGACGATCTCTCCGGCATCCCGTAAAAGCGCGGAAGGGACCGCTGTTAGGTTTTAGTGGGTATTCCGGCCGTCAATCTCATGGCCGGCGAGTCCCACACACCCCCCCGTCTATCACTGGTGGGGGATGTGCGCAAAAGCATTTCCTCAGCGATAACAAAAAAAAAAAAAAAAAGCCACCACATAGCTTAATTCATTCAATTTCAAATTTAAAATTTATTTATTATGTGTAGACATATTGTCAGTTTTAATATTTTAAATTAATGCAAAAAACTACCACCGGATCGGGACGTTATCGCTACTGAGAAGATCCGATATGAAACTTAGTGGGTTTGTCTATTATTATTATTATTTCTTTTCGTAGTTTTTTTTAAAAAAATAATACAACAACCTTAACCGGCTCTTGATCTGTATCTATAGCATATGCCATAACGCTAAGCCTTGACTGCACAGATGGTGTAGCGGTTAATATACAGTTCTATCATGCCAGTGACGTAGTTCGATTCCCACGCGAGACAAATACTTTGTGCTATCCACAACTTGTTGTTTTGAAGCCGAATATAACTTGTATCCGTGAATTATATCTATGTAGAGTCTCCTATAATAAAGGGGTTAATAAAAAAGTACCTGCACATATGTAGGTATGTATATATCATGTAAGTACCTTATTATGGTTACTATTTTGAATAAACAAATGTAATATTGTATGTAATCGAGTAGCGACACGTTTAGTACGTAATGGGTTGTACCCCTTACCATTAAGTACGAACGCCAACCCGTTTGGCAAGCGCGACTTCACCAAAGACTGATCCTGCCATGTGGCATTATGTATCAGAGGTCTACATGCAGCAATGAAAGATCAAAAACTAAATGCTGATGTTCTTCGTTTTGTGCAATGGCTGTGCGTCTAGTGTGCGCAATAAGGCCAATTTCTATTATGACAGTGTCGTAAATATATTAGAGTAGGTATAGCAATAGAGAAAATTTAACCGGTTTATAAAGCTGATGAAATGTATTAATCACTAAAGGATGATCGTGATGATGATGATGTAGAAAATGAATACTTTGATAGTTCATAATAATGACTTAGATAGTAAATAGTAGAATGTTTTTAAATGTTAATTTCTTTTTCCTGTGAGCTGTTAGAAATTGAATTTGATATAAAGTTGTTGGATCTGTGTATATCATGTTTTTCTCAATCACTAAGACCAATCTGTAAGAACAGTTCGCGCTCCTCTCATTAGCTATTTGGCTGATTTCATGTTGTGACGTCTTGCGACGAATACTACTGTTCGAATTCTACGCACACTAACTCCAATATACTTACATATGTGTTTTCCCAGTTTTATTATCAATACAATACGATCCATAGATCCTAAAATAGTAAAATATCTAATTGTATTTGACCAAATATTACATTTGCAAAGTCCCCACCGCGCACCGACACCGCGATTTATTCCCAAGCGCAATGTTATCTTTGCAAAAAAAAAAACAAAATTTGCAAAATTCGGCTGAAAAAGCCGTAATTGTAATTTCCTCCGTCGACATTTTTACCGTTTATCGGAACCGGTTAGAACATAAATTAGAAATGATCATCGATTCGAGCGACGCACCAAATCAACCCCCACACCACCCCCTCAACAATTTATTGAATTGGTTCCCTCAATAATTTTTACAATTAACATAATTATTCAATGGCTCGTTATCTGCAGGCGTCCACATAAATTTGTATCTGTATTAAGCTATTTGCATAGCAATGCGATGTTTTAATATTGGCACACCCAATGAACTGTGCGTTTTACAAACATTTAAAAGTTATATATTATATAGGTACTGGAATTATATATATATATATATATATATATATATATATATAGTTACGTG
Organism: Lymantria monacha; assembly: GCA_905163515.2. Classification (NCBI taxonomy): domain Eukaryota; kingdom Metazoa; phylum Arthropoda; class Insecta; order Lepidoptera; family Erebidae; genus Lymantria; species Lymantria monacha. Next base: position 30,143,686 of record LR991098.1, read on the forward strand.
GGATGACGAAATTAAAATACAATTGATTACTGATTATCTTGCCTTTGGGTGTCGTGAAAAATGACTAAGGTATATAACATACTACACATATGTATAAGGGACCGAAATGAAGATGATGGCCATTAATTTGATAATCAGGTTTATTTTACTTAAAAATAAACACAAGTCACACATTCAGTAATACGAGGCCGATTTCTATCCGTTAAAATAGTTTCGTATTATATGATATGCTATACTAAGATTTTAGATTAATAGTAAATACACGAGTAACTATTCTTTGTCTTGAAATATCGCTATAATTTTACGTAGTTTTTTTTTTCTTAACCATGATCATTAGCATGGCCACATCCCGCGCTAAGTGTGTTCGACAGATACGTTTTCCTTTCATAGACTGCTGTCAGCCGTAATATCACCAAGCTCATACAATCGACGTACTTACATTTATCCATGGAAGTAATAAGTACTCTGTTGTACAGAGTACTTATTACTTCCATGCATTTATCTCTCTTCATCAGATCTTCATACCAAAACAATCTCGCTCAAATAATCCTTTCTAACACTTCCAGACTTCCTAAGGTAGTTTTTTTCCTTGGCCGTCGGTTAGCGACTACATATAGTTATATAAACGATCAATTTTGTGCATACTAGCCTTTGAAGTAAGAGTAGGTACCACCAGGAGCGGCTCTAGCACATGTAGCGCCCGGGTGCAATCAATAACCTGGCGCCCTCTTGTATCAAAATGGGGAACAAAATGGAATAAGCTGATAGTTACAACACGTTCGACTAAACTCCGAACCTCGCTGGAATGCATTGTCGCATGCTTAGTCTCGTTGTTTTGACACAAAATCAGGTAAACGCGATCGGATTATGAAATTACAGTGAGCATGGCGACAAAGCAACCTACCCAAACCTGTCAAATAACGCACCCACTACGTTTATAGATGGTGAGGCACTGGCTGCGTACGGTGTGCCCGCTCAGTGTGGAGCGTTACAGTGGAGGCTCTATGTGTCTCGAGGTCTCGGCTTTCGGCGCCCCCTAACACACGGCGCCCGGGTGCACCGCACCCTCTGCACTATAGGTAAAGCCGACCCTGGGTACCACGTTGTACTAACAACATGAAGATTGTTTCTCCAGTAGCATACAAGATTCCTTGAAATATCTACTTTCAAAATTATATAACACTTCGTAGAGTAGCTTCCCTTGCGTAGATACACTACCGTCCAAAAGTTTGGAAGCAGCAAGGTAAAATCGAATAAAACCAAACTAAGTCATTTAAATTTAAATGTATTGATAAAAAAATAAAGAACAAACAGAAACTAACTTAAACAAAATAAAAAAATAATATACAATGGTAAATTAGATTAAATTTTAGCTTCATCAAAGTGTCCACCTTTCTCCTTTATAATCTTCTCACATATTCTGGGCATTCTATTAATCAATTTTTTAAAATAATCTTTATCTAATTTGTTCCATTCGTTCTCTAATAGCTGCCACAAATGTTCTGAGCTCGTAGGACAACGACTTTTCACCCTCCTGTCAAGTTCATCCCAAACAAGTTCAATGGGAGAAAGATCAGGGGATTGAGATGGCCATTGCATGATGTTTAAAATGTTTTCAGCTTTTTTCTTGTTTAAAAAGTTCTGGCACAATTTAGACGAATGCTTAGGATCATTATCCTGTTGAAAAATGAATCCAGAACCAATGAGACTTAGTCCACTGGGTATGGCAGAATCTTGGAGAATTTTTAAATAGCCTTCCTTGTTTAATTTTCCGGTTATCCTCACAAGACTGCCGGGTTTACTGTTGCCAAAACACCCCCAAACCATGACATTACCACCACCATGTTTGATGGTAGGCACTGTACATGCCTCTGAAGCCCTCCCTTCTTTTGACCGGCGTACAAAGACACGTCTATTGGATCCGAAAATCTGAAATTTTGATTCGTCACTCCAAAGGACATTTTCCCATTGTTCTATAGTCCAGTTTTTATGCGCTTTTGCCCATTCTAGTCTATTTTTCTTATGTCGATTTGTTAGTTTGGGTTTTTTAGCAGCAACACATCCTCTTAATCCCGCAGACAGTAAGCGTCTTTTAACAGTAGTTGTTGAAATGGGTGTTTCTCGCGTATCATTCAGAGCTGCAGTGATCTGTGGTGCAGTTAAGCGTCGATTCCGTTTAGAAAGAACTCTAATGAAGTTGTCCTCTTGATTTGTTGTGGATTTGGGCCTACCAGATCTCTTTCTATCTTCATTTTTCCCCGTTTCTTGTTTTCTAGCAAGGGTATAGTGGACACCTTTACAAGAAATTCCGAGCCTTTCTGCGATTTGACGTTCACTGTATCCTTCCTCGCGTAGAGTGCAAATAGCGCTTCGCTGTTCAAGCGTGATTTGCTTGCGTTTTGCCATTTTCAGAAGAAAAAATACGGTCAAAGTAGTAGCCGATATCTTTCGAATACAGACAATGTTAATATCACAACTTTCACGTGCCAATGCTCAAGTGCGACTGAATAAGGTCTAAAAAAGTTAAAACCAGCAAACATTATCAATAAAACTACACCATTGCATAGGATAAAGTAGCCGACGGATTAAGTCATAAAACACGTGTTTCATCAATATTAAGGAATTCCATAAAACTTGATGAATGTAGGATAATAATCCTTTTGTGTTTGTGTAGACAGTCGTAAAAGGTTGTAAAACTTAAGATTATTGCTAATTTTTACCGCTATTAGTCGGCATTTATTTGTTTTGTTTGAAAACAGGTGTGCTTCCAAACTTTTGGACGGTAGTGTATATTCGAATTTCTAACTGCCAAGAAAAATTGTCTTAAAACAAGTTGTCAGTCGTTGAATCAAGAAAGATATTACAATTTTTTTTTATAATAGGTACGACAAATATTTTTATTCGAAAAAATTGAATAGTATTCACGACTGTAGCCATATGTTATTTCAATGTAGTAGTCATATTTGTCAATTTTATAAAAATAGGTGCTGATAGGTGTTTTACATGAAAGATTGACAAATATCTATCCATCCATCAGAATATTAATCTCAATTATTGACCATGCACCCCTTAAGCAATGGTAGATCGTTCGGCAATCACTGTTGATATTATAAATCTAAATTATTCAGATCTAGTATTTAACATGCTAGGTTAGTTATAGAATCTTGTCGCTGTGTGGTAGCGACTACAAATACTACCAACCCTTACTTTGCTCGTGGATGTCGTAAAAGACGACTAAGAGCTTTATAACGACCTGGGCCAACTCCATCTGATGCCGTTTGGGCAACAATTACATTCCCAAGGAGGGTTGTCAGGTAGGCGGCCGGTCATAAAACTATTGCCAATAACTTTTACAATATGTAGGTACTATGAAAGAAGAGTACATACTGTATCAATCCCAAGTAATTGGGATAAGAGTAGGAGAATGATGGTAGTTATAGAATTATGTTTACGAGCGAAAATGATTGCTACGCGCAGGACTTGAACCTGCATCTATTGTAAATCCGTTCTAGTCGTATTACCAATTAGACAAGTGTGGGCGTTACGTATGATATTGGATGCTCAAATAAGAGGAGAAAGAACTCGAGAATTCATTGTGAACCCTGATCCATGTCCACAAATTCCACATGAATATCATGGGGGCATTCTTAATCCCACACCGGACAGAAAAAACAACTAATTTATATACAAGTTCATAAACTTTTGTTTATTTCATCCATTAGCCCACTGCTGGACACAGGCCTTCCCAGGATTCCATTGCGAACAACAGTTATGAACAGTTGTCAATTTGACAGGTGATCTGATCTACCCATTGCCACTATAACGTATTATGTCAGTTACACCAGTTCTTCCAAAGATTTCTTATTCCAGATTTGATCAGAGAAATTCCATATCACGTTAAACTACTTTAAATCTTATGAGGCAGTAATTAAAAGATCACGTCTCAGTGGCATAAGTCATTGTTAATATATATCTTAACAGGATTCAATACGTCAATAGATTCGTTTGAATCATTCAAATTAATTAATTCATTCATATCATCGTTACTCAATCCAAAGTTCATGGGAGGTAATAAAAATCAAACTGTATTGAGCGGTTTAAACATAATATATTATTAAAAAAAGAAAACAATATAAGAACAATATTGTAGACTGATCTTTACAGTACATTATACATGTGGCGGCTCAGGCGGGCGGGCGGGCGTACCTCTGTGTATACATACCCCACGATATGACGTCACAACACACCAACACCTCCCATCGACACTAAACATTTAATATTCGAATATTTTACACAAAAACTTATACAAAATAACTAGCGAATTTGACTTTTTTTATATTATTTTTATTTAGTCTCACGCTTCTGTCTCTAAAAGGTCAAGTAGATGTGTAACAGCTACCCATTGGTACACATCCGATTTAGTTCCAGTTTTTTTATGCTGATCATTTCTTATCGAACCTTAAAAAGTGACGAGTAAATTTTATATTTTGTAGATGCTATTAATCTCATCGTGTATGCTGGTTATCTGCCATCTGATATAAAGTACTTACAAAGTGACTTTCCTATCCTCGTTCAAAATATACCAAAGATAGAAAGTGACGCTAAATGTCATTACCCCAACTTTTTGGAAAATTTCAATTACTAACTACGATTTACCAACACGCTTGTCAGGCGTGGCGCTTACAGCATTTGCAGTACCTCCTTGCGTAGTCTATAATCTATATCAAACAGTGAGACTAGTCTGAAGGGTGCACTCATCTTGAAAGTGAGCATATCTCAGACGAATAGTGTGATGCTATGCTATCACTACGTACCACTAAGCATTCACAACACTCGAAATATCCCTTCAGCCTTTGTTCATGTGGACCGTGATCGTTTTGGTCGCGGAGAAAACGTCCCTAGTGACGTCATTATTTACCTTCGCTCAACGTTCACACCGACCCACCTGCACGTGTGTACCAATACAACATTCAACTAACATTAACGATTGTAATGCTCACAAGTGGAAGGTATTACTGTCGTAATAGCTGCGCTATGAGCACTTAGTGGAACGTAGATGAGATTTTAATAAAAATAATAAACTCAAATGATATTTTACAGACGTATATGTTGTGTTTGTATGCGACCAAGTTAAGTTATTAGATTAACAATTGGGTTAACAATTAATAGAATATGACGTGAGGCATGCCAATAAACTATCAATTCATTATTCCCGTATTTGTCGCGTTATCGTCACATGCACAGTACGCGTGGTTATCAATTTTATAGTCGAGTACTCGAGCGTGTTGTAGTTATTGCATTAAATTTCGCGGTTGTATTATGTGCTATCAAGTTGGCGAGAGAGGATTTGTCGCATAGAGTCCACTCACTACAAAGTGTTAAGACTTAGCGCGTACGTCACATTCCACGTTTGAGTCACATTACGAAGCGTTAATCGAGGTCACAGATAAATATATTGTCATTTATAAAAATATTTTTCATTTTAGTTTACATATGAAATTATCAAATACATTTGGATTAACACTTACAGGAGTGGGGAGTGATCGGCATGAATGTATTGCCATCTATCGGCCCTAATGCGAACTACGTACGCACAATACCACGTACATTTTGCCCAAACCTTTCATAATCAGCAATCATCTTAGTGAGTGCCATTTTACCACCGAGTCACATAAGTCTCATTGCATATAAGTTTGTTTGTCACTATACAGTTCCTGCCTGACCGCCTCAGTCTGAAATTATCACTTATGCATTTAGAACATTGAGTAAATTATATAGGAGATATTTATAAGTCAAAATCCGTTCTTAACCTCCCCACTTCTCGTTTGAGCGTGGTGCTGGCTCGGTTATACACCAACGGTACTAGCATTGAAACTGGAAGGATCTAATATCACTGACATTTTGTCTCTCGCTTTCAGTTAGCACACAATACAATAGCGAAATTTAAATATACACTAAGGTATATGGTACCAAACGAACCGCAGACAAATAGTGACATTTCGTTCAATCCAATTTTATTCAAGACAGGAAGCGTGTTTTTTTATATGTGCTATCTGTGCTAGTTGTCCAATTGCTAATAATCATCAGGTACCACCTAAATCATACTACAAATAAAGACTCGCCGGATTCATTTATTCAAAAAAAGGCAAATAGAACGTAGTTCACAAAGCCAAGACATTTAAAAATAATTAGTTTTTTTTATTATTTTTTATCCTTTATTCTCCAATACGTAAGCAGAAATCTAAAACTATTCGAGTGTTCTCTCATAGTGGAATTTTTAATTCTTGCCAAACTTCATAGTTCTTGAGAATTTCTTAGAAATTAATTATTAGAGATTTTTTTGGCTGAATTGGAAATGAATTTCAAGACTGACTCCGATCATTAATTATTTTTTGTGCTTCCAACATCGAAAAATTAATCATTTAAAAATATTTACCTATTGAAATGTAGTCGAAAATATAAGGAAACCAAATTTTGATATATTTCAACTTTATTTCTAATGCTGATATAGTGATGTAGACGTCAAACCAAACCGCCCACGAGTGTTGGGGAGGAGAACGGTTACAGTTGCGCTGGCTACACAGCACGGTGCACCGGGCGGGCCCCGACAATGCCCAGTACAGTCTCTACTATCTATATATACACAATTACAAAAACTAAATGCATTAGTAACAATACAATTTCGTAATTTGCTTTACACTCACTCCACGTTATATATCTATCTATCTATATTAACTTTTAGCGGGACCACTGTTGCCGTTGAGTCGAGCCTTTACATCAGATTAATAGTCGATTTTATTATTAATTATTATATCTGCTATATCGTTTATTAACGATATAATTATATCGATTATCGATTCAAGTGTCAACAAATCGAATACAATAATATCGATTTTTATTTAGTATCATAGGAATCGTTACAATCAATTTTATACAAATCAATTTTTTATTATATGCCACTATTTACTATACAATACAAATTTCTTTCGACGACACGGAATTAGGTATAATCTACACACCTTCGCTTCAATTTGACTTAGTTAGGTTTACATGCCATGGAGAGTCTTCAAAAGACATATCAGGTCTCCCCTCAACATCTTTTCCATCACTGTACAAAATAACGATTGCAATTATGCAAGATGGGCATGATATTAAACAAAGGCGGATTCATGAGCAAGTCATGAATCATGATGCATTAGATTGTCATGATTGCAACCGCATCTGGTACGTGGACTAATTCCGCCTTTGACTTCAAACTCAGAGAGCAACGTTTATAATTTAATCAAATAACTGGAGACCTGTCACATGAATCGAACTCCTCGCACCGGCAGCGTCCCGTCTCACCGCTAAGCGGTAATTACTTAACCCTATCACGTACAATAAAGTAACATATAAAAAAATAAACTGCCAGCAACAGTGGCACCTTTAACATCTACAATATATAACTACTTGACAATATACAGCGCACTCCGACACAATACATACTACCAAAATTTAAAAAAAAAGTAACCACAACGTCCGTATCGTTGCACTCACATTGCACAGTTCAATATTTTCAATTCTTTTATTATTATCACTTCATAAATATAAAAAAAATGCCAGAACGGGCTGCGGAGCGGTATTAAAACATTAATTTTATATTATGTATATTTAAAAAAAAACTACAGCACAATAGGTCAAATGGCAGTACAAGCATTCCCTTTCTGTAGCAAACAATCTGATTATTGTACACGCGGGTTGCGACCCCGGCCGCGCCCCCGCTCCGCCGCCCCCCAGCCCACTTATCACTCAGAACAAAGCTTAAGCAAACACTGCTAAGCGTTAACAAGTATATATTATACATTTTGTTGTAAACGTCTCACACGCGCCCCGTGAAATACTCAACTAAATGAATCGTCACAGGCATTATGTGCGTTGTCAGATCGGATGAGGGAGATTGATCTTTATTTACAAATAAAACACGATCTGTTTCACCTTGCTGCATGTTGATGTGGACGTCAGCGATTGAGTCACAAATGTACTTCATGTCCATCGAAACGTCGTCCTGTACGCGTACAGTTGGGCGGTGGTCGTGGATGCATCGGCAACACTAGTCTAGGGATACCGAGCCAAGTTCACACAGAGGCGGGTACACGAACACTCGAGACCGGGCACTCACATCGCGCCACTGCGAGGTAACATATGATCAGTAGATAAAGAGTCACAGTCGATGGATGACGATGTTCCGGCGTCAGTCGCGGTGTACATGGCGAATGTGGTGTATGTCGTTAGCGGCGATGATGGCGCCGCTTGCGTATTGCGCGAGTAGAGCGGGTCGCGCGGGGGTTGCGGGGTGCGCGCGGCGGGCGGGGGGCGCGGGGCTAGGTGCGCCGCAACAACGCCCCGAGGTCGGCGAAGGCGCACGCACCGAGACCCCCGCGTGACATACGCCGCAGCAGCTCGCGCGAGTGTGACACGCACGCCTCCACCGGAGAGATCCACTTCATACCCTGGGCCTCTGTAACAAACAACATTATAATTAATAAAAAAACAGCCTTGAAACTAAATATATATAAAAAGCATAGGAGCTCAAGTATAGAGCCCTGTGGCACGGCTTTCCTATAGGACACTAACATAATATCTCCGCAATAATATTTTTGTTTGATATTTAGATTAAAAAATAATGCCTATATCAAACATCGCCCTAGATAACTTGTTGGAATAAAAGAGTGTTTATTTTAATATAAGTTCTTTTTTCCTACAAGTTTTAGTTTTCTACTTTGTACATATATTGTATTTGATTATGGAATGCTCTATTGTTTTCTTGTTTAGTAAAACGTGTGATGTGTGTCACTGCGTGAATAAAATTATCTGAGGAAGTTTCATCAAACTTTTATTTATTCACATATAAACCTGATTCTGATACTACGAGTAAACTCTGCGAGTTGGTGGGTCTTAAAGAGTTACCCCACTAACATAACTTTCTCAATATATACAATAAGAAAATAAACCCATGCCGGTGATATTAATAAACAGAATTATTCTGATCGTATGGATCAGAAAGCTTAAGAAATGTTAGTAAGTTTTAATTCCTTGCAAATTTAATTGACGTTTTAAAATCATACATTGCTAATTGACGTTTTAAAATCATCATGTGATCGGAGCGTTGGGGCAACTTCTCGGTAGCCACCACCTCAGCCAGAAGGCACGTGTAGCAATACATAACGCAGTGCTTGTCCCAACATTACTGTATGGAAGCGAGAGTTGGGTATGCAGAAAAGAGTATGAAAGTAAAATTAATGCGGTCGAAATGCGATCTCTGTGAAAATCTGTGGAGTAAGGGTGACCCACCGCATTCGTAACGACGACGTAAGAGAGCGAGTAGGTATGAAAGAGAGTATTGGTGTAATGATGCGAAAGGGAATGCTCCGATGGTTCGGACATGTGGAAAGAATGCCGAACGAACGTCTGGTTAAGAAGATATATACAATGCGAAAGTGGAAGGATGTAGGTACCGGTGGAGACCGAGACTAACCTACCTAGACCAGATCGGTCATGTACTGAAGGAAGGTGGAGTCAAGAGTCTCCGAAACCGGCGAGCGTGTATGAAGAGAATTATGAATGTTGAGGAAGCGAGTGAAGTATGCAAAGATAGAGTTCTCTGGCACTCTGTTCTCTCTGCCTACCCTGCAAGGTATATAGCGTGATGATATGTATGTATGTATGTACGTAAAATCATATAAAGGGAACACAGAGCTATCTTTTATACATACCGAGTATGGCTGAATTGAGCGCCTCGCAGACAGCCTCCCGTCGCACAGGCTCTAGCTGCCAGCCTACAGGACTATCCCAAGGATTGCTATATGCAAGTAAACTGAACGCGTCCTGAAATAATATCATACATTACACGAATTAATATTTTAAACCAAAATTATTGTATCACATAGCAAAGTCTCAATTCACCACTCCCAGTCTTGGCCGTGGATGTCTTAATAAACAACTAAGTGATATAATATGTACAGATCATATCCATACAAAAGGAAGGAATAAAACCCTATGGCCAACCCCTCTAACCAGTAGGCCAATTTCCGTCCTACTATGGAGGTAGGAGAATCCATCAGTGGGTAGTGGTATAAGAGCAGAGATGATGATATTACAAAGTAGTGATTGATGCTCTCGTATTATTTTATATAATAATTTAAGTAATTTTCATATTGGTTTTCAACAGTTCAGCGACATTGTTTATGTAATTCGAGAGTTAATTTCAATAGTTCTATTGACACTAGTAACCCCCGTGTTGCGACATCTAAAAATACCGTTAATGTCAAAAAAAAAAACCAGGTGAAGAGGATGGCAACGGCAATCGCCTGACAAACATAACAACTGCTACGATCGCCAGTCTACCAGCTAATTCAATATTACTCTCGATGACGGTAAAAAAACTGATGGACGGAGACACGACTGTAACTACTGCATCAAACAAAAGTCCAAATTGCGATATCTTTTTGTGAAAACCAATAATTTGAAACTCACCTCCAGCATCGATTTAATGAACTGGTCCTGATGCAGTTTCTGGCTCATCGCGTAAAGCTCGCGACCGAAAGCGAGCATTCTCTCTACCGAAGCGCGCGTACCGCAACTGCCATCACCTTCTAGTGTATAGCGCAATAGTAAATCAATATAAAAATTGTGACGCACAAAAATAATTCTCTGATGATATAGTGAAAAGGTTTTGGAGGTATTTATCAAAATGTGGATATAAAAGTTCCCAAAAGATTATACTAAATATACATATATGCACACATTCCTTGAGAAAAAAGACAAATATAAGAAAAATAAATATTTACATATTGACAAAAATATGGAAACTAGTAGAAAAATAAAATAAAATTGAAAATATAACATCATCAAATGTTTTGCCTCCAAACTCTTTTACTAATAATGTATATATTTACATATTAGTGATTAGACTAAAACTAAAAATTCATTAAACAAGTGTCCCGCCTTGTCGCCCAACAATTCAGGGAGCAAAAATTAATTAATTCAAATCTTGGTGCTCTGTAGATAAAATTAAAACTGTGTAATGTTCATAAGAATTTATATTGGACCATGCGTGTTATACTTTGGTCTAAATAGTACATATATGTTAATATATATCAAATATAATAATATACACATGTATATATATAAAGCGTTAATCCTGTCATGCTACATATAGCTGACCAACTATAACCCACGGCCCCACACGCATGCAACACAGCACTACAAACACCCCTGAGTTACTTCGGTGTTGATGCCTGCATCATCATTATAAATCATTACAAAAGTTTCACTTGAACAAAATGATATAAGAGTGCATTTTGCATAAATCCTTGAACCCATTTTTACTTATTCAATTAGTTTGTTTTGAAATAAGTTTAAAGTTATCTGATTATTTCATATCTTTAATACTACTTAGTTAATTAAATAAGCCCATTATTGTCCATGAAGGAATTGTTAGGGATTGCTTTTTTTATATAATTTCAGATCATTAAAAACTTATAATATAATGTGCATGTGTTTGTGCAAAAGTGATTATAGTTTGTGTGACAGAAATAATACTTACTGTTCAAAGCTATAAGTGAAACACATCTAACCATCATATAGATGACAACATATATAGAAAGGAAACTTAATTGCAAGTGCATGTGCCTCAAAATAGAATTATATGAAAATATATTCATCGCAATAATCTGACAAAATATATATTGTTATACAATTTATTTACCTACGTGTTTGTACCAATGTAATTCTTTGCACCGAAATATTTAGACGTGGTACATTTGAAATCATTGCATTTTATTTAAAAATTGTATACTTATCGAGGATTGATATGAACCGATAATTTAATAAATTTGTCCATTATCCTGAACTGGATTACTAGAATAAAATAACTGCTATAATAATAAATGACATTATGAAGTACAAAATAAATCAATTTAAAATAATTAAATTAAAAATTATACAATATTTTTATAATGACGTTTTATCATATTATCTGAACAATGGACTATTGTTAATAATATTTGACATCAAGTACCTAACGCAAAATTCTTTATATTATTTTTTTAATACAATGTTTTATTTTAAATTCGTCCAATTATGAAAGTGTGTTTTTAATAGTTATAAATTACAATTTTTTTGTTTCATTATCAAGATTTGCATCTCAAGGACATGTATGTCATGTTAAAATCTCAATTGTATGTATCCTTTATTTTTAAAATATCCTTGGATCGGCAAGTTTAAAAGCAGAAGTGTGAAACATCGTTAGATATTCTCGGTATCAAATGTTAGGCACGAGCCTAATATTGTTTTCCTGGTACAGCTAGAACTTTCAAGTTCGCCTTTGAATATATATTTATGACATCGAATCAACGAAACGATTCAGAAGGTCAATTAAATATTTAAATGTAGCTCTTAAAACTTCAAAGTGAACGTACCAAATGTAAACTCATTCATGATCGTCCAGAAACCTACTACCAAAGTATTCTGGTTAGGATGCTTTTTGTTTCAACAAATCCATAGGCCATTTGCACGACCGAACATATAAAGAGTTATAAGGAAATCGATTCTAATAATGTCAAAGAAGTTTAATAACCAGCCTGGTCATCACTCCCAAAGTGGTGACAAGTGACCGTCATCTCAGCTCATATATGTCCCACTGTTGGGCTTGAGCCTCCTCCATAACGCGAGGGAAGATGAAAATTGTTCGTTGTTCATAGACATATCCCAGTTAACTATTACAAAATATCGATTGATTCAATTATTCTAGTATGCGGCACACGACCATTGCAAATAGTACGTAAGTGTAGTTAGTTATATACAACGGCAGGTCAAAGCGATACAACACCGAACAATATAATAAAAAATCGCAAAGTAAAATATCAAATATTTGACAAGCGCAAAGGGTAACAGAATATCATTACATCAATAACGATAATAAATGTTTTGGTATTAAACAGCAATGACAATAGACGAGTTATATTTGCCAGATGAAGGGTATTTGAAAGCGATGAGACCAAGGTACGCTCTGGTTCACGACTGAACTAATGTGACCGGTTAAAGTGTTACAAGCGAATATCGTTTGAAGTGAAATTTCAGTAGTCCGACCATAAATTAGTGATCAATCGTACGGGAGATTATACAGCACCCACTTGTCCCGTTGTCACCCCGGACATCCATGCGGGATGCGGTCCAACCAGGCCATGACCATGGAAGGCTAGCATAAAAAGACCGCGATAATATAAGATTACAAAAATAATCTAGGTATCTTTTCTCCTGTAATCATTGAAGTTTCACTTCAATCACGTGTACAAAGTTACGAGCGTCACCTGTCCACGTGATTACTGTTAATGGTGAATCCACATATGGTATAGGAACCATTAAAAACGATTTAAAACTATTTTGGCACTAAGTACAAATTTACCCAATGATTTCACTAAGGATTTTTTATGGAATAATACCATACCATTGATGGATACACCATTAGGCAAGATATGGTCACAACATTATTGATGTTCTCGCATGGTACGATCATTGCGGTGTCGGTGACGGGACAGATCGGAACCAGAGCAAACGTTAACAGAACACAGAAGACATAATGTTTACCCACCCGCGCGGTAGTCGGGCATGAGCGCGGCGATGCTGGCCGTCACGCCCGGCATCCCCTTCACCAGCGGCCAAGGCGCACCTACAAGCACGCCCATTACGTCACCCTCTACCTACTGACGTCGTCACCTTATACCCACTAACGTCATTACCCACTCCCTCTTAATTACACTCCTTACCCACCAATACCATTACACCCTTTGTCTATTGACATCATGAATACACTGACGTCATATTGTTGTCATTATTTTCTTTCAAGACTTTATATCTGTCTATCATCCCTTCATTCACTCTATGATGTCACTAAATCTTCCCCTCCCATCCTTATCCCCCTGACTGTCATCGCAACCGTGGCAACAACCTAGCTAATTTACAATCCAGTAATAATTTAAAACTTATGTAGTGCTCCTTTTTAATATGCAACAATATCATATAAATTGGATTGATATGCAGACCGGTGTCAACGGTACCGATGGCAGTCATTTTAGCAATAGCATGCTTGAGATATAAATTATTAACATCGACGGAACAAATTTTCCCACCATATCAGTATTTTATCCTACAATGCAATACGGGGCGGGGCATTTGATCTCCACCCCCAAAATCTAAGTGCCGCCCATTTATGTACTTTCAAAGAAATGGAATTACTTAATCAGGTGAGGGCCAAACTTAAATCGCACATACGTTTGGCTGCTATAGTATATAATTCCGTAAATATTGTTGTATAATTTACATCTCAAAATTATTAATTACATGCGTAAGCAATGACTCACGCGAACTAAACTCAACAGAACGAAAAATAATTAAGAACAAAATATGCTCTCAAGTGCCGATGGGTGATGTTCGATACTAAGTGCCATGTTACATGAGTGGTTAGTAAAAAAAGCCAATTTAAAATCGACTGAACACATGCCAACATTTTGTTTCACTCTCAATGACATCTACACTTTCGGTGTTACAAGACTAAAAAATTTCCAAACTGGTATTGCCTGACAGTGTGGTATAAGCCTTATAAAAATGTGAATATTTTGTGGAATATCAAAGTTTTCATTTATCACGTTCTATAATGTTATTAGCATCCGATAACTATAAGCATGCGTCTACCTACTGGGCTCTTTATTATTACTTCAAATTCTCTATGCCCTGACAACTAATATAACCTAATGTACCGTAACAACTTCACCGTAGAACCAAACACAATACAGGCAAAATGAAAATTATTAGTGTCAATGAAAATATATTCCAAATGAAGTAAAACATTTAAAAGTATTGGGTCATTTTAAAAGTTTTTATTTCACTTAAAAGAGTGTTAAAATATATGTTTAGTGTAATTAACTAAAACATATTCCATTTTAATATTTAACATATACTAACAATATGAGCATATATGGTAGTACTCTGTATTTGGCCATAGAAAATCTCATTAATGTTCAAAATTAAATACCAACTAACCCAGCCAGTAATATATAAACTATCATGCAAAACTAAAAATAAAAACAATGAAAAATGCTACTCAATAAATAATAATAATGAATGAATTATGTATGGTGTGCAAATAATATAATATTAAATTAAATTAAAACATATTATTAATTACATATAATTAATTATTTTTATCTAAATTTATAACCTCAAACTAATATATTTTAAAATGTATTTGATAAATTATTACAATTATAATAATAAATTAGAGGAGTATTTCAAATAATTAAATATAAATAATATTCTGTATAAAAAAAAATATTTTTAAGTTATATATTATCTCCTTAACAAGTTGGTCTCATGGTAAGTGGTAATTATCGCTGAGAACTTGACATCAGTTAAGTGGCATCTACAATATAATCCAATTCAAGAGAATTGGACAATGGACACTTTTAAACCTAAATGTATTATTTAATGATGATATAATAAGGGAATCGAACCCACAAATGTATATATTCACTGAACAGATAAAATAACTGTTAAACCTCAGAGTAGTGGACTAAATTCCCAGACAAAAAAAAATGGTTATTTGACTACTAACAAAATATTAAATGACTAATAAAAAACCTTTGTTACAATTTAAAAAAATATATACAAAGAAGTGACAATTTTATAATTATTTAGGGGGGGGGGGGGGGCTGTGGGCTGGGATATTCTATCCCTTTCGTGTACAACGATCATAGTTAAGGGCAGACATACATTGGTATGTTGAATACCATTTTGACATCATATTGTTTGTGTCGCCTTCACTGTATAATAAATAAAATTAAAATTCTTTAGCACAATAAGAAAATATAATTATGTTATGTTATTTTCGCAAATCAATACATATTTTATTTTTCATTTATATACCACATAGGTATATAAAAAAACCCAACCATTAAATATGGTAAATATACCAATTGTTATTGCGACCTACAAATGATTACAATAGTTAATTACATGTTTGTAAAGCCTACCACGTTACATATATTTTGTGTTTGTAAAAATGTTAACAGTTGTGGTAATGTCCTATTATTGTATGTGTGGTATTGTTTCTACCTGCGTGTGCCCCGTTCGTTTGTGGTGGTACGGCCGGCGCCATGTCCACGTCGCTCTCGGCGCCGCTAGCCTCCGCCGAACTACCACCGACACTACTACCGGCGCCTGATACACCTGTTTATAACGTTTATTTAGTGATGTACCACAATAAAATATCATCATCATTGTCCTACTCTTATCCCAATTACTTGGGGTCGATACAATATGTACTCTGCTTCCATAGTACATATTGCAAAAAGTTATTGGCAATAGTTTTATGACCGACCGCCTGCTCAATTCAACCTTCCCTGGGAATGTAATTGTTGACCAAATGGCGTCAGGTGTGGAGGTGGCCTAGATCGAATTAATACTCTTAGCCGTCCTTTATGTCATTCATGAGCAAAGTAAGTGTTAGTGGTATTGTTAGTCGCTACCACACAGTGTATTGAGACTATTATTAAGGCTATAAATATGTGCTACGAGCAAAAAATACGTGTGTGTGTTGTGAAGTCTATTATCTTAGTATCATGTGTTATAAGCTCTATTTACTTCAAAACTAAACAATCTATCAATAGCTAACTAAAATGTCAGGTTGTATGTTATAACTCTCGTCATCAATACATCATGTCATCAGCGTCCACTATTAAACATTAGTGTTAAGCCTACAATGTTAACAGTTATCTCTCTCTACAACTTATGCTGTTGTGCTAACTTGAGAGTGGGAACAAGAGAGCCTGAAGTCCAAATTTCTGGATAGGTTTTGGTTAGTAGCCACTGGCTACTAACCAAAGCTAGGTAGGTAAGGTACAGCTAAGTGGCTGGCTACTAGCCAGCCACTTAGCTGTACCTCTGGTATTGCGAAGATCCATGAGCAGTATGATACGGAAGAGCTTAACGGGGCCTATATGATTGAGCGAGCCTTAAGATTGTTTGCTACAGTGGGTATCAAAATGTGTATACCATTTGTGTGTTTGTCACGTGAGCGTCCGTTGGCTGATGGCGCCCGGCTGGTGTGTGAAATGACTGAGGTGGCCACACCATTACTGCTAGCACCCTTCTCACCACAGACCTGGAATATACATCTTACAACTTAGTTCTGGAGGTAAAGTCTTCTTCTTAGCGTATACACGTGGCACTGGTGAAGAATATAGTGTACTACACCAGACGGGCTAGCATAATGTTTAGTTACAAACTTTCCTACCTTTATAAGGATTTTATCTACTTGTATCCTTCATCTTTGAGACACCCATAGAGGAGCTAAGTGTTAGTGAATTCGATTCTTATTGAATCACCACACTGACAGTTATAATCGTGTAAAAAAAAAAAAAATTTGTTACATGATAGATAGTCTAGAATAACTAGATCTTACCGAACTAAGACAATACAAATTTCTGTTCATTTTATATTACTTATAGATGTCGGACGGTGGTCGGGTGGTCGGATCGGTATCCACCCCCAGTGGTGGACCCACCGACCGCAAGAGCGTGACGTTCCAACGTTTTACTGCCGACGGGCAACTCTTCCAAGAATCAGCCTCACCCGTGTGGTTACAGAGGAACAATACATTATCACCACAATTAGTTATCCTGCTGGTATTGAGAAAAAGAACTACTGAAAGGCATAAGCACATGCCATGACTCCAAAACAAAGGATACGCGCCGTACCTCGGAGTCTGAGCCGTTCACCATTTCAACGAACTGACGGTACTTCAGCAGGAACAACAGATCGAGGTCGCGCTCCAGCAGCCCTGGGTACAGCGCGCGCGTCACCTCGATGGCCTCGCCGATACGCCCCGACACCACCAGCTTCGATACCCCTGAGAAGTATAATGTGCACCATATACATTAGCCATCAATACACATAAAAATATTCATTTTCTTTTTTATTGCCCGTGGTGACAGATGAGCTAGCGGCGCACCGGGTAAGTGTTATTGTTGCAAATGAATCTTAACAACACCAAAGGTCGCCGCCCACCGCGAAATCAAATTGTTTCTGCTCAAACCTTGTTTGTTTGTTTACGTCATAATCTCTGAACAGTAGGCTACACACCATCACCAAGCTACTATTACTATCACCACAAAAACTTAGACTATGGATATATATGTAGACTACGAAGAAAAAAATAAATACATTGCAGGGCGGCCTCTGTGTCATTTTATCGTCATCATTTCAACTCATATACGTCCCACTGCTGAACTAGAGGCTCCTCCACGACTGATGGGAAATTGTCGTACCATACCACGCTAATCAAACGTGGTGGTACAGGGTTTTATTTGGATTTTGCCTGCTCGTGCATAAATATTATATGTATATTATATCCCTTAGACATCGTTTATGAAATAAATGGGTAAGATTGGGTTTGATAACTTGTGTACTTAGCGCGCCACCACACGTTCCCCGTCTAGTGGTGGAGTGACTATATCCCTTTCGGGATCGTAATAGATCGTCCTACAAGTGACACTACTGCTCATTCTCCCGGTAAACCCTCAGCCAGGTCCTGACACGGCCGTGGGCAAGTTATGGTTAGGGAGACTTTGTATTCTTGAACTGCCACTATACGAGGAGTTGTGATTGATTAAATTAATAAAACCAGTATGTATTTTTGTGTCGTGTGTGCCGCTCCATATGTAGCTGTTAGCTTAGCCTGTGTGGGTTATAAACTTCGGCTTGGGGCGTTACTGATGGCAAACTGGGCGAACTAAAGTGACAATCATACGGCGCGGTCGGCGACCCCGATGACGAGGCTGGTATTCATGTGTAATGTCCTCAGGGGCTGTGTATGCTCCACGACAGGGACGACGAATCGCGAAGATTAAATTAGTAAATTTATAAGTGAGATTTTTATTTGCTTTGGTTCTCAGACGAGCAGATATCCCATGTAATGCTAAACGATGACGACAGCTCATGGACCTACGCAATATCAAAGGTACAGTCAGGTCGTAGCCAGGGACAGCCAATCGTAAGATGGGGTTTAACCTCAGGGTTTCTCGTTCACCAAAGGAAACTCAGTAGGTAATTGCTACTGCTCAGATGTGTTTCTGCTGGAAGCCCAATTTTCTAGGTGGGTTTGGGTTGGTAGGTAACGACCCAGCTGTACCACTGGCATTGTAAAGATCCATGAGTGACAGTACACTTACCATCAGGTATGGTGCTAACTCGTTCGCAGCCATAAACAATAAAAAAAGAACTACCACAGACAAATCGACATTCATGGATGCAGACTGAAAACTCAGAATCGTAGCTCTACCGCTGGTAAAAGACGAGCGAAGAAATGATATTAGAACAATACTAGTGTGCACTGACTTTGTCTGTTCTTGATGGAG
Source organism: Lymantria monacha (assembly GCA_905163515.2). Classification (NCBI taxonomy): domain Eukaryota; kingdom Metazoa; phylum Arthropoda; class Insecta; order Lepidoptera; family Erebidae; genus Lymantria; species Lymantria monacha. The sequence continues at coordinate 30,163,137 of LR991098.1, forward strand.
GCGATATCCTCGTCGATGGGTTGTCCAGTGGCGCGAGAGAACGCCTGGGCGGTGCTGCAGTACCCGTGGTGTACCAGGTACGTAGACACCATCCTGTAACACAAACAACACGTGCTCGTATACTATTTTAGAACGAGATAAGATTTAGAAAATCTTCCATGTTTTTTCTTTCGTTACCAATAGCAGCGACAATATAGCACCTCCACACGAAGGGACAGCTCTTGTCATAATCGCCACATTTGGTGGAGTCTCTCATAATAGTAATATTATACTTACGTATTGTCAAATTTACATTTTGTTTGATATTAATTTTATTACCTACCATTGGTATGGTGGCTACAGGATGAGAAGATACGACAAGAAACTGAGTGGATTCATCGTTTGTTAAATTACTTATTTTAAATGAAATTGAATGTATATTACAAGCTCCAGCCTGATTCCCTTCGAAATAGATTAACTTTTTTATTCAAAATATAACAACGTTGTGGTTAGACCAGATGACTGGATCGTGGCACCCGATCACGAGTTATTAACTACTAGAACAACCATTGTTTATAATCGCAATTGGTGTTATGAGTATCTCAGGAGAGTGACGCTATGCACTATCGCAGTCGGCTCCCTCAGTTGACTTCTGCGGTTCTGCAGGTGAAACTAAAATGCGGCGAATGTATTGGTAGCCTGTGATAGGCACACCAAAAATTGGCTTTCATTAAAATTTCTTGAGGATCTTTTCTTTTGAAACAAATTTCAATCACAACACAATAAATAAATTATTCATCATCTCAGCTAATACATATATGTCCCACCGCTAGGGTCGAGCCTCCCCTATAACGGGAGGGAAATTGACGTACTATACCGCACTGGTCAGACGTATTGGTGAAGTGTTATGTTTTAAATTATGATTTTGTATAAGTTTTATATTTTTAGTCATCTCTTACAATCACCCAAGATAAGATAGGGGGTGGTGAATTGTATTCTTACTCCGTCACCACACGGTATAAATTATTATTCCACAATAATTGTGTACTAGCTTCTGCCCGCGGCTTCACCAACGTAATATTTGACTTTCGCAATATAACATTTTATCAGTAAAAAAAAACCTGTGTAGAACTTGTTGCCACTGTCCCTGATCGTCGGGTAGTGGGAACTCGTCGATGGCGAGCCTGGTGCGTGTCCTCAGTTCGCGCAGCATGTCCTCGATATCAAACACGAAGGGCTGCTGACCGAAGTTAGCGTCCACAACCTCGCCGGGCGTCTGTAGGCCCACTGTCGGGTATAGATTTGGCTGAAAACAACATCAACATATTTTAATATTTCTTTTGGTAAAAAGAAGGAACATTCCGCCCATAAACTTTCTACTGTTGGACTGGGATCTACTTAGCAATAGCAAGGAAATTGACCCACTATCCCATGTTAGTCAAACAGATTGGTATAGGGTGTTTTATCAAGTTTTTATTCTTTGACATCATCATCTCAGCTCATAAAAGTACCTTTGCGGGGCTTGAGCCTCCTTCCAAGGGAAATTGATCTACTACCAATACCACGCTTATCAGAAGGTTTGGGTTTTATATCAAATCTGCCTTCTTATGCACAGATGTTAATGCATATTATTTCTTTTAGTCACCTGTTACGATACCCACAGACAAGAAAGGGAATGGTGAGATGTTCTTACTCTGTCGCCACACCACGGCGATTACATGAAATAACAAAATTAAAATTCAAATTATAAACTCAAATGTTAAGTATTATACGCACTCGCGACAATATAACATTGTCACAGAGTATGCCTTGTCGAAAGTGTGTATTTTTAACATAACGGGTATGTGAAGTTGTAATATACCGTCACGCCGTCACACGTCACGGCATACGAGTCTATCTGAGACAGACTGTTATGTCATGGTACATACTGGTAGTCCTCGGAATGCGATCCCTAGATGGTGTCCGTTCTTGGTGTAGAAGCATGTGTTGTCGACGAGATTGACGCCGCAGCCAATGACGTCGCCGGTGGTGAACGTCGGCCCGTACGGCTGTCCGGTGCCGGACGAACAGAACGAGTGACCGTCATCGCCGTGGTACCCGTACGAGTGTTTGTCCCAACCTGCAACACCGACACATCATAATCAGCCTTTGCTGTCAATGTTGGACTGCACAGGTAGCGTAGTGTTTGAGGTACTGACACACATCGTCAAGTGTCGCGAGTTTGATTACTTTGTGTGCTATTTACACAACCGGCGAGCATGCATGAAGAGGATTATGAATGTTGAGTGAAGTATGCAAGGATAGAGTTCTTTGGCGTTCCGTTCTCTCTGTCTACCCTGCAAAGGATATGGTGTGATGCTATGTATGCATGCCATTTACAAGTTGTTGTTCCAAAGTGTGGGTGTAATTTGCGTTCGTTGGTTTGTAAAGTACCCGCAATGCAACGATAGTATATTTAACGCAGGGTCTTATTCATTTCAGCGCACATAATTATGTACCATTGCTGGAATCGAACCACCTCCAAAATAAGATGGAAATTGATCCACGCTGGTCAGACGGGTTGGTCGAGTTTTCGGTGTACAGTTTGGTTAGTGTCGGGTTTAATTTCTTTTTTTTTCTTCTCTTGTACAGATCATTATGATATATTACTTTTTTAATATATGTATAATAAAAAAAATAATGGTTGGATCAGACCCGACGACTCGCACTCGCTCATAAGTGACTGGTCATGTGTATGTGTCTCTTACCTGGTAGTCTGTTCATGTTGACGCCGTGCGCCGATAGACCGATGCCCATGTACCCGTCTCGCCCCTTGGACACGATGCGCACCTCGAAGTAGTACAGTCCGCAGGCGGCCGGTATCGGGTGCGTGGCGCGCACGCTCGCCGCGTCCTTGTGAGTTTTGCCATGACCTGATGAAAGAGGTACATATTTAAACAACTTCAATACATGAATACGATTGCACAGGTAGCGTATTGGTTAACATACTGATCTCCAGTGCCAAGTGTCACGGGGTCGATGCCCACACATAACACTATTATATTTTATTTACACAAATTATTGTTCCAAGTATGGATGTAATTTGTATTAAACAATTACTTCTTTGTAAAGATCTTTATAATGCAGAGATTGTTTTACTATTAGGTTTTGTTAAAAAATATACATAAAATTATAGAATTTTTCTATACATGCTTTTTATTCAATCAACTTTAAACTAAAGACTAACCTACCTAGACCAGATCGGTCAGGTACTGAAGGAAGGTGGAGTCAAGAGTCTCCGAAACCGGCGAGCGTGTATGAAGAGAATTATGAATGTTGAGGAAGCGAGTGAAGTATGCAGAGATAGAGTTCTCTGGCACTCTGTTCTCTCTGCCTACCCTGCAAGGGATATGGCGTGATGATATGTATGTATGTATATAACTTTAAACTAGATAAGTAGATACAGATCACCCCAGAAAACGGTCAGGGTGTGCCACCCTTCCCAGGTGGCACGGGACGGGACACACACCAAGCGTGGAGATTGTGGTAATAACCTCCTATTGGCAAGATAGGCGGACGGACGGATGAAATCTAATTATGTATATACATGAGTGTTATTGTAGAATTATATATTTGTGACGTGTATAGTCAACACCGTTTATACGCAACGCCATATATTTATAGCACGTGCAATATGTTTTGGTGACGTCACAATACTAAGCAACAATGGTACACTAACAAACAATAATATAATGTTAAACAACACAGTAAGGTACAATTTTGTACGTGCACGGTAACACACTATTAGTCTAACACAAGGTCACGATACGCGTTTTATAGTACACAAGGTTGGCCCACGACAGCGCCAATGTTTGATCAAACGTGTGCAATAATGGTCGGCTCGATATGTATTTACGTACATGACAATGCAATTTCATATCTTGCTCATATACACTTTGTTAGAATAATTATATGGCTAATTAGATTATTTTAAAAATATAATAAACAAAGTATAATAAATTTTGTGACCATAAAAATAAAACATAATATTGTTCTTCTATTCGATATTTTTTGATATAAATTATATATTTTTTTAGTCACACCACCACTATGCACTAAGGAAATAATCCTTGTATTGCGGGGGACATTTACACGGGGCACAAACTGAATTGCAGTTTGTGCCCCGTGTAAAAACGCAGGCAAATTATACCCAGACACAGAACAACACCACACCGCACAAAGTATTGTCCTGACTAGGAATCGTACCCACACCACTGGCACGGGAGGTCGGTATCTTAACCTCTACGCCGTCTGTGCATTCAAGACTACGCATTATGCACTAAATATAAATAGAACAATGAAACATTTTTCAAATTATTGAAAATTTCATTTAACATTCTAGGTTATTTATAAAAAAAAGATAATCATTGTCCGGTAGATGGCACACGTCATACAAACGACCAAATAATACGAGCAACAATTTGATTGTCATACGACAGCCAACACTATGCAGTTTTTAATTCAAGGGATTGAACTTATTCGTTATCGGTCCAATGGGACAAAGCTATTACCGCTGAACACAATCCACTAGAGAAATCATTCTTAATTATATTAGGAATTCTGTTGCAATCAACTTGTATATTGAATGTGATGAACTAATTCGAGCGTATGATCAATTGCTCGCAACGAATTAGGTTTATTAGGGTCATAACTAAGTATAGTTCAGCTAATTGTGACGTCACTATAATTACTCAAATCTAAACTTAAATACTTTAAGCGAGTAGATAGTATTGATACGAACTTCAATAACTACTATCGAAATATTAAAAGAATTTAAATAGAAATAGAACAAACATGTATTATTTATTTAAAAAAATAAACACATTTAAAAACAAGCTTTGTAAATGAACTAGATGAGTCATTTTCTATCCCTTTCTTACACAACGATGTTTTTACAGAAGGTGCAGATTAGATGGAGTTTAAAACGTTGACGTCACGGCGTTTGTATAGCTCTCTCTCTCTCTCTCTCTCTATTGTTTCAAATCAATATAGTTTTAAGTTAATTTATCTTCATATCTAGATATATCTATAAAAGAGGAAGTTTGTATATATGACATCGCTAAACTCAGAAACTATTTGCACGATCATTATAAAAATTAGTAATATATATGTATGAAGGTTTATATGCTATCCCCATTGATGTAACTCCCCACCAGAGGTGCTGCGATGTATAGACTTCTTCAAACAAACCAACGGGTTGGATTTGGTAGTATGTTATAAAATATTGAACAATATTCTATATGCAGAATGTAAAAGAATGGAATAGCTACTCAAATGGGTGCTAGATTATGTTGATAGGCAATGATAAAAGAAATTTGAAATGAATATATCGATAATAAATTTCTATGATGAAGTTATTGTACGACTCAATAACAAACAATGTTTAAATACATATTAATTTACAACAATGTTGTGATATCTATCCGTTATATACATTGTTTACTGCCGTTATCGCACATCCGTGACCACGTGTTTACCATTACGGTATGTTGACACGTGTGTTTATATAACACATAATATTACCCACCAGAACACATGTAAGAGTAACAATAGGTAATGATGTACTAAAGCAAGTGGATGAATTTGTATATCTTGGATGTGGATTTAGCCGAGATGGAAGGTACACCACGGATATAGAGCGAAGAGTGAATGCGGGAAATAGAGTGAACGGAGCGTTGGGGCAACTTCTCGGCAGCCACCCCCTCAGCCAGAAGGCACGTGTAGCAATACATAAGGCAGTGCTTGTCCCAACATTACTGTATGGAAGCGAGAGTTGGGTATGCAGAAAAGAGTATGAAAGTAGAATTAATGCGGTCGAAATGCGATCTCTTCGGAAAATCTGTGGAGTTAGGCTGACCGACCGCATTCGTAACGACGACGTAAGAGAGCGAGTAGGTATGAAAGAGAGTATTGGTGTAAAGATGCGAAAGGGAATGCTCCGATGGTTCGGACATGTGGAAAGAATGCCGAACGAACGTCTGGTTAAGAAGATATACAATGCGAAAGTGGAAGGATGTAGGTACCGAGGGAGACCGAGACTAAGCTACCTAGACCAGATCGGCCAGGTACTGAAGGAAGGTGGAGTCAAGAGTCTCCGAAACCGGCGAGCGTGTATGAAGAGAATTATGAATGTTGAGGAAGCGAGTGAAGTATGCAAAGATAGAGTTCTCTGGCACTCTGTTCTCTCTGCCTACCCTGCAAGGGATATGGCGTGATGATATGTATGTATGTATTACCCACTGTAAGTTAACCAAGTGTCCAAACTTCCTTCATAAAACAGTTGTACCATTGCTTATTTACATTTTGTCAACATTATACATATAAATGGTTACTGCTTCTCTCATGTGGGGGCTGTAGCGTTGTTCTATAGACTATGTAGATATAACATGTTTTAATTTTAAATCTGCTATAGCGGATACGAATTGCTCTTGGATCCCGTAAAAGATAAAGGGCTTTGCATATAACTAATCCAACTCAATTTGTTGCTGTCCGCTCAGTGGCTACTTGGGTAAACGTCAAGTAAGCAGCCGGTCATAAAACTATAACCAAAACTTTTGCAAGATGTGTGATGTAAGAAGAGTACATATTACACGTTGTCCACAACTAATTAGGATAAAAGCAAGGTAATGATGATAATTTTTCTCAACTATGTATATGGCTATGTATGTACCTACTAGGCACTATATAGGTGCCTAGTAGATCTATTAGACAGGTAGATCTAGAGTTTTAATCCGAATGTTTCTACTCTTGCAGAGACTTGATGTCTACTTTCATGATTTTATTTAGTGATATTATGATGTTGTATGTTAGACATGTGTAAGTAATGCGAGTGATGTATCACACGTAATATTACCCGACCGTGTACTGACTCATTTCACATTACGCGACTAAACATCACATCACATTAAACATCACACATGACATTAAACATGACGCGAACACCCGTGTACTGTTCTGCAATGTTCAGTGTCTGGCAATTCAATATTTATTTTGAGCTTTATTTTCAGAACGTTAAGGCTTATATTTCTTGACGCCGCCCGCCGTATGTATAGAGCGCTATCGCAATACGCATCACACATGACGTGAAATGTCATGTGTGATGTTTGAAGTGATGGTTAAATGTAATATTATTCGGCACGAAATGTAATGCCATATTACATCACTTCGCGAAGTACTGTTTCGCGCATGTCTATTGTATGTTGTCGACGGCGCGGCGACGGCGTCTTGTTTATGTTTTGTTCACTGTCTATGTGGGACAGTGGCGGCGCGGCGTGTACGATATGTGCCCATTTTTGCCGTCCAGCCAGCCAATCGTACGGCGCAGGCGGCGGATACGCGCCGAGCTGTGCGTGCGCACTGCCGCACGTCAGGTGAACGAACTGCCGCCGCCACGTGTTCACACAACGACGTAGATAGAACCAGCTACGACTTACTATTCATATTTATGCTCCCAATGGACTTGAGATAAGCAAAAATGTGAATTTACGCCCACCTGACTGATTAATTGTCGACATTGTAAAATAAAACAAAGATTTTCGTATATGTATAGAAGCTATAAAGACCCTATAAATAATTAAATGAGTATAATACAGAGTGGATTAAATAAAATATTTGATTATATAAAAATACGGTTCATCTTTGAGTAATCCTCATTAGTTCTTTTTTTTTAATTATACCTACGAACTCTCTTCAATAAATTATTTCCTTGGTGAATTATTTACAAATGCTTATTACGTATGAGAGCAATTGACTATAAAAAATATAACATACATATTTATTTATCTAACTAAACACAAAGAGCTTTAACGATGATATCGCCTTCACGCGTAATTTTAAGTAATTGGTGTTTTACATTTCACAGTTTTTGTAAAAATTATAATAATACAATAAAACCTATCGACTTATATTGAACGTCCAATTAATTTGGACAGATTACTTGTTAGGAGTTATACTTCCTTACCGCTGATACTATCTGAGTATAGTGGCTATCTTGAATAGTTTCATCATGTTGAAATTGGACCGTGATTATTCGATTAGTCCGTGATTAACCGATCAGGTAGTGCAAATTTATCTGAAGCTGATATGATCATTTGTATTGATATAAAAAAGGCAAATATTTCTTAAAAACGTGTACTTACAGTAACAAAAATAAACATACATTGATCATCATCTGAAGTCATGTATGTCCCACTGTTGGGCTCAGGCCTCCTCCACAATGGGAGAAAAATTGATCTACTGTACCACGCTAATCGGACATGTTGGTATAGGGTTTTGTTTCAAGTTTTCTTTCCTTATCTTGCATAGATGTTATGCGTTTATACTCCTTGGTCGTCTCTTACGATTACTCACGGGTAAGATAGATGTGGTGAATTGTATTCTTAATCCGTCACCACACGGAACATCATAGAACGCAAAACCAAGTGGAAAAAGTATGTTAATTAACCACTGGTAAGTGGTAGGTCTCTTTTCCCTTCCTCATTTTTTAAAATAATATTCAATATTTGAAATAAAACTATTTTTATAGTGTTCATGAAAAAATATATAGATATTAAAAAATATGTTAACTAAATAAAATGAAAGCAAAACATATGCACCATATGACAATAGAATCAATACCTCCAAGGCGATGACAAATAAATTAATTAATCAATGGCAAACGAAACGATTTATTCAAATAAGAGAATTGCCATCTAATAGAAAACACCCTATATTATATCCACTTGGGCTAATTCCATCTGATGCCGTTTGGTCAACAATTACATTCCCAAGGAGGTTTGACGTCAAGCAGGCGGCCGGTCATAAAACTATTGCCAATAGCATTTGCAATATGTTATGTTTGCATATCTCGTCGACCACAAGTAATTGGGATAAGAGCAGGAGAATGATGAGAGAAAACACCCAATATCTCCTATAACATTAAAAATATCTTTGCCAAAACTAAACAAAACTTTAGATTCAAAGATTGTTAAGAAATAAAACAATAAAATTCAATTCGGTAATATATCGTTAGGGAGAGCGGTCCGGTCGAGAGCGGTCCGGTCGAGTTAGTTGCACTTGTGAGCGGTCAGTTCGTCGGCCCCGACCCAGCCTAAGCCCTGCCGGCGACTTGCATTCTTGACCTTTCATAATACCATTGAACATTATTAGTGTAATTAAAAGAACATTCGTCGTCATCATTATCTTGATTCATATATTCCCCCACTGTTGAGCTCCAACTTCCTCAGTAGAAAAGTAATTGACCGAGCAAAACCACGTCTGTCAGACGGGACGGTGCAGGGGGGTTTTCGTTTCGAGTTTCTATTCTCTTACAATATTATTTGCTTAAGTCTCTTAAGTTCTGTCACGATCATGGATAGCACAGTAAGGGCTAATGACTGTGGGATTCTTAATCCATCAACAATCAAATATTTTTTTTACATTTCTTTTACAAAGCCTTGTCTTGAAAAATTTTCAAAAGCTTTTTTTATGTTCTGCTGATAAACAGTATTATTTTCACATAATAATTATTTTCATTTATTGAATGTGAAAGAGTAAGTTCTTTATAACTTATATTAATAAAATTTATATTCCCACGTTTTTCTTTATATAAATGAATTATATTCAAGATAATTAAAAGATTAGAAGTGTACCAAATTATATATGTATATGAGAACGCACTTCGTCTTAAATGGAATATGTAATTATGATAACAATCGTCTATCAAGTTGTTAATTAAAACACTTCACTTGTTGGAATTTAGACTCTTTGTCACACAAAAAGAAGATATAATCTTCTGCAACCGTATGTCTGTGTTTATTTAATGACTGTGGCCAATGTTTGGTGGTGTTGGCGTGCGCCCAACACTGATAACGTCAAACGTTGGACATACATCAAGACATCCACGAGGTCGTCACACTCGCGTTTCCTGATCAAACAATCCGAAACGCATTTAGCGTACCACTTATTGCGAAATATTTCAAATCGATCTAGATATTTGCCAACTGAATCTCTACCGAATTTACCCCCCATTAGATGGACTGACGACATCACAAAAGTTGCAGGGAGCCGTTGATACTGGTGGCACTGGACTGCCATAGAAATGTCAGGTGTTTGTGTGATGAGTTGATACGAGGCAATTAAATACAAATACCCCTTTGATGCGTACAGAGGGACCAATGTACCGTCAACAATCATATCAAACGATCGCAAAACTAATCGATAATGTCGTGTATAAGATCACAGGGGAATGTAATCATTATGAATGTAGGCTTGGCCAAACATGGGATGAGCGGGGTTTAGAGAATGCAACGATTTTTTTTATCGCTTGACAGCAAACGAACAAGCAGCACACCTGATGGTAAGCGTTACTTCCGCCCATGGACCTTTGCAATACCAAGGGTGCCCCGGACAGAACGACCCGCGGCTGTAGACAGAAAACTATCAACAGTGTAGCGTTACCACTATTAAATGTGTCAGCATACTAAATTTTTCCATGGGAGATATAAAAATTGGCTAAAGAATCACCAGGAGAATGGGCAGTAACACTGTCCTGAGAAACTTATAACACGAACTACAATCGCCAGCCTGTCTGCTACGCGTGGCGATTGTGGTAATATCCCTGTTAGTTGGTAGTTCCAGGTTCAACAGTAGACGTTTGATATGCTTGTAAATGATGATCATTCTAGCTATAGTAAAGAGGTGCCATAAACATATATATCAATATATGAGTATACCAAACCGTATAGTTTGGTAGAAACAATACGAATATTGAAGAACGTCGTGTAAGTGTGTCGCGCTCTCTGCGTGCAGTACAGAATTAGATACAGTCTCGTTAGCGGAACGTTGACCCACCCGTGCAGGTGCACACAGTTCGTCCTGAGCCTGAGCTACGCGAAAGCGCTGCTGACTCACACGCACTACACAGTCCCGACCGTACCGGAGGTAATTCTAATGCCCGTGACTCATTTGCACTCGATGCTAACGCTTAAAATTGTTTACAACATTTTAGGCCGACTGTGGTCTGTTTCTAAATGTCGGCCTCACAACGAAGTCAACACTCGAAGTCGAGCTTGCTATAAAAGTTGGGACGATAAAGTGGTAATGGACTAGCTCGCTCGTAGTACCGATGGCCGTTGAAAAAGTTTCTCGAGTGCTACAACGAAAGGACCGACGCTCCATAGAACCATAGGTGGACTGACGACGTTTTAAAGCACCCGAACAGAGAAGTGACAGAGAACCATTGGTAGCAAATAGGACCGTTCTGAGTGGCATCCTCGAGATGAACAGTCTCGCCACATTCTGTCGAAATGTATAGGGCTTAACCTGCCGTATTCCTCTTCCTTGCCAAATGAGGAGCACAAACGAACCGATTCTTTGTCTTTGCAGACACGCGGCCCCCTGACCCTATTCCCTGTGGAGGCCCTGTCAGACATTAGATATCCAAGTAATTACATCGGTCACTTGTTCGCTCTGGCAGACTGGACGGTTCCCGGATCACACGGTACAAGGCGTTGTGACACAGATCGCAACAAAGTTGACAATCGTTCGTATTAATAACTTATTATCACATTGAACAAGCAACTAGTTAACGCCAGACACTGCACACAAACCTGACAATTACATATGTGATTAAAATCACCCGCGTGCGTTGGGCCCGTGCCCATTTAAAATCTATATTATACGACTTAAGAGTTTGTTTGTTTGAGCGCACTAAAATAAGATTCCAAAAAAAAATATTTGAAAAAAATAGCCCATATACTATAATATACAGGGTGTCCCAAAATTCAACGATAAGCCGGCACCAGCAGGTGGACCTACATATGACTACTCGAGAACAAAAAAGAAAAAAATTCTACCTTGATTTTTTTTTTCATTACGACAAAAAAACCGATTTCTTTAAAAATCGACATCTTTTATTATATTATTAAGTGCCATTGCTACAATTTTACAAGTAATTCTGTGTTTTTTTTTGTATTGGTAAGGTAAGTAGCACTACTATCGATCACAACCATTAAAAATTCCAGAATATCTATAGTTTTTACACAAAAATCAACCAAAACTATGTTTTTTTCATAAATTATGTAAGATTTTGACTTTCAGCTCACTTTCACTCATCACAGTGAAAAAAAAAAGTATGGACACTACTGTGGCAAATAGTATTAAAAATTGGCGCAACTAACTACAATTCTAAAATGGTATAACATTCTAGGCAAACTAGCCACAAAAATATACTTAGGTGTACTATTTCAAAATAACAACCATACTTCGAAAATTGTTAGTGTTGATAGTAATCACTTTTACTATGTAGCCCAAATGTTTTTGTTGCAAGTTCTCAGAATTTGAATGAGACATGTGCGTAGTCCATAAGATAACATAAGTTAGACAGAGATAGAGAGATTATACGTTAGAGGGAGATAGATAGATGCTAATTGTTTAGTAACATTAATGCAGGTAGAGAAGTAATTAATGTCCTCAGCAGCACAGCAAGTCAGTACGCTCTACTTCTTTGTTTACTGCACACCGTTCTGTTTTAATTAAAGTGGCTCTGATACTAACGACTTTGGATTGAATTAAGTGACCTGGAAATTGACCTGACTTGGCATTATTTTAGACTGTGATTTTGTGTTTTTTTAAAGAAGTTTTGCCTTATTTTCAAGTGTTTAGCATTCATTATGCCGCTACCATATACAGCGTTAGAATACGCTAATATGCACCTAATTTATGGAGAATGCCGATGCAATGCCAACGCTGCTAGCAGATTATATCGAGCAAGGTACCCTACTCTTCAAAGGTATCCGGATTATCGCGTATTTATTAACGTGCATCAAGCATTTTCGGAGGGTCGTATACCATCTGACAGGAGAAACGCTGGAAGACCTAGATCGGAACACGATGAAGAAGTTCTCAAAGAAATAGAAAGCGATACAACTACCTCTGTACGTGGCATACAAGTAGCAACGGGAATTCCAAAAAGTACTGCACATAGAATTTTAAAACGTCACCAGTTTCATCCATATCATTACAGGCGCGTGCAGGCGTTATTACCGCGGGACTATCCACTGCGGGTCGCATTTTGCCGTGTAATGCTGCAAAAACACAGGGAAGATCCCCAATTCTTAGACAAAGTTTTATGGTCGGATGAAACAACCTGCAAGAAAGATGGCTATTTAAATCTTCACAATCTTCATAGCTGGAACAATGAAAATCCGCACCTGGTGAGAGAAGACAAATCCCAATATCAATTTAAGGTTAACCTATGGACGGGCATAATAAATGGAAAAGTGATAGGGCCCTTTGAGTTACAAGGAAACATAGATGGCAATAGCTATTTGAACTTCTTACAAAATGAGTTACCAGGATTATTAGAAGACGTGCCCTTAAGTGATTTGCAAAACATGTGGTTTCAAAACGATGGTTGCCCAGCTCACTATGCCCGCCCTGTGCGAGAGTACTTAGACCAAGAGTACCCAGGGCGTTGGATCGGGCGACTTGGTCCTATCTTATGGCCACCCCGTTCACCCGATCTAAATCCCCTGGATTTTTTCTATTGGGGTTGTCTAAAGGACAGAGTCTACTCAAAACCCATTGCAACCTTGGACGAGCTTCGCCAAAAAATAATTCAGGCTGTGGATCACATGAACAGAATCAGATATGCAAGAAAAATAAAACGTTCATTTTTAAGGCGATGTCGTGCCTGCATTACTGCCAATGGCAAACAATTCGAACATTTATTGTAATTTTAATAATATAGTAAATTCTAATCTCTCTATATCTATCTCTTTCTAACTTATGTTATCTTATGGACTACGCACATGTCTCATTCAAATTCTGAGAACTTGCAACAAAAACATTTTGGCTACATAGTAGAAGTGATTACTATCAACACTAACAATTTTCGAAGTATGGTTGTTATTTTGAAATAGTACACCTAAGTATATTTTTGTGGCTAGTTTGCCTAGAATGTTATACCATTTTAGAATTGTAGTTAGTTGCGCCAATTTTTAATACTATTTGCCACAGTAGTGTCCATACTTTTTTTTTTCACTGTGATGAGTGAAAGTGAACTGAAAGTCAAAATCTTACATAATTTATGAAAAAAACATAGTTTTGGTTGATTTTTGTGTAAAAACTATAGATATTCTGGAATTTTTAATGGTTGTGATCGATAGTAGTACTACTTACCTTGCCAATACAAAAAAAATCACAGAATTACTTGTAAAATTGTAGCAATGGCACTTAATAATATAATAAAAGATGACGATTTTTAAAGAAATCGGTTTTTTTGTCGTAATGAAAAAAAAAATCAAGGTAGAATTTTTTTCTTTTTTGTTCTCGAGTAGTCATATGTAGGTCCATCTGCTGGTGCCGGCTTATCGTTGAATTTTGGGACACCCTGTATATATAACACTATAACAATTATGAGCAGAGTATATAAAAAAAAACATAAATGCAGCAATTTATATGAATGGTACATCAAGCACCTAGCGTTCTGCGCAATCGGCGTTGGATGACAATTATTGAGATAACAGAATTGGTTATTCATGTATTGCCTATTTATTAATATTGACATTATTATTAACGCCACGTGACGAGTTGATTGTACAAACAAACTAATAAGTAATACAAAATATCTTAAACAACGCCAGTGAATAGCTAGCCAGTGAATAGCTGCCAGCTAATACTCAAAGCATTTGCTAAAAACTGTTATATGTATTGTATTGTTAATTGTGTTTGTTGAATTCTAATTCAGACATTAGGATTTAGTGTTATTATTTACTGTAGATGTCCTCCATTTTTTTAAGACTATATGCTGCATAAGAGATATATCATTGTATCTCAGAGGACTCTCAAAATATACAACTAAAGGACTAAAATAAAATTCATGTTCAGGCAGTATTCTAGCCGAGAGTCGAAATAATATTTGGATCGAGACGTCGGTGTAATGGAATAGTATTTCACCATCTACGCAGTCAAATTTTCTCGAGCAGTTTTCAATAGTAGATTTGGAAGTGTGCCCAATTAATGATAACAGTCTGATGTCGTATCTGAGATTAAATATTTCGTAGTAGGAAGTGTTTGGTTTATACTTTTGCCCTTCGCGATAAACATCAGCCTATAGATGTCATTGTAAATAGCTACTCGTATATAGATAGACAATATAACACATGTTATTAAATAAATAATGTATTCACAATGAATATTATTAATGCAAAAAATAAGCCTACAAAAGGGACTTTTCTGTATCATTAATAGTTTGAGAACTACAATCGGGGACTCGCCACAGGTGAAGTGGTTCGTTTTATTTTTTCATTAATAGTTTGAGAACTACAATCGGGGACTCGCCACAGGTGGGGTGGTTCGTTTTATTTTTTCATTAATAGTTTGAGAACTACAATCGGGGACTCGCCACAGGTGAAGTGGTTCGTTTTATTTTTTCATTAATAGTTTGAGAACTACAATCGGGGACTCGCCACAGGTGGGGTGGTTCGTTTTATTTTTTCATTAATAGTTTGAGAACTACAATCGGGGACTCGCCACAGGTGAAGTGGTTCGTTTTATTTTTTCATTAATAGTTTGAGAACTACAATCGGGGACTCGCCACAGGTGGGGTGGTTCGTTTTATTTTTTCATTAATAGTTTGAGAACTACAATCGGGGACTCGCCACAGGTGAAGTGGTTCGTTTTATTTTTTCATTAATAGTTTGAGAACTACAATCGGGGACTCGCCACAGGTGGGGTGGTTCGTTTTATTTTTTCATTAATAGTTTGAGAACTACAATCGGGGACTCGCCACAGGTGAAGTGGTTCGTTTTATTTTTTCATTAATAGTTTGAGAACTACAATCGGGGACTCGCCACAGGTGAAGTGGTTCGTTTTATTTTTTCATTAATAGTTTGAGAACTACAATCGGGGACTCGCCACAGGTGAAGTGGTTCGTTTTATTTTTTCATTAATAGTTTGAGAACTACAATCGGGGACTCGCCACAGGTGAGGTGGTTCGTTTTATTTTTTCATTAATAGTTTGAGAACTACAATCGGGGACTCGCCACAGGTGAAGTGGTTCGTTTTATTTTTTCATTAATAGTTTGAGAACTACAATCGGGGACTCGCCACAGGTGAAGTGGTTCGTTTTATTTTTTCATTAATAGTTTGAGAACTACAATCGGGGACTCGCCACAGGTGAAGTGGTTCGTTTTATTTTTTCATTAATAGTTTGAGAACTACAATCGGGGACTCGCCACAGGTGGGGTGGTTCGTTTTATTTTTTCATTAATAGTTTGAGAACTACAATCGGGGACTCGCCACAGGTGAAGTGGTTCGTTTTATTTTTTCATTAATAGTTTGAGAACTACAATCGGGGACTCGCCACAGGTGAAGTGGTTCGTTTTATTTTTTCATTAATAGTTTGAGAACTACAATCGGGGACTCGCCACAGGTGGGGTGGTTCGTTTTATTTTTTCATTAATAGTTTGAGAACTACAATCGGGGACTCGCCACAGGTGAAGTGGTTCATTTTATTTTTTCATTAATAGTTTGAGAACTACAATCGGGGACTCGCCACAGGTGAAGTGGTTCGTTTTATTTTTTCATTAATAGTTTGAGAACTACAATCGGGGACTCGCCACAGGTGAAGTGGTTCGTTTTATTTTTTCATTAATAGTTTGAGAACTACAATCGGGGACTCGCCACAGGTGAAGTGGTTCGTTTTATTTTTTCATTAATAGTTTGAGAACTACAATCAGGGACTCACCACAGGTGGGGTGGTTCGTTTTATTTTTCCATCCTGAATTAAGCTACGGTATACATTACGACTTTACAGTTATAGAGGCAAATAGTTTTCCATGGGCGACGGATGGATGATTCCATGGGTTCTGAAATCCGATGAAACTTACAAATGCCACGTATTCCATCACGAAAATACTAAAAGAGCCTCTTACACCGTTAGATACTATGATAGTGCTAATAACATGATAACCACGGAGACTAACACGACACAGACTAAATGTATACAAAACGTAACATCGGCTAAATGTATTCGCCGGCTCGTTGACAATCCGTGTATGGCACGAGACGATATTGAACAGTGATCGGAACGGTCCAGTGGACAGTCAACCTCCTATGTAAATATTATTTTGCCTCACACGTTCCTAACGCTTTCATAATATGATATGGTAGGTATACTCCTTACAAGTAAGCGTATAGTGCGCGCCACCAAAGGACGCAACGTTCAAGTCGCGACATACACTACCGTCCAAAAGTTTGGAAGCACACCTGTTTTCAAACAAAACAAATAAATGCCGACTAATAGCGGTAAAAATTAGCAATAATCTTAAGTTTTACAACCTTTTACGACTGTCTACACAAACACAAAAGGATTATTATCCTACATTCATCAAGTTTTATGGAATTCCTTAATATTGACGAAACACGTGTTTTATGACTTAATCCGTCGGCTACTTTATCCTATGCAATGGTGTAGTTTTATTGATAATGTTTGCTGGTTTTAACTTTTTTAGACCTTATTCAGTCGCACTTGAGCATTGGCACGTGAAAGTTGTGATATTAACATTGTCTGTATTCGAAAGATATCGGCTACTACTTTGACCGTATTTTTTCTTCTGAAAATGGCAAAACGCAAGCAAATCACGCTTGAACAGCGAAGCGCTATTTGCACTCTACGCGAGGAAGGATACAGTGAACGTCAAATCGCAGAAAGGCTCGGAATTTCTTGTAAAGGTGTCCACTATACCCTTGCTAGAAAACAAGAAACGGGGAAAAATAAAGATAGAAAGAGATCTGGTAGGCCCAAATCCACAACAAATCAAGAGGACAACTTCATTAGAGTTCTTTCTAAACGGAATCGACGCTTAACTGCACCACAGATCACTGCAGCTCTGAATGATACGCGAGAAACACCCATTTCAACAACTACTGTTAAAAGACGCTTACTGTCTGCGGGATTAAGAGGATGTGTTGCTGCTAAAAAACCCAAACTAACAAATCGACATAAGAAAAATAGACTAGAATGGGCAAAAGCGCATAAAAACTGGACTATAGAACAATGGGAAAATGTCCTTTGGAGTGACGAATCAAAATTTCAGATTTTCGGATCCAATAGACGTGTCTTTGTACGCCGGTCAAAAGAAGAGAGGGCTTCAGAGGCATGTACAGTGCCTACCATCAAACATGGTGGTGGTAATGTCATGGTTTGGGGGTGTTTTGGCAACAGTAAACCCGGCAATCTTGTGAGGATAACCGGAAAATTAAACAAGGAAGGCTATTTAAAAATTCTCCAAGATTCTGCCATACCCAGTGGACTAAGTCTCATTGGTTCTGGATTCATTTTTCAACAGGATAATGATCCTAAGCATTCGTCTAAATTGTGCCAGAACTTTTTAAACAAGAAAAAAGCTGAAAACATTTTAAACATCATGCAATGGCCATCTCAATCCCCTGATCTTTCTCCCATTGAACTTGTTTGGGATGAACTTGACAGGAGGGTGAAAAGTCGTTGTCCTACGAGCTCAGAACATTTGTGGCAGCTATTAGAGAACGAATGGAACAAATTAGATAAAGATTATTTTAAAAAATTGATTAATAGAATGCCCAGAATATGTGAGAAGATTATAAAGGAGAAAGGTGGACACTTTGATGAAGCTAAAATTTAATCTAATTTACCATTGTATATTATTTTTTTATTTTGTTTAAGTTAGTTTCTGTTTGTTCTTTATTTTTTTATCAATACATTTAAATTTAAATGACTTAGTTTGGTTTTATTCGATTTTACCTTGCTGCTTCCAAACTTTTGGACGGTAGTGTATAATGCTGCCAACATTGTCTATTTTTCCAGCCGATTTTTTTTTTAGGTTAGATATGAATTTAGTACTTCAATTTAAGCTATATGTAACAGGAGTGTGTTATTAGAGAGATACATCGTGCTCCAAAAGACCTTTCTACTTGTATAAAGTGCACAATCACGTTTGTATGTATGAGTGTCTACTCATGGGGCAAGTGGGTGTTTAGAAGCAAATTTAAGGGGTATACATATGAATAACAATTAATATTTTTACTACACGTATCATTTTATTATATATGAAGGAGCTGGTTTATAGACACATCAACGCTGAGCCGAAACTGTTAAAACTAGAAACATGAAATATCTGCAACAGATTATATATTATTTATTATTATTATTATTTTGTGACGTAAAGACTCCGGTGGCAAATTTTATAATAATTTTATTCACTGTCGTCAAATTAAGCTCAAATACTCTTCAGTAAAAATAACGAAACGTGTATTTCAGCATTTGAGGATTAAATTTTGCGGTAATACTTTAACTTAAATGTTTATTGAAATAAATTAGTACAAAAATATCTACTTGAAAGCGTCTTATTCTATGATGTGAAAACTCACGGAAAAGGGATAGTCTCGAAATCAGCCACTCAGAAGATATATTCCTTCATAAGAGTTTACTTCCTTAAAAATTATCAAATCAAAAGCACATCTATTTTACAATAGACGTGATTTACAAACAATAGTGGTACGACCACACTGTTGACAGGTTTCTGTCTACAGCCATGAGCCGGTGCGTCCGGGGCCCGGGGTAGTACCACACTGAGCAGTCCGACTGACGCCTCAGCAGTGGCAATGTACTGCTGTGCTCCGTTCGGTGAGCGAGAGCCAGAAGCCCAACTTTCTGGGTTGGTTTGGGATTTTTAATGATAGGCCTCTGCCTAGCTGTACTGCAATACCAGATTGCAAATGTCCATGGACGACAGTCACACTTACCATCAAGTGTACTGCTTGCTCGTTTGCCACCAAGAGCAATAAAAAAATATTTAACGAGGACGGACGTTACACATGATTTCTACACGGACGAAATCGCGGTTAAAACCTAATTAAATAATATATAAGTAATTGTAATAATCTTAAATACTATAGGTATCATAGTAAAATACTTGTCACCCCTTTCAGAATCACCAAAGTGAAGTAAATGTCGCCGTTTCTAGGGACAAACTCCCTAATTTGGCAACACTGGTGGCGATGTCATTCTTAGTTACCTGTTTGGCCAAGGGACTAGTTTGATGGTGCGTACTCTACAGTTAGGTGACGGCATGGAAGTAATAAGTACTCTGTACAACAGGAATGAGCTGTTGTCGCAAAATTGAAGCCGAGCGAGAGCTCAGAACTGTACCTTTTATCCCTCTCTGGCGATGGTGACCATATTGAAATATGATTTAAGGACAATAATTATAAAAAATATTTGTGATCTGACGTCAGCAGATCATTGCTTCAGATGGATTTTAATCGAAGATGCTAATTATAAACTTGCCCTTTGTGGCACTATACATTGCCTGTTTTTGCTTGCTTTTCACACTCGCGTCATATAGGTAGGTACTTATCTACTGGTCCTTGTGGGACACGACATGCAGCTGGACTGAGATAAAATTACGACTTAACTAACGCCTTCATCAATATCATGTGGATCTTCAAATATAGATTATTGAGGATGTGCTGATTCTAACGATGTATATAGTTTGCTATAAAATTCTCGGACGACATACCTACATGATAATTTTATTTTTGTTTACGTTTTTTAACGATTGATTTAATAATGTAATAAACAGTGTTCTATGGTGTTGTGATCCAATAACACCACACAATTTGAACAAGAAATTTTGTGAATCATCCCATTCACGATATATCCAGCAATATAAAAAATAATACATACATACATACATATCATCACGCCATATCCCTTGGAGGGTAGGCAGAGTGAACAGAGTGCCAGAGAACTCTATCTCTGCATACTTCACTCGCTTCCTCAACATTCATAATTCTCTTCATACACGCTCGCCGGTTTCGGAGACTCTTGACTCCACATTCCTTCAGTACATGACCGATCTGGTCTAGGTAGTTTAGTCTCGGTCTCCCTCGGTACCTACATCCTTCCACTTTCGCATTGTATATCTTCTTAACCAGACGTTCGTTCGGCATTCTTTCCACATGTCCGAACCATCGGAGCATTCCCTTTCGCATCTTTACACCAATACTCTCTTTTATACCTACTCGCTCTCTTACGTCGTCGTTACGAATGCGGTCGGTCAGCCTAATTCCACAGATTTTCCGCAGAGATCGCATTTCGACCGCATTAATTTTACTTTCATACTCTTTTCTGCATACCCAACTCTCGCTTCCATACAGTAATGTTGGGACAAGCACTGCGTTATGTATTGCTTCACGTGCCTTCTGGCTGAGGTGGTGGCTGCCGAGAAGTTGCACCAACGCTCCGTTCACTCTATTTCCCGCATTCACTCTTCGCTCTATATCAGTGGTGTACCTTCCATCTCGGCTAAATCCACATCCAAGATATACAAATTCATCCACTTGCTCTAGTACATCATTACCTATTGTTACTCTTACATCTGTTCTGGTTTCATCTCTTTCAAAGACCATTATTTTGGTTTTGCTCACATTCACGCGTAGACCACTTTTCTTACAATCTTCTGTCATTGTGTCGACTAGGGTTTGCAGGTTAGTCGCTGACTGTGCCACCTGCTGACACAGTCAGCGACTGACTGCATCATCTGCATAAAGCAGAGCAGTGACCACTGAGTCGCCCATCTGGACTCCCACATTCATATCGTTCAACCTTTGGAGACATTTATCCAGATATATGATAAACAGCCTGGCTGACAGAACGCACCCCTGCTTAACGCCGATATTGACGTCAAACCAAGGCGACATTCCACCATCCAGCCGCACACAGACTCTACAGCCCATGTAACTGGACTGCACAGCCTGTAGCAATTTACCGTCAATACCATACTCCGGTAAAATGTCCCAAAGTTCCTTTCGTACAACCGTGTCAAATGCTCTCTCCAGATCCACAAAACTGCAGAAAACCCTCTGACCTAGAGCTAGATGCTTCTCCACAATGTTGCGCAGAGAGAACACTTGATCCATGCATCCCCTTCCACTCCTGAAACCTCCTTGTGTCTCACACAGTACACCATCGGACACCATCCTCATTCTCCTTTCAATAATTTTACCATACACTTTTGCTGCCAAACTGGTCAAGCTTATGGCTCTGTAATTTGCGCAGTCATAACGTGAACCCTTGTTTTTAAACAAAGGCACGATGACTGCGCTATTCCAGTCCCCGGGAACCATTCCCGAGCTCCAACATAAATTGAGGAGCAACAGGAACGCCTCCCAGACACAGAAGACACCAAGCTTGATCATCTCGGCAGACACCATATCAATGCCCGCTGCCTTGCCATTTTTCAAACTTCTTATCTAAAAAATAATGTTCA
Organism: Lymantria monacha; assembly: GCA_905163515.2. Lineage (NCBI taxonomy): Eukaryota > Metazoa > Arthropoda > Insecta > Lepidoptera > Erebidae > Lymantria > Lymantria monacha. Next base: position 30,185,450 of record LR991098.1, read on the forward strand.
GTTTAAAATCTAAAACACAAGCGTTATCTACGAGATCTAACAAATCATCTATTGATGTCGATCATGTCGACTGATCTTTATTACGTTCTTCCACAATAGCTTTCTTTTTGTTCATAAATTATCTAAAGAACTTAATGTTAGGGACATTAAGATCTTTAGGAAATTTAAAATCTAAACACTATACCCCAATCGCAAAATGTTTGCGTTAATAAGGTTTTACACTTAGCAACAAATAATATTGCTTTAATATGTCGGTAATAAATTATTATTTATATTTAAAAACATTTTAGAAGTAAATGTTTTTAGTTCATTACATTACATCAATCGCATATTTTTCTACCAACAAGGACAGGATTGAAATCAACTTAACTCTGGCAATTCTAAGTCCACTGTTAGAACGGAACACAGGGTACACTGGTTGCCCTCTCACTCGGCTTCATTTTTATTTTGCGCGCAACAAGACTCTTACTACCATAGCATAAGGTTTTATTTTCTTTATTTTTGCTGCAAGATGCATAGATAGAGCTCATTCTTGTTGTACAGAGTACTTATTACTTCTATGGGTGACAGTCACCCTGGTCACACACACACACGTGATGTTACAGTACACAGTACAATGTAAGGGCTCGCCGCATTGTTGCTAACAAACAGATAACGCTCCTAGCGTTTACTCAATCTTTTTTCCGTTGTATTCAGGGTTGCCAACATACACTCTTTTATATTCCCCGTGTTTCTCTATATTGATCGTAACTAGTATTATAAATGCGAATGTGACATTATATATTTGTTACTCTCTTATAACCATGCAACCTATGGCCTTGTAAAGTCAAGGATAGTATAGACTATAAGGCACCTTGCGCCCGGATAAAAATCTACCGTTGCGCCGAGGAGTACATAAATAAAATATAATTTAACAAAAAATATTAAATTAACAAAGTATTCTCCAAGTTTTTCAACGGATTTGCACAATTTTAAGTATTTTATTACGTGGCAGAATGTGTGTTACACTTTCGCTTACCCCATCGTAGATTGAGATTATTGAAATAAAAGGTTATTATTATTTATAACTTGTAGAAAAAATTACTAAACATAGTATAACTATATGATTTTAAATATAAAAAAAAATACTAAAGTTATCTACATTTCTGTATCAACACACAAATCAGACACCGTACATAATTATTTTAGTTTTTAATATTTACCATGATACAAAGTTGGCAACCCTATATACGGGACAATGTTAATTAGATTATTGTATTTATCGAGACGACATTTATCAAACTGTTTGTTAACAAGATGCGTTCGTTATATATATATAATGGTAGTTACATAGGTATATATAATTTAGGTTGATGTATTAATTGACATACGATACATCCAGAGGCGTAAGTGTAGGTAAGGCAGGTGGGGTCGTCGGCCCGGGCCCTGCATACCACCTTCCAACAAATAGAAACAACCATGTCCATTAAAACTGATCACAGACAAATGGTGGGCCCCATGCACACCACTTACGCTTCTGGTTGCTCGCCGTGACTGATGCTACTTGCGACAGATGCACTCTACGTGTTTAAACATTACATTGCTGGCAATAGAGCAAGTGGCGTTAGTTAAACATGATGTTGCACGAGCAATGGACGCGCTTGTATACCGTATACACGTGACGCCATGCAATATTGTAAACTAAACGTCATTGGAGCATTTAAAGCATAGTGGTGCTATGGAGCCGACATTATAATTATAATTATACTTATATACTAATTTATTAATAACGTTTATAATATATTTACGTGTTTATCGTTAAACAAATATACAGATAGCGCCGAAGCGAAAGAAGGAAAATACTACATAATACTCTATGCTGAAATGTCTGACCACCGTAATGTATTAGTTAGATTTCCATCCCACACACGAGGAAGCTAATAGTCTTAGCTCGCTTATACAACACCACTTCCACCTGGCGCAATACTGTTGAAGTATGAACTTTGCGCGTTTTCTGTAGATACACTTTACATTGACAACACAAATTAGCAGCGAGCGGTCTGCTGCTAGGAGCGGTGTTGTATAAATGAGCAAGGATTGAGATGAGAATTGCGCTCTGATATAAGTACCCGGACCAGTTAGAATACAATCATCTGAAGGATTGAGAACAGATAAGGTATCATCATACGAATAACATCAAATGTGATGCGACAATCCCACTTGTGATGAGGCACACATAAATAGTGGACCTTGTTAGTGATGATATTACTTGAAATAGTTAAAACAAAACAATTGTCCGTGACCGTGTACGCTGAATACTGTACCAAACGTCGTACAAGTAAGGACGCGATAAAATTAGTAAAAATAGTTTTATTACAAATGTTGTAAATACACGCGTAAACATCTGAGATCATTGCGCTAAAACAATGTACTATTTCTGAATATTATTTTTTCATATGTTTGCAGCAAATGTTGGCTGTGTGGCAGCAACTACGAATACTAGGTACCAACTGTTACTCCGCTCGCGGACGACATAAATGTTGGCTGTGTGGCAGCAACTACCAATACTAGGTACCAACTGTTACTCCGCTCGCGGACGACATAAATGTTGGCTGTGTGGCAGCAACTACGAATACTAGGTACCAACTGTTACTCCGCTCGCGGACGACATAAATGTTGGCTGTGTGGCAGCAACTACCAATACTAGGTACCAACTGTTACTCCGCTCACGGACGACATAAATGTTGGCTGTGTGGCAGCAACTACGAATACTAGGTACCAACTGTTACTCCGCTCGCGGACGACATAAATGTTGGCTGTGTGGCAGCAACTACCAATACTAGGTACCAACTGTTACTCCGCTCGCGGACGACATAAATGTTGGCTGTGTGGCAGCAACTACGAATACTAGGTACCAACTGTTACTCCGCTCGCGGACGACATAAATGTTGGCTGTGTGGCAGCAACTACCAATACTAGGTACCAACTGTTACTCCGCTCGCGGACGACATAAATGTTGGCTGTGTGGCAGCAACTACGAATACTAGGTACCAACTGTTACTCCGCTCGCGGACGACATAAGAGACGTCTGAGAGTTTACATCGACCTGGGCCAACTACATCGGCTCACGTTTGTTCAACAATTACATTCCCTAGAAAGGTTGACGTCAGGCAATCAGCCAGTCATTCTTCCGTGTGGTGACGGAGTAAGAATACAATTCACCACCCCCTATCTTACCCGTGGGTGATCGTACGAGACGACTTAAGGATATAAAAACGCATATAACATCTATGCGAGAGAAGGAAAACTCGAAACAAAACCCTATCTATACCAACGTGGTATAGTAGGTCAATTACCCTTCTATAATGGCGGAGGCCCGAGCCCGACAGTGGGACATATATGGGCTGAGATGATGATGATGAATCAGGCAGTCAATAAACTAAAAACTTTTGCAATTTGTGCTATGGAAGAGGAGTACACATTGTATCAACCCCCATATAATTGAGATAAGAACAGAATAATGATGATGGTCGCAGTCAATATCAGGTCTATTCAAGTTCACCATTGGACATGAGTGGGATAAAACTATAACCTGTAACACTTAGCAAGCTGGTTGGTGATCGCTGTTGATAGAAGTTAATCAGGAGAATGCTACTGCCCATTCCCTTGTTAATCGCTTAGCTGGTTTTACGACTCCCATAGAAAAGTAAGGAATTGTTATATGTATTTTTAGCTTTATTTAGATATGTAATGACATAATATCGCTGTGGTCATACAATACATGTATACGAGTACCGATCGCAAGGTTCATGATACGAATTTTAATTAAAGCAAAATATTATAATTACATTAGCATTATTAAGACTTATTTGAGCTCGGTAAGTCGCAAGTGGCTCGCTAACTGACGCATGGCTACTGCTACAGTTACGAGTTATAATAATAATATATGAGTTAGTAATTTCATTTACGTCTGCTCAAAATATATGAGAAACAATAAAATTATATCTAACTCTAGTCATTTTACTGTTGTTTTAATAAGAGTAATAAGACCAAAGTACAAATATTATTAACATATAATATCTTTCGTCTTGATTTATTACAATCTCATTTCATATAATGTCCCACTGTTGGCCTCGAGCCTGCTCCGCAATGGAAGGGCAATTGATTTACTAACACACTGGTCAGCCGTGTTGGTATAGGGTTTTGTTTATAGAGGGGGGAAACTTGAAAAAGATTCCCTTCCCTCCTCTTGCATATTTGTTATATGTCATCTCTTAATCATCCACGATCAACCACGGGTAAAATAGGGGGTGGTGAAATGTATTCCGACTGCTTCACCACACAGATTATTACAACTGTAACAGTAATTTTATGAAAAGGGGGGACATATGTGTATCACAGGAAGACAAGTAAGCGTGTGATATTTGTTTTGACAAGTTCTAGAGTTAGCCGTCTCGTATCGGAACTAGTTTTAAAATTAGATATCTATACATGTACAATAAATGTATGAAAAAATGCAAATCACTGATATGAAAACAAGTTAGTAAGATATAATAGTTATTGAAATAAATATTACATTTTAAATCTTACCAACTGTCTTAATTTAATTGACATGATTAATTTTTAAAAAAATGTTAGTCAATAAATAATTAACTCACAATGAAAATAAATCCTTGTCTATGATGACTCATATACGAAACAAAAATAATTTCCATTAAAAAGTACGCATTATAGCGTTAACTAAATTAAATACAAAATTCTTAAATAAAAGTATTTAAAAAATCATTACAAATAGGTAATAAGTTAATCATTCTTTTTGCATTAATGTTGCCAAGGTTAAATATTATATACTTACACATCACACCAATGTAAGGTGAGCTTGAAATATATTTTTTTATACAATTAAGCCAGCTGTTAACTAAAACGAATGTAGTTACACTATATTTCCTCAATATGTGTTATGTATAAAAACTTGTTTGTATATAACTATAGTGTAACAAGACATTTAGTGAACACAAATGTAAACCTGAGTTGTAAGAGTTTTGAACAAAAATACAATTAAACAATAAACTGGCACCATGATGACACGCCTGGTGCGAGCTGTACTCGCGCGCTAAGGGTGCCGTTATATACACAGTGGAAGTGGATCGCTCCCGAAAACAAAGACAGGTGACCCTACTAGTCCCACTTGTAATGATAGGCCAGAAAAAAAATCGATCAGGAAGAAAAATTTTTTTATTCACAAATATTTTTAAGTTCTTTTCACATTCCATCGTATTAGGACAGTGCCATGTAACGATAAATCGATAAAAAATACGTAACTATACTCACATGAGAAAAGACGCAATCTATTCAAAACTCACGATCATATGTTCAACAGTTCAACGACCTCGCGTGGTGAAAACAATTTTTTTTTCATCCGAACCGATTTTTTTCTAGCCTATCATTACAAGTAGGACTAGTAGGGTTACCTGTCTTTGTTTTCGGAAGCGGTCCCCTTACACCCTGTATATAAAAAACCTGTTTTATTGTATAGGAGCCCCTTAATTATTTATTTTATTTTATTATATTTAAAGAGAACATAAAACTAAATATTCTGTGAATAGTTAAAGCGTCTACCTATCACCGTTATTAGTATCGAGCAAGAAACGGTAAAAAAATCAAATTTGTTGTAAGGGGGCCCCCTTAAACATTTATTTTATTTTTAGTATTTGTTGTTATAGCGGCAATAGAAATACATCATCTGTGAAAATGTCAACTCTCTAGCTATCACCGTTCTTGAGATACAGCGTGGTGACAGACAGACGGACGGACGGACGGACAGCGAAGTCTCAGTAATAGGGACCCGTTTTTACCTTTTGGGTATGGAACCCTAAAAAACGGATATAAAAGTATGTTCTAAGATATTTATCTCAGTACATATGCGAAGGAAATTGGCTTACTATAACCACATGAGTAAATAAACATACAGAGACCAAGCTTCTAAGGAGCGAGCAAAATTGTTACCTATTCTGATAGGGTTGGCACATGAGGATGAAAATAAATACACAAAACGTTTGTCAGCTTTTTTATGTATGGATATTTTTTTACAAATTGCTTACTCTAAATAGGTTTTTTTGGAATTTTTGATTATTAATAATTTGTTATATCTCTTAATCGAATGATAAATTCTAAATCTAATATAAATTTTTTTTAAATAATCAATGGGTAAGAACTTGCATGACATATCAAATTTACAATCTTGTATACGTTTTAGTATATCACTACCAATATTAACAATATTTATTACTAGATCGAAATATTCTCGAAATTTCTTCTCAAGCAATTCAACAAATGCGATAAAGTTGTCAGGAGGTATTATTAAAAAAACAATTGTATACTGCTTTCGTTAAATTCTTTGTAATGGCTGAAAAAACAGTCTTTCCCCATATTTATAGGTTGTTCAGATCTATTAACATACAATTTCATTTTCAAAAAAAAAGATATGTTTTTATTTTATCGATTGTTGTTCATGCACACAGTACAATAAACCATATTTACACTCTTTCTAATTAATTGAAACTTCAAATTTAAACAAACACGCACGACGCGATACACAGCGAGCGGTGAGTGAGCCCTTTGTTTGAGCACTGGCCGAACCAGCCTAAACAGGTTTCGTTCCGTACGTGACGAGCCGCTAGTGCTCACGCACACACGCGCATCATATTTGTAGTGATGTACCTACCGTGGCGCGGTTGTTTGAAGCTTTGTCTCTGTACGTTTATTTACTCATGTGCTATAACCACGCTGCTTACACGCATTGGCAGTATTTTTTTTCAAGTGTTACTTCTCTTACATAGATGTTATCTCTTAATAGTATTTTATACCTACGGATAAAAGAGGGTCGGTTGAAATGCGATCTCTACGGAAAATCTGTGGAGTTAGGCTGATCGATCGCATTCGTAACGACGACGTAAGAAAGCGAGTAGGTATGAAAGAGAGTATTGGTGTAAAGATGCGAAAGGGAATGCTCAGATGGTTCGGACATCTGGAAAGAATGCCGAACGAACGTCTGGTTAAGAAGATATACAATGCGAAAGTGAAAGGATATAGGTACCGGGGGCGACCGAGACCTAGTAGACCAGATCGGTCATGTACTGAAGGAAAGTGGAGTCAAGAGTCTTCGAAACCGGCGAGCGTGTATGAAGAGAATTATGAATGTTGAGGAAGCGAGTGAAGTATGCAAGGATAGAGTTCTCTGGCACTCTGTTCTCTCTGCCTACCCTGCAAGGGACAAGGCGTGATGGTATGTATGTGTAAAAGAGGATATGGTGCATTGGATATATACTCCGTCACTGCACCAACATTACAAATATTATTTATCTTATGGCAAAGTTCACTACTTTGAAATAAAATATAAACTTGGGAACGGGATAAGAATACAGTTTATAGTCCCCATCCATTACTACTTCAGGACAATCGTAAAAATCTGCTGAAGGATCACCAGAGTAGAGCAACAGCGTACAAGTACATACATAGTACGAAAAAGTATTACAACTTTCAACACTGAATAACCACACCATATGGCATTCTATGAAGGTGGCCTACATTCAATACTAGGCAACAAAAAAGTAAGGCTTAAGCTTCAGTGCCCACACAAACTGCCTTCGAATGACAATCTTAGGTTTCTCTCAAGATATCTATAATGACAAAAATATTTACAAAAGCTCCATCTATATCATAACGTTGGACAACTACCTAGTCACCATTATCTATAGATTATACAGTACATGCTGACCGGACTTGTTATAAGTTTTTGTTTCGAAGTTCCCCTTGTATATGTATATGATTCGCAAATATATTGTATTGTATGTTGATGTAATATGTATATTGTAGTTAATTCAATTTGTAATAATCGTTCGTATTGCAACAGTCGGAGGTCGATGTCGGTCGCTTCACATAGCAACACGCGTTAATTATAACCGCGCCAATACAACAAGGTCGGTAAGCGAATAGACACGCTAAGCTTAGCTTTGTATGATATCCGCTTACCTCGTGTACTGCTATACATATATTTCTTATTACCAGACTGTCGTAGTATAGATTTATGATTAGACAATGGTGTGTATTGTTATTGATTAAATACTTTTTGCTGATTTATTATGATAGGATAACTATAACAAATCGAAATATGTTTACCGCATGAATAGGTATGAAAGTTCCTATAAATAGGATCCGTAAAAAATAGTTTTATTACCAGTAGTGGTAGGATTACCTTGTTGCCAATTTTCTGTCTATAACCGCGGACTGCGGTGGACTATGGATGTGGGCGCCTCCCGCCAAATCGGTCCGGGGCAACGAAGGAGGCGACACGCAGCCCCATAGACCCACCCTGCAAGTATTCCTCTCTTCACCGTGCGAGCGGGCCACCGGTACCCGATCTTCGTCTTCAGTGGCCCACCCGGTGGTGTGGTACTACCACACCCTCACAGAAAATCTATGTCTGAGCAATGGCAATATTGCTAGTAGCACTTCGTTCGGTGAGCGAGAGAACCGAACGCCCAACCGGATGGGTTTTGGGGTTTATATTGGTAGGCAGCGGCCTAGTTATATCCTTGGTATTGCAAACATCCATGAGCGGCAGTAACACTTACCATCAGGTGTGCTGTTTCCTCGTTTGTCACCATAAACACTAAAAAAAAATCTAACATGTTTATGGGTAAAAGGTTTCAAATGTTTGCACGAGTATTACACATTTGAAATAAAACTACTTTTACGGATACTATCGCGTTTGTATTTGATTTTTAATTTGTCAACGTTTGAAACACATTTACAGTGATCCTCCGTCCTCCCGTGGCCATGATCACTGTAAAGTGTTCCAAACGTCGGGAAATTACAAAATTAAATACAACCGCGTTAGAATCCGTCAAAGTAGTTTTATTTCAAATGTTTATGGATATTAAAAACGCCAACTATTATTGCAATAACCTTACAAAGAACTAAAACGTTTAAGGAAGTGCTATATAGACGTCAAATGCTAGCGTAACGGTATAAATACGTAACTGTCATCATAACACCTGCGAAGACAACAACTGCTACGATTATTTACACGGCTAATTATTAGATGGTTGGTTAAAACCACGGAGCAAGTACAAAGTATTTTGTACTTGATCATTGTATTAATTAATACAATTGATCTTAAAATGCAAATCAATTATGACAGATATAAAAAAAAATGCAATCTTTATGCTAATATTAAAACTTTAAACCTACAAGTGACTTAGTGATGCAAGTAACGACTCGCCGTGTCGAGTTTCATTCCCCAGACAGGACAGTTTATAACATCCGCATATAATTGATAGGGTTTTTTTATCGGGCGGCGCAGGCACGGGTATCTGCGGCTGATGCTGCCCTAGCCAAGGCTACGGATGGTCGAATGGTAGATTAGTCCACCACCCGTAGTAAGAGCGACGCCCGGATGTCGACTTAAAACGGTACCCGAAAGGGTAACCCGCCGGACGGACCACTCATAACAAACACTGGCTTTCGGTAGCCGGTCCGCAAGGCGTAGACAGACACCTTTACGGCGGGTTATGAGATCGCGCCGCCTCGTTATGGATCGGGCGGGATGTGACCATAGCTTGTCTCCAAAAATAAAAACCATGTTGTTTCGGCCCGTTAAACGGTCAAAACATTAATATGTATTTCTTAGTACAAAGTGCACTATTAAAAAATAATAATAACAAAATCGTAATAACAAAGTCAACTAAGTGCAATAATATTTTAAAGCACATCAAATATACATTTTAAAGTCCTATAGTATGTTGTCGTACACCATGGTGGTGACCTAGTGACCTATATATCAACCTAATTGATCTGTTACAGCACAGCGTGCGCAAACATACACTACCGTCCAAAAGTTTGGAAGCAGCAAGGTAAAATCGAATAAAACCAAACTAAGTCATTTAAATTTAAATGTATTGATAAAAAAATAAAGAACAAACAGAAACTAACTTAAACAAAATAAAAAAATAATATACAATGGTAAATTAGATTAAATTTTAGCTTCATCAAAGTGTCCACCTTTCTCCTTTATAATCTTCTCACATATTCTGGGCATTCTATTAATCAATTTTTTAAAATAATCTTTATCTAATTTGTTCCATTCGTTCTCTAATAGCTGCCACAAATGTTCTGAGCTCGTAGGACAACGACTTTTCACCCTCCTGTCAAGTTCATCCCAAACAAGTTCAATGGGAGAAAGATCAGGGGATTGAGATGGCCATTGCATGATGTTTAAAATGTTTTCAGCTTTTTTCTTGTTTAAAAAGTTCTGGCACAATTTAGACGAATGCTTAGGATCATTATCCTGTTGAAAAATGAATCCAGAACCAATGAGACTTAGTCCACTGGGTATGGCAGAATCTTGGAGAATTTTTAAATAGCCTTCCTTGTTTAATTTTCCGGTTATCCTCACAAGATTGCCGGGTTTACTGTTGCCAAAACACCCCCAAACCATGACATTACCACCACCATGTTTGATGGTAGGCACTGTACATGCCTCTGAAGCCCTCTCTTCTTTTGACCGGCGTACAAATACACGTCTATTGGATCCGAAAATCTGAAATTTTGATTCGTCACTCCAAAGGACATTTTCCCATTGTTCTATAGTCCAGTTTTTATGCGCTTTTGCCCATTCTAGTCTATTTTTCTTATGTCGATTTGTTAGTTTGGGTTTTTTAGCAGCAACACATCCTCTTAATCCCGCAGACAGTAAGCGTCTTTTAACAGTAGTTGTTGAAATGGGTGTTTCTCGCGTATCATTCAGAGCTGCAGTGATCTGTGGTGCAGTTAAGCGTCGATTCCGTTTAGAAAGAACTCTAATGAAGTTGTCCTCTTGATTTGTTGTGGATTTGGGCCTACCAGATCTCTTTCTATCTTCATTTTTCCCCGTTTCTTGTTTTCTAGCAAGGGTATAGTGGACACCTTTACAAGAAATTCCGAGCCTTTATGCGATTTGACGTTCACTGTATCCTTCCTCGCGTAGAGTGCAAATAGCGCTTCGCTGTTCAAGCGTGATTTGCTTGCGTTTTGCCATTTTCAGAAGAAAAAATACGGTCAAAGTAGTAGCCGATATCTTTCGAATACAGACAATGTTAATATCACAACTTTCACGTGCCAATGCTCAAGTGCGACTGAATAAGGTCTAAAAAAGTTAAAACCAGCAAACATTATCAATAAAACTACACCATTGCATAGGATAAAGTAGCCGACGGATTAAGTCATAAAACACGTGTTTCGTCAATATTAAGGAATTCCATAAAACTTGATGAATGTAGGATAATAATCCTTTTGTGTTTGTGTAGACAGTCGTAAAAGGTTGTAAAACTTAAGATTATTGCTAATTTTTACCGCTATTAGTCGGCATTTATTTGTTTTGTTTGAAAACAGGTGTGCTTCCAAACTTTTGGACGGTAGTGTACATATATATATACACACACCATATACAGACAACCAGACCGTACCGTTAGTTAACATTTAGTATATAATAACATTCTATTTTAAGTTCTCCTTTTGCAGCGAACAATATATTCACATTCAAATTCATTTATTATGTATATAAACCCTGCGAGGGCACTTATATAAATATTTGACAATCAATTTTAGCATTTTATATTAACACAATAGACTACCGCCGGATCAGCACGTTACCGCTACTGAGAAGATCCGACAACAAACTCAGCTGGTTTGTCTATTATTATTATTTCTTTACAGATATTTTTATTGGAGTGATATTAATAATATTTTAGTGGAGTCAAGAATCTCGGAAACCGGCGAGCGTGTATGAAGAGAATTATTAATGTTGAGGAAGCGAGTGAAATATGCAAGGATAGAGTTCTCTGGCACTCTGTTCGCTCTGCCTACCCTGCAAGGGACATGGCGTGATGGTATGTATGTATGTGTAGATATTTTTATTAAAAAAATAATACAATACGTTTAGTAGCAATCCGCTTCAGTGTGATGTCCTTCAAACCCTGATATAATGTAAAATTTAAACAAAATTATGGTTGGACCAGATCCTCACTCCTTTGAACTTGATATGCAAAAATTCTCACTTCTTTACAACATAGAAAAAAATGTTTACGTTAATCAAATAACATATTTGTGCGGTGACAATCGCGGACCCGACCATCGCATTGCGGTACATTAAAATTTCATTGCAAGTTGAAAAATCTATAAAAGAGGGTTTTGTAACCAACAAGTACCTACTTACACTTGCAAGAAAGTAAAAGCGAACTAAATAATTGATTATTTAAAGTGAATGAATAATAAAAATTAACATCGATATATGGATTAGTGTTTACGTAATTACGACTGCAGTAATGACGCTGTGATCTAAGTACTGATCTATCGTCCGAGTGTCATCAGTTCGATCCTCAGTCAAGACAGTATGTATAACTTGTATACGTCAACGACACCACAAACAATGACTCCTTAACATGGGTGTGTTCATTGTGATAAGTTACTTCTTCGTCACGTAGTCGAGCGAAATTCATTCATCATCAGGCATTTTTTAACTTCCTCTTTACAAAAAATGATTTAAAATCATATAGGTAAATGACTGTGATGATGATGGTGTCGGTGGTGTCTACGAATGGGCAATGTCGAGGTGAGGTGGTTCACATGGTATCAGTACCTTTACACCCGTACTAAGAATACACAATTGTGGAGCTTACAAAAAATGCATAGGTAGGAATCGAATCCGGAAACTGTAACAGTAGGTTCGTGTTCATAGCAACCTTCATTGACAATAATATACAGTATCATTAATGTCAACTGTGCATCAAATGTCACACAACCTCAGTCAAGGCGACCGGCGAAACCCCCCAATTCTCATGTTACCGCAGTTTTATATACGCAACGTTAACATAGTATAAATACATTATATTGCATTTATTGATAATGCACACACACACATACACATATGGCATATATTTTTTTCATATCACCTTATAAAAATATACCAGCGAAAATATAAATAATATGAACAGTGGTTGGAAAAAACTTAGAAGGATCTTCTAATCCAATATTCTGCAGTATCTAAAAATAAATGACCACAGTGTATTTCCAGCGATATTTTTTGGCACAGAAAGGTGGTCTCTGAGTGTAGACCTAAGAACAAAGCTCAACATTAAAAAAAAAAATATGCGTGCCTACAAAGTACACATCAGAAGTGAAATACTTTGGCAAACAATTTTTAAATCTATTTTACATACACCAACCAATAGAGTGTACTCTCTCTCACTCTATCTCTCTAGTGGGGGTCAGATATTGGGGATGCTACGAAGAGTCGCACAAAGAGGAGACCGAGAACGTCTAATGTGTTCTATCTCATTCTCTCGCCGGCTGAATCCATTTATGTGTTTGTGTCTCTATGGACTTATTTTTTCGTTTCATCGAGTTTGAAATCACAACGATTCTAAAGAAGTTTCACTTCAAAAAATTTATTCCTCGTGATAAAATCTGAAATACGGAAATTCTTAGAAGAATGGTAACCGATATAACACTTTGAAATGGCAAGTCATCTCGTAAATCGAACCACCAATTCTTGAGTAAGAAAGGTCCCAGACTGACCACCATACATCGGAATCAATCGGATGCACTATTAAAGACCTGTCAACAACTCACATTCAGCGAGTGGTACAGGAACATTCTGACAATAGAATTGTCGAAGCTTCAGACCGGTTGGTTGGATTATACATATATCCTCGTTTCATTACGGGATACAAATACAATATGTATAACACTCCAAATTTTATTTACATACCGTTATAATCTTCATTCATCCATCGAAATCCATTATTAAACATACGCAGTCCCAATTGTTTACCAAAGGAGCACTACCGTTCCCTCTCTAGATGGGCCCTTAGCTAGATGACACTACACCCACAATAAATTATATTTATAATACCAGCATTATTTATAACAAACTAGTCGTATTGTATAATACTCATGAATCGCAAATGTTATCTCACCCAGTAGGTACTAACCAAACGATACATGAATATTTCATTAAACATTGTACCACAATACTAAGTATATAAGATTGTAATTAGTTTGTTAGACGCCTATGTAGACTAAATCGTGTAATGAACTTGACCTGACATCGGTGAGGCTTGCCCTACATCGCTGCTTGTATTTTGGCGATGGCAATTAACCACGCAATAGCCACTCGCCCGACGACCTCTACGTACATATCAAATAATATAAACATGAGTTTGTATCAACATCTATATGTAGGTAGTTGTGAAATAATGAGTTACATTAGTTCATCATACGATGTGATTATTTGTTTAGTATTCGAGGTACTACTTGCTTACTGACATAGATACGCTTAAAAGATAAAAAATAAATTACTTATCCTTTGTTCGATTTGGCTTATCAAAATCATATACTTTTTGGTTGTAATAAATTCTCCAATTGCACAGGTAGCGTAATGGTTAATATTACCGACCCAGACCATTGGTAGTGGGTTCGAGCCCACGCAGTACAATGTTCTGTACGATCCACAAATTGTTGTTGAGTCTAGGTGTAATTTGTATTGTAGCAATCCACACCAGTCCCACAACTGTCAAGCGTTGACATAGTTTTATGTTCAATTCTGCTTCTCTCGCATTGATATTTCTTGTTTACCATCCCAACCTTTATGATAATCATAAAAAAAGTGTGATTCCTATTCCGTCACTACATAAAAAAAATGTAGTAATAAACAACTAGTACCCTAAAATGTAGTAATAAACAACTAGTACCCTAAAATGTAGTAATAAACAACTAGTACCCTAAAATGTAGTAATAAACAACTAGTACCCTAAAATGTAGTAATAAACAACTAGTACCCTAAAATGTAGTAATAAACAACTAGTACCCTAAAATGTAGTAATAAACAACTAGTACCCTAAAATGTAGTAATAAACAACTAGTACCCTAAAATGTAGTAATAAACAACTAGTACCCTAAAATGTAGTAATAAACAACTAGTACCCTAAAATGTAGTAATAAACAACTAGTACCCTAAAATTTCCAATACAGAAATCAATTAAAGTAATATAGCAACCTTGAAACAACATAACTAGGCTTGAAGGACTTTTATCAAAGTCAATAAGCGAAAACAATAAAAAAAAGTTAATATAAAACCAAATACTCAGCGGGTTCCATGTTCAAATAACAAAGGCGGAGGGCGCACTACCGCTGTCAGCAAAAACGCAAACATCCTACTTTAGCAACGGAAGCCGGAAACTGTAGATAAAAGACGAATAGTCAGTGCCATCCCCTCATTTATACAAACTGTGAGGGTGATATTTGTTTCATATTGGACCGTTAAACCTGTCTGTAGTAAGATATATGGATGCACCGAACAACAGTGCTAAATCATAAAGTTGGTCACGTGCCGGCAAACTTTCACTATCACAGCCGACGCTAGAGTCCTACTTGCACAACCGACACAATACAATATGCAACTAGGGCAATGTATTCAATGCAATTATTTAAACGTTATTGTTTAACTTTACCTAAATAACATTATAATAATACTTCAATCGTCCTAAATACAATGTGCTGAGTTGAGGTGGCTATGAATACTACCAACACTCACGTTGTAGCTGTCGTCAAAGACAACTAAGAGATTTACGTGGACATGGAGCCAACTCGATCTAATGCCATCTGGTCAATAACAACATTCCTAAAGAGGGTAATGTCAGGCAAACGACCACTTTATAGTGATGGGACTGGGTGGAGCTGCGGGCCGATCCGTCCGGAGTAGTACCACGCTCTCGTAGAAAATCGACGTCTGAGCATTGGCGATATGCTGTTGTGCCTCGTTTGATGAGCGAGAGAGCTGAAAGCCCAATTTTCTGTGTGGGTTTGGGGTTTCCATTGGTAGGCAGCTAGCTGTTCGACTAGTACGATTATCAAGTCCATTATTATTATTTTTTATTGATTACGGTGGCAAAAAAGCAAGCAGCACACCTGATGGTAAGTGTCACTGCCGCCCATGGACCTTTTGCGTATTGCAAGGGTATAGCTTAGGCAGCTGCCTACCAATAAAATCCACAAACCCACCCAGTTGGACTTCCGGCTCTCTCGTCATTACTGCTTATGATAGGTCCAAATCATTAACATCTGCATTAAACATGAGCCAACATTCAGCTCCTATGACATACTAAACATTATTCTCGTGTGGGCTTTCAGTTGCTCGTGACGCGAGGAATTTGAAAATCATGCCGCGGGATCGAGCTGCCCCACAATTGGAGGGAAATGACCGACCGATATTACGCTGCCTTTCTATCAAGTTTGTCATGTATAAATAGTATACCATTAGTCGGCTTTTACGACATTCACAAGGAAGGAAAATGAATTGTATTCTAACACCGTCGCCACACAGAAAATATATCAAATAACTGTATATGTTTAGGTAATCATTTATGAATTTATAAATTGAAAGGTCAGTCGGCGTAGGTATTATTGTAATGAACTAACGCCCTGGCAACGTTCTAATACACTTCCTTATTGCTCGTATTTAAAAAGTAAATCTATACATAAAACCCCTTGGGGGCACAAATATACAGACATTGTGAATAAACATTACCAACAATGGTCTACGAAAATAGTGCCCTATGACGAAGGGACAAAGTTGTAAACGTAAACGTGCTGATTCTCATATCGAGACATCAACAAGGCCATAGCCAATATATTGCTAAAGGAAAATGAGCTCTAGCACATTGTGTTTGATGTGTGCGGGGCAAGGGGGAGAACTAGAGGTGGGGGTTTAGGTGCACGTGGCTACCGACCCGACGACGCGGGCGAGGCGCGAGCTTGACCCAGTTAATAGATGCACCGTTCCGCGCCGTTCCCACTCTGAAAGCGAGGGCTTTACCGTCGACAGCGCGATACCTCGTACGCTCCATCAATCCTTTGTTCCCTTAAATTTACAATCCGCCCACTTTGTATCGCATGCCTTTAAAATGACGGCGTGATTGAAAAGTATACGGTTTTGGATATATAACATTAAAGTTTCACTTTGAGATATTACAAGAAATTATTTTATTTTTAAGAATTTGATGGCGTTTGAAAGATTTGCAAAAAAAATGCAAAATTTCTGTACGATATTTGATGGGTTCCGCACTGCCGCATTTATGAGAATGTTATTCATATGACATTAAAATATTTGTATGGATTTTATATAGTTTGTATTTGATTACTATGTTCCCGACGTTACAAATACTTCAGCGTTCATGGTCACGGGAGGAACTGAAATGAATAACTACATACCACTATCATGATCATAATCATTCGACCTTTCACCATTTGATGCACCTCCTTCATAAATAAGGGCAAGTACTTCCAAGGTTTGTTGACAATCGCCATGAAGTATTATACGTTACCCTTTTTTTTTTTTTTATTGGTGGGCTATGGGTGCGTCTCGCCCCGCCGAATCGGTCCGGGGTGACGGAAAGGCGGCGCGTGACCCCATAGACCCACCGTAAAACCTTCTCTCTTCGCCGTGCGAGCGGACCACCGGTACTCGATTTTAACTTCGGTGGCCCGCCCGGCGGTTTACCCTCGCGGGTTCCTCTCGTCGACGCCCCGACAGTTTTCGCCGTCGGGGCGTCGCCCTCACGCGGTGGCCTCACGTCGGGTGACCGGACAATTCCCCGGTCCGATCACCCGAGGCCTCGGTTAGGGCGGCATCAGGCGCAGGTGTTCGCGCCTGCGCCGCCCCGGCCGCTGACGGCGGCCCGGATCGCGGGACTCCTCCCGGACTCGTTCCGCCGCCTCCTTCTGCGAGATGACAGCCTCGCAGAAGGCGGCGACAGCGTCCCAGTTCCTGACGCTGTCGACCATCGCTCTCGCGACAGCCGGCAGCGTCAGGTCGGCACCGATAACAGCGACGAGGTCACGGCGCTGCCGGTCAAAGCCCGGACACGCCTCCAGCGTGTGTTGCACCGTGTCCTCGTCACTGCTGCAATGGTGGCAGAACGAAGTCCACTCCCTACACGCGACCGTGTGCAGGTAAAAGCCGAAGCATCCGTGCCCCGACAACACCTGCACCAGTCGAAAGGAGAGGACTCCGTGCCGCCGCTCCATCCACTCCATCAATACGGGCCGGAGAGCCTCGACGGTGACGACACCGTGTCTAGGCCTCTCCAGCCGCGTAGCCCAACGGGCGATGACGTCTCGGCGGGCGTCCTCGCGCCAGGTGGCTATCTCGCTCAGCGATGGGGAGCCACCTTCGTCGCGCAGTGAGGTCACCCGCCGGTAGAGGTCGGAGAGCATCTCCGCCTCTAGGTCCCACGGGGGTGTCCCGGCCAGTAGGTATGCCGTCTCGGTCGATACCGTGCGGTACCCGCGAATGGCTCTGACCGCCATGACTCTCTGGGGTCTCCACAGAACAGCCCTGAGCTGGACGTTCAGAGCCCTCGCCCACACGGGTGCGCCGTACATGGCCATAGAACGGATCACCCCCGCATACAGCCGTCGGCCCTCGAAGCTGGGTCCTCCCACGTTCGGCATGAGCCGCGAAAGGGCGGACGCCGCGCCGACCAGCCGGGGAGCAATTCGGCGAAAATGCTCCCGGAACCACCATCGCCCGTCGAGCACCGTATTATACGTTACCCAGGCTAGAGCTGTTGCCCGCTCTCCTCAACTTTTAACCGTTTTTTACGACATTTACACTCGAGTAAGGAGTAATGATAATCGTCACACTGGAATCATACCAGTGTGATATCATCACTCATATACATTCCACTGCTGGCATCCAGCCTAGTCAACAATACGAGGCGAATTGATATACTATATAGCGCTGGTCAGACATATTGGATAGGGTTTTATTTCAAGAGGCTTCTCTTGCACATAATGTTTTATGCATAAGTAAGATTACTAATACCCTATATCTCGAGGGATAGATATGAGGTGGTAACATGTATTCTTGCTGTGTACGCAATATTATAGTTAAAAATATTTACATAAGAGTCTACTATACTAGGCTCTAATAAAGGTAGGGTCACACTCTGGACAGTTTTCTGTCTAAAGCCGCGGGTCGGTCCGTTCCCCAGAACGTAGTACCACAATCTTGCAGGAAATCGACGTTTGAGCAGTGGCAGTGGCAGTGTGCTGCTGTGAGCGAGAGAGCCGTGAGCCCAACTTTTGGGGCCCCACCCCATTAAAGTTTTCATTGACGGGAGCGGCCTTACTTATTACTTGGTATTGGGCAGCACTAACACATACCATTAGCTGTGCTACGTGCTCGTTTGCCACAAGCAATAGAAAAATGCTACTATTAATACATATATGAAATCTTAGCGATGACAGTGCCATATACAAACACAAACAAGACAAGTAAACATTTACACGTATTAACATTTGGCATATTGCCGGCGTTCATAACGCACACACTATCGAGTCTATAAAATTCGTCATACGATGCTCAATCTACAAGTAAAATATATGTTCTACATATTACGCATTCAATTAATTAAATGTGTAACGCGATCTAATTGTATTATTGTCTGTCAACTTAAAGCATACCGTGTGTCATCACTACATAGTGTTAGACTGCAGGTGACGTAGTGGTTAAGATACCGTGCCTATCGTGTCGGTGTCCCAGGTTCTATCTATTCACATACACAATACTTTGTGCGACAATTTGTTGTTCAGAGTCCGGGTGCCCGTTAACCGTTGCCGTATTTGTGCCCGTTAACTTGTAAAATCAGACGACACCATTACCTTGTCAGTGGACTGACGAAGGTGATGAACATATTTTGATATGTATTTTTAGAAAAAATAATATTTAAATGTATTTTTGTGAATTGTATTTTTACTCTATCACCACATGGATAGTAAATTATCGATATTAAACAAAAAAGATTCGTGTTTCGACATAAAATCATACACCACATATTTATGTAGCCTGCCGTTAAAAACAAAAGTAAGCATTCAGACTTCAAAACAAATTATCGATGAGTTCCGTGACTGTCTGTACGGTGTGATGGCGGCTGTCAATCCCTCAATTTGTCCGTGGATCTTGTAAAAGATGATTAAGAGCTATGTGACGACCTGGGTCAACTCCACCTGATGCCGCTTGGTCAACAACTACATGACCGTACCGCGTCGACGTCAGACAGGCGGCCGGTCATAAAACTATTGACAATAACTTTTGTAATTTAAGTTTAAAGCTTTAATACCAACATTATTCTCACGATAAGCGGTGCATGACTGTAAAGTTTCATTAAAAAATAAATATATTCTTATTACTTATTATATATCTACATGGAAGCTGGTTGATGACTCATCAACACCGAGACATAACCACTGAAACTAGAATTTTTAACAGCAATTTCTTTTTATGACGTAGACACTCTTATTAAGTATAAAATTAAATCTATTGGCAAATACTTTATTAAGTGAGAATATTTTTTATGAAAACAAAATAGCTGTAGCCAATTATAATCAATATAAATAATATGTCTTTCAATTATAATCCTTACTAATACTATAAAAGCGAAAATAACTGTCTGTCTGTCGCTCTTTCACGCCAAAACTACTGAACCGATCTAAATGAAATTTGGTACACAGATGGTCTAGACTCTAGAGCCTGAGAAAGGACATAGGCTACTTGCTTTTTAATGCAAAAAAAGGGTTGTAAAGGGAGATGAAAAGTTGAAAGGAAGTATTGTCATTTTTAAAGCCAAAGCTTGAAATTTATTTTTAGGCTATTGATTAAATATAAATAAATATGACATTAAAATTTTGCAAAAAAAAAATACCCTTAAGGGGAAAATAAAAATAGGGGATGAAAAACTTTAGGAAAGTAACTCTTTACGAGGGCGAAGCCGCGGGCAGATGCTAGACCTCAATAAAAATAAAAAATATGTCAACAATTATCGTAATGCTAGGGCCACCGGCCACACCTGCGTGTATCATCCCGAAGTAATGTGTGGCGAAGCTTCGTATGTTTTGTACACTAGAAAGTTATTGCGATAGTACTGTGGTCACATTAGCGACTTCGGTATTTTACACGAAGTATCGTGCAATAATTAAAGATGGCCGAAATAATTTCATGCGTTTAACTATGGATGACGAATTGCTTTACTATTACAGCTATAGTATGCTAATAATTACATAATGATTTTGTTTGATCCCTTCATGGGTTCTGCTTCATAATGGTGTAAAAATTTTAACACCATTTCATCACTCCACTCCATATTTATTAATTAACTGGAGACCCTCGAACGCGTCTAAACACATCGAAAATTTTCGCCGAAATGAAAAACGCTAGTCTGACCACAGAGCACGATATATTAGCGTGCTAAAACCCTTTGACACACCCTTTGGCACCTTCTTTTTTTTTTCGCAAGGTGGACCATGGGTGTGGTCGCGCTCCGACAAATCGGTCCGGGGCGACAGAAGAGGCGGCGCGCAACCCCATGGACCCACCCTGCAAACACCTGTCTTCGCCGTGCGAGCGGGCCACCGGTACCCGATCTTTGTCTTCGGTGGCCCACCCGGCGGTTTACCCTTACGGGTTCCTCTCGTGTCGACGTCCAGACAGCTTTCGCCATCGGGGCGTAGCCCTCGCGCGGTGGCCTCACGTCGGGTGACCGGACAATTCCCCGGTCCGATCACCCGAAGCCTCGGTTAGGGCGGCATCAGGCGCAGATATTTGCGGCTGCGCCGCACCGGCCGCTGGCGGCGGTACGGGTCACGGGAATCCTCCCGAACTCGTTTCGCCGGCAGCGTCAGGTCGGCACCGATGACAGCGACGAGGTCGTGGCGCTGCCCGTCCCAGCTCGAACCTATCTCGAGCGTATGTTGCGCCGTGTCCTCGTCACTACCGCAATGGTGGCAGGACGGAGTCCACTCCCTCCACACGACCGTGTGCAGATACTTGCTGAAGCAACCGTGCCCCGACAACACCTGCACCAGCCGGAAGGAGAGGACCCCGTGCCGCCGCTCCATCCACTCCATCAGTACGGGCCGGAGGGCCTCAACGGTAACAATACCGTGTCTAGACCTGTCCAGCCGCGTAACCCAACGGGCGATAACGTCTCGGCGGGCGTCCTCGCGCCAGGAGGCTATCTCGCTAGACGATGGGGAGCCACCCTCGTCGCGCACTGAGGTAACCCGCCGGTAGAGGTCGGAGAGCATCTCCGCTTCTAGGTCCCACGGGGGTGTCCCAGCAAATAGGCCACCTCGGTCGATACCGTGCGGTACCCGCGAATGCCTTTGACCGCCATGGCTCTCTGTGGTCTCCACAGGCCCTGACCTGGGCGTTCAGTGCGCCGTACATGGCCATCGATCACCCCCGCATACAGCCGTCAACCCTCTAAGCTGGGTCCCGCCCACGTTCGGCATGAGCCGTGATAGGGCGAACGCCGCGCCGACCAGCCGGGGAGCAATTCGGCGAAAATGCTCCCGGAACCACCATCGCCCGTCGAGCACCAGACCCAAGTACTTCATATGGGCCTGGATACTGATCTGGATGGAGTTGACGACTAACGAGGCGCCGATAGGCAGCCTTCGCGTGGCCCATGGAATAAAAGGGCCTCCGTCTTATTTAGGGCCACCCTGAACCCCAGCGCCTCGATTCGCCAGACCATGTCCTCGGTGCCGAGAGTGGCCAGGCTCGCCGCCTCTTCAAGTGTCCTGCCCCGGGTCCTGCCCAGCGGCCCTGCGCCAGCGAGGATGCGCTCCAGCAGCTTGCCCACATCGTTAAGGAGCACGATGGGCCTGTAGGCCGACAGCGAATCCGGGGGCCGTTCCGCCTTCAGCAGGAGGACCAACCTCCCCTCCTTCCAGCACTCAGGGAACCGCCCAGACGTCAAACAGGCGTTGTACAGTTGCCTGAGGCGAGACTCAAGGTGCTCGAGGACTCATCGCCACCCTAGCAATAACACACACGAAGCCCGAATGTTCGCGACGATAGCCAATAATGACCGGTCACATCTGTGTGTATTAGTCATGCGCAATATGTATCACTACGCTGAAAAGAGTGATATATATATCTTTTCACTGTAAAGATCCATATCACTCATTTAGCTCAGTAGTCAATCACTTTATTAAATCACTCCTCTAGCTCAACAACACTCTGTCACGTATTTCCGAGATACCCCGGGAGCAACTAATTACCCATAAAAGAGAATTTCAAAACACTTTATCGCTCTAGTATCATAATATCAAAAAAGCATTACTAGTTGGTTATAATAAATCAAATACAAATCTATTTTCTAATAATAAATATCAAACTTTATTTCTAAAGAAATACAGTCTATCCTCTTTTGACAACTTAATTATATCGATACGAAAACAGTGTCAAATATCATCCTCGTCGGCGGGCTACGCAGCGCACCTATCTCGCTCATCTTTCGTTACCTTGTGAGAGACGTGAAAGTGAAACTTCACTCTGCGATGCGAAGTGAGCGATGAGCTAGTGATCTACTGATATATTCGGCGCTCAAGTGAGCGAGTGATAGATTGTGTCTATGTGAGTGATATAGCTCTTTTATATCACTCGCTCAGGAGCTACACGACTTTAGTGTGTATCGTCTCATTGCACGAAGCTTCGTGACGATACACACAGGTGCGGCCCTAGCATAAGAGTGATATTTTCACTTGATTTCTTATTGAATTAAAAATTAGCACAATTTAATACTAGCCAGTGTCTTAGTTTTGTTATTTGAGATGATTTCAGCACAAACGAGGCAAAAACTTGAAGTCTATAAATTGTTAAAATACACCAGCATCACAATAACATGGTAAAAACGTCACACCGTTTACCGTCACGACATTCGAGTCACTCTCATATTAGACTCTACATGTAAAAAATAAACTATCAACCAAAGTATTAATGTTTGTATTAACGTAAACAAACATATCACCTAACAGTAAACTATTGTAATACGTTGTTCAATGTATCGCCAACGCACACAACACCAAGTGTGGGTAGAGTCAAGGCGTTTGACTCGTACAGTATCATCGTAATCAAGATACATCTTATTTGCTATATAATGTGTACAAAATACAGATCTAAACACTCGTATCTATATACATGTATAGTCGCATCACTAGTAAATCCGTATGAGATGAAGCGACAAGCTAATTATACAAATACACTGTAGTGTGTACTCGTAGGTACAGTGGGAACAAAGAACAATACGACGAGTACACGCTGAGATCAGTTAAGGGTGGTTGTCAATTACATTGTACGCATGGCTCATCGGCCGCGAACAATGGACTCGTATCGATACGTTCAAACACTTTGATCTTGAATATTAACACAAATGAAATCGTGCAATTTTTAACAAATTATTTTTCTAAGACTTTTGTTTAAACTTATTAAAGCTTGTTCAAATATTTGAAACGAATATTTTTTTTTCTTTACATGTCATAATGAGCGACGATCTCTTCCATAATGGGAGAGAAATAAGCCCAGTATGACTTTCGGGTGCCACCGAAGTTAAAATCGAGTACCGGTGGTCCGCTCGCACGGCGAAGAGAGAAGGTTTTACGGTGGGTCTATGGGGTCACGCGCCGCCTTTCCGTCACCCCGGACCGATTCAGCGGGGCGAGACGCACCCATAGCCCACCAATAAAAAAAAAAAAAAAAAAAAAAAAAAAAGTATGACTTTCGGGTACCGGCTTTTATTTAAAAATAAATATGATATCTAAAAACAAAGACGTTGGAGAATTAGACATAAAATATTTTTAAATTTTAATTTTATGATTATCAACAGGCACAATAAGGCTTTGAATGATAATGTTACCGCCATGGCGTAACCCTGACGTTACTCTGCCTAAACACTGCAATAACATGTGCATCGCCGTGTCTTCACTAGAGCCCTGCAATAATAACTGTTCCCAGTCTTTGCAGCCAATACGTCCCGTAAGCACGTGTGCCGACCCCAGGAAGCAGTATAGTATTACGGTAGCACCACTTGTAGACAGCATTCAGTAGCAAAAGTCAACTTAACAGTTTGCCAAGTAGTCATCATTAACCCGTAGTAGTGGTAGCTAATGTCTTTAACTTAGCAAATATCCAAATTGTATATTAATGTTTAAGATTTTTATCAGATAAATCTGCGAAAAGACCTTAATTCCATGTTATATATAAAAAAAAACGAATATGTACCTATTTATTAATTTTCCATCTTTTTGTTTTTCCGGATTCATATTTTGTAATTACGCAAGTATAAATACTTAATGTAGGTATCAAATATTTAAAAAGCTCACCGCCAGCAAGCCACAGAATTAGTTTTGAGAAGGCGGAAATGTAAAAATAATATAACGCATATAGCAGTCCAACTATTCATAGGTGGTAACCCGAAATAGAATCAACGATCGCATTCGATATATACAATTTGGCTACCGAATACCGGTATACAAACATTTCTCAACTATAAATTCTATGAATCCTCATCTAAAATTCACTCAATTAGTTTAATGTACTTTAAATAATTTTGCTACAGTATTGTGCTTTTATACTCGGAGGCAAACAGATTGCTGTAGCTGAAGCCACTACGAATATTACCAACCTAACTTTACTCATGGATGTCCCAAAAGACAATTAAGAACTTTATATCGACCTAGGCCAACGCCACCTGATGATGTCTAGTCAACAAATACATTTTCAAGGAGAATATACGTCAGACAGGCGACCGGTCATAAAACTATTGCCAATAACTTTTGCAATATGTACGATGAAAAATAAGCACCTACATAATGCGTCGACCCCCAGGTAATTGGAATAAGAACAGAGGAATGATGATGATGACTCAAAGAGGCTAAGCAGAGTTGTTGTACTGAAATTTAATCATATATTTTTTACTCTCACCCAAAGTGTCGAGACGATTTTGGGCTGTAACTAGCCAACATTAGAGCACGAGAAAAAAAAACATCCAAATCGTTAATGTAGAATACGACTAGTAGACTATTTTCCTCCTACTCTGAAGAAATCCCGCATACAATTGTGGGACCTATATTGGCTGAAGACATATAAAATAATACAATAAGATGGATAATTGGCTGTAGTTGATATGCATTGTCCTCATTGTTTCAATACACCTATCGACCAGCGTGTTGCACGCGTCCCTGCATCGGCCTATTGATTTCTTTGGATCGCTTACAGGTCATGATCTAAATATTTTCTTTTTTAAAGTTCTATAAAACCTAATGTGACTGATCAGAGGCTCCATATTACGATGGATTAATAATATTTACAATGTGCTTAAAGAAAACTACAAAGTAGCCTTTATGCTTTGGAAATCGTATCACTGGTAGAATTGACTGCAATACTCTCCTGGAAAACTCCTAACACCAGTTGGTATATGCATGGATGACTGGGTGGAAAGAATGTCTGGCGAAATTTAGACGTATTTACACCTCTGCTAAAGGCTCACAGATAACTATTACCGTTTATGCATTATTTATACTTCAATGGAAAATATTTGTTTCTTCTTACGTCTACAGTTAGAGTATGACGAGGGACATCGTTTAGAAATACATATACTGCAAATAGGAAAACAATAACCACCACTCCTGTAATGATGCTGTAAGCAATAGACATTGGAAGAGCAGCAGAATATTACACGTAAGAAATTAAACTATTTTTACAGATTTTCTCGTAATCATACCTCCAGAAAACTGTACAAAGCGTCCAGAATGCAAAATCAAATACAAACGTGATAAAATCCGTAAAAATTGTTTTATGAAGCGAAGCACCTAATTTTGTAGATTTTATCGCATTTTATTCTAAGCGAGGTGTCAGATAATTTGCAGCATCCACTATCAGAGGTGGGCCATGACTGCCGCGATTGCTTATTCAATTTCTTATGACAAGCCTTACATAATGACGTTGGCAACACAATGTAATACGATACAGAATAACACTAGTTATTCAAAAACTCCCAACAATACCCACTTACGGAAACAAAGGGGGAATTCTATTTCGGTCGCGAACTGCCCACATGTAAATGTATAAGTACACGAATAATAAGCGTGGTGTGCGAAAGGGATAGGGGAGGTGACGGCCCTCCGTTTATAAACTATGACCCCACAGGCAACTGTCAGCGGCATAGACGAATAGACGCGAAAATTGGGTTTGACACATATTACTGAACCATTCTAGCTTCTTTGTCTCTCTTGTATAACATAGTTAATACTTTTATCTCCATTCCATCCTTTTTTTTTCTTGTTTTTTCCCGCAGGGTGGATGTGGTCGCGCCCCGACAAATCGATCCGGGGCGACCAAAGAGGCAGCGCGCAACCCCATGGACCCACCCTTTTTTTTTTTTTATTGGTGGGCTATGGATGCGTCTCACCCCGGCGAATCGGTCCGGGGTGACGGAAAGGCGGCGCGTGACCCCATAGACCCACCGTAAAATCCTCTCTCTTCGCCGTGCGAGCGGGCCACCGGTACCCGATTTTTGACTTCGATGGCCCGCCCGGCGGTTTACCCTCGCGGGTTCCTCTCGTCGACGCCCCGACAGATTTCGCCGTCGGGGCGTCAACCCCATGGACCCACCCTGCAAACACCTCTCTTCGCCGTGCGAGCGGGCCACCGGTACCCGATCTTTGTCTTCGGTGGCACGCCCAACGGTTTACCCTTACGGGTTCCTCCCGTGTCGACGCCCCGACAGTTTTCGCCGTCGGGGCGTCGCCCTCACGTTGGGTGACCGGACAATTCCCCGGTCCAATCACCCGAAGCTTCGGTTAGGGCGGCATCAGGTGCAGATATTCGCGCCTGCGCCGCCCCGGCCGCTAGCGGCGGCCCGGGTCACGGTAACCTCCCGGACTCGTTCCGCCGCCTCCTTCTGCGAGATGACAGCCTCGCAAAAGGCGGCGACCGCATCCCAGTTCCTGACCTCCATCCAGTCCTCGTCACTACTGCAATGATGGCAGCCCGGAGTCCATTCCCTGTACACGACCGTGTGCAGGTATTTCCCGAAGCACCCGTGCCCCGTCAACACCTGCACCAGTCGGAAGGTGAGGACCCCGTGCCGCCGCTCCATCCACTCTATCAGTACGGGCCGGAGGGCCTCGACGGTAACGACACCGTGTCTAGGCCTCTCCAGCCGCGTAGCCCAACGGGCGATGACTTCTCGGCGGGCGTCCTCGCGCCAGGTGGCTATCTCGTTGAACGATGGGGAGCCACCCTCTTCGCGCATTGAGGTAACCCGCCGGTAGAGGTCGGAGAGCATCTCCGCCTCTAGGTCCCACGGGGGTGTCCCGGCCAATAGGCACGCCGCCTCTGTCGACACCGTGCGGTACCCGCGAATGGCTCTGACCGCCATGACTCTCTGTGGCCTCCACAGAACCGCCCTGAGTTGGGCGTTCAGAGCCCTCGCCCACACGGGTGCGCCGTACATGGCCATTGAACGGATTACCCCCGCATACAGCCGTCGGCCCTGGAAACTGGGTCCACCCACGTTCGGCATGAGCCGAGAAAGGGCGGATGCCGCGCCGACCAATCTCCAGCACACCTGCCATCTGCCTTTCATAATCGAAAGTAATAGCGACTTTCTAATATTAGTTCAAATATAATAATACTAAGTACATGGGTTACGTGTACATTAGCTTAGCTCACATTACTATATGTATGTTACATGTACATTAGCTTAGCTCACATTACTATATGTATGTAATTTCAATCAAGTTTTCTATCCATCGCGGACAATACTGTACTGATAATGGATAAAAGTACAATATAATAACATCAACAATTCTGTCCCCGATGATGAGTAAAAATCTAAAGTGATCGATTGCGCAGTTAACGCATGAAAGCTTAACAAACAAAATTCCGTAGAAATAACATATTATAAGCCAATTAAAGTTGCATTTTCCAAGACAGTTAATAGTATTTTCCGAGACTGTCCAATTGTCAAAACTTCGGTGTTATTTATGGGGACCATTGTGGATCCTGGCTTACAAAGTTAAAATGCTAAGATAAAAGTCAAAGATGACCTCTCTAAAATCAAATGTTATAAATATTTCTGATAGCCAACGCTTACATATTGCTCGACGAGACACGAAATATACATTTCTTCAAAAATATTTCACAGATGCTTTCATTTAGCAAAGAACAAATAGTTCAGTTCATCAAATTTCAATCATAATTTCTTCGAGAACGATACGGCCATATGTTCGTAGCGAAACCGAACCCTCTACGTAGCCTTTTTTTGGTTGCAGGCTATAGTACAATCTGTACGTGGCGACGTACCCTACATATGAACAGCATTCAATAAGATTTCCACTTCGCTCCGGGTATGAACCCTATACGAGTCATATGTAATGTTATTGAAATTAATAATAACTGAAAGAGGTTATAAATTTTAGAATTTTATATACATACATTATAAAAATTAAAATATGTGTATCAGATCGCTTATGTTCTATTCACAATATAAACGCTTGCTTTCTATTTATTCACAACTATAATTGTAATCTGGGTGACATTATAACATATATTAAAGTGCGTTATACAAATAAAGTTTCTAACGGCAAAAAAAATTGCAAACGCCGTCATGGTATCATCATTCAGCCCATCGTCGTACACAAGCCACCGCAAGCAACACAAGCATATAATCTGTGAATTGTAAAAGGAAAATGTAAAGTAACGATTTAACTATATTTCTAGTATAATATTTGGTGGATACCACAACGTAACGTGTCTATATAAGACGCCGTCTCTATAAGAAATTATTTGAAACTTATATGTGTATGTAACTTATAGCGAATTTGATATTCGGTTGCAGTTTCGCATATCCTATAATTTCTATTACGCAGCTCCATAATATCCCTGATTTTCTAAACAATATATATAAAAAAACTTGACAAACCTATTGATATTATTATAATGTCATTCACACGTATCCAAAACTATCGAATAACGTTAACCGAATAAATCCGCACTAATTTACCGCGGACTTCCGCCCCATGTATGTATGTTGCGGACGGTTATTAGCGTACTAGTGTCACCCGTTAGTTGGACCACAGACAACATATTGACACACAGATAATGACTCATAACTTACACGAAACCGTAATAATTATATGGCAGATGACATCTATGTGAGACAAGGAAGAGTCGAATAAAACGCTATATCGTCGGTCAGCAACGGGCGGACCGCAAAAGGCACGAACCTCGGACCCCCAAATATTGTAAACTATTGTAACACCAAGTATAAATTAATACTATAGTATACCTTTATTAATAAAAATAATATTTTTAAGCCACATAGAATACATAGGATAACCTATACAATAAATACCTATTTATTGTATAGGTTATGATAATAACTAATTATTATCAGTTCTTTTTCTGGACCTCCTTGAAATTTTCCACAGTATCTGGACACCACCTAAAACTATTTGCCGACCCCCGCCCTATTCCAACTCTCTCACTAGCACTTGGATGAATATGAGCTGTGATGATGATAAAAAGAGAAACTTGACATGTAGTCCTATACCAGTCGGTGATAAAACACACCAGGACCGTAACTACGTTTAATTCACAACAAAGCGAATAAAAAGCTGTCCGAGCGAACGATCTAAAGCTAGCGAGTACACCATTAACAGGTTTTGTGGGTCGTTAGCCCCGTGTTTATACCCTGGTCAATCACCGTATGAGAACGAAAAAAAAAAGGAAAATGACATCGACAAAGAACAGGCAAATCGTTACAGCATCTAAATCTGCCTTTAATTTATTAAAATTTAATCTACATTTTTAATGTTAAAATTATAAGTTTGGTATTCCATAGGAATCGTAAAATCGGCCGATGGAACAATATTCGAAAGGACAAAAGTATAACAGCATTCATTGTCTTGCGGCAGGCTATGTTCTGGAGACATCTCATCCAACCCGAACAACACTCTCCTGGAAAACGTCTTGCCAAACATGACAATATGTCATTGACACCTTTCTACAGTGGAGGTCGTTAGTCTGGGGAATTAATGTAACACGTACAGAAACTATGTAGGTAAATGAGATTTTTAAAACTGAAAACGTGATCATTCTGATACTACTTAATATCAGAAATCCGGTAAATATGAGCTTTTAAAGACCTTTTTTGTGTTTTAACAAAATTTAAAACTGTCAAATATATGCTTTTAAAGACCTTTGATATTATCATTTAGTTCGTGGTCGGATCGTGCCGCATTCAAAATATATTTACACAAAGTGTAATTATCATCATAATATATTGATACATAAATATATAGTCTGTACAAAGTTTGCAAAGTATTTACTATTATAGAAGCATTACATACACGTACTACTATCGGCAACACAGCGAATGACTAAAATATAAAAAAGATAGCACTAGACAAATATAAATAAACTTAGGTACGAACTAAGAATACATTTCACCAACCCCGTATCTTGCCCGTGGGTATCGTAAAAAAAGACTTTTTGGTGGCAGGCTATCATATATATCCATTTGGGGTGACGGAGAGGGCGGCGAGGGACTCCATAATCCCTTGAATGTACATCTCTGCCACCGAAACTCGGTCTCTGTCGTCGGAGGCCTGTTCGGAGGGTTACCCTTTCGAGTATTGTCTCCAGTCGACGCCCCGACAGCTGTCGCCATCGGGGCGTCGACCTCTACTCGGGGTGACAGATCAATCCCCAGTCCAGTGATCGTAAAACAAGACTAAGGAATATAATACATAGAAAGCATCTGTATAAGAGAAATAAAACTACACCAGTCACCGTAGTATAGTATGTCAATTTCCCTTCTATCGCGAAGGGGGCCGAGGTGGGAACCCCGCGGTGGGACTGGTTGTGATGATCATAAACCTATTGCCAATAAGTTTTGCAATATATACAATGGCAGAAGAGTACATATTGTGTCGACCACAATTAATCGGTATAAGAGCAGGAGTATGATGTATGTATGTGCCCCAACACACACTTACGGTCTACGTGTGAGTCGTGATATTGCACTGATATATATATATATATATATATATATATGTATAAAACAAGTGGTTACATTTGTTAATGCCAATGTTACGTTATCGACCGTGACCGAGTGACCTATTGACCGCGCCGACCTCGCCACCCGAATATATTTTCGCAGCTTTCCTAACTAATATCTGTTGATATTACAGCAGCGTGCCGACGTCGAATGTCAGACGAGACACCTTCGCGTGCCCTTCGGGCAAACGTCGCAACTATTTTGCATGCCTAACTGATATATATAGTTATAATGAACTTGTCATATTAATATAAGATAGATACTCGCAAAAGATACTTTCTTGATGAACCTAACAACATCCACCATTAAACATAGATTACCTCATCATCATCATCTCAGCGTGTGGATTATGTATCCACTGCTAGAATTTACCCTCCTTCACAATGCAAGGGAAATTGACAGAAGTGTTGTATAGTTATATTTCGAGTTTGCCTTCTTTTACATAGATGTTATGTGTATATAATATCCTTCAATCGTCTTGTACGACACACGCCGACAAGATAGAGGGTGGTGAATTGTATTCTTACACCGTCACCACACGGCAAGAGGATCCCCTCATATCCCCTTTAATTAGTATTAACAAACTTGTTCATATGCCAGTGAACGAATATAACAATGAGTTTATTTATGTTGATAGCATTGTAAACAATAGTTTTAGATACAATAGGACAAATCAAAAACTATATTATGTGACAATATATTATTTCCTAAGGTGGTATATAGATGGAGATCATTACTATTCAAGTCAGCTCTATATATCGCTTAGTTACGCACGTAGGATAACAATAATAATTTAAAACGAATGAAAAACAACTAATTTAAGGTAGAAATATATTCATAAACACTTCAAAACCAGATTATTATACGACTGGAAATTTCATTATTTTTTACACCATCGTGGTACTTTGTGAAAATGTTGTGTGAAGTTCTTAAATTATATTCAAGACTTTGGTGTTCTATAACGTTATATGGAATAATTTTATGTAATACATAGAAATTGCAGTAAATATAATAATGGTTTACGAATATTTTCGGATTCTGCCAAAACTCCCAATGGAATAATTAAGTTGTCAACGCCCAATTAATGGTAATAACATATTGAACAAGCTACTGTATATGATTACACTTAAAGGTTTTGTATTCATGGCCATAGATGAATATAATTAAAAAATAACAAGCAATCTTTAGGTTAAACATGGTTATAAAAAAATCACAACTATATTTCGCGCCAAAATGACTGAACGGATTTACATTCCATTTTCTACTTACTGTATCATAAAAGCGAAAATATGTCACGATGCAAGAATAAATATCCCAGTCTCACTGCAAATATTATCAAACTGAATATGATGAAACTCTACGATTTCTATAGAGTTATATAGAGATATTTGAACTACAGAAAATAATAAATAGACGAATTGTAAAGTAGTCCATATATAATTGTATAAGTGCAGTCGACAATTCCAATGATAATAATAAAATTAATGATGGGTCCTTTGTGTGCCGTCGTAACGGTAGCTGTCATGACATGCTGTCATTCAAGCCTTACGTGCGGATATTATATTAAAACGTTTTTGAAACTATTAACCCATTAGTGCAGTGTATTCAAATAAAAATTAAAAAATTAATATTTAAAACGAACTGTATTACATGCTTTGACGAACTTTGTGTGCCCTTCTGCTCTATCGTTTATCCACGTTGTTAATATCCATCAGTAGATATACGTTCCCCTTCTAGTTATGTCATAATTACCACATTTGACAGGCGTGTACACGATCCTATTGGTTATAAATTTTCTAGGATAGCACAGTCTCCCATTCTCCTGGAGACGAATCATATTCCCCAGATAGATAGATCATTGTTCATCACACTTGTTGTTTTAAAGCAAGTGGTAGAATTTATAACTGGTTATAATTTAAAAGGTTTTTGAAAAAAAAATCCCCCTTGAGGACATGGGTCCGTGACCCTGACTATAAACGCTTGTAAAATACAATCGCGATAAAAGCCGCGTAAACATTAAAAATATTTTTAGAAGTCACTCCTCGGAACTAGGACTTGAAAGTACTGACCGTTTGACCACAACTTTAATCAACTCTCAACACAACAGAACAAGCGGAACAGATACGCATGTAAACTAACCATTACCTACTCATAACTATATTAAAAGGTTAAACTTAAAATTGTAATAAGAGTACCTTCGACCCTCATGGTCTGTCTAATTCGCAATAGTAATGGCCTTCAGGTTATTAATCTATTAAGTGCTAGGGAGGGAAGTCTCGCGGGAGTATTGGATGCAGCAGACAACAAAGGTATCGCAGCATGCACCCGGAGCGAAGGTCTTTGCCCGCAGTCTAGACTGTGCATTAGGCTGGGCGCGGTGAGGTGGACCCCGCACCAGTTTGCAGCGAGTTGGCGGTCAACAACCGTCGCGACGCCCCTCGCTCAATATACTAAAAAGTAGTATATATAGATAGGGAATAATGAGAACAAATTCGACAACATACGAATATTCTGTCTATAGTCTTTCAATTCTTTATCTTATTAAAAGGCCATAGAATATTTGTAATGTATTGACTATGTTTTAACTGCGCGTTACCATGTTTCAATTGAGATCTGTTTTGTTTTTAAATTATACAATTCATTACTGTTTTCTATTCAGGTTAGGTTCTAAATTATGAAAGATTTTTATTTCCGACATATAGGTACTCCGTACAAGCCTTCACTTGCCTTGACTGGTCAGTTCATTGATATGTTCAAATATATCCAAATAAAAAGTCATGGCAGCTAAAATTTTACTTAGACATACATACATACATATCATCACGCCATATCACTTGCAGGGTAGGCATAGAGAACCACCGAAGACAAAGATCGGATACCGGTGGTCCGCTCGCACGGCGAAGAGAGAGGATTTTACGGTGGGTCTATGGGATCACGCGCCGCCTTCTCCGTCACCCCGGACCGATTTGGCGGGGCGAGACGCACCCATAGCCCACCAATAAAAAAATAAAAAAAAAAGGGTAGGCATAGAGAACAGAGTCCCAGAGAACTCTATCCTTGCATACTTCACTCGCTTCTTCAACATTAATAATTCTCTTCATACACGCTCGCCGGTTTCGGAGACTCTTGACTCCACCTTCCTTCAGTACATGACCGATCTGATCTAGGTAGGTGAGGCTCGGTCTCCCCTGATACCTATATCGTTCCACTTTCGCATTGTATATCTTCTTAACCAGACGTTCGTTCGGCATTCTTTCCACATATCCGAACCATCGGAGCATTCCCTTTCGCATCTTTACACCAATACTCTCTTTCATACCTACTCGCTCTCTTACGTCGTCGTTACGAATGCGGTCGGTCAGCCTAACTCCACAGATTTTCCGCAGAGATCGCATTTCGACCGCATTAATTTTACTTTCATACTCTTTTCTGCATACCCAACTCTCCCTTCCATACAGTAATGTTGGGACAAGCACTGCGTTATGTATTGCTACACGTGCCTTCTGGCTGAGGTGGTGGCTGCCGAGAAGTTGCCCCAACGCTCCGTTCACTCTATTTCCCGCATTCACTCTTTATCAGTGGTGTACCTTCCATCTCGGCTAAATCCACATCCAAGATTTACAAATTCATCCACTTGCTCTAGTACATCATTACCTATTGTTAGGTACTCTTACATCTGCTCTGGCTTCATCTCTTTCAAAGACCATTATTTTGGTTTTGTTCACATTCACGCATAGACCCATTATTACTTAGAGATTATAAAAAACTTACAGCACTAAGGAAACAATCCTTATATTGCATGGGACTTTACAAACATATAATTAACGGACACAAATTATATCCATACTTAGGACAACAATTTGTGGTACGCACAAAGTATTGTCCTGCGTGGGAACCGAAACCGCGACAATTGGCGCGGCAGATCGGTGTCTTAAATGCTATGTCATTTTTATATTACTAGTGGTGGCAAACGAGCAAGCAGCACACCTGATGGTAAGTGTCACTGCCGCCCATTGACCTTTGCAATACCTAGGGTATAACTAGTAGGCCGCTGCCTACCGATATAAACCCCAAACCTACCAAATAGGGCTTCTGTGCAGTAGTCATTTGCTGAAATCTGATAAACCCTGTTTAGAATTATAATGTACATTAATTTTATCAACAATCGTATTATTCATTTCACATACATACATACATATCATCACGCCATATCCCTTGCAGGGTAGGCAGAGAGATCAGAGTGCCAGAGAACTCTATCTCTGCATACTTCACTCGCTTCCTCAACATTCATAATTCTCTTCATACACGCTCGCCGGTTTCGGAGACTCTTGACTCCACCTTCCTTCAGTACATGACCGATCTGGTCTAGGTAGGTTAGTCTCGGTCTCCCTCGGTACCTACATCCTTCCACTTTCGCATTGTATATCTTCTTAACCAGACGTTCGTTCGGCATTCTTTCCACATGTCCGAACCATCGGAGCATTCCCTTTCGTATCTTTACACCAATACTCTCTTTCATACCTACTCGCTCTCTTACGTCGTCGTTACGAATGCGGTCGGTCAGCCTAACTCCACAGATTTTCCGAAGAGATCGCATTTCGACCGCATTATTTTTTTTTTTTTTATTCATTTCACAATGTTTCAATAATGATTTTGCACAAAGAAAATTTAATATTTTAATAATTTATTGCATAATGCGCTCGAAATTATGATCAAGTTGGCAGCAAACCACAGTAGATATAATGAATGGTTACAGTGGTAGGCAATCAAATTTTTAAATGTTTAAGTTAGCGTCCGAGCAAAGTAGGTCGGCGCTACGCGATCTGATATTCGGTCCCCGGTGGTTACACAGCGCTCAGTACAAACCACGACGGTCTTTAACATTCACAATTATAATTTCGTTTGAAATTCATCAGTAAAAAGAAATAACAAATATCTACATTAACAACAAATAGACATAGGAGTACAACGACAGTGTTAAAGGCAAGACATTTTAATAAACAAATTGTGTAAATGGTACATCTAAGTAGGTAGTACTTAGATGTACCATTTACTCCAAAAACTCTCGCACCTTAATAGTTTCAATCTAAATATTTAACAAAAGAAAAATAACATAAATGTGTATATAAGAACGATTTAATGTAATGTTTGAAATCACTCCTTTTGATCTTTTATGGACTAAACGGTTCGCACGATTTGTTCAACTTATTACCAGAGCGGATTTAAAAAATCCCGGGGGTGTCATAAAGACCACTAAAATATTACATTCTGATAACATTAGAAGAAAACAAAATCAACAGAAAGAAAACCTTACACCAATTCCTCGTGATCGATTTCCTAACTATCTTGCTATCAGGTGATATTATGATGGTGATTCAAAAAGAATGAATAAGTCTGGTCTAAGATATCTTAAATATAAAAGAGATGAGAGATGGGTGTGAGCAGTGACTGTCGCCATGTGAGACCAATATCTTGACACGCAAAAATCTCGAGTTCGATCCCCACATATAATTTTACGAATTTGTTAAATTGCAAATTATTATGTATCGCATGCTTTAACGGCGAAGATAAACATTGTATATAAACTCGCATATATATGCGACCTAATAAATCCTTACAAGATGAATTCTGTGTCCCAGAAAGTTCGTAAAGTCATCGCTCCTGGAGTCAGGACCTTCAAATATCCTGACTACATAGCTATTCCTTAAGAACAATTACGTGTCTCCATAGCTGCATCCTCGGTGACATATCAAATTCGTTCGAGCTTGGTATCGAGTGATGTATATCTGCACATTATCGAGTTTCTCTTATTACAGAATAGTCTTGCCTGGTCTAGTCTTATTCTGAATTTTCATCTGCTTGCGTAGATTAGGTAGCAGTCGCACGGTGGAAAAAAATATTCTGCTAAAATTTGTTACACTGGATATTCGACTTTAATACGATTAGGTATAAGACTCAAACGAATGGTATATTATTCGTACTGTAAAATTATACTTTACTGAATATGTTTACCTATAATACACATACATACTTAATTAAATAAAAATAATTAATTTAAAACTGTATATTAAATTAACAACGTAGTCTAGCAACTAATAATCCATATTGTCTTCGCCATTAGTCACGCTGAGTTATGCTAGGTAAAATGTCCTCCTTTTCCCTCGGCACACACAAAATATTTATTCAGTATAGATTAATAAGTAATCCCCGCTATTTACCTAGCTATATATATATATATATATATATATATATAAAATCAAATTAATATTTAGTAACCGCACCAAGCCATGACACGCACCTACCCTTATCGTATAAACTAGTGTGCTTCCTAATGTCTGCCAAATAATATATCAAATGGTAATCATAATTAAATAAATGTACATATAGCAAATACATCATCATTCTCCTCTCCACTCTTATCCCAATTACTTGGGGTCGATACAATATGTACCTACTCTTCTTTCATAGTACATATTGTAAAAGTTATTGGCAATAGTTTTATGACCGGCCGCCTGCCAGACGTCAACCCTCCTTTGAATAGTAATTATTGACCAAACGGCATCAGATGGAGTTGGCCCATGTCGTTATAAGTCTCTTAGTCGTCTTTCACGACATCCACGAGCAAAGTGTTGGTAGTATTCGTAGCCGCTACCACACAGCTAATGCTAACATATAGCAAATACATATATAACAAAATATTTTTTATATAAATAGCTTAGCGGTACCCCAAACAACTGTTCTAGGTTCAATACTATACACCATCTACACCTCGGACAAGGCAAGAGAACCCAGCACCATAATAGTCATTTATGCTGATGATACATCAATTCTTGTAAGACATATTGCAAAAAGTGCTAGATGAAGTGAATATTTTGATGAATAAACGGCTAATAAAAGCGAGCGCTAACAAATTCACTAATTTACATTTAAACTGAGACGCGACAACTGCTCACCTGTCAATCTTGGCAGCAATATGCTGCATTAAAATAATACAGTAAGGTATCTTGGAATGCACTTGGATCGACGATTGATGAGGAAGACTACACAAAAAGAAATGAACTAAATATCAGTTGCAAAAAAATATATTATTTCATAAACCTAAACTCAAAGCTATAGATAAAAAACCCTTGATCTATACGACCATTTTAAAAGCACGCTGGATCTATTACCATCCAGTCATGGTGCACTTAATTCCAATATTAACATATTAAAATGCCTTTAAACCACCATCCTAACATATCAAATGTTTCATGGTTTATTACTAATTTCGAAATATCAAGAAAATTTACAAACAAACTCTGCTGATGTGTACAAGAGCCTAGCAAATGATCCTAATGACAGCATGCCCAAAAGTCACAAGAGTGACAAAACTGAAAAAGCGAATGATTTGTGAGTCTCATTAAACTTATAGTCTATCTAATCTAAGAAGTACACTTTGACAGCTGTCTGAGTAAGTTGTCTAGGTATGTGAACCAAATAATCGCTATCGAAAATATCCGATTTTACTGAGAAATCGATATTGATTCTTTATAATTAATAATCGGTTTATTTTTTATTTTTCAAAAAGGTGATGAATAAATTAGGTGCTAAATTAGTACTAAAAAAAAATAATTATTTCAGCTTAAAATCTATTCATCATATTTAGTAGGATTAGGTTAATTAAAAACAAAAACTGGATTTGAAAATAGCTATTTATTACGAATTACTACTATTACTTGAATTATCAGCGTCGCGAACATTAATAATTATTTCCCCATCAATCAAAGTGTCGAAATGTACATCTCTGTCAAAATCTCTATTCGATTAATTGTATTATTCTAATATTTTTACCGATTATTTGGATATTCGTGAATTGGAAGTTGTCAAGCACTACTGTATAGAACGTGATGACGTGACATTGTTAGGTCGTCAATAACAATTACTATTTACCATGTTATTTCTATTTTAAATTAGTTTTACGAGTTTCAACGTTAGATTATTGTACAAAAAAGTCACTCGCAATGTTAATTATGTAAATGCTAAAAATTTCAGTAATTTGAATAACAAGGTTGTATCATCGTTTAATACAATTCTAACTGTAAAGTTTGAAGTATTAAGTCTATACAATGTGTAAACATTGTCCGATAGATGGCATACGTCACCTTGAAGACGTAAGATATAATATGAATCGAAATTTGCATGTCCTAAAATAGTTCACGATGGTGTAAGTGACAGCACGGTTGGGCCGGATTCCCAATAGGTGAGGGTTCGAACCCCGCTTGTGACATCATTTTTCGTTTCGTAATCGGGTATTTATAAATAATTAAGCATATTAAATGCTAAAAATTTCAGTAATTTGAATAACAAGGTTGTGTCATCGTTTAATACAATTCTAACTGTAAAGTTTGAAGTATTAAGTCTATACAACGTGTAGACATTGTCCGATAGATTGCATACGTAACCTTGAAGACGTAAGATATAATATGAATCGAAATTTGCATGTCCTAAAATAGTTCACGATGGTGTAAGTGGCAGCACGGTTGGGCCGGATTCCCAATAGGTGCGGGTTCGAACCCCGCTTGTGACATCATTTTTCGTTTCGTAATCGGGTATTTATATGTAAATAACTTAATAGTTGTTTAAAATTTCAGATTTTGTGTTTACAATCATGTGTATACGTTTGACCGAGGTTATTGTGTATTTAAAAATGCAAAACGTCAAAATTGCACTTCTTAGATTAGATGAACTATAGTTTCCACATTTATTTATTCCTAATGAGAGAGACGCTCAGAAAGAAAAACATTATCATATTTACTCATAGTCAATAACTGATCGGAGCTCATAGCAATACAAAACGAAAAAAGTGCGTATCTTGTTAAAAGCTCTTAGCAATTTAGATAAAGTCGTGGTCGTGTCATCGCTTAATACAATTCTAACTGTAACGTTAGAGTATGAAAACGTAACTATGTGTAAACATTCTCTGACAGATGGCGTGTGGAACATTTCTCGTAAAGACGACAATGCGAGTCACAATTTGGTTATACATACATATTATCATGCCATATCCCTTGCAGGGTAGGCAGAGTGAACAGAGTGCCAGAGAACTCTATCCTTGCATACTTCACTCGCTTCCTCAACATTCATAATTCACTTCATACCCGCTCGCCGATTTTGGAGACTCGTGACTCCACCTTCCACCTTCCTTCAGTACATGACCGATCTGGTCTAGGTAGGTTAGTCTCGGTCTCCCCCGGTACCTACATCCTTCCACTTTCGCATTGTATATCTTCTTAACCAGACGTTCGTTTGGCATTCTTTCCACATGTCCGAACCATCGGAGCATTCCCTTTCGCATCTTTCATCATCTTCAATTTGGTTATCATATATAATACTCAAGCTGGTCCAATTGTTAAAATGATTGTAACGCATTTCCAATAACATAGGTTCAATTACCACGTATTGTAATAATTTTTAACTCACAAAATAATTTTAAAAATTAACCTAATATGTTAAATGCTAAAAAAATAAATCTTGGTAATTTTGATCAATGTAGATTTAATATGTAGTTTAGTAGTTCAAGTTTATTGCTTACACGTTGAGCCCCATGATATGTACGCGTGTGTAACATTATGTAATGATAATAGTATTGTGCAATATATAACATTACTAATTTATTGTTTTGGACAAACAACCCACACTAAGATATCAATCCATTTAGATCGCATAAAATATTGTTTTGCATGGGGATTGAATCTACGACATTCAGAGGATCTGTGAAGGGTTTATGTAGCCAACATAATAGAAAGCGATAGTTCATTTGTACACATTTGAAATAAATACAATAAGAATACTCGCGTAAACATTAGAAGTCATTATCATTTGTACACGCTATTGCAGAAACATGGAGACTAATTAAACAAACATTTTGAAACATTCTTTTTCATTAGAAAGCAAGTTCATGGGGAAGAGATATAAAAGTTATTAAAAGTATGCTGCAACATACTAATTTGGTAAATAAGTACAAAAAATGTGACATAATTTTTAGATTAGTGTGTGAGATTTGCGTTCTTTGAAATCCCAATAGAAGACAATATTTTTATTTATTGCTTATAGTGGCGAAGGAGCAATCAGCACACTAGGTGGTAAGTGTTACTGCCGTTCATGGACCTTTACAATACCTGGGGCACAGCTAGGCTATTTATCAACGAAAAACTAGTCAAAAATTTGGGCTTTCAGCTTGTTTGCACACCAAACAAAGTGCAATAATACAGTGCTCAGACATTGATTTTCTGTAACAATGTGATACTATCCCGGACCGTCCGGTCGGAGGCTGTAGATTGATATCTATCAATAGTGTGTAGACTCTAGTAAGGAGACGCTTAGCAACAAATTTGTGATTGATGTCACATGTGATAAATATTTTATTTAGTCAATAAATCAGTATCGCAGCCGATTGCATTTGTTTTACTTAGGATTGTATTCATTAAACAATGGGGGGATATATGTTGTTTGCTAAGTATAAAATATGTAGAGTACTAAATGCTGTTAGCATTGGAACTCCCACACAAAAGACACTCTCATTGTATGTACATTTTATTTAGAGATTCAACATTTTCACTGAACCAAACATAAAATGTAAAATATAAAATCTAATTCATTCAAAAGCCTGGTCATATATTGCGCTAAAATCTCTGAATGTTGTATAAAATTATTTATAAATCTCATAAAATATTTGTTACATTTCAACTATACCGATAGTAGTACTGAGGTGCAAGCCAACATCAATCTAAAGAATGTTAAGAATTTAAAAGAGCACATGCAAAAAAAGTAATTGCCCTACTGGGACAATTGTCTACTGTTGTATCTATGATCACTTAGCCTTTCAACTGTTGGATATCTTTCTATCTACACATTTTTTCCCAACACAGAGACATTGGATCGCCATTCTCCTACTCTTATCCCAATTACTTGGGAGCGATACAATATGTACACTTCTTTCATAGTATATATTGTAAAAGTTATTGCCAATGATTTTATAACCGGCCGCCTGCCAGACGTCAACCCTTCTCGGGAATGTACTTGTTGACCAAACGGCATCAGATGGACTTGGTCATTATAAAGCTCTTAGTCGTCTTTTACGACATCTACGAGCAAAGTAAGGGATGGTAGTATTTGTAGCCACCACACAGCTTGGAAAGAGACATTGGATAGTGAACAATAAATATAGATATGAAAGTATAGACATTGGGTCTATCTATGTCTAGAACAATTGTAACATAAATAAGTTAAATAAAGAAGAGCCATGACTATCTTGTTATTTGTTAACACAAATAAATTCTTATTATTGTAATATAGATAAAATATTCTCAAATATTAGATAATGCAATATTAACATGCGTAATTCAAAGCAGTAAGGTTCTAAGATATGTAATCTATTTTAATCGGGACAACCACATCTATTATGCAAATACCCATGATTCTTAACAACTATAGAAAGTTTAACAATAAAAACTATAATTATTTAGGGTTTTTTACTAGTTCTTGTAACAGGTTGCATTCCTTTTGTTACTCCGGAAGGAATTAAAGGGTGTACCACACTATAGCCCACCA
The DNA here is from genome assembly GCA_905163515.2 of Lymantria monacha. NCBI lineage: Eukaryota > Metazoa > Arthropoda > Insecta > Lepidoptera > Erebidae > Lymantria > Lymantria monacha. Next base: position 30,229,024 of record LR991098.1, read on the forward strand.
CCAAAAAAAGTGATAAAATTATATATGTAAAACTATAATCTATAATTTAAGTGTATTCATAACATATTTTGAGACTTTCATATTTTTCTATTATTAATAAAGAACTGCATTGGCGAATAAATTCTTGTGTCACAGGGGTCTTTACAATCATACAATTAGCAAAAACACACTCAAACTGAAAAACAAACTCTGGATCACATAATAAATTGTCCTAGATAGGAAAGGTATCCTAGATACTCAGCACAGAAGATCAATAGACATATATACCATTGCGACATCTGTGCCAACACTATATAATTATACTCTTCTGCTACCACTATATTGCGTATACTATGTGCCAGCATTACACCTTTTATATATACAAAACATCACAGACTTTCCATCTATGTGTTGCAAGTATATTTCAGATATACAATTGTTACAAAGAATATTCAAACAAGAATGTAATGATTAGTCAAATAATAGATACCAAAAATGCTGCATTTTGTAAAGTTTCTGTTTTATCAAAATTTATTAATTTGCTTATTCAGCTCTTTCAAATAACAATCATATATAGATTTGTTACACACACAAAATGTGGAATTAACATTTGAAACAATAGATCGTTTGTGTATGTGACATCAATACCATTCATATGTATACTAAAAATATATGAGCAAATAAACTAAATTATTATACAAATAAATATATGAAAGTGCACAAAAATGATAAACAATGTTCTTGTAGAAAGAGCATTTAACTGTAAAAGATGTGATGTGAACTTTGTCACACAGTTATAAGACGTAATTAACTGTATTACATTTTACTAGATACTTTTCATTGTCTTTTTGTCTGCCATTTTCTAAGGAGGAACCCTTGTGAAAAACTACGCAAAAATAATACTATAATCATAATCTCGCAGCTGAACTGCGAGATTATGATTGTAGTATTATCTTTGCGTAGATTTCTCTGATCAGAATCACAATTCCGAGTGTTGTCACAAAATATGCGATCAGCTGATTTCTTTGTTTGACTACTGCAAAGCTAGTCATCACGGTACGACCTGTTATGACACGTCAGTTAGCTTAAAAATGATTTAAAATTACATAAACGTCAAGAAAATAACTTGGAGATAAATGCAGATTCAGCGAACGAAGATTTTTGCGAGTTAGTAGTCCATAAACAAACCTTGAAAGTTCTTACCTTTGTAATGGACTCGAAGATTATTTTGCGACAATCCGATGTAGCTGAATTTGTCTTTAGAACTCCATGATCTTGGTAATGGTGTTTCCTCTTCATTCACATTAGGATATAGCAACTTTAAACGATCTACAATATCACTTTGCACTTGATTTTGGGACTCCATCGTTCCCCGTCCACTACCTATCGCAGCCATTTATAATTTCTATAATTTCATGTCATGTCAATGACGTCACGTCCAATGATATGAAGGCATCCGTGAGATGGCAGCGCAAAAATTGTTACCATAGACAAAAGATAAAATGCACGAACAGCTTTAAATAAATGTACAGATGGCAGCACTTACAAATAGTACAAAATGAAAATAAGTTGCACTAGGAAAATAAGGAAAAATAACTAAGAATATTATTTCTGAGTTTAAATAAAATACACACATGGAGGGAAGAGTTAAAGAATACAATCTCTGTAGATTAAAGAGAGTAGAAATAAAGATAACCGTCTCTGTGTATACCATAGAAAAAAAATAATATTGTGGAAAGCGTATCCATCCGAAAGTGTGGAATTGGTAACGCTGTAGTGGTGCCAGTGTGAATTTAAAAAAAAAAACCGCAAAATTTGATAGTATTTTATGATATTTAGAAGACCAACATTAATAAGAACTATGTAAATGAAATAATTAGATATTTAAAGCCAATGATAGGTATCCATGCTTATGCAACAATACACAAACGCTAAATATATATATATATATATATATATATATATATGTCGGAATGGTCAATAGTACGGGAGCTGCGTTGACGAGGCGGAAGCGTTCGGGCAGCCGGGCGCTTCGGCAGAGTCTAAGCCTTGCGTCCGCAAGAGCGGTATAAAAGGGGAGTGCACACGTAGTTGAGCATTACTGACCGACTCTGACGATTCGATTACAATCGCTCAAGAAAGAGCCTACACGGCCCGCGCGGCCACAACACATAAATACTCGCGCTTCCGACCTCGCCGCCGAGGTCGTAAGTTGCGACGCGTAAAAGTCATAAACTCAAACGTGGGCACGCCCACTTTGCTATCAGCGACGCCCCGAGCCGAGGTCCGTTCACCACAGGGTGAGCCCTCGGGCGTTGTCGCTTAAAATTTTACCGGGTTGAGAGCCCTCAGCGCTCACCCATAGTCCGGGTTAAGCTGTGACAGCCATCTGCGGCTAACAGCTAAAAGACAGACACAAAAAAAAAAAAAAAAAAAAAAAAAAAAAGTAGTTGAGCATTCCTCTGCCATGACACACCCCAACCAATTAGTGGTTGGGGCGGCTAACTATGTCCCATCTAAAATATCCGTGATCAGACGTCCTCGACATGTACTGACCGACTCTGACGATTCGATTACAATCGCTCAAGAAAGAGCCTACACGGCCCGCGCGGCCACAACACATAAATATCCGCGCTTCCGACCTCGCCGCCGAGGTCGTAAGTTGCGACGCGTAAAAGTCATAAACACAAACGTGGGCACGCCCACTTTGCTATCAGCGACGCCCCGAGCCGAGGTCCGTTCACCACAGGGTGAGCCCTCGAGCGTTGTCGCTTAAAATTTTACCGGGTTGAGAGCCCTCAGCGCTCACCCATAGTCCGGGTTAAGCTGTGACAGCCATCTGCGGCTAACAGCTAAAAGACAGACACAAAAAAAAAAAAAAAAAAAGTAGTTGAGCATTCATAATTCGTCGAGACTCAGAGCGGACAACATAGGCCTAGGAACTGCCTACGACTCGTAGTGTGTGTTGTGACGTATTGTGTTAACCAGTTTGTCAATATTCAAGTGTGTACGTATATTGTTCAATTGCTCGTTACCCGCGCTGCGCCCACAAGCCATGAACTCTGGAGGAGATGCTAATTTGAATTTGCCACCTCATCCGATATATATATATATATATATATATATATATATATATATATAAAATGTAGTAATCAGTTATTAAATAATAATAACAAAGAAAATAGAAAAAGTCCATACTAAGCGTCCGTCTTAGTGGTTCCATCTTTGGATGGATTTAAATAAAGCTTATTCCATCCATCCATCAGCCCGTAAACGTCCACTGTTGGACATAGGCCTCACCACGAGAATGCCACTCAAAACGGTCTCGTGCCACCTACATCCAACGGTTTCCTGCGACCTTGTAAAAGTCGTCAGTCCACCTAGTGGGGGGTCGTACTACGTTGCGTCGTCCGATACGTGGTCGCCACTCGAGAACCTTTCTTCCCCAACGGTTGTTGGTTCGTTGAGCGATGTGGTCTGCCCATTGTCACTTGAACGTGCTAATTCTTCGGGTTATGTCGGTTACACACGTTCTTCTACGGATTTCCGAATTCCGGATTTTATCACGTAGAAAAATACCAAGCATATCGGTTTCCATAGCACGCTGAGTAACTTTGAGCCTTCCGATGAGGCCAACATTTAGGGACTACCTCTTGGGGGACTACGTTTCAGTGCCGTACGTCATCGCTGGTAACACACACTGGTTATGAACCTTTGTTTTCAGACACTGCGGAATATTGACGAGAAGATCCTCCTAAGTTTCTCTAACGTTGCCCAGCCGAGTTGGATTCGTCAGCTGACCTCTTTCTCGAAATTGGATCTACCTAATTGGATTGTTTGTCCTAGGTAAACATATTGATGGCCACCAAAGATAAAAATCGGGTACCGGTAGCCCGCCCGCACGGCGAAGAGAGGTGTTTGCAGGGTGGGTCCATGGGGTTGCGTGCCACCTCTTCCGTCGCCCCGGGCCGCGACCACATCCATGGTCCCACCTTGCGAAAAAAAAAAAAAAAAAGATAAACATATTGATCGACCACTCCAAGAATCGCATTCCCAACCAGGACCGGTACAGAAATGACAGGGCATTAGATATGACTTTCGTCTTGTCCATGTTCATTTGCAGCCCTACTAATTGGGAGACCTTGCTAAGGTCGTTGAGCATAGTGTCAAGGTCCTCCAGCGATTCTGCCATGACTATATGATATCATCTGCGAATCGAAGGTCAGTGATGTATTCACCATTGACATTGATGCCGAGTTTGGTCCAGTCTAAGAGTATGGAGACATCTTCCAGCGCAGTGGTGAACAGTTTCGGAGAGATAACATATCCATGTCTCACGTGTTTCTGTAACTGGATCGGTTTCGTACTCTTATCCCGGATGTGGAGCGACATAGTAGTGTTTCTATACAAACACTTCAGCACTTTGATATATCGATAGTTAATTTGGACCCTCTGAAGAAACTGCAGTACTGCCCTAGCTTTGACACAATCAAACGCTTAGTAATATAGTCCACAAACGCTAGACACAGAAACCGATTATATTCCTCGGTCTTCTGTATAATCTGGCGTCGCGTGTGGATGTAGTCTATGTTACTATAACCTTTTTGGAAACCGGCTTGTTAGGGCGGCTGGAAGTCGTCTAGCTTGCGCGCAAGTCGGTTCGTAATGACTCTTGAAAACAATTTGTAGACGTGGCTCAGGAATGAGTTTTATCGCCCTTCTTGATAAAAAGCACTACCATACTCCACAGGCCATGGTCCACAGCTGTGGAACGTCGTCCACGACAGTGTGTGTGTCTCCGATAGTGACAGAATTAAACAGCTTCTGTAGAGCTTTTAAAACCGGCTTGCCGCCTGCCCTCAGGAGCTCAATGGTAATTCCGTCATCTCCTGGTGTCTTTCCGTTCCTTAACTATTTTAGAGCCATTCTGATCTCGTACAAGCTGACGTCCGGGATTTCTTCGGTGTAGTGCCGAGTTAGCTTGGATCTGGAGTCTTGAACCAAGCCGACAACATGATTCAGGGATGATTTGTACAACTGCCCATAAAACTTTTCGATCTCTCTCAAGATCTCACTCTGGCATGAAATGACAGTACCGTTATCGGTCTTCAGCTTAGTCATTTAGCTCTGTCCGATAGACAAATCTCATGCGAATACTTTGAAGCCTTGCTTTTTTAATATATAATAAATAGAATATAATAAATAGAAGCTTTCGCTATATCTTCTTCGCTCTACAATACGTAGTCTATTGAATCGGCGAATGTCGCGTCGCTTAGATTTGGATTTATCTATTAAGCTGCCTAATTTCGGACCAATCGGCTGAAGACTGTACCGTCATTTCCTTTCTTCTCTCCATGAGTTTGAGATTCTGGTGAGAAAGCTTTATTCTTCTAATTGCGCGACGGGCCTTGAAAAATTGTGACCCGACCGCGTGGACAGTTGCCACCACGGAGCAAATCCGTGGTTTCCACGAACCAGTTGTTCATATCGTTAAAAGATTTGCACTCTTACAGGCATTGGAAGCGATTATGTAATTCGACTTGAAAGCTATCGGGGTTCTGGTATTGGACAGGTGTAGGTCGGAGTATAGACTCGAGGCGCTGTGGCTCAGGGTGGCCCTAAACAAGACGGAGGCCCATGTATTCCATGGGCCCCGTGTGAGGCTGCCCATCGGCGCCTCGTTAGTCGTCAACTCCATCCACATCAGTATCCAGGCCCATATGAGGTACTTGGGTCTGGTGCTCGACGGGCGATGGTGGTTCCGGGAGCATTTCCGTCAAATTGCTCCCCGGCTGGTCGGCGCGGCGTCCGCCCTTTCTCGGCTCATGCCGAACGTGGGCGGACCCAGTTTCGAGGGCCGACGGCTGTATGCGGGGGTGATCCGCTCAATGGCCATGTACGGCGTACCCGTGTGGGCGAGGGCTCTGAACGCCCAGCTCAGGGCTGTACTGTGGAGGCCACAGCGAGCCATGGCGGTCAGAGCCATTCGAGGGTACCGCACGGTGTCTACCGAGGCGGCATGCCTATTGGCCGGGACACCCCCGTGGGACATCCCTCTACCAGCGGGTTACCACAATGCGCGACGAGGGTGGCTCCCCATCGTTCAACGAGATAGCCACCTGGCGCGAGGACGCCCGCCGAGAAGTCATCGCCCGTTGGGCTACGCGGCTGGAGAGGCCTAGACACGGTGTTGTTACCGTTGAGGCCCTCCGGCCCGTACTGATGGAGTGGATGGAGCGGCGGCACGGAGTGCTCTCCTTCCGGTTGGTGCAGGTCTTGTCGGGGCACGGTTGCTTCGGCAAGTACCTGCACACGGTCGTGCGGAGGGAGTGGACTCCGTCCTGCCACCATTGCAGTAGCGACGAGGACACGGCGCAACATACGCTTGAGGTATGTTCAGGCTGGGACGGGCAGCGCCGTGAGCTCGTCGCTGTCATCGGTGCCGACCTGACGCTGCCGGCTGTCGTGAAAGCGATGGTCAACAGCGTCAGGAACTGGGACGCGGTCGCCACCTTCTGCGAGGCTGTCATCTCGCAGAAGGAGGCGGCGGAACGAGTCCGGGAGGATTCCCGTGACCGGCCGCCGCCCGCCGGGCCGGCGTCAGCGGCCGCGGCGGCGCATGCGCGAGTATCTGCGCCTGATGCCGCCCTAACCGAGGCTTCGGGTGATCGGACCGATGAATTGTCCGGTCATCCGACGTGATGCCACCGCGTGAGGGCGACGCCACGACGGCGAAAGCTGTTGGGGCGTTGACGAGAGAGGAACCCGAGAGGGTATACCGCCGGGCGGGCCACCGAAGACAAAGATCGGGTACCGGTGGCCCGCTCGCACGGCGAAGAAGAGATGCTTGCAGGGTGGGTTAATGGGATTGCGCGCCGCCTCTTCCATCGCCCGGGACCGATTTGGCGGGGTGCGACGTCCATAGCCCACCGCAAAAAAAAATAAAAAAAAAAAGGTCGGAGTATAGACTTCGTCAAGCGAGACCGCTCAACTTTCATACGAAGATTCAATGTGCCTCGTACCATCCGCTTATCACTCCCAGTTTTAACCCTGCTGATCACAGAGACATCATTGAATATTAGTCGTTTGGCCGTCAAGATGAAGTTTATCTCATTTTTAGCTTTTAGATAAAGCTTATTAGCGTACTGCTATATTAATATTCACTCAGCCTATACAAATCAGCTTGCAGTATGAGTGCATCAGACGATGAAGAAATAGCTTTGAAAATTTTTGTATCATTTGCATATCATTTAACACAAGCTCACAAGAGCCTTTAAGAATTGGAAGCAGGTGTCAATATTGTTCACAAATATTGAAAACAAAAGTGGCCCTAAATCGAGCCTTGGAGGACTCCACTAGGCACGGGCATCCAAATAGATATATAATTATTAATCACAACTGCTTGGGACCGGTTAGCTAAATAAGAAATAAGCCAGTTTAATAAGTCTCTTCTTATACCTATGAGTTGTAATTTAGTTATTAGCATGTTATGCTCGGCCACCGAAGACAAAGACCGGGTTCCGGTGGCCCGCTCGCACGGCGTGGAGAGGTACTTGTAAGGCGGGTCTATGGGGTCGTGCGCCGCTTCTTCTCTCGCCCGGACGGATTTAGCGGGGCGTGACCATTCCATAGACCGCCGTCAAAAAAAAAAAAAAGCATGTTGTGCTCAGTGTAATCAAAACATTTACTGAAGTCAGGGTAAATGATATCGACCTTCTTCCCCTTACTCCGACGAGTTTATATCAGATACTAATCTGATATAAACTCGTCGGGTTCTATGAAATTAGACCACCACAACCACCCCTTAAGAAAATCGTGTTGTGATAAGCTAAAACTATTCTTCAAGGCTGCGTACAGCTGATTATACACTAATTTTTCAAATACTTTGACAGTATACAAAGCTTGAATACAGGTCTTTGATTAATGACTTCGGATTTAGAGCCTTTCTTTTATGAATTGGGCTTATAAACGCCTTCTTCCATATTAGTGGCACAGTACAGTCTTTTAAAGACTTATCAAAAATTAATCTAACATGTACTTTTTTTTCCATTCATTTCAGCTCATATATGTCCCACTGTTGGGCTCGACCCTCCTCCATAATGGGAGAGAAATTGACCTACTATACCAGGCTGATCAGACATGTTGGTCTAGAGTTTCGTTTGGATTTTTCTTTCTCTATTATAGATGTTATCTGCGTTTTATAACCTATAGTATAGTCTTTTACGGTCACCCACGGGTAAGACAGGGGATACTGAATTGTATTCTTAGTACATCACCACATGGAAAGTAGGGAACTTAAATACACAGTTAAGTCAAGTCAAGTAGGGAACTTAAATTGACAGAATTGACTACAAAAATTGCAGTAATATATTGGCGATCACTAATCGGCTGGTGATCCTGAAGGCACTACATAAGCTAGCGGTTTATAAGTTTTTCCATGACCTTGGAAAACAAGACTGTACTGTGGAGAGAAAGTCCTAAAAGTAGTTCAGTTGATGATTTCAATATACATTTCTAAATAGTTATTAACTTTCAGAAAGATTTATTTATCATCAGACGCTATAATATACGAAACAATGAAGTACCATAGCAAGTAGGAGCTATTTTAATCACAATAATAACATTTTTTGATTATTTATAAATTTTGTATTGTGTTTTTCAATCAGAATATCTCGAGATCTACATTTTTTTTAAGAAGTAGTGGTGATCTTCTATGAAGCTGTATACTTCTATGTATAATGCTGCATTAGTACTTATTTATTTCTTTAACTAATCTCGAGATTTATATAATTATAGCAATACAATATCGTCAATATAAAGCATAAAAATTACGGACTCAATTTAGAGGTGGGTCAACATATGATATGTTATATAACTTTACTTTTAGATTTTAACTTTATTTTGCTTAGTGCATGCCGATCTACCTCACTTATTATGCGATGATAATCTCAGTGCTGAACCAGCGAAGAGATTATACCACATTCACTGCCAAGATGCACTACAGTCTAGTTTTCACCAAAAAATAATCGCGTGCCACGTCGCCATCTGGGACGCGCTTTTGCTATAGTGATAGATTTCTCTAGATCTGGTACTCTTCAGCCAATGCTTATATAGATAGGAAAACTTTAACGAGTCCTTAATTTTGCCAACATGAATCTAAAACAAATCGATGCTAGTACAGCTCATGATAGTTTAGAGATAACGCCAATCGCAACAAACCACTTCAAAGATAAAAGTTGAATTTTGGTAAAGGATATTTTACGATCATGTTTGCTATTATAACGTCTCCTTCGGGATATTAATTTGTTAATCAGTACTATGAGTAACATACCGAAATTTCTGAAAGATATTGAAAAAAGTTTACAAGAAAAAATAAACCAGGTGAAAGTAACGAATAGTGATTTATTAGAAACTAAACAACTACACAGGGATGAAATTCTTCAGGTAACATAGTAATTTATATCTTTTGATGTTATAAAACATCTATATTTTCTTTTGACTATTCCGTTCATAGTTAGGAAGAAAATTACGAAAATAAATCGAGTTTTGAAAGCCTAGAGCTTGAAGTTAGAGACTAATTTAAAGACTGAAAAAACTGCATTATGCGACTAATTAAAATACAGATGCAACGACGATAAAAGTAAATAAAACAAAAAGCTTATGCTAATCTTTGTAGCATACTGTGTTCTCATTTCCTCTTCTCCCCAATGACACGGACAAACCAGTCATACGAGGGGCGGCTGATAAGTTCGCGGCCTAAGGTACTTAACGAAAAGGTATCATCTCGTTACTGATAGCACAACTTGCGGCACTTATTGATAGTATAAATAACATCCATTTGTTCAATTTGGTTTACCGGGTTGAGAGCCCTCAGCGCTCACCCATAGTCCGGTTAAGCTGTCAAAGCCCTCTCGGCTAACAGCGATCGCAGTGGATACGTTTTAGTGGGTATCCTAGCCCCGAGGCTAGCGAGTCCCACACTCCCCGCTCCGGGGGTGATGCGTAATAGCATTTCGGACCACTGCGTTATGAAAAAAAAAAAAAACAATTTGGTTCACCGGGTTGAGAGCCCTCAGCATTCACTCATAGTCCGGGTTAAGCTGTGACAACCATCTGGGGCTAACAGCCAAAAGAAAAAAAAACAAGTTGGTTCATTATCACTTCAAACCTGGAACAAGCAACAATACCATGTCGGCAATTTTGAGCACCGCGCAGTGATTAAATTCCTTGTAAAAAGAGGAAACTCGCCGAAAGACATTTTTAAAGAAATGTCATCGGTTCTTCAGTGCCATCATATACAATGGTAAAAAAATGGGCTCGACTTTATAAACAAGGAAGATAGCTGTCAAGACGACCCCCGCCCGGGCCGCCCTGTGACAGTAGTGACTGAAGAAAATGTTCAAAAAGTTGAAAAATTAGTTTTGGCCGATCGAAGAATAAAATTGTGGCAGGTGGTGTGCAGGTACAAGCCGAAGCAACCGTGCCCCGACAATACCTGCACCAGCCGAAAGGAGAGGACTCCATGCCGCCGCTTCATCCACTCCATCAGTACGGGCTGGAGGGCCTCAACGGTAACAACACCGTGTCTAGGCCTCTCCAGCCGCGTAACCCAACGGGCGATGACGTCTCGGCGGGCATCCTCGCGCCAGGTGGCTATCTCGCTAGACGATGGGGCGCCACTCTCATCGCGCACTGAGGTTACCCGCCGGTAGAGGTTGGAGAGCATCTCCGCCTCTAGGTCCCACGGGGTGTCCCGGCCAATAGGCATGCCACCTCGGTTGACACCGTGTGGTACCCGCGAATGGCTCTGACCAGCATGACTCTCTGTGGCCTCCACAGTACAGCCCTAAGCTGGGCAGAGCCCTCGCCCTCACGGGAGCGCTGTACATAGCCATTGAGCGGATGGGTACCGCGAATGCTCACAACTCGATAAACAATGACGACTGGCGAGTTGTAAGGATTTTTTGGAGTTGTATCAGAACGATTTGGACGAAATTTGTAACCGCAATGTGACAGTAGACGGAACCTGGATTCGTCAGTATGATCCGGAGTCCAAACAAAAGGCTATGCAGTGGATTAAAAAAGAAGACAGGCCACCAAAGAAGTTTAAAGTGGAAAAGTCGGCCTCTAAGATTATGGCGACTATTTTAGTTTTTAAGCGCTAAATATTGTTTTTTAGGTAGGTTAGGTGTAGGCAGTTTGCTTCGACGTAGTAACGACGAGACGTCTTGTCGAACAGCTTCCATATCCTCCTTTTGCACAGTATTTTTAACCAGTACATCTTCGACAGCGCAAATTATTTCCTCGTAGGGTATTCGGGTAGGTGTTACGGCAAAATTAAGGCCCTTTGATAATACTTGAATTTCGGTTTCATCTAATGTGGATCCAAACTGTATGGATTGCCGAAGATACACAAACCAAATGTTCCACTGCGACCTATAGTAAGTCAGATCGACACACCGACTTACAAATTAGCTCAGATGGTTGCAAAGGTCCTCTCACAACTTCGAGGACACACTGGTGCATTTGTTAAAGACTCTTACCATTTTGTTAGCGAAATTAAAGATCTACATCTCGCTGATAATGAATCTATGGTCAGTTTTGATGTCACATCACTTTTCACTTGCTTACCTGTTGAGGATTGCATCAAAACTGTAACTAAGAAGCTATCTGACAATAATATGCCCTTGGAATATGCTGAACTGTTACGTCAATGCCTAACAACTGGCTATTTATTGTGGAATGATGAATTCTACAAGCAAATAGATGGAGTGGCCATGGGCTCGCCAGTCTCTCCCGTTGTTGCTGATATATTCATGGAGGACTTCGAGGAGACTGCCCTAAGAAGCTCGCCTGTCACACCCAGGTTCTATAAGCGGTACGTAGATGACACATTCACAATATTACCATCAGACAAAGTAACCATATTCCTTAACCATCTTAACTCCATTAATCCAAAAATTCAATTCACTATGGAACTGGAGTCAAATAACTCTTTAGCTTTCTTAGATATTTTGGTTATCCGTAAACCCAATAACACCTTGAGTCATACAGTGTACCGCAAAGCAACCCATACAGACAAATACTTGAATGGTGATTCTCACCACCCCCCTTCACAGTTAGCTACCGTTTCAAAATCTTTGTTACAGAGAGCACGAGGAATCTGTGACGATGAACACCTGGCTGGGGAGCTGCAGCATGTCAAGCAGGTTCTACGTGCAAACAAGCTGCAAGTTCCTCGCCCCCGTCACGGAGACCGTGTGAAACCACCAACAGTTGAACGTCTCCCTGCAGTCCTACCTTATGTAAAAGGAGTCACTGACAAGATTGGCTATATCCTAAAACATGCTTCTATAAAAACCTATTTTAAGCCATTGAAGAGGATTAGTCAGTTCTTACCACCTGTCAAGTGCCAGATCCCTCTACAGGATGCAGGAGTTTATAAATTAGACTGTGACTGTGGTCTCTCTTATATAGGCCAAACAAAGAGATCTGTAAGAACTCGGATCAAGGAACACATAGCTGATGTGAAACACCGCCGTCACACTAAGTCTGCAGTCTGTGAGCATAGTCAGGACCGCGCCCGCCATTATATCAGGTTTGATAAACCACAAATCCTCGCAAAAGAACACCGATACCTTCCTAGAATGGTTCGCGAGGCTATTGAAATCAAAAAACATAAAAATTTCAATAGGGAGGATGGCTGGGTATTATCATCAAGCTGGGATCCTGTCATTCACTTAATTAAAAATAAAACTAAGAAAACCACCACAAGACTGCAAGACACTGTGAGCACTTATTGTATAGATTTGACCCACAATAATAGTTAAATTTTAATTTAATTAATTTTAGTAAGATAAAGTAGGCCGCCACTCAAAAATTCAATAATAAAATTAGTATCATGCCTCCTGAGTTTTCTCGCCGGATCTTTCTCAGAGTGGCCGCGTTCCGATCCGGTAGTAGCTGAATAGTTTTTTTTTGTTAGTTTTGTAAAAATTGTAAAATTGCCATAATAATAATTATCATAAATTAAATACCTTAATAATAACAAAGCATAAACAACATAAATTTTATATATAGAATCATTCTCTTTTTGTACTGGCAATGAATTGTATTAATTTTGTATAAAAATGTGGGTCAAAATTTAATATCTTATAGGGTAGATATAAATAAATTTCTGTAATAACAATGACATATTGGACGTAAGACACCTCAGTCCTCCCGTGACCATGATCACTGTAAAGTGTTCGAAACGTCGGGAAATTATAAATCAAATACAAACGCGATAGAATCCGTAAAAGTAGTTTTATTTCAAATTTTATTAATTGATTACTTGCCTAAAGGAACTACTATGAATGGTCAATACTACGCTAATTTATTGGGTCAGGCACGTGAAGCAGTCATACAGAAGAGATGTGGCAAATTGGCGCGCGGTGTGTTGTTTCTACAAGACAACGCACCCGTTAACACCGCTCGCGTTTCGAGGGATGCTTTAAAAGCCACTGGGTTCGCAAAAATTTACCATACCCCCTATAGTCCGGACCTGGCTCCCAGTGACTTTTCCTTTTTTCGAAACTGAAGAAAAAGGAGTTAAGGGGGGTGAAAATTTTCGGGTGACAATGAGATGATGTCAGCCGTGAAGAGTCATTTTCAAGAGAAATCTTCAGAATATTATTTCAATGGTTTAAAGGCATTGTATTCACGATGTGAGAAGTGTATTTCACTTGAGGGTGATTATATTGAAAAATAAAATTTAAAAACCAAACTTTTCTTTCATTAAGTAACCTAGGACGCGAACTTATTAGCCATCCCTCGTATGTCTGGTTTGTCCGTGTAGTGACAGCATAGGTATATATAATTTGTTACATAATTAAATTTCACCAAAACCACTTTTTGCTTATTATTCAATTCATTCTTTATAACATTTTTCATTCGCAGATCCACGAGGAAGCTTTTAAAGAGTTAATAGCAAAAACCAATACGTATTCAACAATTTTGAAGGAAATAAAAAACGCCTACGAATGTGCGATACATATTAGAAATGAGCGTATATTGCAATATATCACCCAAGACGTAAGTTTACTAAATAATTCTTACATTTAAATCAAGGAGGTCAATGACTTTCAAGTTGTTTTAAGCAGGAACACCTATGTACTCGTATGTTAAATGAAGCGCAAACAATGACACAACCTTGTTATTCAAATGACTGAAATTTAGCATTTAATATACTTAATTATTTATAAAAATTGTTTAATACAATTCTAACTGCAAAGTTTGAAGTATTAAGCCTACAATGTGTAAACATTGTCGGGTAGATGGCGCACGTCACCTTGAAGACGTAAATATGATACGAAGCGAGATTTGCATGTCCTACAATAGTTCACGGCGGCGTAAGTGGCAGCACGATTGGGCCGGACTCCCAATAGGTACGGATTCGAACCCCGCTTGTGACATCATTTTTTGCTTCGTTATCGGGTTTTTATAAATAATTAAGCATATTAAATGCTAAATTTCAGTAATTTGGACTTTGAGCCTTATCCATTTTTACGAGGCCAACATTTAGAGACCACGTTTCAGTGCCGTAATATAAAAAAAATATTATTCATTTAAAATTTAAATGATATTCAATTTTTAAAGTTAAGGTATATGTATTCCCCAATTTTAACAATAATTGAAATCATTTAGGTTTATTGTTGACGAGAACCTGAAAGCGTCATATAGTAGTCTTGTAATTTATTAGTATTCTAAACGTGTTACATTATATAAATTTGATGGCATTTTATTTATTTTAATGCTAAGAAATAACTGAAGTGTAGTGAAAATGATAAAACAGTGCTGTATATAATTATGTTTTCGTTTCCCTCCAATATTCCTAGAATAATTAACATATACCATTAATTTCAAGAGTGTCATATGTCCATCAGTCCATGACACTCTTGAATACAACGATTTGAATCACTGGCGAACAGTTATTATAAATTTGAAAATCAAAACAAGCCAAACAAATAAAGATATTAAGAAACTGATAATTTGTGAAGAAAATTGTACTACACTTAGCTGTACAGGATTTGTTCCCATTGTCTAGCCGAACAAACATAATAAAAAAATAATAAATAATAAAAAAAAAACTAGTTTTTTTATGAATTTTGACAGTTTTAGTCTTTTAGTAGATATGGGCGTTTTCTGTTTGTGCCACAAACGGTTATGTATCCGTTTAACAGTTTGCATATCGATATCGAAAACAGTTTTCTGATATCGATATCAGTTGTAACAACTCAAATTCAACCTTATCTCTTCGAATTTTAGTTCCATTTTGTAGAGTAAGTGTCTCACTAATATCGAGTAACCGTAGCCGCCAGAAACGTTATCGTAACTTTAACTATACAATGGAAACCAAATCTTATTGCTAGTACAGTAAGATATATTAACCACACAAACATGGCCAAAGTTATTTCATATTCTCTTTATCTCTTTTATACTAATAAAAGAACATACACTTAGAATGAGAGGTAGCGAATATGGTTCATATCTCAATATCGTTTGTGAAGTTTGCGTTTTGTTCGTACGTGTTCACATCGTTATAGTTTTAGGTTTTGACTTAATAGTTATCGCATGTTAGTAGAAGTTTTGACTCGATACAGTTTTTGTGATATCGGCTACATTGATATAGATATCGATATGATTGATATCTAACTAGGGATGCTCGATATTAGAAAAACATCGATGTTGACATCGATGTCATAATCGAAAGCCCAACATCGATGTTCGATATTTATCGAAAACCGAACATCGATGTTGGACAACATCGATGTTTTTTGCATTAATAATTGACAAAGAAATAAAATACAGGGAAATCGTTCGAAATTTATTAAGAAAAAGAAAGAAAGAATTATTATATATTCCAATATTTTTTATCAACTGACTGAAGGAAAAGTAATTTTGATAAAGAAGAACCTTTAATCTATTTCTTTGTTGATAAAGAGTAGAGCCAGCTTTTGAAAACAGTCTTTCGGATGGCGTTGATGTCGCCATAGTACTCAAATATTTCACTGCTAGTTTTTTTTAATTTCGGGTAAGTGGAACCGATGACATTATTCCAAATTTGGATAGGATCTTGTTTAAGATCAGACACTGGATTTTTCAAAAAATAGCTTAGCTCGGAAGGCATTTCGTGATCACTATGCGAAAGCTTGGCGTTTTTGTTATTTACAAGTTTGTAATGTTCGCTCCACAAATTAAACTCTTCCATTAGATCTGGCGAACGATTAACAACTTCTTCAATTACTTCTGTTTCCGTCGCAGTAGTGAGTAATTCTTTGACATATTTGATTGCTTTAGAACATACTAGCAAATCTTGGGTCTAGCAATGTAGATACAGCAAGTATTTGAACATGTTCCGAGGGTAACAAGCGTTTACTGATTTCAGTCATTATATTCTGCTTAAGATCCTGACCCATAGAACTGTTTGTTTTAATGTTGTTCATTTTCAGGTTTAGCATTCGTGTTATAGGAATGACTTTGCTGCTGGTAACATAGTCTTCTTCACATATGTCTTTAGTAGCAACTTCTATAGGGCGTAAAACTTCAAAAATTTCAGTCAACTCTTCAATACCTTTTGCAGTTATCATTGGAGGAGCACTTGTATGACAATTAACGATTCGATTAATCGTTGGTCGAAGATCTAAAAATCTTTGCACCATATAAAAGGTTGAATTCCAGCGAGTGCTGACATCTTGTATTAATTTTAGACCAGAATGCTTTCTTAATTCATCACTCGCCACAACACTATGGTTGAACCAGGTGACAATCCTTTTGACAGATTCAATCAATACTGGCAATTGCTTTGTTTTTGCAATTGATTTTTGTTCTACCAAATTAAGTAGGTGAGCAAAACAAATAATATGGCATTTTTTTCCCGAGGCCGTAAGTTAACATCGATGATCGATTCCGTTAACATCGATGTTACGATATTTTTCATATAGCAACATCGATGTTAAAACATCGATGTTTTTGTTTGCAACATCGATGATTATCGAACATCGATGATCATCGAGCATCCCTATATCTAACACATATCCAATATAAGTTACATTTTGATATGTCGAATATTATCGAACTCATCATTAAGTTTTAGTAATATAAATAATATAAAATTATAAATAAAGTTCGAGCTGTAGAACTGTCCTTAAGTAAATTTAGTAAATACTATTATAACTATCTACTTACTATGAACAATAAATCTATACATGTATAAAGATTTATAACACAAATATTGCGAGAATGTCCTAATCATGAAGATGCAATCCGCACAAACGATAGGAACAATGCAATGTGCAACAAATTTTGTTTTCAATATTATTGTAATCAGTTAGATACTTACAGTAAGGCAAAACTTTGAAAGCTACTTTTAGTATTGCCCCTAAACCGAATTATAAAAATAGTGCTAATCATAGATCAATATACCTTTAGTGCTAATGTCAAATACTGATACAGGAGACCTAACGCCCGTCCTAGTTTTGGATGGTGGTTTCTCGACTCAGATCTCGCGTCACGTCGGCACCAATCCAGACGGACATCCACTATGGTGTTGCAAATTTCTTCAAACCAATCCAGAAGATGTTTATAAGGCGCATCTTGATTTTTTAAGGGCTGGCTCTGATGTTATTACAACGAATACCTATCAAGCATCAGTGAATGGCTTTGTCAAATATCTCGGTTTAACTCCCCAGGGAGGGTACGCACTGATCTTACGTGCGGTGGAACTTGCAAAACGAGCACGCGCCTCTTACTATGAAGAATGTGATAGTAAAAGTTTGCCGTTTCGTAGAGTTTTAATAGCAGGCTCTATCGGCCCTTATGGAGCGTACCTACATGATGGTTCTGAGTATGACGGAAGCTATGCTGAAAGAGTGAGTGCAGAAGAAATGCGAGAATGGCATACTACCAGATTGAAAGCTCTAGTTGAAGCGCAAGTTGATTTCATAGCATTTGAAACACTACCTTGTCAGAAAGAAGCTGTAGTTCTAGTAAACCTGTTGAAAGAATATCCAGAAATGAAGGCATGGTTATCTTTTAGCTGCAAAGATGAAAATAGACTAGCTAACGGGGAGGACTTTAAAAGTACTGTACATAGATGTTATGATATGAACCCTGATCAATTGATTGCAGTAGGAGTGAACTGCTGCCCACCAACAATAGTGACAAAATTATTGAAGGGCATTAATGATGACCGGCAGTCACCAATATCATTTGTCACATATCCTAATTCTGGTGAAAAGTATAATTCAAAGGAAGGCTGGGTTGGTAAAGACCAGTGCGAACCACTTGCCACTTATGTGCAGGAGTGGTTAGATGTTGGAGTGAGATACATTGGCAGTTGCTGTAGAACATGCAATATAGATGTCATGCAAATAAAAGAACAAGTCCAGCTTTGGTGTGAAAAGAGAACTAAATCATAGATTTTATGTCATGTCTTTCTTGTAAAAGATCAAAGCAATAGATAAGTTATACTGTACAAATACAGACTATAAATTGTTAAACTTATTTTTAATGTGTTTCAATTATTGATTAATGATTATATTTAGTTTCTCCATATATTTCTGTCCAGGGCATGTTCTTCCTTCTCAATGAGCGGATGGCTAAAATACTTTACTGGTTGATTGATTTAGTACAGAATTTTCTTTTTTATTTTTCAATTTACCTACTCACATCCATTAGTGATTTACCACTACCAATTTCTGGTTCTAAAATATTTTTCTGGAATAAATACAGATATATTATATCCTTAGTATATTTATTTAAAACTTTGTAATAGCATGATTGATTTCAATGATTTCACAGAGTATTTTTGGTATATCAGCCAAAAAGAGAGAAAGAGATGAGAGAATTATAAAATTGGTGAAAGAAAATGAGGATGTGAAGGAACAAAATTTGAAATTGTCTTTAGAAATTCATAAACTGAAAAAGGAGATTGGGAAGGTAGGTTCTGCTGGGTTAATGGAAAGCTCTATGTTCAGTTTCACTGTTGCTGTATATTATTATTTAATGCCTACCTTTGTCCTCACTATTAAAAAAAAAGATTATTAATAATCTTCAAAATTGATTCATAATTGTCATCATCTTGCTTCTCTTATCCCAGTATATGGGTCAATGAGATATCCCTCCTTTTTCACACAAACCTATTCAATTTCTTTGACGCTGTCATAACTCACCCCAACCTGGTAAAGTGGTAGGTGCGGCTAACTATGTCCCTTTAAAAATATCCGCGATCCGAAGTCCTCGACATTTACTAACTGAGAATGACGATTTAATTACGATCGCTCAAGAAAGAGCATTAGCTGTATGGTAGCGGTTACGAATACTACCAACCGTTACTTAGCTCGTAGGTATCGTAAAAGACGACTAAGAGTCTTATAATGACCTGGGCCAACTCCATCTGATGCCGTTTGGTCAACGATTACATTCCCAAGGAGGATTGACGTCTGGCAGGCGGCCGGTCATAAAACTATTTACCAATAACTTTTACAATATGTAAGTACTATGAAAGAAGAGTACATATTGTATCGACCCCAAGTAATTGGGATAAGAGTAGGAGAATGATGCTCAAGAAAGAATATACACGGCCCGCGCGGCCATAACACAAATATCCGCGCTTTTGCCTCCGCCGCCGGGGTCGGAGGTCACGGCGCGTAAAAATCATTAATTCATACGTGGGCACGCCCACTTTGTTATCAGCGACGCCCCAAGCCGAGGTCCGTTCCCCACAGAGGAAGCCCTTGGGCGATGTCGCTTAAAGCTTTTTCCGGCTTGAGAGCCCTCAGCACTCATAGTCTGGGTTAAGCTGTGACAACCATATGCGGTTAACAGCTAAAAGACACACAAATAATAAACTTCCATTTATGAGTTTACCGATGTCAGGTACTGTGTTGATCATAGGCCTTCCTAATGCCATGATGACGTAATCGTCACTTCAAATCTGTGCTGTCCACTCTATTAGTGATTCCTCAGCCGTTTATTACGATTCCCAATGGAAAGGAGAGAGTAGTAAATCATTATATTTTAAATTTAACTCACCGTCACCATTCGAAAATAAAATAGTGTCACAAGCGGGGTCCGAACCCGCACCTATTGGGAATCCGGCCCAATCGTGCTGCCACTTACACCTTGAAGACATAAAATATGATACGAAGCGAAATTTGCAGGTCTTACAATACTTCACGGTGGTGTAAGTGGCAGCACGATTGGGGCGGATTCCGTGCGGGTTCGAACCCCGCTTGTGACATCATTTTTCGTTTCGTAATCGGGTATTTATAAATAATTAAGCATATTAAATGCTAAAAATGTCAGTAATTTGAATAAAATAGTGTTTAGGTGTAATTGGCCTGATTGTGTCATTATGTATCTATCCTTTTTTGTGTGTTAGGTGACATTATGAGCAAAATTTGATAGCTGCAATTACTTCATTATTATTTTCATAAAACATATTTTTTATTATTTTAATTACATCAACAATGATTTATGTTATCCGTATATCTAGCTTTTGTCCGCGTCATCACCCGCGTAGCAATAATGCCGCAGCAATCGTGACGTCTACGTTAAATAGATAAAATATATGAAAGAAAATTAGAGAGAAATATATCCTCTGCGGTGCTGATTTTCAAAATATTCCGTTTGTGGTATCTACATCACAGAAGTAATATTGTTTTTATTGGTACTCATTTTTAATTCAATAAAAAAATGAGTGAAACGTTAAGCGCAGCATTTAACACTCTAAACTCTTAGACACTGCACTTAATTTGAGGGCAATGGATATTTTTTTTATATCCCATACAAACTTTGTTAATACTGTTCACCAACTCTGGAATTGAATTTCGTAAAATCCATTTTTAGTGAGTCTCTATATTAACAAAAGAAACTACTATCAAAATGGAGTTTTAGTAGTTTGTGACTTGGTGTTGATCAATCACTCAACGATTTTAAAGTTGCATTCTTAAACAAATAGATGGATTTTAACGTTCTATCTGTAAGGACTATAGTATAATTTATCAATGAATGGGTGTCTATGTAGATATAAACAGAGTACAGAGCATATGGGCAATAACAATAAATATTCATGACCAAATGTTGGCTTTATTCAACTCAAAATTCGATACATAGAATAGTATCATAATGCCAGTACTTTAAATAATTAAAAGAATATGAAACTCCAAGGAGTTTCTATGTGGCGACTATAAAGTCTACCACATTCTTCCTAGCTTTGTTTAATGCTACATAGAAGTGTCAAGACAATACGTGTTTTGTCTATACATTAGGGCTTATCATAATGCTTAGTATATGTAATCGTTGCAGATAACGCAACAATGGTATCGATAAGTTTAACGCTTTCTGTAATGCTTTTTGTTTAGAATATTGTTATGAGCTAATTAAATGATATTTGATTTATTGTAGGTATTATAGGAGGTATGGTAGCTACCTGTGACTGACATATTACTACAAGAGTCATTTGTTATTCGATCACATCAGAACGGCTGAACCGATTAAATTTGCCATATGAATAAATTGTAGCTTGAAATAGAACATATAGGTAGTAGTCTATGTAAAAGTAATATTTTGTCCTGGAAAATATGCGATACCTGTGCTATATTTGATTAACAAAATGAATACATTGTCAAGATTTATTCGTTGATCTGATGGCCTAAGAGGCTGTCTCTTGACCGTGGGGTTTTAGTGTCGAGTCGAGCACTGATTGCGATGATTAAGTTTTATTGTTATGAAATCCTCCTATAGTAGCTCGAAGCCTAGACTGTACAGATGGCGTAATGGTTAAGTCATAAGCGCTAGTGTTCGAGGCTTGACCCCCACATAAAACAATACTTTGTATGACCTATAAATTGTTGTTTTGAGTCTGGGTGGAATTTGTTTCCATCAAATTATAATTATGTTTGTAAAGTAATACACGGATTATTTCCTCAGTGACGGGTGTTATCTTGTTCCAAAAAAAAAAGTGGACATCTAAATCTTACATATTTTCTTAGTATTTTTAAAGTATCCGAAGTTCCTCTTCCATATTTACGATCTTGATGAGTTCCTGGTGAACACTTAACATAACCTCCATTAACGACTTTTACAATAAGTAGGTACATAAACAGATTCTGATATCGGTACCTGAATACAGCAAGTGCTACTGCTACCTGACTACGCGACATAGGTACATAGAGTTCACTCATAAGTACTGAGCAGTCCTATTTTTAATCTCCGTATAGAATACCGAATAGATACAGGCCGTATCTACCACATTTTGAATAATTATCAACATTCTTTGACCTCAAAGGATTGTCTCTCTGATTAAAGCATAAAAAACAATTAAAAATGATTAATGATGTAATGCTAATGTATAATGTTATCTCCTAAGTTAACCGACGACAAGTTTACCGAGTACCTGACGCTAATGAAGGAGCGCGACGCTCGGTACACTCTGTTCTTCGAGAATCTCGGGCTGCAAATGAAGCTCAAGGAATTAGATGGCAGCTCTTACTTGGTCGACGAAACGTACGGCGATCCTGTTGTATTGAGGATTGCGTTAGATAAGTGCAGGTATGTACAAGAGTCATATGAATATAATGTTAAATGTTTTTTGTTGTTCAGTGTTTTTTAAATAATAATTATTTAAAAAAATCATCCTGACTTTTATATATTGGCTCCAAAAATCAAAGATGGTAGATTCATTGGAAGTGTCAATGTAATAAAATAATGTGGCAGAGGCAATAACGGTTGTCATAAGTAACGAGTGGAAAACATATCATTACACTGATTTTCGCGTCTTCAGTAATGTCTAAAATTCAGAAGAGAATACTTTGAATAATATTATAGTTCCAATTTCTGTTAATAATATGATACTCCAAACTTTCAGTGTGCACCACGTATCTTAAAACAATTTTGTTGCCTGTATATACATACTCGTATTAGCTATGTACAAAAGGCACAAACCATAAATATTTCGATTCCTATCTACGTATATTATATAGGTATTCCTACCTACCTACGTCCTACTGTCGGAGTCAGGGCCGGCTTTACCTATAGCGCAGAGGGTGCGGTGCACCCGGGCGCCGAGTGTTAGGGGGCGCTTCGAACGTGTTGTAACTATCAACCTATTCCATTTTGTTCACGCATTTTGATACAAGAGGGCGCCAGTTGATTGATTGCACCCGGGCGCTACATGTGCTAGAGCCGACCCTGGTCGGAGTCAAGCCTCATCCATTGCGTGACGGAAATTCCACTACTATATCACGCTGATCGAACGAGTTGGCATAGGATTTTATTTTGAGATTTCCTTCCCGCGTTGTGATGTTATTTGCTTGCAATATTTTTTTACCAATGAAAACCCCAACCTACCCAAAAAGTTGGGCTCCCAGCTCTCTCGCTCACCGAACGAAGCACTCTGCTCAGATGTCGATTTTCTGCTCAGTGTGGTATTACCCCGGACGATTTGACCCGCGGCTGTAGACAGAGAACTGTCAACTGCTTGGTCCTAATACTATTTGTTCGTTTTTCGTGATTACCCACAGGGTTGCTGATCATTAAATTTTTATTTACATTACGCCATACACGCACGGAACATTGTACAAATATTACTTAATAGAAATCAATTAAATTAATGAACAGTTATTTGTACATAGGGAACAATTGTCATTAACACAAATGGACTTGAAAAAGAAAACAGATGAATACGCGGACACGGTGCCACGCCGTAAGCACGACGCACTGGAGGCCAAGTACTATGATCTAAAGAAAATGTATGAATCATTAAAAATAGAATTTGATAAACTTCAAGATTACAATAAACGTGTTCTTGGTTCGTAACTTATGAGAAATAACACTTATTATTTTACAAAATGTTGCTAGCTGTATTTCTTCAGAGTGATTTCGTACACCGCGTCTTGAGATATTCCATCCGATCCACCGTTATCGATACTTACTTCCAAATGCTGCATGGATGGTGCCTTGCTTAAGTTATCGAACTACCGACTAAGTTGGTTTCGATTCCCACAGAGGATAATAATATGTGCGATAAACAAATAGTCATTCACAGTTTGGATGCAATTATTTTTAATTATAAGCTTGTAAAGTCCTACGCAATATAAGGATTAGTGCCTAATAGTGCTGGGTATTGCTTTTGAAAAAAAATATTGAAAATTAACAAATACAGAATAATAATATGATTCACCGCCCCCTATCTTACCCGTAGGTGATTGTAAGCGATATAAAACGCATACAACATTTACGCAAAACATGGAAAACTTTAAACAAAACCCTATACCAACACACCTGACCATTATGGTAATGTAGGTCAATTTCCCGCCCATTATAGAGGAGGTTCAAGCCAACAGTGGGACAGATATGAGTTGAGATGATGATAGCAAAGACTTCTTCTATTTTCAATGACACAGCAGTATATATGAGTCGAGATAAACAATAGTCACTAACTATAGTTCATCTAATCTAAGAAGTGCATTTTGACGTTTCACATTTTTTAATACACAATAACCTTGATCAAACGTATACACATGATTTTGAGCTGTCAAAATGCACTTCTTAGATTAGATAGACTATAAACATAATTGTTTGATTAATAGAACGATAGAACTTTATTAAATTAGCTCTTTTATGACATAAACTATTACTATTCTTATAACTGTATAGCATTAAGGACTTCTGTTGAGGAGGAATTGTGTGAGACCAAGGAGCGGTGCAGTGAGCTGGAGCGTGCGGGCACACCGCGGCCGCAGTGGGAGCTCTGTGCCGACTTCATAGGAGGCGGACGTGACAGGTACCTACTAATTATATATCAAATGAAATATATACAGCGTGACTGGTAAAAGATTGTACATATTGAGGGAGAGTATTCAGTACTCGATTCTGATACCGAATATATAAAAAAAATTGATACTTAAATTTTGAACTAATTGTCCTATAAAAATGATTATTTACGGACACCTCCGCATAGATATTGAAATTACATTAAAACAGTAATTAGCCGAGCACGTGACCTTGACAACAGTGCTAAGTAGTGGCTCCCGCGCACACTCTGCCCCGCACGCCCGAGGGATGTCCCCGGGGTGAGTGTCCGTTTGTGGTCAGCTGATCAGTCAAAGCGCGTGCGCCGTATCGGGTGTTTTGCATTTCCGTGTTTGTTAACCTACGCGTCTTTCGATTGCCCGCGTTTTGATTTTAACTGTGACTATTTGTGTGTGAAGTGTGATAGAATATCTTATTCGCACGAAGAGTGTTGGGAAATGGTTCGTGCATATGCTCGACCAAATGGCAGTGTACGAGGTGCGATTGATTTGTATCGAGAAATGTTGAGAAGGTGACCATCTTTTTGAGAATCCTGACACACTAATATTGTTGAGGTTTACTATCTAGTTAATTAATATTACCTTCTTATTATATTTTTATTTGTTACATGTGACCATTATCTATCGTCTCCTTCGATATGTACAGTCTTTTACCAGTCATACTGTATATACACCGTGGAATCTAATTGGCTGTTTTCCTGAAACGTATGTACTCAGTTAATCATTCTTAACATCCCCACATAACTAAAAACATAATACATTGAAAAAAAAAGTCTGATAAATAGACGTTCTTAAGTTTGTCTGATATGCAACGGTATTGTTCCCAACATGCCTACGACATAACATTCGAATTAAATCGCAATAATAGGTAAAAAAAAATTTAGGCATTGTAGCTCGTAGCCCGCTCGCGTCCCGCACGCACCCCTTGCTTTTGATGCGCCCGAGCCGCGCGACCTTGGTCTATGTTTTAATAGGTCAGTTTGCAATTTTTTGCCAAACGGCTTAGACGTATATCATATGTTTATAACAAATCCCGAACGCGAGTGCTAGTAAGTGCGAAAAAATTACAAATCATTACCAGTACTCTGGCGTAGAGTGGTTAGACATGGTTCGTTTTTATGCGATTGCGAGAGGCAACTTGGCGAAGGCTAGATGCCTGTACGCTCAGCTAGAACACCTGGATTCGTTACGCAGATATGGCATTATAAATCCGCCTGTGCCTACAACAGCGATAATTTTATCAGCCACACAACGCCTACTAACCCACAGGCAGTTTTGAGTGCTTTAAACACATGCTCAGGCTAGAGGTAGAGTCGGAGAGGTAGGTGTTGCCGACATTTGCTCGATTAGAAGAAGAAATTCTTGAGAAAATGGAGCCATCGTTTTAAAGTAATTAAAGAAAGTAGGTAACCAAGGTAAGAACATTGACCGTAAGGTTGATACCTACGGTCGATGCTCTCGAACGACAGTAGGTATAACAAAATTATTAGACAAGACATGTTACAGTTATGCAAAAATGATATTTTAAGGAAACGTCCGGGATTGCAAATGACTAGAATTTAGGTTTTTATTTTATTGAATAAATGCTATATTATGGTTCTATATCATTAACTGAGTATATACGTTTCGGCAGGCCTACGTCACTCCATGTACTTACGCGCTATAATCACCTACCGCCTGGCCAAGCGGCTGCGGGCCAAATTCAGTGCGGTTTTCACAAGCGAAGCGCACGCATACGATTCAACTTTATTCGTTCCATTCATTTATACGCGTACGTGCGATGCCGTCTGGCGCCTTATGTTCAGTAGATGGGTGCAAATCAAGTAAAAGAAGGGATAAACACCTAACATTTTTCCATTTACCTATCAATGAAGAAAGTTAAGTGATAAACTATTACTATTTTTGTCGTTTCTTTATTATTTTTAAAAGGCAGGTATAATAAGCATTAGCTTGCCTTTCAGATACAGATTGACATATTTTTGTTACATAGAAACGTCATACTTAGCTTAAACACTATTTTAACAACATTTAAAAAGCTTTTTTTACTAGAATAAAATTGTGATATTATTTGACGGACGGTCGCGCAAATACCTACCTACGAAACTTTCAACACAAGTCGCGCGCAGTGACCTGTCTTAACTTGTGCTGTTAGTGTAAACAAACAAACACGGGTGATTCAGCTTTATGCGATTTGATCGATCAATCTACATAAAAATAAGTAATAGTTTCCACCAGCAACTTTGCACGCGTGGTATGTTAATATAAGTATCCTCTGTCCTTTTCTGTACTATTGAAACATCTAATAATGATAATAACTTGTAATAAATTTCGTTATAATGGGTCGAGTTAACTAATAACGCAGATATGGCATTATAAATCCGCCTGTGCCTACAACAGTGATAATTTTATCAGCCACACAACGCCTACTAACCCACAGGCAGTTTTGAGTGCTTACACATGCTCAGGCTAGAGGTAGAGTCGGAGAGGTAGGTGTTGCCGACATTTGCTCGATTAGAAGAAGAAATTCTTGAGAAAATGGAGCCATCGTTTTAAAGTAATTAAAGAAAGTAGGTAACCAAGGTAAGAGCATTGACCGTAAGGTTGATACCTAGGGTCGATGCTCTCAAACGACCGTAGGTATAACACAATTATTAGACAAAACATGTTACAGTTATGCAAAAATGATATTTTAAGGTAACGTCCGGGATTGCAAATGACTAGAATTTATGTTTTTATTTTATTGAATAAATGCTATATTATGGTTCTATATCATTAACTGAGTATATACGTTTCGGGAAAACAGCCAATTAGATTCCACGGTGTATATATATATATATATATATATACACCGTGGCTATCTAATTGGCTGTTTTCCCGAAACCACAGATTACTTAATAAATAACAGATACTTCACTCAGTACAAAATTACCAATACCTACTCCTATAATAGCCTACAGCTGGCTGGCTGACTCGCGTCAGCAACCGCTGCATGCTAAAATGTGCCTAAATGCTCAAGCGTACAGTTGTGATTGCTTCGTACCGCGCGATCCCACAGCAATCGAAGGGCTGCCTCTTCGATAAAATTAACATAAATAATTATTTGTGTCTATTTTATTGAGAACTGTGAATATGTTCTGACTATAGGTGGTAGTTTAAAATTGTATCGTTTATAATATATTTTTTTTTATAAATAGGTGCTGATTGTGCAATACATCTAAAACATAATTATAGAGGTCAGTGTGTAGGTAAAATAAAAAGAATATTTAAAAGTTACATGTGTTTTATTTTTATATATTTTTAAAAAAAAATTGATTATTGACATTTATCAATTTACTGTTACTACGCGTTCACTTCAAGATTGCCGTCGGCGATCGTTACGACGTCACAGTTGTCAACACCATTGACAAAACAATGAAATTATTGTTGATTGATTTTGTTACACAGAAATGCTTGGCAACTTGATAAAATATAAAATACTATGTTTATCCTTACTAATATTATAAATTGAAATGTGAGTTTGTTTGTTATTCGCGTGTTATTAGTTAACTCGACCCATTATAACGAAATTTATTACAAGTTATTATCATTATTAGATGTTTCAATAGTACAGAAAAGTACAGAGGTTACTTATATTAACATACCACGGGTGCAAAGTTGCTGGTGGAAACTATTACTTATTTTTATGTAGATCGATCGATCAAATCGCATAAAGCTGAATCACCCGTGTTTGTTTGTTTACACTAACAGCACAAGTTAAGGCAGGTCACTGCGCGCGACTTGTGTTGAAAGTTTCGTAGGTAGGTATTTGCGCGACTGTCCGTCAAATAATATCACAATTTTATTCTAGTAAAAAAAGCTTTTTAAATGTTGTTAAAATAGTGTTTAAGCTAAGTATGACGTTTCTATGTAACAAAAATATGTTAATCTGTATCTTAAAGGCAAGCTAATGCTTATTATACCTGCCTCTTAAAAATAATAAAGAAACGACAAAAATAGTAATAGTTTATCACTTAACTTTCTTCATTGATAGGTGAATGGAAAAATGTTAGGTGTTTATCCCTTCTTTTACTTGATTTGCACCCATCTACTGAACATAAGGCACCAGACGGCATCGTACGTACGCGTATAAATGAATGGAACGAATAAAGTTGAATCGTATGCGTGCGCTTCGCTTGTGAAAACCACACTGAATTTGGTCCGCAGACGGCCCGCAACCGCTTGGCCAGGCGGTAGGTGATTATAGCGCGTAAGTACATGGAGTGACCTAGGCCTGCCGAAACGTATATACTCAGTTAATGATATAGAACCATAATATAGCATTTATTCAATAAAATAAAAACCTAAATTCTAGTCATTTGCAATCCCGGACGTTTCCTTAAAATATCATTTTTGCATAACTGTAACATGTTTTGTCTAATAATTTTGTTATACCTACTGTCGTTCGAGAGCATCGACCGTAGGTATCAACATTACGGTCAATGCTCTTACCTTGGTTACCTACTTTCTTTAATTACTTTAAAACGATGGCTCCATTTTCTCAAGAATTTCTTCTTCTAATCGAGCAAATGTCGGCAACACCTACCTCTCCGACTCTACCTCTAGCCTGAGCATGTGTTTAAAGCACTCAAAACTGCCTGTGGGTTAGTAGGCGTTGTGTGGCTGATAAAATTATCGCTGTTGTGGGCACAGGCGGATTTATAATGCCACATCTGCGTAACGAATCCAGGTGTTCTGACTGAGCGTACAGGCATCAAGCCTTTGCCAAGTTGCCTCTTGCAATCGCATAAAAACGAACCATGTCTAACCACTCTACGCCAGAGTACTGGTAATGATTTGTAATTTTTTCGCACTTACTAGCACTCGCGTTCGGGATTTGTTATAAACATATGATATACGTCTAAGCCGTTTGGCAAAAAATTGCAAACTGACCTATTAAAACATAGACCAAGGTCGCGTGGCTCGGGCGCATCAAAAGCAAGGGGTGCGTGCGGGACGCGAGTGGGCTACGAGCTACAATGTCTAAATTTTTTTTTACCTATTATTGCGATTTAATTCGAATGTTATGTCGTAGGCATGTTGGGAACAATACCGTTGCATATCAGACAAACTTAAGAACGTCTATTTATCAGACTTTTTTTTTCAATGTATTATGTTTTTAGTTATGTGGGGATATTAAGAATGATTAACTGAGTACATGCGTTTCAGGAAAACAGCCAATTAGATTCCACGGTGTAATATATATATATATAAATCCTGTCCATGTACTTAGTTGTGTGTTGTCAATTATATATTTAGACTAAAATTAATGTAATAATTTACAATCGGATCACAACACGTCCGCAAGTGGATATAGTAAGATACTCGGCGGACTCATATTTTTTTTTAAGTTCGTTAGTTTAAATAAAGTTGTAAAAACCATGGAAGTAATAAGTACTCTGTACAATAGGAATGAGCTGTTGTCGCAAAATTGAAGCCGAGCGAGAGCTCAGAACTGTACCTTTTATCCCTCTCTGGCGATGGTGACCATATTGAAATATGATTTAAGGGCAATAATTATAAAAAATATTTATGATCTGACGTCAGCAGATCATTGCTTCAGATGGATTTTAATCGAAGATGCTAATTATAAACTTGCCCTTCGTGGCACTATACATTTTCTGTTTTTGCTTGCTTTTCACACTCGCGTCATATAGGTAGGTACTTATCTACTGGTCCTTGTGGGACACAACATGCAGCTGGACTGAGATAAAATTACGATAAGGTGGTGCGTGGTATATTTAATTAAGAAAAAACAGTTAAGTTTACATTTAAGTTTAATTCTAAATCAGACATTGCTAAATAAGACAGTCTTGTGAAGTTTCTGCCGCAAACCCAGCTTATTCCTTATATGTTTCATTGATTCTAACTTTGCATTAAGTTAAACGTAAATTGAGATATGAATTTGCTAACGCCTTCATCAATAGAATATCATGTGGATCTTCAAATATAGATTGAGGAGGATGTGCTGATTCTAACGATGTATGTAGTTTGCTATAAAATTCTCGGACGACATACCTACATGATAATTTTATTTTTGTTTACGTTTTTTAACGATTGATTTAATAATGTAATAAACAGTGTTCTATGGTGTTGTGATCCAATAACACCACACAATTTGAACAAGAAATTTTGTGAATCATCCCATTCACGATATATCCAGCAATATAAAAAATAATGTTCAGTTTAAAATCTGAAACACAAGCGTTATCTACGAGATCTAACAAATCATCTATTGATGTTGATCATGTCGACTGATCTTTATTACGTTCTTCCACAATAGCTTTCTTTTTGTTCCTAAATTTTCTAAAGAACTTAATGTTAGGGACATTAAGATCTTTAGGAAATTTGAAATCTAAACAAAGTTATTTTCATAAAAAAATAAAAAATACATAGGTATTTAAGTTATTTGTTCTTGAACTAGGATTGAATAGTCATGCATGGTGACCGTAATTCTTCACTAACAAATTATGTTATTATTATTATTTACGATTTCATGTGGGGTTGTCAGGTTAATAAGGTTTTACACTTAGTAACAAATAATATTGCTTTAATATGTCGGTAATAAATTATTATTTATATTTAAAAACATTTTAGAAGTAAATGTTTTTACTTCATTACATTACATCAATCGCATATTTTTCTACCAACAAGGAAAGGATTGAAATCAACTTAACTCTGGCAATTCTAAGTCCACTGTTAAAACGGGACACAGGGTACACTGGTTGCCCTCTCACTCGGCTTCATTTTTATTTTTCGCGCAACAAGACTCTTACTACCTTAGCATAAGGTTTTATTTTCTTTATTTTTGCTGCAAGATGCACAGATAGAGCTCATTCCTGTTGTACAGAGTACTTATTACTTCCATGGTAAAAACATATTTACTAAATATATATAGGGTAATTCCGGGGGAGATGGCCGTACGGGAGAGATGGCCAATAGGAAAAAAAAAACAAGTTATAATTAAGAAATGGCATTACTTTCAATTTATTTCGATTCACTTTGGTCTGGGTAACGAATGTTACTGGGTTTTTGTTCGAAAATATAATTAAAAGGTGAGTAATTTGACTTTATTTTTTAATGACAAGTTTAAATTAAGTTAATGGGCTAACATATTTAGCGGTCACAAAAAGATTTTGAAAGTTTTGTCTGTTTTTGTTCTTTTCGAGTGAAGTCAATAATTGATTGAATTAGGCGATACATGGCGGAAATCCATTATTATTATAAAATGGAGGAGAGGAAGGAAAACCCACCACTTTCCCACGGTTAATCAATATACCGTACACCTCAAGAAAGGAAGGAATACGGGATGGGATCAAGGTGGAATAGGATATAAGGAAATCTTACTCCTGTGATGAGCACCGTCTCCAGAACTTCTACTTGCAATTTTCCGCAGAACTTCGAATAAAGATTCGACACGTGTTTCGCCTCTAAACGAGGCATCCTCAGGACGGTTCGGCTTCAAATGCGCATTTGAAGCCGAACCGTGATCCTAAAAGTGAAACAACTAATTGATTATATATATATATATATATATATATATATATATATATATATATATATATATATGTCGGAAAAAGAAGTCCATTTCCGCTTAAATACTTCCGTTTAGATATTTCTGTTTTAAAGTCAATTTTAATCCGGAAGTGTAATAAGAAATTCATTTGATTTTCGCAAGTATTCAAAATAATTTAAAGCCTATTTCCGGTCAGTGATTTCTAAAGTAATGAGTTAGGATTTGACTTTGTATTTTAAAATACCTTTATAAATGCGGAAACGCGGACGTTGCCGGAGACTTCCGGGACGTCCGGACAAAGCCTTGGTGATACGTCGTGCTTGGCAGATGAGTTGTGGTTCTTTAAACTTGGTCATAGCAAGACGTGCACCAAAGGACTTGTCTGTGACCGCGTAGCTATTTCCTAAGTTTGCTAGTTGCTAAGTTCGTTAGTTATTAAGTTCTTATACCCGTTAATTGAAAGACTGTTTAAATCATAGTAAATTGTGAACATTTTGCACTTTTTTACTTCGTTTCCTGGGGAACCCAGTGACGCCCAGAGATAATTATGGAAGGTGAAGAAAATAACCACCCGATGTCGCATCCTGCCATGCCTGACGCGACATCAGAAGTGGCTCCAGGCTCGAGAGGAATCTGCTCAAATACCAGGTATGGATGAAAAATTTCTACTTGCACTTTTGGAGTCTCAAAATAGAAATCTTGCCTGCTTAATCGACGCGATAAAGTCATCGTCGAGTAATGAAAAGATTTTTCTACCACAATTTGATCCAGACAAGTCAGATAATGATCCACGTGCATGGTGTGATACTGTTGACCTCTGCTTATCGGAACGTAACCTCAAAGGGAGTGATTTAATAATGGCAATTAGCAGGGCTTTTAAGGGAAGTGCGTCGCGTTGGTTATCCCAGGTATCATATGGAGGAATCACGTGGTCAGAATTCAAGGTCCTATTTAAAGCACGATACGACTGTATTGAGACACCAGCGGCGACACTCATGAACTTTCAAAATGGCAAACCTAAAGAAGGCGAATGCTTATCGGCATACGCGTCTCGTTTAATGACTTTGCTTTTATCACGGTGGCAAGGTATGACTACTGAACAGATAGCCATTACTACGGTACTCTCTCCTGTGGCACAGTTTGATGGAAGACTACAACGTGTGGCGTTTACTACCGAAATTTCAACACGTGACAAAATGCAAAAAGAATTGCAAGCCTTTTCGTTTAAACGTAAAGCTAGTACCTCGATTCAAGATGAGCAACCTGACAGCAAGCGAGCGAAGACATTCGTACCGAGCATGATCACGTGCCACAATTGTGGGAAAAGGAGACACCGTGTCAGCGAATGCCGACAGCGACATGACTTCAATCGGATGTCCGGTTTCAAGTCGGCTACAGCAACTGCGACTACACCTGGGCGGGAGAAGATATTGGATGTGACCTGCTTCAAATGCGGAATTAAGGGTCATTTTCAAACAAGATGTCCTCTTAACGCGGGAGCCAGCAGCAGCCATGCGACGCCCAGTGGTGAGACCGGCGCAGCAGACGCTGCAACTCGACGAGTCGACGTCTGCTTTATAAGCAATCCTGAAGGGCAACTGTTAAATAACGGTGAGTCGTTTCTATTTCACTACGATTCCGGGGCCGAATGCTCTCTCATGAAGGAAAGCATCGCTTTGAAGTTTGCAGTTAAAAGATTAAATAACATAGTGACTCTCACTGGGATAGGAGCGATATCGGTTTATAGTACAATGCAAATTCTTTCTGTAGTGACCATAAGTGATCTGAAGCTTGAAGTTTTATTTCACGCAGTTCAGGATAATTTCTTGAAAAGTAATATTATGATTGGCAGAGAGATTTTAGATCAGGGTTTAACAGTCAACATGACTGCTAGTGATATAGTTTTTTCGCTTAACAAGGAGGTTAATGCATGCAATATAGATATCATGAATTTCAAATCGGTTAATTTTGACAATATCAAAGCAGACGCACCAAGTGAATATCGCTCAGCGCTACTTAAAATACTGAATTGTTATGTCAGTTCTTTTCCCACATCTATAGCAAAATCACGAGTGACTACTGTTCAGCTTGAGATACGGTTAATCGATCCGAGCCGCATCGTTCAACGCAGACCTTACAGACTGAGTACACAGGAAAAAGAGGTGGTACGAGAAAAGGTAAGAGAGCTTGAAGATGCAGGTGTGATCCGGCCGAGCTGTTCTCCATTCTCTAGTCCAGTGCTTCTGGTTAAAAAAAAGGATGGGTCAGACCGCATGTGTGTGGACTACAGAGAACTGAATGATAACACCGTAGCCGACAGGTATCCCCTTCCTTTAATCTCTGACCAAATTAATAGATTGGGTGGTGCAAAGTATTTCACGAGCTTAGACATGCTCAGTGGATATCATCAGATCCCCGTCCATGAGGACTCTATAGAGAAGACCTCATTCGTGACACCTGATGGTCAATGGGAGTATCTAGCCATGCCGCTTGGACTTAAGAATGCAAGTTCCGTCTATCAACGTGCCATGGCTCGAGCCCTGGGTCAGTTAGGTCATGATTACGTGGTATGTTATATTGATGACGTGCTCATACTATCTGACACCGTGGAGCGGGGTCTGGAACGTTTACGCACTGTGTTGAAAGTACTCTCTGACAAGGGATTTTATTTTAACCTCTCGAAATGTTCTTTTCTGATTAAACGAATAGAGTTTCTTGGCTTTATGGTCGAGGATGGCATGATTCAACCCAATCCAGGTAAAATAGAAGCTTTAACTAAACTACCGCCTCCTCAAACGATCACTCAGCTCAGACAGTTCATCGGCTTAGCGTCGTATTTTCGGCAATTCGTCCAGCAGTTCTCTACGCTGATGGCTCCACTCTTCCGATTGACTAGCAGCAAAAGTAAGTATCTCTACTAGAAGCCAGAGCATGAATCGATCCGTCAAAAGATAATCTCCAAGCTTACCAGTGAACCGGCTCTGATGATCTTCAATCCAGCCTTGCATGTCGAGCTACATACTGATGCCAGTTCTGAGGGATATGGCGCGGTGCTAATGTAGAAAATTGATGATAAGCAACATCCCGTTGCATATTATAATCGTAGAACTTCAGGACCAGAATCCCGTTTTCATTCTTTCGAGCTGGAGACTTTGGCGATAGTTAATGCGGTGAAGCATTTTCGTCAATACTTGCATGGGCGAAAGTTTACAGTCATTACCGACTGTGCCTCTGTCAAAGCCTCAAAAAACAAGTCTGATCTTTCTCCGCGAGTACATAGATGGTGAGCGTACCTGCAGTGTTTTGATCTCGAGATTGTTCATCGACCAGGTTCGCGCATGTGTCATGTAGACTTCTTATCTAGGAACCCACTGCCGCATATCTCTAACGTCGCCTCTAGTGTTGAGAAGCGAGTAGATAATAGCTGAGCTGTCGGACAACTGGTTGTTGGCCAAGCAAGAAAATGATGAAGAGATCTCAAAAATTGTGTCGGACATACGTAACGAGGTAATGTCTGAAGAGCTTAGGAAGACTTATGAAATCCGTAAGAACGTCTTGCATCGTAAGGTTCAGCGAAATGGCCGTACTAGGTGCCTGCCGATAGTTCCGTGTGCGTTAAGATGGTCGGTTATCAATAATATTCACGAATCGGTCATGCATTTGGGATGGGAGTAAACCTTGGAAAAACTTATGACTTCTACTGGTTTCCGGGTATGACACAGTATGTACGAAAGTTTACTGATAATTGCATCACTTGTAAAGTCTCTAAACCCAGTACTGGCAGAGTTCAAGCGGAGCTTCATCCCATTCCGAAGAGCGTGACTCCGTGGCACACTGTCCATATTGATGCTTCAGGTAAGTTGAGCGGTAAAAACGACGTAAAAGAGTACGTGTTTGTTCTGATTGACTCTTTCACTAAGTACGTACTACTAGTGCACTCCAAAAATATCGATAGTGACAGCAGCATACGAGCACTCAAGCATAGCGTCGCCTTATTTGGAACGCCGCGACGCATCATTGCAGATCAAGGTGGGTGCTTTACAAGTAAGGACTTCTCCAATTTCTGCAACAGCCATAATATTGAGCTGCATTTGATATCAACTGGGGGTTGCAGAGCAACTGGTCAAGTCGAGCGCGTCATGGGCACCCTGAAAAGTATGTTAACATCTGTTGAGGTAAGCAAGGAGCGCTCTTGGCAGGATGCGCTAGGTGATATTCAATTGGCTATAAATTCGACCGTCAACCGCGTAACGAAAGCTAGCCCTTTAGAATTACTGATAGGTAAAGTAGCAAGACCTGTAGGTTTGATATCGGTCAATGAAGAAGTAGAAATTGACTTGGAATCAATGAGAGAGCAGGCGGTCCAGGGTATCGAGGCAAATGCTGCCTATGACAAGAAACGATTCGATTCAAATAAGGCCACTATTCACAAATTTGTTGTAGGCGATTATGTCATTCATTGAAAATGAAGAAAGAGTTCAAACTAAATTAGATCCTTAGTATAGAGGTCCCTTTAAAGTAGTTGAGGTTTTAGAAAACGATAGGTATCTGTTAAAAGCATTAAACTCAAATAGAACTTATAAGTATCCGCATCGAGTGAGAAAGGTACCTGACCATCAAATTCCTAAAGAATTGGACTTGAATGTGTCAGAATCTGATGATGACGTGACTGATGACGCTAATGACTGTATGACTAATGACGGTGCATCCGATGGACTATGATGCACCCGCAGCCGAAGGACTCGCTGGAGTGACCGAAGGACTGAGTCACGAATGCATCCGATGGACTGAGATGCACGCACAGGCGAAGGACTGACTGTGATGGCTGAAGGACCGAGCCATGAGATTTACTGACTATTAACAATTAAGAGCTCATAAAAAGGCTTTGAATGTGTCATTGGCTAAAATTGTTTTGGAACTTGATGGTTAGATCAGAAATAGAGCTACCTTTTCCTATTTGTCTTTCAATCTACTAGGCCTAATGAGACAGAATGGCCGAACGAATTATTGCCATCAGTTTCTTTATTTTCAGGACCCACACACGAGGACGTGTAAGACGTCAAGATGACCGTGTTGGAAAAAGAAGTCCATTTCCGCTTAAATACTTCCGTTTAGATATTTCCGTTTTAAAGTCAATTTTAATCCGGAAGTGTAATAAGAAATTCATTTGATTTTCGCTAGTATTCAAAATAATTTAAAACCTATTTCCGGTCAGTGATTTCTAAAGTAATGAGTTAGGGTTTGACTTTGTATTTTAAAATGGCTTTATAAATGCGGAAACGCGGACGTTGCCGGAGACTTCCGGGACGTCCGGACAAAGCCTTGGTGATACGTCGTGCTTGGCAGATGAGGTGTGGTTCTTTAAATTTGGTCATAGCAAGACGTGCACCAAAGGACTTGTCTTTAACCGCGTAGCTATTTCCTAAGTTTGCTAGTTGCTAAGTTCGTTAGTTATTAAGTTCGTATACTCGTTAATTGAAAGACTGTTTAAATCATAGTAAATTGTGCACATTTTGTTTTACTTCGTTGCCTGGGGAACCTAGTGACGCCCAGAGATAATTATGGAAGGTGAAGAAAATGATCACCCGATGTCGCATCCTGCCATGCCTGACGCGACATATATATATATATATATATATATATATATATATATATATATATATATATATATATATATATATATGTATATTAATCAATGTTTAATTCATTATAATTCCTTCACGATATAGTTTTAAAGTTATTATGGCCTTCTCCCCCGGAATTACCCTATATATATATATGTAGGATCAAGGGCCGACATTATTTAAGAAAATATCAAAATCACTCGTTCAAATCACTTTATTTTAATTAACTAATTAATGTAATTAAAATCACTATATTATTTCTATTTGCACAACTATTCGTTTTTTTTTATAATAAACACGGGCGTTGATGCAACGTGTGTACCGGACTAACAAAAAATGCGCATTCGATTTTTTTTTTTTTTTTTTTTGACGCAGTGGTTCAAGAATGCTATTTGCGCACTAACCCCCGCCTGTCGGAAAAACAGACGAGGAGTGTGGGAGTCGCTAGCCCCGTGACTAGAATACCCACTAAACTCTTTCCACTGCGACCGCTGTTAGCCGAGAGGGCTTTGACAGCTTAACCGGACTATGGGTGAGCGCTGAAGGCTCTCAACCCGGTATAGCTTTTAAGCGACTACGCCCGAGGGCTCTCCCTGTGGAGAACGGACCTCGGCTCGGGGCGTCGCTGGTGGCAAAGTGGGTGTGCCCACGTTTGGAATATTGATTTTTACGCGTCGCGTCTTCCTTCTCCGGCGGCGGAGGCGAAAGCGCGAGTGACTATGTGTTATGGCCGCGCGGGCC
The DNA here is from genome assembly GCA_905163515.2 of Lymantria monacha. Classification (NCBI taxonomy): domain Eukaryota; kingdom Metazoa; phylum Arthropoda; class Insecta; order Lepidoptera; family Erebidae; genus Lymantria; species Lymantria monacha. The sequence goes on from LR991098.1 coordinate 30,267,774, forward strand.
GTGTTGGCTCTTTCTTGAGCATAGTGATTTCATCGTCAACGTCGGTCAGTGCGTGCCGAGGACGTCGGATAGCGGATATTTTTGATGGGGTGTAGTTAGCCGCCTCAACCACTAGTTGGTTGGGGTGAATCATGGCAGAGTCAATGAACCTCTGGGAGCACCGCTTCATGTATTGCCTGATGGTCGGCAATTCTAGGTCAACGTGAAGGTCGAGAACGCGCATTCGATTGGCGAGCTCAGTCTTTTATACTGTTTGGTGGGGTGACTTTTGACGTCACGTTCGTTACACACGTTGTTTATTCAATCAAATATTGACGGTGGCGCCGTCCTATATATATATATATATATATATATATATATATATATATATATATATATATATATATATATATATATATAAAAAAAATCAAAATCACCGATCAATGGGCACCACATTATAGTTAATATTTAGTAATATATATATATATATATTACTAAATATTAACTATAATGTGGTGCCCATTGATCGGTGATTCTGATTTTTTTTTCAAAAAATAATCACAAGAGAATATGGCTTTAAAAGATCTTACATTATCATCATCTCACTACGCTGGTCAGGTGTATTGGTATAGTGTTTTATTTCAACATTTCCTTTTCTTGCTAGATGAAAAATGCATAGTATGTCCCTTAAACGTCTTTTACGATCACTAACGGATAAGAAGAGGATGGTGAATTGTACTTTTTATCTCAATCACGTTGGAGGTAAGAGAGAGACCCGAACGCAGTCACACAACATCAAAACAAGGACGTACACCTCGACCTGAAGTAATGATTATTTATAAACATTTTCTGTCCGTTTTAATTTTTAAAATCTTGCCCTCATAGGATCGCCATTGTTAGCTAAATTAATTCATTATTATGAAATATAATACAGATGGCGGCAGTTAGCAAGCGGTTTGTCATCAAGAGATATCCTCAGAGTGCTGCTGAAGGAACTGGGCCCTGCAGCCGAGAGCGACCAACTAGAACATTTTGATGGACTTGTGAGACTTCGTCTATCTTATTACGGTTTTCTCCTCGTTAAATACTTGTATTGTCAATAAATTTTGACCTCATCATAGATTGCTTCATGGTAAATAACGTCTTCAGGGAACTGATCCAGTAATACCGCCATATTTAAGATACGAGGGCAAGGTACGAAACTTACGGCTCTCCCGCCGCGAAGTCAGCGTCATCATCAACGATATTTGGCTCGGCAAGATGGAACATATCCAGGATATATCTATGCAAGATTATGTCACTAAATATTTTGAAGACAGGTGAATACGAATCTTAAATTTTATTAAAATAAACTGCTATTAATGTGTTGTCCTATTTTTGTTTTTGGTAGGCTATGGTACGGACACACGTCGTCCTCCTTTTCCGGGGCGGCGACGGAAGGGTGACCTGTGGCCTCAATACCTATCGTATTCCCTCTCCATCGCCATTGAGCCGGTCCCTGGTACCGCTTCCTTGATATCCATGGCCAGCCCGACGGATTACCCTTTCGGGTACCATCCCCGTCGACGCCCCAGCCTGCGGCCAGGACGTCACCCTCATGCGGTCAGCCTCTCTGCGGGTGACGGATTATTCCCCGGTCCAGTCACATGGCCTCGGCTAGGGCGGCATCAGGCACAGATACTCGCGCCTGCGCCGTCCTCAGCGTGGCGAGTCACCTCCCTGACACGCCCCGACGCCTCTTTCTGCGAGACGACTGCCTCACAGAAGATGGCGACCGCGTCCCAGTTCGGCAGCGCCAGATTGGCACCGATGATGGCAACGAGTTGAGGGCGCTGCTCTGCCCAGGCCGTACAAACCTCAAGCGTATGCTGCGCCGTGTCCTCGTCGCAATCGCAGTGGTGGCAGGACGGTGTCCGCTTCCTCCTCGCGACCATGTGCAGGTACTTGCCGAAGCAACCATACCCCGTCAAGACCTGCACCAGTCGGACGGAGAGGACCCTGTGCTGCTGATTCATGTTCTGCCCTAAACCTATAATTGTATAAGATTATGTCGGTATTTTATGTGTGGACATGTTGCTGCAAGTTTGATGAATGCTCATAAGGAGCTTCTAGACGAGATAGCTCGCAAATTGAATGTCGTAACATGTGCTAGGAAATTGAACTGGTCGTTTTCATCATTCATTCGTCATGTAATAACTAATTATCGTTATAGAGACGTACTCTAATTGACCAAAAGTTATTAGAAAAGGTCGTTCCTTCTAGAGTAATCATTAACTTTTAGTTCCTTTTTTTTATTGCCTATAGTGGCAGACTATCAAACAGGCTACCTGATGGCAAGGGCGTAGCGAGGTACGGGCAGGGAGGGGCAGCTGAAAAAGTGTGGCACTATCAGAACCGGGCATTTTTGTACAGATATCAGCAACCGTCAGTTCGTGCGGAGTGGGCGTACAACTTGTGTGCTGGGGCAGAGCAGATGTTGGACGAGCCACAAGTGAAACTGTTCTGGGGTGTGCTCCACGGACACCTCAGCGAACACATCTACTGGGGACATCGCAACCAATGGCATTCACTCAAGGAACAGTTGTATAAACATAGCAAGGATAAAGAGGTCTTTAAATATATTTAGTTTTAAGGACCTAAAGCAAAATCAGAAGTAAAAATTATTTAGACACTTGTTGCTATCTCAAGTTAATCTTCTATTTTAATATTAATCGGCTATCTTTAATTTTTGTCACGCATAATAAGCCACCTATATAGAGCTTAGATCTTCGAACAATATTTTTCATCGAGTAGATGATTGAAGCATCTCACTATATCTTTAAACGAGCAAATCGATCTAGCTAGGTTTCATTTATAGAAAATATTGTTTTGTCAGTATATTTCGGCAAAAAAAAATATAATTTTTCGTTGTATTAAAACTATTAGAATATGAAGGTTTTCAAATTTTGACGCTGTCATTAAGAATTGACATTTAGCTCAGTTGGAAAATCGAGTAGTCTAATCCAAACAAACCGCAGCTCGGCTCGGATCCTTACTTTCTCTTATTTACTTTTTGGCCTTTTTTTATTATGTTATTAATTATGTATTATTATTTGCCCGCATCTTTGTCTGCGTAGAAGTCGAAAATGGTTCTAATAGGATTTTTCTTTGTTTTTTTACGTTATTATTTTATTGTTATTTATAAATTATTATGTATAAATTTTTGTATACTTATATAGTATAGATAACAATTTTATCCATGTGGTGGCGGAGTAAGAATACAATTCACCACTCCCTATCTTATCCGTGGGTGACTAAGCGATATAAAATGCATATAATATCTATGCAAGAAAAGGAAAACTCGAAACAAAATCCTATACCAACACATCTGACCAACGCGGTATAATAGGTTAACTTCCCTTCCATTTTGGAGGAGGCCCGAGCCTAATAGTGTGACGTATATGGACTGTGATGATGATGATAACAATATTTATTTTAGTGTAGGTAAGGTTAAATAAACATGAAAATAAAATGAAATTCTTTTATATATTATGGACACGAGGCTTTTTTCTTAGCAGGCCATGTTTTGAACACATCGCGCTCATTCCGACCGAAGCGACGAAAGCGTAGTGTGCAGCCCCATAACCCACTCTTTCGGATGCTAAAATTACCAGGCTTCTCTGTGAGCTTACTCTGAAGCATGTCACATACAACTGCCCATGGGAGAAGCAGCTTTCTCTGAAGTCTACTCCCGCTACCTTAAGAATTTGACCTCAAGCTTTGTTTATGGTTATTGCGAAGCAGACTTTAATGGCAAACTGCACTCTCTGAAATTCGAAAGAGTAATTTGATGGTATTAGGAGAATCCAAGAAATAAATACAGACTCTGCCCGAGAACAACCGGTCAGTATAGTTGACCCGATTACATTGCAATGCAATGGTTTTTTTTTGCAAACTGGTGACATTGTATAATTTTGGCGCGCCAGCTCTCAATTTTAAGATGTTAGTTGGGAGACCAGGAGGCTTCAGAGTACTCAGGAACTCGACCGGTTGTCGGACTCGGGGTTTATCACTTATTCGAAGGATTTATTTTGATATTCGATCCCTTCGAATGATTTAAAATATTTGCAAGTCAATGGTATAAAGAAATCGAAACGATCGTAGTAGAGCACATAGGTAGGTCATGGCGTCTTGCGACCAATCTGATCAGCATTAACATCCTGTCTCCCTATAGTATTTTACTGATTGTTCCATTAGGAACAATGATGAATGATGATGGCTGAGTTATAATAATAAATCAGACTTTCTCTCTGTTGTCTCGATTTTTACAAATATGTTGATTAAACGTTGGTTAAGCAGCGAGTGTGACGTTTCCGTGTGGTGACGGAGTAAGAATACCATTCACCACCCCATGTCTTACCCGTGGGTGATCGTACGAGACGACTAAGGGATATAAAACGCATATAACATCTATGCGAGAGATGGAAAACTCGAAACAAAACCCTATACCAACACGTTTGACCAGCGCGGTATAGTAGGTTAATTTCCCTCCCATTACGGAGGAGGCCCGAGCCCAGCAGTGGGACATTTATGGGCTGTGATGAAGAAACAGCGAACAAAAATATAGCAAATGACAATTTCTCTTTCCTAATCATTATGCGGTAAACATACCCTCACCAGAGTAAAAAAAAAAGGGTGTGTGTCAGCTCCGACGCACGACTGGAGTTTACTCCTTAAGTACGATTATCAAAACAGGCGCAAAAAAGCTCATTTGACTTAAAATAATATATATATTTTTATTTACATTTATTAAAACTGTTCAGTGAAGTATTATCTCACGTCAGAAATTAAAAGGTGCGCAGAATAGGTTGCGCACCAAAAACGTAACGAGGTCATTCGATCACTAGATTTTACTCCACAAAATTTTCTCATACCGGACGCCTTATATGAAAATCGATTCTTAAGGAGTAAACTCCAATAAAACGGGTAATACATCTTATGAGCGACGGATTTCGGTTATTCGGTGCAATGTGTTATCATGGCTCTAAATTACAATATTCGGCTTAGAAAATTGCTGTCCAACAATTTAAAATTTCAAACTCTACGTTCCTATGACGCCGTGTCCTAAAAGTGTATGACCTCTTTATAGCTTAGAAACTTTAAAATGCCGTGTTAATACAGTATTGTGACTTTCGAGGCATTCCAATTTTAAAGAGTATTTCCATTGTATCAAGCTTTTATGTGAGTTCAACCCAAAGCGTAAAACGGGAGCCTTATAACTAAGACTTCGCTGTCCTTCCGTCCATCAATCTGTCTATCACCAGGTATCTCATGAACCATGATAATTAGACAGCAGACAGACAGAAATTTTCACTGATGATGTATTTCTGTTGCCGCTATAACGACAAATACTAAAAAACAAAATAAAATAAATATTGAAGGGGTGTTCCCATATAACAAACGTGATTTTGGCTCCTTTTTGCTTGATACATTTTTTTAGTTTCTGTTTAATTTAAATATATCTTCCAAAACATATCATCATCCAGGTATTATATATACATAGGGTAAGTTGTCCTACAATGAGCCATGTAAAATTTGAAGGCGCATAACGCTCTTGTTTAAGCTCCTAATCGATTCAAATTTTGTATATAGTTAGGGAATTTATCTAGCTTTAAAAGTGCATTAACAAATTTTCAAGGTTCCTTATACTTTTAAAAATAAAAACATAAATATAAAAATAAATATTTGGATCAATGTGTACACTAGGGTGTGCACATTGAACCGGGCTATTTTCCACATTGAACCACCTAATTTGGAAAAGATAATTATGCTATTTACCAACTAATTGAGAGAAAAATAAAACGTCAGATTCTTATGTAATCAGTCTTTATTTTTTACGGAGCAATCTTTACAATCAGTCTTCTATGCTTTTTTATAAATCTTTGTCGATCCTAAGACAAATATTTCTTAAAAATAAACTCACTACTCTGCTTAAATCGTAAGCGGTGTTAATAATATGAAGTGGCATTATGATCCTAATTTTAATAAGCTAACAACAAAATATTACAAAAAATAATCAACAAGTCATAACGGTAAACTAAGTATCAAAACAAAATTTTAGTTTTTAAACTAATCAAAATAATTAACCAAAAATAAACAAAAATAATCAACAAAAAAAACTTATTATTATTGACGATATGAGCAGAAGGTTTTGTCTTCTTAAAAATACCTATTGACTTCAATTTCTGAATCAAATGCCTATGGCTATGAATCACTTATCGCAAATTTATAACAGGTGCAACGTGTATTGGGAAACTAAAAGTTGAGTTTCTAGTCCCTGTTCCATTAATCATTGGCGGTGGTAGAATCATTTTAATGTCTTTTAAATTTACACTAGCCAAATCAGGTTGTAAAGGCATCCGGAACTTCATATTTTCTTTATTTAGCAAGCGCATAAATGATACTCCATAGTTATCCCTGTATTCCACTTCAATAACCTTGCCCACATAGTACACTTTAATATTTTTGACATTAAAAACTACTAGAATATAATCATCGACTACTGGTCTTCGGGGCAACTTTTCAAAATTTCCTCTTATTATTGGTATGTCTTCATTATCGTCTGACTCATTTATCTCACTAAATTCATTCTCACTAAGCTCTGACATAATTTCAGGTTCTTCTTCAGTCTCATCTTCAGTTTCATATCTATCAATCTTTTTACCTTTCTTAATTTTTTTAGCTTTTTTGGGGACATTATTTTTTTGTTTTTTATCTTGAAGCACAGCTCTTTTAATTGTTGTCACTTTCGCTTTATTTTCCAATCTCTTATTTTTATCTTCCACAATTTGTTGCTTTTCTGGTGTGTCTGTCACAATTCGGCTCTTTCCTTTCTTCCTAGGTTGTCTATTCCCAATCCGTGGACCAGCTTTGACTGGTGGCATAAATTGCTTGGGTGAAATCAAAGAGAAATTTTGTTTTGGTCTTACCACTGGTGAGCTTTGAACAGTGGGGACAGCAGATTCAGTTGAAGGGAAACGCTCGGTTACATTTTCTGTATCTAATAACGATACCTCCGGGTTAGTGATTGTAGCTTCATCTAAAAATTGGCTCACCGTCATGTTTTCCACATCTAATATTGAGGGACTCATTGGATTGTCTTCAAAAAATGTTTCGTCAGACTTAACATCATCCTGAAGTGGAGCTATAGTTATTATTGGATCTTGAGGCTCGGGCTGTGGTCTGTCTGTCACGTCTGACGGCAAATAATCAATGTCAGAAAATATATCTGGATCGTAGGGAAATATGCCGCACTTTTTAAAAGCTGCAGATATGTTTACCGGTGTCATTGCCCTAGCATACGCTATTCCCACGCACTCCGCTACGTTATAAATTGTCATAGATTGACCTGGATGCCTCATCATCCAGGAATCGATCGCACTATTGTAATATGCTTTAAATGGGCCATTCAGCCCCACGTCTAGTGGCTGCATTTTTGCAGTTGTGTGAGGATGCAAAGTGAGAACAGTCACTCCTGATGATTTTGCAATGTCCAAAGCTTCTATAGACAAATGCGATTCATGGTTGTCTAAAACTAATAGTGCTGGATTATCTGGGCTTGCATTGGTATGCTTTATGAAGTGTTTCATCACTTCAGTGAATAAATCAGATGTCATCCACCCAGAAGGGTGCGCCAAACCTAAAGAACCCGGTGGAGCACCTGTCATCATCACAGGCTTGAAATTTTTTCTCGGGAACACGAAGGCGGGCGGCAAAGCTTGTCCAGACGCGCATACTATGGCACAAGTTGTGACTAAAATTCCTTTTTCGCCACTAGTGACCTTTGCGATATTATACTTCCCTTTAGGCCCTACAACTTTTTGAGGACGTTGGACAGTTGTTGTTGCCGTTTCATCTAAATTATACAAGCGACAACCATTACCAAATGACTCGTGACGACCCATTGCTATCTTTAAATTATGAAAAAATGATTTTACCGTCTCCCGGTTAAAAGATGTTGCACGGGCTAAACTGCAAGCTTCTGGCTTTTTTATAGATAGATCACAATGGCGTTTTTGAAATGACCGAAACCATTCTTTCCCTGCAATATTATCGCGGTTCCAACTATCTGGGGTATTTATATTGTTTACCTTGGCCATTTGGTAAGCAACTTTGCGGCAATCCTTTGTACTTAATCCATAAAATTTTAAAGCACAATCTTTTATGTATTCTTTGAGAACTTCTTCTTGATCTTCATTAAAAACCATATGATTCTCATAATTGGGTATAAGCTTCTTGTTAGCAAGATTGTCTTCAGGGGTGTCTAAATATTGTGCTACATAGCGGCGCAAGGTAGGATATGAAATACCACAAGCTTTTGCAGCTTTTCTAATGCTTTCACCTTGTCTATGTAGTTTTAAAGCTCTTAGCATATTGGAAGCAGTGTGCCCCCCTTTTTTTCTCTGACTTACTTTATTCCGTGCCATTCTGTAACAGATAGATATATTGACCTAATTAATAATGTACTAAAGTAAAAATAATAATAATAAGAAGAGATAGGTAAAAAAATATCATAAACAATCAAACAACAATATTAAAATAAGCCACGGTTCAATGTGTACGCTAAGACAATTTTTAGCGTACACATTGAACCGTGGTTCATTGAGTACCACCTCAACGTGGGTCAGTGTGAGACATAGCACCTTTTTATAACTAACCTCAAAATTTTATATCAAAATAATGTGGTTATGAAATAAATTTGCAGTGCATAAATAAGCTAAATAACTATGTAATTAAATGTAGAAATGAAATAATCGATATAGTTTACAGGAAAAATGTTAAAAAAGATAGTAAAATATATTTAAAACTTACTTTTGTGACAGTGTTTGAAAAAAATGCTCCGCACACACCCACCTCACGCGCGATCTACACGCTAACTAGTGAGCGAAAAGGACACGTCTATACTTCTCTTTTGCACGAATTAACACGATCAGGCTACGTCGCACTTTGGAAATATAGCGCTGGTTCATTGTAGCTGCATGGTTCATTGTGAGACAGTCGACCCTATATATATATAGCTATTGATGGTACTCGATATATTCAATTCAAATATGTATTTTATTTTCAGACGATAACAATTGATGAATTTGAAAAGATGTCCAAAGCTACTTACCCACTAAAGAGTGAAGTAGATATCAAGAACTTGATGGACATTGTTCGCAAACAACTCAAACTCAAGATAAACAGCATCGATGTTAATTTGGATAAATTATTTCAAGAGGTACTTAGATTACAAACTAATTAGCGAAGGAAACTTTAGACACTAAAAAAATACTATAAAATACTAATTTTTAGTTAAACACCTTTTCAAATGTACTTTCAAGTCCTCATTCATAATTTACCTACTCCTATCCCAATTACTTGGTGTCGATACAATATGAACTCTTTTTTCATATTGTAGAAGTTATTGGCAATAGTTTTATGACCTGGCCTGCCAGACGTCGGCTCTCCTTTGGAATGTAATTGTTGACTAAACGGCATCAGATGAAATTGACCTAGGTCGTTATAAGGCTCTTAGTCATCTTTTACGTACACCCACGAACAAAGCAAGGGTTGGCAGTATTCGAAGCAGCTACCACACAGCTAAATCTACTTTCAAGTATCAGTTTGAAATGCTTCCGTAAATTCCGTTTACCAAAATACTTATATAGATAGATTCTAATTGTTCTGAAGAACGCACATGGCCATGTGCGTTCTTTTATTGGCTATAAGCGTCCTCCACTTAAAGAATATTTTTGCATTAAATAAATAATTGAATTCTAGTAAGACACAGAAGATGACTGTGCAGCTGGCGTAGAGATTGGGATATCGATCTACTGGGATTAATGTTACAGACTCGATTCCCACATAGAAAAATATTTTGTGCGATCAATGAATGTTTGGATAGTCCCTCCTCAAATACAAGTTACTTTTTTATTAGCGCAGGTATTTTTAAAATAATAAAGCTGAAAACTCAATATTAAAACGTCTCTAGTCCAATCCCAGTTTACGTTTTAGAGTTGAGCTCCAGTTATACGTTTTTATCAAAAATATTTGCGTATCTTTATAATAATATATATAATTCTTATGTACGTGTGTATGTCACTGAACTCCTCCTAAACGGCTGGACGGCTTTTGTTGAAAATTATTGTGTGTTCAAGTGGAATAGAGAATGGTTTAGATTCGCAATTGGACCTGGTAGGTGGCGCTGCGACCGAGTTGTAGGAGTACTTTTACTTTTCATACATTGACTGCTAGGCGGAACGAAGTTTGTCGAGTCCGCTAGTATTTTATAAATTATTACGTTTCTAATTACGCTTATCCTTCTATCTTCTGCTTTGCGTCACTTCTATTATTAGATTAAGAGAGTATGGAGATTGCCCGTGTTTATATGTTTCTGCACTATAGATTCCATGACTAAACTGTGTGGTAGCGGCTACGAATACTACCAACCCTTACTTTGCTCTTGGATGTCGTAAAAGACGATTAAGGGCCTTATAACGACCTGGGCCAACTCCATCTGATGCCGTTTGGTCAACAATTACATTCCCAAGGACGGTTGACGTCTGGCAGGCGGCCGGTCATAAAACTATTGCCAATAACTTTTACAATATGTACTATGAAAGAGAAGTAGGTACATAATTATTGTATCGACCCCAAGTAATTGGGATAAGAGTTGGAGCATGATGATGAGATTCCATGACAAAATAAGTATTTAACAGGACGCGTCAATTTATCTACACCAATTCAGTCCTGTGTGCGGCTGGTGTTTGTTGCAAAAAGGTTTGAAAATATTGACAGAAAGACAGTTTTTATTTTAATCAAATCAGAACTATATTTATTTGATTATTTTCAGCATGAAGAAGGTTTCGATCGCGTTGAACTTGCACGTGAGCTGTACCGACAGCGTCAAATGGCACAGGACAAGTACATTCGTGAAGTGGTCGCCGAGCTCGGCGGCAAACACGCTGCCAATAAGACTGTTAGCGTCGAGAACGTGAAGCGGGCATTCGCTATCGTAGATCCTGCTATAGGTATATTTATTTATTTTTTATTTACTTAATTAGACGCATCCTAGACAGATTCTCTATATTTACACAGACCTGGACCAACTCCATCTTTTTTTAAGGACGTCAAGCAATATAATACAGTGAATATGGCACTGTATTCTTTTATGAGGAGCAGGAACATGTTCAAAAAGTACGCCTAGCTGCACATAAGTTATAAAAATGTATCGATTTCCCTTCTCGCCCTCCATGTCAGAATAATATATTAAAATTAGGGATGTTCTGGATCTGAAGTACCGTTATACTAGTTTCAGTTACAGATACTGTATTGTTAAGGTATTGTAAAAGCGAAATACGGAGTGTGGTGGAAAATCTGGCAAGTCGTAAGAAGCAATTGGATACAAGTGGCACATGACCGTTCTATGTGATGTTCAGGTGAGGAGGTCTACATCTACAGGCTGATGGATGGATGAATGAATGAAATAATCACGAATCTCAGTCATGATTACCAGGAGCACGATTTGAGAGAATGTTACGGTAGTTTACAAGAACTTGGAAAATTCTAGTTTAGGTTGTCAACTCGGCTGTAAATGATGAAATTTTAGCTACATTTAGATCATATGTGTGTCATACAGACACCATATCTCCGAAATTCTCCAAAACTTTTATGTTGGTTTCGGTTCCGATTTCGGATTTATTTTTAATAAATTTCATTTCAAATATCTAAAAATTTCAGCTAACGTCGCGTAGGTATATCCCTAACATCATCATCATTCTCCACCCCGCAATATGTACCCTTCTTCATACATATTGCAAAGGTTATTGGCAATAGTGTTATGACCGGCCGCCTGCCTGACATCAACCCTCCCTGGGAATGCAGTTGCTGACCAAATGGCATCAGGTAGTGTTAGCCCAGGTCTAAGGTAAGGCTTTTAGTCGTCTTTTACGACATCCACGAGCACAGTAAGGGTTGGTAGTTTTCGTAGCCGCTACCACACAGCAGTAGGTATATCCCTAACATCCCTTATTATAATCATGTAATGGTTTTAACTAATTTTTATCTCAGATCATATCCGCATGGAGCGCTACATTCGCTGGGCATTTTCTGCACCAACAACTGAATTAAACAGCATCCCTCCGTTGCCGTTAAGGACATTAGCGACAAGATTAGCTGCTGGCGATATTGAAAGAGTCGGACCAAGATATCGAGGCACACGACGAGCTATTTATAAATAAAACTGCAATAATTAATACGTTGAAGATCAACTGTTTTGCTAATCAATATAACTATATTAGAATAACTATTCTAAAAATATAATAAAATCATATGATGTAGGTACTTTATATGGGATCAGTTAATTACAAATAAAAATTTGTTAAAAATAATTCTGTTGTCGACTATAATAGAAATATGTTGAAATATAACTTAATTGGTTTACTTATAACTATAATAGTATTTTTTTAATTGTCATTATCATCATCGTCAGCTCACGTCCGCAGGGCCGCATTAACCCAGCGCGGGGCCTGTAGCAAAATCTGTCAAGGGGCCCCTGATTTGCTTTAGGTAAGGTAATTAAAGGTAACTAAATAAAACAAACTGTTACAAATGAATTTTTCTAAATTTAATATGGGCGAATTTAGAGCTAACACTTTCAATATTGACTTTTTTAAGCAAATCATGCTCTATATTCATTAAAGTGAGATAAAAATATTTTTACACTCCTATTTAAATTGAAATTTTTTTACGGTTAGACACCCGCAGTTGGAGTGCGGGGCCTCCCAATTCGCGGGGCCCGTAGTGGCTAATCCGGCGCTGCACGTCCGTCCCACTGTTGGGCTCGAGCCTCCACAATATGGACGAAATTGAACTACTATGCTACGCTGCACAGACGTATTGATATAGATTTTTATTACCTTCACTTGCATAGATGTTATCAGCATATTGTATCTCTTACGAGATCCACGGGCAAGAAAGTGTGTAATGAATTGTATTCTTAATTCGTCACAATAACTTTAAATAATATGAATCAAAAAATAAAGCAGCTGAACAACAAGTGTCATACCACATGAGTGTTACTCCAGAGCCCTTGGAGCACGCCAGTGCTGAAACATTTGAAATTAAAATATTTATTACGCATTCTATCGCGTTTGTATTTGTTGTTTGATTTCTCGACATTTCGAATATTTACACATTTAAAGAATCCATAAAAATAGTTTATTTCAAATATAAAACACGGAACAACAATTCTTTGGTGGTCGTACTCGGTGTTACAAGTTTCCCAAGTGAAGGCATCTGACCGATCACCTGGTGATCCTTCAACCGGCTTTTAAGACTGCCACGGTAACATGCACTGTCAAACCTTCACCTCATATATTAAAACAATTTACAAACGAGAGTTATATTTCGAATTAGCACTATTCGTAAATCACACAAAAATTGTAAATAAATATATTATCAATACTAAAGATGACTTCCAAAGTTCCATCTCGCCAACTCCATCTGGTGCCGTTTGGTCAACAATTACATTCCCAAGGAGGGTTGGCGTCTGGCAGGCGGCCGGTCATAAAACTATTGTCAATAACTTTAACAATATGTACTATGTAAGCAGAGTACATATTGCATTGACCTCAACTCTCAAGTAATTGTGATAAGAGCAGGAGGATCGTTTGTTGCGCTATAATATATAGTAATCTACTTTGGCGAGCCAAGTTGTCGAGGCCTCGTACCAGGGGCGGCTTTACCTATAGTGCAGAGGGTGCGGTGCACCCGGGCGCCGGGTGTTAGGGGGCGCCGAGAGCCGCTCGGGACACAGAGCCTCTACTGTAACGCTCCGCACGGAGCGGGCGCACCTTACGCAGCGTGTGCCTAACCATTTATAAACGTAGTGGGTGCGTTATTTGATAGGTTTGGGTAGGTTACTTTGTCACCATGCTCACTGTAACTTCATAATCCGATCGTGTTTACCTTGTTTCGCGTCAAAACAACGAGACTAAGCATGCAACAACGCATTCCAGCGAGGTTCGGAGTTTAGTCGAATATGTTGTACTATCAACCTATTCCATTTTGTTCACGCATTTTGATACAAGAGGGCGCCAGGTGATTGATTGCACCCGGGCGCTACATGTGCTAGAGCCGCCGCTGCCTGTTACTAACAACTGCACACACAATAAAGACAACAAGTGAACAGTATATAGAGGTATATATGTATTTTAAGATATATTGATTAAATAACAAACGCATCTATGTTTCGTGTTTGTATGCAGAGCTCGTTACGTAGTTGTCGGTGTCGTCGGCGCGGCGGTGTCGCTGCAGCAGCAGGTGCAGCAGCAGCCCGTACTCGGCGGTGGCGGCGCGCGTCACGCGCAGCGCGTCCTCCTGCCGCTCGCGCTGTGTGTCACGCTCGCGCAACCGCAACACGTTCGCGCTCAGATATTGGTTCAACTACACATTACAACAATCACGCTATCATTCACTAACGCTATGGTCGCGGGCACAAATGTGACACTTGCCTGCAAGCGTTACAATAGTTAACTTAAGTTGACTACAGTATTGGTACACACCAACCCTTGATGGGAGCGTGTCGCGGTCGTCATGTGCAACGGCTGAAGGGTTATTTTGAGCGTTGTGAACGCTTAGTGGTACTTAGCACCTCAAACATATCGAATCGTCGTGTTTTTAAGCAAATACCTGCACGTAACGGCGATTCTCAACCCTCATCCGCGCACAATGCGTCACAGTTCTCATTACAAAATATACAAATTATTAATCGTTTGGTCATCGAGTAATATAATTGAATTCTCAGTGACGAAAGGGTAAAAATACAATTCATCAGCCATGTTCTTGCTCGTGAGAGTCGTATACGTCAACTAGTTAAAAACGCACACAACATCTATGTAAGGGAAGGGAAGGGAAATTTACCAAGAAACACTAAACCAATACTGCTGGCTACTGACTAGTGTGGTTCATCATTAACTGCAGAGATGGCGTACACAGTGGTCAAGATACATCGACCTTCCATGTTAAATCCGTAGGTACAATTCAGACGCAGGACATACTTTGTGCGATCCACAAACTGTTGTTCTGACTTTAGGTGTAATTTGTCTGCGTTACATATTTGTAAGTATATAACGCAGGGATTATTTCCTTAGTGAAGGGTGAAAGGAATTATTTGTAGTCGACACAATATGTACTCCTCTGCCGTCGTACATATTGCAGAAATTATTTGTATCCCGTAATATAGCATAGATCTATGAGCAACAATATCGCTTATGGTGGCAGTCGAGTAAGCAGCATAGGTACCTGACAGACTTGTTACTGCCTCTCATGAGCCGTGTTTATACCAAGGATACAGCCATGACTCAGACGTCGATTTTCTGAGAGAGTGTGATACTACGCCGAACGGACAGGCTTGTAACTGTCGACAGAAAATGTGAACAGTGTGACCCTACCATTATTAATAAAATGACTCAAATGTGCTACTTGCTCGTTGTCACCATAAGTGCTACTTGCTCGTTGTCACCATAAGTGCTACTTGCTCGTTGTCACCATCAGTGCTACTTGCTCGTTGTCACCGGAAGCAATAAAGGATTTTAAAAAATCTTAATAGAATTTATCTTACATAATTATATTCTTCTACCAGTCAGTTTACCTTTATAATTCTCCGCTCCATCATTTTCCTTTGTATCCACTCGCAGAGGTATGTGACGAGGCTGATACACAGTATCGTTGCCGCGACAAACAAGTCTAGCGGCGGCAACTGCAGTGCGAAGTCAAAGCCCGCGAAATTTGGTGATTTCTCCGCATACTCGCGGCCGGGCGGCGGCAAGTCAGGAGTGATGGACAGCTCTGGCAAGTAGTAGTGCGCTGGCAGCAACAGTAGCACTACCGCTGCACTCACCAGCAGCCCGCCCGAGCAACCGCCCAGCGCCATAGAGACAAAATCGCTACGTTTTACCAGCGCCATCAGCTGTCGCACTATTGGACATTTTTGACATCCGTTTGACATAATGTTCTTCTATGGTATACAACTAGCCAGTCGTGACATTTACAAAGTAATTAGTATATCGCTTTAAAGTACAAACTTATAGCGAAAACGAATTTTATGAAAAATAATGCCTGCGGTCATTATTGAGATCTAAATGAACCTAGGGATCAAGATTAGGGATTTCGGTTAGAGTAAGTTTTAAATCTTGAACTCCGCTGAATAGTTTTGTTCCAGTCCTAACTCAATGCGTAAGTCCACTCTGAAGTCCACTACTTACACCAAAGAGTATGTAACACTACGTATTTGCTTACACGGCAAGCCTCCAGTTCTGACATGTGTTGGTACTTCATTAAAATTTATTGTTTCTACTCAATTTTCGATATACATATATAAATTATTCTTCTTCTCATACGTGCTTTTGTTGGGTACGGTACGGTCCTCCAGCAGCGTCATGGCCATACTATTGACAGTATTGACAATGGTATTTGTATATCATGGCAACGGTATTTTTTGAGAATTTTGATGGACCATAAAAACATATATAAATTCAAATTCATTTATTATGCATAAACCATGCGACGACACTTACATATTATAATTTTTTACATTTAAATTTAATCTCTAAAACTACCACCGGATCGGAATGAGACCGCTACTGAGAAGATCCGACAAGAAACTCCGGGTTTGTCTAATTATATTTTTCTATGTTATTTTTTCCCTGATTTTTTATAAAAATAATTGGCAGCATGCTTATTAATAATTAGCTCCAGTGCGATACCCTTCGAATCCCATAGTTCAAATATAATGTAAAAGACCTTGGCTGGACAGGATCCCACAAGCAGCACCCCATCACGAATTAACTACTAGAACAGCCATCACTCCCCTCTACCACCGTAGAGGGAATGGAGAGACCCGCTCCATGCAGCTATCGCAAGCGGACCTTTCAGTGAGCATGACCAATGGGTACCATGTACTACAAATGCAAAAAAGTCAAAATTCGTCAGGCAAAACACGCTACGCTTTACAAGTAGGTACATACATACATACATACATATCATCACGCCATATCCCTTGCAGGGTAGGCAGAGAGAACAGAGTGCCAGAGAACTCTATCTCTGCATACTTCACTCGCTTCCTCAACATTCATAATTCTCTTCATACACACTCGCCGGTTTCGGAGACTCTTGACTCCACCTTCCTTTAGTACATGACCGATCTGGTCTAGGTAGGTTAGTCTCGGTCTCCCTCGGTACCTACATCCTTCCACTTTCGCATTGTATATCTTCTTAACCAGACGTTCCTTCGGCATTCTTTCCACATGTCCGAACCATCGGAGCATGCCCTTTCGCATCTTTACACCAATACTCTCTTTCATACCTACTCGCTCTCTTACGTCGTCGTTACGAATGCGGTCGGTCAGCCTAACTCCACAGATTTTCCGCAGAGATCGCATTTCGACCGCATTAATTTTACTTTCATACTCTTTTCTGCATACCCAACTCTCGCTTCCATACAGTAATGTTGGGACAAGCACTGCATTATGTATTGCTACACGTGACTTCTGGCTGAGGTGGTGGCTGCCGAGAAGTTGCCCCAACGCTCCGTTCACTCTATTTCCCGCATTCACTCTTCGCTCTATATCAGTGGTGTACCTTCCATATCGGCTAAATCCACATCCAAGATATACAAATTCATCCACTTGCTCTAGTATATCATTACCTATTATTACTCTTACATCTGTTCTGGCTTCGTCTCTTTCAAAGACCATTATTTTGGTTTTGCTCACATTCACACGTAGACCCCTTTTCTTACAATCTTCTGTCATTGTGTCGACTAGGGTCTGCAGGTCAGTCGCTGACTGTGCCAGCAGGACTGCATCATCTGCATAAAGCAGAGCAGTGACCACTGAGTCGCCCATCTGGACTCCCACATTCATATCGTTCTAACTTTGGAGACATTTATCCAGATATATGATAAACAGCCTGGCTGACAGAACGCAGCCCTGCTTAACGCCGATATTGACGTCAAACCAAGGCGACATTCCATCATCCAGCCGCACACAGGCTCTACAGCCCATGTAACTGGACTGCACAGCCTGTAGCAGTTTGCCGTTAATACCATACTCCGGTAAAATGTCCCAAAGTTCCTTTCGTACAACCGTATCAAATGCTCTCTCCAGATCCACAAAACTGCAGAAAACCCTCTGACCTAGAGCCAGATGCTTCTCCACAATGTTGCGCAGAGAGAACACTTGATCCATGCATCCCCTTCCACTCCTGAAACCTCCTTGTGTCTCACACAGTAAACCATCGGACACCATCCTCATTCTCCTTTCAATAATTTTACCATACACTTTTGCTGCCAAACTGGTTAAGCTTATGGCTCTGTAATTTGCGCAGTCATAACGTGAACCCTTGTTTTTAAACAAAGGCACGATGACTGCGCTATGGCAGTCCCCGGGAACCATTCCCGAGCTCCAACATAAATTGAGCAGCAACAGGAACGCTTCCCAGACACAGGAGCCACCAAGCTTGATCATCTCGGCAGACACCATATCAATGCCCGCTGCCTTACCATTTCTCAAACTTCTTATCGCCCATTCAACTTCATCCATACTGATGCCATCGGAGGACGCCGTCGCCGAATGTTGATCTACTAGACCACATGCGACACCGGCGCCAACCGTAGCATCCGCATACATATCGCCAAAATATTCACTCCATCGGCTTAACACGTCTTGTGTTTGTGTAAGAATGTCTCCACCTTTAGACCTTATTTTATTCATTCTGAAGGCTGACCAACCACCCCGAGACTTCTTCACCTCCCTCCAAAAGAGTTTGGTCTCGAAGTTTTTAGTCAGCCTATCTTCTGCACTCATACTTGCTCTATCACGTTTCTCTTTCACTAAGGCCTTGGTGTCATTCTTACATTGCCGATATATTTCTTTCTTCTGTTCAGTCATACTGTCATTCAGATTCAAAGAAGAGACATAGTCCAGCCACGCTTTCTTCTTTTGCTCTACGGAAGCTGCCACTTCCGCATCCCACCATGCATCACCATTTGTTTTTCTATGCTTCTTTGAACTTCCACATACTTCTTTCGTTGTATCTACCATACTCTCCTTCAATACTCTCCAGCATTCTTCAATGTCCGATTGCGGCTGGCTTGCCATCGTCAGCCGTTCTCGGACAGCCTCTGCATACTTTTCTCTTACACACTCTTCTTGCAACCTTTCAACCTTTATTCTTTCAAGCCCCCCGAAGTGGACACGCTTTCGCCAGTGCCTCCACTTTCTGAACAGACCACTAAATCTCGCAATAACGAGATAGTGGTCCGTATCGACTGTGGGGCCCCTGTAAGCTCTTGCGTCCAATATTTTGCTTCGGAGGCGACTGTCTACCAAAATTAAATCTATTATACTTTTCTGTTCATTCCTTCTCCATGTATACATGTGGATGTCCTTATGTTGGAAAAATGTGTTTGACACAATAAGGTTTCTCTCCATGCATACATCCGCTATGAGCCTACCTGCGTCGTTCACTCTCTTATCACCAAATAGACCAAGTACGTCCTCATAGTCGGGACGCTTGGACCCCACCCATCCGTTCAAATCTCCGCATACAATCACGCGTTCACTGGTTTCTGCCATATCCAGAACTTCCCTAACATTGTCCCAAAACTTCTCTAGGTCTGATGCCACCGAGGATCCTACGGGAGCATATGCTACAACCATGAATACCTTGGTGACACCTAGTTTTATACGGACCCAAAGAAGTCTGGGATCATACATTCCGTAATCCTTCACACCTGAGGCCAAGCGAGAGGACAACAGCACTCCTACCCCCATGCTGGCTCGATCGCTCGATGGCTCTGTGGTACACCAGACCACAGAGCCATCCCGCCACCAGGAAGATCGAAGGCGTCGCTGCCGCTTCGCTTGGTCTCTGTTACACAAAGCACGTCTAGTTGTTTGTCCGCCATGACGGATATCAGCTCGTGCAACTTACCTTCCACACAACCTCTTACATTCCACGTGCCCACCCGGCACTCTGCTCTCCTCGACTCGCCTGACTGGGCAAGGCGTGATGGGTGGCGGCCCCCATCGCCGCAACTGCCTAAGTTCGTACCGACGGGGGCGGGTCGGTACGCGTCGCCTCCGGGGGACGCCCTAACCCGCATTGCGGTACGCATATCGAGCCGGATTAGCAGTCTAATTAGACTGGCAGGGGACGCGAACGAGCACGCTCCGGACTATGCCCCACAAGTAGGTAGGTACCTATGTATAATTATTACAAAAAAATAATAATAACGAAACAGTTTAAAAAGACAATGTAATTGCTGAATGAGGAGCTGCTCATAGCCAGTCTATATTATCGCTTAGATAATCCGAGATTTTATAATAATCTTTTTTTACAGAGTCTGTTCTTGACAGCCCTTTTAAACTTCTTCACAAACATATCTCGAATATCTTTAGTTAATTTATTACAGAAGCGTATACATTGCCCCATGAATGACCTATTAATTCTTTCGAGACAAGTAGTATATACAACTAATTTGTTCTTATTCCGAGTATTCACACAATGAATGTCACAATATCTTTCAAAATTACTGATATTTCTTTATAGATACAATACATTTTCGTTCTAGCTGTTTCAATATCGGTTAATACTCGGTTAATACTTTTTGGTCACGTAATAAAGGAAGGTGGAGTCAAGAGTCTCTAAAACCGGTTAGCGTGTATGAAGAGAATTATGAATCTTGAGGCAGCGAGTAAAGTATGCAAGGATAGAGTTCTCTGCCACTCTGTTCTCTCTGCCTACCCTGCAAGGGATATGGCGTGATGATATGTATGTATGTATGTAAAAAAAGGGTTGATTCCACAAGGTCTAGAGCCATATCATTCTTTTGAACATTGGTTCCCACGTGCCTCACATTAGGTGTGGTAAATTTAATACATTTTGTTTTGTTCTCATTAAGAACTAAATTGTTTGTGTTGAACCATGTTAGACAGTGCGTTGCTCACATCGTCATAATTAAGCTTTTGTCTTTTAACTTTAAATAACAAAGATGTGTTACCTGCGAACAACACAATGTTTTGATTGTCTTCTATATAGCAGGGTAAGTCATTAATGTATATAAGGAACGGAAATGGCCCCAGAATGGACCCTTGCGGAACGCCCCTTTTAATAACAAAACCGATAACATAACCAATATCGACCTTCTGAATTCTGTTGCTTAGATAAGAAATTAAAAGCTCAAGAGCGTTAGTCCTGATCCCATAGTGGTATAATTTTCTGATAAGGATATTGTGGTGCACACAATCAAATGCCTTAGACAAATCGCAAAATATATCCAAATCTTCATGCGATTCCTCCCAGGCTGCAAAGATATTCTTTAACAATTCTACACCCGCATCAGTAGTAGAGAAATTCTTAGTGAAACCAAATTGATTTTTATGGAAAATACTATGTTTGTTAAAATGACTCAACATTTGATTAAGTAAAATTTTCTCAAATACTTTACTAAGAGTTGGTAGTATAGAAATAGGGTGAAAATTGTTAACATCTAACATACTACCAGATTTGTGAAAAGGAATTACTCTACTAATTTTCATGAGTTCAGCAAACACACCTTGAGCAACACAACCATTAAACACACACGCCAGGTGGGGAGCAATAATAGATATTATAAAATTAACAGTCTTTACAGATAAGCCCCACAGATCTGCTGTCTTTTTAATATTAAGAGTTTTAAAAAACTTTAAAATATCATTAACACTGCCATCTGAAAATTTAAAGGAAGTGTTACATTTCACAATGCATTGTTTAAGGAGCGATTCAGCCAAAATAGGAGATGACGCTAAAGATTTAGTTACAGACAAGCACATTTGTAAAATAGTTTTCAAATTCCGTCGCCATTTCTTTATCCGCTTTCACAATTTTATCACCTATTTTTAAATTAAAATCCTTTTTTCATACAATTTTCTTACTGGTTTCACTATTTATCACTCTCCATGTTATTTTAATTATTTCACTAGAATGTATCATTTTGCATCTCAAATAAATAGATTTAGCACAGGAGTAGGCACGTTTAAATATTTTTGAATAAATCTTAACATATTCCCAAAATACTTGGTTGTGGATATAAGATTTTTCATTATAGAGTTCATGTAATAGTCGGCAATTCAGATAAACCGAATTTTACCCTTAAACACTCACCCCTCCTACTTCCCGAACTCAGATCGCCCATAATTTATTTTTCTTTCATTTTTATCATATTATCTTTCGTTTCAGGTATCAAGGAGTTATTTCAGGTTGAATCCTACTAGTTCCAGGAAGTACAACAAGTTGTCCACAATGATCTGACTCTTAAACCTGGGCCAACTACATCTGATGCCATTTGGTCAACTATTACGTTCCCAAGGAGGGTTGACGTCTAGGGAGGCGGCCGGTCATAAAACTATTGCCAATAACTTTTAAAATACATATGTACAATGAAAGAAGAGTACATATTGTATCGACTCAAAGCAATTGGGATAAGAGTAGGAGAATGATGATGATGATCAATGAGCCACCTCGTATCATACTGACTCTACTAAACGAGCTAGCAACGTAGTGATTAGAAAAATTAAACATTAATTGATTATTCTTGAGCCAGTGTTCAGTAATACAAAGAATATTTATCTGGTAACCATTAAAGAATAATTCAATTTCCAAATCTTTACCCGACATACCCTGAATATTTTGATGTAACAGGTTGATGCATTTAGAACTATACTTAAAACTTAAATTCTTTGTAAAGCTAGAGAAGAGAAGTCCTCTATTGTCTTAATGGATAATTTAAATTACTATCTAAATTGATGTCATTATTAAAGCACTGATATATCATATTCAATACACTTTAGCGTTTGCTTTGTATTTTACATTAATTAAAATGCCATTAAAATTGTTTAATATAACACTTTTAAACATTAAAATATTGAATATAACTAACAAGTAACACGTGCCATTCAAAATCGATAACTTGCTGAGAGATTACTGTGTAAGCAATGAACTTCAGAATGAACTGCCAAGCTACCCGAAAAACCTGCTGTAATATATTGTCATTGTCTACGATTTAACAGTATCTGAACGCAAACATTTATGTCAAGCTTCACATCGTATATCTCTTACTAGTCTGTGCTTCAGGGAGTTTTGGCGCGAATGTGGAAATGTCATGTCACGCTCTTGTATTATATTCATTTTTTTAGTGTTTTGTAGTGTTATATTGAATAATTTTGCTGGTATTTTATCCAATATGGTACAGTTAAAGTGCTGAAGTGTAGTGAATATGGTATAATAGTGGTTTACGTGTATTTTCATATTTTGCCGAAATTCCCAAAGAAAACCATTGATTAGGTTATCAGAACCCGATTAATGGTAACGACTTGACTTACTGACAGACAATGACTATTAAAGCTACATAATATGAAGAAATGATGAACATATATGAAAAATAATTAAGACTTGGCTGTATGGGCTTTGATCCCTTTGCCTGTCCGAATGGACGAACAGAACCAAAAAAAAAAAGTCTGTGCTTCACATGTAAACATAACCTCAAAATTTAATGTGTTTACAATTTTGATCAGCGAGGAAACAAAATGTTATTCATCCGAGGTTTCACTTTATAACAATCTTGATAAGGATAGAGAGATATATAACCACCTTATAGTCTAATTATTAATAAATTCTTAGTGTTAATATGGCTGATATTATAGATACTGAAGAAGTTGATCGTGATACAGTAGAACCAAAAATTTTAGAGCAACAATTTCAAAAGAAATATAATGTATTAACAGAAACTGCAGTTTCCCTCAAAAAATCGTACATTAATAAGTTGCATGGGAACGAGTAAGTGGAGTAAGAGCCATATATTTGCGTCAAGGACTTTTTAAATTTCAATACGTTATATTAAATATGAAAACACGTTTCTTTTTTAACACAGAGCACGTAAACTGGCGGTTAGTTTATCAGATGGCAGCATTGAGGTGTACCAGTTAAACAACACGTCTCTGACAAAAGTATGTCGCCTCAGCGGACATCAGAAAGCTTTGACTGAGGTGGTGTGGGATCCTAAAGATGAACACTTGTTGTACTCCGCAGGAGAAGATGGACTAGTGAAATTATGGGACACAAGGACTAGTGGGAGTTGTGTGCAGGAATATAAAGGTATACCTGTCAATAGTTTCATTCACTTAGAATAAAACGCACAACATGATATGCCTTCAATATGTCTGTCAGTCTGTAATTTGATTGCCTGTTGGCTACTGATTTTATTCCAGATGAAGATGAACCACTACTTAGGCCATATGAGTGCATGGATGTGTCTTGCAATGGGCGAGTGTTGTGTGCTGGCAGTGAAGTGGTAGAAGATGATGCGTACCTTGTGTTCTGGGACCAGAGGCTAACAAAACCATTGGGTGGATACTGGAACTGCCATACTGATGATATTACACAGGTGAATTTACAAATATTATTATAACAAGATTATTCTGAATATGTAAACACCGCTTCCGACCTCGCCCGCTTCCGACCTCGCCCGCTTCCGACCTCGCCGCCGAGGTTGTAAGTTGCGACGCGTAAAAGTCATAAACTCAAACGTGGGCACGCCCACTTTGCTATCAGCGACGCCCCGAGCCGAGGTCCGTTCACCACAGGGTGAGCCCTCGGGCGTTGTCACTTAAAATTTTACCGGGTTGAGAGCCCTCAGCGCTCACCCATAGTCCGGGTTAAGCTGTAACAGCCATCTGCGGCTAACAGCTAAAAGACAGACACAAAAAAAAAAAAAAAAAAAAAAATGTAAACACTACTAGTGAACACGCTTGATTTAGTGTCACTCTTGAACCGGCCGGACTTATTTACTTGCTTATTTTTGAAGGAAAATGCTTACATGTAATTTAATACTAAGAGCATTTAAATTATTGAAGCCACATTCTTACATAAAATTATATTACTATTTTAATCTCTTCATTATAATATACGCATTGCTGTGTGGTGCATGTGCAACACTTTTTTTTTTTCTATGAGCTATGGATGTGTCTCGCCCCGCCAAATCGGTCCGGGGTGACGAAAGAGGCGGCGCGTGAGACCATAGACCCACCATGCAAACTCCTCTATTCGCTGTGCGAGCCGCCTACCAGTACCCGATCTTTGTCTTCGGTGGCCCGCCTGGCGGTTTACCCTCGCGGGTTCCTCTCGAGTGGACGCCCGACAGCTTTTGCCGTCGGGGTGTCGTCCTGACGCGGTAGCCTCACGTCGGGTGACCGGACTATTCCCCGGTCCGATCACCCGAGGTCTCGGTTAGGGCGGCATCAGGCGCAGATATTCGCGCCTGCGCCGCCTGAGTGTTACACTAACATTGCTCTAGGATGTCATGAAAGATGACTTTAGCATTATAACAACCTAAGCCAACGACATCTGATGTTGTCCTGTCAACAATTACATTTTTAAGGTGGGTTGGGTTAACATCAGATGGATGTTCATAAAACTATTGTTACCATGTGATAATGAGCCTCCAAGGAACTATGGACTTTGGTTTAAAAAAAAATTATAATCATAGGTAAGCCTAATGGAATACAGTTGTATATCATACATGGTATATTTCAGGTAAAATTCCATAGCACCAAAACAGAGATTTTAACTACAGGCTCACTGGATGGCCTACTAAATGTATTCAATATATTGGAACAGACGGAAGATGATGCTTTAATTTATTCATTGAATGTAGACAACTCAACTGAGAAGTTGTCCTGGATAGATGAGAAACATGTTGCCTGTATCACACAGTCTAATGACCTGCAAGTGTGGGACACAGAGAACGGAGACCTGATCAAGAGTTTCAGCAGAGATAAAGTAGCCAGAAGTATAAAGGTAACTAATTTATTACTTACATGTGTGGTGATATTGAACAATACATTGTTACCAACGCATTTCCGTCCGACTATAAGGATGTCAAAAGTTGTGTTATAAATTGAGTTGGTATATCAGGGATCTACAAACAATGTTGGATATGTCACACTTCTATCGAATCACACAAAATGAAAAAAACACTTAACAAATCAAATGATATACTATACCTACAAAGAAGGTTTTGAAAAACAAGAAAAAATTATTCAACTATATAAGAAAGCTATGGAATATGCTAAATCCTCGCTAACATAAGATATTTATAAATCATTGATGGACATATCTAATTTTGTTTTTTAATGATGGACATAGCAAATTTTATTTGTAAGCGAATGGGACATATCCTTATTTGTTTCTAATACATTGGACAGGGACGGATTTTGTAAATAATAGTCGATTGAAATAAATAGTAACTTTAATTGGAAATAAACAATATACCTAATTTATTTAAAATTAAACAAACTATATAGATACAATCTTAATTGTAGTAGTACAAAATCAATACTGTAATGATAAAATTGTTCAAAATATAGCATAGTAAAAAATTAAAAACTACAATCAAAAAGAGGAATTTTAATTTAGAATAAAACTAGAGTTTTAGCCCGCCGCCAAAAAAGATGTATTAAATAAATAGCTCGTATGTTTCTTCTTGTGGTTCACAAGCTGGTTCAAAATTAATGGTTGGTGCATTTTCTTGCGTGTTCCCAACTTGATTTGCTTTCAAAATATTTTTATAAAAAACTAATTGTGGTAGTTCATCCCACAAGTCACCATAGTGCTTAACTAACAATCTTTTGATGTCACGTAATTTTAATCCGCTTAGGGTCGTCCATTAATCACGTGATCTTTTTTAGCATTTTTTTACCCCCTCTCTCCCTTGGTGATACGTGGTGAGGGTTAAGACTATGATCCCCTCCCCCACCAACACCACGTGAATTTTTAGTACCTACAAAGAAGTAGCCCACAGCTCATTATATTCTAGGTTTTTTGCTTTTTTATACTTCACAAAAAGGTCATTTTTATAAAAAACTAATTGTGGTAGTACATCCCACAAGTCACCATAGTGCTTAACTAACAATCTTTTGATGTCACGTAATTTTAATCCGCTTAGGGGGTCGTCCATTAATCACGTGATCTTTATTAGCATTTTTTTTTTTACCCCCTGTCTCCCTTGGTGATACGTAGTGAGGTTTAAGACTATGATCCCCTCCCCCACCAACATCACGTGAGTTTTTAGTACCTACAAAGAAGTAGCCCACAGCTCATTATATTCTGGGTTTTTTGCTTTTTTATACTTCACAAAAAGGTCTTTATACAGATCACCTACTTTAAACGACTTCATTCGTTGCTTGGCTACGGTAAGTCAGTCACACTACACGCCGCTTTTCAGTTTAGAAATCGCAGCTTTTGACGAAAAAATAATTACACGTGATATCTTACTACACCCCCCTTCCCCCTTGTAATATTTCGTGATTTTTGTCAAAATTTCAAACCTCACGTGATTAATGGACAGCCGTGACTTAGTCACACAAAAATAAATAATAAAAAGTGTATGTTTATCTGTTTCTTCATAACTTCTAAAGGACTTATCATAATTTTGTCGTTAGAAGTGTCTTGAATTCTTGATTGTGTGCTGGCTGTCACATCACGCAATTCGTATAGTCTCTAAATTTTAAAATAAAACTCGCTCGTTAATATTATCCTTACTAATATTATAAATGCGAAAGTAACTCTGTCTGTCTGTCGCTCTTTCACGCCAAAAGTACGGAACCGATTTAAATGAAATTTGGTACACAGATGGTCTAAAGCCTGACAAAGGACATAGGCTACTTTTTAATTCAAAAAAAGGGATGTAAAGGGGGATGAAAAGTTGTAAGGAAGTATTGTCATTTTTAAAGCCAGGCTTGAAACTTATTTTTAGGCTATTGATTAGATATAAATAAATATAACATTAAAATTTAGTAAAAAAAATTGGCCTTAAGAGGTAAAATAAAAATAGGGGATGAAAAACTTTAGGAAAGTAACCTTTTATGCGGGCAGAAGCTAGTTCATTAATAAAAATCATTTGTTATACATAAACCATGTGGTTGCACTTATATATTGTCTATTTTATTCATAGAATCATCATCATCTCGGCTCATATATGTCCATAATGTATATGTGTATAATGGGAGGGAAATTGACCTACTATACCACTCTGGTCAGATGTGGTGTTGTAGAGTCTTGTTTCGAGTTTTCCTTTTCTTGCATAGATGTTTTATATCCATATCTACATTATAAAATCGATGTAAGTTAACTATAACCAGCTAACTGAAACTTTGTGAGAAAAAGAGCTCGCAAAGAATAAGATCGGCATCGCATACTTTACACAAGTATCGCATACTTTACATAAGTATTTGTCACGCACTTTGTAATGAAAAGTACATGTATGATGAATAGGTACATATAGTTATACTATATAGCAGTCGCTTAAGCTATTTTTCTCGCGAATTTGAGAAGAATGAGACATACTTGTCTAGTTATTTATAATATATATTACCAATATAATACAATGTTATACATAACATATAATACAATGTTAATGTGTTGTTTACAGAGGAGTAAAGGTGACGACTGTCACCTGGTGGATGTGTACACGACGGCGGACGGCACAGCGGTGCTGCTCGCCGGTTCATACGCGAGTGGCGGGTGAGACATATACCTATACATCACTCATTAGATCATTGCATTACATCATTAGTTGGCAGGCTGGTTTACAATCGCAGTTATTGGCAGAGTACTGCAGCTCCGTCTCCTGGTAATCCCTCCATCGGATTTTACGACTATCACGGTATAGTAGGAGGTGGTGACAGTCTGTATAGTTAACATGTCACAAGGGGAGCATGACTTTAG
This sequence comes from Lymantria monacha, assembly GCA_905163515.2. Lineage (NCBI taxonomy): Eukaryota > Metazoa > Arthropoda > Insecta > Lepidoptera > Erebidae > Lymantria > Lymantria monacha. The sequence continues at coordinate 30,296,598 of LR991098.1, forward strand.
TTGTAGATATGCCATTTGTCAAAGTAAACATGTTAAGTGTTCACTAATTACACGTACAATAAACTTCCATTAAAAGCAATCTTCAGAACATTGACCACGTAATGATTCGCAAACGCTTCATACTTACTATATTAGGTTGTACGCGAGGGAATTATAAGATTTGAAATAATACATAGCCGAGGAAGAATCAGGTCGATGCGCAGAAGTGTCGTTTTCACCGCTTGTGGTTAGCAGTATCCAAAACTTCAGTTTGCAATTTGTTGCACAGCTTCGAATATTTATTGATAGTTTCGGCTGGAATGCGCAAACTGCTCCAAAATATATTCATCTGTGTCGTGCACGTGACGCCATCAGGCTTGACTGTCATGACCTTATAGAACAGTCGATGTCGGAAGGCAGTAATTTCAAATATCCTAGTCTAATCCTGGAATATCGTTATGGCTTTAGGTTACGAATGTTAGATGGTACTCGTTTCCTAACGAACAATATTATCACGTTAAGTCGGCTGTGTCCGTCTCTTGCGATACCCACGTGTAAGATAGTTGGTGGTGAATGGTACTCTTACTCTGTCACCACACGGAGAATGTTATTGTATCTAAATTATAACCAGCGTTATGTTGTATCGTAGGAATGTGCTAAGGTCTGTGAGTGTCGCGGACAAGAAGTTGCAGCCGAACAGTAACTTCGTGGAGAACAGGCAGACGGTGCGGTGTTGCTGGTACGACGTACATGTAAGTGTTGTCTCCGTCAACAGTCAGTACACTCGCACTCATAAATATTTTAATCTTAATAATTCATTTTTTTAAAACGACCTCGGCAAGGGACCCTATAACAGTACGCTATTAATGTGACTGATTGATTAATAATGTGATCAATGTCAACTATATACACGATGGAGATGACAATGCGACAATAAATAAAAACACCGGCAATACTAGTGTATTTTGAAACTATCTAAAAAGTCCTCACATGCTAATTTAAAAAAATATATTTTCAAACAAACTTTTTATCATAAATATTGAAACAAAATAGAACACTGTTTGTAAATGTTAATTCACTGACCTGTGCTCCGACCGAGTAGGTATCCTTTCATTATGCCACATGCATTAGGTACATTTAATTTTATAATCTAAGTCTGATGACACAGTTTGTATGGATTTTATGGCTCATGAATATAATATGCATTAATTTGTATTTCGTTTGGCGAAGAGTAAGTGGTAAACAGGTGATATGTAGGTACCTTCATATTAGTTTATAATACTGATGCGGTGCAGGATGTCTTTGATATCTTGGTGATAGCCTAATAATTTTAATTTTTAATACAGTGTGGAAAATGTTAATAATGCAAAATAATGTGCTGTGGCTAAACTATACGACATATTATATTCAGCAGAGATGTGACTTATCTATGATACAAGTATCTGAAATATAGATACAAGATACAAAATACGTATTTCCATCTTGTATCTAAGATACTTTTTAAAAATTCATTTTTATCTTGTATTTAGATACCTTTTGTTTGGTATCTTAGTATTTTATAAATACTTTTTCTGACAAAATACTTTTAATTGGGTGGTCAATTTCATTTTAGGGAACTTTGAAAATAATAATAGTTATTGGCGTTTGCAACTAACATTATTTTTTAGATTGAATTTAGGGCAACATTTTGTGAGTTATATTAATAAGCATTGACTTATAGCAAATAAAATTTAAAAATCTTTCCTTTGGTATAAAAGTAAAAAAATGTATCAAAAATCACTTTAGGGGGTTTTGAAACTATACCTTTCATTTCAGCGATTAACACGATTTATTCGTAAATAATATTAATGTCAATTATCAAACATTAAAATAAAATCTCGTTTTCTTACAAAAGTATTTTCATCTTAAGAAGTATTTGGAAGATACCTATTTTGTATCTAGTATTTCAGATACTATTTTAAAAGTATTTTGTATCTGTTATCTGAAATACTTAATTTAAAAGTATCTTGCATTTTGTATTTAAGATACTTTGTATAGGGTATTTTGTACATCTCTGATATTCAGTTTCTATACAGGCTGGGCAAGTCATCAGATACACTAAATTAAAATTATTGTCGCATGGTCATCTCCACCCTGTATACATATAAATTTTGCCTCTATAGTCCAGTCATCTGGTAGTTTGATGAGACACCATTATTCCAATATGGTGGCGCGAGCGGCAATGATACGAGATGGCAACGTTGAAATGTCAAAAGAACATATCGTAATGTATAAAATTACCTAATTTAACCTAATGTAACCTCATTTTTGTGCAGCAAATTGACCTAATACCACGCTGGTCAGACGGGTCGATAAGTTTACAACCAGTTTTCCATCTCTTACACAGATATTTTCTCTATACCGTAACCCTCAGTGGTCTCTGAAGACATTTATGTGGAAGATGTTAGTGTATTGTATTGTCACCACGCGGACAAATTTATTTCATTACTTTATTATTTCAGCACGACGTATTGGTGACGGCCGGCGAGTCGGGCATCATCAGCGTGTGGGAGCCGCACCAAGATACCGAGCACAGTACCAACACTAAGAAACTGACACATACTTTAAACAAGTTACACGTCAATAGACACAAGCCTTATTGAAATATACTTATTTTGTTAATGTTGATATTTTAATTACTCCCCGTGCTGTATTGGATATAGAATAGTCGCATTTTTTTTGTGCAGTCTGTCCACCTGATGGTAACTGTCGCCTGGGATATTACAGTAGGAATTGTAAAAACTGGTTAAGTAATCACCAGGAGAAAGCGTAGCTACAATCTTCTTGAAAACTTATAACACCCACTGCGTTCATGACATTATTCTTCTTCATGGTCAGGCCTATGTTCAATATTGGACGTCAACCTATGGTGCAGTCACACCCGGCCCGATCCAACCGGTGTGACTGAAGGAATGGCATGCAACTCCATCAATTGTCGTACATCCGGCCGTCATCAAGGGGGAAGTAGTATACTCTAATGAGCACTCCCGGGACTATGTTAGTAATAAAACACAATTCTAATAAATTAGCACTTTATTCGAGTTGCAAAATTATTATATAATTTATCTATAAAAAGTCCGACAATGGACTTATTAAATTAGATGCAATGACATGTCATAAATTATACTAAAAAGTACATAAAAAAATATATAAATTCATGTCAAAATTAAAAATTTTGAAATACACAATGTTACCAAAAGAACAAAAATAAAGCACGTGTCAATAAAAAACGCCAACACTAGTTTTGGCGGTAACGTGAATGTGTCATGTGGCGGTCTTATACTTAATGTTTTCAGTGTTTTAACGTGTTATATTAATTTAAATGTCATTTAATGCAATGCAATGAAAGCGCTAACATACATGTGTTAGTGTTAATGTTATAACAGTGTTCTGTGGAGCGTTTTCGCGTTACACCTAAATTCCCAGAAGAAACCGTTATTGATGGGTCCGCCACAGTATTGAAAACAACAGGTTGCACACAGAAAGAAAGGATTAAACTTACACCAACTGACTTTGGCAACCACGTCTTCACATATCTGAAAGTTCATTTTTATTGGGCAAATATGTGGTTAGTTAAATATTACGTTTAATCCGCGGTACTTCATGTTCACGTTGTTACATCACTAGCATTAATTAATTGCTAATAAACAAAATAAATCACACCCTGACTCCATTTTTGAATTTCAATGTTAAATATTTATTAAGAAACTGGCCGAGCGCGAGTCCGTCTCGCTTTCCGTCTATATGACATCTTAAAATAAGCATTTTTACAATTATGCCCTTTAAAAAAGAATATGCGAAAGACTAATAAAACATACATACATACATATACATATCATCACGCCATATCCCTTGCAGGGTAGGCAGAGAGAGACTAATAAAAGCTATGAGAAAACTGGTTTTTTGTATAATGAGCCCTTTATTTTTTGTCTTATTTTCTTTTTATAATATAGCGACATAAATGTGAAATTGTACTTTTTGAATTTCAACTATCTACCTATAAGGTTTATAAAAAATACAGGCAGCGGATGTATAGTAATTGTTCCGCTGCCATCTCTTGGGTTCCCTAAAAAATAACCTATTTCTTTTTAATAGACAAATATATTCTGTAAGCACTGGAAAAATATTATTTATTGACATTTGAAAAATAAACGACATTGCCAACAACCAATATTATTAAACAATCGTAACGTTAAGTTTTTCATTAATATTGAGCTTCAAATGTTAGTGGCATGATTGCATTGATCTTTGGTAAACACATTGTTTAATTAATCCTATATATAACGTTAAGTGGCTGACCGTCGGTGCATCACTTGGACGTCAGGAACATAATCAATCTGAAACATAACACACAAATCGTCATCATCATCTCAGCCCATATATGTTTCACTGTTGGGCTCGAGGCTCCTCCATAATGGGAGGGAAATTGATTTACTATACCACGTTGGTCAGACGTGTTGGTATATGGTTTTATTTCGAGTTTTCCTTCTCTTGCATAGATGTTATATGCGTTTTATATCCCTTAGTCGTCTCGTACGATCACCAACGGGTAAGATAGGGGGTGGTGAACTGTATTCTTGCTCAGTCACCACACGGATGGATAACACACAAATATAATCAAAGGTGGAACTTTAAATTCAGCTGATGAATCACCACGAGAAATCGCAGGGGCACTATTCTGGAAAAGGTTTAACAATTTACTGTAATCATCAACTTGCTTGTCAAGCGCGGCAATTACGAAGATACCTAGTTGGTCGATGTATAGCCGTGTCAGTGGCTCTACAACCAAATACGTTTCATACAGAAACGTATTCGACGATACCTAGTTGGTCGATGTATAGCCGTGTCAGTGGCTCTACAACCAAATACGTTTCATACAGAAACGTATTCGACGATACCTAGTTGGTCGATGTATAGCCGTGTCAGTGGCTCTACAACCAAATACGTTTCATACAGAAACGTATTCGACGTTACCTAGTTGGTCGATGTATAGCCGTGTCAGTGGCTCTACAACCAAATACGTTTCATACAGAAACGTATTCGACGTTACCTAGTTGGTCGATGTATAGCCGTGTCAGTGGCTCTACAACCAAATACGTTTCATACAGAAACGTATTCGACGTTACCTAGTTGGTCGATGTATAGCCGTGTCAGTGGCTCTACAACCAAATACGTTTCATACAGAAACGTATTCGACGTTACCTAGTTGGTCGATGTATAGCCGTGTCAGTGGCTCTACAACCAAATACGTTTCATACAGAAACGTATTCGACGTTACCTAGTTGGTCGATGTATAGCCGTGTCAGTGGCTCTACAACCAAATACGTTTCATACAGAAACGTATTCGACGTTACCTAGTTGGTCGATGTATAGCCGTGTCAGTGGCTCTACAACCAAATACGTTTCATACAGAAACGTATTCGACGTTACCTAGTTGGTCGATGTATAGCCGTGTCAGTGGCTCTACAACCAAATACGTTTCATACAGAAACGTATTCGACGTTACCTAGTTGGTCGATGTATAGCCGTGTCAGTGGCTCTACAACCAAATACGTTTCATACAGAAACGTATTCGACGTTACCTAGTTGGTCGATGTATAGCCGTGTCAGTGGCTCTACAACCAAATACGTTTCATACAGAAACGTATTCGACGACCGCCATCCTATAATTTACCACCAAAACATTTGAATTAGCAGTTTTGTTTCGGATACATAAATAATTATTGCAATAGATGCGTCCAGCTAACATATCAAAATGCAAGAGTCCGCTCGATCGTCGCTATGTCGTAAACATTTTGTAACTACAAAACTAAATGATTGTCTGAGTATCGTATATATACCTTTTGTGAACCGAATAAGTAAATTATCTGAACGTTGTGTGAGAATACTAATCATAAAATTTTGACACGAAATTCATCCGCAAAAATAGACTTATTTTTTTGTTGCTTATGGTGGCAAACGAGCAAACAGCACACTTGTTTTTTTTTTCAGCCCACCTGATGATAAGTGTCACTGCCGCCCATGTACCTTTGCAATACCAAGGGTACAACTAGGCCTACCACTACAAACCCACCCCAGTTGGACTTCCCTCTCTCTCGGTCACCGAACGCACCGCAATAGCACATTGCCATTACTCAGACGTCGATCTTCTGCTCAGTGTGGTACTACCCCGGACGGACCGGCCCGCGGCTGCAGACAGAGAACTGTCCACAGCGTGGTCCTACCATTGTTAAAATACCTCTTATTTTATATGAAGACCGAGACTCACCTACCTAGACCAGATTGGTCACGTGCTGAAAGAAGGTGGAGTCAAGAGTCTCCGAAACCGGCGAGCGTGTATGAAGAGAATTATGAATGTTGAAGAAGCGAGTGAAGTATGCAAGGATAGAGTTCTCTGGCACTCTGTTCTCTCTGCCTACCCTGCAAGGGATATGGCGTGATGATATGTATGTATGTATGTATTATATGAAGACAGTCAAATGCTGTTCAGCTGTTCCTCTATCAAACTTAAATAAAAACAACACCCCGCACAAAAGAAATAATCCTTGTATTGCGGGGGACTTTACAAACAATTAATAGCCACAATTTAACACCTAGGGACAAATCGATACTACCGAGTACTCATATGGTATCGCTACTCTCCCATCGATACTACTACTACTTGTAGGACATCACACTAACATACGATACTGAGTACTGGTATCGTATGAAAACAATAGTATCGTTTAGGCAGGCATCGCAATGGTATTAGGGCGCGGCACCCGCCTCGCTACTCTCCCATCGATACTACTACTACTTGTAGGACATCACACTAACATACGATACTGAGTACTGGTATCGTATGAAAACAATAGTATCGTTTAGGCAGGCATCGCAATGGTATTAGGGCGCGGCACCCGCCTCGCTACTCTCCCATCGATACTACTACTACTTGTAGGACATAACACTAACATACGATACTGAGTACTGGTATCGTATGAAAACAATAGTATCGTTTAGGCAGGCATCGCAATGGTATTAGGGCGCGGCACCCGCCTCGCTACTCTCCCATCGATACTACTACTACTTGTAGGACATCACACTAACATACGATACTGAGTACTGGTATCGTATGAAAACAATAGTATCGTTTAGGCAGGCATCGCAATGGTATTAGGGCGCGGCACCCGCCTCGCTACTCTCCCATCGATACTACTACTACTTGTAGGACATCACACTAACATACGATACTGAGTACTGGTATCGTATGAAAACAATAGTATCGTTTAGGCAGGCATCGCAATGGTATTAGGGCGCGGCACCCGCCTCGCTACTCTCCCATCGATACTACTACTACTTGTAGGACATCACACTAACATACGATACTGAGTACTGGTATCGTATGAAAACAATAGTATCGTTTAGGCAGGCATCGCAATGGTATTAGGGCGCGGCACCCGCCTCGCTACTCTCCCATCGATACTACTACTACTTGTAGGACATAACACTAACATACGATACTGAGTACTGGTATCGTATGAAAACAATAGTATCGTTTAGGCAGGCATCGCAATGGTATTAGGGCGCGGCACCCGCCTCGCTACTCTCCCATCGATACTACTACTACTTGTAGGACATCACACTAACATACGATACTGAGTACTGGTATCGTATGAAAACAATAGTATCGTTTAGGCAGGCATCGCAATGGTATTAGGGCGCGGCACCCGCCTCGCTACTCTCCCATCGATACTACTACTACTTGTAGGACATAACACTAACATACGATACTGAGTACTGGTATCGTATGAAAACAATAGTATCGTTTAGGCAGGCATCGCAATGGTATTAGGGCGCGGCACCCGCCTCGCTACTCTCTCATCGATACTACTACTACTTGTAGGACATAACACTAACATACGATACTGAGTACTGGTATCGTATGAAAACAATAGTATCGTTTAGGCAGGCATCGCAATGGTATTAGGGCGCGGCACCCGCCTCGCTACTTCGCTGCAGGGTACACGCAACGAACGTAGTATCCCTAAGAAGTCTGTAGCAGGCACGCGCTGGCAGGTTTATAATAGTTATCATTTGTCGTTGGGCGTTTCGTTCATTGAGTTTTACACTCCATTATTTAAGTCTATTAAATTTACAATTAAGTTGTCAAACTACCTACAGTAGTATTTGCATAAAATAAAAAATACCGCCACTATTACCTAAAGCGTAGCAATACTCTCTCGTCTATTTTGTGAAGTACCCAAAAGTATCGATACTTTAATATAGTATCAACTGTGATATTAAAACTTTGATTCGCTACTACTATCGAGTACTAGTATCTAAGAAAGAAAAGTATCGTTTCATCCCTATCTACACACTCACAACTAACATTTGTAAATCGCCTAAAGTATTGTCCTGTGTGGGAACCGAAACCACGCCACTGACATGGTAGGTCGGTATCTGAACTATTACATCAATTGTACAATCAATTGAGAAATGAAAGGTTCATGGGCATGGGTGTCGTGACCCCCCCCTCCCCCCTTATAAGACGACTATATGCATATCAAAAAGATATTTTCTCTCCCCTGTACCTATATTGTCGTACAGCTGTTACGAGGTGTGCGACAGTAGATTACCTCAGATGTATCGCCTTGTTGGACAGCAGTCGGTTCGTGTCGTCTCTGTCGGCGAGCGGCAGCGGCAGTGGCGGTGCGTCTGTTGCGTCCTCGGCGAACACGTGCGCCCTCACCGCAGCACCGAAGCGCGCCTCGCCGTAGGGGCCGCGCACCACCATCCACTGCACGCTGAGCGCGCACACCGACTTACTCTTCAGTATCAACTGTAACAAGTACACATACGACCTACACTACACACACACACACACGCGCACACACACCAACACACACACGCACACACACACACACGCGCGCGCACGCACACACACATACATATATATATATATATATATATATATTATCTATTTTTTTCCAACATAAGGACATCCATATGTATACATGGAGAAGGAATGAACAGAAAAGTATAATAGATTTAATTTTGGTAGACAGTCGCCTCCGAAGCAAAATATTGGACGCAAGAGCTTACAGGGGCCCCACAGTCGATACGGACCACTATCTCGTTATTGCGAGATTTAGTGGTCTGTTCAGAAAGTGGAGGCACTGGCGAGAGCGTGTCCACTTCGGAGGGCTTGAAAGAATAAAGGTTAAAAGGTTGCAAGAGTGTATAAGAGAAAAGTATGCAGAGGGTGTTCGAGAACGGCTGACGATGGCAAGCCAGCCGCAATCGGACATTGAAGAATGCTGGAGAGTATTGAAAGAGAGTATGGTAGATACAGCAAAAGAAGTATGTGGAAGTTCAAAGAAGCATAGAAAAACAAATGGTGATACATGGTGGGATGCGGAAGTGGCAGCTTCCGTAGAGCAAAAGAAGAAAGCGTGGCTGGACTATGTCTCTTCTTTGAATCTGAATGACAGTATGACTGAACAGAAGAAAGAAATATATCGGCAATGTAAGAATGACACCAAGGCCTTAGTGAAAGAGAAACGTGATAGAGCAAGTATGAGTGCAGAAGATAGGCTGACTAAAAACTTCGAGGGTAACACCAAACTCTTTTGGAGGGAGGTGAAGAAGTCTCGGGGTGGTTGGTCAGCCTTCAGAATGAATAAAATAAGGTCTAAAGGTGGAGACATTCTTACACAAACACAAGACGTGTTAAGCCGATGGAGTGAATATTTTGGCGATATGTATGCGGATGCTACGGTTGGCGCCAGTGTCGCATGTGGTTTAGTAGATCAACATTCGACAGCGGCGTCCTCCGACGGCATCAGTATGGATGAAGTTGAATGGGCGATAAGAAGTTTGAAAAATGGTAAGGCAGCGGCCATTGATATGGTGTCTGCCGAGATGATCAAGCTTGGTGGCTTCTGTGTCTGGGAGGCGTTCCTGTTGCTCCTCAATTTATGTTGGAGCTCGGGAATGGTTCCCGGGGACTGGAATAGCGCAGTCATCGTGCCTTTGTTTAAAAACAAGGGTTCACGTTATGACTGCGCAAATTACAGAGCCATAAGCTTGACCAGTTTGGCAGCAAAAGTGTATGGTAAAATTATTGAAAGGAGAATGAGGATGGTGTCAGATGGTTTACTGTGTGAGACACAAGGAGGTTTCAGGAGTGGAAGGGGATGCATGGATCAAGTGTTCTCTCTGCGCAACATTGTGGAGAAGCATCTGGCTCTAGGTCAGAGGGTTTTCTGCAGTTTTGTGGATCTGGAGAGAGCATTTGACACGGTTGTACGAAAGGAACTTTGGGACATTTTACCGGAGTATGGTATTAACGGCAAACTGCTACAGGCTGTGCAGTCCAGTTACATGGGCTGTAGAGCCTGTGTGCGGCTGGATGATGGAATGTCGCCTTGGTTTGACGTCAATATCGGCGTTAAGCAGGGGTGCGTTCTGTCAGCCAGGCTGTTTATCATATATCTGGATAAATGTCTCCAAAGGTTGAACGATATGAATGTGGGAGTCCAGATGGGCGACTCAGCGGTCACTGCTCTGCTATATGCAGATGATACAGTCCTGCTGGCACAGTCAGCGACTGACCTGCAGACCCTAGTCGACACAATGACAGAAGATTTTAAGAAAAGGGGTCTACGCGTGAATGTGAGCAAAACCAAAATAATGGTCTTTGAAAGAGACGAAGCCAGAACAGATGTAAGAGTAACAATAGGTAATGAATTAATGATATACTAGAGCAAGTGGATGAATTTGTAAATCTTGGATGTGGATTTAGCCGAGATGGAAGGTACACCACTGATATAGAGCGAAGAGTGAATGCGGGAAATAGAGTGAACGGAGCGTTGGGGCAACTTCTCGGCAGCCACCACCTCAGCCAGAAGGCACGTGTAGCAATACATAACGCAGTGCTTGTCCCAACATTACTGTATGGAAGCGAGAGTTGGGTATGCAGAAAAGAGTATGAAAGTAAAATTAATGCGGTCGAAATGCGATCTCTGCGGAAAGTCTGTGGAGTTAGGCTGAACGACCGCATTCGCAACGACGACGTAAGAGAGCGAGTAGGTATGAAAGAGAGTATTGGTGTAAAGATGCGAAAGGGAATGCTCCGATGGTTCGGGCATGTGGAAAGAATGCCGAACGAACTTCTTGTTAAGAAGATATACAATGCGAAAGTGGAAGGATGTAGGTACCGGGGGAGACTGAGACTCACCTACCTAGACTAGATTGGTCACGTACTTAACGGATTTATAATGTCACATCTGCGTAACGAATCCATGTGTTCTAGCTGAGCGTACAGGCATCTAGGCTTCGCCAAGTTGCCTCTCGCAATCGCATAAAAACGAACCATGTCTAACCACTCTACGCCAGAGTACTGGTAATGACTTGTAATTTTTTCGCACTTACTAGCACTCGCGTTCGGAATTTGTTATAAACATATAATATACGTCTAAGCCGTTTGGCAAAAAATTGCAAACTGACCTATTAAAACATAGACCAAGGTCGCGCGGCTCGGGCGCATCAAACGCAAGGGGTGCGTGCGGGACGCGAGTGGGCTACGAGCTACAATGCCTAAATTTGTTTTTACCTATTATTGCGATTTAATTCGAATGTTATGTCGTAGGCATGTTGGGAACAATACCGTTGCATATCAGATAAACTTAAGAACGTCTATTTATCAGACTTTTTTTTTCAATGTATTATGTTTTTAGTTATGTGGGGATGTTAAGAATGATTAACTGAGTACATACGTTTCAGGAAAACAGCCAATTAGATTCCACGGTGTATATATGTATGTATGTAAGTTGTTTACCTGATATGTGATATCCCTCTGGGTGCTCTGAGTGGGGTCACGTTGGTTCTTGTTGACGAACGCTTTCACGACCCATTGGTGACCGAACGCAGAGAAACGGGACGTCTCATAGTACAGCTTGTGGACGAACTCCTCGGTGCGGTACGGCTTCAGCTGCAAGTCTGCCGCACACACATTACTCAATAATTATACATTTTTAAGTAAAACTTGTTTAAGCGCGGCTGAAATGAAATGCTTTGAGACGGAAACTCATTACACCGGAAATGACATTTAGTAAACAAATACCAGAACTATAGTGTCGATTTACTAAAATATATATAGGACGTATCACTTTAGACGGATGTATAAATGGACGTACAGACGATAGCAATATACCTACATGTATATGGTAAGACCCCAGCAACAAACAAGAGGTATAGACATATTGTTGCAATGTAGTATTAAAGGTGTCGACTTACCGTTGAAGGTGATCTTCTCGTACGAGAGCAGGTCTAGCACCTGTTTGTAGACGTCGTTGTCTTCCTTCGCGCGGCGGTCTCGCTCGGCGAGCGTCGCCATCACGTCGGCGGCGGACTTGGCCGGGTGCACGCAGGCCGCCTCGTGCGCGGTCGCCTCGTGCGCGGGCCCCAACCACGGACAACCGATGCATGCGTAACGACACCCCGTCAGTCTACATCATACGACAAACACGATGTACGATACACATACTAACCCATGTGTAGGTAAATAACGTTACACACCATTTTTTATAGCTTAAATAACGGCAGGTCCCCCTCATCTAGGCCTACGTACTCAATATAAAAACTTGTTTGCGAACAAAAATTATTACTATAGACGCGATTTTGCAATCCACGTCTATTATAAATATGTTCCAACTGTCTTACAAATTAAATCAGTGTGCCTACTTTACCGGCAATGTTTCATACGCCATCTACAGCACATTGTTTTGACTTAATACAACTGTACAGCTTCCAACAACAACAAATTTCCAAATTTTCGTGACCGTAAAGTGCTCAAAAAAGCAGTGTAAGCATGTATCATGACTAGAGGATTCAATCCCGGTCGATTTTTCTAATCCCGGGATTTCGGGATTATCTACAGTTAATCCCGGGATAGTCCCGGGATTGTATTGGTAATGGAAAATGGTAACAAAAAGTCAGTAAACATATCAAAATAAATTTTTGAGGACAGAATATTTAAGTTTTAAATCTCCAAAAAGGCGGTTAAACAAAATTATACTTTTTTTTATTATTCTTCTTATAAAATAACCAAACTAGGCACTTCTGTAAATAATTTATAAAACCAACAATAAACTTCAAAAAATCAACTTCTTTCTACTTATGTTTATGAGTACTTATATTTTAAATTAAATTGAGCAGAAACTTTATAGATTACTTTTTTAAACCATGAGAATTAAATCATTAATCCATTTTTGCTTTTAATAATTTGATTATCACCAATGATCGGAGTAGGTATATTGAATTAGGGTCAATAATCTGAAACGTATATATTAATAGCTTTTGCCCGCGACTTCGTCCACGCAGAAGTCATCTCTGATAAAGTTAAATAGAAAAAGCAATGCAAGGTGTTGAAAGTTTGTCGCTAGGACGATAATCAACAGCGTCAGAAACTGGGATGCGGTCGCCGCCTTCTGCGAGTTAGTTGTTCAACGGAATTAGGAAATAGGGTGGGTCTGAGAGAAAATACTCTACGTTGACACGCTCTACCGTCCGGCTTCGACTCGACATGATACCCGGTTGCGGTGGCCCGCCCGCACAACGTGTACGTGTACAGCGCGCGTGTGTCTATATACCATAGACGGTCACTAGAGAAAAAGGTGGTTCAAAGTTCTATTCATTCTACAAATTATATTGCCATTAATATACTATTTACGGTATGACCATGGGATAAAAATATAATTATCGACACCCTTTATTTGACTGTTTTGTTTCACCAACAGAGTTGCGACCTCGTTAGATATGATTTATTATTTGAGTTATAGAGTGAACATTTTTGAAGCTAAACTTAACCTGTATCTTAAACCATTAGGCAAGAACCTATTGCTGTCTATTATGTGTATCGTGTGAGCTCTCACGCCGGCACTGGTCGCCACGACGGCACTGGTGCGGGGTTGATGGAGAGGGAGAGAGAAACACATGTTTATTTATTTTTACCGAAGAATATTTGTACGTAATTTGAAAAGAATCGATAAGGAAATTTTCTCCCCATACACACTTTGCCGCTTTGCTACACCCCCTTAGTGGCGGAATTCATAAAATCCTTTCATATTGAATCTCTATGTCATAAATAGAAACGTGCTTCAAAATTTAATGTTTCTAGCTTTAATAGTTTCGGTTTGGCGGTAATGAGTCGTTGAACCCGCTTCACAGGCCTAATTTACACAACCAGAGGGTGAAAATTGACAAATGCCGGATATTACCCTAGAATATTTGATTCGACTCGTAATTTGAAAAGAATCAATAAAGATTTTTTTCTCCCCATACAAACTTTGCCACTCTGTTCTACCCCCTTAGGGATGTAATTTCGTAAAATCCTTTCTTAGTAAATCTCTACGTCATATAAAGAAACCACTGTCCACATTCAAGTTGCCAGCTTCAATAATATCGGCTTGGCGCTAATGACTTAATGAGTCGTCCAACCCGCTTTGCAGGCCTAATTTACACCGCTAGAGGGTGAAAATCAACAAACGCTGAAACACGTGTTTATTTATTTTTACTGAAGATAATTTGTACGTAATTTGAAAAGAATCGATAAAGATTTTTTCTCCGAACATTTTTTAAATTGACATAACTTTTTTATTTATAAACTAATTGACATAAAATAAAGCCTAAATGTTAAGTGAAGCTTACCACAATATATTAGTGAAAACCGCGTCTAAATCGGATAAGCCGTTTCTGAGATTAGCGTGCACAAACACACAGATAAACAGACAAAAATTTTAAAAATCATTGTTTTGGGTTCTATTCGTGTTGATAAAGGTCCCAGTAATATTTTTTCTCATATATCTTCCATGTACAGACAGCGATCCGTTACATTTTTATTATATGTATAGATATGGGTATTCCTCCGGAATATTATTTTTTTCCGAAATTTTACAATGTAACCATATGACCAATAGTATCTTCTTAATAATTTATCGCCATCCCGCTGCAAATTAGTTTTTTTGGGGTTCCGTACCCAAAGATTGAAAACGGGACCCTATTGCTAAGACTCCGCTCTATGTCTGTCACTCACTGAGCTTTTTCTTTCGAACATTAGCAGGCGCACAATTCTATTTTTCAAAAAGAGTTTATAACTATGGCCGATATAAGAACATACAATAAAAATCAAAAAGTTAAAAATTACCGATTCCATACAAGAAACATTTTTTGCATATTTGTTTGTTTTAGCTCTATCATAAAAACGGTAACAGATAGAAGCTTCAAACTTGGTATGATTTTAGTATATACCGAGTAAAACAAATACTCAAACTAGTATAAACGTGAATTGGACTCAAAATATTTCACTCACAAAAGACGCGGTTAAATTTCTGTCTTACTCTTAATCTGTGCCCTCAATATGACTCGGTGACCAATCAGAACACAGGATTGTAGATAGTGCACAAACCGGTTACGAAAACAATGCATACCGCGACGCGGGGGGTAGCCCCGCAGGTAGCTAGCTCACTCGTTTACTTCGATTCGTAGAGTGCGCATCTTTGTTATTGTGTTGTAAAAACGTTACTTGACCCTGGCTTGTGTACTGATTCCTGGATTCTGCTCTAAACGACGATTTGGCTGGACTACACGGATTCTGAATACTGCTCTAAACGACGATTTGGCTGGACTATACGGAGTTGCATCTTTCACTCTTGATTTGAATATATTCAACCAATCTTTTTAAGTTCTGGTAAGTCATTTTTCATTTACTAGTATATAGTCTTACGTTTGCTTGCTTGTGCCCTTTTTCAATTGAGTGACGTTACATTAAAAAAGTAAAACAGCTATTAACGTAGATGTCAGTTTTGTAATGTTCACGTCATGAAGTTTTTGTTTTCGGTCAAATACGAGGTTACATCTCTTCAACATGGCAAACGTCAAGGCTGAGACGGTAGAAAAATGGATATCCGATCATCCTGAGTTAATTTACGATCACGCTAGTGGTACAATGTACTGCACAAAGTGTGAGAGCCATTTGATAGTTCGAAATAAAGGCAACGTGAAAAAACATATTGAAGGCGCTGTGCACCAGGGAACGTATAAGCAGCCGCAGGAGGAGTTTTACTTCGATCTTATCAAATTTTTGATTTTGTGCAATATTCCATGGTCTCAGATGAGAAATACTGCTTTTAAAGATTTTTTTCAGAAATATATGTGTAGTACCTGTTGTTGTGCGTGTGCTAATCGTAAACTACCCGATGAATCACAGTTAAGGAAAGTTTATTTGGATAAATTTTACAAGAATAAACTAGATTCCATTCGACGAAGTAATAAAAATGAGAAACTTTGGATTTCGTTAGATGAAACGACAGACTTTTTAGGTCGATATGTAGTGAATTTTCTAATAAAACCATTAGATCCCATTAATTTCAATCGACATTATTTGATAGGTGCTAACTGTGATTAATGGACAAACAATTACGCAATTCGTAATAGAGTGCTTAGAAAATTTATGGAAAAATTCATTCGAAACTAGAGCTAGCAACGTTCTTGTGCTCTGCACTGATGCCGTAGCGTACATGTTATCTGCAGGACGAAATTTAAAAAGTTATTTGCCATAAATGAAGCATGACACATGTTTGGCGCACGATTTGCACCGTGTATCGGAACAAATTAGATCAGAATATAACGATATTGACATCATAATTGCTAATGTAAAAAAAATATTTTTGAAAGCACCAAGCAGAGTGAAAATTTTAAAAGAAAAATACCCAGATTTGCCGCTGCCTCCTCAACCAATCGTTACCAGGTGGGGTACTTGGTTAGAGGCAGCATCCTACTACGCTCAAAACTTCGAGAAAATTAAAGATGTTTTATCTTGTTTGAGCAGCTGTGATGCTGTTTCTATTCGAAACGCGAAAAATATTTTTGAAAAAGAAAATTTAAAATATGATTTAAATTACATAAAAGACAATTACTGTATAATACAACATTCTTTAAAAGCATTGCAAAAACACAATTTATCACTGGCGGAGTCACTTTTGCATTTTGACCAAGTTAGAGCTGCTATTAATGAGTGCAATTCCGAAAATATACAAAATAAAATAGAATATGTTATGGAGCGTAACCCAGATTTAGACACACTTAGAGAATATAGTGAGGCAATTGAAAAAAATGAAGCAAGTAATTTAATACCGTTTTTTAAATTTGCGCCTTTGACATCTTGTGATGTGGAACGGTCATTTTCTACCCATAAATGGATTTTAGAAGTGAAAAGAAATATATTGAAACCAGAAAACATAGAAAAACTTATGACTATTTATTTTAATTGTGGAGGTCAAAATTACACAGATGTAGAAACTGAAATGCATGTAGATTAAAATACGTTTATATTGTATGTAAATAATTTTGTGTTAACAATAAACGATATTTATTTAAATCTATATTGTTTTTTTTATACCTATACAGTCTAAATGGGCATTACAGTAGGAATATCAGGTAGCACCAAGTACTTACAAAGACAAAACAAATAAGTCCTAAGTCGATGGGTTTATAGTATTTAGTTAAGGTGGTACCAGGTGGTAGGTTCCTGTACTGGGCCGTCTAGGTGGGTACCACCGATTTGCCAGACATTTCTTCCTAAAATAGGAGTGTGTTCAACACTTCTGTTTCGGGGAAAGGGCATTGTAGCTAGTGCAATTACTGGGTATATCAGACCTAATAAATAACTGTCGTCTCGGTGTAGCGGGCGCTGGGCAGTGCCAGACAGACCTATTTAGTTACTGATTGGCACTGCATCTGTCCATAGGCAGACGTGACGCTTACCATCAGGCGAGCGATCTGCTCGTCCCGTTACACATTAACATAGAAAAAAAGTTCCAATGGCTTTCTTCCGGCTCCACAAACAGGACAGCTCCATGGTACCATGTTATTGTATTTTCACCGAAGGTACATAAGATTTGAGCCCATACGGACACATAGAGGAGTGATTCTAACTTAGCTTCCAAAATTAGTGTCGAACACGTATACAAACATTACAAGTTAAATAAAAGCTTTTGAAATCTGTTTAATGCAATCTATTAAAAAAAACAAATTATATTAATTATTTGAATTTGTAGACAATACTTCAGTGATTCCGGAAGTATCGGAATGACGTTCCGGAAAAATGGCGTATCCATGTTAATCTTTACATGAACATTACCGACGCAAGCAGCAAAAATCAATATACCTACTCCGATCACTGATTATCACCAATTAACAAAAAAATATCAATACTTACACGAACTGAAGCGGAAACTTTTACACACTTTTACGCATAATCCGGTCGTTAACAAAAACAAATGAAATTACTTAGTATGAATCAATTAGGGGGGTCCGGAGCGTGCTCGTCGCGTCCTCTGCCAGTCTAGTTAGACTGCTAATCCGGCTCGAATGCATACCGCAGTGCGGGTTAGGGCGTCCCCCGGAGGCGACGCATACCGACCCGCCCCCGTCGGTGCGAACAGCGGCAGATGCGGCGATGGGGGCCGCCACCCATCACGCCTTTCCCAGTCAAGCGAGTCGAGGAGAGCAGAGTGTCGGGTGGGCACGTGGAATGCAAGAGGATGTGTGGAAGATAAGTTGCACGAGCTGATAACCGTCATGGAGGACAAACAGCTAGACGTGCTCTGTGTAACAGAGACCAAGCGAAGGGGCAGCGACGCCTGCGATCTTCCTGTTGGAGGGATCGCTCTGTGGTTTGGTGTACCACAGAGCGATCGAGCCAGCATGGGGGTAGGAGTGCTGTTGTCCTCTCGCTTGGCCTCAGGTGCGAAGGATTACGGATTGTATGATCCCAGACATCTTTGGGTCCGTATAAAACTAGGTGTCACCAAGGTATTCATTGTTGTAGCATATGCTCCCGTGGGATCCTCGATGGCATCAGACCTAGAGAAGTTTTGGGATAATGTTAGGGAAGTTCTGGATATGGCAGAAACCAGTGAACGCGTGATTGTATGCGGAAATTTGAACGGATGGGTGGAGACCAAGCGTCCCGACTATGAGGACGTACTTGGTCCATTTTGGTGATAAGAGAGTGAACGACGCAGGTAGGCTCATAGCGGATGTATGCATGGAGAAACCTTATTATGTCAAACACATTTTTCCAACATAAAGACATCCATATGTATACATGGAGAAGGAATGAACAGAAAAGTATAATAGATTTAATTTTGGTAGACAGTCGTCTCCCAAGCAAAATATTGGACGCAAGAGCCTACAGGGGCCCCACAGTCGATACTGACCACTATCTCGTTATTGCGAGATTTAGTGGTCTGTTCAGAAAGTGGAGGCACTGGCGAGAGAGTGTCCACTTCGGAGGGCTTGAAAGAATAAAGGTTGAAAGGTTGCAAGACGAGTGTTTAAGAGATAAGTATGCAGAGGGTGTCCGAGAACGGCTGACGATGGCAAGCCAGCCGCAATCGGACATTGAAGAATGCTGGAGCATATTGAAAGAGAGTATGGTAGATACAGCGAAAGAAGTATGTGGATGTTTAAAGAAGCATAGAAAAACAAATGGTGATGCATGGTGGGATGCGGAAGTGGCAGCTTCCGTAGAGCAAAAAAAGAAAGCGTGGCTGGACTATGTCTCTTCTTTGAATCTGAATGACAGTATGACTGAACAGAAGAAAGAAATATATCGGCAATGTAAGAATGACATCAAGGCCTTAGTGAAAGAGAAACGTGATAGAGCAAGTATGAGTGCAGAAGATAGGCTGACTGAACACTTCGAGGGTAACACCAAACTCTTTTGGAGGGAAGTGAAGAAGTCTCGGTGTGGTTGGTCAGCCTTCAGAATGAATAAAATAAGGTCTAAAGGTGGAGACATTCTTACACAAACACAAGATGTGTTAAGCCGATGGAGTGAATATTTTGGCGATATGTATGCGGATGCTCGAGTTGGCGCTGGTGTCGCATGTAGTTTAGTAGATCAATATTCGGCACCGGCGTCCTCCGATGGCATCAGTATGGATGAAGTTGAATGGGCGATAAGAAGTTTGAAAAATGGTAAGGCAGCGGGCATTGATATGGTGTCTGCCGAGATGATCAAGCTTGGTGGATCCTGTGTCTGGTAGGCGTTCCTGTTGCTCCTCAATTTATGTTGGAGCTTGGGAATGGTTCCCAGGGACTGGAATAGCGCAGTCATCGTGCCTTTGTTTAAAAACAAGGGTTCACGTTATGACTGCGCAAATTACAGAGCCATAAGCTTGACCAGTTTGGCAGCAAAAGTGTACGGTAAAATTATTAAAAGGAGAATGAGGATTGGGGGGCATAGTCCGGAGCGTGCTCGTTCGCGTCCCCTGCCAGTCTAATTAGACTGCTAATCCGGCTCGAAATGCGTACCGCAATGCGGGTTAGGGCGTCCCCCGGAGGCGACGCGTACCGACCCGCCCCCGTCGGTACGAACTTCGGCAGTTGCGGCGATGGGGGCCGCCACCCGTCACGCCTTGCCCAGTCAGGCGAGTCGAGGAGAGCAGAGTGCCGGGTGGGCACGTGGAATGTAAGAGGTTGTGTGGAAGGTAAGTTGCACGAGCTGATATCCGTCATGGCGGACAAACAGCTAGACGTGCTCTGTGTAACAGAGACCAAGCGAAGGGGCAGCGACGCCTGCGATCTTCCTGGTGGCGGGATGGCTCTGTGGTCTGGTGTACCACAGAGCGATCGAGCCAGCATGGGGGTAGGAGTACTGCTGTCCTCTCTCTTGGCCTCAAGTGTGAAGGATTACGGAATGTATGATCCCAGACTTCTTTGGGTCCGTATAAAACTTGGTGTCGCCAAGGTATTCATGGTTGTAGCATATCCTCCCGTGGGATCCTCGATGGCATCAGACCTAGAGAAGTTTTGGGATAATGTTAGGGAAGTTCTGGATATGGCAGAAACCAGTGAACGCGTGATTGTATGCGGAAATTTGAACGGATGGGTGGAGACCAAGCGTCCCGACTATGAGGACGTACTTGGTCCATTTTGGTGATAAGAGAGTGAACGACGCAGGTAGGCTCATAGCGGATGTATGCATGGAGAAACCTTATTATGTCAAACACATTTTTCCAACATAAAGACATCCATATGTATACATGGAGAAGGAATGAACAGAAAAGTATAATAGATTTAATTTTGGTAGACAGTCGTCTCCCAAGCAAAATATTGGACGCAAGAGCCTACAGGGGCCCCACAGTCGATACTGACCACTATCTCGTTATTGCGAGATTTAGTGGTCTGTTCAGAAAGTGGAGGCACTGGCGAGAGAGTGTCCACTTCGGAGGGCTTGAAAGAATAAAGGTTGAAAGGTTGCAAGACGAGTGTTTAAGAGATAAGTATGCAGAGGGTGTCCGAGAACGGCTGACGATGGCAAGCCAGCCGCAATCGGACATTGAAGAATGCTGGAGCATATTGAAAGAGAGTATGGTAGATACAGCGAAAGAAGTATGTGGATGTTTAAAGAAGCATAGAAAAACAAATGGTGATGCATGGTGGGATGCGGAAGTGGCAGCTTCCGTAGAGCAAAAAAAGAAAGCGTGGCTGGACTATGTCTCTTCTTTGAATCTGAATGACAGTATGACTGAACAGAAGAAAGAAATATATCGGCAATGTAAGAATGACATCAAGGCCTTAGTGAAAGAGAAACGTGATAGAGCAAGTATGAGTGCAGAAGATAGGCTGACTGAACACTTCGAGGGTAACACCAAACTCTTTTGGAGGGAAGTGAAGAAGTCTCGGTGTGGTTGGTCAGCCTTCAGAATGAATAAAATAAGGTCTAAAGGTGGAGACATTCTTACACAAACACAAGATGTGTTAAGCCGATGGAGTGAATATTTTGGCGATATGTATGCGGATGCTCGAGTTGGCGCTGGTGTCGCATGTAGTTTAGTAGATCAATATTCGGCACCGGCGTCCTCCGATGGCATCAGTATGGATGAAGTTGAATGGGCGATAAGAAGTTTGAAAAATGGTAAGGCAGCGGGCATTGATATGGTGTCTGCCGAGATGATCAAGCTTGGTGGATCCTGTGTCTGGTAGGCGTTCCTGTTGCTCCTCAATTTATGTTGGAGCTTGGGAATGGTTCCCAGGGACTGGAATAGCGCAGTCATCGTGCCTTTGTTTAAAAACAAGGGTTCACGTTATGACTGCGCAAATTACAGAGCCATAAGCTTGACCAGTTTGGCAGCAAAAGTGTACGGTAAAATTATTGAAAGGAGAATGAGGATTGGGGGGCATAGTCCGGAGCGTGCTCGTTCGCGTCCCCTGCCAGTCTAATTAGACTGCTAATCCGGCTCGAAATGCGTACCGCAATGCGGGTTAGGGCGTCCCCCGGAGGCGACGCGTACCGACCCGCCCCCGTCGGTACGAACTTCGGCAGTTGCGGCGATGGGGGCCGCCACCCGTCACGCCTTGCCCAGTCAGGCGAGTCGAGGAGAGCAGAGTGCCGGGTGGGCACGTGGAATGTAAGAGGTTGTGTGGAAGGTAAGTTGCACGAGCTGATATCCGTCATGGCGGACAAACAGCTAGACGTGCTCTGTGTAACAGAGACCAAGCGAAGGGGCAGCGACGCCTGCGATCTTCCTGGTGGCGGGATGGCTCTGTGGTCTGGTGTACCACAGAGCGATCGAGCCAGCATGGGGGTAGGAGTACTGCTGTCCTCTCTCTTGGCCTCAAGTGTGAAGGATTACGGAATGTATGATCCCAGACTTCTTTGGGTCCGTATAAAACTTGGTGTCGCCAAGGTATTCATGGTTGTAGCATATGCTCCCGTAGGATCCTCGGTGGCATCAGACCTAGAGAAGTTTTGGGATAATGTTAGGGAAGTTCTGGATATGGCAGAAACCAGTGAACGCGTGATTGTATGCGGAGATTTGAACGGATGGGTGGGGACCAAGCGTCCTGACTATGAGGACGTACTTGGTCCATTTGGTGATAAGAGAGTGAACGACGCAGGTAGGCTCATAGCGGATGTATGCATGGAAAGAAACCTTATTGTGTCAAACACATTTTTCCAACATAAGGACATCCATATGTATACATGGAGAAGGAATGAACAGAAAACTATAATAGATTTAATTTTGGTAGACAGTCGCCTCCGAAGCAAAATATTGGACGCAAGAGCCTACAGGGGCCCCACAGTCGATACGGACCACTATCTCGTTATTGCGAGATTTAGTGGTCTGTTCAGAAAGTGGAGGCACTGGCGAGAGCGTGTCCACTTCGGAGGGATGAAAGAATAAAGGTTGAAAGGTTGCAAGAAGAGTGTGTAAGAGAAAAGTATGCAGAGGGTGTCCGAGAACGGCTGACGATGGCAAGCCAGCCGCAATCGGACATTGAAGAATGCTGGAGAGTATTGAAAGAGAGTATGGTAGACACAGCGAAAGAAGTATGTGGAAGTTCAAAGAAGCATAGAAACACAAATGGTGATGCATGGTGGGATGCGGAAGTGGCAGCTTCCGTAGAGCAAAAGAAGAAAGCGTGGCTGGACTATGTCTCTTCTTTGAATCTGAATGACAGTATGACTGAACAGAAGAAAGAAATATATCGGCAATGTAAGAATGACACCAAGGCCTTAGTGAAAGAGAAACGTGATAGAGCAAGTATGAGTGCAGAAGATAGGCTGACCAAAAACTTCGAGGGTAACACCAAACTCTTTTGGAGGGAGGTGAAGAAGTCTCGGGGTGGTTGGTCAGCCTTCAGAATGAATAAAATAAGGTCTAAAGGTGGAGACATTCTTACACAAACACAAGACGTGTTAAGCCGATGGAGTGAATATTTTGGCGATATGTATGCGGATGCTACGGTTGGCGCCGGTGTCGCATGTGGTCTAGTAGATCAACATTCGGCGACGGCGTCCTCCGATGGCATCAGTATGGATGAAGTTGAATGGGCGATAAGAAGTTTGAGAAATGGTAAGGCAGCGGGCATTGATATGGTGTCTGCCGAGATGATCAAGCTTGGTGGCTCCTGTGTCCGGGAGGCGTTCCTGTTGCTCCTCAATTTATGTTGGAGCTCGGGAATGGTTCCCGGGGACTGGAATAGCGCAGTCATCGTGCCTTTGTTTAAAAACAAGGGTTCACGTTATGACTGCGCAAATTACAGAGCCATAAGCTTGACCAGTTTGGCAGCAAAAGTGTATGGTAAAATTATTGAAAGGAGAATGAGGATGGTGTCCGATGGTTTACTGTGTGAGACACAAGGAGGTTTCAGGAGTGGAAGGGGATGCATGGATCAAGTGTTCTCTCTGCGCAACATTGTGGAGAAGCATCTGGCCCTAGGTCAGAGGGTTTTCTGCAGTTTTGTGGATCTGGAGAGAGCATTTGACACGGTTGTACGAAAGGAACTTTGGGACATTTTACCGGAGTATGGTATTAACGGTAAACTGCTGCAGGCTGTGCAATCCAGTTACATGGGCTGTAGAGCCTGTGTGCGGCTGGATGATGGAATGTCGCCTTGGTTTGACGTCAATATCGGCGTTAAGCAGGGCTGCGTTCTATCAGCCAGGCTGTTTATCATATATCTGGATAAATGTCTCCAAAGGTTGAACGATATGAATGTGGGAGTCCAGATGGGTGACTCAGTGGTCTCTGCTCTGCTTTATGCAGATGATGCAGTCCTGCTGGCACAGTCAGCGACTGACTTGCAGACCCTAGTCGACACAATGACAGAAGATTGTAAGAAAAGGGGTCTACGCGTGAATGTGAGCAAAACCAAAATAATGGTCTTTGAACGAGATGAAGCCAGAACAGATGTAAGAGTAACAATAGGTAATTATGTACTAGAGCAAGTGGATGAATTTGTATATCTTGGATGTGGATTTAGCCGAGATGAACGGTACACCACTGATATAGAGCGAAGAGTGAATGCGGGAAATAGAGTGAACGGAGCGTTGGGGCAACTTCTCGGCAGCCACCACCTCAGCCAGAAGGCACGTGTAGCAATACATAACGCAGTGCTTGTCCCAACATTACTGTATGGAAGCGAGAGTTGGGTATGCAGAAAAGAGTATGAAAGTAAAATTAATGCGGTCGAAATGCGATCTCTTCGGAAAATCTGTGGAGTTAGGCTGACTGACCGCATTCGTAACGATGACGTAAGAGAGCGAGTAGGTATGAAAGAGAGTATTGGTGTAAAGATGCGAAAGGGAATGCTCCGATGGTTCGGACATGTGGAAAGAATGCCGAACGAACGTCTGGTTAAGAAGATATACAATGCGAAAGTGGAAGGATGTAGGTACCGAGGGAGACCGAGACTAACCTACCTAGACCAGATCGGTCAGGTACTGAAGGAAGGTGGAGTCAAGAGTCTCCGAAACCGGCGAGCGTGTATGAAGAGAATTATGAATGTTGAGGAAGCGAGTGAAGTATGCAGAGATAGAGTTCTCTGGCACTCTGTTCTCTCTGCCTACCCTGCAAGGGATATGGCGTGATGATATGTATGTATATGTATGTAGAATGAGGATGGTGTCCGATGTTGACACAAGGAGGTTTCAGGAGTGGAAGGGGATGCATGGATCAAGTGCTCTCTCTGCGCAACATTGTGGAGAAGCATCTGACTCTAGGTCAGAGGGTTTTCTGCAGTTTTGTGGATCTGGAGAGAGCATTTGACACGGTTGTACGAAAGGAACTTTGGAACATTTTACCGGAGTATGGTATTAATATTAACGGTAAACTGCTACAGGCTGTGCAGTCCAGTTACATGGGCTGTAGAGCCTGTATGCGGCTGGATGATTAATGCTAGAACCGCACCTGCGTGTATCGTCACGAAGCTTCGTGCAATGAGCCGATATACGCAGATATGACCGGTCATTATTGGCTATCGTCGCGAACATTCGGGCTTCGTGTGCGTTATGGCTTGGGTGGCGATAAGTCAAAAGGTTTTAGCGCGCGAATACATCGCGCTCTGTGGTCAGACTAGCGTTTTTCATTTCGGCGGAAATTTTCGATGTGTTTAGACGCGTTCGAGGGTCTCCAGGGTCTCTAATCAATAAATATGGAATTGAGCGATGAAATGGCGTTGCAATTTTTACACCATTATGAAGCTGAACCCCTGATGAAATCCAAAAAAATCATTATGTAATTATTAGCATATTATAGCTATAAAAGTAAAGCAACTCGTCATCCATAGTTAAACGCATCGAAATGATTTCGGCCATCTTTAATTATTGCACGATACTTCGTGTAAAATACCGTAAGTCACTAATATGACCACAGTATTATCCCGATAACTTTCTAGTGTACAAAACATACGAAGCATCGCCACACATTACTTCGGGACGATACACGCAGGTGCGGCCCTATCATAATACTATTTATATTGGTCCGAGAGCCAGGTGAAAATTTGGTTAATTATTTCTTCTCGAGAGATAATTGGTGATACGCATCAGACAATAGTATCATGAAGCCTTATGACCGTCAGCTGCGGCACGGTGGGGGAGATGAGCAGTTGTAACCTCCCACGCTCGAAGAAAAAAAAATACATTCACTCATTTCCTCTCGGCTAAAAATTTATCAAATTATAGCTAACGCAATATCTCAACAAAAAAAAAATCAGCTGGCTATAACATAGTGTATTGTAGATTATTTAAATATTGGAATAGAACTAAAATTATTTGAATATACACGTATAAGTTTAAAAAATATTGATACGGAATATTTGTTTCACCTCAACACTCATATTGGAGTGCTATGCCGATTAATTAAAGAGATGTCATTTCCTCCCACATGAAAATTTGTGAGCTGATTTTAAATATGTTTCTATGATAAATAAAAAAACTCAGCTAGCAGTAAGTCGAGGGAAACTTAGTCAGCTGATGCATTTAAATAGTCAGTAAATGCTTCTACGTAACGACCTTCAAATTATCAGCTGACGATTTTTCCACCGAGATACAACCAGCTGACGTATATATTTATCAATAGTTACATATAAGCTATCATCAGGTAAATTTTTATTTGAGAGGATATCACTGAAAGTGAAGATTTTTTTTCCATGATCGAGACATCAGCTGACGTACAATACACTATGTTATAGCCAGCTGATTTTTTTTTTGTTGAGATATTGGGTTAGCTATAATTTGATAAATTTTTAGCCGAGAGGAAATGAGTGAATGTATTTTTTTTTTTAGTGCTCATCCCCCCCACCGAGCCTTAGCTGACGTTCACGAGACTTTATAGTTCGATTTTCTGATGCATTTTACTAATTATCACTTGAGAGGAACTTGGTTATATATATCTGTTACTGGCTCTCGGACTATATGAGCCGATATTGATTTCAATCTATTGTATGTAAATAGAGGCTTCTTATAAGAAAAGATTGGCGGACAAGGCGTACAGTCCCTCTCTAAAGCCGGAGCACCGGTACTGAGTCCTCGTGTTCGGTGGATATTGGAAGAAGAGCCTAATGTTTAGAACTTTAGCGACGCGTCATGCGTTTAGTGGACAGCCTGACGTAGGTATACATTGTCACACATACAAGTACATAGCACGCCGTGTGGGGTGGAGGGGCAGGAGGGGAGACGGTCGTGTCGGATGAGTTCAGTTCGCATCACACCAGTTATTACCAAGCGTTACGTGAGTGTTAGTGAGTTAGCGCGAGTACATGGCAACAGCTGACACACCTGCGGCGCCGGCGACGCTTGAGCGTGGTCGGGGCGGGTTCCGGGGCGAGGCCCGGGGCGGTGCGGCGGAGTGCGCCTAGCAACAGCGCGTACACACTGGTCACGATGCGAACCAAACTATCCATGTAGCACCTCTTGGCACGTGTATCGATTATCAATTGTGAGAACTTGTACTGCCTGGAGGAACAAACTGTAACTGAGATCAGTGTTACAGACGGAAACCCACCAGACAGCGAACGAACGACGACAGTACGCAAACCTAAAATCTCATTTGTGGCCTCGCTCACTAACAAAACAAGTCTCTAATCAATATGCAATATTTTCGTCCCGTGCAAAATATTGTAACGCTCAAGTTCTAGAAGGACTCCACACGTTGGTATTGTGTTACTTACCTCATGCTACCACTGCTATTAGCGTAATATTTCGTTTCTATTGTTAATTTTGTGATATTAGCAATCCGAATGTAACTAATATCTCATTCAGCTGAAATCCTCCATTATTTTGTTCCCACTTATTGTAGCCCTAACTACATGAGCTTGTGTTGGTTTGTCAGTAACTAATATGTTAATCAGAAACAGGGCACTTAATGACAGAATATTAACAGCCACTAAGTGATGGGTCGCCCTAATGACCTACAAATGTGCTAGTGATTATAGACGACCTCAAGGCTTACCTGTCCTCGCAAGTGTTCTCCTCGTGGTGTTGCAGTGAATGGCGAGGGAACACGCGCGTACAATATTTGCATTCCGACGGTAATTCCGATACAGTCTTCTCCACTGCTAAATTTCTGGAGGCCGAGGTCTTGGAGATCTCTACGCGGCAGTTGGGGCAAGTGGATGCCTCGTCGCGTAGACGTGCATCAGCCAACAAATGTGTGAAGCACGGTGCACACATGAGGTGCCCGTTAGTACACTGAAAGTTAGCACGATGTCAATAACAGGACAATGGTTTGACATCAATCTGTCTAATGTGTGTCTTATACTAATATATGCACTAAACAATGCAGTATAATTCCTTCTAACTTTTTTAACAATATACAGTGGAGCTTAGTACAGATACTAGTATACAGATATATGTATAAACATATAATAGTGTGATGTATTTGTGGTCTACGAGTGTCTACCTCCGCCCATGATTGCCAGTACCACCTGAAATCAAATATCTAATAATGCATAAAATACCACTGCAACAAAAAACAATGTATTATTAAATATATATAATCCACAAATATTGGTCACGGGAAACATTACTTATATCTTTTTGTATTCAAATGAATTCTCCATTTTAAGATAAAGGATAAGATAATTCTTAATAGTTGAATATGAAATGTTTACTTGTGTAGTGAAATAAAATTGAAATATTAGTGTTATAAACTCATTTCACAAAATTTACTCTCAGAAAAATATTGAAAATATTTTAATATAAAAAAAATCATTACTGTTTTTGAAAAAGGGATGTCTTTTATTAGGGATGGGAATAATTGAAAGGAGTTCTGAATAAAGAAAGAAGTAAATCTCTTTTACATTTCTTTATTCAAGTGAAATGTTACAAGAGTAGATACAATCCATATTTACTTGCTACACAATTATTATCCAACAAATATATATCACAGATATCAACTTAAGTCCTAATTGTAATAATTCATAACAATTTTCCTCACATTTACATAACAAATACAGATCATGGGCCAGACATACAATTACTCATTTAAATAATATACTAACAAAATTACATATTTAGATCATGACATGGATACAGAGCACCAGATCAGACACAAGGCTCACTACATTATATATTTAAATATTAGTTATACAAAGACGCCAAACCAAATAATACACAAGATTTACAGTAACAAATAAACGTGTAGGCGTCGGCGCGACTGGCATTGATATATCGACAGATCTACCAGTTGCTTACGTAAAAAAGAAAAATATTTATTAAAACAGCTGATAGCAATATTAACTCGATCAGCTGTTTTCGAATACCTGATACACGGCTGCCTGAGGTAGGTCCAGGCATACTGCGCAGCAAAGGATGCCCCCCAGCCTGTGCTCAAGCTTGTCGCTTTGCTCTTTGTCGCAAATTTTACGTTTTTTTGCCAAAGGCCCTTCAGCGTCATTTATATCGGGCGCGACTTCTTCGCTTGAACACGGCACGGACTCAGGCTCAGCCACCTCAGCCATTATGCGATGTAAATATAAATAACAACAATAACACGACACAATACTGTGTCAGCAAAGAACGTTAGATAGTAGCAACGCGAGACGATTATTTGATTAACGCATAATGCACCTAGAAATCGAAATCCGAATTGAACGAAACAAAGAACTCCTTTTTTTACTTCTGGCAATCAAATAATATTTTTCTTATTCAGTTTGTTATTTCTAAGAGACAAAAGAAGCAATGGCCATACTGCCAATTCTGAAACAATTTTCTTTTGATAAAGATTCAAAAATATGCAAAACAGTAGTTAAGTTTTTTTTATATTACAGAAATTATTCAAAGTTATTATCTGTCAGTGAATCAAGATATTTCCTTCAATTAGATGCTGGGCATCCAATTTAAGATTTCTCTGGTTTTGGAATAACATGCAAACACTGACAAATTATAATCACTGAACTCTCTCTATATATTTCATTACATGAAATGTGAACATAATTATTTAATATAACGCTATAAAACATTTTTAAGTACCTAAAGTAAATAAAACACTTTCACGTTATCACCAAAAATCTGCAATTAGCTACCATTTTTTTTTTTTTTTTTTTTTAAATATTTATTAATGACCATAGATACAAAGTTCTTCAGTCGAATAGAATAAGAGAATAGATTGTTGGTTTATCAATCTGAATACAATCAAGTATTGCACAGTTTTTCTCATAACTTATAGCATAATATTCCACTTCATATGGCTTAGCTTATATTCATAACAATAGTCGAACAGTAAGTCAGATCGTTACCATTATTTGGCACTGACAACTTAAGTACATAACATTTTGATGTTCCCGCCTACTTTTGACGGGAATTTGAAAACGTCATGTGGTGCTCTTGTATTATATTCGATATCTTAGTGTTTTAACGTGTTATATTAGATAATTTTGATGGCATTTTATGTAATATGAAGCGGCGGAACTACTGGGATGAAGTGAATATCTTATAAAAGTGCTTTACAAAGTTTTCGTTTTCCATCAAAATTCCCACAAGATACCGTTAACAGTGTGGCCATTGCACTGTTAATGGCAACAATTTGACTTAGACAACGACTGACTTGAAAGACTAAAAATGTGAAAATATTTATAACTTGACACTGGCACCAATAGCTCGTTTATGTAGCTGATTGCCAATATATAAGAAGAAGAAGATGTTGGGCTTTTGACGGTAATTTGAAAACGTCATGTGGTGCTCTTGTATTATATTCGATATCTTAGTGTTTTAACGTGTCATATTAGATAATTTTGATGGCATTTTATGTAATATGAAGCGGCGGAACTACTGGGATGTAGTGAATATCATATAAAAGTGCTTTACAACGTTTTCGTTTTCCATCAAAATTCCCACAAGATACCATTAACAGTGTGACCATTGCACTGTTAATGGCGACAATTTGACTAAGACAATGACTAACCTGAAAGACTAAAAACGTGAAAATATTTATAACTTGACACTGGCACCAATAGCTCGTATATGTAGCTGATTGCCAATATACAGGGTGTCCCAAAATTCAACGATAAGCCGGCACCAGCAGGTGGACCTACATATGACTACTCGAGAACAAAAAAGAAAAAAATTCTACCTTGATTTTTTTTTTCATTACGACAAAAAAACCGATTTCTTTAAAAATCGTCATCTTTTATTATATTATTAAGTGCCATTGCTACAATTTTACAAGTAATTCTGTGATTTTTTTTGTATTGGCAAGGTAAGTAGCACTACTATCGATCACAACCATTAAAAATTCCAGAATATCTATAGTTTTTACACAAAAATCAACCAAAACTATGTTTTTTTCATAAATTATGTAAGATTTTGACTTTCAGCTCACTTTCACTCATCACAGTGAAAAAAAAAAGTATGGACACTACTGTGGCAAATAGTATTAAAAATTGGCGCAACTAACTACAATTCTAAAATGGTATAACATTCTAGGCAAACTAACCACCAAATTATACTTAGGTGTACTATTTCAAAATAACAACCATATTTCGAAAATTTTTAGTGTTGATAGTAATCACTTTTACTATGTAGCCCAAATGTTTTTGTTGCAAGTTCTCAGAATTTGAATGATACATGTGCGTAGTCCATAAGATAACATAAGTTAGACAGAGATAGAGAGATTATACGTTAGAGGGAGATAGATAGATGCTAATTGTTTAGTACAGTGTTGCATAAAAATCGATAGTTTGACTATCGATAGTTAACCTCAAAAAGTATTCATACTATCGATAGGACTATCGATAGTATCGTACATTTCAATACTATCGAGACTATCGATAGTATCGATAGCTCTCCACGAGCAATACTATTAATAACGGCGATACTATCGATACTATCGATAGTGATTCATTCGATAGTATCAATACTATCGATAGTATCGTTAATACCATTAGTTTTAGCGTAAAACTATCGATACTATCGATAGTATCGACTATTTAGG
Organism: Lymantria monacha; assembly: GCA_905163515.2. Taxonomy (NCBI): domain Eukaryota; kingdom Metazoa; phylum Arthropoda; class Insecta; order Lepidoptera; family Erebidae; genus Lymantria; species Lymantria monacha. Next base: position 30,328,880 of record LR991098.1, read on the forward strand.
GCTATCGATTGCCAGAAAATTTTCAATAGTATTGCTTAAAAATATAAATACCGTAGTTGTGTCCCTGTTGCTTGTTTTCAGTGAATTTTGTGGTGACTTTTCTAGCAGTAACGTGCATTTGCGTTCTTACTTTGAAGCCCAAGTTAGCTAATAATGGTTAAGATCAATAGCCATTGAAAGTTGAGTAAAATTATAATGCTGCGAGACTTCTGGACAATTGGGTCGGAATGTGTGAAGTGGTACCTTGTACTTGTACCACCCTGTTGACAGTTTTCTGTCTACAGCCGCAGGCCGGTGGTTCCGGGGTAGTACCACACTTTCGCAGAAGATCGGCGTCTGAGTAATGGCAATGTGCTATTGCGCTTCGTTCGGTGAGCGAAAAAGCTGGCAGTTCAACTGGGTGGGTTTGGGGATTTTATTAGTAGGCAGTGGCCTAAGCTATAACCTTAGTATTGCCAAGCTCCATGGGCGACTGTGACACTTACCATCAGGTGTGCTGCTTGCTCGTTCGCCACCATAAGCAATAAAATGAAAAAAAATGGTTTGTTCCAGTATACTAATGAAACTCAGAATGTCTATTACTATAAAATTTTAGTGTAATTATTAGCTTTGAAAGTTTCGGTTAAACAAAATTATGAAAAACATAATCAAGAATTCTGAGTTACAATTCTACACAGAATTATGGCCGTAATTAGTCATTAGATTTGTTGTATTTTTAGCGATATTAATCTAGTGAAGTAAATTTAACAGGGTCCGAAAAACATAAGTTCTCTGTATGCTCGATTGCAATGTGATCCATCTAGAAGGCTCTATTAAAAATATGCTTACATATATGTAACTTCACATTATAGGGATATAGAAATATATATCTAACTGAATCCAGAATAATTTTTTAATTGTATATTATATACAATTGAAAATGAAATGAGCGAGATGCAACGTTGACATCAAAATTCCCGAATTGAAAACATTTAAACCATTGTGTTACTCTCTCTGACACCACATTAGGTCCATAAACGTCACAATTTGTTCACAGCTTGCGTTGCATGTATCTTTTTTGTAATAAAGTTTTAAAATATGTCGAATTTCTTCATAGGATTGACCCATTTTAACAAAAAGAAAAAAAAATGTGTGCGTGTAAAAACCTTTTTGAAGTAAAACTTCTGCTAGACGACATATATCACTGAAATGATTAGATATTAACTTAAATAAATATTATATTATTATTTATTCATGTGCTTTACAATGATTATTCATTATTCAAATGTTATATTAATATTATTCATTCGAAACAGGTAATCGAAGCAAGTACAGTAGTGCATTATAAATTTTAATATATATAGTTAAAATTTGCAAAAATTTCTATAGCGCGATTTAGACTCTAATACATATCCTCTTAGAATCCATTAACTTTGTTACAGCGCCATCTAGTAATAAATTATGATCCTATTTAAAAAAATCTGAGTTACTCCCTAGTCGCGCCTAAAGAAGTTTTACTTCAAAAAGAAAATAAATAAATTAAATAATCCAAGAATATGACATAATACTTCCACATTCCCACCGAAACTCAAGAAATATTGACAGCAGCAAGTATTGCTATTATAATTGTTTCACTTTGTTAGTATCGCAAATTTAATGTTATTCACCTAACTAAAATTTGTTCTACTCTTCTTCTTCTTCTTATGTATTGGCATCAGCTACATATACGAGCTATTGGTGCCAGTGTCAAGTTATAAATATTTTCACGTTTTTAGTCTTTCAAGTCAGTCGTTGTCTAAGTCAAACTGTACCATTAACAGTGCAATGGCCACACTGTTAATGGTATCTTGTGGGAATTTTGATGGAAAATGAAAACGTTGTAAAGCACTTTTATATGATATTCACTACATCCTAGTATCGCCGCACATCACATTACATAAAATGCCATCAAAATTATCTAATATAACACGTTAAAACACTACGATATCGAATATAATACAAGAGCACCACATGACGTTTTCAAATTTCCGTCAAAAGTCGTCTTGTTCTACTCTATGATGACGCAAATTTAAATAAATTTCTTTAATAATAATGTCAGTACTTGGCTTACCACATAACATAACTTTAGACAACAATACTATCGAATAGTTGTTTGCTATCGATAGTCCAAAATAGTCGATACTATCGATAGTATCGATAGTTTTGAGTTAAAACTAATGGTATTAGCGATACTATCGATAGTATTGATACTATCGAATGAATCACTATCGATAGTATCGATAGTATCGTTGTTATTGATAGTATTGCTCGTAGAGAGCTATCGATACTATCGATAGTATCGATAGTATTGACGTATTACAATACAATCGATATACTATTGATACTATTGCTTATACGTAAACTATCGATAGACAATTGATTGTCTATCGATAGTAGACTATCGATATGCAACACTAGTTTAGTAACATTAATGCAGGTAGAGAAGTAATTAATCGCGGGCCATAATCTTCCCACTAGCAATACTAGACACTAGAAATGTCAGTTCAAAACGATGTAGGACATTTATTGCCCTCCACTCTACCCCTTCTTTCCCCTTAAATGAATGACAGTCGCCATATTTGTGATGTCAGAATATCTGTTTCAGTTACTTTTGAAGTGTTGAGCGAATCGTTTGCGTTGATTTATTTCCGTACATTTCTGTTCCATTTTGATAGTGACCGTTATATTCTTTAACATGTATCTTAAATGTTGTGTGCCGGCTTGTGTAAGTTCGCGACAGGACGCTTTTTTGCACAAATTTCCAAAGTGCGAGCGAAGACTTAAAAAATGGCTGGACTCAATTAATTGTGATTCTCTGCGAATTAAAGATGTAGAAGAACTTATGACGCTACAAGTCTGTCACAAACATTTTGAAGCTCGTTTTATAACTGATAAATCGCGTCTTTTAAGCATTGCTTATCCCAGTTTGTTTCTACAATCAGAAATTGATAGTGGAATACCACTTAATCCTTCTTCAAACACAGGTAAGTTAAAATTAAAATGAAATATAACTTGTAACTTTCCCATAGTCCTAGATATTATCCTATATGTTAATACAGGTAATGTTCTATTTACGTACCTATTTTTTTTCGAATGTGTTCAAAGGTTTAACGTTACTCAATCGTAACAACCATCCAAACACTTTCACATACATTTACTATATTAGTAGGATGGATCTATGAGTTACGGCGTAATATATCCTCAGCTGTTGTTATAAGACATAAATTGCCTTCACAATGGTAATGGTAAACTCCAGGCTGACTAGAATGGTTGCATATTATTCGAGTTATTCCTCTTATGCTAGTTACCTAACTTATATCATTGTATGTCTAAAGCATGCACTCCAAATATCACCTGTAGTTCTTTCTGTTTCATAGAGAATCCATCAATCGTAATAACCAAATTGGTCATTATTTACTTTTTTTACCTTTTGCAGATGTTGAGAACCCACTTGATGAGCATAATTATGCTATGAAAGTGCATTACGATCACAATTATTGTAAGCAAGTTACTCAAGATTTTATTTCTCAAAATATGTCGGCAGCATCAGGTAATATTTTAGTAATTTCATTTCTAAAGACATGCCAATTTATTTTGTGGATTATTTGGTTTATATTATTATAAAGATCATTATTTGTATGATCACCACACAAATAATGGAGTAAGAATACAATTCACCATCCTCTATCTTATCCATGGGTGATCACAAGAGACCACTAAGGGACTATAAAACGCATATAACATCTATGTAAGAGAAGGAAAACTTGAAACAAAACCCTATACCAACACGTCTAACCAGCGTGATATAGTAGGTCAACTTCCCTCCAAATAATAGAGAAGGCTCGAGCCCAGTAGTGAAACATGTATGAGTTCAGATGATGTTAGAAGACCCTTTCCACTTCTAAATAGGTGACGCAGTGAGGGTTGATTTCCATCTCACTAGTCTCAACTAACATTTATTAATGACTTTGTATAGTACCGTCTTTAAGAGCTTAACTATTGATGGGTGGAAGTTAATATAAATTATAAGAATTAAAAATATATTCACAACTGTGCTCAAAACAATTTAAGGTATTGCGAAATTTTTAAAATGTAATTCAAACTATATTCATAATAGTTAAAATTAGTTTCAATTGGTTTACTTGATTTGTTTTTATATTTAAATTTAATCTCTTGGTGACTTTTCTAATGTATATTTAATTATATTATTACTTTTTAGCCAGTTTTGCTTCTACATCTACCTCCTACACTGAGGGGCAACAGGAACCAGCACATTTAGGTAAATTTGTTACTTTATTTAATTAATTAGTAACTTATTTATTAAGAATTATTTATTATAAACTTATTGAGTACTCATTTTTATTCAGTTCTGATCTCTCAGTGGACAAACTTTGTTAATATGTATTTAGGTTGTAGTGATAGGGCCGTACTGTTGACAGTTTTCTGCCTACAGCCACAGATTGGCCTGTCTAAGGTTAATACACTCTCATAGCGTGTGAGTATGCTGCGTCGGCGTGTGTGTGTATGCTGTTGTTCATATGGTGAGTGAGAGAGTAAGAAGCTCAAGTTTCTGGGTAAATGTTAGTTAGCAGGTGGTGCCTTAGCTGTACCTCTGGTATTACATAAGCCCATGACTGGCAATAACACTTACCATCAGGTGTACTGCTTGTTGATTTACCACCATAAGCAATGAAAATATTTTTAAATTGTTAATCTCTAAATGTTGGAGTGGTATCAGATTACGAATATAACATGAAAAATATGTCCATTTCTTTGAATACCTTAAAAAAGTAATTAACACTCACTGTGCCTATTTTACGATATGGTGGATCGGCACACGATAGCGCACACTAGCGGGGTTTACAGACTTTATTGGTGTTTAGCTTCATGTTTTGTCAGCGCGTACTAACGGATCACCATAACTAGGGGTTTGGTATTGTTATGTTTCTATAGAGTTCCCAACAAACCAATTATTTTGTAATTTGACCACACAGATGGAGTAGTGGTTAATAAGATCTTCCGAGACCTTCCGTGCAAATGGCATGGTTCCTACGCAAGACAATAATTTATGCGATCGACAAAGTGTAATTCTGAATCTGGTTAAAATTTGTCTGCATTATTTATGTTTGTAAAGCCCCCTGCCATATAAGGATTATTTTTTGAGTGCAGAGTGGCGTCTTTTAAAAAAATACATTCGTTTGCCGGTTATGACTATCGCACTGTGAGACACCAATAGTATTTACGCCACACTATAAACTATACTGAAAGATAGGAGATGAAAGTGTTTCAATTGAAAATAAAAATTGATAGTAGGTGAAAATGATTTTATCAATAATAATAATATAAAGGTTATCGAGAGAATCAGTAAAAGTGAATACGTAAACATGAGTTTTAAAAATAAAATTTTATGAAATATTTCATTTTGTTTTAAAATTTAGTTGCCTCCATTGTTTTGTGTAACAATGGCAGTAGTGTCATAAAACGATAAAGTCGTTTTTAAATACATACAATAAGATTTACAACTATGAAAACAATAAAAGTGCTACAAAGCAGCTGCCTTCTTTAAATAGATTTATTGTGTGCAATTTATTTTCAAATATTTAACACAAAGGATTATTATTTATGAGAAATGGAAATATTATTTAAAAATATGGGATCATTTTTTTTTATTACAATAACATCGAATTCATTTTTAGAGTAAAGTACGCCATATATTAATTTTACTTTCATACTCTATACGATATACACATTAATTTTACTTTCATACTCTTTTCTGCATATCCAACTCTCGCTTCCATACAGTAATGTTCGGACAAGCACTGCGTTATATATTGTTACACGTGCCTTCTGGCTGAGGTGGTGGCTACTGAGAAGTTGCCCCAACACTTCGTCCACTCTATTTCCCGCATTCACTCTTCACTCTATATCAGCGGTGAACCTTCCATCTCAGCTAAATCCACATCCAAGATATACAAATTCATCCACTTGCTCTAGTAAATTACATAACCCTTTATTTTGTGTCAGTGTGTGTCACGTGTTACTCAGTTATAAATAAAAGGCATTGCTTTAATAAATGATTTATTAATTATTTAATAACTCGTTTGTTGGTAGCTCTATACAAACACACAGACAAACAGAGATGGCGTAGTGGTTATATGCCGACTTTCCGTGCCCGTGTCGTGGGTGCGATTTCCACGCAGGACAATACTTTGTGAGATTGTTCTGAGCCTGGGTGTAATTTGTTGGCGTAAATTGCATATTTGCTAAGTCCCCCGCAAAACAAAGATTATTTCCTTAGTGCAGGGTGTTGTCTTTAAAAAAACAACACCACAAAACTTCTGATAATGGCTATTTGGTAGTTGGTAGTATGCGCTGACAACACATGACGTTAAACAATGTTAAAATTAATATCCCTTCAAGAAAAGAAAAACTTAATATAAAATAATATACATAATGGATTGACAACCAAACTATAATAGGGAGCTAATATCTTTTACTTTATGAGCTTTTACATCTATATAGTGACATGTAGCTATTAAAGCAATCACAAAGTTATTTTAATAAAATTATTATTAATGGATCCTTTCAAACAACATATTCTTATAAAAAATAATATTATGATTTCAGATACCAACTTGATAAGCAATAACTCAAGAAGTTGCAAAAGGTTTACAAATATTAATGATTTAACACCTAGGTGCAAGAAGCTTTATACTATGTACAGAAAATCAAGAAAACAGCTCAGCTTTGTGCGCAGAGCTAAAGAAGCTCTAAAACTATCTAAGAAGGATTCATTTAAAAAGCTTTCAATGGGAATGAACCCTCTAGCACAGAAAATGTTGTGGATGCAAATTAAACTTTGTACAAAGAAGGATAAGGGAAGGCGTTTTACTTTAGATGAAAAATTGATTGCTTTATGTATATTAAAACAAGGCCCTAAATGCTATAGATTTCTTCAGAAGATTTTTATCTTACCTTCTGAAACAACTTTAAAAAAAATGGTATCTCATTTAAAAATTGATTCTGGAATTAATGTTCAAATTTTTAAAGCCATCAAAGATTCGGTAGTAAGTTCACACTTAATTATTTGAATCGTACCTTTCCTTAACCTATACAATTTAAATAGTATTACATTGTATTTTATTTCTTTTAGGACAAGAATTGGTGCAGTGAAAAAAAATATTGTTCTATCATATTTGATGAAATGGCACTTCAGGCAGGCTTAAATTATACCCATAAAGATGCTATATGTGGATTTGTGGAACTGCCTGAAAGAATAAACCAATTTGCTGACCATGTTCTAGTATTTATGATAAAAGGAATAGTACAAAAGTGGCAGCAACCAATTGCGTATTATTTTTGTGAAGGGGCAACTACCTCATTGAAATTAAAGCAAATATTGCGAGATGTGGTAACTGCAGTTGGTGAAACTGGCCTCAAACCTTTGGCTCTAGTAGCAGACCAAGGAGCTGCATTTCAAGCAGCTTTGCGAAGTTTTCAAGAAGAAACCCGTAGAGCTCAAATATTAGAAAACAAAACTACAGGTAAAAAATTATTAATTTAATGTATCTACATAAATGTACGAGAACATAATGAATTTTGCTATAGAATACTATAGCAGTATGTTCAAGGCAATGCAAGGCAAACTATACCTCTTGTTCCTGTCATATAACAGTAACTTCCATATAAAGGTGACATGTTGGTTAAACTATGCATAGCTGGTTATACACGTTATAATAAACAATTGGATATTTTTTAAGTAAATGTATTAATTATATTTCAGATGATACTATATGTATTGCAAATTTTAATTTGAGTGTCATATATGATCCACGTCATCTAATTAAAGGATTAAGAAATAATTTTATTACAAAAAATATATCTCACAATAATAAAATTGCAAAATGGATGGATATTGTAGATGTATATAAAACGGATTGTCAACATGCAGAAACTCGATTGCTACACAAGCTAAACGATGAACATGTATTACCAGAGAAAATAAAAAAGATGAAGGTAAATGCATTAAAATATTTTTATAATATAGAAAACACAATTTATAAAATGACCATATTTATCATGTTAGATATTATTGTAAATAGTTATAATTATAAACTAAAAAGAAAAGTAAATCGCGCCTCTAAAGTAACTTGTTATTTCTGTTTATTATTATAATTGACTTTTTATAAATAAAAAAGAGTGAATATTAATAAACAATTTAATTTATGTTTAATATTTAACGATTAAATGTAACTTATATTAAACAGTCACTCCCTGTCACACACGCACACACACACATGAGTAGAGAATAGCGACGTAGTAGGGTTATCATGGCACGACAGCGTCACATTATTTGCCTTAGTACCCAATCTATCATTTCCAGTAGGTAGTCGACAAAATTTTGTTGCCAAGGCGCGCAAAAAGATGTTTCACATCACAAACTTCCAGTACCTATCTATTATGTATACAGGTATAGTGAGTTTTTTTTCATGCTTTTGAAAATTACAACAATCATCAACGACGACTGCCTCACACGTCTACTTGTGTTCGGGTTGCACAATCGGCGATCATAGATTTAACTATAATGCTGTCACAGACTTTTTGTTGAACTATTTAAGAGGCACAATTCCACCATACATAATATTCATCTAAATATTAAGATATTTACAGCGTATGCAAGAATAGCTCGCAGATGGCAGATTTTTTTCTGTCGTTATCGTTATAAAATATCTTTAGAAATTATAGCTTATATGTTATTCTGATCTGTAAGCTATATTATTGTAAAGTTTCATCAAAATCGAAGAGTAACAAACATACATCCATACATTCTTACAAACTTTCGCGTTAATAATATTAGTAGGATTCTTGAGTGCAATAAAAGTCAACTGAAAGCAATACCTGCCTCAATTTTACTTAGTGATTTGTGGTTAATGACATCAGTGATTGACCACAAATTAGGTTTTATAATTATGTAAAACCGAGCTAAAAAGAAAATTACATGAAAATTGGGATGAGAGTATTATTTTTATAACTGAAATCTTATTATATTACAGGTGAAGAATTGCGTTCGTGTATTCAGTAAAACAATGGCGGGAGCCCTAAATTTTACAGCAGCATTCTGTAAGTTTACATTTTTAAAGTTAATATATATTAACAAGTGAATACACTAATAGTGTATGTAGTGGTTTAATTAATAATGTTTCATGCCGAGTGTCATAGGTTCAATATCCAAACAGGATAATTCTTTGTGCAATTCACAAATTATTGTTATGTCTGGGTGTATTTGTGTTGGTTGTTTGTATGCCTGCAAAGGCCGCTCTGATATAAAGATCTTTACTTAATGTGGAATGTGTTATAAATAAATATATTACGTAGATATTACTTATTATTGAATATTAGATATTACTACTTACATATTATATACGTGTGTATGAATAGATTATGTGTATGCACGTGGCGTACGTTCCTTCATATAATGTACATTGTTAGGGTTACAAAATTATTTATAGTAAGTATAAGTAAATCTCAATAATACTGAAACATTGTTGATAGAATCATTCTTGCAAAACAACTACATTTTTATGTTTAATCACAACACACACGCCAATGATAAAAATTTGTGCAGCAGCTATGAATGGATTTTCAATATATATTCATATATATAAACATATTAGATTTTTTGTTCATTCTTGATACAAAACTTTAAAGTGTATCAAATTTTATATCCATCATTATTTTTTAAAAAATGGATACAAAGTTTTTGAATCACTTAATAAATAAATTTTCTGTAAATAGCTTCTATATTTAAGTAAGACTCTAGTGATGTAGTTACTCACAGTTTGTAGGCCTTCACCATACTTGGTAATAGATGTATTGGTGCTCTTTAGTCAATCATATACATAATAAAAATGTAATTGATCTCTATTATGTATTTGGACGAAATGTGAGAAAAATATTAGGATAGGACTTTGACAGCTGTACACGGGGGTCGTCCGGTCGATGGCCCTGTACGGCGCACCGGTGTGGGCGGGGTCCCTGACCGTCCGACTCAGGGCTCTTCTGTGGCGACCACAGAGGGCCATGGCGGTCAGGGCTGTACGCGGGTACCGCACGGTGGCGACGGAGGCAGCGTGCCTGTTGGCCGGGAGTCCCCCGTGGGACCTGGAGGCGGAAATGCTCGCCGATTTGTATCGGCGGGTGTCGGGGGTGCGCGCGGAGGGCGGTGTGGTCTCTTTGAGGGAACTCACCGCCTGGCGCGTTGACGCCCGCCTAGATGTCATTGCCCGTTGGGCAGTCCGGCTGGAGAGGCCTCGGTTCGGTGTGCGGACCGTAGAGGCCTTCCGGCCGGTGCTGATGCAGTGGTTGGAACGGCGGCACGGGGTGCTCTCCTTCCGACTGGTGCAGGTTTTGACGGGGCATGGATGCTTCGCCAAATACCTGCACAAGGTCGTCAGGAGGGAGAGTACACCGTCCTGCCACCACTGCGATTGCGACGAGGACACGGCGCAGCATACGCTCGAGGTTTGTGCCGCTTGGGCAGAGCAGCGTCGTGAACTCGTCGCAATCATCGGTGCCGACCTGACGCTGCCGACCATCGCCAGGGCGATGCTCGACAGCGTCAGGAACTGGGACGCGGTCGCAACCTTCTGCGAGGCAGTAGTCTCGCGGAAGGAGGCGGCGGAGCGCGTGCGCGAGGAGCGTCTCCTCGACGGCGCGAGCCGCCGCCGGCGACTGGGGCGGCGCAGGCGCGATTACCTGCGCCTGATGCCGCCCTAGCCGAGGCCGCGGGTGACTGGATCGGGGAATTAGTCCGTCACCCGCCGAGAGGCCGACCGCGTGAGGAAAGACCGACATCCTACCCGAGGGGGGGATGTCGGTCGAGGAGAGGGTACTCCTCAGGGGTATTCCGTCGGGCCGACCACTGACGTCAAGTCACTCTGCTCCGGTGGTCGGCCCAACGACGAAGGCGACGTCACGGGTGGGTTACGGGTGTGCGCGCTTACGCCCCTCTGTCACCCCGGATGGAGTGGTGCGAGGAGTGCGCCGACCGTAGCCCACCCCCCAAAAAAAAAAAAAAAAAAAAAGGATAGGACTTTATTTTAAATTTGTCTGCTAGTATGTTAAAATATGGTGAAGTATTTATTAGAAATTTTACTCATATCGTATATTTTTTGTTTTTTGCAGCACACTATGCTGATGGACGACCAGTAAGTGACACAATCAAAAATACTGCTGATATTGTGTCATTTTTTGACGATCTATTCGACAGTGTAAATGGTACCACAAAAATTAATAAAAAAAGGACCGGAAAATTATTGCGTTCTACAGTTACTGCAAACAGTATTCACCATGTTTTCTGGCGGGAGGCTATCGAAAAATTACTCCGGCTCAAATATATTAATCAAAATGGTAACGAAGTTACTGTGCCCAGCATAAGAAACTGGATAACTACTCTGCATAGTATGCAGAGAATATGGCAAGTCCTTAAGGACAATAATATTAAAGTACTAAGACCTAGATATTTAAATTCGGACGCTATAGAAAATTTCTTTGGTCGTGTTCGCGCGTATAACTTTAGAGACAACAATCCAACTTGCCAAAATTTTATTTCAACATTTAAATCTTTGTTGATTACAGGATTTATAAAGTTTCACCATTCATCGTTCAATTGTGAAATGGATAGTAGCAACCAACTCTTAAACATAAAATCATTACTTTTAAATAATATTGGTGACAATGATAAGGACTGTGGTGAAACTTATAAATCCTGTGTAGGGAATTATCCAGTTTCTCAAATAGCAAGGCGTGAACGATTGTCTATTCAAACTCGTGCTTATACTGCTGGGTGGGTTGTAAGAAAAATTATTTCTAATGTCAAATGTATGGAATGTAAAAAATGCCTTACAGTCGAAAAGGGCACAGAAGTTCACGACTGGATAAATTTCAGAGAATATGACAAAAAATCGAAAAATAGGCTAACCTACCCAGCTGAGATAATAGTACGTTACTTTGGCATGATATTTGAGGAAGCGAAAACTTACTTGGAGGCAAATGCTCATAGTTCTAATATCGCTGAAAATATAAAAAGTGTAATCGAAAGTAAATATGTGCTCAATCAAATTTCATGCCAAAGACACCGTGATGAAGTTGTTAACGCTTTGCTAACTATAACTATAAAATTATGTATTCACAATTGGTGCAACAGTGTTAACAGAATTTTAAAAGGCACGGACATTTTTCGATTGCAGCAAAACTCCAATCTCCCGCCAATGCAAAAAAAGGCATTGGATAAATATAAGAAAAAGTTAAAAATAAAAAAATGACATTTGAAATTTTGTTTTATTTGTAATTTATATAAATTTTGATCCTGAGGTTCCTGTCGGTAGTTGACCGCAACTTTGCTCAAAAAAATTGAAACAAATAGTTTCAATAGTAAATAACCTATATAAATTATATATATATATATATATTGGCATAATCATCAAACGTTTCCTTTGCTCAAAGATGTTATAAATAAAAAAAGAACTGTCATACATCTTTTTGTATCAACCAATAGCAAGCAAGAATTTAAGTCTAGTAAATTTGTTCGCCAGATGTCCATCTGATACGTAGTATCCTTTAATCTGTGTAATTAATGTCCTCAGCAGCACAGCAAGTCAGTACGCTCTACTTCTTTGTTTACTGCACAACGTTCTGTTTTAATTAAAGTGGCTCTGGTACTAACGACTTTGGATTGAATTAAGTGACCTGGAAATTGACCTGACTTGGCATTATTTTAGACTGTGATTTTGTGTTTTTTTAAAGAAGTTTTGCCTTATTTTCAAGTGTTTAGCATTCATTATGCCGCTACCATATACAGCGTTAGAATACGCTAATATGCACCTAATTTATGGAGAATGCCGATGCAATGCCAACGCTGCTAGCAGATTATATCGAGCAAGGTACCCTACTCTTCAAAGGTATCCGGATTATCGCGTATTTATTAACGTGCATCAAGCATTTTCGGAGGGTCGTATACCATCTGACAGGAGAAACGCTGGAAGACCTAGATCGGAACACGATGAAGAAGTTCTCAATGAAATAGAAAGCGATACAACTACCTCTGTACGTGCCATATAAGTAGCAACGGGAATTCCAAAAAGTACTGCACATAGAATTTTAAAACGTCACCAGTTTCATCCATATCATTACAGGCGCGTGCAGGCGTTATTACCGCGGGACTATCCACTGCGGGTCGCATTTTGCCGTGTAATGCTGCAAAAACACAGGGAAGATCCCCAATTCTTAGACAAAGTTTTATGATCGGATGAAACAACCTGCAAGAAAGATGGCTATTTAAATCTTCACAATCTTCATAGCTGGAACAATGAAAATCCGCACCTGGTGAGAGAAGACAAATCCCAATATCAATTTAAGGTTAACCTATGGACGGGCATAATAAATGGAAAAGTGATAGGACCCTTTGAGTTACAAGGAAACATAGATGGCAATAGCTATTTGAACTTCTTACAAAATGAGTTACCAGGATTATTAGAAGACGTGCCCTTAAGTAATTTGCAAAACATGTGGTTTCAAAACGATGGTTGCCCAGCTCACTATGCCCGCCCTGTGCGAGAGTACTTAGACCAAGAGTACCCAGGGCGTTGGATCGGGCGACTTGGTCCTATCTTATGGCCACCCCGTTCACCTGATCTAAATCCCCTGGACTTTTTCTATTGGGGTTGTCTAAAGGACAGTCTACTCTACTACTAGTCTACTCAAAACCCATTGCAACCTTGGACGAGCTTCGCCAAAAAATAATTCAGGCTGTGGATCACATGAACAGAATCAGATATGCAAGAAAAATAAAACGTTCATTTTTAAGGCGATGTCGTGCCTGCATTACTGCCAATGGCAAACAATTCGAACATTTATTGTAATTTTAATAATATAGTAAATTCTAATCTCTCTATATCTATCTCTGTCTAACTTATGTTATCTTATGGACTACGCACATGTCTCATTCAAATTCTGAGAACTTGCAACAAAAACATTTTGGCTACATAGTAGAAGTGATTACTATCAACACTAACAATTTTCGAAATATGGTTGTTATTTTGAAATAGTACACCTAAGTATATTTTTGTGGCTAGTTTGCCTAGAATGTTATACCATTTTAGAATTGTAGTTAGTTGCGCCAATTTTTAATACTATTTGCCACAGTAGTGTCCATACTTTTTTTTTTCACTGTGATGAGTGAAAGTGAGCTGAAAGTCAAAATCTTACATAATTTATGAAAAAAACATAGTTTTGGTTGATTTTTGTGTAAAAACTATAGATATTCTGGAATTTTTAATGGTTGTGATCGATAGTAGTGCTACTTACCTTGCCAATACAAAAAAAATCACAGAATTACTTGTAAAATTGTAGCAATGGCACTTAATAATATAATAAAAGATGACGATTTTTAAAGAAATCGGTTTTTTTGTCGTAATGAAAAAAAAAATCAAGGTAGAATTTTTTTCTTTTTTGTTCTCGAGTAGTCATATGTAGGTCCACCTGCTGGTGCCGGCTTATCGTTGAATTTTGGGACACCCTGTATAAGAAGAAAGAAGAAGAAGAAGATGTTCCCGCCACATCTCTAAGCTATTAATACGAGAGCAATGCTGATGTGTCGAATTTTATTTTTTATTAAAATAATCCTTGTTTTACAGGGGCTTTTAAAAAATAATAATTAACGGACACTTATTATAACCAGACTCAGAACAACAATGTGCTGTCCTGCATGGGAATCAAACCCATTAATTACACTGGCATAGTGGGTTGGTATCTTAACCACTACACCATCTGTGCAGTCAATTTATAATTGATCAATATTTATTGATGTTTTAGAGAGTCATTGTTAAGCATAGAAATATCAATATTTAACATTAATAACATATACTATGATTTTTAATAATTCAGTAACTTAGAGACACTACATTAAAATAAATAAAAATATCTAATGCTATGCAAAAAAGGTCGTAATTAAATAGCGCCATTAAAGTTGCAATGGTTGCTTAGCAGGCGCGTTAGTGGTTGCATTTGCTGTTATAATTTTCCCCAAGGGCATACTGCTGCTTACTTTCTTCATGATTAATGTCTGTATCAAAATCTGAAACTTCATAACCACATCCCTAGCCTATTGAGCAATACAAATAGTCTTTTATTAAAATATAAAGACAACACATGCTGTGACAGGAAGCTTTATTGCAAGGGTTATTATAATAATAAATTGACAAACACAATAATTAATAGATCATACAAAGAATCAACCTTTCTTTGTTCACACTCTGAAAACGTGCATGATATCACTGCCAATGACAGACAGTGGGATGTGTGTGACTCCCCAGCCACATGTACAGCTGGAATACCCTCTGAAACCACAACAGTTCCTTCCATGCTTTTATGAGTTACCAGAGAGATTGCCTAGTGCCATTTAATTGCCAACAGTCCCAACAAAGAATTGATGTGTATGTGCAGCAGAATAGATCAATCTATGCTATCAAAATGACCAGTAACACAACCAAAACAATTATTTACATTTGAGTACATAATGAAACAATTGTATTATGACATATTTAATTACAATGCAATGATTTATTGAGTATTCAGTAATTTTGTAAAGTTATAACATATAAGAATTGTCTCTAACAACACTCAACCCTTCAGTTCTGATTAAAGAACTGATCCAACCATTGCAAGTTAAATTAACTAATTATAACTATATAACTAGTGACAATTATCATTATAATTATTATAAAGTCTGTTGAAGTTTATGGTTCACATTCTATGAACTTGTCTTGATAGTCAAATTTTTGGTTTCTTGGGTAAAGAGCCAAATGCTGAGATGACTGTACCCTTGGTCCCGGTGACATTGGTAGTCAGTGGCTGTTGTACTAGGCCGGGTTGTTTTATTGTTGGTTTATTCGCTACATTGGGTGCAGCTTGGTCCCATTTGGATTTTCTTTTCTTCTCATCATCACTTTCTGGCTTCTTAGCCACTCCTGTAATAAAATCTATTTTAGCTAACTTCTCCTTTTTGTCTTTCTCTCTACGATCCATTTCTAGTTTCTGCACTTTTGATAATTCATCATAGTAAGATTCTTTGCCCCACTTCAGTGGGTCGTAGATTTCTGGTGGATAATTTGTATCTAACTCATTTATATCACAGAATTGAATGAGCTTCTCATAAATGCTTGGATTTCTAAAGTTTTTTTTGTCCTGTATAATCCTATTCATATCTAGGCCATCATTTAACATGCGGCTATAAAATTTTGCTATAGTCTCCTGTAGTTCTTTGGGACATTTGCCAGGGGGTTCTGGAGGTATTGTGGCACCATCCTCTGAATCGTCAGGATCAGAGCGAGGCACAGCTTCGTCCGTATCAGTTTCCATCGACAGTCGCCGCATATCATCTTGATTCTCAGGTGTGGGCGACAGAGGCTCTTCGTCTGAAACTATCGTGTCATCAACGTATGAAACTAATCTTCTTTTTGGTGATACCGGAGCAGAGGAAGATTGTTTAGTATCCTCTATTTTTTTAGGACTAGCAGGTTCAGACTGTGCCTCTTTAACATCGTCCTTTTCCGGAGTCTGACCTTCCATATCTTCTTCACCTTCCGAATCAGTATAAGTTGCTGTGAGCGATGCCAGTGCTTGGGAAGCCATTCTGTATTACTTGCCGTTGAATGATCGCGATATCATAAAAAATAAAGAAAATCCTTACTCTTGTGCAAAACAATGATTTTTATAAATATTGGAATACCAATTAATAAGTCTTTTTGAGAATCCTTAAAGCATTACACACAATTTTGACAGAACACATTCCATCTTCAATCATAGAGTAAAATAATATACAGACAGATATCTATTTATCATGACATTTAAAGTACCGTTCTAAAAGTAGATAGTGATTACTGTATTATACAAGGCTTCTGATTATAATTTTAGTTAATATTATTGATTTATGTAGAATAGAAATTTAATTTCGATTTTATATAATTTTGTAAATTGATTATTGTACATTTTATTACAGATTACTAAGTAAACAAGTATGATGTTATCTTCCACTGAAACTCATCTTTACTCTAAAGACTAAGGACTACTTTGCAATGTCAAAATCGTTTTGACGTTTTTTATACAGCGACGATTGGCAATTTAGCGAACGATGGGGCAGTTATGATGGAGATTATTGAATTAATTTAAATGTAGATACGCAAATCAGTTTAGAAAATCTAGTATGTAATAGTCAGTCAGAATCTTCAGTTAAATTCCAAGCAGACTTCAATCAACTCGCAAGGATGGCGACGCAGCCTAGTGATTATACAGAATTTCCGCCCGAGATAATCGTGAAGCCCCTTGCACTCATAGGATTATCCGGGCTCGATGCAGTGAACAACGCTGTGCATAAAGAGATATGGGATGCATTCTCGAATAACCGCAGAGGAGACCGCACACCTGTACGTTTTAAATTACTGAATAATACATTCGAGTTTCCAGTGGTGAAACCGAAGAGAAATTCCTACGAGTGGTACATACCGAAGGGTATTCTAAAGAAGAATTGGATTCATAAACGCGTGTCGCTTATTCCAGCTGTAGTAGTAATATTTTATGATATGGACTGGAATGATCCACAATGGAATGAAAAAATTATTGAATGTGCTTCCAAAGTACAGTCTATCCGTGCAGCAGTAGAGGGACATGTGACACGCGTCGCCGTAGTAGTTATACAGAGTCGCCTGTCGCCGCCGCCCTCCGAGTATATGCTGGGAGCAGAACGAGCTCAGGCTCTATGTGCTGCCTGCGAGATACAGTCTAAGTCTCTATTTGTGCTCCCTCACAGTGACCATCTTATGGGTTACATAGTACGTTTGGAGAACGCGTTCTATGATATTGCCCAGAATTACTATCATCATGAAACAAAAAATATCAAACAGCACAGAGATCACCTTAATAAAACTACACATCAGTATTTGTTTGTGCGACATCAGTTCAAATTGGGCTATCTCAATGAGCTGAAGCAAGATTTGAGCACTGCACATAAACATTACATGCATGCTTACAATAACTTACTTGAGACCAGAATTGTAGACACCAACACTCATGAAGTCAGAACTGTGGCAGGATATATCAATTACAAACTTTGTAAGCTGCTGTTTGCACTCAACTTGCCAAGGGATGCAATTGCCCAGCTCAAATCTCATATTGAGAGATATAAGAACAGAATTGGGTCAACAGAGTTGTTATTTGAACATTATGCTTGGATTGCAAGACAATATAGTGCCTTTGGAGAGTTATTTGATGAAGCAATCCGAGCAGGCCTTCCTGCAATACAGTCACAGCATCCGGGATTCTATTATCAACATGCTGCACAGTTTACTGTGAAAAGAAGGCAAGCAATGAGGTCAGTATGCACTGAAATCACGCAATATCCTCCACCACCCGATCCACTTGAAGGCCCCGTAGAATTTTATGGTCAAAGACCATGGAGACCGGGACGCCTCAGTGCTGATCCTCATGATCCACAGAAGGAACAAGCGGCTGTGCTTGCCCTACAATATAATGAGAGAATATTTAATCACTCCAATATGATTATAAGCTTTCTGGGCTGTGCTATAACTCAGTTCAAAACATTCCATTCTCCTCGCATGAGGAAACAGTTAGTTGTGGAGATGGCTAATGAGTACTATTACTCAGCTGACTATGGTAAAGCTCTGACATTGTTAACTCACATGCTATGGGATTACAGAAGAGAAAGATGGTGGTATCTGGCATCACATGTGTTGAACCGAGCTTTGCAATGCGCATACTTGTCTGCTAAAATTCAAGATTATGTACAATTATCAATAGAAGCACTCTCTAAATATATACAAGTGCCAAACAATGATAAAACCAGAATATTTAATAATATTATATCAGTTCTAAGCTCAAACATTCCAGCAGCAGAACCTGACCTACCAGCTGCCTCACAACAGAAAGCCCAAGAACTGTGGCAAGCTGCTATAGAGAAAGAACCTCTGATAGTATCTGTTGATATGGTGAACATATCTAGCTTCTTGGAAGTGAAGCCACGATTTAAACAGCAGAGATACAGAATGGATGAAATCATTGAAATAGAACTTTATGTGAGATTGTCATACAACACGCTTCTAGATGTAAAGAAATGCGCTATAGCTGTATCTGGTCATACTGAAACTATTGAAATACCAATAACTGATAATGGCAATACTGTTATATCTTTGGAAGGTGGTAGAGTGAAGAGATTTATATGTCAGTTCAAGTCAAACCCACATGATAGTGGTACAGATCTGCACATTAAAAATGTATCTTTTCTGCTCGATTCAGATCACAAAAGAAAGGTTATTCTGAACTTTAAAATAGATGACAACAAAGTATTAGAACCAACAATACATCCTGAGTTGTTACACTTTATTCCCAGTCCTAAAACTGATTATGAGTTTGACTGTATAGTACCTTTGACAGCGGCCTCTATTACATCCCGAGAATGCAAGTTATCTTTACTTGTAACAAACTCCAGTCCTGCACTACAAGGGGAATGGTTTCCTTCAACATTCTCTATAACGAACAATGAGGATAGCTATATCTATGATGTCAACATAACACTCTCCCTTTTGAGTTCTCCAGATAATCCAAACCCAGATTCTGTCACTGAATTGAGTTTAAAAGAAGGTGAAACTCAAGCACAGCCACTCAGAATAACCTATGACAATATCAATTCTTTATCGACTATATCAAATATGTTTTATTTGAAGACAAATAGAACAGCCACAACAACTGTTCAAATAAAAGTGTCTTACATTATTGATTTGCCAGAAATATCAAAGTTAGAGTGTACTAAAGATTTCTCCACAAAAATAACAGTGATCAAACCATTTGAGGTATCTACCAGTTTTGTGGCTATGAATTTCAAAACTATTTCCAAATGTTTTGTGGATGATCCCTTCATAGTAATGCCACAGATAAAAATTTTAAGTCCATGGGACTTACTCATAATAAACACAGAGTTAGAGGTTGTGGACTGTTTTAAGCTCAGTGATGTCAAAGCACCATCTTCATGTATTAGCAACCTTGAAGTGGCAGAAAAGAATATTGCATCAGATGCAGTGTGCATACAGGCAAAGTATAAACCCAGAGAGAATCCAACAAGGGTAGGGTTGTACAACATTACATGGCAAAGGAAGGCTAGTACCAGTCATTGTGTAATGAGCAGCACTGCACTATCTGAACTGCCCATCGATGAATGTCCTATTGCAGTGCAAGTCAATTATCCAGAAATAGTGGAACTGCTAACATCAGTGCCACTAAAGTGTACATTATTTGGGAAGTGTGTCAGTCCCATTAGACTCAGTGTGACTGTGGAAGGTACAGATGCATATATGTTCTCAGGATACAAAAAGTTATCAGTAACTATACCTCCAAAGGGTAAAATAGAACTATGCTACAATATTCATCCTCTGGTCGCTGGCAACACCACACCTCCTAGGTTAAAAGCTACTATTATAGGTGATATAACGAACCAAGAAGTCATCAATGAAATGTTTGATAAAATCTTCCCACAAAATATATTTGTTATGCCTAAGTACAATAAATAGAAATATTTAATGTTAATAAATCCAGTTTTGGCAGTATATTGTAAATATTAATGAACAAAGTGCATAATTTATATTGTATCTAGTTACCTTGTATTATTATTCCTAAATAATAAACTTGGTTATTTGTTACTGTTTTTGTTTTGTTTTAGTCAATATATTCTATTATTCAATTGTCAGTCTATAAGTTGCTGCTACTGTACACGAATATTTTATTTTTACTTTAGTATTAAATGAAATACATGACTCTTAGATACAATTTCCGTGGCACATAAGCTTTTTTATTTCTCATTTTTTGTAATAATTATTTTCTTTTCTGTATTTTAGTGAGATCCTGATAATAATTGTCGTAATTTCTAAATGATAAAAAATTGCAAAAAGAAAATTCAATAGATAGACAAATAAAATTTATTACAAACAATTAATCTTTACGAAGTTCAAACTTTTCTTCTTGCATTCCGCTTGCAGTAATGATCAATATGTAGATGCAGTCTCCAGTGTAAATATCACGCTCGGCTGCACTGATGAATACATCCTTCAACAGAGCAAGGGCTTTATCTCTGGGCAGTGGGGTTTCTGATACATTTTGCATATTCTTCAAACCTATTTGATTGTCCAATAGAGGTTGTAATTGTGCGCCTGCAGAACCTCCAGCGCGATAATTAGAGCGTTCACAATGACCAATCGGGTCGTAACTGTATACACAGCCCTTGCCATCGGCATCAAGACCTGCTAATATATTAGACACATAATAGGGGAAGAAACGTTTGTAATACAACATGGTGGAGAGCATTTGAGCGACGGCGGGTGTTGTCATCGACTTATTATGCTCATGTTCATACATCTGCATTCTCGCCTGAAGCAGCCGAGTTAAGGTCAGGGTATCACACCAACAACCCGTAGCACCGAGAACGGTTTTATCTGATAGCTTGAATAGCTTCTTCTGATGTCTCGTGTAGATGGAGAAACCCGTACTGAGGCGGGTATCGGCCCCGATCACTGCGTAATCCTCACCGGCAATCGCCACAATACTGCCTCCATTATCAGCGTAAGGTTCGAATCGATGCTGTTTAGCGCCAGGCACGGCATATTCGGGCAAATTTCCATTTACGCTAAGCATTTTATTTTAAATTCAACAAACTCTATTTACGGACTTCTAAAACTTATTATTCACGACGCAATGACAATTTAAAAGTCACGAACGACAATGACCACAGATTAATATAACAATGACCTGCAAAATTCACAGAACAAAATTTTATTGTATTACTGTATAAATTTACTGTCCTGTTCCAGATTGCACATTAAAAAGAGACAAAATATTAAATTTCGTAGATACTGTAGAGCCACATTATAACAGACATTTTTTTCTTCTTCTTATTTTTATGTATTGGCAATCAGCTACTTAAATGAGCCATTGTTGCCAGTGTCGAGTTATAATTATATTCAAGTTTTTAGTGTCTTCAGATTACTCATTGTCCGTCAGTAAGTCAAATTGTCGTCATCAACAGTGTTATGGCCACACTGTTAATGGTATCTTGTGAGAATTTTGATGAAAAACGAAAACGTTGTAAAGCACTTTTATATGATATTCACTACATCTCAGCAGTTCCGTCACATCACATTACATAAAATGCCATTAAAATTATCTAATATAACACGTTAAAACACTAAGATATCGAATATAATACAAGAGCACCACATGACGTTTTAGATTCCCGCCAAAAACTCCAGACATTTTTTTTTGGTTCTCTTCGTCCATTCGGATAGGCAAAGGGATCAAAGCCCATACAGTCAAGTCTTAATTATTGCACGCCTCATAAGCGAAGCGTTGAGGTCTTGCTCTACTCTCGACTTCTTAAAATCAAGCACTTTTCAAACCTAAAAATGATTGTATTTTTCTCACATTGCACTTATAGGATAATATTATTATACATATGTCAAGAAAAAACATTCGTCTAAACGTATTTGATATTTTTAAAAAGCAATTATTTTGTTTAAAGTAAGAAAAAAGTTGATTAAAAAAAAAAAATTTTCGAGTCCGTCCGGATGTTACCGTAAAGTATCTGGCATTATATCGGACTTTTGCCGGGAATCTAAAACGTCATGTTGTGCTCTTGTATTATATTCGATATCTTAGTGTTTTAACGTGCTATATTAGATAATTTTTATGGTGTTTTATGTAATATGATGTGACAGAACAGCTGGGATGTAGTGAATATCATATAAAAGTGCTTTACAACGTTTTTGTTGTCCATCAAAATTCCTACAACATACCATTAACAGTGTCACCATAGCAGTGTTGATGGCGACAATTCGACTGACTGACAGACAATGACTAACTTGAAGAGATTAAGAACGTGAAGATAATTATAACTCGACACTGGCAAAAATGGCTCGTATAAGTAGCTGATTGCCAATACATAAAAAGAAGAAGAAGAAGAAGGCATTATATCGACCGTAAAAATGAATGTATCGAAGTTTTTCTTTTATTAAAAGCTTCATAATCGCAACGCGCTGTTTCCTTTCGAAAATGGCTTGGTAATTCTTTGTCGTTTATTTGCAATTAATAAAAAACTAAACTGCTTAGTCATTAGTGTATGTATACTTTATGAAAATTGGGTTCGTTATATTTTTTGTTCGTCCATTCGGACAAGCAAAGGAAATAAATCCTATTCAGCCTATACAGCTATGTTTTGCTCTACGTCGAGAATGGTACAAGATATCTAAAGTATTTTTTTTTTCCTTCATTACGAGTATGTACAAGCTTTTATTTAGTTTCACCTGTCCCGTTGTCTATAATCAAATCTTACAAGTTAAATTTGATCCCCTTTCCGGTTTCCGATTGAGCTGAAATTTTGCATGCATGTATAAATTAGATGACAATGCAATATTATTGTGACATAGAGCTGACCTGATGATGGACCTGGAAGCTGGCCATAGGAACTCCGTAATTAAACGACGCAACCCGATCGAAATTGGGCTTATTTGATTCGTCTTGACGAGTACTTTGATACTATATGGAAACCAGGGTCTGATCATGGACCTGGAAGCTGTCCATAGGAACTCCGTAATTAAGCGACGCAACCTCATCGAGTTTGGGCTCGTTTGATTCGTCTTAACGAGTACTTTGAGACTATATGATAACCAGGGTCTGACGATCGACCTGAAACCTGGCCATAAGAACTCTGTAATTAAACAGCGCAACTCCATCGAGTTTGGGCTCGCTTGATTCGTTTTGACGAGTACTTTGATACTATATGGTAACTAGGTTCTGATGATGGTCCTGCAAGCTGGCCAGAGGAACTCCGTAATTAAGTGACGCAACCCCATCGAGTTTCGGCTCGTTTGATTCGTCTTGACGAGTACTTTGATACTACATGGAAACTAGGGTCTGATCATGGACCTGGAAGCTATCCATAGGCACTCCGTAATTAAGCGACGCAACCCCATCGAGTTTGGGCTCATTTGATTCGGTCTTGACGAGTACTTTTGAGACTATATGGTAACCAGGGTCTGACGATATACCTGGAACCTGGCCATAAGAACTCCGTAATTAAACAACGCAACCCCATCGAGTTTGGGCTCGCTTGATTCGTCTTGAGGAGTACTTTGATACTATATGGTAACTAAGTTCTGATGATGGACCTGGAAGCTGGCCATAGGAACTCCGTAATTAAAAGATGCAACCCCACCGAGTTTAGGCTCGTTTGATTCGTCTTGACGAGTATTTTGATACTATATGGAAACCAGAGTCTGATCATGGACCTGAAAGCTGTCCATAGGAACTCCATAATTAAGCGACGCAACTCCATCAAGTTTGGGCTCGTATGATTCGTCTTGACGAGTACTTTGAGACTGTATGGTAACCAGGGTCTGACGATGGACCTGGAACCTGGCCATAAGAACTCCGTAATTATATATCCATATCGCTAACGTTGCGCCTCAGAGTACCAAGGCCAACCATGTTATACTGAAGGCCTTATCCCTTCACAATGGACCTCTGGGGTGATGAACCCTTTTTGTCCTATATTTGTGGGAACAACACGAAAAATAAAAATACTAAAAAGTTAAAAATAAAATTAAAGTAAAATATTTTTTTAAAAAACAAGCTTTTATTATTCGCTAATATAATAAACTAAAAAGTTAAAAATAAATTAACTCTAATCAGACATATAACACTTTATAAGTTCATTGTAACCTTTAACGATATTTTTATTAATCTTCAACAACAAAATAATTGCATATCGTACATAATTATATATTTTTAACACTAAAACTTTACACCATAATTATTAAATCTGCCCGTTTTTATCACAGTCCCAATTTTATAAATAAAAGTGTGTTGCATTTTTTAGCAAATTTAAAAAAGGATTTTTTTCTTTAATTTTATTTTCATTTTTGGCATTGACTAATAGTAAATGATAAATAATATAAAAATTATGAGGCGTGCACTTTTGGATTTTCCAAATTATTTTTCATATAGGTATTGCTCATCATTTCTTCATATTGTGTAGCCTTAATAGTCATTGTCTGTCAGTAAGTCAAATCGTTACCATTAATCGGGCGCTGATAACCTAATCAATGGTTTTCTTTGGGAATTTTGGCAAAATATGAAAATACACGTAAACCATTATTATTCTATATTCACTACACTAAGCACTTTAACTGTACCATATTGCATAAAATACCAGCAAAATTATTCAATATAACACTACAAAACACCAAAGAAATGAATATAATACAAGATCGTGTCATGGCATTTCCACATTCGCGCCAAAACTCCTTAACACATAGACAATATTTTTCTGGTTCTGTTCATCTATTCGGTCCGGTAAAGGGAACAAAGCCCATAAAGTGAGCTGTTTCTTCACAAATTTAAGCCTTCTTCATATTGAACAGCTTATTCACAGCGAAGTGTCTATTGGCATATATTACGGTCACGGAACATATAATAAACACGGAAGGTAAATTATTTTCACCCGTGGATACAATTACAGTTATGGAAATAAGTTTACGCTCGTTGGAAAATATCCGTGATTTAAAAAAAATCACTAAAAACAACCGTGTATGTAAATCTAGTAATCTAAAAAAAACGTTTATATACGTACATATGTATATATCATCACGCCATAACCCTTGCAGGGTAGGCATAGAGAACAGAGTGCCAGAGAACTCTATCCTTGCATACTTCACTCGCTTCCTCAACATTCATAATTCTCTTCATACACGGTCGCCGGTTTCGGCCACTCTTGGCTCCACCTTCCTTCAGTACATGACCGGTCTGGTCTAGGTAGGTTAGTCTCGGTCTCTCCCGGTACCTACATCCTTCCACTTTCGCATTGTATATCTTCTTAACCAGACGTTCGTTCGGCATTTTTTCCACATGTCCGAACCATCAGAGCATTCCCTTTCGCATTTTACACCAATACTCTCTTTCATACCTACTCGCTCTCTTACGTCGTCGTTACGAATGCGGTCGGTCAGCCTTACTCCACAGATTTTCCGAAGAGATCGCATTTCGACAGCATTAATTTTACTTTGATACTCTTTTCTGCATACCCAACTCTCGCTTCCATACAGTAATGTTGGGACAAGCACTGCGTTATGTATTGCTACACGTGCCTTCTGTGAAGAAAAAAAATATTTTAAAGAAGTAAATAAAATTATTTTAAATTTAAAAACAAGGTCTATTGAAAAAAAAAATTACACACACGGATATTTCTAGGGATATTGTTAGAGCCACGGAAATTTTCCCGATCGGAGAAAATAAATACGTGCTTCTAATTATAGGCACGGATGCAGGCACGGATACTTATTATCTGTGGAGCGTGTCAATAGCAGCACCGTATTCATAGTTACTGTCTGTCAATAAGTGAGTACTTTATTGTTAATTGACACTAGAACCATATAAATGATTGGCCTGGTTCAGCACTTTTCTGCATTATATAATACTAGCTTTCGCCCGCGTGTTTTTTGATAAAGGAAGGACACACCTTCTCCAGGCCTCAGTCGCGCATTCGATGTTGAAACGTCATTGATTAGGCCCACAATACGCCCTTCCCATCTTATCGTGATATTTTCCCAAATATTGAAATCTACATTAAATATTGTAAGCGACAAATATCACTATTTAGATAAGAATTAACTAAACGCTCTAATTCCGCGTGGTAACGGAGTAAGAATACAATTCACCACACCCTGTACCTGTGGGAGATCATAAAAGATGACTAAGGGATAAAAATGCATATAACATCTATGCAAGAGAAGGAAAACTCAAATAAAACCTTTTACCAACACATCTAACCAGCGTGGTGTAGTAGGCCAATTTCTCTACTAGTGTAAAGGAGGCTCGAGCCCAATAAAGGGACATATATGAGCTTATAATTTAGTAAATACTGGCTTCCACATAAAGAGTAAACTGTCCCTATTTTTTGTTCAGAACTTTTTAAGTTAAACTATACGTTATCTTCGTGTGAATTCTACAGTTTAGGTAGCGCTCGCCAATGTAATTCAGATGGAAAGAATTATATTATATTGCTTAATAACAAATAGGTATTATTGTAAATACTAAAAAGAAAAAATAAACTAAAAAGAAAACATAAAGCCGGTCTCTACAGTAACTTGTTATTTCTGTTTATTATTATAATTGACATTTTACATATAAAAAAGAGTGAATTTAATTTAAGATTAATATTTAATGTCACACTTATGTTAGACAGCTATCCCTGGCATACGCGCGCACACACGAATGAGTAGAGAATAGCGGCGTAGTATCACGGCATGACACATTTACCTTAGTACCTACCAAAGAGTAAAGTTATTAAACTGAAAAAGAGTGGCAACTCCATGATAAAATATGCATGTATGGAAGGTGCTGCCACCCAGAGTTTACGCGGTGAACTAAAGTTGAAGTGATATATATATATATATATACATATCTACATGTGTATATGTAATTATATAGAATTTTCTTTTACTATGAAAGCTACCCTGAAATATAAAAAAAAACATATCAGCTGATAACGAAGCAATAATTATATCAGCTTAACAATGAAAATTGAGATAATTTTCAGAAAGTACCGTTTCAAGAAGTAAGTAAATAACCGTAAATAGATTGATGACAATAAGTACCTACGCTAGGAACAAACAATAATAATTCACAGTTGTCAAACGTTTGACATACAGGACAAAATGGCAGCAGTTAAGTTTGTACAAACAATCTGTAGGCGGCGCGACGGTCAGTAAAAATAAGTAATGTTTTAAGTGTGCCCCCCCCAGATATATATACAGGTATAGTATGTTATTAACAAATTGATAGTGCTGTCAAAAATACAACAATCATCAACAATGACTGCCCTCACACCTTTACTTGTGTTCGGGTCGCACAATCGGCGAGCATAGATTTCTAGCCATATTTCTGTAGTGCACCCGGTTGCTGCTTGACCAAAGCACTGCGCATTCTTATTGTCCTAACTTTTGAAATATAGTACCAAACGACACACGGTAAAAGGCAAAAAATATGTACTTTAAATATCTAAAGCAATAAAAGCATTTGTTTGCATAAGAATCAATTAGTTACTATAAAATGTGCATCGGCAATAAATACCAAATTATTTTGTATTTTTAATGTACTATTTTAACGATAAATGCTTACATATTTAAAATAGATATATGCTGTCGCGGACTTTTTTGTAGAACTATTTATGAGTTACTTTTTCCACAATACATAACATTCGTCTGAGTTTCAAGATCTTTGCAGCGTATGCAAAAATAGCTCGCAGATGGGCGATTTTTTCTGTCTCAAGCAATTTTATTGTTATATTTTAGCCAATTTACAAAATATCTATATAAATTATAGCCTATGTGTTATTCTGATGTGTAAGCTATATTACTATAAAGTTTCATCAACATCCATTCGGTAGTTTTTGCGTGAAAGAGCAACAACAATGTTCACATCCATACATTATTACAAACTTTCGCATTTATAATATTAGTAGGATTAGTACGATAAAGTATCAGTAAAATTATACAATATAAGACTATAAAACGCTTTAGAAATGATTACACATCAAGAGCGCGATATGACATTTTCATGCTCTCTCCGAAACTCTCCTGAACTATAGATATTATTTTATCATTGTTTTCTTTTATGTCATATTTTTCTGGACTAATAATTTTCTATTTGGTAATTTTTTTCATAAATATATATTTACTATCGTCTATTTAATTTGTAATTTTATAAATGATTGAGAAATTAAAATAGTCACTAAAACTTAATAAAATTCGTTTTATCGTCAATTAATTTCTTTTTCCGTCTCACATATGATTTCCACTGTCACACCCGGACCTTCTCCAAAATAAGATTAATAGTGATAGGACCTCGCTATTGATAATTTTCTATCTAGTAGTACCACACTCACGCAGAAGATCGACGTCTGAGTAATGTCAATGTGCTGTTACGCTTCGTTCGGTGAGCGAGAGAGCCGAGATACCAACTGGTTGGGTGTGAGGTTTTTTTTGGTAGACAGCGGCCTAACTATACCCTTGGTATTACAAAGATCCATGGGCGACAGTGACACTTACCATCAGGTGCGCTGCATGCCCGTTTGCCACTATAAGCAATAAAAAGAAAACAATAAGAGGAAAATGAACTACACGCTCACGTATATAACGCTCGTATAATGAGTTCATATAGGGTTTTATGCCAAAAAGAGGAGACTGATCAGAGCCGTCGAATTATAGGGCGATTGTGATAACTTCCTTACTCTCCAAGGTAATGGAAAAATAATTACCCATCACTTTCTACAGTACCTTAAGGATAACAGTTGATCAGTGATCGCCAATATGAGTTTCGTCATCATCGGTCAGCCAATAATCTTGTAAGTACCACACATATGCTATGGACGTCGACTGTACGATTTCAGCGATCATTTTGCCCACGTAGGTGCAAAATCTGGAATGAACTACTTTACTATTGATTTACACGAGTGCTATGCCATGTCCTTCTTCAAAGGATGTTTAATAAACCGACTTCAAAATAAGATCATCCAAAAACCATACTTATTTAAAACATTAAAAACCGAAAAATAAGATGAACTATTTTATTCTTGTCTAATTCTAATTATGTATTAATTTTTATAAAATATAATGACAATTTACACTAGAAACCCACTAACACGACTTGAAGTCGGTGCCAAGCCAAATAGGTACACTATATTGCATTCAAACCATGCCACGTTTGTGACTGAAGTGATCTGAACGCGCAAGCGGTTAAGCTATTTAATCCATACGGGCAGACGTCGTTCACGGTTGTGTCTAATGGTATTAAACTTGTGGCGTTATAGTGTCCTGAATACATCTTTTAATTCTTATTTCCTTTAATAATTTGATTTTATTAATTTTTCACCCTGTGCGTATATCATTAAGCTTATTGTTTTTTGTTAATTTAAGCTTGGCACCGACTTCAAATCGTGTTAGTGGATTTCTAGCATACATTGTAATTATATTTTATAAAAATTAATACATAATTATAATTAGACAAGAATTAAATAGTTCATCTTATTTTTCGGTTTTTAGTGTTTTAAATAAGTATGGCTTTTAGCTGATCTTATTTTGAAGTCGGTTTACATTTTTTTTAAAAAGTTTAATTATTTTTGAATTTTTAGTGCAAATAATCGTAGTTACGTAATAATTTTAACTAGTTCATATAAATTAAGTTATTTATTAACTATAGCACTATGAGTAGATCGACTAAAAATGCACATGGCACGAAGAAGAATAGAAGTAGGGAATCAAAATAAAAAATAAAGAACGTATTTCGAAAAAATGGAAACGAAATGCTGTATCTCGTTGCCAATGGTATAAATTTCACTGTTTCAATCAATTCGCGTATACGCCATATGTGCTATCGATGTGTCACATGAGTCAGCAGCTTAAGTATGAGATTCTACCATCATCCAAGTGGTGTAAATAATTGTGACGGTTTGATGCAATTGTTAAAACTAGACATAGGCTGCAGAGTCATAGCAAGATGCAATATCTCTGTCATTAAGGGCTTGGTAAGCGGGCAATAGGGATAATATCCAAACTTGTAGGCTTCCCCTTCGTTGTGACCAAATTGAAACAGGCTAGTTACCTGGTTTGGTTATTACAAAATTTAATGACGACACTATTGGTACGAAAGTGAAAGACAGTGACGGGTTAGTTGCCATAGCGCCTGTGTCAACCATATATCAGACAACGAAAGGTTACGGGATATTCAATGAAAAATGCTTCCGCTAATCCTCTATTGTGCGGTTACGGTATATAAACTCCAGGGTACTTTACAATTTACAAAGCCTTAAACAAAGCTGTCATTGATTTAGGCAAAAATAAAATTGCCAATGATCAGTTTTATATTGCACTGAGTTGTGTAAAGACTCTAGGGGCACAGCTTTTTGCGACTTAGGGTCTAATAAACTACTCAAATCAAAAGACTACACCAGGAGAAAGCGTAAGCCAAAGAATAAGACTGTTCTAAATAGGTGCGTATTTAAATTAGAAAATTTTGCTACAATTATCCAATACGGCTGGAAAGCGTTTAGAAAACTTAAGAGGATCATCTCACCTAATATATCTCAGTGTCTGAAGGCACAAGTCTATGAACAGTGATGATTTATGACAAGAAAATGTGGTCCCTAAATGTGGGTCTCGTAACAAAACTCAAAGCCGCTCAGCGTACCATGGAACGGGGTATGCTCGCTCGTTTCTGTGCGAGAGAGGATTCGAAATATGCTAATCCATAGAATAACGGGTATAATCTACATATCACGAAGAATTAGCACACTAAGAGGCAATGGGCAGGCCACATCGCTCAACGAACTGATAATTGCTGGAGAAGAAAAGTTTGGCAATTTGTGGCGAAATATGAGAGAAGCCATGTATGAGTATGTGGCGTTTATGTGTAATTGTCTTTATAATGTGTAATTTAACTATAAAAATGTTTTGTGTTGTTTATATATTTTGTATGTAAAGCGGACAAGCAAACATCATTTTATTATTAGATATTGAACCGGTCGCCGGCGCACAGGGCCTATTGTTCGTTCCCCCTGCCGAGACGCGCGGAGTGAAGTGCGCGGCGCTCGAGCCGGCCGACAGGCCTAGGGGTGTCCACTTTGAAAAAACATCGATGTTTTTTTCGATTCGATAAATCGAAACTGTACATCGATGTCTTTCGATGTGTCGGATCATATCGGATACATCGATGTTTTAAACATCGAGTACTTTTTCTAAAGTCATATCAAAAGTGTTACTTCTAAAAAAAAAAAAAAAGCAAAGGTCTTTTTTGTGGCATTTACTGGTTATAATCGTTTCAATGTTTTATGAAAAAACATCGATACATCGAGTATTTCGATAGCTATTCAAAACATCGGATCGATTCGATGTATCGCAATGTAAACATCGATGTTTTCGATGCATCGATGTATATCGAATATCCCTAGACAGGCCGCGATCGACACACTCTCTCGACGCATAGTCGCATACGCACGCTTGCTTGTCCGCTTTAACCTTTCGTTACGTGTTATTTAATTTCCAATAATTTCTTTTGTAATCTGTATTCTCGTCTGTCTTATTTTCTCTATTGTTATACTCCTTCTCTAAATTAATGTTCTTGTAGTTTGTGTACTGTACTTCTTCTAAATAATAAATATTATTACATCGGACTATATCTATTCACTATCCACAAACCTAAACCACCACAAGTATGAGTATAAGTCCAGATGATGATACATATTTACAACAGTTCGACTTTGAGAAAGGTGAATTGAAAAAGGTCCATACTTCCAGCTTGGTATGTTATTTTCTACCTACGTAACAAAGATCATACATTGGCAACATAAAGAATTACCTAACTCCTAATCGTTATGGAGTAGTACCTTACATTATCAGCTTACGTGCTTAACTTGAAAGAATACAGTTAAAGGTCTATGCGTGCATATAATATTGAAAGAATTGTCCTCCAACTCCTAACTACTAAAGAGATGTACCTTCCATCACCAGCTCATCTAAATGAGATTATCACTACCAGATGCAAATATTTGAAGAGCTTTTGAAAATATATCAGACACGTACTATGTACCTATAAAATTTGAGGGTTGCCTACGATTTCCATGACTTCCCATCATCAGATCATGACTTGGTGACAATGGGACCACCTCTGGAGTATACCCTTTAAAAAGAAACAATAATTTTGAAAATCGGCCGTCAATTGACAAAAATATCGCTGAACATACATAAAAAAAAATACATACAATGAAACATAGAACCTCCTCTTTATTGAAGTCGGTTAAAAAGAGTACTTGCCTCTCCGTAGGCAGTGGCCTGATTGTGCCTTTGATGTTACTAAGACCCATATGCAGCAGTACTACTTACCATCAGGTGTACTGCTTGCTCGTTTGCAACATTAGGCAATAAAGAAATCTTTCTCTTATCTTAATTTTTTTTCTTCTCTTTAATTAGAGAACGAAAACGCACATACGTCATCATCATCATTTGCCTGCCCTCATCCCATGCTAAGTGGGGTCGGCACAACATGTTCTTGCCTTCCACAATCTTCTATCAGCCGTCATATCTGCACTCACAACTTTCATACACATCCTCGTTTACACAATCCATCCATCTCTTTTTGGGTTTCCCACGATTCTTACGCCCATCCACAAGCATATTGATAACCCTCCTTGTCACATGACTTTCATCCCTCCTCATCACATGTCCTTACCAAGACAATCTCGCGCTCCTAAACTTCTCTATCACTGGTGCTACTTTCAAACTTCTCCACATACGTATAACACAATTAAAGAAAATGTAAAATAATTTGGAAAATCCAAAAGTGCACGCCTCATAATTTTTATATTATTTATCATTTACTATTAGTCAATGCCAGAAATAAAAATAAAAATAAGAAAAAGCCTTTTTTAAAAACAAGCTTTTATTATTTGCTAATAAAATAAAATAAAAAGTTAAAAATAAATTAACTCTAATAAGACATATAACACTTTATAAGTTCATTGTAACTTTTAACGATAATTAAGCTTCTTCATCTACTACAAAATAATACCATATCATACATAATTATATATTTTTAACACGAAAACTTTACAACATAATTATTAAATCTTCCCGTTTCTATCACAGTCTCAATTTTAAAAATAAAAGCGTGTTACATTTTGATGGTATGATTAAGAATATTTAGCACCTTCTTTTTCCTATGGCCAGTTTCCAGGTCCAACATCAGACCCTGGTTCCCATATAGTATCAAAGTACTCGTCAAGACGAATCAAACGAGTCCAAACTCGATGGAGTTGCGTCGTTTAATTACGGAGTTCCTATGGCCCGCTTCCAGATCGATCATCAGACCCTAGTTACCATGTAGTATCAAAGTACTCGACAAGACAAATCAAAGGAGCCTAAACTCGATAAGGTTGCGTCGTTTAATTACGGAGTTCCTATGGCTAGCTTCCAGGTCCATGATCAGACCCTGGTTTCCATATAGTATTAAAGTACTCACCAAGACGAATCAAATAAGCCCAATTTCGATGGGGTTGCGTCTTTTAATTACGGAGTTCCTATGGCCAGCTTCTAGGTCCATCGTCAGACCCTAGTTACTATATAGTTTCAAAGTACTCGACAAGACAAATCAAACGAGTCTAAACTTGATGAGTTTGCATCGTTTAATTACGGAGTTCCTATGGCTAAGCTTCCAGGTCCATGTTCAGACCCTGGTTTCCATATAGTATCAAAGTACTCGCCAAGACAAATCAAATAAGCCCAATTTCGTTGGGGTTGCGTCGTTTAATTACTGAGTTTCTATGGCTAGCTTCCAGGTCCATCGTCAGACCCTGGTTACCATATAGTGTTAAAGTAATCATCAAGACAAATCAAATGAGCCCAAACTCGAAAGGGTTGCGTCGTTTAATTACGGATTAACTATGGCCAGCTTCCAGGTCTATCATCAGATCAGCTCTATGCCACAATAGTATTGCATTGTCATCCGATTTATATATGCATGCTAGATTTCAGCTCAATCGGAAACCGGGAAGTGGGTCAAATTTAATTTGCAAGATTTGATTACAGACAACGGGACAGGTAAAACTAAATATAAACTTGTAATGAAAGAAAAGAAATACTTTGAAATTTCGTGCCATTTTCGACGTAGAGTTAAACACACCTGTATAGGCTGAATGGGATTTATTTCCTTTGCCTGTCCGAATGGACGAACAAAAAAATGTAAACGAACGCAATTTTCATGGTATACATACACTGAAGACTAGGCAGACTAGGCAGTTTAGTTTTTTATTAATTGCAATTAAACGACAATGAATTACCAAGCCATTTTTGAAAGGAAACAGCGCGTTGCGATTATGAAGCTTTTAATGAAAGAAAAACTTCGATATATTCATTTTTACGGTCGTGATCCTGCCAGATACAAAATATTTTCTCCGACGTCTTTGAATATTTTTTTTAATCAACTATTTTCTTACTTTAAACAAAATAATTGCTTTTTAAAAATATCAAATACGTTTAAACGAATGTTTTATCTTGACATATATATTATTATATTATCCTATAAGCGCAATGTGAGAAAATTACAATCATTTTTATGTTTAAAAAGTGCTTGATTTTCATATGTCAAGAGTAGAGCAAGACCTCAACGCTTCGCTTATGAGGCGTGCAATAGATAAAATAAAAATGTACTATGATTTAATCGTTTTTATTGTCGAAATTCGTATTTTTAAAATATGTTTTGTATAGTCTACTATCGCTAGTTAGAGTAGAAAAGCTAGCAAAGTTATACAAAGCGGAAGGAGAGTAGTGTTATGATAGGCTTTGTCTCGATAACCTATGCAACCATACAATAAAATTTCTTAAAATTAAAAAAAAAACTGTAAATCCTGACGTGTCGAGTTAAATGTCAAATTTTTGTAGGAGTTATTTAAAAGGCCGCTAAGAAAAAACATTAGCTAAAATGACTTCATTAACGTCCGTTATTCCCAAATTATATCAAGAATATATTACTAAAACACCTAAAAAGCTGAAAATCATTGATGCTTATTTGCTATATGTGATTTTAACGGCGGTGATACAATTCGTCTACTGTTGCCTTGTCGGCACTTTCCCATTCAATTCTTTTTTGAGCGGTTTTATTTCTACAGTCAGTTCATTTGTATTAGGAGGTAAGTTGTTATTATTACTATACGGATTTAAAGAACACATCTTGTGTTACAAATATTTTAATTTGCTATATTTTCTTTTAGTTTGCCTACGACTCCAGGCTAATCCAGAGAATAAGAACGAATTCCAGGGTCTTAGCGCTGAACGTGGTTTCGCGGACTTCATATTTGCACATCTTGTTTTACATATTGTTGTCATTAATTTCATAGGTTAATATTCAAGTCTTATAAATGTGAAGTCAATAAAATCATTAAAATACTTTGTTAATTGCTGATTTATTTAATTAAATGTGCTAATATCATTATATAAAACATCCTCCCAAACCAAAGTGTATGAAACAATTACGTTATATCCCAGACAATGGAGACTGTCTATTTTGTTAGTAAATAATAATGTAACTTGCAAATAGGTTAGCATTGTATTCATGTATTATTGTTAAAGTACCAAATTGAGTTATTGGCGAAATCTTGTGAACGCCATTAATAGTAAAAAACAAAGTACCTCTCATTTGAAATTTCAACTGTTTATTGCATTTCTGTTAATTGCTAATATGTATGTGGAAACTTTTTCTAAATTATAACATTTCTGATATATATTCATTGTAAATTATTTTGCCTAATATTTGTAACATGTCAGCTGTCTGACATTGATCTTACTTAAAAATGCAATTGTTGATTACATTACGTTAGATATAATTGGTGTAGGTTGATGTTTCTTTCTAGATTTTTGCGATGCTTACAACCATCATTATTATTGACCACGGCTAGGCAATCACACAGTTGATGCAACCTTGTGTCTGTTTAAATATGTTCTACTTTCTTCTTTGCATTGGGTAGGACAGATCATCATCATCAGCTCCACAAACACCCCATTGCTGGGCTTGTGGCAGATTGATATTTGCTGGTGAGATGTGTTAAGTGTTTTATATTTCAAGATTTGCTTCTCTTGGATTGATATAATATGCATATTATATTCCCATAGTCGTCTTTTACGATATATACGGACAAGAGAGTTTGTAGTGAATTGTATTCTTACTATGCTCCATAATCATACAGCAAACAGTTGGAAGGATAGAAAAAATCTTTCTTCAATATCGTATCTTTATTGACTAGTCATGAATCAATTTTCAATAATAAATAGTATTTCAGCCTGACACGTGGCCAATTCAAATACTAAATGTAAAAATATAACTAACTAAGTACTTGTCTCACTCAATTGACAACAGCGGCCTAGTGCGTCGCGTCACATACTTCATCGACATCTTGTTTCTTGCGTATATGTGGCACAATACAAGCCGCCAAATTGAATACTCACCACTGGGTTATATGGCACCTAATGTGAGAATGTTCTAATTAGTGCCCTTTTCACCAAACACATTTACATTTTAGATAACACTTCAGGCAATTTAAACGTCAATGTTATATATTGAATGGCACATAACATGTTGTGTCATATAGATTGCTTTAGGCGCGACCTAAAATTTAGGTTTTAGTTTGGTATTCTCTAGAGTTATTGTTGTCAACGCCTGTCGCGTATTTACATATGAATCAAATCTGATGCACGAGTAGTGCTATTGTAACATGTAAAGCGCGAGTGGACTGTCAAACCAAGCACAATAGACCTGTCAGTTGCTCTACTCGCACCCGATCGATTGCGCCTGTCTCGCGCGTCATTTCGCACTAGGTGCTAAGGACGCTGCATTGGTTACCACTTTGTACAGTAAGTAACATAAAGTTCGTATTACATTAGCTCCAACGCGACGGGATCAGCTAGCAATCTAATGTGGTTAGTACAATTTGTCATACTTTCATTATTATCACAATTTATGTATCTATATATATATTACAAGTTGTACCTACTTTATAGTTTACATCGCAGGCATCATTCGTGTGCACGCGCAACTAAGTACAAAATATTGCACAATAATAATTTGTGAATTCAAACTATAATGGTTATAAAATGTGTTATAGATATGTACAGTGACAGTTTACGTGTATATATATATACATATATATATATACTGTGTGTGTGTGTGTGTTACAATATATTTATATAAGAAGGTAGTTACACAATCTGTGATGTTAATACGAGCAATGTATGAAACTGTATAAGTATATAGTTAGTCTACAGCTATTACAGAGTATAACATTCATTACACTGTATTATAAAAAAAATATATTCAACATTGTTTATGATATAAGATGATTAGTATGTACAGCCAATGAATATTTGAGCAGACTAGTTTCAATGGAAGCAACTGTTATTTGTTTGGCAAAAAATATATTATATGAAAATAGTATTTATATCTTGTATAAAACATCGTATAATATTATTTTTGATGTTGAAACGTATTATTTACTTATAATGTTATTTAAGTAACCGATAGTTCAGAAGTCAAATTGCGAGGTTTGAATGTAGTCTACTCATTTAAAATTTTTAATAAGGACGACAATATAACATATTTAAATAGAAATATACATTCACAAAGCGTAGAAAAATAAACGAAACCGACGGCTCGCCATCCCCACCAACACTCGTGTTAGGCAGAGGGAGCGATACATCGCAGCGGAGCAACCCTCTGGTAGAGTGGCGCGCTACACTCTCGTCGTATAATCTATATCACGATGCACTGGTCCAGTGGGGGGCTATCGCGGCACTTTGTCCCCGTGTACTGTTATCATATATGTATAATATTACAATGTTATATCACAAGCCGTGGGCGGAGGCGGTAGCTCGGTGCGCCCGTACGACCCAGCAGCACGACTACACATACGTATATGTATATATATATATATATCAGGTATCGGCGTGCAACCGTCAGGCCCGCACTGGTGTCGCTCCACGTGAGTGCACGGCTAGTCGTTGCCGGAGCGCACATGTCAGCTGTGGGGCGGAGCGTCGCCGGTGGGGGCGGGCCGCTCCGAGCGCGTCAGGTAGCGGCGGCGGGCGGCCGCGAGCAGCGCCTCCTTGCGGCGCGCCAGCACGCCCTCGCGTTCCGCTGCGCTGCTGCCGAAATGGTTGCCGATGTCCGCGCTGCAAGTG
Source organism: Lymantria monacha (assembly GCA_905163515.2). Classification (NCBI taxonomy): domain Eukaryota; kingdom Metazoa; phylum Arthropoda; class Insecta; order Lepidoptera; family Erebidae; genus Lymantria; species Lymantria monacha. The sequence continues at coordinate 30,367,783 of LR991098.1, forward strand.
AACGTCACCCACTGTGTCATCGGGAACAACTAATAGTGGTAGGACCACACTGTTGGACAGCACTCTGTCCGCAACCGCGCGCCGGTCCGTCCGGGAAAGTACCACACTCTCACAGAAAATCGACACCTGAGCAGTGCCAATGTTCTGATGTGCTGCGTTTAGTGAGCGAGAGAGCCGGAACGCCACCTTTCTGGGTCGGTTTGAGATTTTCATAGGTAGGCAGCTGCCTAGTTGTACCCCTGATATTGCTAAGGTCCATGACCGGCAGTAGAACTTACCATCAGGAATGCTGCTTGCTCGTTTGCCCCAGGGGCAATAAAAATATCTCGTGGACAGTATCCGTTTTCCGTGTGGTGACGGAGTAAGAATACAATTCACCACCCCCTATTTTACCCGTGGGTGATCGTAAGAGACGACTAAAAGCTATAAAACGCATATAACATCTATGCAAGAGAAGGAAAACTCGAAACAAAAACCTATAACAACATGTCTGACCAGCGTGGTATGGTATGTCAATTTCCCGCTCGTTATGTAGGAGGCTCGAGGCAGCAGTGGGACCTATATATGAGCTGAGATGAGTCACAGGGGAGGTCATTATTATATACCAATCCTGAATATCTCCACTATTCATATTATAATCTCTCGAGATATGATAATTATCACCACAACAGCTGCTATTGTTATGTATTACGTTACGACTTTGAAAATTAAAAAAAAATGCCAAATAGATGTCAACTAACCGTTAATTACAACCAGCGTGCGTTATGAATGCGCTAGATGTGTTACCGTAGCGTGTAAAAATTAAAGTACTAACATTGAATGATCTATTAGTACACTTACAAATCATGGGTCATTTCGCATCGAACTTGCAACATGAACACTATTGTTGTGGGTTTACCGATACATATACTTACAATTTAAAACCTTTGACAATCAAGAATGTTATAAAATTATGATGCTGTTGCAACACAAAAAAAGATTGCCCCTGAATCTATCAGCTAACAGTACTCGAGTGTGTTCTAGTGAACATGCCAAGTGTGACTCAACATGCAGTAGGTACTCACGGCGTGTCCGTTTGTGTGTCTGGGGGGGCGGGGGCGGCCGGGCCTGGGGCGGCCACGGGCGTTGGCTCGAGCCGCCCCTCGAGTATGTTGTCGAGCGTGCGGTCCGGCGAGGCGGTGCGCGCGAGGTCCGCGGCTATGGCGCGCAGCGAGTGTTGCGGGAACACGCGGTGCAGTTGTGCCGCGGCACTGTCCAGTGCGGCGCCGCCGGGCGCTGTCACCTCGCCTCGGACCCGTCGCACCTCCACAGAGAAGCTGGGCAACCACCACACGTAGCGCGAACCTGCACACACATCAATAAACCCTCGCATATAACTTGACACGACACAAGTCTGACATATGATAGTTCGCCATTATTGTGTAACAAATCTCGGACCTCGTTCGTTCGTGTGAGATAAAAATTAATTTCAAAACAAGTAAAGAGCCAACGATAACACGTATCGGTATCCAATATACAACAATAGTTGTGAACGCTGAAGATATTGAAAACAGCTCAGCGGCCGGCTGACTCAGGTACGACTATTTATATTAACATTTTGAAATGAAGCACAAAAAGTAATATCAAATAGTTTTCTTAAAATCTTTTTAAATAAGTATATAACAATAATAGGTCGGGGGAAACTTTTAATAAAATCTTTTTGGCTATAATAGCGACTGAAGGGGGTTGGTACCCGAAAGGGTAACCGGTAACCCGGGCTGGCCACGAATATCAAGCGAGCGGTACTAGTGGTCGGCCCAATGGCGATGGGGAGGGAATACGATCGGTTATGGGGCCACGCGCTGCCCTTCCGTCGCCCCGGACGGCGTGTGTCCGGACTAAAGCCAGCCAAAGAAAATGTGCGTTCGCTCACCGTCAAAGTGGAACAGTTGGTTGTGGTGCGCGGCTGTGGCGGTGGGTGTGGCGGCCGCGGTCGCGGCGCCGGCGCCGGTCGCTCTGGCAGCGCCGGCGAGCGCCCGCCGGCAGGTCGGACAGGACGCGTCCTGCTGCACCCACTGGTACAGGCACGAGCTGTGACACACAATCTTGTATAACGCTGTTCTATAGCGCACTATATTCACGTTATATCATCACGTCGACTGGTTGATGTGCACTTACTTATGGAACAAGTGTGAGCAAGGCAGTTTGCGCGCCTCCTTCATGGGCTCCCAACAAATGGCGCAGTTGTCTTGATTCTTTTCCACTTCCTCTTTACTCGCCATTGGGTAACTGAAAGCATAGAATGTACATTCTAATTATTGCCTTGATAAAAAAACTATAAGTACTTACATTGTCTGTACGGGTGGAGCTGTACCTACTCAACACATTGATATATAATTCGTTTCTTAAACTTATAAACTGAGCGGTTCAATGCCCGCGGCAGATAATACATGTTAGGGATTTCTGTTCTGTCAACTTAAGTTTATAAAGTCTACGAGGTAACTGCGTCGGCCCTTATTGTGATGGTATGTATTCTTAATACAATGTGTCGTCACCCCTTACTTGCTCGGGAGTCGTAAAAATCAGCTAAGGGCCTCACCGGGCGAGTGAGCAACAGTTATCTCCTGAGAAACGTATAACACCCACTGCGAACACCAACTCACCTGCCAAGCGTGACGACTATGGTATTATCCCACCCTTGGTTAAGCATGTATCCAAACATAAACGTCTAGATACTGATGGATGTATGGTTAAAAAATAATAATATATGTATATATAGACTAGCAGACCTGGCCACGCGTTGCTGTGGCTAAGGTAGCCTCAGTAACGCGTGGTGGTTATGTTAATAAATTGTAGCTTATATGAAACGTTTGTATGTTTCACATAGCGCCATCTATTAAATACTTACTCAACCCAGTCAACAGACACCGCCATCCGTAAGAATCGTTTAGAGATAACAGATAATTGTGTCTGTGAAATAATAGACAAATAATTTGTAATAAAATAATATTGCGACTATAAATTGAGTTGGAAGCTATCCTATTAGTCCGAGAGCCAGTAACAGATATATATGACCAAGTTCCTCTCAAGTGATAATTAGTAAAATGCATCAGAAAATCGAACCATAAAGTCTCATGAACGTCAGCTGCGGCTCGGTGGGTGGGATGAGCAGTTGTAACCTCGCACGCTCGAAGAAAAAAAAAATACATTCACTCATTTCCTCTCGGCTAAAAATTTATCAAATTATAGCTAACCCAATATCTCAACAAAAAAATAAAATCAGCTGGCTATAACATAGTGTATTGTACGTCAGCTGATGTCTCGATCATGGGAAAAAAAACTTCACTTTCAGTGATATCCTCTCAAATAAAAATTTACCTGATGATAGCTTATATGTAACTATTGATAAATATATACGTCAGCTGGCTGTATCTCGGTGGAAAAATCGTCAGCTGATAATTTGAAGGTCGTTACGTAGAAGTTAGCCAGAAGCATTTACTGACTATTTAAATGCATCAGCTGACTAAGTTTCCCTCCACTTACTGCTAGCTGATTTTTTTTTATTTATCACAGAAATATATTTAAAATCAGCTCACAAATTTTCATGTGAGAGGAAATGACGTCTTTTTAATTATTCTTGTTATTTTTAAAGATTCAAACAATACACGCTAGCATAGCATAGACAGTATTAAGGTACGCTTGGAGGGGGTTAGTTGTACGCATGCTCGGGGTACCCTTTTGTTGAGGGCACTGGAAAACATTTTTAGAAGTAGAAAAGAAAGGTACTAATCATAGAGTAATATAATACATTGGAAATAGAGAGGCCAATCTCATCGATTTTTTTTGTTGCCAAAAAAACAAAATCTATTTCTAATTTAAAACCGTTCAGTGAAGAAAATCTCATTAAGTGCAGTGCTATATTGAGTGTAAGAAAAAATAATAAACTAAGTGGACACGAGGCTGTACTTCCGACAGAAAAAAACAATTTTCAGCTGTACCACAGTGAGTGTTATAGACGCTTTACGGCTTTGCCCCCAAAGTATCGCAAAATAATACCAGAAGATGCATCTGCTGCGAGATTACAGTATGTATATAAATTATTATTTTTTGGGTGGGTAGGAAATAATTATTGAGTCGCGTAATAGATGGCGCTTTCATTGACATTAGTGGCGACAAAAAAAATCGAGAGTGGCCTCTCTAATTCCAATGTATTATATTACTCTATAATTAGTACCCTTCTTTTCTACTTCTAAAAATGTTTTCCAGTGCCCTCAACAAAAGGGTACCCCGAGCATGCGTACAACTAACCCCCTCCAAGCGTACCTTAATACTGTCTATGCTATGCTAGCGTGTATTGTTTGAATCTTTAAAAATAACAAGAATAATTAAAAAGACATCATTTCCTCTCACATGAAAATTTGTGAGCTGATTTTAAATATATTTCTGTGATAAATAAAAAAAATCAGCTAGCAGTAAGTGGAGGGAAACTTAGTCAGCTGATGCATTTAAATAGTCAGTAAATGCTTCTGGCTAACTTCTACGTAACGACCTTCAAATTATCAGCTGACGATTTTTCCACCGAGATACAGCCAGCTGACGTATATATTTATCAATAGTTACAAGCTATCATCAGTTAAATTTTTATTTGAGAGGATATCACTGAAAGTGAAGTTTTTTTTCCCATGATCGAGACATCAGCTGACGTACAATACACTATGTTATAGCCAGCTGATTTTATTTTTTTGTTGAGATATTAGGTTAGCTATAATTTGATAAATTTTTAGCCGAGAGGAAATGAGTGAATGTATTTTTTTTTTCTTCGAGCGTGGGACGTTACAACTGCTCATCCCCCCCACCGTGCCGCAGCTGACGGTCATAAGGCTTCATGATACTATTGTCTGATGCGTATCACCAATTATCTCTCGAGAAGAAATAATTAACCAAATTTTCACCTGGCTCTTGGACCATATCTTTTAAGTTGGATCAAACTATACATGCTGTGCAAATATGATTGAAATCAGTTAAGTACTTTAGGAGTCCATCGCGGACAAACAACGTGACGCGTAATTTATATATATTAAGAAGAAGAAGATAAGATAATCGTGTGTACGTGTCAATAGTTATACATTAAAACGTAATATAGTAGTTATAGTTGTACGTGACCACATATTGTAATACGTATAATTAAAATATTATTAACACACACGATAACGTTGATCGTAACTACTTGTAATATAACATTAATTGTATCATAACGTATACGTACACACTAAACATCAATAACAATATACATGTATGTATTAAACAATTAATATTTATACAATTGGAACTATACTACCGGCACACTATGATGGCCGTTTTGACGTTTGTCCACTCATGAACTTTCGTATTTATAGTAATTACATTTGAAGGAGCAAATTGCTGTTCTTTATTGTCAATAGTGACGTGCAGTTAGTCCTAAAATTTATCGAATGTATTATTTTAGGACACAAAATTTATTTATTACATTGATTTTAAACTATATATATTAGGGTCCCGCGAACATTTATTTTTTATTTTTATAAGATTATAATTATTGGTGTACTTATTTACCACACAACTCGTGTTTTTCGAAATACAAAATTAAAAAGAAATATATTTAATACGATCGTCACATAAGATCATTTATATTTTTGTTTTATTAAACCTTTTTAATCAGGTACTACTTGCAATAAAGACTTGAAGATTTCATTACCTATATTTTTTTCGAGAATAAATTGACATTTCACAAAAAGGGCCATCATAGCGTGCCGCAACTGTAAACCTTATTTTTTAACACCACCCTGGACTAAGGAAATAATCCTTGTATTGCGGGGGACTTTACAAATGTATAATTAGCGCAGACGAATTACAGTGTTGAGGTTACACACTCTGTAGAGCATGGATGCACAGACCGCGGCCCGCCGGTCGAATACTGTTGGCCCGCCGACAGCAAAAATAATACTCTCGTACATTCGAAAAATATTGAATTCTATTCCAGAATAAAACCAAAAAAAATATGTTCGAAAAGTAATTTGAATCTCGCGCGCGCGCGCTATTAAGTGCGCTTATCGGTGCGCCGTGCGTGCGTCGGTAACAGCAGTCGGTAATGTTCGTGCTGATCTCGGTTAAATTCGTTTTCTTGAGGAAGCGCGGCGACGACGGCAGCGCGGTGGCGGCTTATCTCCACAGGTTATATTTGTTGGTGTTAATTTGAAAACTGTTTTATTATAATTACTAAGATTATTACAAAATAATAAATATTAAAGTACTTTGTTTGTTTTGATATTGTGAGCGACGTCCATAAAACTTATGAAAATCATTCAAATGCCGCGCCAGTTCATGAATAAAACGACGCCGTGGCCGCGCCCACTTAAGCGCCCAAAAATACTAAGTCAAGTAACATCGCTTGCCGCCTTTATATAAAGTTCAAAATAGTAGAGAAATCAAGAATTTTCTAGCGCGGTGTGAGCAAGCGAGATAGCAATAGTCCCGAATGCCCGATTGCTCGCATAGGTAGACACACGAAGCTTCCAGAGTCGATTTCGAGATTTCTCCAGACAGTTTTCGACTCTATAGGCGCGATATAAAAACCACGCTAACCGCAGCGACCGAAAGTTCGGTTTTAATTTGAGTGAAGTGTCAACAGAATGAAATAAGCGCGAAAATACAAAGCGAAGTAATAAGTGATTGAGAATAAGTGCAGTTTAATAGTGTTTTTGGAAGGCAATAGTTCTAGTGTAGATTTTAACTCGACTAGCCGGTGTCATATATTTTGATCCACATTCAACGTAGATTTCCTGTTGCAGTGTTAACCCGTCAAGTGCCGTGTATAATTGTGGTGTGAAATCGTAAGTAAAACTCTGTTATTAATAAGTGTTTCCCTACCTATATAATCAATTATTTTTGATAATTTAAAAAAGGATGGGTAATTTAAGTACGTACTGTAATTGTTTTTAGGTGCTGTGTTAATCCTAGCCAGGATTAGAACGCAACATGGACAAGCCAGGACCTAGTAAAAAACGTAAGGTTAAAGATGAAAATCGGCAGTTTCAAGAAATTTGGACTGAGAAATACTTTTTTGTATGGTCGCATAACAAAGTCGTTTGTTTAATTTGCAAGAATTCTGTTGCGATTGCAAAGGAATATAATGTAAAAAGGCACTATGAAACGCAGCATCCTACTTTTACAAAGTTTACAGGCGAATTAAGAAAGCAAAAAATGTTGTCTTTAAAACGGGAGCTAAACATAGCTTGCTGACCAATAGTCAGCAAGCTATGTTTACAAAACCCATTCAAGATTCAGAAACAGCTACAGAAGTTAGTTATGAAATTTCTCGAATGATAGCAAAGCGAAGTCGCCCCTTCAGTGATGGGGATTTTGTAAAAGAATGCATAGAAATTGCCGCTAAGAAAATGTGTCCAGAAGCAGCAAAAAAGTTTGAGAAAATTCAACTGAATCGTATGACTATCCAAAGACGAATTATGTCTTTGTCAGGTAATATTGCTGAACAATTAACTGAAGAAACTAAGATCATTGAATTTTTTTCATTAGCACTCGACGAATCCACTGATTAGTTCCACAGCTCAACTTCTCATATTCATACGAGGTGTTACTCAAGATTTTGAAGTCTTAGAAGAGTTATTAGGAATGTGTTCATTGAAAGGTCAAACCAAAGGAGTTGATATACTCAATGTACTTTTGGATGAGTGTTCAAAAACTGATTTGGACTTATCAAAATTATCGGGAGTTGCGACTGACCGTGCTCCTTCGATGATTGGTGTCAATTCCGGGCTAGTTACTTTGCTGAAAAAGCATCTGCAAGAAAAAACATAAACGCTGAAGATCTCATGCAGTTTCACTGCATTATACACCAAGAAGCCCTCTGTTCTAAAAAAAATGAATTTCAAAATGTCATGAAAGTAGTAGTTTCGACTGTAAATTTCATAAAATCACGAGAACTCAATCACAGGCAATTCAAACAATTCCTTCATGACATCGAAAGTGAATATGGAGATTTACTATATTATATAGAAGTAAGGTGGCTAAGTCGTGGGTCAATCCACGACTGCAACGATTTCTAAATTTAATAGAAGAAATTGGAATATTTCTGGCGGAAAAGCAAAGGGATGTCCCGGAACTTAAAAATCCTGATTGGTTGTGTGATTAGGCTTTTTTAGTTGACATTACAAATCATTTGAATGTCTTGAACACACGGCTTCAAGGCAAAAATCAACTGAGATCCCAGCTCTACGCTCATGTATCATCCTTTCAATGCAAGCTGACACTTTTCAGATCGCAATTGAATTCTGGAAATTACAATCATTTTCCGAATTCTAAGAAAATGGCTGAAAAATTCAACAAAACTGCGATTAATTTCAGTTATGTAGAAAAGCTAGATATTTTGATTCAATCTTTTCAAGACAGATTTTCGGAGTTTAAAAAGTGAAACCTCTGTTGGATATATGCAGCAATCCTTTCACGATTTCAGTTAAAAATGCGCCAGAGTCAATGCAGTTAGAAATTATCGACATTCAAAACGACCAAGATTTACGCAACAAATTTAACGAAGGAGACTTGCTGAACTTTTACCGCTGCATTGATAAAAATATGTACAAAGAGTTGCGCATAAACGCTCTGAAATGTGCCAGCTTATTTGGTTCTACCTATATATGTGAACAAACTTTTTCAATACTAAATAATAATAAAATAAAAAATCGAAACCGCCTTGCAAATGAAAGTTTGGAAGCAGTTTTATGTGTTGCTACAAGTAAATTTGAACCAAATATAAAAAAGATTGTAAGCACTGTGCAGTGCCACGCATCAAATTAATATTTTTTTTTTCAATTTTAATACATTATTATCAATTCTTTATTGTCTTTAATTACCTATACTTCGGGCGGCCCGCCATCAGTTCATGATTTGCCCGAGTGGCCCCTAGTCTTAATAAGTCTGTGCATCCCTGCTGTAGAGTATTGGACGAGAGTTAGTTTACAATTTAGCAAGGCATATCGGTACACAAATACGCTAATAAGGAAAGGAAAACACGAAATAAACATATTCTAACCCGTCTGACCATTGTAGTGTGGTAGGGGTATTACGAAGGAGACTCGAGTCCGACTGTGGAACGTATTCGAGCGAAGATGAGATGATGAACATGATTCCAAGTATTGCTTTATGTATCGAATTATATTTGTACAAACTTTCGCATAAAATATATATATATATATATCGTTTTGACCACCATTCTTTGGATTTTACTACTGTGACGTACATCGCTGACAGATGGGTATAAATTTATTAAACTGTGACGATAGCTACTCTGATTAGACTATATGCAAAGGTTGCGTATACTATAATTCCAATATTTCCAAAAAAAAGTAACGATATATTTACTTATATGTATATCTCTATCCAATTTCATATGTGCCAATAATGCGGTTGTCGGTTCTTCGAGCGATGTGGCCTGCCCATTGCCACTTCAGCGTGCTAATTCTTCGTGCTATGTCGGTTACACCCGTTCGTCTGCGTATTTCCGTATTTCGGATTCTATCTCGCAGAGAAATCTCGAGCATAGCCCGCTCCATAGTACGCTGAGCGACTTTGAGCCTGGTTATGAGGCCTACATTTAGGGACCACGTTTCCGTGCCGTAAGTCATCACTGGTAACACACACTGGTCATAGATCTGTGTTTTCAAACACTGAGGTATGTTAGATGAGAAGATCCTCTTAAGTTTCCCGAACGCTGCCCAACCGAGTTCGATTCGTCGGCTGACCTCTTTCTCGAAATTGGATCTACCTAACTGAACTGTTTGTCCAAGGTAAACATAATGATCGACAATTTCGAGAATCGCATTGCCAACTAGGACCGGTACAGGAATGGCATGGACATTTGACATGACTTTCGTCTTGTCCATGTTTATTCGTAAACCCACTACTTGGGATACCCTGCTGAGATCTTTGAGAATGGTGCCTAGGTCCTCCATGGATTCTGCCATGATGACAATATCGTCTGCGAATCGAAGGTGAGTGATGTATTCGCCATTGATGTTAATGCTGAGTCCGGTCCAGTATAAGAGCTTGAAGACATCTTCTAGTGCAGTGGTGAACAGTTTCGGAGAGATGACATCTCCCTGTCTCACGCCTTTCTGCAACTGGATCGGTTTCGTACTGTTATCCCGAATAAGGACTGACATTGTGTCGTTCCTATACAAACACTTCAGCACTTCGATATAACTATGGTCGATTTGGCACCGCTGAAGGGACTGCAGCACCGCCCGAGTTTCGACTGAATCAAAGGCTTTCTCATAGTCCACAAACGCTATACACAGAGGCCGATTGTACTCCTCGATCTTCTGGATAATCTGCCGAAGCGTGAGGATATGGTCTATGGTGCTATAGCCTTTTCGGAAGGAAATCGGAAGTCATCAAGCTTGCACGTGAGTGGATTGGTAATGACCCTCGAAAACAACTTGTAGACGTGGCTCAAGAGTGAGATGGGTTTGTAGTTCTTTAGAAGAGCTTTGTAGCCCTCCTTGAAAAACAGCACCACCACACTCCTGATCCACGACTCTGGAACGTCGCCCCTGAGGATAACGGAATTAAATAGCTTCTGAAGGGATTTTAAGACCGGCTTGCCGCCAGCCTTCAGGACCTCAGCCGTAATTCCGTCATCTCCCGGTACCTTACCGTTTCTTAGTTGTTCGAGAGCCATTCTGATCTCGCACAAGCTAATGTCCGGGTTTTCTTCGGTATAGTGCCGAGTTAGCTTGGATCTGGGATCTTGGACCAAGTCGACAACAGGATTTCGGGATGATTTATATAACTGTCCATAGAACCTTTCGACCTCTCCCAAGATCTCACTTTGGGATGAAATGACAGTGTCGTTATCGGCCTTCAGCTTAGTCATTTGGCTTAGTTTTCGAGGTTCTGGTATTGGACAGGTGTAAGTCGGAGGATAGACTTCATCAAGCGTGACCGTTCGACTTTTGTGTGGATATTGAATGTGCCTCGTACTATTCGGTGATCGCTCCCAGTTTTAATCCTGCTGATCACTGAGACATCATTAAATATATGTCGTTTGTCCGACAAGATGAAGTCTATCTCGTTTTTTGTTGAACTATCGGGACTAATCCAGGTCCATTTCCTTTGTGGCTGCCTTCTGAAGTAGGAATTCATCATAAAGAGGCTTTCCGTCTCCAGAAATTCAGTCAGTATCTGGCCCATCTGGTTTCTCTGTCTATATCCATGTTGCCTCAACTCATCATCACTCCCTTTGCCTAGTTTCGCGTTAAAGTCTCCCATAACCACCGTGAAGCGGGTTTTGGACGCGTGTATGGCTTTCGAGAAATCCTCGTAAACAACCTCCACCTCGTCGTCGGAGTATGCCGAGTTCGGTGCGTATACCTGTATGACTTGCAACGAATACCGTTTGGTAATTCTGAGTATAAGGTATGCTACCCTTGCCGACACACTCTCGATCCTCTCCACGTTGCCTACGAGAGACCTGCGAACGATAAACCCTATACCACCTTGGGACGGGTGATCTCTCTCCCGGTAGAAGAGCAAGTTGCCAGAACGTAGGATTATCGTGCCCTCGCCCTCTCTTCTCTCTTTTGATAATCCTACAATGTCCCAGCGGATTTTGCTCAATTCCTCTTCCAGCTCGATGACCTTCTCATCGGTCCTGAATGTCCGAATGTTGTGTGTTACCAGGGCCAAAGGTCGTTTTGATTGGTAGCCGGATCGCTGCCGGAGATTTTTCACACCCCTTACTCCATCGCTACCACGATGAGGCTGTAGGATAGCGGAGCTGCCGTGACTGGGGGCCGTTTTTTTATTTGTATTGCTCATAAGGGGTTAGAGCCGTAATCGCCACGCTTGGCAGGCGTGTTGGCGATCGCAGTGTGGTGGTGGTGGGTAATACGTTTCCCAAGAGAGAGCTGCTGCCCACTCTCCTGGTGAACCCTTAGTCGATTTTTACGACTTCCACGGGCAAGCAAGGGGTGGCGACAGATGTATTCTATCCCGTCGCCACACGGCCAATTATTTTTATACTTCAGTTATAATACTTCAGTTATCCTAATATTTGCATTGGTCTTTATAATTTATATTAAATTTTTCATACATACATATCATCACGCCATATCCCTTGCAGGGTAGGCAGAGAGAACAGAGTGCCAGAGAATTCTATCTTTGCATACTTCACTCGCTTCCTTAACATTCATAATTCTCTTCATACACGCTCGCCGGTTTCGGAGACTCTTGACTCCACCTTCCTTCAGTACATGACCGATCTGGTCTAGGTAGGTTAGTCTCGGTCTCCCTCGGTACCTACATCCTTCCACTTTCGCATTGTATATCTTCTTAACCAGACGTTCGTTCGGCATTAAATTCTTACAATTAAGATATCTCAGTACTAACTATGTATTGTACACGTATGTCAATGTTGACATATGGCATGATACTAACTTGTGGCTCATGTGCGCAGCTAGCTCCGTGTAGAGGCGGTGTCGGCGCAGGCGCGCGTGCAGCTCGTGCAGCAGGTGGCGCAGCTGCATCAGCAGCACCAGCGACGCCATCGACACTAACATGTTGCTGTGCGCGACCATGTGCAACACGTTAGCTAACTCGACCAACAACGACGACGACTATAGAGAGACACACATACACACATAAATACATTTTATATTATTGTTCAAGTGAAAACTTATTTAGCGGCGTTGTGCACTTTTTTAGAATATTTTTTTTGGGTAAAAAATATTAAACTCGCGTCAGGATACGTGGCCTGATCGAAAATTCGTAAGAGGTAGAGAGAGTAGACCGTAGGAGAGAAAGTAGTAATATAATATATGTGTATAATATTTAATGTGTATTTATTGTACGGTCACACCCATATATACTCCTTGAGGCACGCTTTTTATTATTTGGATTTTTTTTTCATAGTTTTAAATTTTCACTTCTGTCGGCAGTCCTCGTGACTGTTTTGTGTATTTTTTAATAACACCCTGCACTAAGGAAATAATCTGTATTGTCAAATATTCCATGTATTGCAGGGGCCTTAAAGTACTTATAATTAGCGAAGGCATTACACAACAACATGTGGTTTGCACAAGGCATACAGCGTGTGAATCGAACCGGCGACATTTAACACAGTGGATCGATATGTTACCCACTATGGTATAAATGTTTCAATAATCAAAGTGATATAAGTGACATGGTATCCTGCTGTTGAATGCAATACATAATGATTGTTCACTATCTGTATGTGACGGTGGTCGCCCCCCTCCGCACACGACATAACACTATCCATTAACAATAAACAGTAACAAACTGTATGGTGACATATATCCACATCATACCGATCTGCTGACGTGATTAAACAATAGTTTGTATGAAAAAGAAATAGCTGTATTTTACTAATAAAATATATAAGTTATTTTTTAGGAAAAACACTCTGCGCTTAGAAAATAATCCTAATGCACCACACTCTCATAGAAAATGGACACCTGAACAGCGGCAATGTGCTGTTGCACTTCATTCGGTGAGCGAGAGAGCTGGCAGGTAGCGGTCTGACTGTAGGCCTGATATTGTAACGGTCCGTGTGCGGCAATAACTGTTACCATCAGGTGTGCTGCTTGCCGCCATAAGCAATAACAACATTATAACACAACAATACTCGTAACAACTTGCACTCACAAACACATCGACCGGTCAACTTTAATTTCAACGTTTTGCGGTATTTAAACCATAGACAACATTACATGAACTGTCAGTTGCGTTTTGTTATACCGTGAACAAATGAACGTTTAGATTACTTTTTTTTGTTGATTATTATTATATTTTAATATGCTATATCCTACTCGCGACGAAAACAAAAGCAAAAACATAAAATTCATAAAAATTGGTCCAGTCGTTGTTGAGTTATAAGTGTTGTAAGTTTGTAACTAACACAACTTTCTTTTATATATATATATATATATATATATATATCTGTATATATATATATATATATAGATATACATTTTTAATATATGTATATATTAAGCTAAATACATTGTACGTGTTGTGCTCCCATCTCGTTTACATTGGCGATAGTGTGTGTACTCACGTCGAACACGAGGTGCGTGTAGTAGGCGGGCGGGCCGGCCGCGTCGCACTCGCACGCGTTGAGCGCGTACCGCGCGCACACGTGCAGCGCACACAACAACACCAACACACACTGTACACACAACAACAACACGTCTATAACATATAACATTAACAACAATCATCATACTCCTGCTCTTATACTAATTACTTGTGGTCGATGTAATATGTTTCTCGTATATATGGACAATAGTCACTCAACTCTCTGACGTTAACTGGGAGAGCCCTCAGCGCTCACCCACAGTCCGGGTAAAGTTGTCATAGCCATCTGAGGCTAACAACTAAGACACACACACAAAAAAAAAAATCTCTGATGTCAACCGTCCTTGATAATGTGATTGTTGATCAGACGACATGACAGTCGGTCCAGGTCTATATGTTTTGGGCCACCGAAGACAAAGATCGGGTACCGGTGGCCCGCTACCGGGTCCATGGGGTTGGGGGCCGCCTCTTTTGTCGCCCCGGATCGATTTTTCGGGGCGCGACCACATCCATGGTCCACACCCTGCAGGAAAAAAAAAAAAGGTCTGTATGTTTTACGTTATCCACGAACAATGTAAGTGTTGGCGGTATACGTACCTGCCTACTGTGTATATGACATAACATCCAGCACTAAGGAATACATGTTTCTATAGTGAGATAGTTTACAAACATACAAATTAATGAAGATACTTCATCATCTCAACAGACACACGTCCCACTGCTGGACTCGATACTTCTCAATAACAGGAAGGCAATTGATCTGGACCACACCACGTTGGTCAGATATATTGGTATACGGTTTTATTCGAGTTTTCCTTTTCTTGGATAGATGTTAACATACACATTGTATCCCTTAGCTGACATTTACGGGTAATATAAATGGGCGATGGCATTATATTCCTAATCCGTCACCACACGGCTACAAAATGTTTTAATATAGTAAAATAAAATGTGTTCAATAATTATAGACCTCTGCGGCCATGAATGCGAACGTGTCCTTCCCCAGTTGTAGCCCCCACACGGCGGCCACGCCGAGCAGTGTTGTGGCGGCAGTCAGTATCCCGGCTAGCAGACACCCGAGCCGGACGTGCGCCCAACCGCCGGTGTTCGGCGACGATGACAACTGAACAAACAAATTTATTTATTAAGCACATATTTACAAAAATCACAGTAAAAAGTTCATTCACATTAATATCTAATACGTGAACCCATGTTGGGCAACGGGTTAGGTATACAAAGACAAACAGACATCATATGCGGGTACTCGAACCACATCTATTAAAGTGTTTCAAAACGATTCACCAGTTACGATAGTGTTACCAGTTGTGCGTGGTAATCAAATTGTCATTCGTATTCTCATCTCTAGTGTGAGGTTACACCGCGCCACCTATCATGCAATGTTGACACATTGTTCTGTGTACAACCTCACATCATGGTTTACGCAGACCAGGAGTAGTGCAACGTTCACGTAACATACGAAGTATCGCGTAACCTCACGAACGTTCAATGTCCCTCCACACAAAACATTGTGTTGTCGCGTTGGGCGCTGCCGTTAATAATATCTATATAACCACAAATGTGTCGACTAGTTCGTGGTAGTGCGCGAGTACCACACGCCCGCTGATAATCTACGTACGAGGTATGTCGTTACGTATTTGTGGGTGCACAGGAGCCATGGTTACCACTTGTCATTCTGTAGGTACGTTTGCTCGTCTGTCACACCCATAAGGGGCACTAGATCACATGTTAACTAATAGGGAAGCTATCACACCATTTTGGAGCAAGGCGAAAAGCCTACTCCACTAAGTTATGGTTGATATTCAGTTTTATTTCAACTTTTCCTTCTTTTGGTTCTACTTTAGGTGGTGGTGAATTGTAATCACAGTCGGTCACCAAACCAATTACATGTGGTCCTCAATCATGCCAATTGTAAAAATCCGGTCACCGATCTGACGTCATCCCTCTTTAGATGTATAATTGTTGACCAGACAGTATCAAATGGAGTTGACCCATGGAGGTCGATGTTAAAGATCTTAGTTATATTTTACAACACACACGACCGACGATTGATATCAGTTATACTCACGTATTCGTATCTGTCCCTGCACAGTTGTGCCAGCAGGTGCAGTAGGCCGAGGCACGAGAACCAGCCGGCCCACAGCAGCACCTCGTCCACGTACTGCACGTTGAGTACACCGAACACGAACATAAACTTGTAGAAGGCATAGTTCCACAGCCTGTCCTTGGCGCGCGCCGCCTCGCCCACCCGCAGCTGACCGAACACGACGCGCTGGACGCCGACACCGAGCAGCGCCAGCGCACAGTACGACGTGTTGATCAGACTCTGTAACGACAACGAACGTACATTAATATACTACACGTCGAATCAGACTCTACCACCTAAGAAGTCAATTAAAAAGAGGGTCTCTCAACTTACATACGACCTGTTGCTGGCCTCTAGCCTCCATCACAACAGGAGAAAAATTGACTTTACTACGTCGCTCAGACGTGTTGGTATATGATACAAACTTATTTTACAAGTGAAAAATGATTCTCACACGTGGGATTCCAACCCACATCTATTGGCAATCCAATCCAATTCTATTACTATCTAAGACGAGCGTGGTATCACGTGTAACACGGTGTTTTTATCTATCGAGACATTCCACACGCCATCTATCGGCAAAGCATCGCAACTATGTTCCGATTCAATACTCTAATTTTTCGGTTTATACATACATACATATCATCACGCCATATCCCTTGCAGGAACCAGACGTTCGTTCGGCATTCTTTCCACATGTCCGAACCATCGTAGCATTCCCTTTCGCATCTTTACACCAATACTCTCTTTCATACCTACTCGCTCTCTTACGTCGTCGTTACGAATGCGATCGGTCAGCCTAACTCCACAGATTTTCCGAAGAGATCGCATTTCGACCGCATTAATTTTACTTTCATACTCTTTTCTGCATACCCAACTCTCGCTTCCATACAGTAATGTTGGGACAAGCATTGCGTTATGTATTGCTACACGTGCCTTCTGGCTGAGGTGGTGGCTGCCGAGAAGTTGCCCCAACGCTCCGTTCACTCTATTTCCCGCATTCACTCTTCGCTCTATATCAGTGGTGTACCGTCCATCTCGGCTAAATCCACATCCAAGATATACAAATTCATCCACTTGCTCCAGTACATCATTACCTATTCTTACTCTTACATCTGTTCTGGTTTCATCTCTTTCAAAGACCATTATTTTGGTTTTGCTCACATTCACGCGTAGACCCCTTTTCTTACAATCTTCTGTCATTGTGTCGACTAGGGTCTGCAGGTCAGTCGCTGACTGTGCCAGCAGGACTGCATCATCTGCATAAAGCAGAGCAGAGACCACTGAGTCACCCATCTGGACTCCCACATTCATATCGTTCAACCTTTGGAGACATTTATCCAGATATATGATAAACAGCCTGGCTGATAGAACGCAGCCCTGCTTAACGCCGATATTGACGACAAACCAAGGCGACATTCTATCATCCAGCCGCACACAGGCTCTACAGCCCATGTAACTGGATTGCACAGCCTGCAGCAGTTTACCGTTAGTACCATACTCCGGTAAAATGTCCCAAAGTTCCTTTCGTACAACCGTGTCAAATGCTCTCTCCAGATCCACAAAACTGCAGAAAACCCTCTGACCTAGGGCCAGATGCTTCTCCACAATGTTGCGCAGAGAGAACACTTGATCCATGCATCCCCTTCCACTCCTGAAACCTCCTTGTGTCTCACACAGTAAACCATCGGACACCATCCTCATTCTCCTTTCAATAATTTTACCATACACTTTTGCTGCCAAACTGGTCAAGCTTATGGCTCTGTAATTTGCGCAGTCATAACGTGAAATCTTGTTTTTAAACAAAGGCACGATGACTGCGCTATTCCAGTCCCCGGGAACCATTCCCGAGCTCCAACATAAATTGAGGAGCAACAGGAACGCCTCCCGGACACAGGAGCCACCAAGCTTGATCATCTCGGCAGACACCATATCAATGCCCGCTGCCTTACAATTTTTCAAACTTCTTATCGCCCATTCAACTTCATCCATACTGATGCCATCGGAGGACGCCGTCGCCGAATGTTGATCTACTAGACCACACGACACCGGCGCCAGCCGTAGCATCCGCATACATATCGCCAAAATATTCACTCCATCGGCTTAACACGTCTTGTGTTTGTGTAAGAATGTCTCCACCTTTAGACCTTATTTTATTCATTCTGAAGGCTGACCAACCACCCCGAGACTTCTTCACCTCCCTCCAAAAGAGTTTGGTGTTACTCTCGAAGTTTTTAGTCAGCCTATCTTCTGCACTCATACTTGCTCTATCACGTTTCTCTTTCACTAAGGCCTTGGTGTCATTCTTACATTGCCGATATATTTCTTTCTTCTGTTCAGTCATACTGTCATTCAGATTCAAAGAAGAGACATAGTCCAGCCACGCTTTCTTCTTTTGCTCTACGGAAGCTGCCACTTCCGCATCCCACCATGCATCACCATTTGTGTTTCTATGCTTCTTTGAACTTCCACATACTTCTTTCGCTGTGTCTACCTGTACGGTGACATTGACGATTTGCTGGGATTAGTAGGAATGAAGAGACTTCTTGTTCAGTAGATTAATCTTGCTTTATTTTCTTAAGAGTTGTTTCTTCGGAGAGAAGCACCTGACGACGGTGCCGGTACCACGGTTTGGTCCCGTATTTATATATTTTTGGCCGACCCCGCGATTGGTCGTAATTTTACAGTTTTTCTTGACCAATCACGGAGTCGGAATTATAGCCAATCACAAAGCTCTAAAATTTACTTAAGTACAACGCGGCGTTACCGTTGCGAGAGCCGCGCTTAATTTCAATACAATTAATTACCTTAAGTACTATGCGGCGTTACCGTTGCGAGAGCCGTTTACAATATTAGTACTTACGTGCTAATACTAAATCTATATTTATTCTTTATTTAATTTTGTAAAATCTTATAGCTAATTAATTACAACTGTTACAAACTATTCTTAAAACTATTGTTTATCTGCTGTCCCGCACACTACCATACTCTCTTTCAATACTCTCCAGCATTCTTCAATGTCCGATTGCGGCTGGCTTGCCATCGTCAGCCGTTCTCGGACACCCTCTGCATACTTTTCTCTTACACACTCTTCTTGCAACCTTTCAACCTTTATTCTTTCAAGCACTCCGAAGTGGACACGCTATCGCCAGTGCCTCCACTTTCTGAACAGACCACTAAATCTCGCAATAACGAGATAGTGGTCCGTATCGACTGTGGGGCCCCTGTAGGCTCTTGCGTCCAATATTTTGCTTCGGAGGCGACTGTCTACCAAAATTAAATCTATTATACTTTTCTGTTCATTCCTTCTCCATGTATACATGTGGATGTCCTTATGTTGGAAAAATGTGTTTGACACAATAAGGTTTCTCTCCATGCATACATCCGCTATGAGCCTACCTGCGTCGTTCACTCTCTTATCACCAAATAGACCAAGTACGTCCTCATAGTCGGGACGCTTGGACCCCACCCATCCGTTCAAATCTCCGCATACAATCACGCGTTCACTGGTTTCTGCCATATCCAGAACTTCCCTAACATTGTCCCAAAACTTCTCTAGGTCTGATGCCACCGAGGATCCTACGGGAGCATATGCTACAACCATGAATACCTTGGTGACACTTAATTTTATACGGACCCAGAGAAGTCTGGGATCATACATTCCGTAATCCTTCACACCTGAGGCCAAGCGAGAGGACAACAGCACTCCTACCCCCATGCTGGCTCGATCGCTCTGTGTAGTTTCAGTTTCAGAGTTTCAGTTTATAATTGTATTAAAACGATGCCGCGAGCCAATTGGGCACGTAATAGCCAATAATTCCAATGCGGGCACGCCCAATTTGCTATTAGCATGACGACTCAAGTCCAGATCCGTTCCCCACAGGGGAACCCTTGGGCGATGTCGACAAAGCTCACCTATAGTCCGGGCTAGGCTGTGTAAGCTATCTGCGGCTAACAGCTAAAAGAAAAGATAGACGCGAGCCAATTATCTATGCTTATGTTGTAACGTCAATTTATAGCGTAGTGAGACCACGCTCGTATAAATTATTAAGACGATTGTAACGAATTTCCATTAGGGGACGTCCATTAATCATGTGATCTTTGTTTTAGCATTTTTTTAACCCCGCTCCCCCTTGGTGATACGTAGTAAGGTTTAAGACTATGAAGGTTTAGGACTTCGTGATTTTTGTCAAACCCTTCCCCCCCTTTTCAAACCCTACGTGATTAATGGACGTCCCCTTAGCCGTGGGTTCACATCCCACATGTAACAATAAGTTTACGTTTGTAAAACAAGTTTTTATAGATAGACAGTTGCATGTTAAATAATATAAATATATCACATATCGTATAGATATATGTTTGTGTGTTTACATCGCGGCGCGCGGTCTTGTTCCTGATATATCCGTTTAGTGAGATGCGTTGCATCGTCTATTTACACCTAGTATTGTCAGTAAGTACCCACACGTAGATGGTATAACTCCGAGTACACCATAAACAAACAATACATACGTCATACAATAACCAATACTAAGTTTGTGATGTACACGACAAACTTGTGTTACGTAATATATTAATTAACTTTTATATCATTTAATGTTTAGTTTATTATGTTATAGCATATAAAAGTTATTTTAATAATTATTTTTAACCCTCGACGCAAAAAGAGGGGTGTTATAAGTTTGATATGTCTGTCTGTTTGTGTGTCTGTCTGTCTGTCTATGGCATCATAGCTCCCGAACGGATGAAGCGATTTCAATATAGGTTTTTTTATTAAAGGTGACTTTATGTGCCAGTGTTCTTAGACATGTTTGATGAAAATCGGTTGTGCCTTTTAAAAGTTGTGGGGGGGGGGGGGTGAAAGTGGTGAAGAACCACGGAATGTCTGCAAATATACTCGAATAGGTTCTCATATAAAAGCGCATCACATGCCTATTACAAAATAATATGATGTAATCTTTACCTAAAATATATATTTGAAAATTATCAACAACAAACTGTATTTACAACTTAACAGAATCTACATTATAATAAGTATGTACGTATAAAAAGTATGAAATAAAAAATCTAAATTAAAAAAAAAACCCCGAACCAAAAACCCTAAGTTCCCTTTAGAAAAATACGTCGCGTTGGGGGTTGGCGCTCCTAATTGTTTACATAATGTGAAATATTAATCAATGAAGCCATATTGTTGCATTACATAATCATGACGACTATTCCAAATGAAACGAGCACGATGTAGTTGTTGGCTCCCATTATTACTACCTACTACCACGTTATTGCCTTCATAAGTTCCCACCATCACCCTCCAAAAATCATCATCGGACATTGAATATCAACTACGACTATAATATTCATCAGTACCATTACAATGATCTCAAACACGATGTGGTTATGTTCCTCCCTGCACCCTCCATTATCAGACCAGCTCCACGCTACCATATTCAGCTATTATCATCCACGTTATACAGTTGTACCACATTTCAACTGATTTGAACGCCGGGAAGTAAATCAATTTTGTCTTCCAACCTTCTACACAAATATTGCAAAATTAATAAAAACTTGTACAAAGATGGCGGCATCGCACAATATTTATCTCGCTCCAAAGCCAACTGAAAGGCAGCAATAAAATAAGTCCCAGGATGGTGGCATTTACGTATTCCACGAACCCGCCGATTTGATGGTGACGCAGGACCTCCAAATCAAATGTAATTAACAGGCACATGGGTGCAATAAAAGAATGTAAGTATAAAATTGCCCAATACGTGCATCCAACCATCTGGAGCGACGTCGACGGCGCTGTGAGGAACTTTTACAAGTTTACGATTAGTGTTGCTCAAATGCCAGACTTTTGCCAGTCTCGCAACTCTCGCTGTTACACCTTCACCCCTTTTGATAGAAGTGAAAAATCCAACTAAATTAATGTAATTCCATTCATCTAGTGGCATAAACTGTACAACTATCAATAATTAGGTACATACCACTTAACGGGAGTGGGGCTATAATTACACCTATCTATCATGAGACTGTTTAAAATAACATCAAATTATTTCCCCGTGTACTGGTATCAAGAATACAAAATGTTGACAATCCTTTCTTTGAAAATGCTGTCTAAGGAAGCACTGCGAGACTCTTGCAACGAGTCTTGGTCTTGCATTTGGGTATACAGTGCGCACCATCGAAACCCTTGTTACTTCGACAACGAGACATCGCCTTCATTGTTGTTGGTGAATTAATTCACTGCTCTTGGTCAGATAAACGCTAAGCTTATAATCTGTTGTTAAGGTATAATAAACTGATATAGATACATGAACAATTAGGCCTTTGACCGATAATCACCAATACACAAAATTTATAACATATTTTATTATACATGTTATAAATTTTGTGAATTGTTGGTGATTATCGGTCAAAGGCCTAATTATTAATGTACCTAGTATTGCCATAAATACTGTAACAAAGATTTTTTTATCTATTGCAAATAATATTTATTACTTTTACAGTGTGTTAGTTTAATACATAAATATAAAACAATTTAAAATATAATAAGCTTATTCGAAGTGGTCTCCATTGGCTGCAATACTGTACTTTAAACGTTGAGGCCAGTTGTCAATAGAAGCACGCACTCTTTCCATGGGAAAATTCTTCACTTTCAATCGTATGGATTGTTTTAGGGATTCCAAATTATCATGGCGTTTAGTGCAAGCCGTACTGTCTAAAACTGACCATAAATCATAATCCAGCGGATTAAGATCGGGACTAAACTACGGCCAGTCTTTAGCTCTGATGAAGTCCGAAACGTTCGTTTCCAACCAAGATTGCGTAGACCGAGCTTTATGACCCGACACCGAGTCTTGCTGGAAGGACTATTCTTGATTATTGAACAAAGTGTTGTTATGGGGCTTCACTACCATCTCAAGAATGGTATCTTGATACACTTGTGCCGATGTTTAGATTCTTTTTACAAAAGTATGGCTCAGTTACTCCATAGCTAATACCCCACCAAACCATCAGTGATGTCAGATAGTGCCCACGTTGCACTCTGTAGACTAATTGGAAAGCTTCCTTAGAGCTTTCGGCACAAATGCGGTCATTTTGTTTGTTAAAATCTTGCTGAATTGTAAAACTTTTCTCATCAGTAAACAAAAATTTTCTGTGCCTCCCTTTGCGTATCGCTTCAGTAGTTGTTTCGATTTTACCACCGTATTCTTTTTTAATATCAGTTAAGAAATGACCCGTACGTCTCTTATAGGCTGCAATTCCGAAGTCATCTTTTAAAATACGCGACATGGTTCTAGGTGCTATCTTCATCTCCCGAGATAAAATCTTTTGCTTTCGGACAGGATTTCTTTGAATTCTTTTTCTTAGTGCTTTGACCACCTCTTTCGTAAGAATACTACGTGGACGGCCAGATCTTTAAAAGTAACAATAATGTCATTGACCGTCACACACATTTTTTTTTTTTTTTTTTTTTTTTTTTTATTGCTTATGGCGGCAAACGAGCAGACAGCACACCTGATGGTAAGTGTCACTGCCGCCCATGGACCTTTGCCAATGGTATAGCTAGGCCGCTGCCTACCAATACAACCCTGAACCCACCCCAGTTAGGCTTCCGGCTCTCTCGCTCACCGAACGAAGCGCAATAGCACATTGCTATTACTCAGACGTCGATCTTCTGCGAGAGTGTGGTACTACCCCGGACGGACCGGCCCGCGGCTGTAGACAGAGAACTGTCCACAGCGTGGTCCTACCACAATAATTTGGGTACATCTAATGTAGTTCCCGATATCTGTCTAAAGGTAACCAGTATTGAAGTAATAGTACAATTCTTTATAAATACCCGATACGAAACGAAAAATGATGTCACAAGCGGGGTTCGAACCCGCACCTATTGGGAATCCGGCCCAACCGTGCTAATTAAGCATATTAAATGCTAAAAATTTCAGTAATTTGAGTACAATTCTTGTTTAATCAATACCTTTAAGATAAACACATATGTAGACAGATATTAATGATAATGTACATAATGTTGCACGTTCGCCATCAAGTGCAATACAATAACAATGTAATCATTAAGTTATCAACATGTCGTTACATAATATATAATAATTAATTGATATCTGATGTTAATTATAGGAACTAAATCACAAATTATAAAAGTTGAATCTCAAAATCCAAAGCTATTAATTAATAATGCCACTATTCCTATTGTAACTGAAACTAGAAATTTGGGTCTTATTTTCGATAGTGAAATGAGATTTGAAAAACATGTCAGTGAAAAGATCAGAGCTGCTTTTTATAAATTAAAGATACTGTATGGTATTAGGAAAAATCTGTCAAAAGAAATACGTAATTTACTATGTGATATTCTTATACTATCTCCTTTTGATTATTGTAGTACTGTTTACGGCCCTCGACTATATTCTAAAACTTCACATTCAATACAAAGACTTCAAAATGCATGCATCAGGTTCTGTTTTCATGTTCCTAGAAGGGAACATGTAACGCCGTAGGTATATGATCAAATATAATATTTTAAACATGAAATCAAGAAGAGAGCTTCTGCTTGCATGTACGACTCAAAAAATACTATGGAATAAAAAGCCAGAATACTTATTTGAAAAACTAACATGGCTGAGAGATTCTCACTCAAGAAATATTCGCTCTAAATTATCCTACATTCTTCAAATACCAATCCATAAGACTAGTGGTTTCAAAGGCTGTTTCAAATATAGTGCATCAACAATATGGAATAATATTCCCCCTCCTAGGAGACAAAAGATATGTTTCGGCCTCTTTAAAAAAAAATATAAATCTCTACTATTAGTACGTACTAAAACCATATTTGATGCAACATTTATAACAAACTAGTAAATAATCGTATACTAATGTCTGTATAGCGTTGAAATATGCTATAAATTCTTCTATTCCATCCACTGACAACCACTACCCGCCCATACACAATCCACCTGCAAACAGCAACCTGTTTAGGGAATTATACACACACGCGCAGACGCATACCTACACAAGTAAATTTCATGTAATAGCACACCCTCACATTACAATGTAATTCTTCATCTATCTTTTCATTTTCTTTATTCTTTACTTTATGTTATTTCTATTATTACTACTCTTGCTTTAATTATTTTATTATTATTTTTTTACTCTCTAGGGGTTTGCTGAAAACCAGCCGTGCATATATACGATGCCATACAGCGCTGAGCATTCCCCTGTTGACAATATAATGTGCAATTAGTTAATAAAAGTGATACATATATTGTAACTGTTACCTATTTGCTCATTTGTTATATTGCCAATAAATCTGATTCTATTCTATTCTATCTGTGAAATGCATTGAAGCTCATTTACAATTTATATATATTTGTATGTACATGTGTGTGTGTGTGTAATGTCAAGGGTAACACAACCAGTTGACAAGTATTACGACGATATCGTTCACTAGTTACCCCCGGCCCCGGCCAGACACACACACTTGAGAACGTAAATTGAAAAAGATATTGTTCACCAACAGGGTTCTGTCTGAACACCAGTGCTGCACCGTCTCGGTACCGGACCTCTTTCGGTATCTCTATGTACTTGTTTTTGTCTTCAATTTATAAGTGTTTACCTTATACCTTAAAATATGTTATGATACAATTTATTTTATTTTTGTATTGCATATTTTTTTTTTAACTTTAAGTTCGAAATAAACATGTTTTCTTTCTTTCTTATCAAAATATAATATTATATGTATAGATAATGTAGGTATACTATAGCTCAGTTGCCTTTCATATTAATATTATGAATCCGGTAAACATTAACGTGTTCCGTGTGGTGTATTCCGTGTGGTGACCGAGTAAGAATACTATTCACCACCCCATACCTTACCCGTGGGTGATCGTGCGAGACGACTAAGGGATATAAAAACGTAATATAACATCTATGCGAGAGAAGGAAAACTCGAAACAAAACCCTATACCAATACGTCTGACCAGCGCGGTATAGTGGGTTAATTTCCCTCCCATTACGGAGGAGGCCCGAGCCCAACAGTGGGACATATGTGGGCTGTGATGATGAAACATTAACTGATAAATACTTCCAATTACTGACATAGACTTTAGCGAACAACTCACTTTATGTAACGCTTTGCAAAATCTAACACCAATTAGTATGCAGTTTTAAACGGTTTTATTTAGCTTACTCCGTTTGCTTTTTTTTCTTGGGTCAAATTTAGAAATTAAAATTTCACCCTCTTCCTGACAACCGATTGATCTGAAATTTGATATAAGCCTTTGGTTCTGGTGACAATACAATAAAACTAAAATTTAATATAAACTAAATTTAATTAATTAAATATAAACTAAAATTTATTGTAAATACAACATGGCCGCCGCTACAAAATGACAGATAACCTATTTTTTTTTTCAATCCCATCAATATGGGTATCAAATGAAAGGGCCTGACAAGTAGAATACAATGCACTATTTGTATTGTAATTTTGTAATTAAAATCTAAGATGGCGATCGCTACAAAATGGCGGATAATCTATTTTCTTTTCAATCCAATCAATATGGGTAACAAATAAAAGGGCTTGACAAGTAAAATACAGTGCACTATACAAAATTAAAATCTAAGATGACCGCCGCTACTAAATGGCGGAGTCAACAATCTATTTTTTTTTCTATACTTTTTGAGGCAGGTCAAGCCTACGTGGCTCTTAGTAGAGTGAGATTTTGGAGGGATTACGTATCGAGGAGTTAGAAGGTAATAAATTAACGGCCAACAAACCTTGCAATAATGAGACTTTAAATGAATTAAATAGAATAAAAACTAAAAACTTGAAAATAAAAAGGTAAAGTTAGACGTTGTGATTGTAAACAACCATTGCACCTAATTTTGCAGATAAATGTACTAAAAGTTGAAAAATAATTAAACAGATACAGTCATGGGTACCAATATGTATACATTGTTACATTTTTAAAATAAAGTAACTCATAACTTACTCAATTTGTGGAAATAACTGTTCACATAAATTCCTAAAAATGCACTGTATTATAGATTAATGTAATTATGCCAAAAGATGACATTTTTGAAATATACAAATTTTAAAAATGTGCTTTGATTAGACTACCATAAAATAAAATCGTGGGGCACGTCAAATATCTACAATTGTCGATTGAAATGTTCGGTTTGTAGTGTCCTACGATTAGCGCCTTAAGAGCCTTATAACGACCGGGCCAACTCCATCTGATGCCGTTTGGTCAACAATTACATTCCCAAGGAGGGTTGACGTCTGGCAGGTGGCCGGTCATAAAACTATTGCCAATAACTTTTACAATATGTACTATGAAAGAAGAGTACATATTGTATCGACCACAAGTAATTGGGACAAGAGTAAGAAAATGATGATATCGTTTTCAATATATTATATTTAGTTATATACTGTGTGGTGGCGGTTACCAATACTACCAACCCGCAGTTGTCTGATCAATAGTTGCCCACCCCAGGTGGGTAGCCGTCAGGCAGGCGGAGGCGGTTCATCATAAAACTATTGCTTTTGCATTATGTGGGAACACTTTATTTAATTAAATATATTATATACTAACAGTGGTGATGTATTTTGTGTTTGATAACCTGTTTATCTGTATATTACATAAACTATATATATATATATTAAGATATAGGTATATAGTTCGTAAACACCGTGACGTATGTCGACCGCCGCCCTTACCGCCTACTGTCAACAAATATAGAACAACTGAGCGATAACAAACAACACACACAATATAAATCAATAACACCAAATACAATAACAAAATATTAAAAATAATATATTTATCAAGCCTCTACTTAAAGCTTATCTTATATTACAATATATGTTTAATTAGCCGTACACTGAGGCCATAAAACTAATGTCCCTATTTAATTACTTTATATCATATTATTTGATTATTGATGTCTGTATGTTTTATATTTACAATAGAGGTGAACGATGATTGATCTATGACAAATTAGAATCAGTACAGTTGTATGTCAGCACACGATATGTTGGATGTACGTCCTCAGTCGTGTGCTGTCTCGTGTTTGGTGCAACATTACCTGACGGGGCTGGCGGTCGGCGGTCAGAGCGACAGCCACCGACACACAGGTTGTCTAATGTCATCATTCTCCTACTCTTATCCCAATTACTTGGGGTCGATACAATGTGTACTCTTCTTTCATAGTAGGTACATATTGTAAAAGTTATTTACATTAGTTTTATGACCGGCCGCCTGCCAGACGTCAACCCTTCTTGGGAATGTAATTGTTAACCAAACGGCATCAGATGGAGTTGGCCCAGGTCGTTATAAGGCTCTTAGTCGTCTTTTACGACATCCACGAGCAAAGTAAGTGTTGGTAGTATTCGAAGCCGCTACCGCACAGCTTCGAAACGTTGTCTAATGATAATATATTAGTTTAAAATAATGCTCAAAGATCTAAGCTGCCGTTGAACTTCTGAAATGGTGTAAGATTTATACTAAACGATATACAGAAAGACAGAAAATGAAAGTACGCTGCACAGATAGCATAGTAGTTGGGTAGCCGACCATACGTGACGGTGGTCTGGGTTCGATTCCTACGCAGGACAATACTTTGTGTGATCCACAAAGTTGTCTGGGATTAGGTGTAATTTGTCTGCGTTAATTGTTTGATTTTGAAGTCGCAGGCTTTACAAGTATTATTCAAATACAAGGATCATGTACCTTTCAAAAAGTATACATTTATTTCGACGAAATACACTAACATCAAACACAATAATACAATAGCATTTTGTAAGTTTCCTTGAGAGGAAAAAGTGCAGTAATCAACTTTAATGACGAAAGTATAAAGTTACGGCCAAACCTGCGCGACCAAAGCCCCGCGACAGACGCTACCGGGCGCTACCCGTGATATCTTAGGGCGCCATGCACACCCAAGCGACCACGGCGCGGGACTTATTGTACGCGTTTTTAGACGCTCGCGTTTCGCGTCCTGCGTCCCGCGTGGTTGACGCGCAGGTTTGGCCGTACCTTAATGAATATGTATTGTATTGTTATGGAAGCACCCAAATGTAACACGGCAATGTTTATATCATCTATTTAAGGCAATACATTCTAGTGACGATATTGTCGTTGTATTGTGGCGGCCGGCGGGTCACGTCACATCACCCACATACAACTAACGGACACGAGGTATACCCCACACACGGAACAATATGTTGATCACACAAACTATCTATGAACTTGGTACGGTGGGTCGGTGTCTTAACCATTTCGCTACCTGTGCAAAAGCGTATGTTGTCATAACAACCACATAACTAATAACTTGTTGTCGAAGTAGAAGTCTCGTCAATGATTGTTGGAGCACTGATCGTGCGGCTCGCTACCCATATAAACCCAATATTATTTTACCTATGATACATATATCTAAGGATGGACGTCATGTTGTTTAATAGCAACACTTTTTTTCGTCGTTTTTATTAAAGTTTGTAGGCAACAACTAAGCCGAGACAGCTAAAACAATAACGAAGAGTCGTTGATGGCTTGCGACTTACACTAAAACTGATGTGCTGTCTATGTTCATTCAACAGCCTGTCTATGTTCATTGTCAATAATGTCACAATGAGTACACCTCGCGTGTTGTTGTATTACCACCAATATCGTTAATTCGTTGTCCGTATACAGGGTGAACTTTATGTATGGGAACACCTGAAAATCTCGAGAACTATTGGATATATCGGGAAATGATCCGGACAAAAGTTTCATGAGAAGAAACGGGGAATTCGAATCAAAGCTCAAATTTGACATTGGGTATGACCTTCACCCAAATTCGAAGGTCAACTTTGTTTTTTTGAATGAGAACCCCTATTTTTGACCTCGAATTCGGCAAGAGCGGGAAATTCTACGTTCAAAACCATATTCATACTTCATTTTTGAAGGTGTCGCTGGAAACGAAATTATAAAAAAGGACCTCATATCAACTGATTTTCACACTGGAACACCAGGATATCTCGGTAAATACCGATTTTTCAAAAAAATGTTTGAGGCAAAAGTTTCATGGGAAGGAACAGGGAACTCGATTCCAAATTCCTAACACATTTTTTCAAAAAATCGCTATTTACCGAGATATTCAGGTGTTCCAGTGTGAAAATCAGTTGATATGAGGTCTTTTTGTAAGCGACCTTCCTACGACCTTAAAATAAAAGTATGAATATGGTTTTGAACGTATAATTTCCCGCTCTTGCCGAATCCGAGGTCAAAAATAGGGGTTCCCATTCAAAAAAACAAATTTGACCTTCGAATTTGAGTGAAGGTCATGCCCAAGGTCAAATTTGAGCTTTGATTCGAGTTCCCCGTTCCTTCTCATGAAACATTTGTTCAGGTCATTTCCCGATATATCCAATAGTTCTCGAGATTTTCAGGTGTTCCCATACATAAAGTTCACGTGGTATATTTACGAAGGTCTACAGTGGTAGGCCGCCACACTCGCGGCTCGACCTCGCGCCGTGAGCGATCCTTGCGCACTCGCATTGACCTACACGTTCAATTAGTATAATCACTTTCAAATGTTAATTATTTATTGTAGGAAACGTACATAATTCGTAACATTATATTTAAATAATTACATTGATAACACCGGCTGCATGTTTACATTTTTAATAATGTAAAAATGTGTCGCTTTGTACTGGTACATTTGTTCTAAGCTGGTGTTTCGTAGCGATTGAATGTTATATTACTGCCTACCACAATATGATGATTTGAATGATACATATGACATATGAACTAACGTATATCAGAAATATAAATATATCTAAAACCATAATCTACTCGGATGTTTGTTTTATTGGGATGTCAACCATTTGGCACAAAGGCGTACTTTATGTGAGACGTATTATGACAGGTTTACTTATGACTGGCTGAACTGACAGCCCGAGTCACTTCAAAGAGTTAATAATCGAGTCATTTTGAACTTAAATCATTTCATATTCATAACTGTACAAGAAACTTTAATGTTTTCCTTACATTCGCAACATGCCTAATGTGCTAATGTGTGTGTGTGTGTGCGTGTGTGCGTGCGTGTGTGTGTATGGAGTATATAACTAAATGTGTGCTCTATATATACTGTAGGTAGTCGTACAGCCACGCTATATATGTATGTATACATATACCATTCACATAGCGCTAATCAACTATGTCATGTCATATATACACAGTGTTATGTAGATAATAGCTATATTTGGTGGGAGGGGAGCGACAATCAATTATGTATCGCTTTTGTTTAACAACTATTTTGCATGTGTTAGTCATAGAAAGTGACGTCACACATATACCATGATTCGCCAGTCAAACGAGACAGGAGGCTTCATTCGGCTTCAAGGCTTCGTCACCACGAAGACAATGATTTGATTCCAAAAATTGTGGTAGTAATCAAATATTTAATATTGATACAGTTAAAAGAAATATTGTAAAAAATAAATGTATATTTCTTATTCTGCCGTAAACTTGATGAAGTTATGTGAAGAAGAATAATAATAAAAGTACATCATTCTTTAACACTTTGAGAGCAAATGTGTAAAGCACACACAAAAACAAATATACACATTAAATAATGAAAAATAAACTTGTAATTTATAAGTGTAGTTCTTTTTTTTTTATGATCATCGCCTTACCCCCCATTTCGCTGCCGAGCGGGCCACCGAAGACAAAGACCAGGTTCCAGTGGCCCGCTCGTACGGCGTGGAGAGGTACATGTAGGGCTGGTCTATGGGGTAGTGCGCGGCTTCTTTTGTCGCCCCGGACGGATTGGCGGGGCGTGACCACTCCATAGCCCGCCGCCAAAAAACCTCTATTTCGCTGCTGGGCTCGAGCCTCCCTCGCGATAGGAGGGAAATTGCTCTGCTGTATCATGTAGATAAGATGTGCGGTGTGAGTACACAGTTACGTATCGAGTTTATCATCTCTTGCACATTCATCATTCTCCTACTCTTATCCCAATTGCTTGGGGTCGATACAATATGTACTCTTCTTTCATAGTACATATTGTAAAAGTTATTGGCAATAGTTTTATGACCGGCCACCTGCCAGACGTCAACCCTCCTTGGGAACTCCCTTGACCCTCCATGAGTTACGTATCGAGTTTATCATCTGTTACACATTATATTCGACACTCACGTACAAGATACTTACATCGTCATCACACGGATAAAACAAGTTTTATGATACATTTGTATTATGATCACTAAATGTCAGCCTCATAGACAAACTCAAAGTCAATCGACCGTGATATGGACAGGATTATACTCGAATATTTCTCTACGAAATTACATAATCGCTTCCAATGCCTGGAAGAGTGCGAATCGACGAACGATATGAACAACAGGTTCGTGGAAACTGTCCTCGCGGTCGGGTCACAATTCTTTAAGGCCCGTCGCGCAACTAGAACAAAAAAGCTTTCTGACCAGACTCTCAAACTCATGGAGAGAAGAAAGGAAATGACGGTATAGTCTCCAGCCGATTGGTCCGAACTTAGGCAGCTTAATAGACAAATCTCCAAATCTATGCGACGCGACATTCGCCGATTTAATACACTGCGTATTAAAGAGGCGATAGAGCGAAATCGAGGCTCCAAAGTGTTCGCACGAGATTTGTCTATCGGGCAGAGCCAAATGACCAAGCTGAAGACCGATAACGGTACTTTCATTTCATCCCAAAGTGCGATATTGGGAGAGGTCGAAAGGTTCTATGGGCAGTTGTACAAATCATCCTTGAATCCTGTGGTCGGCTTGGTCCAAGACCCCAGAGCCAAGCTAACTCGGCACTACGCTGAAGAAATCCCGGACGTCAGCTTGTACGAGATTAGAATGGCTCTGAAACAGTTAAAGAACGGAAAGGCACCGGGAGGTGACGGAATTACCACAGAGCTCCTGAGGGCAGGCGGCAAGCCGGTTTTAAAAGCCCTACAGAGGCTGTTTAATTCTGTCATTCTCGGGGGCGACGTTCCAGAGTCGTGGACCAGGAGTGTGGTGGTGCTGTTTTTCAAGAAGGGCGATAAAACGCTCTTAAAGAATTACAGACCCATCTCACTCCTGAGCCACGTATACAAACTGTTTTCAAGAGTCATTACGAACCGACTCGCGCGCAAGCTAGACGACTTCCAGCCGCCCGAACAAGCCGGTTTCCGAAAAGGTTATAGTACCATAGACCACATACACACGCTACGCCAGATTATACAGAAGACCGAGGAGTATAATCGGCCTCTGTGTCTAGCGTTTGTGGACTATGAGAAAGCCTTTGATTCTGTCGAAACTTGGGCAGTGCTGCAGTCCCTTCAGAGGTGCCAAATTGACTATCGATATATCGAAGTGTTGAAGTGTTTGTATAAAAACGCTACTATGTCGGTCCGCATCCAGGATAAGAGTACGAAACCGATCCAGTTGCAGAAAGGCGTGAGACAGGGAGACGTTATCTCTCCGAAACTGTTCACCACTGCGCTGGGAGATGTCTTCAAGCTCTTAGACTGGACCGGACTCGGCATCAACATCAATGGCGAATACATCACTCACCTTCGATTCGCAGATGATATCGTAGTCATGGCAGAATCCCTGGAGGACCTTGGCACCATGCTCAATGACCTCAGCAAGGCCTCCCAACTAGTAGGGCTGCAAATGAACATGGACAAGACGAAAGTCATGTCTAATGCCCATGTCATTTCTGTACCGGTCCTGGTTGGGAATGCGATTCTCGAAGTTGTCGATCACTATGTTTACCTAGGACAAACAGTCCAATTAGGTAGATCCAATTTCGAGAAAGAGGTCAGCCGACGAATCTAACTCGGCTGGGCAGCGTTCGGGAAACTTAGGAGGATCTTCTCGTCTAATATTCCGCAGTGTCTGAAAACAAAGGTTTATAACCAGTGTGTGTTACCAGCGATGACTTACGGAACTGAAACGTGGTCTCTAAATGTTGGCCTCATCAAAAGGCTCAAAGTCGCTCAGCGTGCTATGGAGAGGGCTATGCTCGGTATTTCTCTACGTGATAGAATCCGAAATACGGCAATCCGTAGAAGAACGGGTGTAACTGATATAGCCCGAAGAATTAGCGCGTTGAAATGGCAATGGGCAGGCCACATCGCTCGACGAACCGACAACCGTTGGGGAAGAAAGGTTGTCGAGTGGAGACCACAAATCGGATGGCGCCACGTAGGACGACCCCCCACTAGGTGGACTGACGACATTATCAAGGTCGCAGGAAACCGCTGGATGCAGGTGGCGCGGGACCGTGTTGAATGGCATTCACGTGGGGAGGCCTATGTCCAACAGTGGACGTTTACGGGCTGATGGATGGATGGATTTCTCTACGTAATAAAATTCAGAATATGGAAATACGCAGGCAAACGGGTATGAGTGACATAATCGAGTACCTCAAACGTTGTAAAAGGCAGATCAGATCGCTCAACGTACCGACTGTTGGGAAAGAAAATTTGTTGAGTGACCTCCACTCAGCAGTCGACGGCGAAGGTCTAACATATTCATGGATTAACATTATAACGTAAGCGTGAGGTCACTGGCAGTGGAGTCGTGTATCACGTTAACGATGTAGGTAATTAATCACCGCTCAACTAACACTACAAACGTTTGCACGCGACATCACAAAAATTATACACACATACTAAACAGTTAACTAACGGATGACGACGACATGTTGAGAGATAAACTATTATTTAAAGTTCATTGTTCTTGTATTAACGTTATAAAATATAATATTTGTTAGTGCACAGGTCAACGTGCACTTGGTACTTAGTTGAGGTCAAATAACGCGAGCGACCTCGTTAATGATGGCACTCGATCGTGTGGCACACAGCATCCAACTATGTGGTAACCAAAGCCACTATCTTATTCTTTTCTGCAAAAATTGTTGACAATCTAATCTATGATCATGACGTCATTTGTGATTTTTGGCATCAAAATTTGTTGATTTACTCCCACTGCCAATTAAGTGTGCCACCGAAGTCAAATTCTTTCCTTTTTTAGCCCGTCTAGCAGGTTACCCTTTCAGATATCTACATCATCATCATCATCTCAGCCCACATATGTCCCACTGTTGGGCTCGGGCCTCCTCCATAATGGGAGGGAAATTGACCTACTATACCACGCTGGTCAGACGTGTTGGTATAAGGTTTTATTTCGAGTTTTCCTTCTCTTGCACAGATGATATATGCGTATTATATCCCTTAATCGTCTCTTACGATGACCACGGGTAAGAGAGGGGGTGGTGAACTGTATTCTTACTCCATCACCACACAGAAATCTACATAAATATGTTGTACAGTAATACCCCGCTTTACGCGAGGCATACGTTCTGTAAAAAAACGAAATTCGCGTATATCGGGGTTTATGATTTAATACAAAATAATTAAACTTTTAAAAAAAATGTAAACCACCTTCAAAATAAGATCAGCCAAAAACCATACTTATTTAAAACACAAAAAACCGAAAAATAAGATGAACCATTTAATTCTTGTCTAGTTCTAATTATGTATTAATTTTTATAAAATATAATTACAATGTAAGCTAGAAATCCACTAACACGATTTGAAGTCGGTGCCAAGCCAAATAGGTATACTATATCGCATTCAAACCACGCCGTGCTTGTGACTGAAGTGAGCTGAACGCGCAAACGGTTAAGCGATTTAATCCATACGGGTAGGCGTCGTTGTGTCGGTTGTGTCAAATGATATTAAATTTGTGGCGTTATAGTGTTCTGAATACATCTTTTCTGAACTCCTATTTCCTTTAATAATTTGATTTTATTAATTTTTCACCCTGTGTATTTTTGCATTAAACTTATTGTTTTTTGTTAATTTAAGCTTGGCACCGACTTCAAATCATGTTAGTGGATTTCTAGCATACATTGTAATTATATTTTATAAAAATTAATACATAATTAGAATTAGACAAGAATTAAATGGTTCATCTTATTTTTCGGTTTTTAGTGTTTTAAATAAGTATGGTTTTTGGCTGATCTTATTTTGAAGTCGGTTTACACTTTTATTTTAAAAAGTTTAATTATTTTTAAATTTTTAGTGTAAATAATCGTAGTTAAGTAATAATTTTAATTAGTTCATATAAATTAAATTATTTATTAAATATAGCACTATGAGTAGATCGATTAAAAATGCACATGCCACGAGGAAGAATAGAAGTAGGGAATCAAAATAAAAAAATAAAGAACGTATTTCGAAAAAATGGTAACGAAATGCTGTATCTCGTTGCCAATGGTTTAAATTTCACTGTTTCAATCATTTCGCTTATACGCCATATGTGCTATCGATGCCTTACAACTTAGGTATGAGATACTACCAACATCCAAGTGATGTAAATAATTGTGAAGGTTTGATGCAATTGTTAAAACTAGACATAGGCTCCAGAGTCATGGTAAGATGCAATATCTCTGTCATTAAGGGTCTTGGTAAGCGGGCAATAGGGATGATATCCAAACTTGTAGGCTTCCCCTTCGTTGTGACCAAATTGAAACAGCCTAGTTACCTGATTTGGTTTTTATAAAATTTAATGACGACACTATTGGCACAAAAGTGAAAGACAGTGACGGGTTAGTTGCCATAGCGCCTGTGTCAACCATATATCAGGCAACGAAAGGTTACGGGATAATGAACGGAAAATGCTGCCGCTAATCCTCTGTTGGGTGGTTACGGTATATAAACTCTAGGGAGTACCCTGGCTTTGTAAAGTATTACAAAGCCTTAAACAAAGCTGTCATTGATTTAGGCAAAAATAAAATTGCCAACGATCAGTTTCATATTGCACTGAGTTGTGTAACCACTCTAGGGGGACAGCTTTTTGTGACTTAGGGTCTAATAAACTACTCAAAAGAATAAACCAGGGGAAAGCGTAAGCCAAAGAATAAGACGATTCTAAATAGGTACGTATTTAAATTAGAAATTTTTGATACAATTATCTAACACGGCTGGACAGCGTTTAGGAAACTTAAGAGGATCATCTCACCTAATATATCTCAGTGTCTGAAGGGACAAGTCTATGAACAGTGATGATTTATGACAAGAAAATATGGTCCCAAATGTGGGTCTCGTAACAAAACTCAAAGCCGCTCAGCGTACCATGGAACGGGGTATGCTCGCTCGTTTCTGTGCAAGATAGGATTCGAAATACGCTAATCCATAGAACGGGTTTAATCGACATATCACGAAGAATTAGCACACTAAGAGGCAATGGGCAGGCCACATCGCTTGACGAACTGATAATTGCTGGAGAATAAATATAATTGTTTGGCATTTTGTGGCGAAATATGAGAGAAGCTTAAGTCCAGATGATGATACATATTTACAACAGTTTGACTTTGAGAAAGGTGAATTAAAAAAGGTCCGTCCTTCCAGCTTGGTATGTTATTTTCTACCTACGTAACAAAGATTACTATATCGGCAACATAAAGAATTACCTAACTCCTAATCGTTATGGAATAGTACCTTACATTATCAGCTTACGTGCTTAACTTGAAAGAATACAGTTAAAGTTCTATGCGTGCATATGATATTGAAAGAATTGTCCTCCAACTCCTAACCACTAAGGAGATGTACCTTCCATCACCAGCTCATCTATATGAGATTATCACTGCCAGATGCAAATATTTGAACAGCTTTGGAATATATATGAGACATGTAATATGTGCCTATAAAATTTGAAGGTTGCCTTCAATTTCCATGAATTCCCATCACCAGATCATGATTTGGTGACAATGGGACCACCTCAGGAGTTGACTTCAAAGAATACAGCTAAAGGTCTATGCGTGCGTATGATATTGAAAGAATTATCCTCCAACTCCTAATCGTTCAGAAGATGTACCTTCCATCACCAGCTCACCTAAATGAAATGTTCACTGCCCGATGCAAGTATTTGAATAGCTTTGAAAAATACATGAGACACGTAATATGTGCCTATAAAATTTAAGGGTTGCCCTCGATTTCCAAGAACTCCAATCATCAGATCATGATTTGATGACAATGGGACCACCTCGGGAGTTAACTTGAAAGAATATAGCTAAAAGTCAATGCGTGCGTATGACATTTAAAGAATTATCCTCCAACTCCTAACCGTTAAGGAGATGTACCTTCCATCATCAGCTCACCTAAATGAGTTTATCACTGTCAGATGCAAATATTTGAAGAGCTTTTGAAAATATATGAGACACGTAATATGTGCCTATAAAATTTGAGGGTTGCCCTCGATTTCCATGACTTCTCATCATCAGATCATGACTTGGTGACAATGGGACCACCTCGGAAGTATACCCTTTAGAAAGAAAGAAGAATTTTGAAAATCGGCCCACAATTGACAAAAATATCGCTGAACATACATAAAAAAAAAAATACATACAATGAAACATAGAACCTCCTCCTTTGTGAAGTCGGTTAAAAATACAAATCATTTGAATCCATCACTTTAATTCTAAAAACACTTTATGCAGTACATATAACATGTTCTTTTTTTAAAGAAAAAATACATCTATTGTCTTTTGGATAGCGTTTCTTTTACGTTTTTAACCGACTTCAAAAAGGAGGAGATTCTATGTTTCATTGTATGTATTTTTTTTTTTGTATAATACGTTCATAACATTGTTTTTAATTGTTTGACACACGTTCAAAACACGGTCATCGTCACTCTCTATGCTCTTCAATATGTCTAAACCGGAATAAATTTATGAAAATGCATTTTGTATTCCGCTTGAAGATAAAACCCTTATTTTTCTTCCTCGTCGTTAATGGGATTATTCTGTAATTCGACCAGATCTTCATTGCTGAGAGGTTCGTCGTGCGTTGCGTTGCTACAAGTTCTTCGAAATCCTTTACTGCGACATCTTCAAGTTCATCATGACTACGTTACGTACATATATATTTATTCTTACCTATGAATATGTATGTATATAACGTAGTCATGAACTGAAGTCGCGTAATTCGAGGCATTTTAACGCGAAATTTGAAATTCGCGTAAAAGCGAAACCGCGCATAACGGGGTCGCGTAAAGCGGGGTATTACTGTATTTTGAAAACAAATCACCGGAGCATCGCCTTCTCCCGTTCGGACATCCTGTGGATGACAGAATAATCGATTCGCGTCCTCGGGTAAGGATGGTTAGTAACTCAACGTACACCCCACGTTTGGGCAACGGCCTTCCGGCAATAGAAGAAAAATTAATTCATTGCACCGCGTCCATCAGATATGTTGATATAGAATTTCGTTTCTAGTTTTTTTCTTTTGCAGTGATGTAGATAACATCAAGTTTTTTTCATAGAGTTTATAGTACATATATATCGATGGTTTTTTTATTGTTTTTGTTGGCACAGGAGCGGTTAGTGTACCGAGTGATGACCGCTGCTAACGTACACCTGTAATACGTGTCAAATCGTTGCATACCATATAAAGGTGAGCTCTATGCCTGCGGCCCTCTCGCTCACCGAATTAAACAAAACGCACTACTACATTTATACTATTCAGACTTGGCATTTCTGCGAAAGTTTGATACTCAGTTTATAGCTGCAGACAGCAAACTGACAGAAATGTGGCCATGTCACTATAATGTCTTTTAAAACACGCACAAGAAGGGAGTGGTTGGTGAATTATATTGTTAGCTCGTGTCACAACCAAGTGGTTACCGTGACACACAGTACGAGTTTTTGAAAAAGTTTAAATAAATGTTTACAGTTTATATCGGTGGTGCGATGTGACGTCGCGTGACGTCAGATGGCGTGACGCGCCCCCGCCGCACACACACAAGTCGATATCAAACACACGCCAACGTCTCGTTGTGCGACAAAAATAACCGCCTCGTTATCAATACTGTTATGTATTTACACATAGACCAATATGTATTACAACGGCGCGCGCCGTTACATCGGTCTCTAGTCAATACTTATTTTCATTTTGGAAAAGATATCGCGAATCCAAACGTTGCATCAAATACCTGGTCGGACAGGTTGATATATATTATATTTGGAGTTCTCCTTTTGATATTATACTTATACATATTACGTCCCTTAGTAATAGTTTACGAGGCCGACGGGCGCGGGGCGGGACAAGGAAGTAGTATATTGCAATCAGTCATGAGACAGATAACAATTATCGTTGATATAGGAGGTATATTTACTAATTTGATAACAATGATTTACGATTGTATAGACTTTAATTATTTGCGCGTAATTAGGTATTATTATTTTACAAATTAAATGTAATACTTCCTATAACACCAGCTATTTGGTAGTAAAATTCCCTTCGAAATTAGTGTAGGCATTTCAAAAATTAGCGGTAACAGAAAGATGAAAAGTTTTTTTTAAATATCATAAATATCGCACGTAACTTTAGACATATCGAGCCTTTACCGCCAAATTATCGTAAGCGACACTTTTGTCGAAAATGCGTTTTTTATCAAAACTAGTATTTTAAGCCATAACGGACCCACCCTTGTTGGTGTTACCCCCTAAAAAAATACCGTTATAAAGTTATAGCAAGTGCAAAATTATCGTGAATTACATTTTTAAAACCTTAACGTAAGCGACAAGCATTTTTATCGCATGTGCCTTGCGTACGACTTGTTGTAGCGCAACCGATCCTATTTGTTATCGTAAGCGACATGAGTACACACTTTGCGGCGTTTAATATAGACAAACCTGTCGTAGCATGTTTGTTTACATGAACGTTATGATACAAGAAATATCATCATCCCATATATGTCCCACTGTTGGGCGCGTGCCTCCTCCATAATGAGAGGGAAAGTGATCTACTATACCACGCTGGTCAGACGTGTTGGTGTAGGGTTTTGTTTCGAGCTTTCCTTCTCTTGCATAGATGTTATATGCGTTTTATATCCCTTAGTCGTCTCGTACGATGATCCACAGGTAAGATTTGAATTGTATACTTACTCTGTCATCACACGAAAACAAGAAACATAGTTGTGATTAAATTATTGTTTAAAAACTTTTTAACAAAAAAATTAAACAACTGAAA
Organism: Lymantria monacha; assembly: GCA_905163515.2. Classification (NCBI taxonomy): domain Eukaryota; kingdom Metazoa; phylum Arthropoda; class Insecta; order Lepidoptera; family Erebidae; genus Lymantria; species Lymantria monacha. The sequence goes on from LR991098.1 coordinate 30,409,061, forward strand.
AGCAAACACAAAATCAGCAACATCATTTTTCTTAATTGTTTTGCATAGGATTGATTCATTTCCTAATAATAGGGGTTTAAACATTAAATTGCCGTTTTAACGTACGTCGCCAAATTAAAATTAAACCTGCATGATGTCAGTGATTAAAGAAAAAAAAAATTAAACGAAGTGAAGGTATTTTGGAGCGAATTGTGACGTGTGATGAAAAGTGGATTCTTTAAGATAATCGCAAGCGAACAACTCAATGGCTGACCCTAGATCAAACTCCACATCAATGCCTTAAAGTGAAGCTTACCTATAGAAAGGTGTTGGTAACTGTTTGGTGGTCACTTTATGGTGTAATTCACTGCAGCTTTCTCAGATCTGGTCAAGCAATAAACGCAGATGTCTACTGTGCAGAATTCCAAACAATGATGGCGAAACTCACAGTAAAACAGCCCCGACTTTGCAATCGATCTTGACCATTATTGCTCCATAACGCAAGACCTCATGCTCGAGAAATTGTTTTAACACCACAAGACCTATAGTAAGAAACCATACGTCATCCTCCGTACTCGCCAAACCTCGCCCCAACCGACTACCATTTTTTCGCGATTTTGACAATTTTGTGCACGGAAAAAAAAAATCTGCCGAGGAAGCAGTACAAAATACTTTCATACAATTTGTGGAGTCTAGGACCCCAGAGTTCTATTGCAAAGGTTTAAATAATCTTCCAATTAGATTGCAGAAATGTATAAATAATAAAGGCAAATAGTTTGATTAAATAAATCTGTTTTATGAACATAAATGGTTTTAATTTATCAGTACGAAACATACAATTTCATACAATTAAAAATAGGAATTTCATACATTAACTCCTAATGTACTTATATGTATACAGATCAGTTTAGCTTTATAACTACAACAAAAACTATCTGGTATCATAGTCAGATGTAATTTTGTTCTTCGTATAGATCGAAAAATATAGTTATTTTAATAGATATTTTTATCGTAAACGCCAAAATAGGTTTAGATTATGACAGCAAAAAATAATGTAAGCGCCATAAATAGCATAAATAATAATTATTTTTATTTATTTTTCAATTATATATGTAAATGTCTAAAAATCATTAATGTATATGAAAACTTAACTTAATAGAACATTCCTGTTTAAAAATATTCAAAAAAAACCTTCTGTAAAATTTGATTTTTGTCGCTTACGCTAAAATGGCGGTAAAGGCTCGATATATGTATATAAGAGATAGTTTATTTATATGTATATGTACTTATCCAGCTACCCATGTAGATAATATATTTTGAATATGATGACAATGAACTCATCACACGTACGTAAACAACAGACAAACACAACATACGAGGGGAGGTAAATAATTTCGCGTAAACGGGGTGTGGGATTATTTTTTTAACCTGCACTAATTGCAGGACTACTTATGAGTATAAATACCAAATTTTATAAAAATTGGGTCATTATTCATTGAGCTATCATCAGCCAAACAAGTCAATCCGGAAGAAAACTACAAAAATGGAGAAAATCGAGTTTCGTGCTGTCATCAAGTTCCTTACCAAGGAAGGAAAGCCTCCTCAAACCATTTTAGTAGAGATGTCTTCTGTTTACGGTGACTCTTGCCCTGGTAAAACCATGATTTACAAGTGGCATAACCTCTTCAAACACGGCAGAGACTCACTAGAAGACGACCCCAGGGCAGGGCGGCTTATTGAAGCGACCACTGTAGAAAACGTCGATAAACTTGAAAAATTAATATTGGAAGATGCACCTTTAAAGAAGAAACAACTCGCAGAAATTATTGGAGTATCAGATATTACAACCATTTTTAATATGCTACACAACAATCTTGGCATGTCAAAGGTGTGCGCAAGATCCGAGAATGCTCCGAGAATGCTCACGCCACATCAGAAGCAGCGACGAGTTGCGTGTTGTCGAGTTTTTAGAAGACATGCGCAAAACATTACTTCGCGAAGTGATGTGATATGGCATTACATTTCGTGCCGAGTAATATTACATTTTACCATCACTTCAAACATCATGCATAATGCGATAGCGCTCTATACATACGGCGGGCGGCGTCAAGAAATATAAGCCTTAAGCGTTCTGAAAATAAAGCTCAAAATAAATATTGAATTGCCAGACACCGAACATTTCAGAAATGCAGAACAGTACACGGGTGTTCGTGTCATGTTTAATGTGATGTGATGTTTAGTCGCGTAATGTGTAATGGGTCATACACGGTCGGGTAATATTACGTGTGATACATCACTTGCATTACTTACACATGTCTAGTTTTTAGACTTCTGTGCTGAGGACAAAGAAGCCATTTTGGGCCGTATTATGACTGGGGATAAAATGAAAAAATTTTTCTAATAGATTACTATAAGGAAAAGGGTGTCAATATAACCGGCGAGTACTACGCTGCACTGCTAGAACGCTTGCAAGATGCTGTGAAGGAGAAGAGGCGGGGCAAATTGACCAAAACAGTGCTGTTTTTCCACGACAATGCACCCGTGCACAAGGCACAAGTTGCGATGGCTGCCATACAAAAAGTGGGCTTCTAAATGTTGGAACATCCTTCTTACAGTCCAGACTTAGACCCCAGCGATTATTATTTATTCCCAAAAATGAAAAAAGAACTTCGTGAGAAGAAATTTTCGTCTGATGATGAGGTGAAGAGCGCAATTTCAGCCTATTTTGACGACAAAGAGAAATCAATTTTTTCTTTTTGATGGTATAAATAAATTAATTGAACGATCTGAGAAATGTATTAGGGTTAAGGGAGAATATATTGAGAAAGAATATAATTTGGATTTTTACTTTGTCTTTTTTAGCCCCCATTTCGCGAACATATCTACCTCCCGTCGTAGTTAGTGCGTGCCACAAGTTATTGTACCAAGTGTCAGTACCATTTGAGTCAACCAATTATGTTTGTAAAAATCTTCACGATACAACGATTTATTCCTCAGTATTTATAACAAAAACAAAATCTAATCTATATGTAGTCAGTGACCGCGATAATATAATTGGCTACAATAACACAAGCAACAAGTCAGCTGACTATCTATACACATATATATGTATATCTAATATATAATAACGAATTACATTAAAATTGGGACAGTCACTAGTTATACATAGTTTCAATGTTTGTCGCCTTCAAATATAACCTTAAGAAAAAGTATTAAAAAACTCGCGCACGAAACTAAAAAAATATTCGGGTTCCGTAAAACTAAAAAAATATTCGGGTTCCGTAAAACTAAAAAAATATTCGGGTTCCGTAAAACTAAAAAAATATTCGGGTTCCGTAAAACTAAAAAAATATTCGGGTTCCGTAAAACTAAAAAAATATTCGGGTTCCGTAAAACTAAAAAAATATTCGGGTTCCGTAAAACTAAAAAAATATTTATGCAGTAGTTTTTTTTTATATTAATTCAAGTTTTTTTTCTTTGATATTAATTAAAGTTACACCTGTTTATTAAAACTATTTATTCTATTTATTTATTTGTCAAATTTTTCTGATATTAAGGACATCGTTTTTCAATTGTAAAATTGATACTCGTAAGTTGCAGTTAAAAAAAATACATTAGGCTTTGGTCAAATAGTCGACTCTACTACAAGGCCGAGTTATTCGACCATTTAACACACCAATAACATTAGTACATAAAATATGTTATTTAATTTATGGGTAATTGATAACTTTTATTTATTTTTAATACAATTCAGTTGTTTAAGTGCGTAAATATAACAAACAAACTCACATTTATAATATACATCATCATCATCATCTCAGCCCATATATGTCCCACTGTTGGGCTCGAGCCTCCTCCACAATGGGAGGGAAATTAACCTACTATACCGCGCTGGTCAAACGTGTTAGTGTAGAGTTTTATTTCGAGTTTTCCTTCTCTTGCATAGACGTCACATGCATGTTATATCCCTTAGTCGTCTCTTACGATCACCCACAGGTAAGATAAGGGGTGGTGAATTGTATTCTTACTCCGTCACCACAGATAAAATCGGTATCACTTTATTAGAAGTCGTAAATTGAATAGAGAGAGTACAATCGTGTATGGCGCTTACTTTTTGTCGTAACAATGTGATTGTCAAATTCTATCTTTGTTTTTTAGAAAATCTTCAATGTTTAATTTAAAAAAACGTTTAAATTAAGCTAATTATGAGTTGTATGTTTTGTTTATTGAACGTGCGATATGTACTCGTATATTGGTTCGATTGTTGTTGTGGGCGCGACCGCAGCGCCGCCGCGCCGCCGCGCCGTGTGATATGTCACCGGTAGACCTTGACGGGACGAGCTTATATTTAGTACAAACCTAATGTGTTTATAAATAAAATTATATGAGCCACGTTAATATATCGATGTAAACATATATACAGACGAAGGCTACCTGCACAGTGGATGTACTTCCGTGAAGAACAAAACAATGTTTGGTTACGTACGTGGTACGAGGTACTCAGCACGAGACTGCGCCCCGTCCAAATCAATCACGACAATTATGGCACATAGGTCTCCCCTACGAGGGTGGATGATGCTATAATCGTTACGCGTACAATTACAGAATTTATCTCTATATTTGTCACGTGGTCTTGTATAACATTTAACCTCACAGCTTTGACATGTTACATTAAATTGGTTTTTCTGTTATGTGATGCGGAGATAATGCTGATATGTAGTGAATATGATGTAAAAGTGCTTCACAAATCCCAGATGATATCATTAACATTAAGTTCATGACACTGTTAAAGGTGACGATTTGACTTATTGACGGACATTGACTTGAAATGGTGTAATAATTTATAAGATTGCGGTTCACAGCTTCAAAATTATACCATAAAAATGTTTAACTTCTAAATGTTCAAGTATATACGTATATAAATTCCTTATTGCAGTTCGTCGTCATAAAAAAAAAACAATTACGGTGTGTGCACACAAGTTAAATAAATTATATATATCTTTCAACAGCACAGCGCTGCACAGCTGGTAAAACCTTCACGCGGCCGCGAGGGGGGCAACCTTCGTACATTTTTTTACACACACGGATCCAAAGAAGACTTTATTTCGTATAATTATTTAAATTGTATTATTGTTGCGAAACGAGAAACCTGTTGAAAATTACAAACGTTTGCGTCCATGTTAAATGTTTGCAAAAATATATCAAACATTATTATTTTGTCTCGAATATTTTAACTGTACTTTCTAATAGTTGTTACATGAAGTGGCCCCCTGTATCGATTACTTACATATATATTAAATCTGACTAAATATGTAATATTTGATGACGTCACACCACACCGAGCCACGTTAAGAGTTTATTTGATCACAGAAAAAGGTGCCCTTCGATCGACAGGCAACCGTCCGAGGCGACAAACGGCGCGTCACGGGCGGGTCACCAGAACCCAATCTTTCTCTTCGGCGACCCGCTCGGCAGTTCACCTTCACGGGTTTCCTATCGAGTGCCTGAGGTTTTTTCATGTTAGTGATATTAAAATACACATACAATTTACTCCAATATTTTGGTTAAAAACATAATCATCATCATCATCTTGCTGTTATCCCAATTACTTGGGGTCGACGCAATATGTCATCCTCCTCCATACAGTCCTATCAGACGTCATCTCTGCAGTCACTTCCTGTCCATCCATCTTTTCTTCGGTCTTTACCCCTAAAGCCTTCAACATTCATTATTTAAAACTTTCCTCACAACATTACTCATCATCATCCCGTCTCATCACATGTCCATACTAGGGTTCACTCCCGAGCATTCTCGAGCCGAGAATTCTCGGGAAATCGTTGGGCTTTGTTCCCGGGAAATCAAGCTCGAGAAAAGTCGAGAACTCGAGAAATCATGTACATCACATCTGTCTGACTGTATGTTCAGCTCCTCAGCGTGAGATGTTCCATTGATCTTGCAAAGTTTTCATTTGTTTTTATTCTAATTAACATGCCATAAATGGTGCTGTGATTGTAATTTAATTATAATTTACATTTATTTTCTACCTGAATTTAAGATATTAATGTTTTCTTTCATGTTGATCTTTTGTTTAGTTTAATAGAAGCTACTTTTGTTTAAAAGTTCTAAAAAATCAGCCAAAAATGGTGCTGTCATTATAATTATGGGTCTGAATAATATTATTTTAGTATTTTTTTAAAAATAGTTAATTAGCTAATTCATAAGATTAATGTTTTTGAATATAATCAATAAACGTTTTATAATTAATTAATTGGAGTGTGGTGGTGCTGTTCTTCAAGAAAGGCGATAAAACGCTCTTAAGGGGTTAGGGGTAGTCAGGATTTTCAAAAAATCAATTTTTATTTTTTTGCATTTTCGTTAGGTGTAATATCTTAAAAATATTCTCTAAAAATTTGAAGTTGATCAGATAATTACTTTTCGAGTTATTCGACAAATAACAAAGATCGCTCAGGCACTCCAAAACGCTCGGGAGTAGGTAGCTAGCGGCAGCTGCAAGCAACCAGTTTCTTGGGTTTTATTGTCATCCATGAACTAAACCTTTGATGTATGTAGTAGTACCTAAATTTATAAATGCCACTTCCACAATGGCTGAAGAACTATTATATGGCCCAGGAATAGATGACTCGGTGTAAGTGATTAAATAATTCGTATATCTGTACGTAAATCTAGTGTGAAACTTTAAATGCGTTTTTCTCAAAACTATGTTTTTTGAACTGGTGACAACTGTAACTCGATAACCGCTCAGTAGATTTTAATGAAATTTATACAGCCTTTAGAATACATAATAAACTCGGGCCTGATCGAAGGATTTTTTCTTTTTCAAAAATTTAGATTTTTTAAGACCAATTAACTGTTGATTTTTTCCCGAAAATGTAGAAAAAAAATTCCTGAGGCCGCCATTTTGTTAATTTTTGAAAAAAAAAAAGCTTCGATCAGGCCCAGGATTATCTATTTATAAAACTATTTTTTTTTATCCGATTGATTTTAGATGAATCTCCAAGGACTTATGATAGTCACCGCAAGGACCTTTTTTTGAAACTGGGTCAACACAGACATCTATAACTTTGGAAATTGTAATTTTTTTTTTTAAATTTTCGTGACTTCAAGTCAAAACATTGTATAATAATGCCATATTATTACTTTTGTAAAATAACATGATTTAATAGCAAAAAAAAAAATTACTGAAAATTCTCATTTTTTCGTGTCTCTGACTACCCCTAACCCCTTAAAGAATTACAGACACATCTCACTCCTGAGCCATGTGTACAAATTGTTTTCAAGAGTCATTGCGAACCGACTCTCGCGCAAGCTAGACGACTTCCAGCCGCCTGAACAAGCTGGTTTCCAAAAAGGTTATAGTACCATAGACCACATCCATACGCTAGGTAGGACGACCCCCCACTAGGTGGACTGACGACATTATTATGAAGGTCGCAGGAAACTGCTGGATGCAGGTGGCACATGACCATTGTGAATGGCATTCTCGTGGGGAGGCCTATGTCCAACAGTGGACGTTTACGGGCTGATGGATGGATGGATGGAATTAATTTGATACTTTTATTTGAGAAGAAAACCACTGAATTTGTTGACGTTATTGGAATCAAATAATATGAGAAAACGTACGTAAATGTAAATTTCTCGACAACCCGAGAAGCCTCGAGAATTCTCGAGACCCGAGAAATTGAAAAGCTCGAGAAACCATGAACCCTAGTCCATACCATGTCAACCTTTCACTCCTTAACTTTTCCATCACTGGCGCAACTTTCAAACTTCCTCATAACATATAAATCTTATTTTATCCAATCTCGTCACACCACACATCCATCTCAACATTCGCATCTCCGCTACATGCAGTCGTGGTTAAACACATACTGTTCTCATTATTTTTAACAAATAAATATCATTGGTCAACAACTGTACAGAACATTTGCAACTTAAAGTAAATAAACAATTCTTACATCTCACCATTTGGTAGATACATTCTCCGTGAATACTACTGCGGTGAGAATCAACATTTATAATTAAATTCTATATAAAATGATCGTCAGTCTTATAAAACGAATCACAAACAACACAATTGATGCCAAATGATATATGTATGTTTGTCAACTAAACTGTTTACATAAAGTGTAAAGTATAAATTACCGCACCGACGCACAGAACGTTTACAATAAAACAAAATTACGTGCGGCAACCCTAAGGTCAATCAATACTTATACTATTTCTGACTGTTATACACGTAGAACAACTTTTGGCGGGAATATCACAAGTGGCATGCATCATATCTTAATGCAACGACCATTTGATTTACTGACGGAACATGACTAACATGAAGAGACAAACGACGTGAAGAAAATAGAACTAAATGGCCAAAATGGCTCGTATAAATAGCTTATTGCCAATATAAAAAAGAAGATGAAAACCTAGTACACATTTACATATCATAAACAACCTTATGTAGAACGTTTTGTATGGATAACACGGTACGATATGGTTCACAACAAATACGACGCGACCGAGCCGCGACACAATATTTATGTTCATAGGTATATCGTAATTTTTGAGGACGATATTTTCGTAATCGTGTTTTAATTTTTAGATTTTTTTTATATATTTATTATAAGTTATTTTCGTAACTATTGATAAAGTAACGCGTAGCTTGCACGTACTGTATGTATGTATGTGTGTGTGTATACGTGTTCTCTATAATGTAATACATGTAGTATTGGTGCAATCTATGACGGCCGCAGCGGCTGTTGATAACAGCGCGCGGCGATAACACGACGACGCTATCGGCCACCTTAACACATGCCACGGACAATCTTATTTACATGTCCGACTTTATCACATCGAGTTCGTTTAATCAAACAAAACGAGACTACATACATATGCACCTGACGTGTCAGCTCGGTTGCATCAATAGTGATCAGAGAGCGATCGCGATAAGGTACATGTCCAGAGCATTGTACAACTACCCTCACATAAACTTTATAATTCTTTCACTATTATACTAACACTATAACAACAACCTATGGGCCTGTTTTGACGTTAACACGTCTTCAATAATTTACCAATCATCATATTCTATACTCCAGTGCAGTTTGTATACATACTTTAGACATACTACGTCATATTTGTACATCTATGGGTGCCCACTGTCTACAACGAACAGTGTGACACTGCCAACGTCATATCACCTTGACAATCATAATTTATTCGCATTCTACACATTACATATGCACAAGTTGTACCTACGTAAAATAATTTAAAAAAATATAAAAGTAAACAATTATTAACTAAAAGCCTAATTAATATTATAAACACGAAAATGAGCCGGTTACGTCGTTACGCTTTCACCTAACTACATAACGTCAATAGATTATCATGAAAATTTATTTAGTTTTAACTTTGATGCAGTCAAAAAGGTAACGTGCTGTTTGACGTCAAAACGTACAGACGTAAAGAAATAAGGCTTATTATCGTTATGACCTAGACTTGAGAATAACGAGGCACGGGCGATGCTACGGGGCCATAAGTGAACTGGTGGCATTCCGGTTTAAAATTTGATTTGAAAAAAATATCGATAAAACAAATACTTGGTGTATATATCTAGAAAAATAAATTGGCAGTCCTTGAAATATCCGCTTTTTGTTTTAATTTAATAAACAACTGTAACGTTATTGTTCTCCAACTCAACGTGTTCCTCATGTTGCCAAACAAATGTTCCTAGGTAACGCGTATCGCTGTGGCATCACCCGTCATACGGTTGCACTCAACGATAAAGGACTTGTAATAAAAAAAAATAATTACTTTTTATGTATGTTATCATGTTTGAATGTTTCGCAACGTTCATGATCAAGGGAGGAAAAAGAAAACGTACGCAAGCTACGTGACCTATTCAGGGGTCTTTAAAAATATCACGCTTGGTCACAAGAGCCGAGGACAAGTTAGGTCTTCATACTATAGTTGAGCTAAATTAATATATCATTATTGTTTGTTAACTACTTATTTGCAAAACAATACATTATAACAACTTACCTACAGTTGTTTGTCTTGGCGTATATCACGGGTGATAACAGAGGGGAGGGAGAGGGTTCAAATTGTAAAGAAAAAGAAAAAAATGTGTCACAGTATGGGTATATACGTAAGGTACCGTGGGTATGTATGTAGGACGTGAACCACCTTATGGTAGCATAAGGTGGTTCACGTCCAACAAGTCATTGTTATTACAAAGGTTTGTAGCAACCGCCAACAGTATTAGTTATTTGATATAACATAGTTTTGTTTGTTATCAGTGTGCCGCGAATATGAGATATTATTTATATCCTCTGTACGTATTGTAGGCTGCTTTCTTATTAAAGCGTTTAAAGTGTTCATATATATGATTTATCCACCCGGTAGATAAATTATTAACTTTCTTTTTATTCAGTATAACATTGTACATATAGAAAAACCTTCAAACCTTTAGGTTCAATGATAAATCAGAAAATTACACGCTTTTTTTTTTGTAGGAAATAGACTATATATAATCTAGTCACATCTCGTCCATATGTCGCGAGACAGAGGCAGGTACCCACCATACGACCCCATAACGTATTGTACATTTTTGTAGGAAATAGACTATATATAATCTGGTCACATCTCGTCCATATGTCGCGAGACAGCGGCAGGTACCCACCATACGACCTCATAACGTATTGTACATTTTTGTAGGAAATAGACTATATATATAATCTAGTCACATCTCGTCCATATGTCGCGAGACAGCGGCAGGTACCCACCATACGACCTCATAACGTATTGTACATTTTTGTAGGAAATAGACTATATATAATCTAGTCACATCTCGTCCATATGTCGCGAGACAGCGGCAGGTACCCACCATACGACCTCATAACGTATTGTACATTTTTGTAGGAAATAGACTATATATAATCTAGTCACATCTCGTCCATATGTCGCGAGACAGCGGCAGGTACCCACCATACGACCTCATAATGTATTGTACATTTTTGTAGGAAATAGACTATATATAATCTGGTCACATCTCGTCCATATGTCGCGAGACAGCGGCAGGTACCCACCATACGACCTCATAACGTATTGTACATTTTTGTAGGAAATAGACTATATATAATCTGGTCACATCTCGTCCATATGTCGCGAGACAGCGGCAGGTACCCACCATACGACCTCATAACGTATTGTACATTTTTATAGAAATTTCTTCGCAGCACCTGTATCTTACGTTCGGTGTGCCCGGTCTCGGTCACGACAAGTAATTAAATACTGCTTTCATATTTTCGTTTATAACATAATGACTAACTAATATATATATATATTTATTTACCTCGAGATATAAATATACCGCTCACAAAAAGCTCGCACAAAACTTGCAACGTTCACTTTCACCGCCAGTTCAAAAGCACGAAGCTTTAACTCGAATAACAACATTAGTTTTTACACAAACGTTACACAGCTTTTTAACTAACGCTCAACTCATATTTACAGTTGTTGTTGACGATATTTACGTCATAATCACTTGAGCTCATACACGCCCCACTGCTGGGCTCGCGTCTCCTCCACGGTAGGAGAGAAATTGACCTACTACACGCTTGTCAGACGAGTTGCTATAGAGATATATTTCAAATTTCCTTCTCTTACACAGTGTATCCCTTAGTCGTCTTTTACGACACCTATTATACTGTATTGTTACCTCATCACCAGATGGATAGTTCCTTATGGAACAGTTATCGATCTAACAGGTCCATCAACATACACTGTTGAAAGTATACCTTCATTGTCGTCACTACGCACACGAGGTGACGACCGTATATGGCATTATGTCTCCCGGGCGAGTGCACGTCAGGGGACTAACGTGTGGTGCCACTTTGCAACACCGCACGCGCACTACAAGTTATAAAACACCGGCTAAAGGAAGGGTCTGCTATTGGTAAGCTTGAAACATCAACTGCGGACGTTAAACCGACTGGCTAGTGTTGCGTAACGATTGTCGTATTATACTATGACGAACCTCGGATGTGGGATAGACTGTTCGATACTTCAACTAATGGATGGAACAGGATCAACATCTAATTTTTTTTTTCCCCGTATGATGGACCATGGATGTGGTCGCGCCCCGACAAATCGTCCGGGGCGACAGAAAAGGCGGCACGCAACCCCATGGACCCACCCTGAAAACACCTCTCTTCGCCGTGCGAGCGGGCCATCGGTACCCGACCTTTGTCTTCGGTGGCCAGGATCAACATCTAATAGCGACGAGACGAGTGATCCCAGTGCATTAGCCGCACTTTAGAAACAATTAAAGGAAATCTTTTATAAAAACTTGTTCACAAACGAAAAATGATTGTAGCACGTGGAACGCGAACCCACACCTACTGAACATCCGTTCCAATCGTCCCACAAGTTAAACAAGTGCTAGATGTCGTTAGACAATCAAATTGCGGCTCGTATTATTTTGTGTTTACGATAGACGTGCGCCACCTACCGGACTCCGGACTGATTACACATTGTACCTATTTAAGACGTAATGTTATAAATAACCTAGCATGTTAAATCTCGTAGTAATTTGGAGGAAGTCATATCAATATTTTTTAAACCTTTAGGAATTAAACTTTTGCACTCCGTTGTCGCCGTATTTGCGACGTTAAATCCACTGTCGCGGCTACGGCGCACGGTTGTTTACTGTCTCAGCGCCCTTAACACTTAGGTAAGCGAAGATATCACTCTTTAAGAAATTTTAAGTCCTATAATTTACGTTTTTCTTTTATAATATTAGTTAGAATATGTTTTTTTATAAAATAGCTAAGAAATACATTTATTTCGTTTTACTGCAACGACTCCATTTTTCTTTTACTTATTTTATTATATAGTGCTGGAGTTATTGGTATCCTCTATAAGTTACTAGGCTGGAGTGAAAAGGGTTAAATTAAATTCAGTTAGAAACACGAGGAATACACTAGAACAATTATATTATATAAAGATTATTAATATCAAATTGACACGTCAGCAGGTCGCTGAGCGTTGTGTTCGAGTCGATTACACTGAAGTATGTTACGTGTTTCACCGTGTACAGTGAGCCAGTATCCGCATATATTTTGAGTTAACTTATCTGTTAACTATTCGAAAACTGTAGTGACGTAGAGCTATCATGTTCGTGCTGCCGAATTTTAGTTCCAAATACGCCCACGGTGCGCTGTTCTAGTTTTCATACAAAATTTTACTGAAACTAAACTGTCACGTAAACTACACTATAGAGTAAAATGTTCGTGCTAGCACCTCACAGCTGTCCCCACGTAATGCAATTGACATCGTATTTGTATTATGTACGTATTAATATCGTGGTATACAAAGTTAATGCGAATCAATTTAACGTACATAGTCGTTAATCATTACGTTAAATACATGACGACCACGTATTACTGACCGCAACCTATTAACGGTAATGGACTTCATAACGTACTGTCAAATGATATATCAAATTGATTTAATCTATCATATAATACCACTAATTAAATATATACATATATACATACACTTAAAAAAAATACCCGCAGTTTCAGCCGCGTAGAGACCAAGCTTCTAAGGAGCGAGCAAAATTGTTACCTAATCTGATAGGGTTGGCACATGAGGATGAAAATAAATACACAAAACGTTTGTCAGCTTTTTTATGTATGGATATTTTTGAAGTGATACAGATATTCTTTATCGGCGTTGGGAAAAAAATTACCGTCACATTTTTTAGTTATACGCGTCACGTTTTTCCGTTACGCGCCATCTTTTTTTGAAGGGAAACTTTTTTGCGCGCATGAGGGTAGAATTTTAACAGATGAAACGCGACACGAGGCGTTCCTCCTCGCCACGAAAGAGAGAGAGTAGAGAGACAGAATTGAGAGGGAGGCACGAGAGAGAGGGAGAGAGAGAGGAAGAGAGAGAGGGAGAGAGATAGAGGGAGAGAGAGAGGGAGAGGGAGGGAGAAAGGAAGAGGGAGAGAGAGAGGGAGAGAGAGAGAGAGAGGGAAGAGAGAGGGGGAGGGAGAGAGAGGGGGAGAGAGAGACAGAGGGAGAGAGAGGGAGAGAGGGAGAGAGAGAGAGAGAGAGAGGGAGAGAGAGAGGGAGAGAGAGAGGGAGAGAGAGGGAGAGAGAGAGGGAGAGAGAGAGGGAGGGAGAGAGAGAGGGAGGGAGAGAGAGAGGGAGGGAGAGAGAGAGAGAGACAGAGTTGAGAGTGAGAAAGAGAGGTAAAAACTAGTTTGCCAAACTTTCACTTCTGATATGTGTACTTTGTACACATGCATAATTTTTTACAAATTGCTTACTCTAAATAGTTTTTTTTTTTGTAATTTTTGATATCAGTAATAAACATTTTATTGAAGGTAATCTAAAGAAAGATATGTTTTTATTTTTAATATTGTTGTTCATGCACACAGTACAATAAACCATATTTACACTCTTTCTAATTAATTCAAATTTTAACAAACACGCACGACGCGATGCACAGCGAGCGGTGAGTGAGCCCTTTGTTTGAGCACTGGCCGAACCAGCCTAAACAGGCTTCGTTCCGTACGTGACGAGCCGCCAGTGCTCACGCACACACGCGCATCATACTTGTAGTGATGTGCCTACCGTAGCGCGGTTGTTTGAATGTTTGTCTCTGTACATTTATTGACTCATGTGGTTACCGTTCCTGCATGAATACGGGGATAACATACATACATACATATCATCACGCCATATCCCTTGCAGGGTAGGCAGAGAGAACAGAGTGCCAGAGAACTCTATCTCTGCATACTTCACTCGCTTCCTCAACATTCATAATTCTCTTCATACACGCTCGCCGGTTTCGGAGACTCTTGACTCCACCTTCCTTCAGTACATGACCGATCTGGTCTAGGTAGGTTAGTCTCGGTCTCCCTCGGTACCTACATCCTTCCACTTTCGCAGTGTATATCTTCTTAACCATACGTTCGTTCGGCATTCTTTCCACATGTCCGAACCATCGGAGCATTCCCTTTCGCATCTTTACACCAATACTCTCTTTCATACCTACTCGCTCTCTTACGTCGTCGTTACGAATGCGGTCGGTCAGCCTAACTCCACAGATTTTCCAAAGAGATCGCATTTCGACCGCATTAATTTACTTTCATACTCTTTTCTGCATACCCAACTCTCGCTTCCATACAGTAATGTTGGGACAAGCACTGCGTTATGTATTGCTACACGTGCCTTCTGGCTGAGGTGATGGCTGCCGAGAAGTTGCCCCAACGCTCCGTTCACTCTATTTCCCGCATTCACTCTTCGCTCTATATCAGTGGTGTACCGTCCATCTCGGCTATATCCACATCCAAGATATACAAATTCATCCACTTGCTCTAGTGCATCATTACCTATTGTTACTCTTACATCTGTTCTGGCTTCATCTCTTTCAAAGACCATTATTTTGGTTTTGCTCACATTCACGCGTAGACCCCTTTTCTTACAATCTTCTGTCATTGTGTCGACTAGGGTCTGCAGGTCAGTCGCTGACTGTGCCAGCAGGACTGCATCATCTGCATAAAGCAGAGCAGAGACCACTGAGTCACCCATCTGGACTTCCACATTCATATCGTTCAACCTTTGGGGACATTTATCCAGATATATGATAAACAGCCTGGCTGATAGAACGCAGCCCTGCTTAACGCCGATATTGACGTCAAATCAAGGCGACATTCCATCATCCAGCCGCACACAGGCTCTACAGCCCATGTAACTGGATTGCACAGCCTGCAGCAGTTTACCGTTAATACCATACTCCGGTAAAATGTCCCAAAGTTCCTTTCGTACAACCGTGTCAAATGCTCTCTCCAGATCCACAAAACTGCAGAAAACCCTCTGACCTAGGGCCAGATGCTTCTCCACAATGTTGCGCAGAGAGAACAGTTGATCCATGCATCCCCTTCCACTCCTGAAACCTCCTTGTGTCTCACACAGTAAACCATCGGACACCATCCTCATTCTCCTTTCAATAATTTTACCATACACTTTTGCTGCCAAACTGGTCAAGCTTATGGCTCTGTAATTTGAACCCTTGTTTTTAAACAAAGGCACGATGACTACGCTATTCCAGTCCCCGGGAACCATTCCCGAGCTCCAACATAAATTGAGGAGCAACAGGAACGCCTCCCGGACACAGGAGCCACCAAGCTTGATCATCTCGTCATCATCATTCTGAAGGCTGACCAACCACCCCGAGACTTCTTCACCTCCCTCCAAAAGAGTTTGGTGTTACCCTCGAAGTTTTTAGTCAGCCTATCTTCTGCACTCATACTTGCTCTATCACGTTTCTCTTTCACTAAGGCCTTGGTGTCATTCTTACATTGCCGATATATTTCTTTCTTCTGTTCAGTCATACTGTCATTCAGATTCAAAGAAGAGACATAGTCCAGCCACGCTTTCTTCTTTTGCTCTACGGAAGCTGCCACTTCCGCATCCCACCATGCATCACCATTTGTGTTTCTATGCTTCTTTGAACTTCCACATACTTCTTTCGCTGTGTCTACCATACTCTCTTTCAATACTCTCCAGCATTCTCCAATGTCCGATTGCGGCTGGCTTGCCATCGTCAGCCGTTCTCGGACACCCTCTGCATACTTTTCTCTTACACACTCTTCTTGCAACCTTTCAACCTTTATTCTTTCAAGCCCTCCGAAGTGGACACGCTCTCGCCAGTGCCTCCACTTTCTGAACAGACCACTAAATCTCGCAATAACGAGATAGTGGTCCGTATCGACTGTGGGGCCCCTGTAGGCTCTTGCGTCCAATATTTTGCTTCGGAGGCGACTGTCTACCAAAATTAAATCTATTATACTTTTCTGTTCATTCCTTCTCCATGTATACATATGGATGTCCTTATGTTGGAAAAATGTGTTTGACACAATAAGGTTTCTCTCCATGCATACATCCGCTATGAGCCTACCTGCGTCGTTCACTCTCTTATCACCAAATGGACCAAGTACGTCCTCATAGTCGGGACGCTTGGTCCCCACCCATCCGTTCAAATCTCCGCATACAATCACACGTTCACTGGTTTCTGCCATATCCAGAACTTCCCTAACATTATCCCAAAACTTCTCTAGGTCTGATGCCACCAAGGATCCTACGGGAGCATATGTTACAACCATGAATACCTTGGTGACACCAAGTTTTATACGGACCCAAAGAAGTCTGGGATCATACATTCCGTAATCCTTCACACCTGAGGCCAAGTGAGAGGACAGCAGTACTCCTACCCCCATGCTGGCTCGATCGCTCTGTGGTACACCAGACCACAGAGCCATCCCGCCACCAGGAAGATCGCAGGCGTCGCTGCCCCTTCGCTTGGTCTCTGTTACACAGAGCACGTCTAGCTGTTTGTCCGCCATGACGGATATCAGCTCGTGCAACTTACCTTCCACACAACCTCTTACATTCCACGTGCCCACCCGGCACTCTGCTCTCCTCGACTCGCCTGACTGGGCAAGGCGTGATGGGTGGCGGCCCCCATCGCCGCAACTGCCGAAGTTCGTACCGACGGGGGCGGGTCGGTACGCGTCGCCTCCGGGGGACGCCCTAACCCGCATTGCTGTACGCATTTCGAGCCGGATTAGCAGTCTAATTAGACTGGCAGGGGACGCGAACGAGCACGCTCCGGACTATGCCCCCCTACTACGGGGATAAAATATATACTACTACGGGGATAAAATATAACTAATGTTATTCGCTGACAATGTAGCTTTCGAAAATCGTTAAAACTTATATTCGTCTTGTACGACAACTAGAACAATGCAAGGGTTTGTAGTAATCGTAACCACGGAACATATTCGTATGACAATATGTAGGTATGTGTTCACTGTATAGATTGTAAGAAAAGGGGTCTACGCGTGAATGTGAGCAAAACCAAAATAATGGTCTTTGAAAGAGATGAAGCCAGAACAGATGTAAGAGTAATAATAGGTAATGATGTACTAGAGCAAGTGGATGAATTTGTATACCTTGGATGTGGATTTAGCCGAGATGGAAGGTACACCACTGATATAGAGCGAAGAGTGAATGCGGGAAATAGAGTGAACGGAGCGTTGGGGCAACTTCTCGGCAGCCACCACCTCAGCCAGAAGGCACGTGTAGCAATACATAACGCAGTGCTTGTCCCAACATTACTGTATGGAAGCGAGAGCTGGGTATGCAGAAAAGAGTATGAAAGTAAAATTAATGCGGTCGAAATGCGATCTCTGCGGAAAATCTGTGGAGTTAGGCTGACCGACCGCATTCGTAACGACGACGTAAGAGAGCGAGTAGGTATGAAAGAGAGTATTGGTGTAAAGATGCGAAAGGGAATGCTCCGATGGTTCGGACATGTGGAAAGAATGCCGAACGAACGTCTGGTTAAGAAGATATACAATGCGAAAGTGGAAGGATGTAGGCACCGAGGGAGACCGAGACTAACCTACCTAGACCAGATCGGTCATATACTGAAGGAAGGTGGAGTCAAGAGTCTCCGAAACCGGCGAGCGTGTATGAAGAGAATTATGAATGTTGAGGAGGCGAGTGAAGTGTGCAGAGATAGAGTTCTCTGGCACTCTGTTCTCTCTGCCTACCCTGCAAGGGATATGGCGTGATGATATGTATGTATGTTCACTGTACCATCACCACTACGAGACAGCATTCCATAAAAATATTATAACACAAATACATAGCGACTAGTTTGCGATCCGATGTCCCTTTTTATTAGGAAGGAGGGACGTCGTGCAACCCAATGACCCGCCGCACAATTACCTCTATCGTCCTTAGTAAGGCCCGTATACGGGTCTTCCTTGTTCCAGTCGATAGGTTAGCACGAGAACCACCTCTCATGATCTGACGCCCTGGATATCTACCAATTGATCGACTGTGGGTGTTGCTATACCTACTTCAGCTACTTAACTCGCACGGCCATAACAAATTAAAAATGCAACCGCACCACGAAAGGTCATAACTCCAAATGCGCCACAGACGCCCACTTTGAGTTCAGCGACGCCCAAAGTCGATATTTGTACCCCCACAGTGGAGGGGCACCTCCTTAAGGTGATGTCGTTTAGTTAATTATTATTGGATTGATAGCAATCGACGCACATCGATAGTACAAGTATAACCTTTCTACATTGTACAATTTAATTATGATAATGGTGTGAGTTAACAACATGTTTCACGTTGATTGCATTAACAACTTCTTAACTCACAGTCATACCTTGCAACAATAATATAATTTATAATACTAGACCAACATGCCCCGATAACACATCAATAACTTTGAAACTTACATTACACAACTTCATTATTAATTAAATATATGCTATTATTGTATGCATGCTAAGCTAAAACATAACATCTGCTATATAAATGTCTTTTGTTATTCCATAGAGTGACAGAGTAAATTTCACAATGCCTATCTTGTCCATGGATGTCACAAAAGACTAGGTGTCTTTTAAAAGTTAATATGTATACATATACCACCTGTGCAAGAGAAGGAAAACTAAACCTTATGCCAAACTGTACAAACAGCATAGTGTAGTAAATCAATATTCCTCCTATTTTAGAGGAGCTTCAAGTCATCCTATTTATGAGCTAAAATGCTATGAATAGAGTAGTTACTTGCACATTTATAATTCTATAGTCCTGCAAGTAACACTTGTATAGGCAGAACTTTATCTGTTAATGGTTCAACGTGTTTGTTATACTGACAATGTATAACATTGTGTGATTAATATATAACAGAATCAAGTTAATAATAGCACTACAGTAACCAGTGCAAGACTATTGAAACATTAAACAAACACTATACTTTTAAATAACTCATAGATGAAATTCATATAGCTTGGGGCATATAGCATGCATTCAACTGCCAGCATTTTCTTCAAAAACAAACAATTGAAAACACACTTTGAGAATTTGGCTCTATGCCATCAAACACAATATTCAGTATTATGCTCACTGTTGATTATAATTTGATAAATATAAATACTATATACATAAATACTGCAACCTGTTAGTTGTGATCAAACATAAAAGGGAAAATAAAGAAATATAAAATATTATACTAAAATTAATGTATGAAATTATACCACATCAGTATTACTCAACTAAAGGAATAAATAAATTATATATTATTTTCATACAGTACAGATATTTTTATATCCACAGCATCAAACTGTGTGTATGGATAATGTTGTGATGTAATGTCAACTATGTTGTATGATTCATGACTAATATTTAAATTTTGCATTAAACAACATTTTTAATTATTGAATCAACTTATTTAGTAAATTAATCAAATGTAGATATAAACATTCTGATAACCTAATTTCTTCTTATTATGTATAAAAGTCAGATAATGATATTAAATTGTCCTTCAAAGGGAAAAAACATAAAACTTGTTTTCTTGTTTGGAACAAAAATGCAGTTACGCTACTCACCCACATACAGAGCGGCTCCTGCAACATAAACGTCATGACATCGACGAACTGCTCGCTAACATTCCTGCTACTATTAGCAGCAAGTACCGGCGTCGCTGCACTGGCCGCTTGAGCGTTGACCTCGCCGGGCTCCGCTATCGCATCCTGGTCGCTCCGAGTCACGTTAAGACGCCAGTTTGGATCACTGGTCGCATTCAAGGCATAATAAACAGCAATGGAAAGCAGCAATAAACTGCCTGCAGTATAAACCTTGAGATTTGGCGAGGGCAACCTATCTACTAGGGGTACAGGCATGATGAACCCACGATCGTAATCTATCGCGGCAAATAAACACTTCGACTACACCACGGTTTAAAAGTTAATGACATTGGACTGTTGAATAACGTAATTTTTAATGCGTAGTAGTACGTAAACTAAATTTTATCTATTGACTAAAAACTACAATACCCACACCAACATCAGACAGACACAGACTAATGAACTTCGAGTAGTTCGAGCAGTGTTTCCACTATCAGGTTTTAGTTTTACCCTAGATTTTTCTAATAAATGCCCTAAATACCTTAATTATTCTCTGAAAATCCTTGATTTAGGGCGCAAAGTTCAAATGAGTTCAAAATAAAGCAAAACTTGATGGTTTGAATGTTTATTTTAATTTTCATCTATTAATCAGAGGTAGTAAATAATTAATCATAAGAAGAATTAATTTTAATCTGTGAAAGAAGTATATGGTGAACAATGTGATGCTGAAGCTAAAGCACTGGGCTTAAGTTTTTGAGCTGCATTCAATATTTGTCTATTAGGTTCTAAAATCAAGCTTGTCATACCTAGTTTGGTATGCAACAAATCGTTGAGGGTTTCATTGTGAAGTATTCGAAGATGGCAGTGCTAATAGAAGTGAAATCACAACTTCAAGGTTTTGGTATTTGTAAGTTCCAAAATGATCTTTCAAGCTCAACACTTTATTCCAATATACTTCCGTTAGTAGTTTTGTGAACTCTTCTTCACTTTTTACCTTGAAATAATTCGCTTCAATAAGGGCTTGTTGACGCCATTTATTATCTGCTTTTTGTATATTACATTTATTACTTAAAAAACTGAAATGGCTGAACACAGGATGTGTTATAGAACGATTTTCCAACTGTCGTACAATTTGTGGATCTACATATTTTATAAAATAGAAAACATTTTCAAAGTCAAATTTGAATTCATCATCATTTCAACGTATCGCCGCCCAGCGATTTTCACCAGGTCATTTTACCCCAAATTACCCTAAATCCCTAAAAATATTACATGGCTCTAAGCCATATTTTAAATTAGCAGTTTCGCCCTGAAATAGGGCGAAATCCCTAAAAGTGGAAACACTGAGTTCGAGTCAGAGCAAGGGAATTTTATCATGGAGACTAGAGTAAGGAGTACCATCTCAGTGTATTAAGAAGTGTCCAAAGAGTAAAGTTATTAACAAAGAGTAAAGTTATTTTAACTGAAAAAGAGTGGCAACTCGATGATAAAATATGCATGTATGGAAAGTGCTGCTACCAGAGTTTAGACGGTGAACTAAAGTTGAAGTGATATATATACATATTTACGTGTGTATGTGTAATTCTAATTATATAGAATTTTCTTTTACTATGAGATCTACCCTGAAATATGAAAAAAAATCATATCAGCTGATAACGAAACAATAATAATATAAGCTTAACAGTGAAAATTTAGATAATTTTCAGAAAGTACATCAATAACCGAAAATAGATCGATGTCAATATGTACCTACGCTAGGAACAAAATCTAACAATTCTCAATTGTCAAACGTTTGACAGAGAGGACAAAATGTGAGCAGCTAAGTTTTATACAACCAATATGTAGGCGGCGCGACGGTCAGTAAAAATAAGTAATGTTTTAACTGTGCCCCCCAGGTTATTAAACTGAAAAAGAGTGGCAACTCCATGATAAAATATGCATGTATGGAAGGTGCTGCTACCCAGAGTTTACGCGGTGAACTAAAGTTGAAGTGATATATATACATATCTACATGTGTATGTGTAATTATATAGAGTTTTCTTTTACTATGAAAGCTACCCTGAAATATAAAAAAAAACATATCAGCTGATAACGAAGCAATAATAATATCAGCTTAACAATGAAAATTGAGATGATTTTCAAAAAGTACATCAATAACCGTAAATAGATTGATGACAATAAGTACCTACGCTAGGAACAAAAAATAACAAATCTCAGTTGTCAAACGTTTGACATACAGGACAAAATGGCAGCAGTTAAGTTTGTACAAACAATCTGTAGGCGGCGCGACGGTCAGTAAAAATAAGTAATGTTTTAAGTGTGCCCCCCCAGGAAGTGTCCATTGAACGGGAGCAAATTAAGGTGGCGCTATAGTAGCAAGTGTAAGAATTTTAAAAAGAGCGCCACAAATTTCATAGGTTCATAGGTTATTATTTATCAAATCACAGCTGACTACGTAACTCAGCACATTTCACTCTGCTTATTACTGCTACATTCATATCATTTCCACTTGCTACACTAGCGCTATTTCGGTGAGTGTTCGAACAATAATTTGCTGTTTACAAGTGGACACTTTTTTGACTAATCCCCCATACAAGATGGTACTCTTTACTCTAGTCTCCACGAATTTTATACACTCGATATATGCATATATTATCTATGGATTTTGCCAGTTTTCAAACTTGTCTTAAGAGCCTTCATCTTGTGGAATCAATTATAAGTACTTTATAATAATACCTATTAAGCTATGCTATGGTCTTTTTTCTTGATGTAATTTTCTTTTCATAATTTGTGTTAATTACATTTTTCTTTTAAAATAATTCATTGAAAAAATATTATAAAATTAGAACCAACACCCAATTAAACCCTTATTCCATATTTCCAACTGTAAATGAAATCGTTGTTTGGTGAAGGTTTCCTAATCACCATTAGGTAACGCCAACGGCATTTAATAAGACTTGAGTGCAGATTTTGTTTTATTTTACGTTATAGTAAATAACGATGTATAGTATGAACGTAATAGTTCCTTAATAAATATACTTGCACGGCTTGCACCATGAACGAGCATGCAAACACACTCAAAGTTAGCGAATTTCAGTAAAGTAAAATAAAAACATATTTGTGTAACATGTATTTACATACAAACATTAAAGTGCATGCAAGATGTTACAGTTGAGGTGTTCAGATATGTTTGCCGACTGTGTGGCGTACAGATATAGGTACTTATATCATAATATTTTGCCTAGTTATTAAACAATGGAATTAAAAAAAGTGGTCAAAATAATAGCAGCCAATATGAGTATCAGTATAATGTTCTTGTAGTTTAGTGAGCAAATATTCCCGCATTTCAATTTCTCGATTCCTTTAGGACTGACTTAGTTTTGTTGGTTCCTATTAAATAGACAGACCAGATATTAAAACTCTTGTACCTACTGCATTAGGAAGTCAACTTTTAAATTCAACAAATAACGTTAATAAATTAAATTTTGAAATTAGTGTTATAACTTATATGCGTTTGCAGAACATTGATCAAATTCTTATAAATTTTGTATCGATATGTTAATTTTTGAACGAACTAATCTAAAGCAAAAATGACATAAAACAGCTGGCTGATGACGTACAGACAATTCAAGCATTGTTGTGTATTTTATCTCTTTCTTTTGTAAGTAGGATGGCAGAGATGTAAGAAAATTATGCTTGATATTGTTAATTCAATAAAATTTTGATTGTTGGATCTTGGATCGACTAAATTTTATTATAATATAATGTTTCTTGATATTTTTAAATTAAGTTAATTCTGATTTTATGGTGTTAATAAATTAAATATTGAGTAATCATGTCTGAGAGGGATTATGCACCACTGAGCATAGCCTGTGTACGCGGGCTGTGTGATAAGATTTATGATAAACGAAAATTTGCTGGCGTTGAAATTGAAAAGTAAGTTTTACTCCAAAACTCTACCTATCCTTTTTAATATATTTCTCAGTGTTATCTCAGTTCTTAATATAACAAGTTATCCACTTCAATCACAATTCTAGTTACCATTGCACAACGTTTAGGGTTAATTCTATAAACACCCTGACATCTCTTTAAACTTCCCTATCTTTTAGGTAAGCATTGCGCATTATTTACCCTATCGACTATAATAATATTGCCTGATTGCAGAATGGTTAAGGACTTCAATGATGCCAAAAACACGAGTCAGATAAAGCGACTAATTCGGGTCCTCGGTCAAGATTTGATGTCTTCTACTAATCCTAATGTTAAGAATGGAGCACTGATGGGATTGTCTTCAGTTGCAGTGGGCTTGGGGAAGGTCGGTCTTGATTTATTATTTCACAACTTTTTGTTTGGGAAACTTAGGAAGATTTCTCATCCAATATTCTGCAAGATGAAGGTAAAATTAATGGTCTATGACCATGTGTGTTAATAGAATTAACTACTGGCAATGAAATATTTAAATACCTTATGTCTAATTCTTCTAAGGCCCTATAATAAATCTCAAAGTCATTAAAGGCTCTATAAGGTAAAGTAATGGAACATATACTTGAATAAAATTGGACCATTTTCTATACTATGAGTGGTCACCAATGGGGAGAAAGGGTTTAAACATTGCAAATAGTGGGCCATCTAGTATGGATATATTCCCTAAGATGTAAGCAGCATTCACATTCAATAGCCTAATGAGAACCACAAAGGCAGCTTCCGAGGCTTAAGAAAACACAGATAATATTAAAATTTTATAATTACAAATTGTCAAAGGAAGATAGGTTTGTATAAGCTATAGAAGATAACATTAGATAACTTTATTTGTCTCAACATATGTACAAAATGGTGTTACAGCATGTTATGGAGCCAACATGTTCGGTCTCTCATAAGACATACAAATTTATTATACACTATATCTACCTAATACAACAAATACCATCAATATATTCATACATATCAAGAATTAAATAAAATATAACATTGAGTCATGATCTATTAAATAATTATTATTAGTAAATGTCAATAGTTGAATGCATTGATGATGAATTTGAATCCAACAATAAATATAATTACATTATAATTTATAATAAACAATCATCATTCAAGAAATCTTTGATACTATAAAAACATTTATTTGTCAATAATTCTTTTAATGTCTTTTTATTTTTTGTATTATTAATAAATGTCAATAAATACATACATATCATCACGCCATATCCCCTGCAGGGTAGGCAGAGAGAACAGAATGCCAGAGAACTCTATCTCTGCATACTTCACTCGCTTCCTCAACATTCATAATTCTCTTCATACACGCTCGCCGGTTTCGGAGACTCTTGACTCCACCTTCCTTCAGTACATGACCGATCTGGTCTAGGTAGGTTAGTCTCGGTCTCCCTCGGTACCTACATCCTTCCACTTTTGCATTGTATATCTTCTTAACCAGGTTCGTTCGGCATTCTTTCCACATGTCCGAACCATCGGAGCATTCCCTTTCGCATCTTTACACCAATACTCTCTTTCATACCTATTCGCTCTCTTACGTCGTCGTTACGAATGCGGTCGGTCAGCCTAACTCCACAGATTTTCCGCAGAGATCGCATTTCGACCGCATTAATTTTACTTTCATACTCTTTTCTGCATACCCAACTCTCGCTTCCATACAGTAATGTTGGGACAAGCACTGCGTTTTGTATTGCTACACGTGCCTTCTGGCTGAGGTGGTGGCTGCCGAGAAGTTGCCCCAACGCTCCGTTCACTCTATTTCCCGCATTCACTCTTCGCTCTATATCAGTGGTGTACCTTCCATCTCAGCTAAATCCACATCCAAGATATACAAATTCATCCACTTGCTCTAGTAGATCATTACCTATTGTTACTCTTACATCTGTTCTGGTTTTATCTCTTTCAAAGACCATTATTTTGGTTTTGCTCACATTCACGCGTAGACCCCTTTTCTTACAATCTTCTGTCATTGTGTCGACTAGGGTCTGCAGGTCAGTCGCTGACTGTGCCAGCAGGACTGCATCATCTGCATAAAGCAGAGCAGTGACCACTGAGTCGCCCATCTGGACTCCCACATTCATATTGTTCATACATGTCAATAATTAAATGCACTGATATTGAATTTGAATACAATACTTAATATAATTATACTACAATTTATATTAAACAATCATCATTCAAGAAATCTTTAATACTGTAATAACATTTATTTGTCAATAACTCTTTTATTGTCTTTTTAAATTGTGTGATATTTAGATCCTTTAAAACATTTAGTATCTTATTATAAATTATGGGGACCATACAAATAATGCTATTCCCCAGGAGGGATGTTTTAGCAGTGTGCATGCATAGACTATAATTGTCACGGCGACTATGAATACTAACATCTGACATTTTAGGAAATAGATGTAAATTAGATTTCACAAATACAGCTGTCTCATAGATACATATATAGATATACATATATTGAGGGAAAAGCCAAAATTTTATATTTTCAAAATATGGTTTGCAACTATCTACCACTTGCAAGCCAAACATAGCACGAACGCATCGTTTTTGAAGTTTGAATATAACCTCTTTATCAACTGAATTACCCCAGAATATAACACCATATCTAAGTATCGATTCAACAAGGCCATGATATGCAGTGAGTAATGTAGATATGTTTACTTCAGGGGCGAGTTTATATTGCGTATAGGAGCGACTGCTTAATTTCTGAGCTAGGTGTGTAACATGTGCTTTCCAGTTGAGTTTAGCATCGATAATGACGCCCAAGAACTTTGCGCTGTCGTCTCTATCTACATATTTAATAGAGAGTTGATCAACAAGTGCACCCACAGCTCTTTGACCAAAATGCATTGTGTGTGTTTTTTCTAAATTAATTGCTAAATTATTATTATGTGTCCAAGATATTATTTGAGATAATGATATATTTATGTCATTTTCATATACATCTAAAGATTTACATTTTATAGTTAGTGTACTGTCGTCAGCAAAAAGGGTCATTGGTTAATCAATCGATCTAGGCAAGTCATTAATGTATATTACAAACAACAGAGGTCCCAGGACACTGCCCTGTGGCACACCATATCTTACTATGTGTTCAAAAAGAAGCTGAAGTATTATTTATATTTATGATTATGTAAATCATAATATTGTTGCATTGTATTGAGCATAAGTTTTGTTGCAGCAGGGTTGTATAGAGTACCTGTCGGAGCTGGTGCATCCGATAGTGGCGTGCTTTAGTGAGGGCGAATCGCGCGTGCGCTACCAGGCAGCTGAGGCGCTGTTCAACGTTCTGAAAATAGCGCGTGCCGATTCGCTCACGCATTTTCCACTTGTATTCGATGCGTTAGCGCGTCTCGCCGCCGACCCCGAGCCGCAGGTGAAGCAGGGCGCTGAGTTACTCGACAGACTTGTCAAGGTACCATCAATGTAACAATTGAGATGCACATTTAAAATAGAAAACTTATATCACATGTAGTTGTTAATAAGCAACTAAATTCACTCTATTTTTACTACTCTTATTCCACTACGAGAGGATACTACGATGTGTGTATGTTCATCTGTTCTCTCTTAACTGAACCATCCTAATATGACAAAGTGTTGTTACAAAGGCCTTGATCGTCCGCTAGCTATAAGCGATGTCACGACATCTAATTCAGTGCTAGCCGATGGTACCCTCTAGAATAGATGATATAAATACCAAAATAAAAAAATGAGTATCACATGAGAGGTGCAAAGAGCTTAATTAACATTATTTTGTATACGCTAGATATATTATACGCCACTTTGTTTGCATTAGCCAAGTTAAAAAAATAATATCAACTACGAAAATATAACGCCTTAAAACTATAAAACAAGAAAATATTTTATACCCTAGCTATGTTCAGAACTTCAGAGTATAGTTGTGGTCCTACGCTTCTATATCTGAAGGATTGTTTACATATACCTACATTTTATAGTATTATTATACAAGAAAATATCAGTAAGTTCCTCTTCTAATGCTTTGTATGGAAAAGTGTATGTATTGACATATCTAGTCTATTGAGACTGATGTACTTTAGTGGTAGGCAACGGCCTAGCTATACCCTTGGTATAGCGGTGGTCCATGGGCAGCAGTGACACTAACCATCAGGTGTGCTGCTTGCTCGTTTGCCACCGTAAGCAATAAAAAATAATGTATGGTACTGTATATTTTGTATATAACAATAAGTGAGTAGTTGATAATTATCTAATGTGTTATGTACTATAATACAACACAAACGATAGTGCAGGACAGATATATGACAGTGGTGTGTGTCAGTGTAGGACATAGTGACCGAGTCGCAGACGTTCGACCTGGCCTCGTTCATACCGATGGTGCGCGAGCGGATCTACACGCGCAACGCGTTCGCGAGACAGTTCATTGTATCGTGGGTGGCGGTGCTGGACGCCGTGCCCGACATAGACCTGATCGTACACCTGCCCGAACTACTCGACGGACTATTCAAGATGCTCGACGACGCCAACCCGGAGATCAGACGGATGTGAGTAACCCTAGTGTAATACTACTATATATGATGGTATCGGCATGACTCGGTACAGGTACCATTAAACGAGTGAACGTTATGTCAGTTCGAGTAAATGTTATCAAACGTGATCGATGTCAAAGTCCAAGTTTTAGGTGTCTACATTGTTACGATAGCGCGACTACAGCGCGACTACAGCGGGACTACAGCGCGACTACAGCGGGACTGTACACATTGACAATTATATACAGACCTCTCGTACTGTCCAGCCGTGGGAATAAAGTATGGATAGAGGGCGCTGTGACCTGACATTATAACAATGATACGTTTTTGGTTTCATAAAGACTTAATGTTTGCAAGAAATCATTACGAATCAACAATAGCATCGCAAGGTATAGGCGCTTTATAATTACAAACTGCCTTCGAATAATCATCTGAATATATTTTGATCGTTTGGGGCAATGGCTTGCTTTTTACCCGACTGCAAAGGAGTGGTATTGTGTTTAACAGTCTATGTATATATGTATGTTTGTATGTTCCTTTGAAGCACTATATATATCAAACGCCTGGGCCGATTTTTATGATTCGCACGTCAATCGATTCCTCTTAATCCGGCGAGTGTCACTAAAGATATGACGTTATTGAAAATTCAATATGGCGACTACTGGACGCCATATTGTGAAAATTAAAAAAAATAAAGTCAACAAACTATATCGAGTGGGGTATCATTAAATAGGTATTTAAAAATCATTTTTAGTTTTCTCTCAACATTTTTCGATTTAACTGGCCGTTTAGGATCTATATCGATTTAAAGTTTCGTAACAACCTTTCTCACATATAGGTTTTTTAGACAGTAGAAATTTACGATGAAAAGACGAAAAATTCATATAAATGGATGTGGATGGACATATACTGAAGTATCTAGTAGGTATATTGTCCAATATACCATAGGTAGTCCTACCTAAAGTATCTAATGTCTGACGCGGTCGCCCATCACCAATTTCTAACGATATAGTACTTTACTTCAGTCGAAAAACTATATATAGTTAGGTACTTACCTACTTATTAATAAATAAGATCACTATAGCTACCTAGGTATTTATAACTAAAAAGTATAAAATAAAAAAAAAATATTAAAAATCAAAAAACCCGACTGCGTAAAAAGTCACCAAAACTACGTACATAATAAAAAAAAACTGAAAAGAAAAAAAACAAGCACTTAGATGTCCGGTGGTCTAGAATTCAGTTCAGTCGGGATCCATTGAAAAATTAGATTTGCTGTCGAATAAAGGATCCCGACTGAACTGAATTCTAGACCACCGGACATCTAAGTGCTTGTTTTTTTCTTTTCAGTTTTTTTTTTATTATGTACGTAGTTTTGGTGACTTTTTACGCAGTCGGGTTTTTTGATTTTTAATCATTTTTTTTTGCTTTGGATCTTAATGATTTCTAAATCGCGAAATGTGTCTCGTGATTTTTAGCATAGAGGCTAGGAGTCGAGACTTCGAGAGTAAACATCTCCCCCGTTGCGGTGCCACTGTTAGTGTACCATGCTAGTCAGACGGGGTGGCATAGTGCTTATCAGGTTTCCTACTCATGTGCTGATGTTGTCTACTTACCTCTTAGTACTTTTTTGCGTTCATCTACACGAAGTCCTTTATATTTTTGCTGCGTCATATAATACATACATACATATCATCACGCCATATCCCTTGCAGGGTAGGCAGAGAGAACAGAGTGCCAGAGAACTCTATCTCTGCATACTTCACTCGCTTCCTCAACATTCATAATTCTCTTCATACACGCTCGCCGGTTTCGGAGACTCTTGACTTCACCTTCCTTCAGTACATGACCGATCTGGTCTAGGTAGGTTAGTCTCGGTCTCCCTCGATACCTACATCCTTCCACTTTCGCATTGTATATCTTCTTAACCAGGCGTTCGTTCGGCATTCTTTCCACATGTCCGAACCATCGGAGCATTCCCTTTCGCATCTTTACACCAATACTCTCTTTCATACCTACTCGCTCTCTTACGTCGTCGTTACGAATGCGGTCGGTCAGCCTAACTCCACAGATTTTCCGCAGAGATCGCATTTCGACCGCATTAATTTTACTATCATACTCTTTTCTGCATACCCAACTCTCGCTTCCATACAGTAATGTTGGGACAAGCACTGCGTTATGTATTGCTACACGTGCCTTCTGGCTGAGGTGGTGGCTGCCGAAAAGTTGCCCCAACGCTCCGTTCACTCTATTTCCCGCATTCACTCTTCGCTCTATATCAGTGGTATACCTTCCATCTCGGCTAAATCCACATCCAAGATATACAAATTCATCCACTTGCTCTAGTACATCATTACCTATTGTTACTCTTACATCTGTTCTGGTTTTATCTCTTTCAAAGACCATTATTTTGGTTTTGCTCACATTCACGCGTAGACGTCATATAATACCATACAAAAAATTATACATACATACATATCATCACGCCATATCCCTTGCAGGGTAGGCAGAGAGAACAGAGTGCCAGAGAACTCTATCCTTGCATACTTCACTCGCTTCTTCAACATTCATAATTCTCTTCATACACGCTCGCCGGTTTCGGAGACTCTTGACTCCACCTTCTCACAAAAAAATATAGTTATAAATATTTTTAAAACAAACCGGCGAGATCTTTTTCATGGTAGGCATATGTGTTACGCCAACATACATTGATGCAATGATTTGACAAGTAATAACAACGTATTGTTATGATATAGGTGCGACGTACAACTGAACGAGTTCTTGCGGAGCATAAAGAAGGACCCGTCCCGTGTGGACTTCCAGGCCATGATCAACATACTGATCACTCACGCGCAATCACCCGAGGAAATGTTACAGGTAACACTCGCCAATACAACTCCAATATCGACCTTTGTAATGAATTAGTGACGCTGTTAGTTAGTTGTGATGTAGCGATATACTCGTATGTTGTCGGGGCTATGATAAAATCTGCATCTTAGAGTGACACATGGAATGATTTATATATTTCCGTGTATATTTTATGACCACCATACTACTTAGAAGTAATATGTGGGTACTATCGTACATGTTGCAAATAGTTATGACAATAGTTTCATGACGAACCGCATGTTTGACGTCAATCATTCTTTTGAATATAATTGTTAATCAAACGGCAACAAGTACAGTTAGCCAAGGTCGATATAGAGATCATAGTCGTCTTTAACACCACCCACGAACACTATAAGGGTTGGTAGTTCTCGTAGCCTCTGCCACGCGTCACTCTGTATTTTGCTGTCCGTTACTTGTATTTTGAAAATGAGGGCAGTAAGTATAACCCACTTTTCTAAGGCTTAACAATGTAATGAATACATCAAACCGCAACCTTGCAATTTTCTTGTTCATTCTACGATTGTACAGTCGTAGCCGAACTGGAAAATTGTAAGTTGATATCTTGAAGGCTACTTACTCCTCACACAGTAGTGAGTTTATCTTATATCTAACGCTACCTTAGCGTTTATTGATGACACTATGGTGTAGGAACACCCCGGCCGCAGGTACAGGGCGAGGGCGACACAGGCGCGGTGCATAACTTGCTGTATTACCACTCGCCGCCAATTGAATCGATCCTTTAAGTGGAATCCTAAACCCCTACCTAGTATTCCCTTTCGTTTTAAGGTGTTCGGTATATTGTTAGACTAAGATCAAGTGATAAGTTTTATTTTCTTATTCTTTATTATAAATATAACAATAGACTTTTTAATGTAACATGTAATGCAATCAAGTGTTCTGTTACATGTGTTACTGGTGTGCACGTTGTAGTGATGTGTGTGTGTGTGCAGTTGACGGCCATCACGTGGCTGAAGGAGTTCGTGGAGCTGGCGGGCGCCGGCATGTTGCCGTACGCGTCGGGCGTGCTGTGCGCGGTGCTGCCCTGTCTCGCCTACCACGACGAGCCGCGCAAGAGTATCCTTTGTACATACACACAACACTACAATGTCATCGACAACATCCGTCTGTTCGCGTCCATAACTGTAATCACAAATATCGTCGGCTTGTAGAACGACATCCAGCAGTTCACATTACACTACTTATTTGAACGATCACATTATCATTTTATGTAAATAATTGAATTATTGTCATTTAATAAATCACGTCAAATACTTAATTAAAGTGTCTAAGTAATAAAAAACGATATAAAACCAATGTTTCATCGTACAACTTATTGTTATACGATGAAGTAACAAGTCTGTGCTACATTATTTCATTATTTTAAATGTTTATCTACGAGTATGTATACACACAGTTACCTAGCTACATACCAAACTAGTGTTTCGTTACTGATCGTTGGACATAGCCCTACCCTATAGAACGTAATGTAGTACGGTCCTATGCCGCCCGCATCTAACCACTCCCAACATCAAGTCGTCGAACCTGCACATCATCGTCACCATCAACATCATCTCAGCTCATAATATGTCCCACTGTTGGGCTCGAGCCTCCTCCGTAATGAGAGGGCAATTGACCTACTATACCGCGCTGGTCAGACGTGTTGGTATAGGGTTTTGTTTCGAGTTTTACTTCTCTTAACCTGTATATATCTGCTAATAGAGATGAATGCATCAATAAGTTCCTTACGAGACAATCAGGTATACGTGAGACGGCGGCCACAGTGAACTTCCAGTTGACCAAGTTGGTGGTGTCGCCGACGCGCGAGGCCGACGGCGGCGAGGACGTGGGCGAGGGCGAAGGCGGGGACGGTGAGACGGGTCGGTGTGACGAGGCGCGTCTCAACCTGGACGCTGTGGTGTCGGTGCTGACGCAGCTGCTGCACCACGGCTCAGTGCACACGAAGGTCGCAGCTCTCGATTGGATATTGCACTTGTACAACAAACTACCGGCCGAGGTACGTACCTGGTGCACAACGTCACTCACATATTGTGCACTCAACGCACGTCACGTTACAATAGTATGTGTGCGAGTGCGACACACCGCGATGTAACAAGTTCAATACTAAACATAGTTATATTAGAATGTTCAATAGTACTACAGCGCTGGTGCAGTTATGCCTATTTGAGAAACGTTGCGTTTGCTAAACATTCAAAAAGATAACATGATTCGCTATTTAAGGTACTATCAATTTTTGAGGCACTAACAACTGATATGACCTCAATTGTAAAGGAAATAAATATTTAATTATTAAAGTGATATTAATTATTGAAAGTGTCAGTTGCTGTTCTTTGATCGGTACCACTGTGTGTCCCGCGCAGATGTTCCTGGAGACTGACAAGTTGTTCGTGAGTGTGGTTGGTAGTCTGACGGACGGCTCCGACGACGTGGTGCGCCGCTCGCTCGCCGTACTCGCCGAGGTGTGCTCGTGCGCACCCAATTCAGGTAATACATATACGACGAGTTGCGACACGCTCACAATAAGTCTTCGCTATCCAATACTTCTTGACATAAGCTCAACTAAAGCACTACACGAACGGCGCGGCCATAATACATAAATGAGTATCCGAGGTTCTGTCCTCATCGTCGAGGCGTGAAGCCGCGCCGCGAAGATAGTCGTATTATATTTTCGTCTTTTAAGGAGACGTGTGCCATCTGCCCGACTGGAATGTCCTACAATATTTCACGGTGGTGTAAGTGGCAGCACGATTGGAACGAATTTCCAATAGGTGTGGGTTCGAATCGCACTTGTGACAATCATTTTTCGCTCGTAATCGTTTTTATAAATAATCAAGCATATTAAATGTTAAATTTTCAGTAATCTCAATGAACAAATTATATAGAATTAATCCAAAATGTTATGTGATAGCGGCTACCAATACTACCAACTCTTAGGTACTTTGCTCGTGGATGTCGTAAAAGACGACTAAGAGCCTTATAACGACCTGGGCCAACTCCATCTGATGCCGTTTGGTCAACAATTACATTCCCAAGGAGGGTTGACGTCTGGCAGGCCAGTCATAAAACTATTGCCGATAACTTTTACAATATGTAGTATGAAAGAAGAGTACATATTGTATCGACTCCAAATAATTGGGATAAGAGTAGGAGAATGATGAATGATATAATTAATCCAAAAGACGATCTGCTGATTGTGTATCTACCTAATTAGTGTGTTTTCACTTGGCACCGACGTGAAACTAGTTTGGTATAAATCAACATATCAAAATATTGGACCACTTTATTTGACAGAAGACTTGGAATCGAGCCCTTATTACTACAAGTTCCTGCAAGCTCTACTAAGACTATTGGCGGCCGATGATAACTTATTGGAAGACAGAGGTGCTTTCATTATTAGGTGAGTACCAACTGACCGAGAGCGGATCGTATCCTCAAATTAATAGAATATTACCTACATAAGAATTGCGTGAGACAATTTTGAATGTAGTTTGTGTTCTGCCTGTGTAGGCACACGTGCCGTACTGCCTATACCTGATGCTTATGTTAAATAATCTTTCGCATTGTGAGAAAACCAGCAGTTGATTTGACTTAATTATTCAGTATTTTTTATGCCTTAACCAGTAATTATGTTCGTTCCGGATAGGACCTATGACAACTTCCCCGAACAGGGACATCAGACATGATATCTGTGATTACTGCCTTTGTATTTATGCTATGCTTCATGCAATCTATCTATCACATCTTTGGTTTTTAAACCATCGACGATCATACTTTAAACAAGAACATTACTTCTATCCCGTCCCATCACATCATACCAGGTCCAGACAGGCGTACACTCTTTAACTTTACATTGCGGACACAATTTTCAAACGTTCTCTAATAAAAGCGAGAGATAAGTTTGTCTTGTACGAGTGAATATTTGTACAGTTCTAATGTGCTCTTTGAATCGTATTCTCTAGACAGTTGTGCATCTTACTAAACGCAGAGGACATATACAAGGCTTTATCAAAGATATTATTGGAAGATAAGAATCTCCGGTTTGTGGCGACGATGGTGGACGTGCTCAACACAATCCTACTGACGTCGGCTGAACTGTACGACCTCAGACTTCAGCTACGGAACTTTGATAAGCCGGTCAGTTGATTATAATAAGTATCAGGTACATTGATAAATATCAATTTTATTACATACATATAGGTCAACATGTCAGTGATGGTAATTATCCTTTATTCTGATAGAACATTCGCCCATATTGTTTTTCTTAGCCTATATGCATGTTATTAGACATGGCCCTTCTTAGTTAGTATAATAGATTTCTATTACGCATTTGCCAAACGGGTTGGCATAGAGTTTTATTTCAAATTTACCTTATTTTGCAGACAATGTCTGATTACGTCCTTTGCTCGATTTTTACTATATCCATGGTAAAAGAAGTTCGGCCATTGTATTCTTACTCCATCGCCATAAGAAAAAAATATCTGCTTGGCGGTTGTATATGAACTTTCTTTAGAAATCAGATAACACATATGATGTGCCTTACACTTGCAGGCGACGCACTCCCTGTTCACGTCGCTGTACCAGTGTTGGTGCCACAGCCCCGTGTCGCTGTTGGCGCTGTGCCTGCTGACGCACAACTACGTGCATTGCAACGAACTCATATCGACATTGTATCCTTTTAACTTCTGTTTATGTCTAACATTTTTTTTTAATAAATTATTACAAAACGATCCTTGACATAAAGACAGTGGCGATCTTGAAATCACCGTGGATTTCCTGACTGAAGTGGACAAATTAGTACAGCTAATAGAATCACCTATATTTGCATGTGAGTATCTATTACCTATTTGTTTAAAGTAGATATTATTCAAAGATTGCAGTTTGTTATAATATTATCAGTGCTAGAAACAAACTTATTGCATGTAATTTTAAAAATATAATTTACAAAAACAGGAGAGGCACAAGAATAGTACCCTGTGAAACGCCCAAATTATAAATTAAATTTAGGGTCGTACATTAAATATCATTGTAAGTATTTTAATTATTATTGTTGAGGCAATATATGGTATAACTGCAGTAATGTAACATATGTTTATAAGATATGCGGCTGGAGTTGTTGTGTGGGGCGCGTGCGGCGCCGCTACGAGGCGCGTTGTATGGTGTGCTGATGTTACTACCACAGACCGATGCCTTCCACCTATTACGGAACCGTCTGCAGTGTGCACCGTTACAACCCGCTCTCACACAGTACGTATATATATATACGATTTAGTCAGAGATGTGACTTATCTAAGATACAAGTATCTGAAATACAGATACAAGATACAAAATACGTATTTCCATCTTATATCTAAGATACTTTTTAAAAATTCATTTTGTATCTTGTATTTAGATATCTTTTGTTTGGTATCTTAGTATTTTATAAATATTTTTTCTGACAAAATACTTTTAGTAATATGTTAGCAGACATTTATAAAATTATTAGTCCAACATCATTGTTGTCACATTGTTTAACAAACTGTGCTAGGTCTTTCATAATTTTTAATGTTATTCTTTTAAATTCCGCTAGCAACTCAAGTATCTCTCATGTCGGTTATGTGTCTGAGTGTCAAATGCAGTGTTGCTATTGGTCAATTTCATTCTAGGGGACTTTGAAAATAATTATAGTTATTTTAGCGTTATTTAACTAACATTATTTTTTAAATTGAATTTATAGTTACATTAATAAGCATTGACGTATAGCAAATAAAATTTAAAAATCTTTCTTTTGGTACAAAATGTATCAAAAATCACTTTAGAGGGTTTTGAAACTATATCTTTCATTTCAGTGATTAACACGATTTATTCGTAAATAATATTAATGTCAATTATCAAAAATTAACTTAAATTCATTAAAATAAAATCTTATTTTCTTACAAAAGTATTTTCATCTTAAGAAGTATTTAGATACCTATCTTCATCTAGTATTTCAGATACTATTTTCAAAAGTATTTTGTATCTGGTATCTCAAATACTTAATTTAAAAGTATCTTGCATTTTGTATTTCAGATACGTTGTATATTGGGGGGTATTTTGTACATCTCTGGATTTAGTAATAACAAAGTTAGACTTTAAATACTATAAAAGTCATGTATTATTTTTATGACGGAGTAAGAATACAAGTTACCATCCCGTCTTACCCGTGGGTGTCGTAAAAGAAGACTAAAGAATATAATAGGCATATAACATCAACGTAAGAGAAAGTTGTCTCGAAACATAACACTCAACCGACCCTGACCAGTGTGAGGTAGGAGGTCAATTTCCCTTCTATTGTGGAGGACGTATAAGAACCGAGATGAAATCCACGTGTAATCTACACTACAGTCCTACAGGTTCATAGTACTTACTACTAAGAGTTATAAGTTATTTATTACAAAAGCTACATTATTATCTAATTGTTGATTTAATCTATGGATGTGAAATTAATATTAATATTGATGTTAGTCTTGCAACAAAAATTTGACATAATGTATAACGTGCAGGACGGAGGTGCCGGCGGACGGCGCCAGTCCGGCGATAGACTTCACCAAACTGTTAGAAGACTTCAAGCGCGTGCAAGCTGCGCATCGCGATTACAAGATGGTCGATCGAAGTCGACCCAAACTACTGGATAAAGGATACTCGTAGCGCACAGATGATCAATTATCACTCGTAACTTTAGTATCAACTGGCAGATACGTCCATGATAGCGATTTTTAAGAAGTAAGCGAGTCGAGCTCACACTGTCATTAGCTACCTGCGGCTGAATGACAAATTTATATTGAAATACTTAAATATAAGTAGTTATATGGTTTTCTTAATGACTTTTTTCAATAGAGACGATGCTATGAAATCTATATTTAGGAAAATGATGAACAAAATTACGCTTTTCAACTACAAACGTTTCCGGGTAGGCGGGTAGCGTAGATTAGTACACATTAGCTTGCTAAAGCTTCATTAAAAATGAATGAATACGGCACTAGACCTAGAGGCACCTAAAGAGTTAAAGAAACTAAATGAAGTATCCAAATAGCGCAGCGTACAGACATGCGTGTCATATAATGAACATTATAGTACCTACTTCAATATATAATGCTATTGTGCCGCTGTTGTTTTATGACGAGACATTCAAGTTTTGTTAGTAACATTGATAAATAACAAACAATCGCATTCATAATTGTTTAGGAACTAATTCAAATAGTTTGAATGGTCATATAAAGAATCAAGTGTAAGAAAATGTATTATTTTTAATTTTTAGCGCACACATCCGCATGTTGTTCCGAAGTGCAATGGCGTTTGTTGTGATTTTGTCGTATCGTTGTTTATTTAATGATTATGTAGTGATCACTATGTGGTGCTATAACATCTAAACGTGATTATTGTCGGACGTCACCCACAATTATGATTCATTATGGCTTTGCTGATAGCGGTTCGAATAACATGTGGAGCGTTATTGAAAAATTTTACGAGACCATTCTCAATGACATTTTGTTACTGAATTAGTTTGAGTGTGTGCATTATAGGTGGCGTAGTAACGTCCAATGTAGGTCTGATACTGGTTGCACGTGGAATACGTAATAACTCAGCCGATTCCTTTAGCGATATATACGCGAGAACATAAGAAGCACATACAGTGTGGCACGTTAACATAGGGTTTAAAGTGAAATATTTGTAGATAGTTTGTTTAATTTATAATGTTGACAATGTGACCGTATAGATGGCGTTATAGCACATTACTGTGCCAAATGTCGCGAGCACAGCGCCCGCGCCCGCGCCCGACTTGTGTGAACCACATATGATTGTTCTGAATCTCCATATATTTTATGTCCGTTATCCATAAGGCAATGTTTACATAAAACACGAATTAACCACGAGTCGGTCTGTGCCTTACACCCCGTAGTCGATGCTGTACTGTGTATGTACATTCCAACATTTAGTTATATAAATGATACACAAATAACGTTCTGTATAACAATTGTATTATTACAATAAACATTTATTGTTATTTATTATTTTACAATATAAACATTTTAATACATTCATATTGCTGTATTCAATACTTGTTTCACATTATAAATATATTACGTCACTAACAACCCCCCCCCAATCCTCCATCCTCCCTAGCAACCTTATCACATTGTGGCATACACAAATAAAATTCAAAATGTATATCTATATACAAATGTGACCGCGTAGCTCTTGGAGTGTGTTCAAATAACGTCTGTGTGATGAGAGAGGAACTATTATAATAACAATATGTTAAGGTATATCAGCAAAATACATCATTTACGAAAGGGATAACGAGACCCTACAAGTAGTATAACACCACTCACCTGGAGGAAGCTCATGCCCAACACTGGGACATATATGGGCTGTATTAATGTCCATCCATCCATCCATCAGCCCGTAAACGTCCACTATTGGACGTAGGCCTCCCCACGAGAATGCCATTTGCAACGGTCCTGTGCCGCCTGCATCCAACGGTGTCCTGCGACCTTGGTAATGTCATCAGTCCACCTAGTGGGGGGTCGTCCTACGCTGCGTCGTCCGCGTTGTATTAATATATGGTTGTAAAAAAAAACTGTCGTTAAGTCGAATACGACCAAAACTAAAACGTAACGCCGCCGTCGTGACATGTAGGGGTACATATCATTCATCATCATCATCATTTCAGCTCATATATGTCCCACTGTTGCGCTCGAGTCTCCTCCATAATGGGAGGGAAGTTAACCTATTATACCGCGCTGGTCAGACGTGTTGGTACAGGGTTTTGTTTCAAGTGTTCCTTCTCTTGCATAGACGTTATATGCGTTTTATATCCTTTAGTCGTCTCTTATGATCATCCACGAGTAAGGTAGGGGGGTGGTGAATCGTATTTATTACTCCGTCACCCCATAGATAACAGGGGTACATAAATATATAGTAATCTCCATTTCTGAAGTATGTAATAGTGGTAACGTTATGTTGTTGGTCACTGTGACACTGCTGGAGTGGGACAACTTATAACGTACATTACAATAAACAGTATGTATACAAGGGAGCACCATCACACATATAACATTAGCGCGAACTATTACAACTAACGTAGGAATGTTTGTGTTCTTATATCTAAATATAAAGTACTAACAAATTATATATAAAGTACTAACAAACTAATAGGATATGAGAACAGAGATCAGTGTCTCGTCAGTCGTATTCACTGGCCTTATTGTAAAGTCCAAGTGTTTGTTTGTACGCGCTTATCGCAGGCACAACTGCACTCCAAACAATCATATTGTGTGAAAATAGCTTGCTTATCCGAATATAGTGTTACATAGGAATGGAGCTGTCTTTAAATGTTATCATATAGGGGTATTATTTTTATTGTTAATAAGGTCATCACGCATTTCGCGTGAGTCGTTGTCATGACAACTACTAACATAACAAAAATTACAATTGATTTATTATGGGCATTATTATCAGAATAGGAATAAGCGTTGCCATCACACCTCGAAATAAATCTAGCCAACATAATTTCAAATTACAACTATTAATGTGTCTAGTATACTGTCAAAGGCCAAAAAGTGATTTTGCCCGTCGACAGGGTACACAGATATATCTATCACATACAATCACGAACACATCCTATCGCAGCTCGCGATGTACGACTGATTGTAGTCGCGCGGTAAACAATTATCACTTTAGCCACAAACTGTGTCTATACACATATTGCGGAGGTGTACTCATGCCGCTGATGGTCTGTCAACACGTTAGACAATAGAACACGAGACATTGGTGTTGTCGCGGACGCGCGTCGCCTCGCCGGCCGGCTCGTAGATGACGGTGCGCGCGCACGACTCCAGCGACGTGCCCGCCTCCACGTCGGACTCGTCCGTCCCCGTCCCCGCCGAGTAGTTGGACTCGACCGACTCGTTTGTGTCGCTCGCCGACAGTGAGACCGACGCGCTCGACGTCACCGCGAGCGATGCACCCTCACTTTCGCTGCTGTTAACAATATCAACTATTTAATATACATATATAATACTAGCTTTTGCCCGTGACTTCGTCCACGCAGAAGTCATCTCTGACAGAGTTAAATAGAAAAAGCAATGCAAGGTGTTGAAGGTTTGTCGCTAGGATGATAATCAACAGCGTCAGAAACTGGGATGCGTTGAGGTGTTGATTCTGCGAGTTAGTTGTCTAACGGAATTAGGCAATAGGGTGGGCCCGAGAGAAAATATTCTACGTTGACACGCTCTACCGTCGGTGCCTAGATATTTGATTCGACTCGTAATTTGAAAAGAATCAATAAAGATTTTTTCTCTTCACACAAACTTTGCCACTCTGCTCCACCCCCTTAGGGGTATAATTTCGTAAAATCCTTTCTTAGTGAATCTCTACGTCATATAAAGAAACCACTGTCAACATTTCAAGTTGCCAGCTTCAATAATATCGGCTTGGCGCTAATGATTTAATGAGTCGTCCAACTCGCTTTACAGGCCTAATTTACACCCCCAGAGGGTGAAAATCAACAAATGCTGAAACACGTGTTTATTTATTTTTACTGAAGAATATTTGTACGTAATTTGAAAAAAAATCGATAAAGATTTTTTTCTCCGAACATTTTTTAAATTGGCATAACTTTTTTTTTATAAACCAATTGATATAAAATAAATGCCTAAATGTTAAGTGAAGCTTACCACAATATATTAGTGAAAACCGCGTCTAAATCGGATAAGCCGTTTTTGAGATTAGCGTGCACAAACACACAGACAAACAGATAAACAGACAAAAATTTTAAAAATTATTTTTATGGGTTCTATTAGTGTTGATAAATGTCCCAGTAATATTTTTTTTCATATATCTTCCATGTACAGACAGCGATCCGTTACATTTTTATTATATGTATAGATTACATTCCCAGTGACTTGACGTGAGGCAGACGGACGGTTATAAAATTATTGACAGTGTTTGCAATATGTACGGTGGAAGCAGAGTACGTATTGCATCGTCGGCGATGTGTCGACTCCGGATACAATTTGTGTCAGTCATTATATGTATTCACTGTTGCGGGTTGACCTTAAACAATACAACGTGACAGTGTAAT
Organism: Lymantria monacha; assembly: GCA_905163515.2. Classification (NCBI taxonomy): domain Eukaryota; kingdom Metazoa; phylum Arthropoda; class Insecta; order Lepidoptera; family Erebidae; genus Lymantria; species Lymantria monacha. Next base: position 30,452,070 of record LR991098.1, read on the forward strand.
GTGTGAACATTATAGACAATGAGGTGTATTGGTCGGCACACGTGGACACCGAGCACCGATATAACTCGCGACGCGACCAACACTGATGTATCGACATCGCTCGCAGACGTGTATATATATATAACTACCATCTGTATGTATATACGGCGTAGTACTACAATAACTGTATCGTAGTGTTGTTGTCATGCGGACAGCCTGTCTGATCCAATCCAAGTGTTTGTGTGTCGGTGCTAACGTTACATCAATAACTCAGCCCCACAATAATGTTGATTGTGCGACGAATGATAATGTACATTTCCGACGTATGCTGAGCTGTTGAATCGATATTCAAGTCAGAATTAAGATTCTGTGTATTATTAACGAGACTAACCTACCTAGACCAGATCGGTCATGTACTGAAGGAAGGTGGAGTCAAGAGTCTCCGAAACCGGCGAGCGTGTAAATCAAAATACATCTGGGGCTCGGCGATATAGACTTGTAGAAGAAGGAATCAGACACGAGGAATATAAATGCGAATATAAAGTTGCCATTGGCCGTACTGCAAGTAATCACGATTACCTTCACACCTATACACCAATCACACCTTAAGTGAACTCACAGGACAGACCCAGTCAATCGCCTTTGTACAAACAACTATATGGTATGGATGGATGACACAGGATACAGGATAGTCTTGCGTGCGACCACGGGACAAGACCACAACCAGCGCCACCCATTTGCCTGCTCGTGGATTCCTTAGCCAAATCACCTAAGGGTTCATTAAGAGGGTTATCGGTAATCAGCGGCAGTCAACAAAAAATGTGTTTTTTTTTAGGACTGGTTACTCATTAACGATAATAATTTACTAAAAACGAATATTAACACTACATTAAACACATCTTTATATTGTATTTGTATACAATTATAACTCAATATTGTAACTATTTTATTAAAAGGCAAGGGTATTTTGAACTTAAGTTCATGAGATTTTACGAAAACGCCGAGTTTTGAAGTTCAGGTACGAACAAACCATAAGTCGTAACAGGTCGAAAAAAATTGTAGATATTAGGAAAATTACTGTTATTGTTTTTGTATAAAATGAAATTCAAAATTTCTTCCATTTAAAACTAAAAAAAAATACATTTCCTTAAGATATATTTGACGAAAATGGCTCCTGTAAAACATTTAATTTTGTGAATAATACTAACCTTGGAACATTTAAAAAAAAATATACACTATTTGTAAAACTATTGTAGAAGTAGCAAAAAAAAACCAAATTGAAATACGAATATACACATACATACATACATATCATCACGCCATATCCCTTGCAGGGTAGGCAGAGAGAACAGAGTGCCAGAGAACTCTATCTCTGCATATTTCACTCGCTTCCTCAACATTCATAATTCTCTTCATACACGCTCGCCGGTTTCGGAGACTCTTGACTCCACCTTCCTTCAGTACATGACCGATCTGGTCTAGGTAGGTTAGTCTCGGTCTCCCTCGGTACCTACATCCTTCCACTTTCGCATTGTATATCTTATACGAATATTATAGAAATACGAATATTCACCCTCGTAATTAAATTTTAAATATTACTATAAATTGAACGGCATAATTGTCCATAAATCTCATTCTGCGTTGGAGACTCGTAGCGTACGGACGTGCGCTGCCCGCTCTCTCACTCGCGGTCTCTCGCTCGCACCCGCGCCCTGCGGTCGTGCGTCACCGTGTTTCGGCTCGATCGTCGTGCCGTCTCGCTCTCGCATACGCGTCGTTGCAATTCGTGGAACTCCGAAGCGCTGCAGTGAACTCAAGTCTGGAAGCCGCAACTCAAGACAGAAAGCCGCAACCGGTACGACCGTGTCGCGCTACGGCTGCCAGGCCGCTGAGCCGCGGAATATCCAGATTGCAACACCCATCCAACGGATTTCTTGTCTTTCTGAAGACATAGAATTCCGATTTCTATTAGCGACATAAGTCTATTTGGCCCCATCAGGTAAAAACCAACTTTGGTCCTCGGCGGAAACCTTACGGTGTCAACGAAGCCGAGTGAGGCAAGGCCCCGATTTGCCTGCCGATCCCTTTTAGTGAAGGCTAACAATCGGAAGGGGTTAGAGCATCCTAACCTACGGCATTTCATCATTTTTCTGCGCGGGCCTAACAGCCCAAGCAGCTAGGGACCTGTTCGCACACAATAAGATTGGCGACAGGCTACAAACTGAGGGCTCACTAGTTAAGCACACTTCCTCCCGACCTATACCCGGTTGGGAGGGAATATAGGCACACATCCCCGGGTTCACTCCCCGGGGAGTTAGACGTTCTCCTTTTTTTGTTAAATTCATTTCCGTGCTATTTTAATATTTATTCGAAATGCGTACTCGAAATGCGTACCGAAATGCGGGTTAGGGCGTCCCCCGGAGGCGACGCGTACCGACCCGCCCCCGTCGGTACGAACTTCGGCAGTTGCGGCGATGGGGGCCGCCACCCATCACGCCTTGCCCAGTCAGGCGAGTCGAGGAGAGCAGAGTGCCGGGTGGGCACGTGGAATGTAAGAGGTTGTGTGGAAGGTAAGTTGCACGAGCTGATATCCGTCATGGCGGACAAACAGCTAGACGTGCTCTGTGTAACAGAGACCAAGCGAAGGGGCAGCGACGCCTGCGATCTTCCTGGTGGCGGGATGGCTCTGTGGTCTGGTGTACCACACAGCGATCGAGCCAGCATGGGGGTAGGAGTACTGCTGTCCTCTCGCTTGGCCTCAGGTGTGAAGGATTACGGAATGTATGATCCCAGACTTCTTTGGGTCCGTATAAAACTTGGTGTCACCAAGGTATTCATGGTTGTAGCATATGCTCCCGTAGGATCCTCGGTGGCATCAGACCTAGAAAAGTTTTGGGATAATGTTAGGGAAGTTCTGGATATGGCAGAAACCAGTGAACGCGTGATTATATGCGGAGATTTGAACGGATGGGTGGGGACCAAGCGTCCCGACTATGAGGACGTACTTGGTCCATTTGGTGATAAGAGAGTGAACGACGCAGGTAGGCTCATAGCGGATATATGCATGGAGAGAAACCTTATTGTGTCAAACACATTTTTCCAACATAAGGACATCCATATGTATACATGGAGAAGGAATGAACAGAAAAGTATAATAGATTTAATTTTGGTAGACAGTTGCCTCCGAAGCAAAATATTGGACGCAAGAGCCTACAGGGGCCCCACAGTCGATACGGACCACTATCTCGTTATTGCGAGATTTAGTGGTCTGTTCAGAAAGTGGAGGCACTGGCGAGAGCGTGTCCACTTCGGAGGGCTTGAAAGAATAAAGGTTGAAAGGTTGCAAGAAGAGTGTGTAAGAGAAAAGTATGCAGAGGGTGTCCGAGAATGGCTGACGATGGCAAGCCAGCCGCAATCGGACATTGAAGAATGCTGGAGAGCATTGAAAGAGAGTATGGTAGACACAGCGAAAGAAGTATGTGGAAGTTCAAAGAAGCATAGAAACACAAATGGTGATGCATGGTGGGATGCGGAAGTGGCAGCTTCCGTAGAGCAAAAGAAGAAAGCGTGGCTGGACTATGTCTCTTCTTTGAATCTGAATGACAGTATGACTGAACAGAAGAAAGAAATATATCGGCAATGTAAGAATGACACCAAGGCCTTAGTGAAAGAGAAACGTGATAGAGCAAGTATGAGTGCAGAAGATAGGCTGACTAAAAACTTCGAGGGTAACACCAAACTCTTTTGGAGGGAGGTGAAGAAGTCTCGGGGTGGTTGGTCAGCCTTCAGAATGAATAAAATAAGGTCTAAAGGTGGAGACATTCTTACACAAACACAAGACGTGTTAAGCCGATGGAGTGAATATTTTGGCGATATGTATGCGGATACTACAGTTGGCGCCGGTGTCGCATGTGGTCTAGTAGATCAACATTCGGCGACGGCGTCCTCCGATGGCATCAGTATGGATGAAGTTGAATGGGCGATAAGAAGCTTGAAAAATGGTAAGGCAGCGGGCATTGATATGGTGTCTGCCGAGATGACCAAGCTTGGTGGCTCCTGTGTCCGGGAGGCGTTCCTGTTGCTCCTCAATTTATGTTGGAGCTCGGGAATGGTTCCCGAGGACTGGAATAGCGCAGTCATCGTGCCTTTGTTTAAAAACAAGGGTTCACGTTATGACTGCGCAAATTACAGAGCCATAAGCTTGACCAGTTTGGCAGCAAAAGTGTATGGTAAAATTATTGAAAGGAGAATGAGGATGGTGTCCGATGGTTTACTGTGTGAGACACAAGGAGGTTTCAGGAGTGGAAGGGGATGCATGGATCAAGTGTTCTCTCTGCGCAACATTGTGGAGAAGCATCTGGCCCTAGGTCAGAGGGTTTTCTGCAGTTTTGTGGATCTGGAGAGAGCATTTGACACGGTTGTACGAAAGGAACTTTGGGACATTTTACCGGAGTATGGTATTAACGGTAAACTGCTGCAGGCTGTGCAATCCAGTTACATGGGCTGTAGAGCCTGTGTGCGGCTGGATGATGGAATGTCGCCTTGGTTTGACGTCAATATCGGCGTTAAGCAGGGCTGCGTTCTATCAGCCAGGCTGTTTATCATATATCTGGATAAATGTCTCCAAAGGTTGAACAATATGAATGTGGGAGTCCAGATGGGTGACTCAGTGGTCTCTGCTCTGCTTTATGCAGATGATGCAGTCCTGCTGGCACAGTCAGCGACTGACCTGCAGACCCTAGTCGACACAATGACAGAAGATTGTAAGAAAAGGGGTCTACGCGTGAATGTGAGCAAAACCAAAATAATGGTCTTTGAAAGAGATGAAGCCAGAACAGATGTAAGAGTAACAATAGGTAATGATGTACTAGAGCAAGTGGATGAATTTGTATATCTTGGATGTGGATTTAGCCGAGATGGACGGTACACCACTGATATAGAACGAAGAGTGAATGCGGGAAATAGAGTGAACGGAGCGTTGGGGCAACTTCTCGGCAGCCACCACCTCAGCCGGAAGGCACGTGTAGCAATACATAACGCAGTGCTTGTCCCAACATTACTGTATGGAAGCGAGAGTTGGGTATGCAGAAAAGAGTATGAAAGTAAAATTAATGCGGTCGAAATGCGATCTCTTCGGAAAATCTGTGGAGTTAGGCTGACCGACCGCATTCGTACCGACGACGTAAGAGAGCGAGTAGGTATGAAAGAGAGTATTGGTGTAAAGATGCGAAAGGGAATGCTCCGATGGTTCGAACATGTGAAAAGAATGCCGAACGAACGTCTGGTTAAGAAGATATACAATGCGAAAGTGGAAGGATGTAGGTACCGAGGGAGACCGAGACTAACCTACCTAGACCAGATCGGTCATGTGCTGAAGGAAGGTGGAGTCAAGAGTCTCCGAAACCGGCGAGCGTGTATGGAGAGAATTATGAATGTTGAGGAAGCGAGTGAAGTATGCAGAGATAGAGTTCTCTGGCACTCTGTTCTCTCTGCCTACCCTGCAAGGGATATGGCGTGATGATATGTATGTGTATGTATGTTTAATATTTATCGTAGCAGCCATGGCAGCTAAGAAAAATATTAAAATTGAGGACATCCTCTCCATCCCAGAGATACAGGAGGTCCTATTCCGCTTCTTCGGCACTAGCGACATTACGATCGCACCGCCGACCCACCCATCACGCGCCCGCTCGCTGTCTCCACCAGCCACATCGCACCAACCGCAAATGCCGGTTATCGATATGGCGATGGAAACAGAAGAGCCATCATCCTCAGCCTCCTCTGAAGCAGACGAGAGTGACTTCATTGAAGTTCACTCTCGGAAGAGGCTAAAGAAGTTCATAAAGGACGGCCCTTCCAAGGCCCCGAAAATTCAGCCGACTGACTCGGCTGTTACACCAGAGTCTACGCCCACCGCCACGGCCGCCTCGGCCACCCCGGTAGCGTCGACCTCCGCTCCCAAGCCCTCTCCGGCCCCTCAGGCCCCCGCCACACCACTCACTCCGCCGCCCCTATACATTAGGGACAAAGATAACTGGTTGGCCATCTCAGCGTGGTGTAATACACACCACGTTAACTATAAAGCGGCAAAGTCGACCCCTAATGGCATCCGGGTCGATCTACGGTCCTCAGACGACCACCGCAAACTTTCAAAAATGTTAGGGGATCAACAGATCCCTTATCACACCTACACCCTCCCCGAGGCAAAACTGTTACGAGCAGTAGTTCGTAACTTGCCTCACGAGATAAGCACCGCAGAGATTCTCCAATCTCTCAAAGCCGACAATCTTCCGGTTGTCGAAGTTCACCGCATGGTACGCGGTAGGGGAAGACTCCCCCTCAACATGGTTCTAGTATGCCTCCTAAACACCACAGAGGGGAAAGGCATCTATAAAACCACTAAGATATGTGGGATCTCCGGTGTAACCGTTGAGCCGCCATATAAAAATGGCAACCTGACACAATGCCATAAGTGCCAGTTGTATGGACACTCCTCCGCCAACTGTTTTGCGCGCCCCAGGTGCGTAAAATGTTTAGGAGACCATCACACCAGCCAGTGTGAGCGTCCAAAGGACCACACACAGTGCAAAGTACCGCCAGCATGCGTCCTGTGCGGCGAGTTCGGCCACCCGGCTAACTACCGCGGCTGCCCACGTGCACTGAGGCGGATAGTCCGGCAACCAACCAAACAGGCTTTATATTATAATAAGGTCTTTATCCCAGCCCCAATTCCAACCCACAACGCGTGGGCCCGCCCCCTGCTTTCTAACAAAGAGGCATACCCAACCCTGCCCATCAGAGAGCCCAACCACCCGCCACCACTGTTATCTCAACCACCAATCCCCAAACCGCCTACCGTTATGCCAAACCCTCCCCCCGTGGGCCATACAAAGCCTCCTCAAGGCACTAAAACCGCGAAGCCGGTATCCTCTGGCAACGCGCCTACCAAACCCCCCCCAGGGACTAGACCCGGATCTTGCCCTGGTGTTAAACTTCGCGAATCTCATAAATCTCACGGAAATCCGCGAGATCGCAGCTGAGCTGAGAAGAAACGAAGGCAACAGCCTCGCTCTCCTCAACACAGCCGTTACGTTTGCTCCCACCCTGGAGCGTCTAGGTTCTTTTAAAAGCCGTTAATGGATAGGCACACTCCTGGTAGAGTCAAACCAAGACACCTAAAAATAGGGACATTTAACGCCAACAGCCTCGCCCTCAAAAGGGACGAAGTAGGCACATTCCTTCGGGACCACCAGCTCAATATCCTGCTAGTACAAGAGACGTTCCTCAAACCATACAATAGGGACCCTAAAATTGCGAACTATAACATCGTTCGTCGTTAGTCTCAAGGCCTTGCTTGACTTGGGCGACGCCGTCATCATTGGCGGTGACGTTAACGCCAAGAGCACCTCATGGAACTGTCTCAGTTCCAACAAGAGGGGCAGGGCTTTAGAGACCTACGCCGACCGACTGGGATATGACGTCATAGCGCCATTAGAGCCGACGCACTTCCCACACAACATCCAACACAGATCGGATATACTCGATATTGTTCTTCTCAAGAATATAAGCCTACGCTTATGTTCAATCGAAGTACAACACGAGTTAGACTCAGATCACCGTCCGGTGACTCTGGAGCTCGCCTCCCGCTCCCCCGGCCCTTCAGGCCAAAACAACATAATGACAAGGATGACCACCAACTGGGCTCGATTGCAGAAAGGTCTGCAATCAACATCCTCGCCCCACCTTGATCAAATTCCAAAGGACATTAGGTCCAAGGAAGACACCTCTCAGGCAATCGATTACTTTACGAGTCACGTGCAGTCAATTATCGACGACTGCTCACGGCGGGTACCAATTACGAGCGATCGTAGATGGCACCTGCCGGACGACGTCCGTGACCTGTTAAGACACAAGAACGCCGCTACCCGCGCTTACGACCGATACCCTACGGAGGACAACCGCACTCGACTACGGTCCCTACAAAGGGAGGTCAAAAAAGCTATACAAGCCTTGAGACAGAGCAAATGGGACGCCATGGTTGAGGAGCTTAAGCCCTCTCATCAAGCCTTCTGGCAGCTTTCCCGCTCACTCAAAAAGGACATCGTGTCCACTCTCCCTCCACTCAACCGACCAAACCAGCCACAGGCATTCCTGGACGATGAAAAGTCCGAATGCCTGGCCGACTGTCTGGAGCTTCAGTGTACGCCGAGTACACTACACCCCGACGATACAAATCATCACCGTAATATCATTAGCGAAGTGGAACGTCGTACCACTATCTCTCGTTCCCCTGAAAACGACAACCCAGACGTACCTATTCCAGCAGTGACCACCGACGAGGTCGAATCTCTGGTCAAGGGTCTACACCAAAGAGTAAAGTTATTAAACTGAAAAAAAGTGGCAACTCCATGATAAAATATGCATGTATGGAAGGTGCTGCTACCCAGAGTTTACGCGGTGAACTAAAGTTGAAGTGATATATATACATATCTACATGTGTATGTGTAATTATATAGAATTTCCTTTTACTATGAAAGTCACCCTGAAATATAAAAAAAAACATATCAGCTGATAACGAAGCAATAATAATATCAGCTTAACAATGAAAATTGAGATAATTTTCAAAAAGTACATCAATAACCGTAAATAGATTGATGACAATAAGTACCTACGCTAGGAACAAAAAATAACAATTCTCAGTTGTCAAACGTTTGACATACAGGACAAAATGGCAGCAGTTAGGTTTGTACAAACAATCTGTAGGCGGCGCGACGGTCAATAAAAATAAGTAATGTTTTAAGTGTGCCCCCCAGGTCTACACACAAAGAAAGCCCCCGGTACGTACGGTATTTCCAATAGAGTCATTAAACTATTCCCTGCCCACCTCATAACCATTCTGAGCTGTATCTACAATGCAGCACTGAACAATAACATCTTTCCCTCGCAATGGAAAGAGGCCGTGGTAATCGGAATCCACAAACCCGGTAAGCGACGTGCCGAACCCAGTAGTTACCGCCTGATAAGTCTACTAAAAGGATTAGGCTTTATGAGCGCGTAGTCCTTAGCAGACTTAGAACATTCGCCGAGGATAACAACCTCATTCCAGACACGCAATTCGGCTTCCGTGCGAGGCACAGTTGCGTACAACAAGTCCACAGATTGGTGGAATACACAAGTGGTCAGTTCATGATGAACAGATTCACCGGTGTATTATTCCTAGACGTAGCGAAAGCATTCGATAAAGTGTGGCACGAGGGCCTCATTCACAAGCTTTATCGTCTAAAGATCCCCGATTATTTAATTTTAATTTTAATAATACACGACTACTTGAGTCATCGCAGCTTTCGCTACAGGGTGGAAGGTACGCTGTCTACCTCCCACCCCATCAAGGCCGGCGTCCCTCAGGGATCGGTCCTCTCCGCGTTCTTATTGCCGCTATATGCCCCAATTCAACAGAGTCCATAAAGCGCTTTACGCTGATGACACCGCACTCTACTGTGCAAGCAGGACCCCGACAGCAGTAGTTAAGACTCTCCAAACAGTGGTTACCGCCCTAGCCAATTGGTTCAGGAAATGGAGAATTGAAATCAATCCCGAAAAGAGTCAGGTGGTCATGTTCACTCGTAGAACTGCCCGTACCTACTCTATAAATAACATACCACCCCTCAAGCTATTTGACAAGCCTGTCTCTTGGAGCAGGCAAGCTAAATACTTAGGTGTGACCCTTGATGACCGACTCAGCTTCGCCCCCCACATAAAGCGTGTCCGCGATCGTGCAGCTTTTGTGATGGGACGCCTCCATAGCTTACTCCATGCTAGGTCAAAACTACCCTTGAGCAGCAAGGTCCGACTATACACCGCTTGCATACGGCCGATCATGACCTATGCGAGCGTAGTGTTCGCGCACACCAAGGCACACAGGATCCATAGGTTACAGACCCTACAGAATAGGTTCATGCGCCGAGCTACGGGAGCACCGTGGTTCATTCGAAACGCCGATCTTCACATCGACCTCGAACTGCCGACCATCGTGCAGTTTATGAAGCGGTGCTCCCAGAGCTACTTTGACTCTGCCATGACACACCCCAACCAACTAGTGGTTGGGGCGGCTTCCTATACCCCATCGCATATCTCCAAAATCCGACGTCCGCGTCACGTCCTTAACGACAATGACGACGCTATAACGCTCGCGTAAACTAAAGCCTACGCCGCACGCGAGGCCATCGCACACAAATATCCGCGATTTCGTCCTCGCCGTCGAGGTACGAAAACACGGCGCGCAAAAATCACCGACCCAAAGGTGGATACGTCCACGTCCACCTTGCCCTCAGCGACGCCCCGAGCCGAGGTCCGTTCCCCACAGGGGGAGCCCTCGGGCGATGTCGCTTAACACACGTCTATCGGGTTGAGAGCCTTCGGGCTCGCCCGCAGTCCGGTTCAGCTGTAAAAGCCCCTTCGGCTAACAGCTCGCAGTTGGTTTTTTAGTGGGTATTCAGTGTCCCCTTCAGGGCCTGCGAGTCCCACATACCCCGTACGGGCGGGTATGCGAAAATTGCATTTTTAGCCACTGCGTTACAAAAAAAAAAAAAGTCCATAAATCAGTCGCGCGCTGGCGCTCATAGAGGTAGGGTCACGTCGCTCGCGTTCTCGCCGGCGCAGACGACAACGATACGAACTTGAGCGTATACTACGTCTGATCAGTTTTGATTCGTAAGTATCTTTTACTAATTCTGTTAATTATGTACATGCGATCTCGATCAAGAATAATATATAATTTACGTTTAAGTAGTAGAAAGTAGTAGTAGTAGAAAGGGATCTCGAGGAAGGAGAATGCATAAGTATGATAGAAATTACAAATGCATTGAAAGGTATGAGAGCGGGTAAGTCTGCAGGATACGACAGGATTACAGTTGAAATGCTGACGGCTGGAGAAGATATTACAACTAACATCCTATACCAGCTCTTCAATCTTTGCTGGACTAATGGCCGAGTACCTATAGACTGGTGTCAGGCGGTAATTGTACCTCTCTACAAAGGGAAAGGTTCACGGCAAGATTGTAGAAACTACAGGGGCATAAGCCTCCTTAGCATTGTCGGCAAACTGTATGCGAAAGTGTTGATTGAAAGAGTAGTGAAAGTGACCGAAAAGAAAATATGGGATGCACAAGCGGGTTTTCGAAAGAGTATGGGTTGCACGGATCAAGTTTTCTCTTTACGATGCATGGCGCAAAAATTTTTGGCTAAAGGTCAGAAAGTCTTTTGCGCTTTCATTGATTTAGAGAAGGCTTATGACAAAGTGAGGAGGAATGAACTGTGGTCGGTACTATCTATGTATGGGGTAAATGGCCATCTTATTCAGGCGCTGAAATCCATTTATAAGGATTCCAGAGCCTGCGTAAGGATAAACGGGTCCTACACTGAATGGTTTAACATTGATAAAGGTGTCAGACAGGGATGTGTAGCGTCACCGTGGCTGTTTAACCTATTTATGGATAGCTGTTTGCAAGATTTGAAAAATAATGAATGTGGTTTAAGAATGAATGAGTTACTCGTCAAATGTCTTCTTTATGCCGATGATCAGGTTTTACTTGCATCGTCGGCTGAAGACTTACAGGCGATGGTAACTACTATGCATGATGCTTTTGAAAGAAAAGGTATGAAAGTAAATGTAAGTAAGACGAAAGTAATGGTCTTTGAAAAGGATAAATGTATGACGGAATGTAATATTTTTATAAATGGTGAGGGATTGGAACAGGTGAAAGAATTTGTATACTTGGGTGTACTGTTTACTAGTGATGGTAAAAATGATGAAGATGTTGAAAGACGAGTAAATGCTGGTAATAAAGTGAATGGGGCATTGTACGCTTTTATGAAAAGTAGGAATGTATCTAACAAGGCACGCCTAGCTGTACATAAGGGAGTATTAGTTCCCACTCTCATGTATGGCAGTGAAAGCTGGATTTGGCAGGGAAGACATGAAAGTAGCATAAATGCTGTAGAGATGAGAGCTCTTCGTAGTATGTGTGGTGTAAGTCTGAAAGATAAAATTAGGAATAGTGTTATAAGAGAGCGCTGCGGTATGAATGAAGAAGTAGTGACAAAGATAAAAAAGGGTATGCTGAGGTGGTTCGGACACGTGGAAAGAATGAGTGAAGAAAGGTTGACTAAACAAGTATACAAAGCGAGTGTGAGTGGGACGATTACAAGGGGAAGACCACGTCGTACTTTCCTGGATCAAATCGAAGATGTGTTAGTGAAAGGTCAGGTTAAGAGTACGCGTAATCGTAGAGCATGCATGAAGACTGTGATGAGTGTGAATGAAGCGATGGAGGTATGTCAGGATCGTGGTTTGTGGCAATCCGTAGTCTCTGCCTACCCCTCAGGGAAACAGGCGTGAGGCTATGTATGTATGTATGTTACGTTTAAGTTAGGTGATGGGTCGAAAAAGCAAATTGTATTTTGGGGACAAAGTCGGTAACAAGGCGAGGAAAAAGAGAATACACGAGAAACTGCAAGTTGTAAGGTACTTTAAGTTTCTATTTATATATATTGAACATGGCTTTCATTGATAATTATCATGTTTAGTATATATCTATGTTTTATGTTACAAAGGAGTAAATGAAAAAATAAATCCGAAAGGAATATTTATGCAGCCTTTTCTTCTGAGGATTATCATCTAACTCCAACATTATCAGAAAATAGGCATTCAGAAATATAAGTTCTCATCATCTCAACCGATACACGTCCCACTGTTCGGCTCGGGGCTCCTCTACTATGGGAGGGAAAATTGGCCTACTACACTACGTGGTCAGATGTGTTGGTATAGGGTTTGATTTAGTTTTCCTTCGCTTGCATAGATATCACATGCATATTATATTATTACATGCATATTAGTCCTCTTTTACGACACTCACGGACAAGACAGGGGTGGTGAATTGTATTCTTACTCCGTCACCACACGGAAAACAGTTCTGCTTTAAATTAAATTTTAAATCGACTAAAAAAAGGAGGTTCTTTCGATTTTTTAAAGCAATTTCGAAAATAAGTTCCTTAAGAACTTTTGAAAGTAAACAACTGAATACATTGACATTTTATGTATAGCAATAGTCAAGATATAAATATCTGTCTGTGGTTTTCAGTTTTCTTTTGTTAAACCTGATTTAATGCTCCAATTTTTTCATACAAATATTTAAAATCTCGTAATTTTAAAAACTATGAGATTTAATCCAGAACTGAAAAACAGCAGAAAAAGACAGTCAAGTAATACAACATGTCCCTAAGTCAATGGTTTTCATTCATTGATATTTAAAATATTTGAAAATTGAGTTTGTATGAAAAGCCGTCTTTTCTTCAAGTAATATAGATTAGTTATGTCTAAAACATTACTTAATTACTTATACTATTTAGATTTGTTTTTACTTATGTTTATACCTGTGTTTATACCTGTATACAATTTGGAAGGGCATCACACTGGAGCTAATACCATATGTTGTACGAAATATATATATATATAAATGATTAAAAAAAATTACAGCCCGCTGAGTTTCTTGCCGGATCTTCTCAGCTTGTGGCCGCATTCCGATCCGGTAGTAGATTATTAGATTGTTTCTATGTATAAATTTGACAATAAATAAGGGGCTTACGCAGAATAAATGATTTCATTTGACATAAACATTTTCTTTTTAGGGATGGAATGACAGACGAGTTTTCGGAAACTTTAAACACAGCGACAGAGTTTTGTAAATGTTGACATGACAGAAGCGGGTGTCTGTCAGCCAAATCGGGCAAAAATGTGGCAACAAAAGCAACAGTAAAATACAAACGCGATAAATTGCAGAAAATAGTTTTATTTACTAAGTTATACTCTGTTACTATACTTTACTATTGCCTATACTTAACATATTAAAAATACAATGTTAACGGTTTTACTGTTATGATATTTGGTTTTTAATTCAAAATTAAAAATTTCTATTATGTTAATTTTTGGTAAACTCCTACTTCTCCGAAGAATATACTAGAGATTGATTATAAGCGCCAATACTCAAGACTGGTTGTTCTATCAACTCCACGCGTGTGTGTATTGCATTAGTGTGCGTCGATATCGGAACGTAGCAGAATACCCAAACTGCCCACAGCTCGTTTACCGATAACCCTCTTAAGAGAACGAGCAACAGCTCTTCTCCGGAGAACGTACAGCATCTACCGCTACCGCCAGTCCACCTGCCAAGCGCAGCAACCATGACACCACTCTCTCACAAGTGACAACATGAGAGAGGTCCACCAAACTAACGTAAGCGAGTATACGACATGCGACCAGTGCACCGCGCCACTCGCGGGCTCAGACTGCCGAACGGACATCACACGTTTAGTTTTATTCGTCTCTTAAACAAGTTTGTGCTAGGTGGCGCGATTAGTGCATACTTCGTTAACATGTTTCCGCTTAGTACGTATGATAACCGGAAGTACCGTCAGACTCATTCGTCGCAAAACCAACATTATTGTTTTGTGGGACTGTGTTATTATTTTCAAATAAATGCTCGAACATCCTACTTCCTACTAATATTATAACTGATATGAAAATTTGTGAGAATGTTTGAATGTATGATACTCAACCACGTGTCAACTGTCAAATACATTTGGATGACAACGAGCACACAGATTGTTTCTGAATGAACACATACAATACCTTACATCCCGGTAATAGGTTCGCTTGGGATCATTTATTGATACAATTTTATATTGTTTGACACTTCCTACGCGGGCAGGAGCTAGTAATTCTACATATACAACAGCCGAGTGTCGCTAGTGGGACACGTGTCGGTTAAGGTACGTACGCGTGTCGAGGGTGGCGCGCGCCCGGCGGCCGCTACGGCTGCAGGTGGTGCGTCAGGTGCTTGAGCGTGGCGAGCTGCGCCGAGTTGCCGGCCAGCGCCGACGCGAGCTCGTCGTGCGCCGCTATGAGCGCGCGCAGCCCCGCGCCGCGTGCGCCCACCGACCCGCTGCCCAGCGCCGTCGCCGCCCTGGCGCCCTCCGCGCCGAGCCCCTCCGCGTCAGTCGCGCCGTCGGCCGCCACACGCGACGCATTCAACTGTTAATATAACGCCACACATATAAAGAGACAATAATATATAAAAATAGTTTGGAAAATCTAAAACTGCACGTCTCATAATTTTTTTATTATTGCACGCCTCATAAGCGAAGCGTTGAGGTCTTGCTCTACTCTCGATATATGAAAATCAAGGACTTTTCAAACCTAAAAATGGTTGTATTTTTCTCACATTGCACTTATAGGATGATATTATCACACATATGTCAAGAGAGAACACAACGCCTGACTTGGTATGGGCATGTGATGAGACGGGATGCAAGTAATGTTGGGAGAAAAGTTTTAAGTATGAATGTTGAATGCTTTTAGGTGTAAGGGAAGACCGAATAAAAGATGGATGGATTGCGTGAAGCATGATATGAATAGAAAGGGAGTGAATGCAGAGATGACATCGGATAGGATTGAGTGGAAGAAAAGGACATATTGCGTCGACCCCAAATAATTGGGATAAGAGCACGGTAATGATGATATGTCAAGAAAAAACATTCTTTTAAACGTATTTGTAAAAATATTTAAAAAGCAATTATTTTGTTTAAAGTAAGAAAATAGTTGATTAAAAAAATATTCGAGGACGTCCGGATATTTATTCTGAATCTGGCACGATTATGACCGTAAAAATTAATGTAAAAAATATTTATTTTTTAAAAGCTTCATAATCGCAACGCACTGTTTCCTTTCGAAAATGGCTTGGATTCCCAAGCCTTTCTTTGGCGTTTAATTGCAATTAATAAAAAACTAAACTGCTTAGTCATTAGTGCATGTATACCTTATGAAAATTGGGTTCTTTGATATTCTTTTGTTCGTCCATTCGGACAGGCAAAGGAAACAAATCCCATACAGCCTATTGTAAAAGAACAGCTATGTTTAGCGCTACCTCGAGAATGGCACGAAATTTCAAAAGTATTTTTTCTTTCATTTCCATTTATGGCATTGAATAATAGTAAATAATAAATAATATAAAAATTATGGGGCGTGCATTTTTGGATTTTTCAAATTATTTATCATTTACTATTACCATAAGCGAAAAAAAAAAAACGCAAATTGGCTGTACGAGCTTTGTTCCCTTTGCCTGTCCGAATGGACGAACAGAACCAAAAACAAAACGTGACTCAAAACATAGCTTGCGAGCATTGTAAACAAGACTAAACAGTTTAGTTTTTTATTACAGATACATACATACATATCATCACGCCATATCCCTTGCAAGGTAGACAGAGAGAACAGAGTGCTAGAGAACTATCTTTGCATACTTCACTCGCTTCCTCAACATTCATAATTCTCTTCATACACGCTCGCCGGTTTCGGAGACTCATGACTCCACCTTCCTTCAGTACATGACCGATCTGGTCTAGGTAGGTTAGTCTCTGTCTCCCCTGGTACCTACTTCCTTCCACTTTCGCATTGTATATCTTCTTAACCAGACGTTCGTTCGGCATTCTTTCCACATGGGCGAACCATCGGAGCATCCCTTTCGCATCTTTACACCAATACTCTCTTTCATACCTACTCGCTTTCTTACGTCGTCGTTACGAATGCGGTCGTTAAGCCTAACTCCACAGATTTTTCGTAGAGATCGTATTAATTTTACTTTCATACTCTTTTCTGCATACCCAACTCTCGCTTCCACACAGTAATGTTGGGACAAGCACTGCGTTATGTATTGCTACACGTGCCTTCCGGCTGAGGTGGTGGCTACCGAGAAGTTGCGCCAACGCTCCGTTCACTCTATTTCCCGCATTCACTCTTCGCTCTATAATATCAGTGGTGTACCTTCCATCTCGGCTAAATCCACATCCAAGATATACAAATTCATCCACTTGCTCTATTACATCATTACCTATTGTTACTCTTACATCTGTTCTGGCTTCATCTCTTTTAAAGACCATTATTTTGGTTTTGCTCACATTCACGCGTAGACCCCTTTTCTCACAATCTTCTGTCATTGTGTCGACTACGGTCTGCAGGTCAGTTGCTGACTGTGCCAGCAGGACTGCATCATCTGCATAAAGCAGAGCAGTGACCACTGAGTCGCCCATCTGGACTCCCACATTCATATCGTTCAACCTTTGGAGACATTTATCCAGATATATGATAAACAGCCTGGCTGATAGAACGCACCCCTGCTTAACGCCGATATTGACGTCAAACCAAGGCGACATTCCATCATCCAGCCGCACACCGGCTCTACAGCCCATGTAACTGGACTGCACAACCTGTAGCAGTTTACCGTTAATACCATACTCCGGTAAAATGTCCCAAAGTTCCTTTCGTACAACTGTGTCAAATGCTCTCTCCAGATCCACAAAACTGCAGAAAACCCTCAGACCTAGAGCCAGATGCTCCTCCACAATGTTGCGCAGAGAGAACAGTTGAATTATTAATTAGTTTTTTATTAATTCTAATAAAACGACAAGGAATTACCAAGCCGTTTTTGAAAGGAAACAGCGCGTTACGATTATGAAGCTTTAAAATAAATTCTTCGTTACATTATTTTTTACGGTCGTAAGAGTACCAGATCCATATGCACAGACGTCCTCGAATATTTTTGTAATCATTTTTTCTTACTTTAAACAAAATAATAGCGTTTTAAATAACACGTCGAAGACGTCCATAAATCGAGCGGGCCGGATGGCATCTCTGCGGTGATCCTGAAAACGTGCGCCCCCGAGTTGACCCCTGTCCTTACGCGCCTTTACCAACTTTCCTATGACACCAATAGGGTTCCATGTTCGTGGAAGGTAGCCCACATCCGACAGATCCCGAAAAGGGGAGACCGGTCGGACTCTTCGAATTACAGGCCGATTGCGATAACATCCTTGCTCTCCAAGATAATGTAGAAAATAATTAACCGTCAGCTTCTGCAGTACCTTGAAGATCATCAGCTGATCAGTGACCGCCAATATGGCTTTTGTCATGGCCGGTCGGTTGGTGATCTTCTTGTGTACCTCACTCACCGTTGGGCAGAGGCCTTGGAGGGCAACGGTGAGGCGCTAGCGTTTAGCTTAGATATCGCAAAGGCGTTCGACAGGGTCTGGCACGAGGACCTTCTATCGAAGCTACCATCACATGGAATCCCCGAGGGACTCTGTGATTGTGTACCATAGGGCTCGGTGCTCTCCCCGACGTTGTTTATCCTGCATATCAACGACTTGCTCTCTATAGAGAGTATACGTTGCTATGCGGATGACAGCACGGGTGACGAGCGATACACCGAGCATCAGAATGTCCCTCGCAGTATGTTACAGGAAAGACGGTTTCAACTTGTGTCTGAAGTAGAGCGCTCTCTGGGGCGGGCCTCGGAATGGGGTGATCGGAACTTAGTCCAGTTCAACCCCACTAAGACACAAGTTTGCGCGTGCACTGCGAAGAAGGATCCATTTATCATAGCGCCTCAGTTCCAAGGAGTAACTCTCCGAATTTCCGAGAGTATTGGGATCCTCGGCGTCGAATTGTCGAGCGAATTCCAGTTTGGGAGTCATTTGGAGAACAAAGCCAAATTGGCAAGCAAAAAATTAGGCGTGCTGAGTAGGGGGAAGCGGTACTTCACGCCGAGACAACGTCTTGTGCTATACAAAGTACAAGTTCGTGCTCACGTGGAGTACTGCTCTCATCTTTGGGCAGACGAGCCTAAATATCAACTAGACCCACTTGACTCCCTGCAAAGGCATGCTATTCGAATCGTCGATGATCCCAATCTCACGGATAGACTGGAGTCGCTGGAGCGGCGGAGACCTTGGGTCTCTCTGCGTACTCTACCGGATCTTTCACGGGGAGTGCTCTGAGGAACTGTTTGACTTAGTACCACCGTCGCCGTTTTATCACCGTACCACTCGACACCGCAGCAGGGTTCATCCATTTCACCTGGAAACGATACGGTTTTTGACTACGTTTTTAGCGATCATTTCTCCCACGCACGTGCAAGATCTGGAATGAACTACCTGCTGCTGTGTTTCCCGAGCGCTATGACATGTCCTTCTTCAAACGAGGTTTAAGAAGAGCACTTTCTTCAAGGTAGGCAACGGCCTGGCTCTGCCCCTGGTGTTGCTAAGGTCCGTGTGCAGCAGTATCACTTAGCAGTACCATCAGGTGTGCTGCTTGCTCGTTTGCTACCATAGGCAATAAAAAAAAATAAAAAAAATATTTTATAATTATTGATGTGAAAGTAAGCACACAAGTAACAATTGTTGAGCTATCGGCTACTTGTATGTGTGACTCACTGTCGCCTGCGCGTCGCTCACGCAGTCCCTGACGCTCAGCTCGGCGTCCTGCAGGCGCGCCGCCAGCGTCAGCAACTTGAGCTCGGCGCTCGACACGTCCTTGTCGAGGATCTGCGTCTGTAGGTACACCGTCTGAGCTACTTTGTACCTGCAACACCATGTTATTTTTGTACGCTATACTACGCTACAGAACAATATTCAGGTAGCTAAAATAGTGTTTAAGATTTATACCTTTATAAAATTTTTCATTTCGTAATCGAATTTTATAAATAATTAAGCATATTAAATGCTAAATTTCAGTAATTTAAATCTATACCTTTGTCAATAATGATTTACTAAAATAGTTATGGTCCAAGAATAACACCTTGTGGGATGCCTGTAACCCAAAAAACGCTCTTGTTGTATACTAAAAGTTTTAATTATAAATTTTAACTACACTTCATCTGTGTTTAATGACATATTTACAGAATTAAAGTTCAGTCTTGATTGATAACTACCATGTCAATACACATATTACGTGTAATCAAATGCTTTAGAAGTAACGAATAATGTTTACATTGAGTAATTATAACAAGCAATGAAAACACTATATATTTACCAACCTTGTAGCTAGAAAAGTATTTAAATGTATTAAAACTGATAACTCAGGATCTAAATATAGGAATATTGTGTGGCGTGTAGTGTGTTTGAGTAGTGTTGTGCGCACCAGTCAGCGATGGCGTCGGCTCTCGCTCGCGCCATAGGCGACGCCTTCTGCAGCAGGGCGCGCGCGCGGCGCCCCGTCTCCGCCACGGTGATGCGCTCCAGCACGTGGAACTGCTCGTCGTTGTATGTGAGAGCGCGCGTCGCACGGTCACGCACCAGGTGCTGCCACGAGTCGCGCAATCTTGGTAACAACAAACAATTATGTATTTGTACAACGTGGCTGGATAACAATATCTACAGTCACTCTCATCCCTCACTTACACGTAGTATGTTCAACGATCAACAAGAGAATGGGCGGCAGCACAATACTATTATTTATTTATTTATTCATTTTTAGGATAGCTAGTAATTGATACATTGTAGATATTAAAATATAAATATAACATAAAATTAAGCTAAATGCTCAATTCTTAACTATCACAGTATGCACAGAAATGGCAACAAATTACGGCAACAAACTACAAAAAAAGAAAGAAACAAAATAAATCCTAATTCTTCATTATAAAAAAAGAAAACAGAAGAAAGAAAAAAAAAAGTTGAAATGATTAATATAATTTAATTATCTGAAAGAGTTAAATGGAATTTAGTGATGACAACACTCTCTTTTTATATTTATGAAGTGAATCATTAAAGAGATCCACTTCACTTCCAATTAAATTGAACGTTGTTGATGTTCTAGAAATTATTGCATATTGTTTTAAATTGGTTCTGCTATAGGGTTTGTGCAGCAAGTTTATGAAGCGAGATGACCGAATTGGCAATCTGTGCGGAATACTAAAATTAATACACTGTAAAAGTTTAGGACAATCAATGTAGTTGCGACATAATTTAAAAAGAAAAACTAGGTCTGAAAATTTTCTACGGACTTCTAAGCTATATAAATTGAAATGAGCTAACTTGTTTAAGTATGTTGGTAATTGCTTATGTAGTCTACAAGAATATGCAATATGCCTCATAAATCTTTTTTGAATGCGTTCTAACCTTAACTGATGAATCTTATAATGCGGTGACCATACGATGCTACAATATTCAAGATGGCTTCTAACATATGCATTGTAAAGAACTATTTTAGTAGCTGGTTTACGAAAATGTTTGCCTTTACGTATAATGAAGTCCAACATTTTATTAGATCTTGCAATAATATTATCCATGTGAGGAATAAAGGTTAATTTTGAATCAAAGACTACACCGAGATCTCTTATAACAGATAGTTGATCAATGTTTACTCCATTTATATGAAATCCTTTATCAAAAATGTTACGATTACGTGAAAATATAATATAATTACATTTATTAGCATTTAAGGATATTTCATTAGCAACACACCAGCTGTACACAGTGTCAAGGTCTTTTTGAAGAAATTCACAGTCGGATAGACATTTAGCTACTTTACATAATTTTAGATCATCTGCATAAAGGTAAGCACTACTGAATTTTATCTGAGAAATTATATCATTGATAAATATATTAAAAAGCCAAGGTCCTAAATGGGAGCCTTGGGGTACGCCAGATATTATAGAATAGCGATAAGACTGATAACCTTTAATAACCACATACTGTAGTCTTTTTTGTAAATAAGAATCTAACCAATTTAAAACGGGACCTCCTATTCCAGATAAAGCAAGCTTTCTAATCAAGATATTATGACTAACCCTGTTAAACGCTTTTGCAAAATCCATATATACTGCATTTACTTGTAGACCCGCATCAACTGCTTCGACTAACTCGTTATGGTAAGTCGCAAGATTAGTACTTGTGGAACGTGATTTTACAAACCCATGTTGTTCATTAACCAAAAAATGACTAGAATGGTGTTTTAAAAATGGATGTATTAAAGCTTCAAAAACTTTAGAAAATGTAGATAAAATAGATATTGGTCGGTAATTTGATACATCTTCAGCTGCTCCACTTTTAAGTATAGGAACTATTTTAGCGACTTTCCAAATATTTGGGAACACACCAATTATGTGTATAATATAGTGATCGCCTGAAAGATGATGTTGTCGTCTTTATGATTCCTACTAATTGAAATATAACATATAGACTGTTACTAATTTAACATTTAATATATAATCGACTATAATCGACTGTTACTAATTTAACTTTTTAACGACTATGTAACAGCGGCTATGGATAACGGCGGTCAATGTGGTTTATACTGACTACAGTAAGGCATTCGATCGTATTGACCACAATATCTTGAACGCCAAACTGCAGACCATAGGAATACATGGCGACTTATTAAGGTGGTTTTCTTCATATATAGATAACAGATCACAAGCTGTGGTACTCAACAACTACATATCAAGGTGGATTTCCATTCCCAGTGGAGTTCCACAGGGATTTCTGCTTGGCCCATTGTTGTTTACAATATATGTGAACGATATTCACAATTGCTTGCAATCATGTCAACTATTATGCTTTGCGGATGACATGAAGTTGTTTGCCACTATTTCAACTCCTGATGACATAATTGCACTTCAGTCGGATCTAACGCGATTAGAAAAGTATTGCCTAGCGAACAAACTCGACCTTAACCCTGAGAAATGTTCAGTAGTTACTTTTAGTAGAAAACGCGACCATTTATCTGCTCATTATACTTTTGGGGGTCAAACTATAGCAAGAACTGATAGAATACGTGACTTGGGTATTCATCATGATAGCAAGTTACTCTTTGACACACACGTTGATGCTATTGTCAAGAAAGCCTCTAAATCATTAGGTTTCATAATGAGACTCTCCAAATGCTTTACTGAAGCAAAAACACTCAAAATTTTATATTGTACGTTCGTACGCAATAATTTGGAATATGCATCTCAGATATGGAACCCGCTTTACTTCAAATATATTGACCGTATAGAAAATATACAAAAGCGATTTATTAAATACCTTTGTTTTCACCAAAAGATCCCTTACCAGTCCAATCAATACTTGCAACTCTGTAAAAAATTTCATTTATTGCCACTTATTAAACGCCGTGAGATCGCTGACTACCTATTCTTTTTAAAGGTCATACAGAATCATATAGACAGTCCCGAGCTTCTATATAAAATTAACTTTAATGTACCATATAAATCTAGTCGTTTCCATCCACCAGTACAGATACCACATGCAGCAACAAATTATAGGCAAAACAGTCTTATGATACGCGCAAGCAGAGGATTTAATAATCTCAGTAAACAGCATGATATTGACCCATTTGTGACAAATATAAATGTAGCACGTAGGCTTTTAAGTCTAGATTTTTTTTAATTAGTCTATATATTGTATGTAGGTATATGTAAGTAGATATAGTATGTATAGTTAGAATGCTCTCAATTCATTTATACGATGACTATAAGTGAAGACTTGTAATTAGCTAACAGTGTTATAAACAATTAGTCTATTAAGATATAACAAGCTGTAAGTTTTCCATGATTTACAAAATAAATAAATAACAGATTATTTCTGATGAAATTTTCCGTGTGGTGTCAAATTAAGAATACAATTGATCACCCCTACCTTGGTCATGGGTGATGTAGAAGACGACTGCGGTATATACTAATGCCCATGCACATAACATATATATAAAAATATTAAAATTTTAAATAAAATCCTATACAAACACGTTTGATCAGAATACATTTCCTTCCTATTTTGGAGGTGCGGGCGGTGGGATCAATATGAGCTGATATGATGATGATTGCCATTCAACTATACGACATTACAATTTAACCCATGTTCAAGAACAATTAAACAATACACAAGTAAACAGTTAAACACATGACGTACACCGCGACAAACGATATTACCTAGATCACGTCAGTTCAATGTAGTATCGGTATAAGGTGTTTAAATGTTCGAGTCATTTAAATACCTCACAGGCACCACGTCACGGCTGCACTAACAACTCAAGTTTTATGACAATAACATATGACCGCGTACGTACATTGTACAGACACACTAACATCTCACCACACAAACTGTGTTCACATCTTTATCTCATTTTATTATCAACGTATTGCAGAGCAGACGTGTCTCGTAATCGGTTGTCAGTGCGTATTGTATACGTCACATGTAAGTCGTTGACGTGTGTCACCTCTCGACTAGTGTCTTTGATTTGAGATGCAGCCGCAGGTGGCTGGGGCAGGGCGCCGAGGCGGCGGCGGCGTCCCACTCGGCGCTCAGGGCTCCGCCCGCGTGTCGCGCCGCCAGTGCTGAGGCCGCGCTGCGTAGTGACGCCGCCTCGCCCGCCACCAGCGCCGCGCGCGTAGACCAGCTCTCAGCGCCTGCGAGCGCACTACCCACCGATGTCTGCGCACACAACACGGTCATAGTGTTAGTTGACCGATGAATCGTTACTAACAAATGTTTTACGATCGATAACGTTATATAATTAACAGTTACAAATATATTAATAATCCGTGTGGTGGCGGACTGTACGTATACATGTGTCCACATATCACTTACAAGGCGACAAGGTGTGCTCCGCGGTGGCACTTAGGGGACAGCTTGCCCGTTCATTAACGACACATCCTGTATGTGAGTACTGAGTACACAGTTACATGTGAGAGGCGGTAAGTACGCACCTGGGCGCGCGCCGCGGCGGCCGCCTGCTTGGCGAGGTCGAGAGCGCGCGCGGCCGAGTGCGCGAGAGCGGCGTGCGCGTGCAGCGCCTCCGCCCGCGCCGCCACGCGCTGCACGCGCGCCCCCAGCAGCGACCCCCAGCGCGACACGCACGCGCTGCACAACACCGACGCTGCACACAGCGCCTCCACGCGCCGCCGCACCACATGCCCCACACTACACGCCGTCTGAACGAACGTACACTCATACATTATACTACATCACATTATTTCACAAATTGCCCAAACATTTAATAACTAATATTATGCGGTACATTCGATAAGATTTCATAACATCCTATTACAAAATAAAACTTTTAGTCACTTTAAAAATTGTTCTAGTCTGATCTGATTTGACCCGATAAAATGACATGAGCTCGTGGCCTGGACTAAACAAAGTGGTATTCTATTTGCCGCCAGGCAATATTCAGTAGCAAAACTGTTATTTGTTATAGACTAAAATAGGCTTGTTGAATTCTTCTCATAGCTTTAGGGAAAAAGATATACAAAATTATTCAAACCACCAAACTTACAACGTTAATATTGATAGCAACATACTGTTGACAGTTTCGATGTCTGAGCAGTAGCACTATGCTGTTGCGCTTCGTTCGATAAGTAAGAGAGCCGGAAGCCCTGCTTTTTGAGTGGGTTTTGGTTGGTAGAGAGCGACCTAGCGGTACCCCTGGTATTGCAAAGGTCCATGAGTAGCAGCACACACATGGCAGTGTACGCTCACCATCAGGTGTACTGCTTGCTCGTGTGCCACCATAACATGACTTAAAGTCAAATTCATTGTGCTCTACTACATAAAAATAGTACATATATAAATTATATAACATTCATATATTAACAAAAACTAGGGTAAAGCGTTCATTGGATTGACAATGTCATAACATTAACAAAAGTTAATTATATATAGAACTCTCAATATAAAAAACGTATAAACACCTAAAAATTGTTATTTATAAACAATAACACAAAACGTACCATTAACTGCATGGCATATTTTAATATGTCGATACATGCGTTCCACACTTCCACAGGGTGCTATAATGAACCCTTAATATAAAACTCAATAACACAAAACGTACCATTAACTGCATGGCATATTTTAATATGTCGATACATGCGTTCCACACTTCCACAGGGTGCTATAATGAACCCTTAATATAAAACTCAATAACACAACACGTACCATTAACTGCATGGCATATTTTAATATGTCGATACATGCGTTCCACACTTCCACAGGGTGCTATAATGAACCCTTAATATAAAACTCAATAACACAAAACGTACCATTAACTGCATGGCATATTTTAATATGTCGATACATGCGTTCCACACTTCCACAGGGTGCTATAATGAACCCTTAATATAAAACTCAATAACACAAAACGTACCATTAACTGCATGGCATATTTTAATATGTCGATACATGCGTTCCACACTTCCACAGGGTGCTATAATGAACCCTTAATATAAAACTCAATAACACAAAACGTACCATTAACTGCATGGCATATTTTAATATGTCGATACATGCGTTCCACACTTCCACAGGGTGCTATAATGAACCCTTAATATAAAACTCAATAACACAAAACGTACCATTAACTGCATGGCATATTTTAATATGTCGATACATGCGTTCCACACTTCCACAGGGTGCTATAATGAACCCTTAATATAAAACTCAATAACACAAAACGTACCATTAACTGCATGGCATATTTTAATATGTCGATACATGCGTTCCACACTTCCACAGGGTGCTATAATGAACCCTTAATATAAAACTCAATAACACAAAACGTACCATTAACTGCATGGCATATTTTAATATGTCGATACATGCGTTCCACACTTCCACAGGGTGCTATAATGAACCCTTAATATAAAACTCAATAACACAAAACGTACCATTAACTGCATGGCATATTTTAATATGTCGATACATGCGTTCCACACTTCCACAGGGTGCTATAATGAACCCTTAATATAAAACTCAATAACACAAAACGTACCATTAACTGCATGGCATATTTTAATATGTCGATACATGCGTTCCACACTTCCACAGGGTGCTATAATGAACCCTTAATATAAAACTCAATAACACAAAACGTACCATTAACTGCATGGCATATTTTAATATGTCGATACATGCGTTCCACACTTCCACAGGGTGCTATAATGAACCCTTAATATAAAACTCAATAACACAAAACGTACCATTAACTGCATGGCATATTTTAATATGTCGATACATGCGTTCCACACTTCCACAGGGTGCTATAATGAACCCTTAATATAAAACTCAATAACACATAACGTACCATTAACTGCATGGCATATTTTAATATGTCGATACATGCGTTCCACACTTCCACAGGGTGCTATAATGAACCCTTAATATAAAACTCAATAACACAAAACGTACCATTAACTGCATGGCATATTTTAATATGTCGATACATGCGTTCCACACTTCCACAGGGTGCTATAATGAACCCTTAATATAAAACTCAATAACACAAAACGTACCATTAACTGCATGGCATATTTTAATATGTCGATACATGCGTTCCACACTTCCACAGGGTGCTATAATGAACCCTTAATATAAAACTCAATAACACAAAACGTACCATTAACTGCATGGCATATTTTAATATGTCGATACATGCGTTCCACACTTCCACAGGGTGCTATAATGAACCCTTAATATAAAACTCAATAACACAAAACGTACCATTAACTGCATGGCATATTTTAATATGTCGATACATGCGTTCCACACTTCCACAGGGTGCTATAATGAACCCTTAATATAAAACTCAATAACACAAAACGTACCATTAACTGCATGGCATATTTTAATATGTCGATACATGCGTTCCACACTTCCACAGGGTGCTATAATGAACCCTTAATATAAAACTCAATAACACAACACGTACCATTAACTGCATGGCATATTTTAATATGTCGATACATGCGTTCCACACTTCCACAGGGTGCTATAATGAACCCTTAATATAAAACTCAATAACACAAAACGTACCATTAATTGCATGGCATATTTTAATATGTCGATACATGCGTTCCACACTTTCACAGGGTGCTATAATGAACCCTTAATATAAAACTCAATAACACAAAACGTACCATTAACTGCATGGCATATTTTAATATGTCGATACATGCGTTCCACACTTCCACAGGGTGTAGAGATGGGCGTTTTCAGATTTTTACGCAAACCGATACAAATTCGATTTCTGATATTTAAATCGATTTTAAAAACCGATTTCAGAAATCGATTTCCAGAGCGGTTGACGGAGCGGGTTTACTTTAGTTTCGATCGATATTCGATGTTTTTAGTTATTTTAGCGTAGCAAACGAAAAACGCAATCGAACGAACGCATTCAAATAATTTTTCTATAATTTCTTTGTTGAATGGATTTAGGTGTACGATTTTCCTTCATGCTTTATCTAGGCTTAACTAGAGTACCTACTAGACTAGCAAAAATGTTTTGTTTTGGATATGATACAAAACTTTCTTGCGTATTTAAAAATCGTCATATTTACAATGATTTCATGATTATATTATATAATGTACATTTTTTTTGTATGGTTTTTTTTATTAATCCCGATTACGAAGCGAAAATCTTACCTTTTTACATTAAATAGTTATTTCTTATTTTTCATCAAATCGTATGTATGATACTAACATACGTTAGTATAGTATTTAATCGTAAAATACCTATCTAATTATATAGTTCACGAGATCACAAAAATAACATTACGCGCACACCGCACGTGTCACCAAGGTCAAGTGTGCAAAAACTCTCCCATAATTCAAAAATCTATTTAACAAACACAAAACTTAAACTACTATCATTAAGTATTGTGTAATATTATCATGGAAGTAGTTGCATTCTAATATAGATCTTATTCCCTGACTCTTGTAATTCTGTTTCGTTTCCATCTGCCATTCTGAGTTTCTTAGAAACCGCCAAATTCCAAAACAGATGACAATTCGCTTCATCTCTTTCAATGCACTAAACGATCGCTTAGTTAGAATGAAAGGAGGCGAATTTTAATGAAATTCGCTTTCTCTCATTCTGACTAAGCGATCGCTTAGCGGAGTGAAAGAGATAGTTAGTAAGTTTTCAAATATTGGTTTGGTTTGCAAAACTAGCAATAGAAAACGATTGCGCGATGATTAGATTTATTATTAGTTTGCGTTTTCGTAGTTTTGTTTTGATATGTGTTGATTTAGTTTCTGCCGAAATACGTTTTCTAAAATCAGTTTGTATAGTGTTGAATATCGATACGATACGATTTCTGACTGAAATCCGATTTCAGATTCGTTTTGATATATCGGACGCATACCTAACAGGGTGCTATAATGAACCCTTAATATAAAACTCAATAACACAAAACGTACCATTAACTGCATGGCATATTTTAATATGTCGATACATGCGTTCCACACTTCCACAGGGTGCTATAATGAACCCTTAATATAAAACTCAATAACACAAAACGTACCATTAACTGCATGGCATATTTTAATATGTCGATACATGCGTTCCACACTTCCACAGGGTGCTATAATGAACCCTTAATATAAAACTCAATAACACAAAACGTAGCATTAACTGCATGGCATATTTTAATATGTCGATACATGCGTTCCACACTTCCACAGGGTGCTATAATGAACCCTTAATATAAAACTCAATAACACAAAACGTACCATTAACTGCATGGCATATTTTAATATGTCGATACATGCGTTCCACACTTCCACAGGGTGCTATAATGAACCCTTAATATAAAACTCAATAACACAAAACGTACCATTAACTGCATGGCATATTTTAATATGTCGATACATGCGTTCCACACTTCCACAGGGTGCTATAATGAACCCTTAATATAAAACTCAATAACACAAAACGTACCATTAACTGCATGGCATATTTTAATATGTCGATACATGCGTTCCACACTTCCACAGGGTGCTATAATGAACCCTTAATATAAAACTCAACACAAAACGTACCATTAACTGCATGGCATATTTTAATATGTCGATACATGCGTTCCACACTTCCACAGGGTGCTATAATGAACCCTTAATATAAAACTCAATAACACAAAACGTACCATTAACTGCATGGCATATTTTAATATGTCGATACATGCGTTCCACACTTCCACAGGGTGCTATAATGAACCCTTAATATAAAACTCAATAACACAAAACGTACCATTAACTGCATGGCATATTTTAATATGTCGATACATGCGTTCCACACTTCCACAGGGTGCTATAATGAACCCTTAATATAAAACTCAATAACACAAAACGTACCATTAACTGCATGGCATATTTTAATATGTCGATACATGCGTTCCACACTTCCACAGGGTGCTATAATGAACCCTTAATATAAAACTCAATAACGAACAAAAAAATTACAAAATAATTAAAAGATTTATGATATTTTATTACTTTTAAGTAAATAGTAATTTTATTTTATTCATACCTTGGCTTGACTGGCATCATTCTCTACTGACACAATGTTGGGAAACACGGGAAACTTGGGAATTTCTGGCTCCGGAGCCATGCTCACATTGTTGTTGTTCTTGTTGAATAACATTAGAGGCTCTTCAGCTGTCGTGTCTGGGTAGTCCTTGCCTACCACAAAGTATTAATATTCTGTTATTTGAAATATCAATTCATCATCATAAATTTTGAAAGATCAGATTCTGTGTTTAACATTTTTTTATGTTTTATGTATGTACCTATTTATAAAAACCCGATTACGAAGCGAAAGATGATCGCGATCGATGAAGCGGGATTCGAACCCGCACCTATTGGGAGTCTGGCCCAATCGTGCTGCCACTTACACCATCGTGAACTATTGTAGGACATTCAAATCTCGCTTCGCATCATATTTACGTCTTTAAGGAGACGTGCGCCATCTACCTGACAATTTTTACACATTGTATGCCCTAATATTTCAAACTTTGCAGTTAGAATTGTATTAAACGATGACACAACCTTGTTATTCAAATTACTGAAATTTAGAATTTAATATGCTTAATTATTTATAAAAACTCGATTACGAAGCACGATTGGGCCGGACCCCCCCTTGTGACATCATTTTTCGCTTCGTAATCGGGTTTTTATAAATAATTAAGCATATTAAATGCTAAATTTCAGTAATTTGTATGTACCTAATTAGTATCTCTTATCAGTTACCATAAAGTCTCATCTTTAGCCTAGCTTTGCTCAACTTATATTCAATATAAGATATAGGTAATATAAAGATCATATCTTTCTAAACAATATTTATTGAATGTTACGTCTCCTTACATTATCGCCAACATACACAGAACAACATACATACCTAGCGTGTTATCATTGATCTCTGTAAGCATTAGTTTATCTTTGTAAAGCAATATCTGCGACTCGGCGACAACGCTGGTCTGTTCACATATGTACGTCTGCAAATGTTCGTATTTCTCGTCTGGTTTCAAGAATACCTACAAATTTTACTTATAGAGTGATATTTTATAGTTCGGCAGGCACAGTATTCTAAACATAATATCTAGATGTCAGAAACCCTAGCCTAGCACAACGTTTTAGAACGACTTCAACCGTTTCTCGTTTATATGTAGTCAATAACACACCACCACACGCTAAATTATTGTACTAAACACAACAATGGCTTCGGATTGACAGCTTCACATTCCGTATAGTAATGGAATAAGAGTACAATTATTGTACTAAACACAACAATGGCTTCGGATTGACAGCTTCACATTCCGTATAGTAATGGAATAAGAGTACAATTATTGTACTAAACACAACAATGGCTTCGGATTGACAGCTTCACATTCCGTATAGTAATGGAATAAGAGTACAATTATTGTACTAAACACAACAATGGCTTCGGATTGACAGCTTCACATTCCGTATAGTAATGGAATAAGAGTACAATTATTGTACTAAACACAACAATGGCTTCGGATTGACAGCTTCACATTCCGTATAGTAATGGAATAAGAGTACAATTATTGTACTAAACACAACAATGGCTTCGGATTGACAGCTTCACATTCCGTATAGTAATGGAATAAGAGTACAATTATTGTACTAAACACAACAATGGCTTCGGATTGACAGCTTCACATTCCGTATAGTAATGGAATAAGAGTACAATTATTGTACTAAACACAACAATGGCTTCGGATTGACAGCTTCACATTCCGTATAGTAATGGAATAAGAGTACAATTATTGTACTAAACACAACAATGGCTTCGGATTGACAGCTTCACATTCCGTATAGTAATGGAATAAGAGTACAATTATTGTACTAAACACAACAATGGCTTCGGATTGACAGCTTCACATTCCGTATAGTAATGGAATAAGAGTACAATTATTGTACTAAACACAACAATGGCTTCGGATTGACAGCTTCACATTCCGTATAGTAATGGAATAAGAGTACAATTATTGTACTAAACACAACAATGGCTTCGGATTGACAGCTTCACATTCCGTATAGTAATGGAATAAGAGTACAATTATTGTACTAAACACAACAATGGCTTCGGATTGACAGCTTCACATTCCGTATAGTAATGGAATAAGAGTACAATTATTGTACTAAACACAACAATGGCTTCGGATTGACAGCTTCACATTCCGTATAGTAATGGAATAAGAGTACAATTATTGTACTAAACACAACAATGGCTTCGGATTGACAGCTTCACATTCCGTATAGTAATGGAATAAGAGTACAATTATTGTACTAAACACAACAATGGCTTCGGATTGACAGCTTCACATTCCGTATAGTAATGGAATAAGAGTACAATTATTGTACTAAACACAACAATGGCTTCGGATTGACAGCTTCACATTCCGTATAGTAATGGAATAAGAGTACAATTATTGTCTCGCCCGTGGGTGTCGTAATAACGACTATAAGATATTATTTGTATATAACATCTTTGCGACAGAAAGAAAACTCGAAATAAAATCGTATAGGTTTATTTCTTATTTTAGTTTTGCTTCTTTCTCCAACCCGTTTGATCAGCGTGGTATAAGTAGGTCAATTACCATCCCATTGTGAATGAGGCTCGCCCCTAACGATGGGACATAATATATGAGCTGAAATAATAATGATAACCATAGCTTCGCTCTTTTTACATGATATTGTAACACGACAAAGTTCACTTCTGCCTGTTGCGCTTCATTTTACATTGTTCGCTAGCATAGCAGGGACTGTAATTAAAGTATTGCGTCACATACGAGTACATATATGTAGCGCCAATTATTGTAACTTTAGCACAGATCGTTACATATGAACATATATACAGTTTGCGTGCTCCAAGTGTAGGTAGGCTAGATATTTAACAATAATATCTAATCACCATTGAAGCGTCAACATTCGACGACGACGGACGACGAATGGTATTATGTTATGCCGTTGAATTGTTTCCCTAAAACAAAGCACCAACGTGATGTAAGTGTTGTCGGCGACGAGCGAGTTGGCCGGCGGCCGCAACAATTATATAATAAACTATGTCACAAAAATGTAGTTAGCATTACTTGTTTTAAAAATAATAACAAGAAATATCCGTATCACTTTCTGACATATTAAATATTTACATGTAATATGTAATGAGCATGTTCTCGACAGCCATTATACCTCCTAAAGTATTTAAAAATTTAATGACAATGATAAATAAAGTTGATTTTTAATTTCATTCTTAATTTTTCATTTATACATTAATGCAATTGATAAAAAACTCAACATGAAACCCAATGATACATTATACATACAACCCATTTGATGACTCCGGTGTACTGGGACTATTGCTCTATCACTATTGTGAATAATTGGACAAACAAATTGAACTGACAAGGTGAAGAAAGAATCAATGAAGACTGCAACTTAGCAGAGATTAGTTTAGCAACACAGTTCTACGTATAAGGGGATATTTATATTTTAAATATTTTATAAAATGAGGAAGTAACTAATATCATTGGAGAATGCTTCAAATATTAATAAAGTAAGATCCCAGGGCCACCAGACGTCACGTATTTTCTGACGAACGAAATGTGGGCGATTGAGTAGTGTTAGTATGTACTGCCCAGCGACGAAGACAACGACCCAGCTCAGCATATTGCAGACAGAGGATTGCACTGATCTTTCGCGGAGTCGTAACGATGACGTCATGAAACATGAGCGAATTACATACAATTAAGAAAAAACAAAAATATGAGTAAACAGTAAGAGAAAGAGAGAGATGTCAATATATCCTAATACATGTCACACTCTACACGGATATTGTTGAAATATACGTCAAATCAGCTCGGATAATTTACGTGAGCTAAGTAATTTTTTTATGTATCTTGATTACCTGATACATGAAACTTGACCGTCTGAGCACGCTGGCAGGTAGGCATGCGATCGCAGTACACACTAACACTACTCAATCGCCCACATTTCGTTCGTCAGAACATACGTGACGTCTGGAGCCCTGGGATCTTGGATAAAACGTAATATAAATGTTGATTATTTTCTTACCTTTAAACTAGCAGCTTTATTGACATGAAATATATGCACAGG
Organism: Lymantria monacha; assembly: GCA_905163515.2. NCBI lineage: Eukaryota > Metazoa > Arthropoda > Insecta > Lepidoptera > Erebidae > Lymantria > Lymantria monacha. Next base: position 30,486,351 of record LR991098.1, read on the forward strand.
CTTGGTGGATGTAGCTATTTGAACCTCAGAAAAGAATCGATCAAAACTCCATATTCTATGAGGGTCCACTTCCAGCAAGCCGGCTAGTAGCGGCGTCACTAATTTGCGAAGCCCCACGCTAAGTTGACAGTGGGACGGGAGATCTCTGGCCCACTCAATGGGGCCGTTTTCTGTTGTTTGAGTTCCCTGAACAAAATGATTGGTTTGTTTTGAAATGACAGAAATTGTATAAGATTAAATCTGACACTCTGGCTGCCTCCGCCTTCTTCTTGTGTTGTGGGCCTCAGATATTTAATTAACAAAATATGTTTTTGAATCAATTAGTATTTAATACAGCATTTGAAATAAAACTATTTTCATGGCTTTTATCACATTTGTATTTAATTTTAATTGTTTAATGTTGTATCAGTTTTCAGTGTTGCTGGTCACGGGCAAACTGATTCCAAAATCAAAAACAATGTGACAAATTCGGTAAAAATTATTTTATTTCAAATGTAAACATTATAAATTATAATATTGCATTGTTTCATATCATACTACCAATACAATAACAATTTTCACCTCAGCCCATGAAAGGCCCACTGTTCAGCTGAAGCCTTGGATTGAACAGCATTGGAAGACTTAAATGGTATAAAAATAACAATTTAATATAATTTTAGATTTCTATGTGGTCATAGAGTAAGGACAAAATTTTGGTGAATTTTTTCACCCTTTCATACCTTCACTATCATAAAAAATGATCAAGTGAAAATAATACACATATAACATTCGTGCATGCAAAAAAAAAGGAAAACTCAATATATTACTCCATATCAACCTGTTTGACCAGCATGATATAGTAGGTTAATTTCCCTCCCATTGTGGAGGGTGTCCCCATGTGACGACGGGATAAGAATACCAATGTCGCCACCCCTTGCTTGCCCGTGGGGGTGTAAACATCGGCTAAGGCTTTACCAGGAGAGTGGGCAGCAGCTCTCTTCTGGAAAATGTACAACATCACACTGTGATCGCCAATCCGCCTGCCAAGCGTGATCATTACGGCTTTATCCCCTCATGATGAGCAGACAATCGCCTCCAGTCACCGCTCCGGTACTCTACGGGTCTTCACCATTTTGGTGGCGGGCTCGGTAGCGGTAGAGCGGGGTGCGAAGAATCGGGCAGAACCGGCAGCGATCCGGCTACCAATCAAAACGATCCTTGGCCCGGTAACACACAAGATTCGGACACTCTGCTGACACTTGAGCTGGAAGAAGAATTAAGGAAATCCGCTGAGACACTGTAGGATCAAAAGTGCGGAGAGAGGGTGAAGGCGCGATAATCTTCCAGTCTGGAAACTTGCTCTTCTACCGGGAGGGCGATCACCCGTCCCAAGGCGGTATAGGGTTTATCGTTCGCAAGTCTCTCGTAGGCAACGTGGAGAGAATCGAGAGTGTATCGAGAAGGGTAGCGTACCTTCTACTCAGAATTACCCAAAGATATTCGTTGAAGGTCATACAGGTATAGGCACCGACCTCAGCATACTGCGACGACGAGGTGGAAGCATTTTACGAGGACATCTCGAAAACCACACACGCGGCAAAACTCACTTCATGGTGGTTATGGAAGACTTTAACACGAAAATAGGCAAAAGGCAAAATGATAATGAGTTGAGGGTGGGGAAACATGAATATTGAACAGAGAAACCAGAGCGGCCAGAAACTAGCTGATTTTCTGGAGAAGGAAAACCTTTTTATGATGAATTCCTTTTTCAGGAAGCAGCCTCAAAGGAAAGGATTAGCTTTGATGGTTTAACCAAAAACGAGATAGTCTTCATTTTGTCAGTCAAACAACAGATATTCAATGATGTCTCAGTTTTTTTTTTTGTGTGTGTTTTTAGCAGTTAGCCGCAGATGGCTTTGACAGCTTTACGCGGACCATGGGTGAGCGCTGAAGGCTCTCAACCCGATTGAGGTAAGCTAAGCGACATCGCCCAAGGGCTCTCCCTGTGGGGAACGGACCTCGGCTTGGGGTGTCGCTGCTGGCAAAGTGGGCGTGCCCACGTTTGGATTTATGATTTTTGCGCGTCGCGATTTCGCACCTCGACGGCGAGGATGAAACCGCAGATATTTATGTGTAGTGGCCTCAAGGCCGTGTAAGCTCTTAATTGAGCGATTGTTATGTTGTTGTGAATGTTATGTGAGGGGTGAAGCTGAGTCGGTCGTCAAGGGTTACACCTAGATATTTGGCTTGCCTGCTCCAAGTAACAGGCTTGTTAAACATTGTAAGGGGCGGAATGCTATCGATAGAGTAGGTACGGGCATTTCGACGTGTGAACATGACCGCCTGACTCTTATCGGGATGATATCTCAGTGATCAGCAGGATTAAAACTGGGAGCGATAATTGAATAGCACGAGGCACATTTGCATCCCAAAGTAAGATCTTGGTATATAAGTCATCCTGAAATCCTGCTATCAGCTTGGTCCAAGATCCCAGATCCAAGCTAATTCAGCACTATACCAAAGAAATCCCGAACATCAGCTTGTGGTCAGATCTGAACGGCTCTCAAACAACTAAGAAACGGTAAGACACCGGGAGATGACGGAATTACAACAGAGCTCCTGAAGGCAGGTGGCAAGCTAGTCTTAAAAACCCTTTTTTTCATTTCGTAATCGGGTTTTATAAATAATTAAGCATATTAAATGCTAAATTTCAGTAATTTAAATAACAAGGTTGTGTCATCGTTTAATACAATTCTAACTGTAAAGTTTTAAGTATTAAGCCTATAACAATGTGTAAACATTGTCGGGTAGATAGCATACCGTCACCTTAAGACGTAAATATGATACGAAGTGAAATTTGCATGTCCTACAGTTAGTCACGGTGGTGTAGTGGCAGCACGATTGGGCCGGAATCCCAATAGGCGCGGGTTCGAATCCCGCTTGTGACATCATTTTTCATTTCGTAATCGGGTTTTATTGATAACCCTTCAGAAGCTATCTAATTCCATTATCTTGCGAAAGGTTCTCGAGTGGCGACCACGTACCAATCAATGCAGTGTAGGAAATCCCCTCACTAGATGGACAAACAACCTGGTGAGGGTTGCTGGGCTGCAATAGATGCGAGTGGCACAGGACCGCACTCTGTGGTGCAACGTGAGGGACGCCTACGTCCAGCAGTGGATGGCGATAGGCTGGAACAATGTGGAGGAGACTTGTGCAAGCAGCGAGACTTATGTGAGCCGAGATGATGATCACAGTAGCATCATTATTCCTCTGAATTATTATTTTCATAATATTTATTTTCTCTATATAAAACATACTATTTCTGTACATTTAAGTATACAACTTAATGGAAAATAAGTGACTGATGCAATACATACGACTAATTGCAGCTTTATGGTACATTAAATATGTACAAACATTTAATATAAGTTAATCATTTGTAATGACAATATGTATTGTATTATTATGCTTTAAAAGGTAGATGTAATCAACTTAATATTATGTATCTAATAACTATTGTACCATATTGTAAGCAAATGAAATGCAGTCTGTCTACAATATAAAAGGATTTGTTTATTAATGGAATATGTGTACATAGACATGATCTAAAGGTGCCTTAAGGATGGATAAATGTTAAACATATTCACCATCATCATTCTCCTACTCTTATCCCAATTACTTGGGTCGATACAATATGTAATCTTCTTTCATAGTACATATTGTAAAAGTTATTGGCAACAATTTTATGACCGGCCGCCTGCCGAACGTCAACCACCCTTCCCCGGGAATGTAATTGTTGACCAAACGGCATCAGATGGAGTTGGCCCAAGTTGTTATATAAGGCTCTTAGTCGTCTTTTACAACATCCATGAGCAAAGTAAGGGTTGGTAGTATTCGTAGCCGCTACCGCACAGCAATAATGTAAAACATATTATATGTAGATATTATCAAACTTTCCACTATTTAGTTAAAATGTATTTGCCCTAAAAGCAAATTTCACTGCATACATGTGAAAACATTTCAGACTTTCACTAAATATTTAATATATAATATGCAATAAAAAATTCTAATTGACTATTTAATTACTTTGTAAGTTGACATTTGGAAGGTAATTTATATTGAATTAAGTGATGGAATAAAATTTTAGCATTTACAACACAAAACACTCTAAGCCCTAAGAACAGGTCTGAACTGTGACTCTACACCGAGTAGACCATCTCGTATGTAAACAAATTCTATAAATTAATAACTCAATATAGTAAATTGAACACTAACCGCAATGACTCCAGATGCCTTTTTAGTAGTTATATAGAACATAGTTTCCTTGTTTCTCCTGCCTCCGTAGGGTCGGAAAGGCAATTGCCCTGTAGCTACATGGTACAGTGTAACTCCTATCGACCACAAGTCCACAGTGGCTCCAAAGCTTTTGCCCACAGGTTTTCTCAAAACAGCTCTCTCATACATATCAGGATGCAGGTATTCCTCTGTGCCATACAGAGATACAAACTGCTCTTCTTCCTGAAGCTCTCGCGCAGCGCCGAAGTCCGTCAGTTTGTACGTAGTAGTGCCGTCTTCATTTATATACTTCATTATGTTACCTGGTTTTAAATCTCTATGCACTAAGTTATTATCACGCAGATGCTTCATGCCCGCAGTCAAGTGTTCTAACACTAAGAGAAACTCGTGTTCTTGAAGGCCATAAGTGTTCTCTGGGTCGTCCAGTATGTTGAACAGACTTCCACCGGTGCACAGCTCCATAACTATCACCTTGCCGCGTCCCTCTTGCTCCTCCTCGATTGCGAGCAATTTAACAATGTTCTCATGCTTCACTTTCTTTAATACTTCAAATTCTCTCATCTGCACATCGTGCGGTCTCATATGACTGAGTTGGTTGAAAGTTTTAACTGCTACAGGTTCCCCATTGTTTTTATTGACTCCCTGAAATACGGCTCCTGTAGCCCCTTTGCCTAAAACGCTAGTGGTACACCACACATAGTTCTCGGAGCCTCGCAGGAAGGACATTTTCGAAAGTTTCTTGTGCAATCAAGATGCACAACTCAATTACGCCAAAAAGTACTATATTGAGCTTATATTCTTTTAACTATAAAATATTGCAATAATTAACCTTAAAAGAATAAATAAACACACATAGCTTATAATTGATTAGTAAACAATATAATTTATATATTATAAATAAAATCGTACACTTTATCTCCAACATTTAATCAACAAACTAGACCATAGAGTTTATTTTTGGTTCAGATCGTCCATTCGGACAGGCAAAGAAAACAAAGCCCATACAGCCAAGTCTTATTTAACTGGACCATAGAGTACCAGTAGTCCATTTTTTAATCAAAGAGATTAAACTAACATTACATAAGCTACCAGTTTGGGTTTGCAAATTACAATTCATAAATAGTACTGTGCCATAGACATGCACGAAACAGTACTTCGCTAAGTGATGTGATATGGCATTACATTTCGTGCCGAGTAATATTACATTTAACCATCACTTAAAAAATCACACAAGACATTTCATGTCATGTGTGATGCGTAATGCGATAGCGCTCTATACATACGGCGGGCGGCGTCAAGAAATATAAGCCTTAATGTTCTGAAAATAAATACATACATACATACATACATAGCTTCACGCCTGTTTCCCAGAGGGGTAGGCAGAGACTACGGATTGCCACAAACCACGATCCTGGCATACTTCCATCGCTTCATTCACACTCATAACAGTCTTCATGCATACTCTACGATTACGCATACTCTTAATATGACCACTCGTCAATACATCGTTAATTTGATCCAGAAAATTATGACGAGGTCTTCCCCTTGTATTCGTCCCACTCACGCTTGCTTTATATATTTTCTTCGTCAACCTCTCCTCACTCATTCTTTCTAAGTGTCCAAACCACCTCAGCATACTCTTTTTGATCTTTGTCACTACTTCTTCATTCACACCACAGCGCTCTCTTATAACACTATTCCTAATTTTATCTTTCAGGCTCACATCACACATACTACGAAGAGCTCTCATCTCTACAGCATTTATTCTACTTTCATGTCTTCTCTGCCAAATCCAACTTTCACTACCATACATGAGGATACTCCCTTATGCACCGCTAGACGTGCCTTTTTGGACACATTTCTGCTTCTCATAAAGGTGTACAGTGCCCCATTCACCCTATTACCAGCATTTACTCTTCTTTCAACATCATTATCATTTTTACCATCTCGAGTAAATAATACACCCAAATACAAAAATTCTTTCACCTGTTCCAATTCCTCACCATTTATACTAATTTTACATTCCGTCATACATTTATCCTTTTCAAAAACCATTATTTTCGTCTTACGTACATTTACTTTCATGCCTTTTCTTTCAAAAGCTTCATGCATAGTAGTTACCATCGCCTGTAAATCCTCAGCTGACGATGCAAGTAATACTTGATCATCGGCATAGAGAAGACATTTGATAAGTAACTCATTCATTCTTAAACCACAATCATTATCTTTCAGATCTTTCAGACAACTATCCATGAATAGGTTAAACAGCCACGGTGATGCTACACATCCCTGTCTAACACCTTTATCAATATTAAACCATTCCGTGTAGGATCCGTTTATTCTTACGCACGCCCTGAAGTCCTTATAAATGGATTTCAGAGCGTGAATAAGATGGCTGTCCACCCCATACATAGACAGTACCGACCACAGTTCATTCCTCCTCACTTTGTCATAAGCCTTCTCCAAATCAATAAATGCGCAAAAGATTTTCTGACCTTTAGCCAAAAATTTCTGCGTCATGCATGTTAAGGAGAAGACTTGATCCGTACAACCCATACCTTTTCGAAAACCCGCTTGTGCATCCCATATTTTCTTGTCAGTTACTTTCACTACTCTTTCAATCAATACTTTCGCATACAGTTTGCCGACAATGCTAAGGAGGCTTATGCCCCTGTAGTTTGCACAATCTTGCTGGGACCCTTTCCCTTTGTACAGACGTACAATAACTGCCTTACACCAGTCGTCAGGTACTTGGCCATTAGTCCAACAGAGATTGAATAGCTGGTATAGCATGTTAGCTATGATATCTTGTCCAGCCGTCAGCATTTCAACTGTAATCCTATCGTATCCTGCAGATTTACCCACTTTCATACCTTTCAGTGCGTTCAAAATTTCCACCGTAGTTATACCTTCTCCATCCTCAAGATCTCTTTCACTCTCAGATGACAGGTCTTGTGACTCTTCTCTTTCAAATAAGCTTTCAAAGTATTCCTTCCATCTCTTTAGTACACATTCTTCTCTATTCACTATCCTTCCATACTTATCGATGATCGAGGCAAGCTCTGTACTTTGACCTTTACCTCGAGCTGATCTTATCGACTTCCAGAAAATCTTTAAGTTGGATTGATAATCCTGCGATAATCTTCTATCATACTCGTCTTTTTGATCCTCTTTCTTTCTTCTGACAATTTCTTTCACTACTCTTTTTCTTCTCTTGTACTCTTCTTTAGCTATATCTATATCATCATTCGTTGCCTTTTCCATTCTCTCATTGCCTCTGCTAGCAAGCCAATCTATCCAGGCTTTCTTCTTCTCACAAACTGCACTCTGCACATCTTTATCCCACCTTACATTCTTCATCTCATTTACTTTCCTTCTTCTGGTCACGCCACATATTTCTATAGCAGTATTTATCACATTCTCTTTAAAAGTCTTCCATAATTCTTCCATATCACTAATATTAACCGAATCATACAACTTTTCTGTCAGTTTACTTTTGTACTTCTCTCTAACAATCTCATCTTGCAAATTTTCTACTTTTATTCTTTCTAGTACACTTGTCGGGTTATGTATCCGGTTTCGCCACATTTTTACGAGACCACTTATTCTAGTCATTACTAGAAAGTGGTCTGTATGGATACCAACACCGCGATACACCCTAAGATAAGATAAGATAATTTTTATTTGTGAAAACATGTGTAGGTAAGTTCTTAAACAATCTATGATTAATTGGATTCAACATGTTCTGCCACTATAGGCGTACAAATTGTCATAACATTATAGATTTCCATTTATTATTACATTCGTATTATTTATTATTACATTCGTATTATTTAATATTACAATATCATTTAAATAGAATGTCTATGTCATGTCACAATTAAAATTTAAAAAAAAATAATAATAACAATAATAGTAAAGTGAAATGTCATATGGAAGCGCGGGAATCTTTGACTTTGGTGGTCGTGAGTTTTTTGCAATTTTTAATTTATTTGTGTTTTCTGGTGGTTTTGTGAAATATTAATCTTTAAATAGTTCATTTAATGTACATAATCTTTTTTCCTATTAGTTAGTGCTCTTATATGTGATTAGGTAAGTCTTTTTTTTCTTAATATGGATCCCCCGGATGATCCGGGGGGTACCACCCCCGACGTTGGATACAATATAACATTAACTAATGCTCCGAATACTGATAGTATGGACACCGATTGTTCCAGCGTCGGTGGTTTTAAACGTAAAAGGCCATCTCGCCAGCATATTTGTAGACACTGCAATAAACGACGACGTAAACAGGGTATTAGTAAAATGAAGGACCATGATTGTGACTGCATCTCTGAATCACAGTGTCAACAAAATGTTGGCAACAAAGAAAGTACACAAAGCGAACTGGAAAGTAATAGTATGCCAAAACCTTATACACCACAATCAATTGCAAGATTGTCCTATGAATCATCAGATATATCACCTTTTATCGTACATGTTCAGAAGAAAATGTCATCTCCTGATGATAATATATATCTACATCCAGTTACATTTGGTCGCTTTTTAAAGAATAATTCTTTTAAAAATATTATTAATGGTAGCCTAAAGCGGATAGGTAGAAATAGAATTTCTATTGCATTTCAACACTACAGTGATGCCAATATATTCTTAAACTCACCACTTCTTGAAAGTGGTAATTATAAAGCATTCATTCCATCTTTCTTAGTGTCACGGATGGGTATTGTTAGGGGTATTCCCGCTGATTATACAGAGGAAGATATTATTAATAACATCAATCTCCCTTATGGTTGTGGTAAGGTTCTTAAAGTTAGGAGACTAAAAAGAAAAATTTCAACTAATAATACCACAGAACTTAAGCCTACAGAATCAGTAGTGTTAACTTTTGATGGACAAACATTACCAAAACATGTCTATATGTGTTACAATGCCCTGCCTGTGGAATTGTATATTTACCCCACAATACAATGTTTTAATTGCTGTCGTTTTGGACATGTAAAAATCCAGTGCAGATCACGCCCAAGATGTTACAAATGTGGCTTAGATCATGTTGGTGACACTTGTGATGTAGAGGAAGAAGATATTCAATGTATTCTTTGTAAAGGTCTTCATACAGCAACAAGTAATAAATGTCTTGAATATCAAAGACAAAAGTCAATTAAGGAAACCATGGCTAAGAGTTGTGTATCATACTCTGAAGCATCTAAACAACATTCTCCAATATCAAAAATCTCATATGCAGATGCTTTATTAAGTTCCAACCTAGTGCCTCAATCTTCTAACACTCACTCTATTCACTCTTCATCTCAACCTGTAACTACTTCATACAAAAAAACTGTTATAAATAAATCTAGACAAAAAGTTAAAACAACTGGAGGCTATGATATTGGTGCACATAAAGCTCTCACTAAAGATTATGATATGAAGACCTTTTCAAATGGATGTGCTCTTAAACCCTTAGAAAACGAAGATATATCCAATGCTTCTATTAAGGAGCTGATCATAATGTTACTCAATACTCTCTCTCAGTCAAAATTAATTCAACCGTCCAACGCTGCCCTTATAAACAATGATATTACTCATCCACACATTTCAAACGATAATGGACAATACAAACATCATCATTCAGTGGAATTGTCGCAGCATCATATCTAAGAAATCTGATTTAATTTATCTGATTAATAAATATAATCCATTTATAGTAGCTCTTCAGGAGACTTGGCTTAAGCCAGATTTCACTTTTAGGTTATCTGGTTATGCTTGTCTTCGTGAGGACCGTTTTGATGGGTATGGTGGTGTTGCCCTACTCATCAAACGAAACTTAACTTTTTCACATTTTCCAATTGCTGCACATAGCAATAATTTTTCTATAATTGCTGCTATTGTCAATAATATTTGTTTTGTTTCAATTTATATTCCTCGTCCATCCTGTGTTATATTCAATGAAATTAATAATATTTTGTCAAACATACCAAAACCGTTTGTCATACTTGGGGATTTTAATTGCCAACACAATTCTTGGGGTAGCACATCAAATTATTTTGGAAATTTTATTTTAGAACTATTAGATAGACATAATCTTTGTATAATTAATTCGGGATCTAGTACTCGTCGATCTGCTCCTCATGAGGGTGTTAGTGCACCCGACTTATCTATCTGTTCTTCCAACTTGGCTTCAAAGGTATCCTGGAGGTGTCTTCCATATTCATACGGTAGTGATCATTATCCAATTATTGTCTCTTTTCCTTTTTTTAAAACTACACGCTCAATCCCTCACTCTCCTCGTCTTAGATACAAATTGGTTAATGCAGATTGGAATACTTTTAGAACCTCTTTAGATGAAGAAATATTGCACCTTCCTGAATTAACGCCTACTAATTCATTTGAATGTGCGGACGCCCTTTCTAAAGCAATTATTAAAACTGCTAACGATATTTTCCCTATTAAAAATGGAACTTTAGGTATTATTCCTTCTCCGCCGTGGTGGGATAAAGATTGTTCAGACGCGATTAAAAGACGTAAGGCAGCAGAATTAAAATATTCTCAATTTTCTTCCAATGAAAATTTTGAAAACTTATCCACTATCATTACGGAAACCCGCAAATTATTTAGAAAGAAAAAATTTGAAAGCTGGCAAACATTTTGTTCATCAATTTCTCCTGATACCTCACCTTCAGTGGTCTGGCAAAATATTAAAAAATTTAGATCTGCTTTCAAAGAATCTTCTCCTACATCACTTCCTTCCTCCTTACAAACACAATTTTTAAATAAAATAGCTCCTCCGTCTGTCCCTGAAAAACTAACGCTTCCATGTTTTAACGAAATTTCAAATAATCTTACAGGTCTTAATGCTCTTTTCTCAATTTCTGAACTTAAGGGCGTATTAACTAAGTTAAAAGATTCTTCACCTGGTATAGATGGTATTACGTATTCTTTTATTTCACATGCTTCAGATAAAGTTCTTTTTTATTATCTTAACATGATAAATACCATTATGATAACAGGGAAGATACCTCCTTCATGGAAATCTCAATTAGTTTTACCAATATTGAAACCTGGTAAAAGTTCATCTTCGGTATCATCATATCGCCCTATTGCGCTCTCTTCAGTTCTCATGAAAATAACTGAACATTTAGTAAAAAATCGCCTAGAATGGTATACTGAAAGTAATAACTTATTATGTAATAGTCAATTTGGATTTAGACGAGGAAGAAGCACAATAGATAGCATTAGTATTTTCGTAACCGATATTCATTTGGCATTCTCAGTTAATGAGTCTATTGTAGCCTCTTTTATTGATATTACATCTGCTTATGATAATGTTATTTTATCTATTTTATACAAAAAAATGATACTATTAAATATACCCATTATTCTTACAAACTTTGTTATGAATTCTTTAATGGACCGTCATATTTATTTAGAAGGTTCTTCAAATGAACATAGAGTAATAAATAAAGGACTTCCGCAAGGGTCCGTACTGAGCCCCATTCTTTATAATATTTACACTCATGATTTACAACACACCCTAGATTCAAATGTTCGAGTAGTTCAATATGCAGATGACCTACTGTTATATTGTTCGCATCAATCCATCAATCAAGCTTGTTATCACCTATCACACTCTCTTAAAGATCTTAAACATTGGATGGATTACAATGGCCTAGAAATTTCTTGTGATAAGAGTTCTGCCGTGTTGTTCACAAGATCGCGTCTTCCACCACCTATTAACGTTTATTATGACGGTCACTTAATGAATTCACAAAATAACATAAAATTCTTAGGGTTTATTTTAGACACGAAACTTTCTGGTATTGCTCATTGTGACTACATAGTTGCAAAATGCGAAAAATCTCTTAACATTTTAAGATGTCTCGCTGGTGTTTGGTGGGGTGCTCATCCTTACACTTTGAAGCTACTTTATAATACAATCATTCGAAGTATTCTTGACTATGGTACATTTTTATTAGAACCTGGTAATATTAAAGCCTTAAAGAGATTGGACGGAATTCAAGCCAAAGCTTTAAGGATTATATCTGGTGCCATGAAATCTTCCCCAAATAACGCCTTACAGGTTGAATTAGTTGACCCTCCTCTATATTTACGGCGTCAGTACATATCCGACAAATTTTTATTGCGTTGTCTCCAAATTTCTAAACATCCATTACGATTGAAGCTTGAACAACTTCAATATCAGATCACTTCCTCTGGATATTGGTCCCATAAAAACCCTCCTTGTCTGATTAAAAGTTTCCAAAGATTCAATTCTCTTGGAGCACCATGTTATCATTCAGCATTCTATCCCCTCTTTTGTACGCCTTTTGAATCTTTAACCCTAACTCCCGATGTTCGCCTTAATTTAGGTATGGCGAAATCTGATTTATCAGCACCATTTTCTTTTAATCATTTCATAAGTACTTACTGGAAAGACTGGCATTATATTTTCACTGATGCTTCTAAAGCCGTAACATACACCCCTACTGTCTTAGGTACTACGCCACACACAAACAATACAAGCACCAATGCTGGCTGTGTCGGCGTAGGTGTTTACCATTCTAATTATAACATCGTTCAAAAAATTAAATTACCCCCAGAATCCTCAGTTTTCACAGGCGAATGTTTCGGATTATTAAAAGCAGTTGAATATATCTTACTTATGAAACTTCAAAGGACTGTAATATTCTCTGATGCTAAGAGTGTACTTCAAGCCTTAGAATGTTTTCCTTTCACACGTAGAACAATTTTTCCAGTTATAATTCAAATTAGAAGGTTGCTTTACATATGTGCTCAAAAAAACATTACCGTTTCTTTTGTTTGGATTCCGGGCCATTCTGGCATCTCCGGTAACATTAAAGCAGACAGTCTTGCAAATGATGCGGTGGTGTCCGGTGACATCTGCCCCTATTTAAACTACTGTCATGATCTAACAGCTTTACCTATTTTATATCTTAAAGAATCGTGGGAAAGGGTTTGGCTAAGTAGTTGCCAAGTCAAAGGCAAACATTACTCTCTAGTTCAGCCTATTATTCCTAATCAACCATGGTCTTTTAAAGCAAAACTTGGAAAACGGGCCACCACGATTTTAATAAGAATGAGGCTCGGACATACATGTACACCTGTTCATCTTGCTAGATTAAATATTATTTCGTCTAATGCTTGCGAGTGTGGAGAAATTGGGGACATTAACCATATTATATTTTCCTGCTCTTTATATGACCATACTGTATTATTTCTATCCTTAATTTCCCTTAATATCCCTCTTCCTACTTCTACCTTAACACTACTTGCCTCTAATAATATTGATATTTATAAAATTCTTTCCGATTTCATAACCTCCAATAGCATTAAAATATAATATTTATTTACGTTAATTTTATAATTTTTATGCTTAGATATCCTAACATTTCCACCAGATTTTTTCCTATAATCTTTCCCAAATTCCTATTTCTAACAATTAAGATTCCTTAACTTCGTTTACATGTAAATGGCAAATACTCAAACCGAGTGGTCCAAAATAAAAGGAAAAAAAAAAAAAAAATGTCATATATTAAAAAAAATAAAAAAGGTACATTTATATAACCTTGTCATTTAAAAATTCTTGAACACTGTAATATGTTCTATTGATAAGAAGGTCCTTGACTTTTTGTTTAAATGAATTTATATTTAAGGTTTTATATATATTTGGTATTTTATTAAAAAGAATAGGTGCCATACAAAATACACTCTTGCCCATATGAGCAGTTTTGGCGCTGCGCATACGAAGTCTATTATTATCGCGTCGACTACGCTCACTGTGATCTGACAGACGGGGAAACAGTTGAGGGTTACTTTTCACAAATACTACTGTTTCCATGATAAACAAACAGGGTAGTGTCAGGATCTTATGCTTATTGAAAAATGGCCTACAGCTATCCGTAAGTTTTAAATTGAACATAGAGCGGATACAGCGCTTTTGTATTTTAAATATTATTTCCCTGTTTGTAGAGTTGCCCCAGAACATTACTTCATACCTAAGAACAGATGCTACTAACCATGGTATGCAGTGAGTAACGTATCAATATTTATCGTAGGTGCTAGCTTGTGTAATGCATAGGATGTTTTACTTACTTTTTTACATAGAGTCTCTATATGTACTTTCCAGTTCAATTTATTATCTATTTCGAGACCAAGAAATGTTGTATTAGTTACTTCTCGTATTATTTATAAATACCCGAATACGAAACGAAAAATTATGTCACAAGCGGGGTTCGAACCCGCACCTATTGGGAATCCGGCCCAACCGTGCTGCCACTTACACTTCTCGTATTATGTCAGTTTCGTGATGTATTATAATTTTTGAGGATGTCATATATTTATTAAAATGCATTATATTTGTCTTCTTTAAATTAATAATTAAGTTATTATTTCTTAACCATCTAACAGTAGAATTTATAGCATCATTAATATCACTTTCATAAATATCAGTGTTCTTACAAGCTACAGTTAATGTGCTATCGTCAGCAAAAAGAGTCATAGGATAATTGACAGAATTTGGAAGGTCATTAATATATATTATGAATAACAGAGGCCCCAGTACACTTCTCTGTGGCACTCCAAATGATATATGACGCTCATTTGAAAAGTATATCTTTTCTTCTCTAGTCTGATTATCTAACCTAGAGACAACCGTTAATTGTTTCCTATTTGATAGATAGGATTTAATTAGCTGTAAGATATTGCCTCTGATCCCATAACATTCTAGCTTCTCCGTCAATATAGCATGATGGACATAATCAAACGCTAGTGTCTAGAACTTTGCTTCTAAGTCTTTCATCTACTATTATAAAGTCAATCATACTCTTTCTTACATTCTTTGCTTCACGTATATACATATGGATCTTTTTGTGTTCAAACATAGTATTTGTAATACAAATATTCCATTCCAAGCACACCTCTAGTAAACTTTGACCATTTTCATTCACACTTTCATCACCAAACCTTCCTAAAACCTTTTCAAATCCTTTTCGACCTATTCCTACCCATCCATTAAAATCACCTAGCAAAATCAACCTTTCATTCAACTGACATAATCTCAAAACATCTCTTAGTTCTTCCCAAAATTTCTCTCTCGCATCCTGTTCAGATTTATTTTTAGTCAAACCCGTGTTTACTGGAGCATATACTCCTACAACAAAAATACGGGTCAGACCCACTTTCATTCTTAACCATACTAATCTAGCATTCACACAATCATACTCTTTAACACATTGAGCCATTCGAGCAGAGAGAAGGATCCCAACTCCCTGACAGGCTCTAGTAGTCATTGATATTTCAGACCAGTATGCCGTGTAAGGTCCATGACTAGTTACCTCACATCCCTTTCGCTTTGTCTCATTCACACAAAGAATGTCAATCTTTTTATCATCCATCATTTGACATACCTCATTTAATTTATCTTGCATTCCTCCTCCTACATTTAGCGTGGCAAAGCGGCACTCCGTAGACCGCTTTTCGCCCTCATTGGGATCGAGACGTGAAGGGTTGCGAGCCGCATCGCCGTCATTTGGAATTTTATTTCTTTTCATATAATCCATAGCGTTCCCACGAGTAGTAGGGTATTAAACGATCCACCCCCACAGAGCCCTTGTGTGGAGGCAAGGTGGAATCACCGCTGTGCCCTGTGACCACCAACACATGCACCCTCCGTTTTTGACCAGCTTACCCTCTGGCCTCGAATCCCTCAGCACGGGTCGGTTTACACCTTAGATCGGGGGTTATACTTAAAGTATGCGCTACACGGTTTCAAACAGTGGTTTGAAGCAGCGGTTTCAAACAGTGTAGATAGATGTTTTATGCCAAATTTCGTATGACCTCTAAACGCCCTTGGTAGCGAGGCTTGCGCTCCAAAACACTGGCCAAGCGTTCATTTAAATGTTGTTTGAAACCGTCTAGCCGCTTGCTTCAAACCAAACGAACGACAGTCGGGCTGCAGAGGTGAGCGCAGACGCACGTGACGACGTTCTGCGCGTGAACAGATAGAATGCGATCACGATGTTATTACTCAACTTCTCGAGTTATACAAAGACTTGCCCTGCCTTTGGGAGTTAAATTGTAAAGCTTATAAAACTATTACACAAAAAGAAATGCGTGGGATATTTTAACAAATAATTTTTTCCTTAGTAAAAAATGTCAAGCCGTTTTCTTCAATAAATTGTGTAAAACCCAACTTTCCAATACAACTATAGCATCTATATTTTATTTATAAATAATAAACAAAAATGAAAAAAAATAAAATAAAAATAATTTATAAACAATATTTATAAATATTTTATAAAATGACGTCTCCGTGAATGTCGTACCATCAGACTGGCTCCCATTTGAGCCTTTGAACAAAAATTTTGAGTTACCATTTTTTTGTTTTTTTGATAGGTAAGGCACCATGACGTCATTGTAGTAAATATACGGTACGCGAGCGTAAAGACGTCTTATCCGCGCCACGTTCTCTGAAAACTGTTGGTTTCAAACTAGCATTGAACCATGTAGCCAGCAAAGCGTATTTCTGCTTTTTCTGCTTCAAACCACTGTTTGAAACCGTGTAGCGCATACCTTAACCATGTAGCCAGCAAAGCGCATTTCTGCTTTTTCTGCTTCAAACCACTGTTTGAAACCATGTAGCGCATACTTTAAACACGCGCTACACGGTTTCAAACAGTGGTTTGAAGCAACGGCTTCAAACAGTGTAGACAGATGTTTGATGCCAAATTTCGCATGACCTCTAAACGCCCTTGGTAGCGAGGCTTGCGCTACAAACCACTGGCCAAACGTTCGTCTAAATCTTGTTTGAAACCATCTAGCCGCTTGCTTCAAACCAAATGTACGACAGTCACGCTGTAGCGGTGAGCGTAGACGCACGTGACGACGTTCTGCGCGTGAACAGACAGAATGCAATCGCGATGTTATTACTCAACTTCTCAAGTTATACAAAGACTTGCCCTGCCTTTGGGAATTAAATTGTAAAGCTTATAAAACTATTACACAAAAAAGAAATGCGTGGGATGTTTTAGCAAAAAAATTTTTCCTTAGTAAAAATTGTCAAGCCTTTTTCTTCAATAAATTGTGTAAAACCCAACTTTCCAATACAACTATAGCATCTATATTTTATTTATAAATAATAAATAAAAATGAAAAAAATAAAATAATAAAAATAATTTATAAATAATATTTATAAATATTTTATAAAATGACGTCTCCGTGAATGTCGTACCATCAGACTGGCTCCCATTTGAGCCTTTGAACAAAAATTTTGAGTAACCATTTTTTTGTTCTTTTGATAGGTAAGGCACCATGACATCATTGTAGTAAATATACGGTACGCGAGCGTAAAGACGTCCTATCCGCGCCACGTTCTCTGAAAACTGTTGGTTTCAAACTAGCTTTGAACCATGTAGCCAGCAAAGCGTATTTCTGCTTTTTCTGCTTCAAACCACTGTTTGAAACCGTGTAGCGCGTGTTTTAGGTAACACCACTTCACAAAAGCTGGCGGCAGATTTATAAAGTATGCGCTACACGGTTTCAAACAGTGGTTTGAAGCAGTGGTTTCAAACAGTGTAGATAGATGTTTTATGCCAAATTTCGTATGACCTCTAAACGTCCTTGGTAGTGAGGCTTGCGCTACAAACCGCTGGCCAAGCGTTCGTCTAAATCTTGTTTGAAACCGTTTAGCCGCTTGCTTCAAACCAAGCGAACGACAGTCACGCTGCAGAGGCGAGAGCAGACGCACGTGACGACGTTCTGCGTACAAAATGGCGCGTGAGCAGACAGAATGCGATCGCGATGTTATTACTCAACTTCTTGAGTTATACAAAGACTTGCCCTTTCTTTGGGACTTAAATTGTGAAGCTCATAAAAATATTACACAAAAAAAATGCGTAGAATATTTTAACAAATGATTTTTTTTTATTTTCTCAAAAAATTGTCAAGACTTTTTCTTCAATAAATTGTGTAAAACACAATTTTCCAATACAAATTTTCAATATTTAAATTTTGCGCGAAAACGGGACGCAAGGATGCCGAAAGCGTTGCCAATAATTCTTCTAGTTCTGTATAATCAGTATTTGAATATTCTTTGCTCCCTTGTAATGTTTCGTTCAGGACATGGTTTCGTTATATGTTTTAAAGTGCAAAAGCATTATTATATACGATGGGACTGGCATGTACATTTGTATAAAAGTCCCTAATAATAAATAAAGAGAAAAAAAAGTGCAAAAGCATTATCACCCGAAAAGCTTATGGTACAAATATATTTGTTTCTGGTAGAAGGTAGGATTTAGGTAAATGCAATTCATTGTTCGTAAGCTTTAAATAAAATTATGTCTCCTTGAATGTCGTATCATCAGGTTGGCTCCCATTTTAGCCTTTGAACAAAAATTTGGAATAACCAACTTTTTTTGTTAGCGCCATGACGTCTTTGTAGTGAATATACGGTACGCGAGCGTAAAGACGTCCTATCCGCGCCACGTTCTCTTAAACACTGTTTTGTTTCAAACTACTCTTATATCATGTAGTCAGCAAAGCGCATTTCTGCTTCAAAACACTGTTTGAAACCGTGTAGCGCATACTTTAGTAAATTTGACATTTGCATGTGTCAATTTGGTCTCCGTCATAAACAGGCTATATAGTATATTTTCTTATTTTCACGATTCTAATTTAGGGGAATAATTAATATTTTTATTATGTTTATCCTTACCTATGAACTTACTGAATAATTTCCTATACCGCGTGATTACCTGTGGGTGGGTCCACTACTACAATATCAATTGGTGAACTTGTGCAAACACCTGTAAATCGCATTTAGCTACAATAAATTAAATAATTAAATGTATAATTATGGCCTTATAGATAAGTAAACAAAGTAAACTTGCATCATAAAACTTAATATAAGATCAAAAATCAATCTCGCGTAACCAGAGTTAAAAAATGTGAGTAGTAGTTATTGTAATAAACTATTCGTTTTTGTTGGAAGACAACGAACGAACGAACAGCTCACCTGAACTCCTAACTCACCCGTGTATTTCAGTACTAGGGGCACAGTTAGATCGCTGCCCGTGCGGCTGTAGCGCTCTCCGAGTAGTATATTGCAGTAGCATATTGCTTCTACTAAGAAGTTATTTTATTTTTAGTATTATATATTTTTCTCTTTATTGATTTTCTCTTTATTGAATTTGGTTTAACACCTAGCATGTCTGGCATACTAATTTAGCATTTGACAAACTAAGCTTTTTAAGAAATTTAACATAAATTTACCAATACCTTAAAATATTCTGTTGTCTTATCATATATGTGCTAGCTGTAATACAGTAGACATTACTGACAGACAGTGAGGAGGGGTCATATGTCTCCCATTATGACAAGATTGTGGCCAGAGAACTGATTGCTTTATGTAGGGGTATGTTAGCTCTATTAATGTCAATTAGTTTGAACAGATTTGCAATAGAAGCTGTTACAAATACTGACCGTGATCTGTCGTAAATTAATCAATATTAAATTTGACTTTGACTATTTTTCTAAAGACACTTGTACTTGTTGGTGCCTTATGATTGATGTTAGATGTAAATCCATTGCAGAGTAAGACTTTTTTTAAAAGCTTCATGTTCATCAGGTCCACCAGATATGACATACAGAGATGTGAACATTCTAGAAGTAAATCAACAGAGCATAGCAAGGAACAAGGACATAAAAGTCGAGGAAGATCCCGTTCATCTTCCCAAAAGAAATCTAAACACAAATCCAGCAGAGAAAGAAAGACTTCTAATCACAAGAAAAAAAAAAAGAAAAAGGTGAGGTCATCAAGTAGTAGCTCAAGTAGTGAGAGTGATGAAGAGGAACTAAAATTGTTACAAAGACTAGAGGCCGAGCGCCTACGGCTCAAGGAGGAAAAGAAAAAGCAAAAGGAACAATTAAAGGCAAAAGAAACACCTGAAGAAAAAAGGTAAGTCAATTATATATAATTAATCTAC
This sequence comes from Lymantria monacha, assembly GCA_905163515.2. NCBI lineage: Eukaryota > Metazoa > Arthropoda > Insecta > Lepidoptera > Erebidae > Lymantria > Lymantria monacha. The sequence goes on from LR991098.1 coordinate 30,506,624, forward strand.
ATTTTACTTTTCTTTTAATAATACAGGAAACAATCCTGGTATTGTGGAATTTTACAAACATGCAATTAACACAGACAAATTACACCCACACTCAGAAAAAAAGTTTGTGATTCGCACAAAGTATTGTTCTGCGTGGGAATCAAACCACGGCACTGGCACAGCCGGTCAGTCATCTTAACCATTACACCATCCGTGTAGTCAAGTTGTCTAAGTAAGCTCCAACAATAACATTACAATTTCTAATGTTTGTATTAGGGTGTTTACTATCTTCTCAAAAGTAGTTAACAAAATGCCCCACAATTCGTCCACATTTAGACATATGTCTATCCAAGGAGGTATAATTCCATAAGTGTTAATTAGCAAGTAGATTGGCAATCATGCCACTGGAAACTAGACTCTGATGTCAGTAGGCCGCCCAATGGCGATATGGGGGCTTGTGTATAGCTACTTCTGGGATTACAAGTCATTCATTCCACATTGCATCCACCCGAGGGAGGTTTTAGTGTAGTGGATCCCCAAGAAAAGAAGGTTGGCAATAATTATTAGTGTTATAAGTTGGTCAAGAGAGTGATGCTATCCATTGTTACAAACTAAGGTATGTTGTATTGTTAACTTTTCACCACATAGGGCAATGACTACATTAATATCCCGCTTTACGCGAGGGATACGTTCCTTAAAAAACCGCGTTAAGTGAAATTCGCGTATATTAGGCTTTATGATTTAACATAAAAAAAATATCATAACATGTTTTTTTTAAAGAAAATACATCTATTGTCTTTTGCTTTTGGATAGCGTTTCTTTTACGTTTTTGTATAATACGTTCATAACACTGTTTTTAATTGTTTGACACACGTTCAAAACACGGTCATCGTCACTCTCTATGCTCTGCAATATGACTAAACCGGAATAAATTTTTTAAAGAGCATTTCGTATTCCGCTTGCTCTCTCTTCTTTTTCTTACATACATACATACATATCATCACGCCATATCCCTTGCAGGGTAGGCAGAGAGAACAGAGTGCCAGAGAACTCTTTTACGTGCCCACCCGGCACTCTGCTCTCCTCGACTCGCCTGACTGGGCAAGGCGTGATGGGTGGCGGCCCCCATCGCCGCAACTGCCGAAGTTCGTACCAACGGGGGCGGGTCGGTACGCGTCGCCTCCGGGGGACGCCCTAACCCGCATTGCGGTCTCTTCTTTTTCTTCGGATTATTCTGTAATTCGACCAAATCTTCATTGCTGAGAGGTTCGTCGTGCGTTGCGTTGCTACAAGTTCTTCGAAATCCTTTACTGCGACATCTTCAAGTTCATCATGACTACGTTACGTACATATATATTTATTCTTACCTATGAATATGTATGTATATAACGTAGTCATGGACATGGACATGAAGTTGCGTAATTAGAGGCATTTTAACGCGAAATTCGTGTAAAAGCGAAACCGCGCATAACGGGGTCGCGTAAAGCGAGGTATTACTGTATATCATTAATGACCTCACTTAAGACATGTTTACCTTACAAGAAGCATTTATAGTGTTTACTTATTTAATTATCTTATTTAAAGTACTAACACTTAGAATTTAACATGTTAGGCCATTGATTAATACTTATTTTGTTAGCGAAACACTATTACCATTTATGGGACTTGCACTTATATCAACTGGCAATTTGTTGATATCGTCTTGCTAATTAGATGAGTGACATTTGCAGTAATTATAATTAATAAAGTATGCTAATAAGTTAAAGTACTGCAAACATTTTCCAATAAACAGCGTTTGGAGCATGATGCTACAATTTGGTTATCATACATAAATAAGGCCGTTTGTCTAATTGGTAACACGATTGAAACTGGGTTCACATCCCATCTCTGGTCAACATATTTCACTTACAAAATATACTTTATATAAATAGCGAGCAATTATTTTAGGGCTCGCAGGCTTCAAGAGAAACAGGAGAAGGAACGAAAACGTCGCGAGCGTATGGGCTGGGACAATGAGTATCAGTGCTACACCAACCAAGACAATCCCTTTGGAGATTCAGCTCTAACGAACACTTTTGTTTGGAGTAAGAAGTTGGCAAAAGAAGGTGTGAAGAATGTGTCTAGAGATGAACTCGAAGCACTCAATAGACAGAAGCAGTTGGAGAACAAAATAGAATTAGAGAAGGTATGCATCTAACATAATGTTATTTTTATTTATAGTTAAATACGGTAAACTTAAGAGAATCCTTTCGTCTAATATTCAACAGTGTCTTATAACAAAGGTTTATAACCAGTGTGTGTTACCAGCGATGACTTACGGCACTGAAACGTGGTCTCTAAATGTCGGCCTCATAACAAGTCGTTCAGAGTACTATAGAGAGAGCTATGCTTGCTATTTCTATACGCGATAAAATCCGGATTACGGAAATTCGTAGAAGAACGGGTGTAACTGACATAGCCCATTACGCGTTGAGGTGGCGATGGGCAGACCACATCGCTCCTCGTACCGACAACCGTTGGGGAAGAAAAGTTCTCGATTGGCGACCATCGACCGAATCCAATGACGGAGCGTAGAATGAACCCCCACTAGGTGGACTCACGACATCTTAAGAGTCGCAGGAAGCCGTTGGAAGCAAGTGGTGTAGGACCTTTTCAAGTGCCATTTTCGTGGGGAGGTCTATGTCCAACAGTGGATGTCTACGGGGTAATGGGTGGATGAAATAGGGCTGTGGAGGAACAGTTTCACCTCTAGACAGCACTCCGTATTGAGGAACTTTGTGTCGCGAGGGACTTCACAAATATACCAGTAACAGATACAAATATAATCTGTACGACACATACCAACAATAATTATACATTTGTGAAACGCGTCAATAATGGTAGATGGTAGCTGGTGCGGAGATCGACCGAGACCGATCATTGCTGTATGTAACATGTGTGTGACAGGTGAAACAACGGAGGTTGGAGCGCGAGGCGGAGCGGGCGGCGCGCGAGGCCGAGACGGCGGCGGCGGCGCGCGCACGCGAGGCGATGCAGTTCCACACGTGGGCGAAGCACGAGGACGCGTTCCACCTGCACCAGGCGCGGCTCCGCTCACAGATACGAATACGGGACGGCCGCGGTGAGACACAGCTTACTTGTTCACCTGTACTTGTGTGAACAGTGACGGGTGACAATATATGTATCACATCACACCGTCATGTTATTTACTAACGTCAATTAGTTGTGTTATGTAGTGTATGCACATTTAATATAATTCATAAACGCGGGTAGATCGAATATTATGTGGGTATAAGAGCTCGGTAGAGACTTGTCGCGGGATTACTGACCGACTCTGACGATTCAATTACAATCGCTCAATAAAGAGCCTACACGGGCCGCGCGGCCACAACACATAAATATCCGCGCTTCCGACTCCGCCGCCGGGGTCGTAAGTTGCGACGCGTAAAAGTCATAAACTCAAAGGTCCAGGTCCGTTCACCACAGGGTGAGCCCTCGGACGTTGTCGCTTAAAATTTTTACCGGGTTAAGAGCCCTCAGCGCTCACCCATAGTCCGGGTTAAGCTGTGACAGCCATCTGCGGCTAACAGCTAAAATACAGACACAAAAAAAAAAATTGTCGCGGGATATTTGTGCGTTGCGGATCGTAGAGAACAGTTGTGTAACACGTGTCTAGAAGTTAAGCGTGTAATTCTAATATTACATGCATACACTACAAATGGCGACGAGGACAAACGTGAGTACACGTTAAAAAATATTAAAATTAAGGAAGGAATAGGTAATGATTGCCTGTCGGTGGTTTACATATAGCCACGTTTCTAATAGCGTATTAGAAATTGTGGTATTATAATAAATTAATATTGGTTTAAACTTAATGAATGCTCATTATACAATGAGTTATAAATAGCTTTTCACCCGAGATGCGATACGTAAACAATTGTTTCGGACAAGCAAATTCTTACTACTATCCTTTCTTACTAAGGGCCATGCTTTGTATCAAAAATAAGGCCATGTAAAACTATGGTTGTCTATCTACAAGAAGTTAAAATTTTTACCAACGTAATAGACATGCGCTTTTAACATGCATGCGCATGCATGCAAACATTACTTTGAAATGTCATATCACACCATATTACATTACGCAGAACGTAATATTACTTTATGATATTACAAATGTGATACATATCACATTTGTAATATCTGAATGATGATGATCACATTTGAAATGTGATACATATCACATTTGTAATATACACTACCGTCCAAAAGTTTGGAAGCAGCAAGGTAAAATCGAATAAAACCAAACTAAGTCATTTAAATTTAAATGTATTGATAAAAAAATAAAGAACAAACAGAAACTAACTTAAACAAAATAAAAAAATAATATACAATGGTAAATTAGATTAAATTTTAGCTTCATCAAAGTGTCCACCTTTCTCCTTTATAATCTTCTCACATATTCTGGGCATTTAATAGGGCTGATTAATAGAATATTAATCTATTTTTTAAAATAATCTTTATCTAATTTGTTCCATTCGTTCTCTAATAGCTGCCACAAATGTTCTGAGCTCGTAGGACAACGACTTTTCACCCTCCTGTCAAGTTCATCCCAAACAAGTTCAATGGGAGAAAGATCAGGGGATTGAGATGGCCATTGCATGATGTTTAAAATGTTTTCAGCTTTTTTCTTGTTTAAAAAGTTCTGGCACAATTTAGACGAATGCTTAGGATCATTATCCTGTTGAAAAATGAATCCAGAACCAATGAGACTTAGTCCACTGGGTATGGCAGAATCTTGGAGAATTTTTAAATAGCCTTCCTTGTTTAATTTTCCGGTTATCCTCACAAGATTGCCGGGTTTACTGTTGCCAAAACACCCCCAAACCATGACATTACCACCACCATGTTTGATGGTAGGCACTGTACATGCCTCTGAAGCCCTCTCTTCTTTTGACCGGCGTACAAAGACACGTCTATTGGATCCGAAAATCTGAAATTTTGATTCGTCACTCCAAAGGACATTTTCCCATTGTTCTATAGTCCAGTTTTTATGCGCTTTTGCCCATTCTAGTCTATTTTTCTTATGTCGATTTGTTAGTTTGGGTTTTTTAGCAGCAACACATCCTCTTAATCCCGCAGACAGTAAGCGTCTTTTAACAGTAGTTGTTGAAATGGGTGTTTCTCGCGTATCATTCAGAGCTGCAGTGATCTGTGGTGCAGTTAAGCGTCGATTCCGTTTAGAAAGAACTCTAATGAAGTTGTCCTCTTGATTTGTTGTGGATTTGGGCCTACCAGATCTCTTTCTATCTTCATTTTTCCCCGTTTCTTGTTTTCTAGCAAGGGTATAGTGGACACCTTTACAAGAAATTCCGAGCCTTTCTGCGATTTGACGTTCACTGTATCCTTCCTCGCGTAGAGTGCAAATAGCGCTTCGCTGTTCAAGCGTGATTTGCTTGCGTTTTGCCATTTTCAGAAGAAAAAATACGGTCAAAGTAGTAGCCGATATCTTTCGAATACAGACAATGTTAATATCACAACTTTCACGTGCCAATGCTCAAGTGCGACTGAATAAGGTCTAAAAAAGTTAAAACCAGCAAACATTATCAATAAAACTACACCATTGCATAGGATAAAGTAGCCGACGGATTAAGTCATAAAACACGTGTTTCGTCAATATTAAGGAATTCCATAAAACTTGATGAATGTAGGATAATAATCCTTTTGTGTTTGTGTAGACAGTCGTAAAAGGTTGTAAAACTTAAGATTATTGCTAATTTTTACCGCTATTAGTCGGCATTTATTTGTTTTGTTTGAAAACAGTTGTGCTTCCAAACTTTTGGACGGTAGTGTATGTAAAGTAATATTACGTTCGAGTTCGGTTCGCATAATATTGTGATCCGAATTTTGCAAATTAATATTTATTATTTTATGATATTTATCACATGTTACCTACATGTGTTAAATATTAAACTTTTACCCGATTTGCGTAATATGATTAATGTGTAAAATAGGCGATTGATTTCCCTTCATACTTTTCCAGGCTTAGAACTGACAATCTTCATAAACTACTTACTTTATATTTTTTATTTTTTCTTTGTTTTGATAAATTGTAGGTTCAAGGTTATACAATAATGTTAATGGGCATAAGCGCGATCATGGTATAGGTACATATACGTACCCAGTCATTCTCCAATAGTGAGTGAGAGAGGTAGATTTAAGATCTCTTATTTCGTACAATACAATAATGCGTTGAGGAATTAGCTAGCAACTCAAGCAAGCAAGCATTACATTACGCGAAATTCGGGCTAGTGCCAAGAGTGCATAGCATAACGATCGAGTAATGTATTGCGTGATGTGATGTGTAATGCCTCGGTGTGTCGCGTAATGTTTAATGTGATATTACCCGCCCGAACAAATATTACGTTTTGATATCAAGCGCATTACTTACACATGTCTACAACGTAATATGTTGTCTATAGTTGGCATTTTGAGCACCTACATTTTAAATTTAATTTTAATGCCATATTTATTATTCTATTATTAAACGCGTCTTTAGATAATGACGGTTTAAACTATTATTGAATTATTATTCAGTTTTGTCTAGACGCGAATACAATTCTATTCGCATGTTAGCTCAATTTGAGTGAATCAAAATAGCGTTAGTTAAAAGCCATCCAATATGTAAATAAAAAAACAAAGGGCCATGCACATCAATCAATAACTTTAAGGGAATGTAATATATATAAGTCCACGCCATAAGCACTTTTTTTTTAAATTATAAGAGAGTCGAATTATAATAAGTCACGCAAAGTCAATTAAGTGACAATTTTAAGAACTATATATGTTTAACATAATCACCAAATTATATTAGGTCCAACTTCATAATACTCCCCTCGTAGAAGCCCTCCCTCCTTATTTGTGAAGAACTTGGACAGCCACTTTTCACAAGCCTCTTTTGAGTTCAACTTTACACCACCAAGGGCGTTCGCCATGGACAGGAACAGGTGGTAATCACTTGGCGCTATGTCCGGGCTATATGGTGGATGCGATAAAACCTCCCATCCGAGCTCCCGTAGCTTCTGACGAGTCATCAACAAAGTGTGTGGTCTGGCGTTGTCCTGGTGGCACACTACACCCTTCCTGTTGGCCAATTCTGGACGCTTCTGGGCGATCGCCTGCTTCAAGCGGTCCAGTTGTTCGCAGTAGATGGTAGAATTAAGCGTCTAGCCATATGGGAGCAGCTCATAGTGGATGATTCCCTTCCAATCCCACCAAACACACAGCAAAACCTTCCTGGCCGTCAATCCCGGCTTGGCCACTGTTTGGGACGATTCACCGGCCTTCGACCACGACCGTTTTCGCTTGATATTGTCGTATGTGGTCCATTTTTCGTCGCCAGTCACCATCCGCTTCAAAAATGGGCCGAGTTCGTTCCGTTTCAGCAGCATATCGCAGGCGTTGATTCGGTCCAGAAGGTTTTTTTGCGCCAAATCATGCGGCACCCAAACATCAAGCTTTTTTTTGTATCCAACCTTCTGCAGATGGTTTAAAATGGTTTGGTGACTAACTCACATCTCCTGGGCGATGTCACGAGATGCCACATGCCGGTCTAACTGGATGTTTTCCATGATTTGATCGGTATTCGTCGTCACAGGTCTTCCGCCGGCTGGCTTATCCATGGTGTCGTCTTCACCGGCTCTGAATCGTCGAAACCATTCCTCCGCGGTTCGAAGTGATAGAGTACCATCCCCCAAAACATCATTAACCTCACGAAACGTTTCTCTAGCGGATTTGCCTTTAACGAAGGAAAACTTTAAAATAGCGCGAAATTCGGCGTTAGTAAACTCCATGTTTATACGTCTATAACTGTTGAACGCAATATCCAAACTAATCATGAAAAGCGTCGTTTAGTAGGTTACGTCAAGACCTTTCAAATGATGTATAGTATTGGCAGATACGAGCTCTGTAGCGCGCGCATACACATAGCCGTGAAATTCAAAAGACAAAAAGGCGGAAGGGAGATATTTGACAACCTGTTATAACATAAGCACAAAATTATAATTAAGTCCACGCAATGAGTACTTATAAACTTATAAATATAATGCAATTGTAAGACCATGGTTGGTTTTCAGCAATAGTCACGTCAAAACCGGAAAATAAAGTCAATATATTTGACTCCGGTATTATAAAAATATAGCTATGCAGTTAAAATACTGTTATTGATTTTAAGTTAAAAAGTCACGCAAGAATAAGAGTCTATATATTTAACTCACGCATTACAAAAATATAATATGGCTATGCAGTTAAAATACTGTTGTTTATTTTAAGTAAAAAGCCACGCAAAAATAATAGTCTATATATTTGTCACTTATTGACTCACACATTACAAAAATATAATGTGGTGCAGTTAAAATACTGTTGATTATATTAAGTAAAAAGCCATGCAAGAATAAGAGGCTGTATATTTGACTCACGCATTACAAAAATATAATATGGCTATGCAGTTAAAATACTGTTGTTTATTTTAAGTAAAAAGCCACGCAAAAATAATAGTCTATATATTTGTCACTTATTGACTCACACATTACAAAAATATAATGTGGCTATGCAGTTAAAATGCTGTTGTTTATATTAAGTAAAAAGCCACGCAAGAATAAGAGTCTGTATATTTGACTCGCGCATTACAAAAATATAATATGGCTTTGCAGTTAAAATACTGTTGTTGATAAGTAAAAAGCCATGTAAGAATAAGAGTCCATATATTTGACTCACGCATTACAAAATATAATATAAGCTATGCAGTTATAATAGTGTTATTGATATTCAATAAAAGTCACGCAAAAATATGAAACGATATATTTGACTCGTTCATTACAAAAATGCAATATGGCTATGCAGTTATAAAACTATTATTAATTTTCAGTAAAAACTATGTAAAATTACCAAAATATAAATAGGGCTATGCTGTGGTAATACTGTTACTTATTTTCAGTAAGAGCCACGCAAAAAGTCAATATATTTGATTTTAGTATCATTCATATTTACCAACTAATAGCCAGGAATAAAATATCGAAATATGATGTAAAAACGTTTACTGGCAGATGCGAGTGTGGAATTTAGAGCAGTTAAATTAATATTTGAATGTATTAAACAAAATAAAATAAATTACACATGAAACTCGCATGCGCACAAATACCTAAATAATATGTAGTCTCTGTATGTTAAACTAATAACAACAGTGGTTAAAGTTTAAAAATAATAATAATAATAAGTATTAAAATGAATAAATACAAATAATCCGTTGGGATTCAGTTTCTGTTGTGCTGGTCGGCCAGAATGTTACAAAGAGAATTAGATTTATGTGGTAATTAATTGTACATATCTCTGTAGCTAAAGCCAAGATATGAGTACAGACTCCTAGAACAGTGGTTTTATACTGTGGTCGAACGACAATGACGCGTACGTGTTTACAGTTGTAGACAGGTTGTCGTTGGATATGAGCATTATTTTATGTAAAAAAAAGTTATATTTCTAAATTTCTGGCATAAAGTATCATTAAACTGTACAATTTTATACCTACGTCTTGATTGTTTCAAGTTCAAATAAGCTTAAATTTCTACGCTGTTACAATAAGAAAATTGATTTGAGAAATGAATAAATAAATAAATAACTATACTTTGAATACAATTGTATTCAATAAATTAAAAAAAAAACCGTTGTGTGACATAGAGATTTAACAAAATAAAAATAATAATTCTCTATTATTTTGACAAAAAATTAAGGTTGATGTTGAAAGTTGACGGGCAGTTTGGCTCGCCAAATATTACTTGAATAACTTTTTGTATAACACTAATAAAAACAGAATTAAAACCAAGACAAACGAGTAGTTCGATAATAATCGGTACCATACATATAAAATTTCAAGAAGTGATTCTATGAATACTAGAACGGTACTTACAAAACTATCAATTTAGTTGCTTATGGATAGTCCCAAATATAAATTTACTTAAAACTGTAAGGGTTGAGCCAGTTATATTCATGGCAACAAACTAAACTACACATACAATAAATAATAGTTTAAAAAACTAAAAAAACATGCTTTTATATATAAACTAAACTAAAAAGTAGAAAATAACGTTTTTAATCATTCAAGTTAAGGTAAAAGAAAGAAAGAAAGAAAGAAAATTTTTATTGATACATATTACAAATTATACAAAAATAACAAGAGACTATGTATATTAAAAATGTATCAACCAGGATTCCATTTCAGCATGTGCCAGGTTACAAAGCCCTGGCGCTGATTTTCAAATGGAACCTGTGAGTGATGTCACGGACGCCCATAGGCACTATATGGCGTATATATTACAAAATTCTTAAGTAGTACAAACAAAATTACAAAATTCTTAAGTACCATGGTACTATATAATCTAAATAAATATAAAGATAATGAAAAAGATGCAGTTTAAATAATTTATATACCTATTACATTTAGTTTGTTTAATAATGTATAATATTGTTAATATTTTTGTTAGTTATGTATTTATGTTATTTGCTATAATAGGAGAACAACCATTTATCATATCTAGTATTATAATTTGTTTATATTTAATAAAATAAAAGTATGTATAGGTACAAGCAATGATTCGAAGTTGTGTATTGAAGGAAAGTTATTATTATTATTTTATTTTTTTAATAAAATATATATGTATAGACTGTATACATACACAACATTTTTTATATTTGTATTTAGTTATATATATATAGTTCTAAAAAGTCAAAACAATGATATTAAAACATAGATAATAAGAGAAAATAAGCTAAGATATCATAAAAATATGTTATTATACAAACTAACAAAATAATAATTGACAAAATGTTAAGATGACTCCGGTTCAAACACATTATGAATATCCTTCTCCAGTCTTATACGTTTAACGTGTTCACCGTCAGCCTTACGTACAAGTATATTGCCATTTTTAGTCCATATGTATTGCCAATTATAATGGCGTACGTTCCTTTTTACGTGGTAAAATAGCCATTTATTGTATGATGTCAAACGTTCGTTAAAGTATAGACGATGTGATGGACCGGGCATAGAAATATCACCAGTGTTGACATAAGGTTTTACTCGAGCTGCACGTATAAGGAGCTCTCGAGTAACACGAACCTCACCGCAATGTTCCGTGGTCTTGAGGCGTTGGAGCCCGGTACACTGGAGTCATTTCCACTTTTATCTGACCTATATCGAATCGATCCCACACGTTCGACGTGAACGACGTCCTTTTCGTCTATATTAACACCCAATCGTTGAGATATCGTTTCGACTAATTGCATCAAGTTTTCATCAGAGTGTTCCGGTACACCAGCTATCTCTACGTCATTTGCTAACAGCTCCTGGTGACGTTCATTTATCTGACATTCCAGTTCGACTATTGCATCATCACATGTGGCATCTGGCACCCACTTTTCTTTGAGGAGCTTTTCGATGGTCGAAACTCTACTATCGATTGCCTCCACAGCGTCGTTACAGGTATTCAACGCAGGCTTAAAATCAGCAATTTCGTCTCGATATGCACGAACCTCAGATCTTAATGCACTTAATTCGTTCCTAAAGAACCTAATTTCCTGTGCAAGGTCCACTTTAGTATCTTTAGTACTATGCATAGAATCTTGGAGGAGTATAGATGAAGGGTTGCCATCTAAATCTGGGCTATAAAACTCTTTCGTAACATCAGTAGATGCAGTCCTCGACTTATTCGTACAATTAGTACAAGACCATCCAGTACTAATAACACCTGTATCTGATAACGCTTCACAACCACGGTGATATGTTATTGAACATTTATTACATTTTGCCGCTTTTTGCGCTGCAACAAATTTTCCACACACTCCGCACTTAGCCATAACGCTTAATTAAGTAGGTATATATTTTCGTTTGTAAATAATGGTCAATTTTATTTGCTTTATTTAGAAAAATCGCCTTATTTTGTTTAATTTCACTTTATTTCTTCCCTAGGTAGAGTGAGAAATAAAAGAAATTATTTTAGTGTAAAAAGCGTGGGGTGCCTGATGTTAACATTCCATTGATAGAGTCATGTGGGTACGTAGGCACTGTGGGTATGCTGCGAAATATTTTCAGAAAACACCACAAATCAATCTAGTAATCGTAGTACAGATGTTGCAACCATCAGAGAAGATTGACCAGGTTCTTTCTTAGAAAATTTAATTTTAATTGGAATATTCATTTAAATTTAAAATCAAATAGTAAATGTAGATTTTAGAACAAAAGTAATATTATAAAAGCATAATGTATTTAAGTAGGATATGTCTGCTTCCTTACACGTTAATTAATAACTTGACTAACATAACAAAAATAAATTAAAACAAGGGGGAGATGTAGTGTATGCACATTTAATATAATTCGTAAATGCGGGTAGATAGAATATTATGTGGGTATAAGAGCTCGGTAGAGACTTGTCGCGGGATATTTGTGCGTTGCGGATCGTAGAGAACAGTTGTGTAACACGTGTCTAGAAGTTAAGCGTGTAATTCTAATATTACATGAAATACACATGTTACATTATGTGATCAGACTGGGGGTACTCACTTGTATTTTGACAACAATACAAAAGTTTTATCATCATCACCCTTATCACAATTATTGAGGTCCACGCAATATGCTACACTGTCATCGTACATATTGCAAAAGTTATTGACAATAGTTTTATGTTCGGCCGCCTGTCTGACGTCAGCACCACTTGTCAATGTAATTGTGGACCAGACGCCTTCAGGTGGAGTCGGCCCAAGCCTTTAATATTGTGGACCAGACGGCTTCAGGTGGAGTCGGCCCAAGCCTTTAATATTGTGGACCAGACGGCTTCAGGTGGAGTCGGCCCAAGCCTTTAATATTGTGGACCAGACGCCTTCAGGTGGAGTCGGCCCAAGCCTTTAATATTGTGGACCAGACGGCTTCAGGTGGAGTCGGCCCAAGCCTTTAATATTGTGGACCAGACGCCTTCAGGTGGAGTCGGCCCAAGCCTTTAATATTGTGGACCAGACGCCTTCAGGTGGAGTCGGCCCAAGCCTTTAATATTGTGGACCAGACGCCTTCAGGTGGAGTCGGCCCAAGCCTTTAATATTGTGGACCAGACGCCTTCAGGTGGAGTCGGCCCAAGCCTTTAATATTGTGGACCAGACGCCTTCAGGTGGAGCTGGCCCAAGCCTTTAATATTGTGGACCAGACGCCTTCAGGTGGAGTCGGCCCAAGCCTTTAATATTCTTCTATTACAATCGCGAGTAATATAAGGGCTGGTAGTGTTCGTAGCCGCCATCACACATCGTATAGTTAGTTAATTTCAATAATTTATTTACAGCAAAACCTATAGATCTGTTGGCCTGGTACGTCAGCTCCGAGGAGTGTGTGGACGCGTTAGAGATGCACGAGCCGTACACATACCTCAACGGGCTGCAGACACAGGACCTGGAGGACCTACTTGAAGATATAAAGGTGACAAGTTAACGATCACTATGACTTATAGTTTAGTTGTGTCGGTAATGTTCCCGCGTGACGTGTGTATGTCGTGTCAGGTGTACAAGGAGCTGGAGAACAACGCGAACGTGGCCTACTGGGAGGACGTGCAGACCATCGTGCTGGACGAGCTCGGCAAGCTGCGGCGGCTGGCGGCGCCGGGCGCGCGCCGCGACGGCGTGCACCAGGCGGTCGCCGAAGACGTCACACAGGTACTCGCTCCCTCCCCCCCTCGTATGGTACAACTTCATAACCCCTAGACAACGTTTGGTCTTCTCTCGTGGATCATATATATTCTTTTTATAGGGTAAACAAATAAATATTGTACATAGATTGCAACTAATAAAGTATATCCTCTGCGGTCAGCATGGTGTAGCAGTCGGAGGTGGTCGCCCGCCGCGCGCCGCGCGCGATACGACCCAAACTAGTTTGTGTGTTTGTCTGTCAACGGTAAACATGTACGTATTACAATAAGTGTATTGTTGTAGATATTCAAAGGCAAGACGGGTGCACAGTTGGAGGCGCTCCAGACACAGATCGAGCACAAGATCAGCGGCAAGCGCGACGGCGTCGACATCGGCTACTGGGAGAGTCTACTCAGTCAACTCAAAGGTTTGTTACCCACAAACGAACATATTTACTGACATTGTAACTATAATGTTACAAGTTAGATCGTACACAGTGTTGTATGGTGCACCTCTCCACTGTCCGGGGACACGGCCCGGTGCAATATAAACAATATTATATGTATTTATCTTAATACAAACATTGCACAGTCTCAATATTAATATACATCTGTGTTAAACGAACATCGTTATTTGTTACCGTAGCGTATAAGACGCGAGTGGCTGTCATACTAAATGCTAGCATTGACAGTCACTCAGGTTGTAATGTCACGCACTCAACTGTCACTTTGTATTCAAGCTGCTAACCCTCGCATTGAGTGTAGACGCTAGCGGTGCTGTTGTGGGTGTGAGGCACAAGATCGTGCGCTACCTAAGTTCCGTTAGACGGGTCTGTATATTTATTGTTATATTATTGTTAACGTATGATTCGAACTACATATACAATAGTACATGTGTACGTAGCGCACATGTCGCGCGCGCGACTACGGGACCGGCACCAGAGCAACCTGCGCCGCAAGCTGCAGCTACTGAAGCAGGAGCAGGGCGTGCAACAACCTACAGCCTCCACCGCCGCCAGCGGCACACCGCCGGCCGCCGGCCCGCCCGCCGACCAACGGTATAGCCCCACACACACGTTGTTATAATTATATAATGATATTATACAGTTATATCTAATTATCTCGACGTTAATTTGTTTAATGATGAAAGTACAGTAATCCGATGGTACAGTAATAACACGACAGGTACTCTTATAGCGCATTTTCAGGCCCTCGTATAACACGGGTATTCCCCCATATAACGCGGTGATCTCACACTTTATATCTACATATTACATTCATAACGTGGATTTTTCTTTAAACGTAAATTATTTGTACCTAACGCGTTATATGGGTGTGATACAAGCGCGCTATACGAGAATACAACGCGGTTCCTATAACGCGGCACCGACCCACCGTGTTATAGGGGGGACTACGGTAGCTCCACTTACTGTAAACAAACTGTCGTGTTAGCTGTGACACAACACACAAACCACCATCGCACTGAAGCTAATTAAATAATAAACATGTACTATTTTTTTTTTATATATAAAAAATGAAAAAAAATTATAATAACATAGACAAAATATAAATAGACAAACCCACTGAGTTTCTTGCCGGATCTTCTCAGTAGCGGTCTCATTCCGATCCGGTGGTAGTTTATTAGATTAACTTTAAATGTAAAAAAAAATGACAATATGTAAGTGCCCTCGCAGGGTTTATGCATAATAAATGTTTTGAATTTGAATTTGAATTGAACCATCATTCAATTAAACATTTAGAATTGACTATTTTAAGTACTAATGTGAGGTAGGTGGACCTGGAGGACCTGGAGTGTGTTCATGGCTACGACCTGCTGTTGTTACATGTACTCCTCTTTCATCATAGAATATTTGCACTAGTTAGTGACAATAGTTTTATGACCGACCGCCTACCTGACGTCAACGCTACCTGTCAATGTAATTGTTGATCGGACGGCACCCGCGAGCAATACAAGTATTGGTAGTATTAGCAACTGTCGTCATAGACAATCAACACACGATAATACAATTAATAAGTGTTAGGTGCGAGGGCAAGACGGAGGAGGCGGCCTCACCCGTCCCGGACGCGGCCGAGTCGTCGGACAGCTCGGGCGGCGCGGAGGTGGCCGCGAGCGAGGAGCTGTACGCGAGCGGCCGGTACTCGCCGACGCTGCTGTCGCCGGCGCGGCTCGAGCCGGGTACTCTTCTGACGGAGCCGGCGCTGGACGCGCAGCGCCTCGCGTACATGCGCGCCCGGCTGCACGCCGCCAGGGACCGCGACCGCGACCGGCACATCACCACGGTACACGCACATTGTGTAGTAATGTCATAAACATTGAATTATGTCCTATATCATAGCGTTTTAACGTGTTAAGTAATTTTGATGGCATTTTATGTAATGTTATGCTGAGGAAGTACTGGGGTGTAGTTAATATGATATAACAGTGCTTTTTGTAAAGCATATCGTCAAAATGCCTGGTAGATACCATTGACAGTGTGGCCATGGCACTGTTGATGCTCACGATCTGACTTACTGACGGACGATAACTTCAAATGAAGTGATAACTTATAACTGAATATTTGGCAAAAAGGTTTTAGCAACTATGGCAAAAAAACTTAAATAAAATATCGTACCGACTTTTGTTTATTTGAACCGTGTGTGTGACTACTTGTAACGTGCAGGTGGCGGAGGCCGGCGCAGTCGCGGCGGACCCCGCGGAGGGCGGGGCGGACGTGCTGGAGCGGGCGGCGCGGCGCGCGATGGGCACGGCGCCCGACGAGGCACAGTTTAGCGTGGAGCACGCGCTGCCCGACCAGCCGTGCCTGTGGGCCGACAAGTACCGCCCCAGGAAACCGCGTTACTTCAACAGGTGAACAACTAAACGTACCTTCATAATTAGTTACTCGCATATTGACAAAAGATTTAACACCACACAAGTATTAACAACGTATAAACTATCCATCCATCGGCGCAACCCGAATATTAAGTGAAACCTACCCAAAAAATATTTATAAAGCCCTCATTTTTGTAATGCACAAGTTTCAAAAATTTCCGAAACCTATACTCGTATAGCTATAAAAAAAAAAACACAGGATCTTAATTCTAACTTCAGGTATCGATTCAACAGCTCAATCATCATCATCTCAGCTCATACATGTCCCACTGTTGGGCTCGAGCCTTCTCCATACTGAGAGGGCGATTGACCTGATATACTATGCTGCTCAGACGTGTTGGTATAGGGTTTTGTTTCGAGTATTCCTTCTCTTACATAGATGTTATGTGTTTTATAGCCCTTAGTTGTCTCTCACGATCACCTACGGGTAAGATATGCGGTGGTGAATTGTATTCATATTCCATCACCATACGGAAAACAACAAACAGCAGCTCTAATTATGTCTGCAAAGTATAGGCTCATTCGTCGCATAACTAGCTCTTTTTTGGGGACTATGTTATTTTGAATAAAAAATATTTTGTGCTTGTATCAAATATGAAATGGAGTACAGTTACTGGTCTTGTTTTGTCACTGTTAGAGTTAGTTTGTATCATCGATAAACATATTGTCTAAAGTATTATCATTTACAGTTTTAACTGTCATGGTCCGTTTATAAATATTATAAATAATGTTAGGTTCTAAAGTACTCCTCTGAGGCAAACCATTTCATATCATTCAATTATCATTAATTCATTTATTAGCTGGTACGTATTGTCATAACGCCATCTCGAATAAGTGACTTGAATTGAATTCATAACAATTCCAAAAAATGTTTATATATTTAATCAATAATTACATTAATATTAATCAAAAGACTTGTCCATAATTATAGTACTTTATGTCGCACGTCGATATCGATAGAGACGCCAACTCCTTCACTGCGCAAAAATATAATTATTGTACTCTGGCAGGGTGCATACGGGATTCGAGTGGAACAAATACAACCAGACGCATTACGACATGGACAACCCGCCACCCAAAATTGTGCAGGGTTACAAGTTCAACATTTTCTATCCAGACCTCATCGACAAGAGCGCCACGCCCGAGTTCTCCCTGGTCAGTATTGCACTTAGCGCTTACATTAATTTACAGTCTGTACAATGATAGATATCTGTATGAGGTATCTTCGACAAGAGCAACCGCTACGTGATCATATTAAAAGATATCTTACATGTAGCATCAAACATGATGGTATTGTGTTGTTTTAGAAACCGTGCGCTGATAACGCGGAGTTCGCCGTATTGCGGTTCCACGCGGGCCCGCCATACGAGGACATTGCGTTCAAGATCGTCAACCGCGAGTGGGAGTACTCGTACAAGCGAGGGTTCCGCTGTCACTTCCACAACAACATCTTCCAGTTGTGGTTCCACTTCAAGCGTTACCGCTACAGACGTTAGATGCCTCAACGGTCTCGTCACAATAAAGATGTTTCTTATCCAACACTCCGATATTGTTTTATTGTAATCAACTATTGTTCAAACTAATTAGATCGTAGCTACTACAATAGTCACCTAGCTTTATAAAGTTAGCGTTCAATTTTATGCAGTGATGTTATCTGATATGTCTCTTACTATAAAGTGCACTTCATAATTTGTTTTGTTTCACTTATAGTACTTGCACTTCTTTAGATACTTTAGACTTGCGCATTGGTATGACCTCATACATGGCTGCAGAGTATCAGTTTATAAATCGAGATTTCACGAAAGCATCCACTTATTATAGCCATTTTGTTTGTTCACACATATAGCTTATGTAGATTATGGAAGCGAGAGTTGGGTATGCAGAAAAGTAAAATTAATGCGGTCGAAATGCGATCTCTACGGAAAATCTGTGGAGTTAGGCTGATCGATCGCATTCGTAACGATGACGTAAGAGAGCGAGTAGGTATGAAAGAGAGTATTGGTGTAAAGATGCGAAAGGGAATGCTCCGATGGTTCAGACATGTGGAAAGAATGCCGAACGAACCTCTGGTTAAGAAGATATACAATGCGAAAGTGGAACGATGTAGGCACCAGAGGAGACCGAGACTCGCCTACCTAGAACAGATCGGTCATGTACTGAAGGAAGGTGGAGTCAAGAGTCTCCGAAACCAGCGAGCGTGTATGAAGAGATTTATGAATGTTGAGGAAGCGAGTGAAGTATGCAAGGATAGAGTTCTCTGGGACTGTTCTTTCTGCCTACCCTGCAAGGGATAGGGCGTGATGATATGTATGTAAATAAACACATATATGATAGAGAAATAAATCAAAACTTACAAAAGACAATATAATCTGTATTGTTGTTATGAATAAACAATAATAAACAAGCTTGTTATATATTATACTCAGCTATAGACAATAATGAAACACTATTGCTTTAGGTTTTTTTTATTTACATTGATTGCATAAACTAGATGACAATTAATATAATCTATTACTCTTTTGGGTTCTCTTCTCCGGGATTGATAATTTCCTCTGATGCGGGATTGCTATGGAAATTAGGAAATTGTTCCCATGGAGCACTCAGCTCAAAGCGACGAAATTCTTGTGCCAACTCTAGAGGCTCTACAACAACACGCTTCTGCTCATCATCATAGCGTACTTCAACATAACCACTGAGAGGGAAATCCTTCCTGAAAGGATGACCTTCAAAGCCATAGTCAGTCAAAATTCTTCTCAAGTCAGGATGATTAGCAAAGAACACACCATACATATCCCAGATTTCTCTTTCGTACCAGTTAGCTGCCTTAAACACGTCGTTGGCAGATTCCACAGGAGTCAGCTCATCAGTATATGTCTTGACTCTGATTCTTGAATTGTAGCGTAGAGACAATAAATTGTAAATTATTTCAAATCTGTAAAGACGGCTCGGTACGTCCATACCAGCAATATCGATGAGGTTCACGAACTGGGCACTGTGATGATCTTTTAAAAATTGCAGAACAGGAATAACTCCTTCTGGAGGAATGAGAATTTCCAGCTCGTTACCAGCTGTAAGTTGCACTTTCTGCACATACTTTGGCATACATTCAGCGACGTATTTGCCAAAATCTACAAGTTGACTCTTTTGGAGAGGGTCAATTTTAGCTACGGTCGGACGAGACTCTACTTGAGGAGCGGCTTGATCAGTTTTTGTGACCAGTCGCTGTACCACGGGGCTCTTCACATTGTTTAAAACGTTGCGCCCTAATGTGCACCCGGCACCAATAGCTCGTTTTAATAAAATCGACATCGTATTCGTTTAAATCCGTATTCACCTTACGTAATTCACGTAAATTTTAATATCTACAGCACACCATCAAAACAAAATCAGATGTCAAATTTGATTAAATTGACATTTGTCAAATTTATTTTTAAAGAAATGTTTGTATGGTTGACAAAACCTTTAAGACCATTCTATAGAATAAAATAAGGACTAATCCGTGTCCGAGTAGCTACAATATTTTTTCATAATTTAGAAGTTTACAAAACGCATATAAAGCATATTATCTATTGCACGCCTCATAAGCGAAGCGTTGAGGTCCTGCTCTACTCTCGACTTATAAAAATCAAGCACTTTTCAAACCTAAAAATGATTGTATTTTTCTCACATTGCACTTATAGGATAATATTATTATACATATGTCAAGAAAAAACATTCGTCTAAACGTATTTGATATTTTTAAAAAACAATTATTTTGTTTAAAGTAAGAAAAAAGTTGATTAAAAAAAAATTTCAAGGACGTCCGGATGTTACCGTAATGTATCTGGCATTATGTCGACCGTAAAAATTAATGTATCGAAGTTTTTCTTTTATTAAAAGCTTCATAATCGCAACGCGCTGTTTCCTTTCGAAAATGGCTTGGTATTTCTTTGTCGTTTAATTGCAATTAATAAAAAACTAGACTGCTTAGTCATTAGTGTATGTATACTTTATGAAAATTGAGTTCGTTATATTTTTTGTTCGTCCATTCGGACAAGCAAAGGAAAATCCCATTCAGCCTATACAGCTATGTTTAGCTCTACGTCGAGAATGGCACAGGATATCTAAAGTATTTTTTTTTCTTTCATTACGAGTGTGTACAAGCTTTTATTTAGTTTCACCTGTCCCGTTGTCAATAATCAAATCTTGCAAGTTAAATTTGATCCCCTTTCCGGTTTCCGATTGAGCTGAAATTTTGCATGCATGTATAAATTAGATGACAATGCAATATTATTGTGACATAGAGCTGACCTGATGATGGACCTGGAAGCTGGCCATAGGAACTCCGTAATTAAACGACGCAACCCAATCGAAATTGGGTTTATTTGATTCGTCTTGACGAGTACTTTGATACTATATGGAAACCAGGTTCTGATCATGGACCTGGAAGCTGTCCATAGGAACTCCGTAATTAAGCGACGCAACCTCATCGAGTTTGGGCTCGTTTGATTCGTCTTGACGAGTACTTTGAGACTATATGATAACCAGGGTCTGACGACAGACCTGAAACCTGGCCATAAGAACTCTGTAATTAAACAGCGCAACCCCATCGAGTTTGGGCTCGCTTGATTCGTCTTGAGGAGTACTTTGATACTATATGGTAACTAGGTTCTGATGATGGTCCTGCAAGCTGGCCATAGGAACTCCGTAATTAAGTGACGCAACCCCATCGAGTTTGGGCTTGTTTGATTCGTCTTGATGAGTACTTTGATACTACATGGAAACCAGGGTCTGATCATGGACCTGGAAGCTGTCCATAGGCACCCCGTAATTAAGCGACGCAACCCCATCGAGTTTGGGCTCGTTTGATTCGGTCTTGACGAGTACTTTGAGACTATATGGTAACCAGGGTCTGACGATGGACCTGGAACTTGGCCATAAGAACTCCGTAATTGAACAACGCAACCCCATCGAGTTTGGGCTCGCTTGATTCGTATTGAGGAGTACTTTGATACTATATGGTAACTAGGTTCTGATGATGGACCTGGAAGCTGGCCATAGGAACTCCGTAATTAAAAGATGCAACCCCACCGAGTTTGGGCTCGTTTGATTCGTCTTGACGAGTATTTTGATACTATATGGAAACCAGAGTCTGATCATGGACCTGGAAGCTGTCCATAGGAACTCCATAATTAAGAGACGCAACTCCGTCGAGTTTGGGCTCGTTTGATTCGTCTTGACGAGTACTTTGAGACTATATGGTAACCAGGGTCTGACGATGGACCTGGAACCTGGCCATAAGAACTCCGTAATTATATATCCATATCGCAAACGTTGCGCCTCAGAGTACCAGGGCCAACCCTGTTATACTGAAGCCCTTATCCATATGATTATTATGAAGTAATAAGTACTACGGTACGTAGTACTTATTACTTCCATGGTTACCAGCACTTTCAATTGATATAACTTTACTCTTTGATTACCAGTGTTGACTTACGGTACGGAAAAGTGGTCCCTAAATGTAGGCCTAAAAACCAAGCTCAAAGTCGCTTAGCGTTCTATGGAGCGGGCTATGCCCGGGATTTCTCTGTGGGATAGAATCCGCAATATGCAAATCCGCAGAAGAATGGGTGTAACCAGAAGCAGCTCTAGCACATGTAGCGCCCGGGTGCAATCGATAACGTGGCGCCCCCTTTTATCAGAATGCGTGAACAAAATGTAATAGGTTGATTCTAACAAGACGTTCGACTAAACTCCGACCCTCGCTGGAATGTGTTGTCGCATGCTTAGTCTTGTTGTTTAGACACAAAATCAAGGAAACGCGATTGGATTATGAAGTTACAGTGAACATGGCGACAAAGCACCTATCCAAATCTGTTCAAAAAGGCACTTACTACGTTTATAAATGATTAGGCACTCGCTGCTCACCGTGCGCTCGCTCCGTGCGGAGCGTTACAGCGGAGGCTCTATATGTCTCGAGCGGCTCTCGGTGCCCCCTAACACCCGGCGCCCGGGTGCTCCGCACCCTCTGCACCATAGGTAAAGCCGGCCCTGGGTGTAACCGACATGGCATGAAGAATTAGCATGCTGAAGTAGCGATAGGCAGACGCTCACATCACTTGAAGAACCGACAACTGCTAGGAAGAAAGGTTCTAGAGTGACCACCACGTATTGGAGTACCAGATGATGCAGTGGACAGACGACGTGGTGAAGGTTGCTAGGCGTCGTTGGATGCAAGCGGCACAAGACCACACTCTGTGGCGTAACATGAGGGAGGCCTACTTCCAGCAGTGGACGATTATAAGCTGAAATGATAATGATGAATGACTGAGAATAATAACATTGGAAACCAATTCAGCGCACAAATTTTGGAGCCAAAAAGGGCTGCATACGCCGGCTCGTTCCGTAGTGTTCAAGGTACTGTTCGAAACGCATCTCTTAGAAAATAAATGTGACGGTTCATCATAATCATCATCACATTTCATTTCATAATTTGTAAATGTTCAGTATTGTCAGATTAAGAATATATTTGCCTTTTTAAAGAGCACAATTGATGCGATATTTTTTTAATTTGAATTAAAATTCAAAGTGTTATTATGTTAATCCGTATATCTTATTTAATGTACTCCAGAGAAGCCACTAGAGTTTTCGGGTATGTTATCTTCAGTCAAAATTCTTGAAGAAACCACTACGTAGAGAGATAACATTTAATTAACTGCAACGATTCGATTTTAAACAAGCTACATGATATGAAGAACATGATAAATTATTTTAAAAATTACAAAAAAACTATTGAAGTAAGTTTTATGTACTTATTTTCTTTTGCCAGTCACAACATACGAACAAAGCCCCTGTCTATGTTCGACCGCACATATAGAAAATTTAAATGCAGCGTAGTACAATTTCTGCAGTGCAGCAATATTTAAGTTATTAAGAAAATTAATTCTGTAAGATTTAAGCTGATGGCTCTGTTGCCAAAGATGCATTGTATTAAAAAAAAAGTTATTAAACTGCGGCAAAGCAAACAGCCATGCCGCCTTTCTCAACTGACATTAATTTGACGTTAGTTTGTGTATTTTGCGATAAGCGATTTGTTTTTAAATTTTTTAAATTTAGTGTAAATTCCATTATAACATTAAATATCAATAGTACTATTTTACATTAAAATAGCTTTCGTTAACGGATTTGTATTTGTAAATGCTTGCGCCGATATTATTCGATCACTGCCTTGTATTAAAATTTGTTTATTATGCAAGTTTGACTTTCAAATAAGTTGTAAAGGCTGGAAAGTGAAATGGCTCGTGATTAAAATAATAAATGTGCATACATGATGGGCGACGACATAGAACAATTAAAGACAGTGTTTCGGTCGTTGGTGGTATCGAGCCCGACCCAGGTCAACGTAGTCTCGTTGCTACGTGACTATAGGAATATGATCGGTGCTCCAGTGCCTCTCACCAAGTATGGACATAGGAACCCTGTCGAATTTCTCAAGGAAAGATTCAGTGATTGTTTTCTGGTAATGGTTTTGATTGTTATAATATGAAGTAAAGTAGCCTAGAATGTACGTTTTTGTAATTATTAATTTGCTTGCAGTTCAGTGGTGCGCCTTCTAATCCGGTGTTAACATTAATAGTGCCCAACTCATTGAAACACATAGACAAGTTTGTTCAAAAACAGAAAGTTTCTAGTACAGCTAAGTTGTAAGTAAAATTAACTTAAGTGCTTTCAGCATGATGATTGATATATTTTTCAGGTTCTTACTAAAGTTCAATCAAATTCAACTCACATGTGTAGTAGTTAAGAATTTAAGAAAAGATATCAATATAATTACAGTGGATTTCGGTTATAATGATGGTGGACAGACCACTTTAATGTTGCTATATATCCTGAGGTCTCTATATCTGAAATATAAACATCACATACATATATTCATATTTATTTAGTTATCATTTATTTATGTTATACACGGGTGTTACCTAACAAAATGTGCACTACTGTAGTACACTACTTCATTTTATATTTTTGTGCATGCTGTAAGGTATATTCTATTTTCATAATTCATTCTACATCTAAATTATTTTTGCCTTCACCAAATAAGCAGTACTCTCTGAGTGTTGTAATAGTACATAACGCATCTCTAATTGTTGGAATCTCGTTTACATTTTTCTTGTGTTTGAAGCACAGATTCAATAATTTCATTATCCGTCAAGTTGTCAGTAGTGATAACTTGATATTTACATAAGTTTTCCATCCGGTAACTGTTGCTGTCGCTGATAATAACCTCGCCAATGTTGAGTTATCCATTTCATTATCAGAATCTTCATCAGTTGTATTAATGGTAGAAATTTTATCAAATCCTTTTCTTTACTTTCGAGGATTTTGATTCAAAACACTCCATAATTGTAGCACGGTTTTTCCACATCATTGATATTGTAGGATGTAAAACTCCAAATTGTGTACATGGATTAACATTGTTTTCACCATTTTTCAGTCTCGAAATTAAGTCCACTTTTTGTTTAACAGTAAATGTACGTCTAGGAGCCATATTCACAGGTTTAAGAAACATTGCTCACTCACTGGAAATTGCTACGTAACTGATTTATAATTTTAACTTCTTGCACATGTTTTTTTTGGCTTTTGTTTTTGTTTGGTCCTGGTCGACGGGAGAAGCGGCGCACGACATACCTCTCGACGCCGTTCGGGTGGGTCACTGGACCACGTTCTTTTTTCCAGTGGCCAAACATGCTAAGCAACCCTGACACTAACACACAAACAAAGCATTTGACCATCTGCGAATGTAAACAAAGGCTAAGAAAGCTTAATATTTAAAGCTTATGAATGGGTCTTTGTGTCTTTGTCGTCTCAGTTTTGATATCCCTAGGAATCTGTCCCAAATAGTTCATGAAAACAAATCGGTATACCCGAATTAATATCCGGAGTTGCTATTGCCCAATGAATTTCCTAGTAAAGTATGCTTTACATTCTAGGGACGTAAGTTCGACGTTGCTATAACCGAAAAGTCGTTACAACAGAGGTTGTTATTAATGAAATCCACTATATATGTATAATTCCAAGATTAACTGATACAAAAAATCTGTAACTATTCAATTTTCTGGAGTGTTTGAATCAAAGGTCTGGTCTGAATGAAAGAGCCAGCACATTTGACTAGTGATACTCAGAGCACAGTAATGTCTTGTATTTATAATATTTATTGTTATTTGTTTTTAACATAAATTGTTATTAAGTCTTACATGTAGCCGGTGCAAATTTCTGTTGACGTATGTTAGGAATGCACTTTATAAAACCATGTTTTTCTCGTGTGAAAGCCTATATTTGTCAGTAATAGAGAGTGAATAGAGTATAAAAGATTAATAACTTATTGTTTATCACTGATAGAATTAGATTAAATTATTATATTATGTAGTAATTGTGTGTTTGTTTTAGTAATCCAAAAAGAAGAAGTGTGCCAGAGGAAAGTGTGAAACCGTTAAAGGAGAAATTCAACAATTTTTTAATAAGAGACAACCATAAATCAACTGAAACGCCAAAGAAATCTTGTGAAACATTGAATGTAACTTACAAGAAAGCTCAGGCAGTTGTCAGCAAACCCACTCCAGTTCCAAGTAAAGTGAACCATAATGGCGTTCAAGACCGACCTATTGCTTATACTAATTCAGCAGACGAGACAAATGTTGTCAGTAAGCCAGAAACTATATCTAGTTTAGAAGATAAGAATAATTATGTCGATGGTACGACTAAAAACTTACCATATATGGAGACTAAGCATATTGATAGTAAGATAGACAATACAGTTAGTGATAATTGTAATGCTGTGAAAAACTTTTTTAAAAAAAGACTACCTCTATACAATAGTTCAAATTACCTCGATGAAGAACTAAATTCACCGGAACCTCCTGACAAATCCATTCATGATGATGATTCTGGGCGACATACATCCTCTAGTAAGTGTATACAATATATTTATGTACCCTATTGGTCAATATAGCTAAATAAGTATGCTTTTTAAAATATGTGTGCCTCACAAGAGTGTTTTAATAAAACCAATTCACAAACACAAATTGCAAACTAATCAAATCATTTGTACTGCAAATGTTGGTTCTGTACATCAATTTGACAAACATGCTCTATAATAAGATAGATTTATCACCAAAAATTGTGTACAATAATTATTGTTTGATTAACTTTAAATAGCAATAGGCATGTCACACATACTGATACAGATAACAACACATATTGATGGTGGCATTAATTACAAAATATAACTGACTATTGTGTTATCTGCTATCTATTTTAATACTAATTATATTGAACTATGTTTATTGTTTAATATTTAATAAGGTCTAACACTAAATACTCAACTACCCACACTTATATATTATAACAAATACAATGGGGGTATTCTATATGTTTGTGTGTGTAAGTGTTGAGTGTTGTGACACAAATAACATTTTATTAGTTGTAAGTATCAGATGATGAAGATGCCCCGTTGTATTTTAGGTGGTAACAGTGGCAAGGCACAGCAGCTGGAGCAGCTCAAACATGAGATCATGCAGCTAATATGTGATGCACCAGATGGTGTGTGGTGTACAGATCTCATAAGGTTATATCGGTAAGAACTTATTGTATTATAATGATAATATTATAAATATAATGCATGCCCTATACATTCATATTACAATTTGACAAACAATATTCAAGTGCTAGTCTTGTATAACAACCGAGACACTTGCACGTTAAACAGTCGACATTGTCAGTTTACTATCAATCGTTAATGAATGATACTTATACAGATGGAAGGCGTAGTGCCGGCGCGCGGCGGTACGTCCGCCCACCCCGTGTGTGTGATCACAAGTTGTAATATTTGACAACAGTGTGGATATTTATGCAATATTGATGTTTAGTTAAATACAAACAAATGAACTTATGTTATTTGTGCTTCCCCACAAACATAGATTCTTCTTTTTAGTTTTTCGTATTGGCAATCATATACTACTAATACGACAATCTCTTTAGTTTTTTCAAATTAGTCAGTTCATCAGTGACGAGTGAGACCACTACATGATGCTTTCACGTTCCCGTCAAAAACTCAGATTATTTAGATATTTGTTGTTGATTCATCCATAAATAATATACTGTTTGTCAAGACAGTGATGCTTTACAGACAGTCATCCTAGGTGATGATGGGACCTAGTGACCTGACCATAGCATCATGGTACTTGAAATAACTAAAACCTGTGCTACACTATTAGAAATACTGATATCGCAGGTAAACCGTTCATTTAAATAAATAACTAATGTTATAATGATGGTGCTTGTGGTCAGTGATCGCTACAACCGCGAGTTGAACTTCACGCGCTTCGGGTTCACGAGCATCCTCAGCCTGGTGTACAGCGTGGAGCAGCGGGTGCAGATCACGCGGCCCGACGACACCGGCGACTGGTTGCTACAGGAGCGGGCGCGCGCCGCACCAGCCCCGCCGGCCCTGCGCGCGCGCCGCACGCGCGCCGCCCGTCCGTCCTCCGACTGCGCGCGCGCACTCGACCCCGAGGACGCGCTACCCGGCATCGACTTTGTGAGACACACGTCTATATACATACATACATACATATCATCACGCCATATCCCTTGCAGGGTAGGCAGAGAGAACAGAGTGCCAGAGAACTCTCTGCATCCTTCATACTTCACTCGCTCTCTCTGCTGATCTCTGCATACTTCACTCGCTTCCTCAACATTCATAATTCTCTTCATACACGCTCGCCGGTTTCGGAGACTCTTGACGCCACCTTCCTTCAGTACATGACCGATCTGGTTTAGGTATGTTAGTCTCGGTCTCCCCCGGTACCTACATCCTGCCACTTTCGCATTGTATATCTTCTTAACCAGACGTTCGTTCGGCATTCTTTCCACATGTCCGAACCATCGGAGCATTCCCTTTCGCATCTTTACACCAATACTCTCTTTCATACCTACTCGCTCTCTTACGTCGTCGTTACGAATGCGGTCGGTCAGCCTAACTCCACAGATTTTCCGCAGAGATCGCATTTCGACCGCATTAATTTTACTATCATACTCTTTTCTGCATACCCAACTCTCGCTTCCATACAGTAATGTTGGGACAAGCACTGCGTTATGTATTGCTACACGTGCCTTCTGGCTGAGGTGGTGGCTGCCGAGAAGTTGCCCCAACGCTCCGTTCACTCTATTTTCCGCATTCACTCTTCGCTCTATATCAGTGGTGTACCTTCCATCTCGGCTAAATCCACATCCACGATATCCATCGCTATATAGATATTTCCCTCTCTCTCTCTTCCCATCTCTTTGTTATAATTTCTATATCATCATAATAAAATCAACAATATATTTAACATAACGATGTTTAGAACACACGGCCGCGCCATCTTATGTACTTAGAACAAGGCCATTTACTGAAATTTTCTTATATATGCAATATAAAATGTATAGTTGTGTGATAATAATTAGAGCGTTAGGTGGTGCTTACATATTGGGGCACTTACCGTCAGGTGTGCTGTTTGTTCGTTTGCGACCATAAATAATTACGAAAAAGCAAAAAATATTAAAATCGTTCCTACTGGTTAGGACAAATATAGGCACATAATATACATAGAGAACAATTATATACATATAATGATATGCAATAACTGTTGGTCAGGATCCAGATGTGTTCCCCGAGGACTGTATGCACTTCATGGAGAGCATCGAGTGTGTGTCGCTGAACGACTTCCGTCCGGGCGCCATGGTGGAGGTGATCATAGGCGAGGTGTACTCCCCGTCACACTTCTGGTTCATCCGTGTCGGTGAACACTACAACATCGCGATGGAGGACACCATGGACGAGATGACGTTAGTACTGACAGCTGCCACGTGCGTCCCACACATTACAGTCACTGTAACGATATTCCATTAAGAGATAGTTCTATATAATGTGATAACTGTCACGCAAACATACTATGACAGTTACAAAGTACGTGACGTAGGTGTCACAGTTGGCTGAGCTCACAACACTTGCCAGATATAGAAACAGTTATAATTAACATATTTTTTATTAAAAGAGCGAATGTAATTACCTCTTAATTGCGTTATAGACAATTCGTGCATACACCAGACTTTTGTAATTATATCTGAAGCTTGTTATCTAAAGATAATATCGAATACTTTCTGTATATGATTAATTTATACACACAGTGATGGTAGATGTCACATCATGGTATATTATTTACAATAAATTAACTAATCAACTACTATAGTTGAGAATCTATTACTGTGACTGAATCATATCATACATACATATCATCACGCCATATCCCTTGTAGGGTAGGCAGAGAGAAACGAATCATATCATTTGCCCAACAATGTATTTGTTTGTATGGTGTAAAACGGTAATAATAATCCTTATATCGCGGGAGACTTTATAAACATGATTACAGCAGACAAATGCGCGTACAAAGTTTACTTCTTTATGACAGATATGATCATAGTGGTAGGACCACGCTGTTGACAGTCCTCTGTGTACAGCCGCAGGCCGGTCCGTCCGGGGTAGTACCACACTGAGCAGAAGATCGACGTCTGAGTATAACAATGTGCTGTGTTCGGTGAGCGAGAGAGCCGGAAGCCCAACTGGGTGGGTTTGGGGTTTATATTTGTAGGCAGTGGCCTAGTTATACCCTTAGTATTGCAAAGGTTCATGGGCAACAGTGACACTTACCATCAGGTGTGCTGCTTGATCTTTTGCCAACAAAGGCAATAAAAAAATTTTTTGGAAAATGAATTTGAATTGAAAAATGTTCATTATGATATGAGCTTAGCGTTGTATTATTGCCACTTTGAATAGGTAAGCGAAACTTATTTCTTTGTATGGAGCTACCGTGCATGGATAGGACTTATATAAGAAAAAAAGGGTGGAGGTGTAACTGTCATATCGTAATAAGTTTGAAAAGTTGTCGCTCCACAACACTGCAACGGGGACTACCTGTATGTCATATTCGTACAACACTGGACTGTTTATAAAAATCGATTTTAACGCGTAATTTATATAATCGATTTATTAAAAATCGATTATTATTACTATACATACATACATATCATCACGCCATATCCCTTGCAGGGTAGGCAGAGAGAACAGAGTGCCAGAGAACTCTTTCTCTGAATCTTTGCATACTGCACTCGCTTCCTCAATATTCATAATTCTCTCCATACACGCTCACCGTACATGACCGATCTGGTCTAGGTAGGTTAGTCTCGGTCTCCCCCGGTACCTACATCCTTCCACTTTCGCATTGTATATCTTCTTAACCAGACGTTCGTTCGGCATTGTTTCCACATGTCCGAACCATCGGAGCATTCCCTTTCGCATCTTTACACCAATACTCTCTTTCATACCTACTCGCTCTCTTACGTCGTCCTTACGAATGCGGTCGGTCAGCCTTACTCCACAGATTTTCCGCAGAGATCGCATTTCGACTGCATTAATTTTACTTTCATACTCTTTTCCAGCATATCCAACTCTCGCTTCCATACAGTAATGTTGGGACAAGCACTGCGTTATGTATTGCTACACGTGCCTTCTGGCTGAGGTGGTGGCTACCGAGAAGTTGCCCCAACGCTCCGTTCACTCTATTTCCCGCATTCACTCTTCGCTCTATATCAGTGGTGTACCGTCCATCTCGGCTAAATCCACATCCAAGATATACAAATTCATCCACTTGCTCTAGTACATTATTACCTATTGTTACTCTTACATCTGTTCTGGCTTCATCTCTTTCAAAGACCATTATTTTGGCTTTGTTCACATTCACGCGTAGACCCCTTTTCCTACAATCTTCTGTCATTGTGTCGACTAGGGTGTGCAGGTCGGCCACCGAAGACAAAGATCGGGTACCGGTGGTCCGCTCGCACGGCGAAGAGAGGTGTTTGCAGGGTGGGTCCATGGGGTTGCGCGCCGCCTCTTCCGTCGCCCCGTGCCGATTTGCCGGGCGACGACTTTGCGAAAAAAAAAAAAAAAAAAAAAGGGTGTGCAGGTCAGTCGCTGACTGTGCTAGCAGGACTGCATCATCTGCATAAAGCAGAGCAGTGACCACTGAGTCGCCCATCTGGACTCCCACATTCATATCGTTCAACCTTTGGAGACATTTATCCAGATATATGATAAACAGCCTGGCTGACAGAACACACCCCTGCTTAACGCCGATATTGACCACACCAAAGTTCCTTTCGTACAACCGTGTCAAATGCTCTCTCCAGATCCACAAAACTGCAGAAAACTCTCAGACCTAGAGCCAGATGCTTCTCGACAATGTTGCGCAGAGAGAACACTTGATCCATGCATCCCCTTCCACTCCTGAAACCTCCTTGTGTCTCACACAGTAAACCATCGGACACCATCCTCATTCTCCTTTCAATAATTTTACCATACACTTTTGCTGCCAAACTGGTCAAGCTCTGTGTCATGGCTCTGTAATTTGCGCAGTCATAACGTGAACTCTTGTTTTTAAACAAAGATGATGATGACGATGACTGCGCTATTCCAGTCCCCGGGAACCATTCCCGAGCTCCAACATAAATTGAGGAGCAACAGGAACGCCTCCCAGACACAGGAGTCACCAAGCTTGATCATCTCGGCAGACACCATATCAATACCCGCTGCCTTATCATTTTTCAAACTTCTTATCGTCCATTCAACTTCATCCATAGTGATGTCATCGGACGACGCTGCTGTCGAATGTTGATCTACTAAACCACATGCGACACCGGCGCCAACCGTAGCATCCGCATACATATCGCCAAAATATTCACTCCATCGGCTTAACACGTCTTGTGTTTGTGTAAGAATGTCTCCACCTATAGACCTTATTTTATTCATTCTGAAGGCTGACCAACCACACCGAGACTTCCTCACCTCCCTCCAAAAGAGTTTGGTGTTATCCTCGAAGTTTTTAGTCAGCCTATCTTCTGCACTCATACTTGCTCTATCACGTTTCTCTTTCACTAAAGCCTTGGTGTTATTCATACATTGCCATTGTCATTCAGATTCAAAGAAGAGACATAGTCCAGCCACGCTTTCTTCTTACTCTACGGAAGCTGCCACTTCCGCACCCCCCCTTCCACGCATCACGCATCACCATTTGTTTTTCTATGCTTCTTTGAACTTCCACATACTTCTTTCGCTGTATCTACCATACTCTCTTTCAATACTCTCCAGCATTCTTCAATGTCTGATTGCGGCTGGCTTGCCATCGTCAGCCGTTCTCGGACACCCTCTGCATACTTTTCTCTTACACACTCTTCTTGCAACCTTTCAACCTTTATTCTTTCAAGCCCTCCGAAGTGGACACGCTCTCGCCAGTGCCTCCACTTTCTGAACAGACCACTAAATCTCGCAATAACGAGATAGTGGTCCGTATCGACTGTGGGGCCCCTGTAGGCTCGTGCGTCCAATATTTTGCTTCGGAGACGACTGTCTACCAAAATTAAATCTATTATACTTTTCTGTTCATTCCTTCTCCATGTATACATATGGATGTCCTTATGTTGGAAAAATGTGTTTGACACAATAAGGTTTCTCTCCATGCATACATCTGCTATGCGTCGTTCACTCTCTTATCACCAAATGGACCAAGTACGTCCTCATAGTCGGGACGCTTGGTCCCCACCCATCCGTTCAAATGTCCGCATACAATCACGCGTTCACTGGTTTCTGCCATATCCAGAACTTCCCTAACATTATCCCAAAACTTCTCTAGGTCTGATGCCACCGAGGATACACTACGGGAGCATATGCTACAATCATGAATACCTTGGTGACACCTAGTTTTATACGGACCCAAAGAAGTCTGGGATCATACATTCCGTAATCCTTCACACCCGAGGCCAAGCGAGAGGACAACAGCACTCCTACCCCCATGTTGGCTCGATCGCTCTGTGGTACACCAGACCACAGAGCCATCCCGCCACCAGGAAGATCGCAGGCGTCGCTGCCCCTTTGCTTGGTCTCTGTTACACAGAGCACGTCTAGCTGTTTGTCCGCCATGACGGATATCAGCTCGTGCAACTTATCTTCCACACAACCTCTTACATTTCCACGTGCCCACCCGGCACTCTGCTCTCCTCGACTCGCCTGACTGGGCAAGGCGTGATGGGTGGCGGCCTCCATCGCCGCAACTGCCGAAGTTCGTACCGACGGGGGCGGGTCGGTACGCGTCGCCTCCGGGGGACGCCCTAACCCGCACTGCGGTACGCATATCGAGCCGGATTAGCAGTCTAATTAGACTGGCAGGGGACGCGACGAGCACGCTCCGGACTATGCCCACCTATTATTTATTATTATTACTATAAAAATCCATTATAAAAAAATCGATTATTAGAAAATAATAATCGATTTAAATAAAAATCGATTATTATTAACATCCCTAGTTCAGAATACAACGTCTGATCATCTATTTGTCGACCGCGCTGCACGCTGCACGCTGTTGCCAGCCGCCGATGGGTTTGTGGTCATGTCATGGCACACTGTTCGGCGCATTTGTAGTTTGTTATTGTATTTTTTTTACACTCATGGAAACACACACATTCTATGGAAATCATGTTTGTGTTTGGTCTTGACAAATGTATATTACATAGACTCGTATGTATAACTTGTTGTTAACAAGTTATGTATTGCACAAAGTATTGTCTTGCGTGTGAATGGCATCAGCGACTTTCGGCTTCACAGGTCCGATCTTTTTATGTACATACTTTATGACTGTTGTGTGTCTCCCTCCGCAGTCACTATTATAACAACGACGGTCGTGAGCGAGTGCTGGCCCGCGGAGCCGTGCGCGTCGGCCACTACTGCAGCTCGCTGTACGAGCGCGACTGGCATCGCTCGCTCATTGTGAAGGTGTTGGACAGCGACACTGTCAAGGTGAGAGACACGAACACACACACATCACTAGAACATAATACATGTTGTTATCTAGAACATATTGTACTTACTAACAAGTCTGCTTATATATCGCGGCTAGACTCGACTTACGACATAGTACGAGGGACATTGTCGTACAGAACTGAGCAGACATGTTGATATAGGATATTATGGTTTACTTTGCCTTGTATGTTATATCGTTTAGACGTGTATGGCCGCCGAAGACTAACACTGGATTCCAGTGGCCCACTCGCACGACGTCGAGACGTACGTGATGGGCGGGTCTATGGGGTCGCAGGCCGCCCGGGCGGCATTAACGGGATGTGCCCACACCACAGTCCGCCACCTAAAAAAAAGCCTTGTATCACTACATCCACGTGCAGGATACCAAATGTATGCTTACAGTAGTTATATATTGAGTAAGATGGAGTACTATAAAATATATTGTATGTCTCACGTGTTGGTTAGTGTGCGTGGCCGATAGAATCGGTCCGATGTGGCTATCGAATGGACTCGTCCATTCGATAGCCACATCCATATGTTTTGATGGCCAATGTATATATCATACACTTTAGTTAGATATAACACACGCAGTGATTGGAATATACATTTTATTTGACAGTCTAGTCTATGATCTAGACGGGGGTCGGCAATCTGCGGCTCGCGAGCCACATGCGGCCTTTTAGTTCTATACGCAATCAAATATTTTGTAAAGAAATCATTTAAAAATGGTTCTGAATTGATTAACAAGCATTAGGCATAAATAATTGTCGGCAAAAAAAAATTGTGTCTTTTTAAAAACTTTGAACTTATATTATAAATTCCAATTTTTGGCTCTTCCGACTCAAAAGGTTGCCGAACCCTGAGGCGTACACTGTCTGAACCAGTGATGCAAAAGTTCCCGATTTATCGGGAGATCTACTGATTTTGGGTATCGTTTTCCCATATACCAATTTAGCGACCCAATCTCCCGATTTTTATAAGTTTTATTATTTAATTAGGTTTATTTACAAGTACGAGCATCCCTTACAATTTATCCTTGTACTAATAATATGGTAACCATCTTATTCATTCACGAAAATGTAAAAATGGTATATCACGTTTTTATCGTCAATACCTAACACTAATATGTGGACAATTTCCCAATTCACTAGACATTAACGACTACCGACATATTGACGCGGAATGGTGCTCGCTTCGTAATACTAAACAAATGAAATCATTGACTGAAAAACGAAACAATTATGGTTAAGTGGCGGTCATTTGAAATATGGTGATGGTTGACGCATGTTTGAACATGTGTGTTTCTTTGTTTTTAAAGTGGACAGCACTCGTCTGCGAACGTGGAAGGAATATTTTCATCGATTAATTTCATGAAAACAAAATAAAGGAAAAAAAATCCTGTAATTCAATAGAAGGGCTTCTCCACACAAAATATTTCTGGAAGAAAAAATCAAAATTGTTTTAATTTCATATTGATGACAAAATGTTTTCTATAATAAGTAAAACGAGTTAGGGACAGGGTTGGGCAAAATCTGATTTTTATTAAAAAAATCAAAAATCATTGATTTTTTTAAAAAAAATCATGATTTATTTGATTTTTTTGATTTTTTAAATTTGAACATAAAATTTGAACATTTTGATTCTTTGAAATTATTGTTAATTATTTTAATGTATAAGTCTAAAAATTGTAATACAATTTGCGCCTCAAAAACTTGTGACAACGCATTTGTCGCGCTTCTTGCTTCTTGCAAGAAAATTCTTGTCGCGATTTGTTTTCCTTCTGTCCTATACACTCACTCACTATACAGTGCCGAGTGAGGCACGAACGCGTTTGTTGTGCTTTTTGCAAGAATATTCCTGTCGTGTCGTGTCGAGGCTTGTTTTCCTTTTCAACCTATAAATTGACGTTCGCGCATTTCGCTAGTTTAGTTAAGTTAGTTAAGTGAAGTGAAAACATATAAATAAAGTAAAATGAGTGGAAGAAAAGAGGACCCAATATGGCAGTTCTATATTAAGACAACAAATCCAAATAAATTGGGGTGTAGGGCTATTTGTAGAAAGTGCAAGAAAGATATTCAAGGGTTAGTCCAAAGACTTAAAGCACACCACAATGTTTGTAATTATCAAGAGAGGAATACAGATAATTAAATTATTAATTTTATTTTATTTATATTTTAGGCATATATGATTGTTTTTTGTTTTTAAATGTTAGGTGAAATCTAACACGTGGCGTGGCCTTTAATGTAACTTTTTTAACGCGACCTTTCCCAGGTTAATTATTAAAGATTATCTTTACTCTTCCATACTTACTTAATTTTTAATTTTTTTCAACTTAAAAAAATTAATTTGCTTTTACATCTCTATTGAACATTTGAACTCTATTTTAAAATAAATAATTCAATACTATATCAATATATCATCAATTATAATTAATCAATATCAATTTTCAGTTATGTTTTTCTCTTTCCAGAGAGTCGAATGTCGCTTGACAGTTTTGCTAGCACATCATCTGCCTCAAGTTGTAGTTCACTCATGACGAAAGTACCAACACCAAAAAGAAAAATATTTCTCCTCCCTTTCAGGACAGTCCGTAAATATGTCAATTGATGGGTGGTCAAACGTGCACAACGAACCAGTGATATGCGCAACGATAATCACTGAAGATGGACAAGCCCTCCTATACGAAACTATAGACACATCAGGAAATCCACATACTTCAGAATATTTAACTCAAATAGTTTGTGACCTGATTTCTTCATGTGAATTAAAATACAAGTGTACCGTAAAATCTTTTGTGACAGACAATGCCGCAAATATGACACTTATGAGAAAAACATTAGAAGAAAAAACGAACGCAAAAGTTATAACTTATGGCTGCTCTGCACATATTTTTAATTTACTGTGCAAGGACTTTCAAGTTAAAGACGTTATAGAACATGTGGTCCAAATTGTTAAATATTTTCGAAATAACCATTTGGCTAGAGCTAAATTCAGTCAAGCAGGAGGCAGCGCTTTAGTCCTTCCAAGCGATGTGAGATGGAATAGCCTTGGCAACTGCTTAGAGATGTATGTCACTCAGTGGGACATCATATTAAAAATCTGCGAAGAAAATAAAAACGAGATTGATTCCACTATTTACCGAAAAGTTTCAAATATTGCGATTAAACATGCAGCGCAAGATTATTTAAACATTTTAAAACCTATATCAGTTGCTCTTGATACTGTGCAGAGGAAAAATGCTACTATCGCAGATACTGTAGAGCAGTGGAAACATTTACAATATATCTTTGATGAATCTGTGGAATTACCATTACAAAAAACACAACAATTTAATAATCGATATAAGCAAGCACTAACGCCATATCATTTTATAGCGTATATGTTGAATCCACAAAAAACAAAATACCAGTTAACACCAGAAGAAAAGAATATAGCTTTAGAAACAATTAAAGAGTTACATGAAAACAATGGACTGTTACCTTTAGTAATAAAGTTAAATGCCCGCAGTGCTCCATTTAAGCAAGTTATGTTTTCGGACGAAGTAATAAAAAATGTAAACGGACTACAATGGTGGTTATCACAAAATGATGAGCCGGAAATCTTGAAACAGTTGCCAATAATAAAACAGTTCCTGTGTGCAACTGCTTCTTCAGCTTCAGTAGAACGCGTATTTAGCTCTTTTGGTCTTGTACACTCGGATATTAGAAACAGATTAGGCATAGAAAAAGGAGGAAAACTCGTGTTTTTGTTTAAATTGTATAACGAAAATGAATAGACTGAAAATATACGGTAATAAAATTTAGGTGTTACGTTTAGTTTAAGAATTTGGAATTATGTACTTCTTTTTTGTTGTTTTTGCTAAAAGCAGATACTTCTTTTGATTTTTGAGAAAACTTTTATGTTATGTTGTTATCTGGTTCTGAATAAAAAGGAAAAAAAATGATTTAAATCATGATTTTAATTTTAAAAAACAAGTGATTTAAATCATGATTTTAATCGTGATTTTAATCACTTGATTTTAATCAGCCCAACCCTGGTTAGGGGTGATACGAAAATGAAAATAAATAAAAAAAATCTTGATTTATTATTGGTACCAGCATTAGTTATTATATGAATATATTAATATTGTATTAATACTGTTTTATTTCGGAAAAAAAAAATCTCCCGATTTTTCCCGATGTAAATATCACCTAAGTACTAATACTACCTCATCATCATTCTCCTACTCTTATCCCAATTGCTTGGGGTCGATACAATATGTACTCTTCTTTCATAGTACATATTGTAAAAGTTATTGGCAATAGTTTTATGACCGGCCACCTGCCAGACGTCAACCCTCCTTGGGAATGCAATTGTTGACTAAACGGCATCAGATGGAGTTGGCCTAGGTCGTTATAAGGCTCTTAGTCGTCTTTTACGACATCCACGAGCAAAGTAAGGGTTGGTAGTGTTCGTAGCCGCGACCACACAGCTATAATACTAATACTACCTAAAGGTGGCAAATTTCCCGATTTAAAATTTTCAATTTTGCAACTCTAGTCTGTACAGTCCGGGTCCGGTTGTGTCGTACAAGGGCGGCGGTGGCGGCGTGGGTATTGCCTCCCGGTCGCCTGTCGCGCCGAATGTCATGGCGTGGGCAAATGAACGTAATCGATTGTATTTCTACGTCCCTGTATAT
Organism: Lymantria monacha; assembly: GCA_905163515.2. NCBI lineage: Eukaryota > Metazoa > Arthropoda > Insecta > Lepidoptera > Erebidae > Lymantria > Lymantria monacha. The sequence goes on from LR991098.1 coordinate 30,545,809, forward strand.
GTTAAACTATTTAGTAATTATTTATATGTATAAATCTATTAGTTCAATACGTGTGTGGTGTGTGTCTGTAGGTGCGTCACGTGGACTACGGCACCGTGGACACGGTGTCGGTGAGCTCGCTCAAGCCGCTGCGACGCGAGTGGTCGACGCTGCCGGCGCAGGCGGCGCGAGCGCGGCTCGCCGCCGTGCGTCCGCCGGCCGCCGGGTGGCGCTGGCCGCACGCCGCGTGCACGGCATTCCTCGCGCTAGTTACCAACCGCCGGCTGGTCGCCAACGTAGTCGCGCTCGACCAACGCGACCAGATCGCAGAGGTACGTAACGACGGACACTCACGCCTTACACGCTACGGTATCTCGACAGAGGCGTGTCGTTGTGTGCCGACCCTAACGTTGCGCGTTGTGTTGACTACAACGTCATTGCATATTATTCGACATAACATATGAATGATAATTTTATAAAAGAAGCATTTTTTGTTATTATAAATTTGTTAACGAACCTGTTTGTTGTAAAACAAACACGACTACAATACGTACGTGACACGAAAATGGACAAAATATTTTTAGTTTGTAATCTTTATTGCTAAAAATCATACCAGCACAAGTCTTTTTGAAATATAATATATATATAATTTAATAGTGATATTTTATCATTAAAAGGTGGATTTTTTAAATTTCCTCGCACATAACGTGACGTCACTGTCCACTCGACAACTTCTGGCATCAAGTTGTTTGTGCGGCCTCTAGTGACTATATCTTTGTTTCACAGTTGATTCGTAATAACTTAGTGATTTTACGTGTTAATATTAAATACATATATAAAAAAGATATAACACAATTGGCTGTGAAACTGTGTTGGTCCAAATCAATGTAAAGCATATAGTCGTGTCGTACGACACCCTCATACAATACAACGGTTGGTAGTGATACGTATGTAGCTGTCACAGAATTAAATGAATGCCAATAATATTGTAATAAACTGATTTAATATTGTAATTTTATATTTACTGAGTAGGTGTCGTGTGTGGGGCGAGGCGAGGCGACGCCGGCGCTGTGTGAATATATATGTGTGTTGTCAGGTGTTGCTGATCGACACGTCGAGCGACCAGGACGTCTGTATCGGCACGGAGCTGATCCGCGCCGGGCACGCGGACTCGCGGCCGGACTCCGCGCTCAGGGTGAGTGCCAACAACGAGTACGAGGGGACCAACAGCGACGTGTCCGCGTCCGCGTCCGAGGTGGTGGACAGGCCGCCGCGCAGACTGCGCACGTGGGACGCGGACAGCGCCCCCGCCCCGCCGGCGGACGGGACCTCCCGCCTGTACCGGGTGGCCGCGCTCGCCGCGCGCGTCACCAAGTCGCGCACGGCCACCCTGGTGGCCCTGCCCTCACCCTCCGGCGACGCGGACGACGACGCGGTCACTGTTATAACCAACAATGTGCTCCGGCGTCGTGTTGCGTTGAACATAAAATATCGACAGACGTGTTAGCGGACATGTTGGTTTGTTACAATATTTGTACATTCACTTTATAATTGACTACATACATTTAATGAATATATGCCCATGTTGCGATGGGGCCGCGGCTGCGAACGCCCCGGTGTGCCACCGCTACATGCCCTCACTGCGGTAATGGGGCGCTGCAATCACTTAATGAATTAGTTATGCCAACTGTGACCTGGCCCGGTCTGTCCCCATAATGTGAACATCACACCATTCATTTATATAAATAAAATTTTGATTATTTTAATATCAAAATAACGGGGCTTTTTGTAACGAAATGCCTGAACCGTCGCTGTCGCCGTCGCCTGTGACGGGTGACACCGTCATACACTCGAGTGGTTTAGTGTGACCTAGAAAACTTACTTCTTTTGTAAGTTAACAATTATAATATGTATCCATTAGTAGCTTGTTGTTCATAGACGGTTCTGTACATAGCTTAGGGTCGTAGCTCACCTATACAACACCGCTCCCACCTAGCACAATACTGTTCATTGAAATGTGAACTTTTGAGCAGACAGCTCGCTGTGTGTTGTCAATGCAGAGTGTGTCTACAGCGGACGTTCAAAAGTTCACATTTCAATGAACAGTATATTGCCGTGTGGGAGCTGTGTCCACACACACACACACACGCACACATATTGTATATAATAAATATTGTAATACACTTTATATTTTTATTTTCAATTTAATTTGTATACAATAATAAAACGAGTTTACTTAACTATAACATGTGACAAACATAATTATACTGCGACGTATTGTGTATATGTATGTACACTACCGTCCAAAAGTTTGGAAGCAGCAAGGTAAAATCGAATAAAACCAAACTAAGTCATTTAAATTTAAATGTATTGATAAAAAAATAAAGAACAAACAGAAACTAACTTAAACAAAATAAAAAAATAATATACAATGGTAAATTAGATTAAATTTTAGCTTCATCAAAGTGTCCACCTTTCTCCTTTATAATCTTCTCACATATTCTGGGCATTCTATTAATCAATTTTTTAAAATAATCTTTATCTAATTTGTTCCATTCGTTCTCTAATAGCTGCCACAAATGTTCTGAGCTCGTAGGACAACGACTTTTCACCCTCCTGTCAAGTTCATCCCAAACAAGTTCAATGGGAGAAAGATCAGGGGATTGAGATGGCCATTGCATGATGTTTAAAATGTTTTCAGCTTTTTTCTTGTTTAAAAAGTTCTGGCACAATTTAGACGAATGCTTAGGATCATTATCCTGTTGAAAAATGAATCCAGAACCAATGAGACTTAGTCCACTGGGTATGGCAGAATCTTGGAGAATTTTTAAATAGCCTTCCTTGTTTAATTTTCCGGTTATCCTCACAAGATTGCCGGGTTTACTGTTGCCAAAACACCCCCAAACCATGACATTACCACCACCATGTTTGATGGTAGGCACTGTACATGCCTCTGAAGCCCTCTCTTCTTTTGACCGGCGTACAAAGACACGTCTATTGGATCCGAAAATCTGAAATTTTGATTCGTCACTCCAAAGGACATTTTCCCATTGTTCTATAGTCCAGTTTTTATGCGCTTTTGCCCATTCTAGTCTATTTTTCTTATGTCGATTTGTTAGTTTGGGTTTTTTAGCAGCAACACATCCTCTTAATCCCGCAGACAGTAAGCGTCTTTTAACAGTAGTTGTTGAAATGGGTGTTTCTCGCGTATCATTCAGAGCTGCAGTGATCTGTGGTGCAGTTAAGCGTCGATTCCGTTTAGAAAGAACTCTAATGAAGTTGTCCTCTTGATTTGTTGTGGATTTGGGCCTACCAGATCTCTTTCTATCTTCATTTTTCCCCGTTTCTTGTTTTCTAGCAAGGGTATAGTGGACACCTTTACAAGAAATTCCGAGCCTTTCTGCGATTTGACGTTCACTGTATCCTTCCTCGCGTAGAGTGCAAATAGCGCTTCGCTGTTCAAGCGTGATTTGCTTGCGTTTTGCCATTTTCAGAAGAAAAAATACGGTCAAAGTAGTAGCCGATATCTTTCGAATACAGACAATGTTAATATCACAACTTTCACGTGCCAATGCTCAAGTGCGACTGAATAAGGTCTAAAAAAGTTAAAACCAGCAAACATTATCAATAAAACTACACCATTGCATAGGATAAAGTAGCCGACGGATTAAGTCATAAAACACGTGTTTCGTCAATATTAAGGAATTCCATAAAACTTGATGAATGTAGGATAATAATCCTTTTGTGTTTGTGTAGACAGTCGTAAAAGGTTGTAAAACTTAAGATTATTGCTAATTTTTACCGCTATTAGTCGGCATTTATTTGTTTTGTTTGAAAACAGGTGTGCTTCCAAACTTTTGGACGGTAGTGTATATTGCAAGCGGGTGACGTCACAACGTGCGGACCACCCTGTTGATGTGTTGGACCATGGGAACGTAACGATATGTTGTTAGTGACATCGTGTATATGTGATAATGTTTATAATGATTTAATATTGATATAATTGTTGTGACTCGACAGTATGAACTACTTGTAAAGTAAATTAATGTGCAATATTGACGACGGCGCTAATATACACGGTGACATTTATGTTGTCTTACAAAAGCAGTTCCGTTAACGTGTCCAGTATCTACTATTCATTCGTACAATTAAAAGGTTGAAAAAATATTTGCTGGAATATTTTTTACTAAAGATTATTATAAATATTTACTAATTAAAATAGTAAGAGAACAGCATGTAGCGAGCGGTAGGCTACCTACTCGACATAACCTACGTACTGTGTAGGAACTACGACCGTTTACCGCGCTGCCCGCACCGTTCATTCACCTTACATCTGATCAGGGTTGGGCTGATTAAAATCAAGTGATTAAAATCACGATTAAAATCATGATTTAAATCACTTGTTTTTTAAAATTAAAATCATGATTTAAATCATTTTTTTTCCTTTTTATTCAGAACCAGATAACAACATAACATAAAAGTTTTCTCAAAAATCAAAAGAAGTATCTGCTTTTAGCAAAAACAACAAAAAAGAAGTACATAATTCCAAATTCTTAAACTAAACGTAACACCTAAATTTTATTACCGTATATTTTCAGTCTATTCATTTTCGTTATACAATTTAAACAAAAACACGAGTTTTCCTCCTTTTTCTATGCCTAATCTGTTTCTAATATCCGAGTGTACAAGACCAAAAGAGCTAAATACGCGTTCTACTGAAGCTGAAGAAGCAGTTGCACACAGGAACTGTTTTATTATTGGCAACTGTTTCAAGATTTCCGGCTCATCATTTTGTGATAACCACCATTGTAGTCCGTTTACATTTTTTATTACTTCGTCCGAAAACATAACTTGCTTAAATGGAGCACTGCGGGCATTTAACTTTATTACTAAAGGTAACAGTCCATTGTTTTCATGTAACTCTTTAATTGTTTCTAAAGCTATATTCTTTTCTTCTGGTGTTAACTGGTATTTTGTTTTTTGTGGATTCAACATATACGCTATAAAATGATATGGCGTTAGTGCTTGCTTATATCGATTATTAAATTGTTGTGTTTTTTGTAATGGTAATTCCACAGATTCATCAAAGATATATTGTAAATGTTTCCACTGCTCTACAGTATCTGCGATAGTAGCATTTTTCCTCTGCACAGTATCAAGAGCAACTGATATAGGTTTTAAAATGTTTAAATAATCTTGCGCTGCATGTTTAATCGCAATATTTGAAACTTTTCGGTAAATAGTGGAATCAATCTCGTTTTTATTTTCTTCGCAGATTTTTAATATGATGTCCCACTGAGTGACATACATCTCTAAGCAGTTGCCAAGGCTATTCCATCTCACATCGCTTGGAAGGACTAAAGCGCTGCCTCCTGCTTGACTGAATTTAGCTCTAGCCAAATGGTTATTTCGAAAATATTTAACAATTTGGACCACATGTTCTATAACGTCTTTAACTTGAAAGTCCTTGCACAGTAAATTAAAAATATGTGCAGAGCAGCCATAAGTTATAACTTTTGCGTTCGTTTTTTCTTCTAATGTTTTTCTCATAAGTGTCATATTTGCGGCATTGTCTGTCACAAAAGATTTTACGGTACACTTGTATTTTAATTCACATGAAGAAATCAGGTCACAAACTATATGAGTTAAATATTCTGAAGTATGTGGATTTCCTGATGTGTCTATAGTTTCGTATAGGAGGGCTTGTCCATCTTCAGTGATTATCGTTGCGCATATCACTGGTTCGTTGTGCACGTTTGACCACCCATCAATTGACATATTTACGGACTGTCCTGAAAGGGAGGAGAAATATTTTTCTTTTTGGTGTTGGTACTTTCGTCATGAGTGAACTACAACTTGAGGCAGATGATGTGCTAGCAAAACTGTCAAGCGACATTCGACTCTCTGGAAAGAGAAAAACATAACTGAAAATTGATATTGATTAATTATAATTGATGATATATTGATATAGTATTGAATTATTTATTTTAAAATAAAGTTCAAATGTTCAATAGAGATGTAAAAGCAAATTAATTTTTTTAAGTTGAAAAAAATTAAAAATTAAGTAAGTATGGAAGAGTAAAGATAATCTTTAATAATTAACCTGGGAAAGGTCGCGTTAAAAAAGTTACATTAAAGGCCACGCCACGTGTTAGATTTCACCTAACATTTAAAAACAAAAAACAATCATATATGCCTAAAATATAAATAAAATAAAATTAATAATTTAATTATCTGTATTCCTCTCTTGATAATTACAAACATTGTGGTGTGCTTTAAGTCTTTGGACTAACCCTTGAATATCTTTCTTGCACTTTCTACAAATAGCCCTACACCCCAATTTATTTGGATTTGTTGTCTTAATATAGAACTGCCATATTGGGTCCTCTTTTCTTCCACTCATTTTACTTTATTTATATGTTTTCACTTCACTTAACTAACTTAACTAAACTAGCGAAATGCGCGAACGTCAATTTATAGGTTGAAAAGGAAAACAAGCCTCGACACGACACGACAGGAATATTCTTGCAAAAAGCACAACAAACGCGTTCGTGCCTCACTCGGCACTGTATAGTGAGTGAGTGTATAGGACAGAAGGAAAACAAATCGCGACAAGAATTTTCTTGCAAGAAGCAAGAAGCGCGACAAATGCGTTGTCACAAGTTTTTGAGGCGCAAATTGTATTACAATTTTTAGACTTATACATTAAAATAATTAACAATAATTTCAAAGAATCAAAATGTTCAAATTTTATGTTCAAACTTAAAAAATCAAAAACATCAAATAAATCATGATTTTTTAAAAAAATCAATGGTTTTTGATTTTTTTAATAAAAATCAGATTTTGCCCAACCCTGCATCTGATCGGGACATCGTAACGGACCTAGCGTAAGTACATTTTGGGATAGCAGTCCACGTGGACTTCGTAGCTGTGATTGTCTAACGTAATTACGTTAGACAATCATTATCATGCGGAATGCCGTATGATTTCTTTTGTTTAAAATGTAAGCATTATATACAGATTGTAACAAAATATTAACTTTAATTTATTTTATTTTGTTACTTTTTTATTACTGCCACTGTTGAACAATTATATATGTTAGATATGTTTCTTTTGTCGGATACTCTTTTGGCACTTCTTTTGTAAGACGATATAAATGTCACGGTGTATACATTGTGCGGTCGTACCGTGCCGGCCGCGACGTGGCTGTGCTGGTGGGATATAGTGTTACGAGGTGATGGAGCGTGTGAGGTGGTACCGTCCACCGTCCACCGTGTTACAGGACGAATGTTTCAATTGATTGATGGCATTTTTATAAATATAATATCATTAGCATTTCAAAACTGAATTGTTTTGAAATTTTTCAAAAGCAGTCAATAATTTAATTATTATTATTCTATAAAGTAGGCTCACGTCTCCGGTCCTCCCTCCGCCCAGCGGTCACGGGCGCGCTCGAACCTCGGGTAAGGGTCCGTCGGCGAGTGCGGCCAAGTTTATTGCGCGAGCGCTAATGTTGTGATGCGTGGCGTGTTACAGACGCTGGACGTGTACCTGTACCCGAGGTTCGAGGCGCTTGAGTGCGGCGCCACCCCCAACTACGCCGAGATACACGCGTACCTGCGCGACGGCATCGCCCTCGACTACGTCGACTCGTACCGCGCGCACGTGCCGCACGCGCCGCCCCCGCCCTCGCCGCCGCCGCCCCCGACCCCGCCGACGGCGCACGGCGAGTCCACGTCCCAGCCGGACCTGCCCACGAGGATACCGTTACTGCTGCTCGATCGGCCGTCGCCACCGAAGTCTGCACCTATCTTTAGTGAACCGTCGCAGCCCGAGCGAGCCGCATCCCCGGCCCCGCCGCCGACCCCCCAGCCGACGAACTTGTCGCCGCACGCGGCCTGTTACGTGCCGCGGCCGCACGACGCGGATCGCTCACCGCCACCGCCCTACGGCGGGCCCCCGCCCCCGGCGCCGCCCGCCGGCGTCACGCTGAGTTTAGCGGAGTGCGAGACGTATCGCGTATTGAGCAACGTCAACCCCGCTGCAGCGCACTGGTTCATGGTGGGTGCGATGGGGCGCGCCATGTCCGTGCCCGTCTCGCAGGACTCACCGCAACCCCCCTACACTGCATATCCCGTGCAAGCACCGCCTATGTCAATGTCGATGCACCGGCCGTACCTGCCGCACCCAGGCATGCCAGTCCAGCACGGGTACATGGCGGGACCGATGCATACGCCCCGGCCCCCCATGCCGGGGCCCACCCCGCAACAATTGCCCATACGTCCGCCGCCTGGTTTCGGCTACTAGTGTGCTCGACACCAGGGTTAGACCGCCATTACCTCCACAGTGCAGTGCTGCTGTCACAAGCTAATTGTAACTATATGTGTTGCGTTGTTAACAATATATATATATATATATCGATCAATCGCGTACTTGTACTATATGCAGTGGTGGGTTTAGGTTTAATGTCAGCTTACGGACTGGATAATATATCATCGTTGTTAATCTATCTGAAGGCGGTTTTCATCAACGACCTCTTGAATTTTAGGTGACGTCTAAGGTAATATAAATGACATATAACCAAGTTCTGTCGTCAGGGTCGTATCTATCGTACCGTCAATATCTATGTGGTTTAGACGTAAGCGCGGCAAACAAACTTACAATTTTAACTCGTAAGTTAATGTATGCATCAATATTGCATACCTCCATGTCTAATGTCATAACACTAGTGTCACATACTGTGTTAGGTGTCGCCTTAACTTTAGGTGTGGTTGGTAATTACAGCTATTAATTGTATATTGGGCCGCTCTCTCGCGCCAGTCGCGAGCTCACCTAGTCTTATTGTTTTCATTTCGTATTATCTTCGTATATCCGAGATTGCCCCCAATCTGCATTATCGTTGTAGCTGATGTATTAGTGTTAGTGGTAGTGTGTCGCACATATATTTTGGTGAAGATAAAATAGTCTAACATTTTTGTAATACATTTCAAGAAGAGTATGCCGATAAATTAATCAGACGGCCGATGTTTTCTTACGTTTATTGTTATTATTTATACTAATGAAAATATGTCTTAATCAAAATAAAATACAGGCTATAACAGTCAGGTATAATGTGACTATCTAATAGTGAAAGAATTGTTAAAATTAAACCAGTAATTCCAGAGATTACCTCGAGAAACCAAAATTCCCTTTACATTCATAAAATTTAAGGATTGTGAACATTAGGTCTTGACCCAAAGCTAACTTGGTTTGGCGCGAATCCTCCACTGACTGTATGCAAGTACTATTACTCATTTCTTACTATTTTATTGTACGTTTAGTTTGTTTAAAATTTATTTAAAGTGCATTTTTGTTTGTAATCGTAGATTTGATATATTGACTTAAGAAAAAATCTAAAATTATATTTAAATTTTGTCATTTCAATAGAAAATTATAAAGCTATATTGAAGTGTCCGCCGTACTAATGTTGAGTACAAAGTAAACATAAATAAATATTAAATAGCCGTTATTAAATAAATAGTTCGCAATGTGTGTAAGCCTTAAATAAAATCCTTTAAACGTTAAAGTATAATTAAAATGTCGCCGAAATTGATTTGTCAATTCGTTTCTTAATAGAAATTGGAAGTGTCGTTATTTTATTTTGACATATTATATTTGGTAATTAAATAAGTTGTGGTTAAGTGAACAGTTTAATGTGATTAGTTGTAAGCGTTTGTATAAGATCGATTCTGTGATAAAGTTGGCGAATCAAGTCTATAAGATGTTAAGACAGAGTTGTTTCATTAAATATTTTGCTGATAGATGGCGTATGTTTTTGTTTCACCCAACTGTTGAAGCGAGCAGTGCTGAGCTGTTCGCATTGTGCCCCTTGATATCAAAGCAGTGTAACCACTCCTGTACCTCCGACAACGATAACGTGGCTTCGAATGCATCTTCAAAATAAATAATTATTGATGATAATACCTATTCTATAATTACATTTTCGCACGCTTCATAAGCGAAGCGTTGAGGTGATGCTCTACTCGCGATATATAAAAATCAAGGACTTTCAATACCTACTAAAAATGACTATTTTTTCACACTGAACTTTTTATTTATTTATTTATTTCAATTATACATCTATCTTTACAGGAGAAATACCTAATGCGATAGTGCAAACATTATTTTATATAACTTACTTCTATAATATAACATATGTAGTTTATTCTATATTTTAATTTACTCCATAACTTATTGTGAATAACAATACCTTAGTGAATTCACTTAAAGAACACGTGAAAATATCGATTTTGATATGAACCTCGTTAATAATACTAAGCGCTCGCGTCATAGGCGCTCTGGCGAGCAGGTTTGTCCTGGACGTTGGCAGGGCTAGCAGTGGTGGGCGGCGTCGCCTCCATATATAACGATCCGGTATGTATAAACATAAGTTTTGTAACACTCCCGGATTATGTTGTAGACCTCTGAGTACCTTTACCAAGTACAACACTATCGTGAACTCCCGTCTTACTCTCAACTCGTTATATCCTACCATTCCTAATACGAATAAGGTCGGGTACATCAACGGGTAAAATGGGTATACACCGTACAATTTCTGATATAAGTACCGCGTGAACTTGTTCTGTACTCGTTCTAACATCGCCGAGTACTTAAGTTCATGCGGGGCCCATATGATTGCACTATGTTCCAGATGACTCCTGACTAGTGCATCATACAGTGCTCGCACTGCAGAAATGTTGGTAAACTCACGCGTCTGTCTTAATACAAATCCCAAGTTTCTATATGCTTTTTTACAGACATTCGTTATGTGGGCGCGAAACGAAAGATCCGAGGTAACCTGAACTCCTAAATCACGTACTCCAGTGACTCGTTGCATTGGCTCAGCGTTCATCTTGTACTCATAAAGAAGAGGTGTACGAGCGCGTGTGAAGCTTATAACCGAGCACTTGGAGACGTTGAAGGCGAGGTTATTGCGATAACTCCATCCGACCACCCGATCAATGTCATTTTGCAATGATTGGCAATCCGTCTCACTATTAACCACAAGCAGCAACTTGAGGTCATCTACAAATAATAAACACAACCCATGTCTAATGACTCCTGGTAAATCGTTTATCATGATTATGAACTGGGGAGGCCCCAAATTGCTGCCCTGGCTTACCCCAGACCAAGTATAATATGAGTCAGATTGCCATCCTTTGAAATCCACATACTGTTGCCTATCTCTCATATAACTAGCAAAAAACTGCAATAGATGAGGTGTGCAACCAATTTCTGCCAGCTTCCTCAGTAGTATGTCATTATCGACAGTATCAAATGCCCTCCTAAAATCAAAGTAGGCTGCGTCCACCTGTCCACCCGCATCCACCGCCGGTACCACCACCGTCATAAAGTTCAGAAGATTGGTAGCCGTACTGCGCCCCGGTCGAAATCCATGTTGCGCATCTGTTAGCTGGGTGCTTACCTGTTGTTGGATGCTCTAATGAATAGCAGCCTCAAAGACTTTAGCCGGCGTCGACAGTACAGCCACAGGCCTATATCCACTAATGTCTGATCGTGACTTACTTTTGGGGACCGGAATGACACGTGTTATCTTCCATTTAGGAGGAAATGTTTTTAATTTTAAGCAAACATTAAATATATAATGAAGAGGCTCAGCTAATACACTACTGCAATCCCTGAATATAAACGCTGGCAGTCCATCCGGTCCTGCCGACCGTTTTGGTTTTAAGCGCTTGAGAGCTTCTCTTACTTCTTTAATACTCAACGAGTCAAGTGCCACTCTCGTACTCGAAGATTTCCCCGCTGACGCCGCCGCTGCCATCGCCGCTTGCACATCTAGTCGAGGCGGCTGTCCATTGTACACAGATTTAAAAAAGTTTGCGAATTGTTCCGCACATTCGTAGTTCAATAAAAGTCGATCATCTTTAATAATAGCGTGCCTACTATCCCTACACCTTTTAGATCGTATGTATTGCCACAATAATTTAGGATCCTTAGCAAACTGGCACTGAATTTTATCCTGGTGGTGTTTATGTGCTTTTTGAATAGCTTTTTTTACATATGATCTATACTTAGAATACTCAATGTAATCCCCCATACCTTTCGTTTTCTTATATCGCTTGTGTAAACTAGCTTTAATTTTTAGATCTCTAATTATTTCTCCCGTGTACCATTCCGGATACTCATATCGCGAGTTTGCACTACATTTTTTTCTAGGCACACATTCATCCATGATACTATTAAGTTGGTCATAAAAGAAAGTCATTACCGAGTCTAATTCATTCATCTCGTACATACAATCCCAATCTATTGCTGCTAATAATGAATACAGTAGTCGATAATCTGCCTTATAAAAATTCCATTGTGGCCTACTAGTACGCGCGGATGCATCGGACGCGGGGAAGGCAGCGGTAGCGGCGTCAGAGGGGCGCGGCGCCCGCGCGGACTCGAGCTGAACGCTCACAGCGAGTGGTGGGTGGTGCGCGTCTACAGGCACGAGCGGCTCCTCTGCCGCAGCCACGGTCACCTCTCCCTGTACGCCAGCACTTAGTACTAAATCGAGTTGACGGCCCAAACAATTCACTATATAGTTATTCTGAGTAAATTCACAATAGGACAAAAAACAATCGTAGTAGTGATTAACATTCATAGAACAAGAATATAAATTGAAATCTCCGATTATAATAATTTTTTTATACCTAGTAGATAGTTTTTCAATTATACTAAACATTGTCATATAGTCATTTTCACTACTGCCAGGCGGAATATATACTACCGCGCACAGAAACAAAAATTTGTTATATAAATGTACTGTGGCACATACCAACTCAAAAACACAGGTTTCTATAGACACGTCTGTTATATATACCTGCCGCAGCTCGACTCGGTGTGTGGCCACAAGAAACGCTCCGCCCTGCTTTCGGCCATCCGCTCGATCGCAACGAAATATTTGATACTGTGGTGGCACAATTTCAGAATCCTGGATGGACTTATTACAGCCGGACTCAGTAATCGCGTATATATCTGAATTCATAGTTTCAATATTGTTCCTAAATTCGTCTAATTTGGTACGCAGTCCTCTAACATTCTGGTAAAAAATATCAATACTAATTTGATGGTTGTTTAGACTTTCGAAACCAAATCCACTCATTAAATTCAGCATTCTTCGGCCATACCTCAGCTAAATTTAACTTTTCATACCATTGTTCGGGGACTCCTACAATGAATGAGGAGTAATCTCGTTCTGTTCTATGTTTAATTTTGTCAATTTTTATAGATACACCCTCTCCGCATATGCTTTTTATGTGTTCGGTTATAGATTCCACTGTTGTTTCTGGGTGTAAGCGCCAAATATGTAGGTGTTTCTTTCTCTCTACCGTTTGTATGGCCTTCAACTCCACATTCGTACCCACTCTCACCTGTGCCGATCTACGGTTAACTCTCTTATTTCTAACAGTCGTCCAGCCCGTTTGATCAGTTGCATTATTATTCACCACTGGGACGGCGTCACTATTAGAAGTGGATAGCACCGCCGATTTCATGGCCCCATCGTTTTTTAAGTTTTGCACATTGGAGGCAGTTTGCAAAATTTGCTTTTGAATTGGTATAGGCGCTTTCTGAGATTTATCAGGGTAGTTCTGTTTATTGGTTATTTCAGCAAAAGTAGATCGAGGTTTATCGTATTTCTCGTTCATAATATCCCGCCTATCCTTGGTTAATTTGGCGTCGACTTTTCCCTCAAGTACTGTCATTAATTTAATAATATTTTCTAAATCGCATTTTGTTTGAGAAAACTGATTTAATAAAAGCGTTATAGCATTTGCCTGGCTATCCATACGAGCCATAATGTCTGTTCTGAATTCTCTTAATTCCTCCAGTAGTATAGAATCGGTGTCCATAATTGTCGGTGTGAAACAAACCCGACTACCTCGTTCCACATTTACTCTATTCGTGGGTGTCTCGATACTAGACAACTTCAGTTCAGGTGTGATAGCTCGGACTGGAGTTTCACTATTACCCTTTTTAGGAATAGAGCATACACATTCCGGGCACAACCATTTCTCCTTAAAAGATTGGCTATATGTACCAAAGGTGACCATATTTATCTTAAGACATTTTAAATGATATTGTTTTTTACATTTTACATTCGAACATTCCATATAAACGTTTGTTATTGTAGAACAACAAGCGCCACAATTGTTTGACATTCTTGATATTTATATTTCAAACAGAAAAATAACAATTTAAATCGGCAAGTACTTGCATTCGAACGTTCACTGCTGTGCGATAAAGATGAATTATTTGTTTTACGCAGCCCGTCTCTTTTACTCGAAGTGAGGAAGAGCGTATCTCAGCGCGCATTAGCAGCGCGGTATAGCGCTCACGATTTAAGTTCACGTATTAAGTTCACTCCACTTTAGTACTTTAAACACTTACTATCAATGCACATCATGTGTCAAAATTGCATATCTTAAAATTCATATTTGCACAGCAAAAAACAAAAGAACACGACCACTCGATGCAAGAATTTAACAAAATGTTACTGTTAAACTTATAGGATAATATATATATATTATCATACATAAGTCAAAAAAAAAAATTGTCTACACGTATTTGATATTTTTAAAAAGCAATTATTTTGTTAAAACTAAGATAACAGTTGATTAAAAATATTATTCGATGACATCTGGACGTCTGTGCGTATGGATCTGGCACTCTCACGACCGTAAAAAATAATATAACGAAGTATTTATTTTAAAGCTTCATAATCACAACGCGGTGCTTCCTTTCGAAAATGGTAATTCTTTGTCGTTTAATTGTAATTAATAAAAAACTAAACTGCTTACTCTTTAGTGTAGTATACCTTTGAAAATTGGGTTCGTTTACAATGCTTGCAAGATATGTTTTGCGCTACATGGAGAATGGCGCGAAATTTCAAAGTATTTTTGTCTTTCATTTATGTCATCGCGTATAGTAAACGATAAATAATAAAAAAAAGTATAAGCCTTCACTTTTGGATTTTCCAAACTATTGCACACCTCGCGTACATCATTTTTCATTTCGTAATCGGATTTTATAAATAATTAAGCATATTAAATGCTAAATTTCAGTAATTTAAATAACAAGGTTGTGTCATCGTTTAATACAATTCTAACTGTAAAGTTTGAAGTATTAAGCCTATAACAATGTGTAAACATTGTCGGGTAGATAGCATACCGTCACCTTAAGACGTAAATATAATACGAAGTGAAATTTGCATGTCCTACAATTAGTCGCGGTGGTGTAGTGGCAGCACGATTTGGCCAGAATCCCAATAGGCGTGGGTTCGAATCCCGCTTGCGACATCATTTTTCATTTCGTAATCGGATTTTATAAATAATTAAGCATATTAAATGCTAAATTTTAATAACAAGGTTGTGTCATCGTTTAATACAATTCTAACTGTAAAGTTTGAAGTATTAAGCCTATAACAATGTGTAAACATTGTCGGGTAGATAGCATACCGTCACCTTAAGACGTAAATATAATACGAAGTGAAATTTGCATGTCCTACAATTAGTCGCGGTGGTGTAGTGGCAGCACGATTGGGCCGGAATCCCAATAGGCGCGGGTTCGAATCCCGCTTGCGACATCATTTTTCATTTCGTAATCGGATCGTATTTGATATTTTTAAAAAGCAATTATTTTGTTTAAAGTAAGAAAATAGTTGATTAAAAAAAATATTCGAGGACGTCGGATAAAATATTTTGTATCTGGCAGGATCACGACCGTAAAAATGAATGTAGGTATCGAAGTTTTTCTTTTATTAAAAGCTTCATAATCGCAATGCGCTGTTTCCTTTCGAAAATCGGTATTTCATTGCTTGCTTGGTAATTCATTGTCGTTTAATTGCAATTAATAAAAAACTAAACTGCTTAGTCATTAGTGTATGTATACCTTATGAAAATTGGGTTCGTTTGTTCGTCCATTCGGACAGGCAAATGAAATAAATCCCATTCAGCCTATACAGCTATGTTTAGCTCTACGTCGAGAATGGCACGAAATTTCAAAAGTATTTCTTTTCTTTCATTACAAGCTTATATTTAGTTTCACCTGTCCCGTTGTGTGTAATCAAATCTTGCAAGTTAAATTTGATCCACTGCCCGGTTTCCGATTGAGCTGAAATTTAGCATGCATATATAAGTCGCATGACAATGCAATATTATTGTGACATAGAGCTGATCTGATGATAGACCTGGAAGCTGGCCATAGGAACTCCGTAATTAAACGACGCAATCCTTTTGAGTTTGGGCTCATTTGATTTGTCTTGACGATTACTTTAAGGGGTTAGGGGTAGTCAGGATTTTCAAAAAATCATTTTTTTTTGCATTTTCGTTAGGTGTAATATCTTAAAAATATTCTCTGAAAATTTGAAGTTGATCAGATAACTGCTTTTCGAGTTATTCGACAAATAACAAAGATCGCTCGGGCACTCCAAAACGCTCGGGAGTAGGTAGCTAGCGGCAAGCAACCGGTTTCTTGGGTTTTATTGTCATCCATGAACTAAACCTTTGAGGTTTGTAGTAGTACCTAAATTTATAAATGCCACTTCCACAATGGCTGAAGAACTATTATATGGCCCAGGAATAGATGACTCGGTGTAAGTGATTAAATAATTCGTATATCTGTACGTAAATCTAGTGTGAAACTTTAAATGCGTTTTTCTCAAAACTATGTTTTTTGAACTGGTGACAACTGTAACTCGATAACCGCTCAGTAGATTTTAATGAAATTTATACAGCCTTTAGAATACATAATAAACTCAAGCCTGATCGACGGATTTTTTCTTTTCAAAAATTTCGATTTTTTAAGACCAATTA
The DNA here is from genome assembly GCA_905163515.2 of Lymantria monacha. Classification (NCBI taxonomy): domain Eukaryota; kingdom Metazoa; phylum Arthropoda; class Insecta; order Lepidoptera; family Erebidae; genus Lymantria; species Lymantria monacha. Next base: position 30,562,650 of record LR991098.1, read on the forward strand.
ACTGTTGATTTTTTCCCGAAAATCTAGAAAAAAATTTCCTGAGGCCGCCATTTTGTTAATTTTTAAAAAAAAAATAAAAAGCTTCGATCAGGCCCAGGATTATCTATTTATAAAACTATTTTTTTTATCCGATTGATTTTAGATGAATCTCCAAGGACTTATGATAGTCACTGCAAGGACCTTTTTTTGAAACTGGGTCAATACAGACAACTATAACTTTGGAAATATTTTTTTTTTTCAAATTTTCGTAACTTCAAGTCAAAACATTGTATAATAATGCCATACTTTTGTAAAATAACATGATTTAATAGCAAAAAAAAATTACTGAAAATTCTCATTTTTTCGTGTCTCTGACTACCCCTAACCCCTTAATACTATATGGTAACCAGGGTCTGACGATGGACCTGGAAGCGGGCCAAAGAAACTCCGTAATTAAACGACGCAACCTCATCGAGTTTAGGCTCGTTTGATTCGTCTTGACGAGTACTTTGATAATATATGCTAACCAGGGTCTGACGATGAACCTGGAAGCTGGCCATAGGCACTCCGTAATTAAACGACGCAACCCCATTGAAATTGGGCTTATTTGATTCGTCTTGGCGAGTACTTTGATACTATATGGAAACCAAGGTCTGACCATGGACCTGGAAGCTAGCCATAAGAACTCCGTAATTAAACGACGCAACCTTATCAAGTTTAGACTCGTTTGATTTGTCTTGTCGAGTACTTTGAGACTATATGGTAACTAAGGTCTGACGATGGACTTAGAAGCTGGCCATAGGAACTCCGTAATTAAACGACGCAACCCCATTGAAATTGGGCTTATTTGATTCGTCTTGGCGAGTATTTTGATACTATATGGAAACCAAGGTCTGACCATGGACCTGGAAGCTAGCCACAAGAACTCCGTAATTAAACGACGCAACCTCATCAAGCTTAGACTCGTTTGATTTGTCTTGTCGAGTACCTTGAGACTATATGGTAACTAAGGTCTGACGATGGACTTAGAAGCTGGCCATAGGAACTCCGTAATTAAACGACGCAACCCCATCGAAATTGGGCTTATTTGATTCGTCTTGGCGAGTACTTTGATACTATATGGTAACTAGGGTCTGACGATTGACCTGGAAGCGGGCCATAGGAACTCCGTAATTAAAGGACGCAACTCCATCGAGTTTGGACTCGTTTGATTCGTCTTAACGAGTACTTTGATACTATATGGTAACCATGTTGGACCTGGAAGCTGGCCATAGGAAAAAGAAGGTGCTAAATGTTCTTAATCATACCATCAAAATGTAACACGCTTTTATTTATAAAATTAGGACTGTAATATCTGGAATTTTTGGCTTTTTTTCACAATTTCTGAGTGTTTTTGAAATTTACTTAGACTTTAATCGGCTAATGGTCTAAATAAACTTCAGATAAATATTTAGCGGATCCAAATATATAAAAATCATGCTTGATTTAGGTCAAAAAAATTTTTACATCACCGTAAACGCCGATTTACGTCATTTTTTTCGGTTTTTTAAAGTTTTCTCGAAATTTTGAGGGTGTACGGGTTAAATGGAACATCATTCGGATTCAGCGGGTCAAAATACATAAAAATATAGGGGTCTCGTCAAAAGTACAGAGAACTTCTTTTTTTTTGTGTGCCTGTGTTATCGTTAAAGGTTACAATGAACTTCTAAAGTGTTATATGTCTTATTACAGTTAATTTATTTTTAACTTTTTATTTTATTTTATTAGCAAATAATAAAAACTTGTTTTTAAAAAAGGCTTTTTTCTTTAATTTTATTTTTATTTCTGGCATTGACTAATAGTAAATGATAAATAATATAAAAATTATGAGGCGTGCACTTTTGGATTTTCCAAATTATTTTTTTCTGTAGTGAACTCGGGTTATTAGGCTCATCCGGATGAGCGTAGGGATGGCCCATATCTATCTGTTTACCTACTATCAATATTTGAATATCGATAATCACAACTGTAGGTATATTTTAATAAAATATGGGTTTCATTTTATTATTTAGGCAATGGGTCAGGCATGAGGAACAAAGATGCGGATACAAAGCCGTAAATGCCCGTACTGCAATAATCACAATTACTTTCACAGCTATATACCAATTACAATTCACACTAAGTCAACACACAGAGCAGACCCAGGAAGTTGTTTTTGTACAACCAACTATATGATACAGGAAGTCCAGGAAGACACAGGATAGTCTTCCCCGTGTAACTATGGGACAAGATCACAATTGTCGTTACCCCTTTATTTGCCCGTGCAATCCTCTGCTAAATCTACCAAGCGTTAGTCAAGAAAACGAGCAGCCCTCCCTCAGGAAACAGCAACAGGTAGTTCATTCCAGATCTCGCACTTACGTGGGAGAAATGATCGCTGAGAGAAATGTACAGTCACGGAACGTATTGTTTCCAGGTGAAATGGATGAACCCTGCTACGGTGTCGGAAGACGGGAAGCGTTCGATCCCAAACTGTTTAAACAGACCAACGAATAAATAAATGACACGGCTAGCGCAATATAGGGCTTTTAAAATCGGCTTGCCGCCTGCCCTTAGGAGCTCTGTGATAATTTCGTCATCTCCCGGTGCCTTTCCGTTCTTTAATTGTTTTAGAGCAATTCTGATCTCGTACAAGCTGACTTCTGGGATTTATTCGGTATAGTGCCGAGTTAGCTTGGATCTGGGGTCTTGGATCAAGGCGACAACAGGATTCAGGGATGATTTGTACAACTGCCCATAGAACCTTTCGACCTCTCCCAAGATCTCACTCTGGGATGAAATCACAGTACCGTTATCGGTCTTCAGCTTAATCATTTGGCTCTGCCCAATAAACAAATCTCGTGCAAACACTTTGGAGCCTTGATTTCACTCTATCGCCTCTTCAATACGCAGTGTATTGAATCGGCGAATATCGCGTCGTATAGATTTAGAGATCTGTCTATTAAGCTGCCTGAGTTCGGACCAATCGGTTGAAGACTGTACCGTCATTTCCTTTCTCCTCTCCATGATTTGAAGAGTCTGGTCAGAAAGCTTTTTGTTCTAGTAGCGCGACGGGCCTTAAAGAATTTTGACCCGACCGCGTGGACAGTTTCCACGAACCTGTTGTTCATATCGTTCGAAGATTCGCACTCTTTCAGGCATTGGAAGCGATTATGTAATTCGAGTTGAAAGCTATTGGGGTCCTGGTATTGGACAGGTGTAGGTCGGAGTGTAGACTTCATCAAGCGGGACCGCTCGACTTTCGTACGAAGATTCAATGTGCCTCGAACCATCCGGTGATCACTCCCAGTTTTAATCCTGCTGATCACAGTGACATCATTAAATATTTGTCGTTTGTCCGTTAAGATGAAGTCTATCTCATTTTTAGTGGATCCATCAGGGCTAATCCAGGTCCACTTCCTTTGTGGCCGCTTCTTGAAGAAGAAATTCACCATGAAGAGGCCTTCCCTTTCCAAAATGGCGGCCAGTTTTTGGCCCATTTGGTTTCTCTGTCCAAATTATTACCCCACTCTCAACTCATCGTCTGTCCTTTTGCCTAGTTTTGCGTTGAAGTCTCCCATAACTACCGTGAAGTGGGTCTTGGACGTATGGATGGCTTTCGAGATATCCTCGTACAAGGCCTCGTCGGAGGATGTCGAAGTCGATGCGTAAACCTGTTTGACCTTCAACGAATACCGTTTGGTAATTCTGAGTATAAGGTACGCTACCATTGTTGACAGACTTTCGATCCTCTTCACGTTCTCTACAGGAGACTTACGAACGATAAAGCCAACACCGCCTTGGGATGGGTGATCTCCTTCCCGGTAGAAGAGCAGATTTCCAGACCGGAGGATTAACTTGCCCTCCCCCTCTCTTCGCACTTCTGATAATCCTACAATGTCCCATCGGATTTTGCTCAATTCCTCTTCCAACTCGATGACCCTCTCGTCGGTCCTTAGTGTCCGAACGTAGTGTGTTACCAGGGCCAATGGTCGATTTTTTTGGTAGCCGGATCGTGGCCGGAGATTCTTCGCACCCCCTGCCCCGCCACCAACAGGCCCGCTACGAAAATGAGACCGTGGAACAGCGGAACTGCCGTGACTGGGGCCGTGACTTTTTTGCATTAATTTTGTTTTGGGGGTAGTAATGCCATAATCGCCACGCTTGGCGAGTTTAAGTAAGTTTTCCGGGAGATAGCCGCTGCCCAATCTCCCGGTGAGACCCTTAGCCGAGTTTCACGACTCCTACGGGCAAGGGGGTGACGACCTTTGTATTCTATTTCCGTCGCCACACGCGGGAAAAAGCGTCCAGGGGAAAATATTAAAATAAATAATAGTTCTGAAAATACCTAGAAAGGTGTTTTAGACCGCTTATGTACCTAGTCAAAAATAATTTAATAAATATATGTGGATGTTAATGTTTTAATTGATACCAGTGATATTATTAAATAATATTTGGAAAATCATTATTATTTATCGTTTATTATTAGTCAATGCCAGAAATGAAAGAAAAATGCTTGAAATTTCGCGCCATTCTCAACGTAGCGCAAATTGGCTGTATGACAGGCAAAGGGCTGTCCGAATAGACGAACAGAACCAAAAAAAAAACAAACGAAAAAGGTAGCGCAAAACATAGCTTGCAAGCATTGCAAACAAGACTAAGCAGTTTAGTTTTTTTTAAATGCAATTAAACGACAAAGTATTACCAAGCCATTTTTAAAATTCAAATTCATATGTTATTATACTATTATTAATAATTGCTTTCTAAATAAATCAAATATATTTAAATGCATGTTTTTTCTTGATATCTCTGATAATATTATCCTATAAGTGCAGTGTGAGAAAAATACAGTCATTTTTAGTTTTGAAAAGTCTTTGATTTTCATATATCGAGAGTAGAGCAGAACCTCAACGATTCGCTTATAAGGCGTGCAACAATCAGGGATTTTTGGCAGTAATGTAAAAGCTTCGTGTATTGGTCTTGTTTCAAATTATGACATTTTAGGCTAGGGTGTAAGTAATGAATATGATATAAAAGTGCTTTACTATTTTTTTGCTTTTCCGTCAAAATTCCTAATATATATTATCAAAAACAGTGTGGCCGTAGCACTGTTGAAGGCGCTGCTTTGACTAATAATTATTACAATCTGTACATCTTCAGTTTCTTCAAATTGTTCACTGTCCGTCTTTTTCTTTACAAATTATAATTTGTGAAGAAAATTGTAACTCTACATTGGCAACAATGCTTGTTTTAATAGCGAACTGCCAATACAAAAAAAAAAAATATAAAAAGAAGAATATACCTATTGAAGTAAAGTTATGGTCGTTATTGTTACAAAACTTTAACGTTATTTAAACCGTAAATAAAATAATGTCCCCAAAATTCGATTTATATAATCGTAATCATTTTTTTAATTTGTCTTAATATATCTATTATGCTTTAATCATTTGGCATTTTTTAAATTTTACTGTCTCTACTTTAGTGCCACCCTGGGGGGGCACACTTAAAACATTACTTATTTTTACTGACCGTCGCGCCGCCTACAGATTGTTTGTACAAACTTAACTGCTGCCATTTTGTCCTGTATGTCAAACGTTTGACAACTGAGAATTGTTATTTTTTGTTCCTAGCGTAGGTACTTATTGTCATCAATCTATTTACGGTTATTGATGTACTTTTTGAAAATTATCTCAATTTTCATTGTTAAGCTGATATTATTATTGCTTCGTTATCAGCTGATATGTTTTTTTTATATTTCAGGGTAGCTTTCATAGTAAAAGAAAATTCTATATAATTACACATACACATGTAGATATGTATATATATCACTTCAACTTTAGTTCACCGCGTAAACTCTGGGTAGCAGCACCTTCCATACATGCATATTTTATCATGGAGTTGCCACTCTTTTTCAGTTTAATAACTTTACTCTTTGGTGCCACCCAAAGAGTAAAGTTATTAAATTGAAAAAGAGTGGCAACTCGATGATAAAATATGCATGTATGGAAAGTGCTGCCACCCAGAGTTTAGGCGGTGAACTAAAGTTGAAGTAATATATATACATATCTACATGTGTATGTATAATTACATAGAATTTTCTTTTACTATGAAAGCTACCCTGAAATATAAAAAAAAACATATCAGCTGATAATTAAACAATAATAATATCAGCCTAACATTGAAACTTGAGATAATTTTCAGAAAAATATCAATAACCGAAAATAGATCGATGACAATAAGTACCTACGCTAGGAACAAAAAATAACAATTCTCAGTTGTCAAACGTTTGACAGGCAGGACAAAATGGCAGCAGTTAAGTTTGTACAACCAATCTGTAGGCGGCGCGACGGTCAGTAAAAATAAGTAATGTTTTAAGTGTGCCCCCCCAGGTGCCACCCAAATTTAACGCAAACATAGACACTTCCAGTTCAAAAATGTCCTCCTTATTTCAATATTCCATAATGCACACTTAAGTTGCGACGAATCCATAGAGTAAAAAGTTGCCCTGGCTGTATATACTTATTGGTGTTATATACTCTTGACGGATGGTAAAAAAATATGATAACAAACATGGCGGCTTACAGAGCGTCATTGAATTTTGTTTATTAGGTCAACATTTCCGTACACGATAGATCTTCGGATTATGTGGTCCTATACAATAGGAAGGAGTTTCAATGTCAACGGGCGGAAAAGGTATTTCAAGACTATAAATGTGATTGAAGTAAATATTTAAGTGAATGACGCGTGCGATCGGCGGTTCCAGGAGGTGCCGGGGCGAAGGCGCTCGGCGGTAGGCGACTAGGCGGGTGATATGCAAGCGGCGCCGGCGCGCTACGTGTCCGTGAGCGAGCTGTACTCGACCGACGAAGTGGAGCTGTTGCTGGACGAGATACGCGAGCTCGAGCCGACGAGCTGCCGCGGGGAGGACGTGCAGGTATACTGTCTACTTACTCCCTTATATTTTTGTATCGCTTTACAAGTTTTTTATTTAACTAGTTGTAGGTACAGTGGTGATCTTTCAAGTGCTGCATGGGTAGATACAGGACCCAGTAGTAGATTCTTATCTACTACATAGTTAGTGACATACGTTTACATAAAAGCATAGGTACTGTCTGTAGAGCTAACTTTGTACTTTGAAAGTTATTAAGATTGCAAGTATTGTATGTGTTGTATTACAGTGCATTATATATGTACAATGGTATAACCTCGCCGTGTGCCCGCTGTACACTCCAGCCTTATAATAAATTCATATCTTGTTTACAGACTAGTTAGTTTACATTGGGCACTACTGGCACTACATTATATGCATTTTGTTTCCATGTTTTAATTAGAATAACCAGAATATGAATATTTTAAACTTTTAGAATATTATCTTATTTGTGTCTTATGTTATATCTGTTCTTGTATTTTGGTATATATAATAATATAATTACTCCAAAATATATATTTTAATGATCGGTTAAACTAGTTATATGTTATTTTAATATTGTGTCATAGACATCACTGAATGTTGATGTTGTTGTTCATTATGTTCTTATATGTGCTAGAGAGAGAGAGAGCTCTTAGTGATAGGACCACTCTGTTGACAGTTTTCTGTTTACAGCTGGGTGCCGTTCCATCCGGGGTAGTACCACATTCTCGCAGACCATTGCTCCTTTGCCACCATAATCTATAAAAAAAAATAGAGAAAATATCATGTGCTGACACTCATCACAATCATCATGTTGCTGGTATCTAATCACTTGGGGTTGTTATGTTTTATAAAGATCATATTGTAAACGTTTTGGCAATAGTTGAATCACCAAGCAGCTGCCTGATGTCAACCGTCCTTGCAAATATAATTATTGACCAGATGGCATGAGACTGTGTCAGCCCATGTTGTGAAGCTCTCAATACTGTTATACAATAACACCAACAAGGAGTGTAAGGGCTGGTGGTGGTCATGGCTGCCACCACAGAGCTATGTGCTCACACATCTGTTATGATATGGTAAAGTATCTGTAATGCAAGCTGAATGTGAGGCACTGCACCCAGTAGGTACTAATGGGTTTCATTTTTTGTCTGGTAATAAAAGATGTGATATAATATGTATAAATTTATGAATTTGTAACGCTTTTGTGATAATTTAATGATTTGGCCAGACTATGGAGGACTATATAGTAAGTAATGTGCTTGCATCTCTAAATGTACTTCTGAGTTTGGATGTAATTTTGAGTTCATTGAAGATATGCGAGTGAAGGATTTTTAGTGTTGAGGTGGCTGAAGTATACTGTGAGTCCACAACGGTTTACTCTCCTGTGGGAGTTGTAAGTATCAGATATAGATAGCTGTTGATAATTGGTTTTTAATGTATAACCACAGATTACTAAATAACAGATACTTCACTTGGTAGAAAATTACCAATACATACTGCTATAATAGCCCACTCTGTCGCGTCAGCAACTGCTGCATGCTAAAATGTGCCTAAATGCTCAAGCGTACAATTGTAATTGCTTCGCACCTCGCGATCCCACAGCAATCACAGGGCTGCCTCTTCGATAAAATTCATGAGTTCTTCCGGGTTGAGAGCCCTCGGCGCTCACCCACAGTCCGGCTAAAGTTGTCATAGCCATCTGAGGCTAACAACTAAGTCACAAAAAGCAAGCATATTTCAAAGGAATAATTTTGAGAATGACCTCATTAACTGTATCGGTGTAGGGTCTCGACAATTACCACCTTATTTATAAAATCCGATTACGAAATGAAAAATGATGTCGCAAGCGGGATTCGAACCCGCGCCTATTGGGATTCCGGCCCAATCGTGCTGCCACTACACTACCGCGACTAATTGTAGGACATGCAAATTTCATTTCGTATTGTATTTACGTCTTAAGGTGACGGTATGCTATCTACCCGACAATGTTTACACATTGTTATAGGCTTAATACTTCAAACTTTACAGTTAGAATTGTATTAAACGATGACACAACCTTGTTATTTAAATTACTGAAATTTAGCATTTAATATGCTTAATTATTTATAAAATCCGATTACGAAATGAAAAATTATGTCGCAAGCGGGATTCGAACCCGCGCCTATTGGGATTCCGGCCCAATCGTGCTGCCACTACACTACCGCGACTAATTGTAGGACATGCAAATTTCATTTCGTATTGTATTTACGTCTTAAGGTGACGGTATGCTATCTACCCGACAATGTTTACACATTGTTATAGGCTTAATACTTCAAACTTTACAGTTAGAATTGTATTAAACCTATAACAATGTGTAAACATTGTCGGGTAGATAGCATACCGTCACCTTAAGACGTAAATACAATACGAAATGAAATTTGCATGTCCTACAATTAGTCGCGGTAGTGTAGTGGCAGCACGATTGGGCCGGAATCCCAATAGGCGCGGGTTCGAATCCCGCTTGCGACATCATTTTTCATTTCGTAATCGGATTTTATAAATAATTAAGCATATTAAATGCTAAATTTCAGTAATTTAAATAACAAGGTTGTGTCATCGTTTAATACAATTCTAACTGTAAAGTTTGAAGTATTAAGCCTATAACAATGTGTAAACATTGTCGGCTAGATAGCATACCGTCACCTTAAGACGTAAATACAATACGAAATGAAATTTGCATGTCCTACAATTAGTCGCGGTAGTGTAGTGGCAGCACGATTGGGCCGGAATCCCAATAGGCGCGGGTTCGAATCCCGCTTGCGACATCATTTTTCATTTCGTAATCGGATTTTATAAATAATTAAGCATATTAAATGCTAAATTTCAGTAATTTAAATAACAAGGTTGTGTCATCGTTTAATACAATTCTAACTGTAAAGTTTGAAGTATTAAGCCTATAACAATGTGTAAACATTGTCGGGTAGATAGCATACCGTCACCTTAAGACGTAAATACAATACGAAATGAAATTTGCATGTCCTACAATTAGTCGCGGTAGTGTAGTGGCAGCACGATTGGGCCGGAATCCCAATAGGCGCGGGTTCGAATCCCGCTTGCGACATCATTTTTCATTTCGTAATCGGATTTTATAAATAATTAAGCATATTAAATGCTAAATTTCAGTAATTTAAATAACAAGGTTGTGTCATCGTTTAATACAATTCTAACTGTAAAGTTTGAAGTATTAAGCCTATAACAATGTGTAAACATTGTCGGGTAGATAGCATACCGTCACCTTAAGACGTAAATACAATACGAAATGAAATTTGCATGTCCTACAATTAGTCGCGGTAGTGTAGTGGCAGCACGATTGGGCCGGAATCCCAATAGGCGCGGGTTCGAATCCCGCTTGCAACATCATTTTTCATTTCGTAATCGGATTTTATAAATAATTAAGCATATTAAATGCTAAATTTCAGTAATTTAAATAACAAGGTTGTGTCATCGTTTAATACAATTCTAACTGTAAAGTTTGAAGTATTAAGCCTATAACAATGTGTAAACATTGTCGGGTAGATAGCATACCGTCACCTTAAGACGTAAATACAATACGAAATGAAATTTGCATGTCCTACAATTAGTCGCGGTAGTGTAGCGGCAGCACGATTGGGCCGGAATCCCAATAGGCGCGGGTTCGAATCCCGCTTGCGACATCATTTTTCATTTCGTAATCGGATTTTATAAATAATTAAGCATATTAAATGCTAAATTTCAGTAATTTAAATAACAAGGTTGTGTCATCGTTTAATACAATTCTAACTGTAAAGTTTGAAGTATTAAGCCTATAACAATGTGTAAACATTGTCGGGTAGATAGCATACCGTCACCTTAAGACGTAAATACAATACGAAATGAAATTTGCATGTCCTACAATTAGTCGCGGTAGTGTAGTGGCAGCACGATTGGGCCGGAATCCCAATAGGCGCGGGTTCGAATCCCGCTTGCGACATCATTTTTCATTTCGTAATCGGATTTTATAAATAATTAAGCATATTAAATGCTAAATTTCAGTAATTTAAATAACAAGGTTGTGTCATCGTTTAATACAATTCTAACTGTAAAGTTTGAAGTATTAAGCCTATAACAATGTGTAAACATTGTCGGGTAGATAGCATACCGTCACCTTAAGACGTAAATACAATACGAAATGAAATTTGCATGTCCTACAATTAGTCGCGGTAGTGTAGTGGCAGCACGATTGGGCCGGAATCCCAATAGGCGCGGGTTCGAATCCCGCTTGCGACATCATTTTTCATTTCGTAATCGGATTTTATAAATAATTAAGCATATTAAATGCTAAATTTCAGTAATTTAAATAACAAGGTTGTGTCATCGTTTAATACAATTCTAACTGTAAAGTTTGAAGTATTAAGCCTATAACAATGTGTAAACATTGTCGGGTAGATAGCATACCGTCACCTTAAGACGTAAATACAATACGAAATGAAATTTGCATGTCCTACAATTAGTCGCGGTAGTGTAGTGGCAGCACGATTGGGCCGGAATCCCAATAGGCGCGGGTTCGAATCCCGCTTGCGACATCATTTTTCATTTCGTAATCGGATTTTATAAATAATTAAGCATATTAAATGCTAAATTTCAGTAATTTAAATAACAAGGTTGTGTCATCGTTTAATACAATTCTAACTGTAAAGTTTGAAGTATTAAGCCTATAACAATGTGTAAACATTGTCGGGTAGATAGCATACCGTCACCTTAAGACGTAAATACAATACGAAATGAAATTTGCATGTCCTACAATTAGTCGCGGTAGTGTAGTGGCAGCACGATTGGGCCGGAATCCCAATAGGCGCGGGTTCGAATCCCGCTTGCGACATCATTTTTCATTTCGTAATCGGATTTTATAAATAATTAAGCATATTAAATGCTAAATTTCAGTAATTTAAATAACAAGGTTGTGTCATCGTTTAATACAATTCTAACTGTAAAGTTTGAAGTATTAAGCCTATAACAATGTGTAAACATTGTCGGGTAGATAGCATACCGTCACCTTAAGACGTAAATACAATACGAAATGAAATTTGCATGTCCTACAATTAGTCGCGGTAGTGTAGTGGCAGCACGATTGGGTCGGAATCCCAATAGGCGCGGGTTCGAATCCCGCTTGCGACATCATTTTTCATTTCGTAATCGGATTTTATAAATAATTAAGCATATTAAATGCTAAATTTCAGTAATTTAAATAACAAGGTTGTGTCATCGTTTAATACAATTCTAACTGTAAAGTTTGAAGTATTAAGCCTATAACAATGTGTAAACATTGTCGGGTAGATAGCATACCGTCACCTTAAGACGTAAATACAATACGAAATGAAATTTGCATGTCCTACAATTAGTCGCGGTGGTGTAGTGGCAGCACGATTGGGTCGGAATCCCAATAGGCGCGGGTTCGAATCCCGCTTGCGACATCATTTTTCATTTCGTAATCGGATTTTATAAATAATTAAGCATATTAAATGCTAAATTTCAGTAATTTAAATAACAAGGTTGTGTCATCGTTTAATACAATTCTAACTGTAAAGTTTGAAGTATTAAGCCTATAACAATGTGTAAACATTGTCGGGTAGATAGCATACCGTCACCTTAAGACGTAAATACAATACGAAATGAAATTTGCATGTCCTACAATTAGTCGCGGTAGTGTAGTGGCAGCACGATTGGGTCGGAATCCCAATAGGCGCGGGTTCGAATCCCGCTTGCGACATCATTTTTCATTTCGTAATCGGATTTTATAAATAATTAAGCATATTAAATGCTAAATTTCAGTAATTTAAATAACAAGGTTGTGTCATCGTTTAATACAATTCTAACTGTAAAGTTTGAAGTATTAAGCCTATAACAATGTGTAAACATTGTCGGGTAGATAGCATACCGTCACCTTAAGACGTAAATACAATACGAAATGAAATTTGCATGTCCTACAATTAGTCGCGGTAGTGTAGTGGCAGCACGATTGGGTCGGAATCCCAATAGGCGCGGGTTCGAATCCCGCTTGCGACATCATTTTTCATTTCGTAATCGGATTTTATAAATAATTAAGCATATTAAATGCTAAATTTCAGTAATTTAAATAACAAGGTTGTGTCATCGTTTAATACAATTCTAACTGTAAAGTTTGAAGTATTAAGCCTATAACAATGTGTAAACATTGTCGGGTAGATAGCATACCGTCACCTTAAGACGTAAATACAATACGAAATGAAATTTGCATGTCCTACAATTAGTCGCGGTAGTGTAGTGGCAGCACGATTGGGTCGGAATCCCAATAGGCGCGGGTTCGAATCCCGCTTGCGACATCATTTTTCATTTCGTAATCGGATTTTATAAATAACTAAGCATATTAAATGCTAAATTTCAGTAATTTAAATTACCACCTTGTTGAGGGCGGTGCCAAAATTTTTTTCTAGGCAATCCTGATTTAAGCGTCTCGTAAACATAAAATTAATGCCTTCTTTCTTCAAATCCTTGCATAGCCTGATTAGTTAGATTAGTTCCCCAGATATTTTTTCTTTATCCTATACAAAATTATTTGTCAGTAGGTAAGTTATTCTTGATACATTTAATTAAATATGGGACATCGAATATGTAGTAATTTTTTTTTACCCCCCTTTTTTACTTGATTTGCACCCATTTACTGCATATAAGGCACCAGACGCCATCGTAGGTACACGTACAAACGAATGGAACGAATAATATTTAACAACGATGCTCGTTGTTACGCTTCGCTTGCGAAAACCGCACTGAATTTGGTCCGCAAACGGCTCGCAACCACTTGGCCGGGCGGTAGGCAATAATAGCGCGTAAGTACATGGAGTGACGTAGGCCTGGTATAACACTTAAATATTAATGACCACAGTCACATTCAAGCATATTATAAACACACATTAAACTAATTGCAAGCTATCTGTTTCAAATTTATAGATTATGGTGTGATCATGCTCACTGAAAAGGTCTCTGCTTGCGGTAGCTATGTGGAGCGGGTCTCTCCCTTCCCTCCAATGTGGTTGAGGGTCGTGATGACTGCTCTAATAGTTAACTCGTGATCGGGTGCCGCTTGTGGGATCTCGTCCAGCCATTTATGTTTCTTTTTTGTTTTATAAATATTCTTCGTTTAATTTGGTATTATATACGAAATTTAAAAAAATGAATTGTTACTCGTAAGGCATCTCACTGGAGCTAACATAAATTAATCATGTAACCAATCATTTTCGTGAAAATATATAATTTAAAAAAAAAAATACGAGCCTACTGAGTTTCTTGTCGGATCTTCTCAGTATGTGGCTGCTTTCCGATCCGGTGGTAGATTAATAAAATTAATTAAAAAATAATAATAATGTAAAATTGACAATATGTAAGTGCCCCTATGGGGCTTCTGCATAATAAATGATTTGATTTGAATTGTTATACCTAACTAAGAGCGGTTCTGCACTACATCCGATCCGAATCCGTGAAAATATGGTCCGTCGTAGCCGTAGAACTATTCTATGGTAATTTACGCACTACACCCGATCTCCGTCATCCGATTTCTTTCCGTCATTCTAGAATCTCCATGCCGGAGAAGATTTTTGACGGACCGATGTAACCATAGAATTATTTGTATGAACGTACATCGTACGTTCTTTGTACGTACAATAGTATTGCCAGAAGTTGACGTCGATTTAAAGGACTCATGATCAACGACGTGAACACTGCTGTGGCTCCGCGTAAAATCACGTAATTCGGTCCGAGTTTTCTAGACCCATATTTTCACGGGTTCGGATCGGACAAGTGCGTAAGCAATATCCGAATTCGGTCCGAGTTTTCTAGTTCTATATTTTCACGGGTTCGGATCGGATGTAGTGCGTAACCGCTCTAACACTTCAACAATATAAAAGTAAATGGCAATCTATACACGAGTGGGCGGAGCCACTGCTCACTACTGCGGGAGTTAATGTGTGGTCACATAGTGTCCATTACAGCACTCTGTATAGGTGTGGCTAGGCCCACTACTTGGTGACATCAGCTTGACACCCAACAATAATACAATGAACACCATTACCAGTTAGGTGTCACACAAATGTGGCTCTCAGCTGTGTTCAGTATTATGATGTGCTAGGTCAACCTCACATCAGATGATGTCAGGTGCCAAGGTCTACAGACAATACTGAAATTTATTTATCAGTAACTATTCTTAAGTAATTTTTAAAGTACAATTTCTTGTATTTTTATTTCTATTACAAATATCACTTTTTAAATTGCTCCAGTACAATTATTTACATAAAGAACATATTTTGTGTTGGATCTTAATGTTTGATGTGTCTATGTTGTACACAGCGTGTGTCTCGATAGTTGTATACGCTTGCTGTCTAGTTCTGTATATGGGAACGTGTTGGCAGGACTTCGAGATAGCGGGCAGCGGGGTTTGCGGCGGCGGCCGCTCGCCGGCGGGCACCGAGGCGACGGAGCGGTCGTGGGACTCGCACGCGCAGTACCGGCAGGCGGGCGCGCCGGCCGCGCGCGCGCTGGCGCCGCTCTACTGCCGCGCGCGCCGCCTGCTGACGCCCGGTGCGCTGCTGGCGCTGCTGTGCGCGGCGGCGTGCGGCGCGCTCTGGGCGGGCGCGGGGCTGCGCGTCGCGCGCCTGCCGCTGGCGCCGCGCCTGCAGTTGCTGTTGTTGGCGGCGTTGTCGTCGGCGCTGCTGCACGCTGCTCTACTCGCCATGCACGTGACGCGGCTCGCCGCACTGCTGCCGCTCGACTGGCGCCTGCTGGTACGTAACGCACGCGCACACACACGCACTAATGTTATATTTATTCTATATAATTTATTTAAAAATTGTCAACATACACAATCCATCCTCCATGCCATATCTACACTGCGCGCCTGTGAAGTATATTAGGTTAATCTGTGCTATGTACAGACAATCTAAGTCGTATGTAAGATCAGTTGCTGGAGACTCCGACTAGTCCAGTGTAGGAAGTGGGTCTGCACCAAGAGTTGACGTTAAGTCCTTACCTCTTCCTGTTGATAATGGATGCTTTAACATGCGAGATACAGCAAGAGGCACAAGAGTGCATTCTATTCGTTCTCGTCGGAGATTGAGGTCTACAGCATGCATGTTGGAATGTTGGCTTGGAAATCAGCGGACCTAAAATAGAAGACATGTTCTACGGTTTCGGCGGTCTCTCCAATTTTACACCCACCTTTCTAGTGTTACACCCATTTCATATGTTTGCACTTTTTGGTAGTAATACTAGACACAATAAGCTACATTATATATTTTTGTGTGATGGTACCCCTTGCGTGAGCTTTAAATAAAATCATGAATTTTTTTTTATTAGTAAATACGATATGAAAATTTTATAAAAAAATATATGTAGACTAATATTTCTTCTAATAAATAGTTTCTGTTTCATTAGAACAGCTGCAATATTTTTTGAAAAATTAAAAGTTTTAAAAAATACCCTTTCTAGCGTCTATTTGATCAAATATCTCCAGAACCCAACAAAATAAGAGACTAAGATTGTGCCAACAGTAAGTTTGTCCCTCGCCGATATTACCACAAAAGTTATTTTCGAATTATGTTTCTGGGGCCGCTGACCCTACCTTATCCTGCTAGACCCTTTAGCTTTCTTGTCTTCCGCTTTGCCTAAGGGGGAAGTAAAATCATTCTTTCCAACTCCTCTTTATACTTCTCTAATTGATTTTGTTGCAGGTTCCAAGACAATTAAAATCATCTCGGGCTGCCTGAGGGTCAAACCTCAGTGTCATTGATGGAGACCATTGTGGACCCTGTGGCTTACAGGACTTACAATGGTGGGACTAGGCCCAAAAATAACAAAAAGTAGTTCACAAGTCTGCCGTCTCCATTGGTTCTGTTATAACTATTTCATCTGTAAATCGAAAGTGTTATGATGTGGACCTCGGTCAACAGGTTCGGAGATATAACATGCCTGTGTCACATCTGTGATTGGGTATAGTCCGACATATCTCGGGCGAGGGCCGCCAGTGTTGGTAGTGATGGTGAATTTGTTGTCATTGAAAGGATTACAGCACGCACCGTTCAAGTTTTGACTGATTCGTATGTTTCCTTGTTCATACAATTCATTTTATTTTAGCATCCACTTGTTCATACATCCTTGTGTTGTGTGATGCGGCAGAAGGGTGGCGTGCTGTTACATAACCGACGGTATTATAACAACATCACTGTGTGGGTCTACCGCCGCTGGTGCCGACACATTCTTGTGGCCGCGTTGTACTCGGGGACAGTTCACTGTATAGTGCACCTATATGGAAGTATTACACTGTGTGTCTCAGGGCGCGTGCACGAGCGCGTGGAGCGCGGTGTCGCTGTGTGCGGGCGGCGCGCTGTCGCTGCACGCGGTGCTCGCCGCGCCCGAGTACCGCCGCGCCCCGCCGCGGCTCGCCGCACCGCTGACGGCGGCGGCGGCGCTCGCGCTGGCGGGCGGCGCGCTGGCGCTGCTGATGGCGGCGTGGGGCGCGCGCTCGTGCGTGCGGGGCCGCGCGCTGCGCCGCCGGCCGTCGCGGCGCGCCGCGTACCGCGCGGTCCCGCCGGCGCCGCCGCCCGACGCGCTGCCGTCCACGTCGCGCGACGACCCGTTATAGTGAAGGCCCCCCGCCACCGACTTCTAGTCGCGCAGGCCCGAACACACCGCACTTTTATAGTTTTATACAGACTCGTCGCATTCACACTGTTTAGTTACAAGTCTGATTTTGTATCTAGTCCGACTTAGGTATAGTGACGACGTCATTGGTGTACACACGCGCGGACAGCACGCGACGTACACGTGTGTGTATGTAGCGTAGTACCGCGCCCGTGACGTCACACACACGTGTATATTACGTAATAAGCTTGTATGGATCAAATCGTTTGCATGACATATTATTAATATAATATTATTATTGTTCATAGTAAACTTACATCTATATATAAATATATATATATAGTGTATAAGGAAATGTTCATGTGTAATAAACTTGTTATAGGTAATAATTTTATACTGTCTGTCTGTCTGTCGGTCTGTTTGTTTGTCTATATAACGTCACCTAAGTCTCTCCGGCAGTTTGCGTTCACTGTATGTATGTTCGATTGATGTTCTGGCCGACTGACGACGGCGGCGGCACCCCGCTGTGACGTCACAACCCGTAGACAACCAATGTATCGGTCGCGATCGACGACCACAACCAATGATCGCGATATATATATATATATATATATATTGTTCGTGTAACTTGTTTGACGGATATATACAATTGAATCATAGAAATGTTGATCACAACACGGTCGGTGTGAGCGCGGCGCTCCCGGTGCGATCAATGTTTACTTGAGACATATTATCTGTAAGCCCTGGACCCCGCCCCGGGCACGTAACGTTTGTCAGTGTGTCGTCACTCCAACAGGCGCGGGCGACACGTGTGTAGTGCGCTAACATAACGAACGTTACATCAATATTAAATTAGTTTTCGTTAACAACTTCATCAGTTTGTTGTATTTTCTTTTAGAGTATTTTACTATTTTTTTACTCGACGACTTTTTAGAATATTTTTATTGATAGTAAATGTTGAAACATTAGATACAGTCTGTACGTGTATTGGTGTGATGTGATCGCGATCAATGTTGACTGTCTGCGGGGCGCCGTACAGATAATGACATTAACAGAGTGGACGTCCGTCGATGGTGTTGTAGCGGTGACACAATATATATGTATAGCAACAACACGTGTACCGATGTGTAACAATTGTACGGGCTGGAAGGGGACCGCTGCCGAAAACTACAAGTCCTACTTGTAATGATAGGCTGGAAAAAAAATAGTTTTAGATGAAAAAAAAATTTTTTTCGCAGCGAATTTTATGTTTTTTTTACATTCCATCGTATTAGGACAGTGCCATGTAACGATAACTCTATAAAAACTACGTCACTTTACTCAGATGACGCAATCTATTCAAAACTAACGATCATATGTTCAAGAGTTCAACGACCTCGCGTGGTGAAAAGAAATTTTTTTTTCATCCGAATCGATTTTTTTTCTAGCTTATCATTACAAGTAGGACTAGTAAGGTCACCTGTCTTTGTTTTCGGGAGCGGTCCCCTTCAGCCTGTATGTATTACTTAGTATATTTGATTGTTATAACTTTAATTATATTGTGAGCGGCCCGTTGTCACTGTGGAGTGTATGTATGTGCGTTTGATGTCTTATACGATATCAATGAACGTCAACCATTTATAATTGTTGGGTCACACTTTAATAACGGACACTGTCGCGGGTGGATATAACTTTCTGTAATAACGATGACATATAGGACGTGAGACACCTCAGTCCTCCCGTGACCATGATCACTGTAAAGTGTTCGAAACGCAGGGAAATTAAAAATCAAATACAAACGCGATAGAATCCGTAAAGTAGTTTTATTACAAATGTGTAACACTCGCGTAAACATTAGAAGTCATTGTGTTACTACGTTGTTGCTTACTAGTTATATTGTACTACTTACTGTACGGCTGGCGTAGTGATTACGATAACCACCTACCGCGTCACTGTCGCGGATTCTATTCCCATGCAAAATAATACTTTGTGCGATCTATAAATTGTTGTTCTAAGTCTGGGTGTAATATGTGTTCGTTAAGTATGTGTCTGTAGAGTGCCCGCAATACATGTACCATAGCGCTTGACGGTCATCAATTATTACACATGTGAATCACATGATTGAGAGCGAACAGCGCTCACACATAGTCCGGACCAAGTCGTAAGTGATCTGCGGCCGATGAATGTGTAACTGTTGTACTGTGGCGGCCAGTCTCTGTGTGTACGTCGCCGTACTGGTCGGCAGAACCAGGGGGCTGGTGGGTGTCGGTGTGGCGGTCGACGTGTCCAACTATGCTTTATTCTAGTCTGTGTGAAACATTTGGTTTGTGTACCTTATACATATCACATTGTTGTATCGGCCGAGTGGTCCACCACCGCCCGCTGGCCCCCACCACCACCCCCCACCCGCCGCACTCGCGCGGACACACGATCTCTTTGTAATTATAATTATATTGTGTCTAGTCATTTTTACTTTAAACATTTTAATGATAATAATTATATGGTTTTATACAAATATGTGATTATTGTTTCATTGGATCATACCCTGTAATGTAATGTTCGCTAACTGAGGTATATCGGTACATGGCGCGCCTCGGACCACCCTCCACGTGTCACCTGATAGAGGGCTGAGGACTTGTCAGTTGCAATCCCGATGAGGTTGAATGAACCTATAATGTCTGATATCAATTTCACGATTTTCTACAAAACTTTACACCCCTTTAGTGTTAGACGTGTGTGACGTTGACAACCACAGCATAATTTCTTTAATATTAAACTTAGCTCCCACTTTCCCATGTTTTGGTGGAACATCGTTACATTTTGTAAATAAATATATAATTATTTAAAAGTGGATTATTTGGACAATTTTAATTCTAGCCGAAGTTTACGCTGTATAATTTAATTTTTAATATTCTCTACACTTTATTATATGCTACTTCAGTCGTAATCCTAATCTATTTTCTTGAATTAGGAATAAACTCTGCATTAATTTTATTTTGTGATGGCGGTCAGCCGCTAATGTCAATGACGAATTTTTATATGATGAGCCGTTATTTATAAACAAAAGTATCACCTCATTTAGTTCTAGTCCATTAGTAAGTGAACAGTGTCATGGCAACACATCACTTCTGGCATTCTGGTGGAATACGAAAGTACTTGATGTATGTGATATCCACTTCATGCCAACAGTAGATACGAGTACCTACCTGACGCTGATATCAAACTACACGTAAAAAGGAAAACGATAAAAACAAACTTTCATCATGGGGCTTGCGAAGAAGAAACAAGTTTTTGCTTTTATAATTGAGGCTGCTAGAACTAGTGTCCTAACTGCATTTTTGTAACTTTTAAATTCTAATTGCAATTTCGTAATTTAAAAATGTTAATCCACAAAACCACAGGGCCTGAAATTGTTTACAAGCTTTTAACAATATATGGCAGTGCAAGTAAATTTCGGCTTATGTTCAAATCGATTAAATTTAATTTCCTCCATATTGTAAAACATGGTTCTTGTAGTTAGGCCGCTCTGGTTCTAGTAGCCTCAATTATGCGAGCCGCTAAGATTTACCTAAAATGGATTCCATCCATCCATCAGCCCATAAATGTCCACTGTTGGACATAGGCCTCCCCACGAGAATGCCATTCGCAACGGTCCTGTGCCACCTGCATCCAACGGTTTCCTGTAGGGATGTGAGGTTCCTGGAAAAAAATCGATTAAATAAAAATCGATTTTTTTAAATTTAATATTAATCGATTTGCCAAAAATCGATTATAATCAAAATAAATAATCGATTTTTAAGAAAAAATCGTTTTTTTTTCTATTATTTAAAAATGTATATACTTTTCATATTACAGTTGCCCCAACGCTCCGTTCACTCTATTTCCCGCATTCACTCTTCGCTCTATACCAGTGGTGTACCTTCCATCTCGGCCAAATCCACATCCAAGATATACAAATTCATCCACTTGCTCTAGTACATCATTACCTATTGTTACTCTTACATCTGTTCTGGCTTCATCTCTTTCAAAGACCATTATTTTTTTTTTTTTCAACCAATTCAAATCTAAAAATTCATCAAAGCGAATATTCCTTTAAATTTTCAAGGTAAGTGGACTTTTATTAATCACGTGATCTTTTTTTTTAGCATTTTTAACCCCCCCTCCTTGGTGATACGTGGTGAGGTTTAAGACTATGAAGGTTTAGGCCTTCGTGATTATTGTCAAACCCCTCCCCCACCTTTCAAATCTCACGTGATTAATGGACGGCCCCTAAGGAATAAGGAAACCAAATGTAATTATTGACACATTTTTTTTATTATCATAAAAATGAAATGATGAGCATCCTAACAAAATAACAACCTTATTGTCTCAAAAACTAAAATATAAATCACAACAATAAAATGCCATAAATGTCCAGTACTATTTTATTATTATTATTTTTTAATTTTACATTTAGGCCTACGTCTAGCAGTGGACGGCAATAGCCTGAGTTGATGATGATTTTTTTTAGGGAGGCATAGTACGGAGCGTGTAGGGGGGCATAGTCCGGAGCGTGCACGTTGCGTCCCCTGCCAGTCTAGTCAGACTTCAATCCGGCTCATATGCGTACCGCAGTGTGGGTTAGTGTGTCCCCCGGAGGCGACGCGTACCGACCCGCCCCCGTCGGTACGAAAATCGGCAGATGCGGTGATGGGGGCCACCACACACCACACCTTGCCCACAGTGGCGTAGCTAGCATGGGTGGCACCCGGGGCGGATATTGTAGGTGACACCCCTAAATTCCAACAAAACTGTTAAAAAAAAAGTAAAAGAAAAGTTAAAATAATTTACGTTTTATTAAAATAGTATCACAAATATTTTTTATATATTAGGTAAAAAAACTTTTTTTGGTAAATATTTAAAATTTCTCTCTAGCTTTAACACTTGCAAACTCCGAAATCACGTCATCGAAATTTATATTTTGTGTTGCTTCATGTTCTATCGTCAAAATACTAAGATTGTTTAATCTGGTTTCAGTCATTGTAGACCGCAAGTATTTTTTTATTAATTTCAATTTGCTAAAACTCCTTTCACATGAAGCAACTGATGCACATATTGTTAGAAATAACTTTAGTGCGACCGTTAGATTCGGAAGAGATTCTGTAAAATCCCATTCCACAATGAATTTTAAATAGTCCAGAGTCACCCAATTAGAAGCTGTAATATTGGCCGCTTTTAAATGTCTTCTCAATCTTGATATCTCTAAGAGGAGTTCTGTTCCTGATACCTCATCGTAAAGGCCAGTAAATTTTGATATAGCAAATTTTAACTGTTCAGTGTTTGCTAAAAGCAACGTGTTTGACTGCACAACCTCAAATAATGAAGCTACGTCTTTAATGGACTGTAATCTTATTTTGAGTTCAATATTGAATCTGTCAAGATATTCTAACATGTCCTTTTTAAGTTCCGCTCTAAATGTAAGTCCAGCATCGGTGGACGATGCTAACTCACCGGGCATGCGTTTCTTGCGACGAATTCGTCGTTCCATCGAAATGTTGGATTCTGCCGATTTCTGTACAGCAGAATCTATTGCCTCTTCTGCAAGATGCAATCGTTTCTCTTCAATGAAAAGTCGAAGTGCTTCTAGTTTTACCACTATTTGATCAACACTTAAGCATTTACTTTGTAAAGCAATCTGAGCATTGTTGACTTCCCTTAGCACGTCCTTCCAAAAGAAAAGATAGCAAAGAAATGAGAAATTGCACACAGCAGGCATAAGGTTCTGTGCAGCACCTCGAGTGTCTAAATTTGCTTCCTGATCACATAGTTCTTCAATTGCAGAAATAAGCCCATCAAAATTTTCAGCCAATACTTTTACAGCTGCATAATGAGCACTCCAGCGCGTAGTTGAAAGTCTTTTAACAGATGCTTTACTGTGTCTGAGGAGCACTTCCCAGCGGTTTGTGGAAGCAGAAAAAAAATTGAATATGGTCTCCACTGCTCCGAAAAATGTAACACAAGTCACATTTTGTGCGAACGAATGTTGGCCACATAAATTAATTCTGATTCTGTCTTCAGTCGTACGATAACACACACGTCTACACTAATTTTTGTATAATTGTTTAACTACCTACACTTCTAAAATGGTGTTAAAAAAATGTTCGTGTTGTAATAAAAATATAACCAAAAAATACCCAGGATTGGAATGTAGCAGATGCACGAAGACCATTCATGCTACAACGACGTGCACTAAATTATCTACCAAGCAGCTTGGAGCCCTCCGAAACGCGGAAGGGCTAGAATGGAGTTGCGAGGAATGCCTAAGAAACACTTCCAGGCGTTCGTCATTCTTTGTTCCTCCAGTGGATTCCGAAGATGAAGAGGAAGAAGAACTTTCTACAGGATTTAATTACCAAAAACTTCTGAAAGATATTAGTCGTGAAATGCAAAAGGTAGTAAAAAACGAACTTGAAGAACTCACAACATCGCTGGAGTATATAAATGAGCAAATTACATCACTAGAAAAGACTGTCAGAATGCAGGAAAGTACCATTAAATCCCTACTTAATAAAAACACTGATCTTATCAATAAAAATAAAAACCTTGAATTACGTGTGGCTGCTATTGAACAACAAGCCCTGGAAGCTGAACAGAATCTCCTTGCATGCTCGCTGGAGATTGCTGATATTCCTGAAACACCTTGTGAAAATGTCGAGTCATTAATACAGCCCATTATCGAAAAATTAAATGTGGACAAGCAAGCGGTGGTCACGATGCACCGCATCCCAAATCGTAATAAAACTAAGAACCAACCAGGAATCATCCTTGTTAAACTCAAAACTCCAGAAGAACGCAACAGCTGGGTGTCATCAGCGAAACAAGTACATATCTTAGCCGGCAACATCGTCAATAACCTGACCTCGGAAGTAGCTAAAAGGCGTATTTATATTCGAGAAGCTCTAACCAAACGGACTAAGTCTCTAGGGGAGAGTCGGGTAGCCTCGGCCACATAAATAAAACTCATGATATCTTGAAAATCAACCGAAATAAACATTTATTTTTAAACTTTAACTTAAACTAAACATATATCTTATAATATTAATTAAGTTAGAAACTGATAGTTTTATTATCTTAGCTTAAATCAAGTCTCAAAAGCAGTCTTCAATATTTGTTAAAATAATTTTTGGAGGGTAGCCCCGGACATAGAATTACTGATGACCAAATCGTTCTTTAGCCTTGCATACGTCACAATAGTAGTAAGCCAGCGATGGATCAATATCCACACACGCTTCGTGCGCCCAGTCTTTGCATCTATGACACTGGATCCAATCTTCCTCGAACGTTTCTCCACAAATGATGCATTCTGTATCGTGGTCTCTTTCTAGCTGAGTCAAACTTTGAATATTCTTCTTTGTTTTCATTTTATTAGTTGCCGCCTTTCTTTTATTCGTTGTAGTTTTATTGGTTGCAGCCTTGGTTGTGTTGGTCGCAGCCTTTTTCTCTACCAACGCATTTTTGAAGGGCGAAGATGTCAGAATCTCACTTTTTTGTGTTTTTCGTGAACGCGCTGCAAGACGCCTCTTGGATGCATCGGGAAGAGGGGACAACTGCTTAAGCAATTCATTTACAGTAGCAGGTGCAGTTGATTCTGTAATTTCTGACGTTGATGCGGGCATAAATGATGGCTGCGTATTGCCACTGGCTGATGGGTGTGATATAAGACTGGTAGATGGTTGCTGGTTACTACTAGTGGATGGCTGCTGGGTGCAACTAGTGGATGGCTGCTGGTTGCAGCTTGTGGATGGCTGCTGGGTACCACTAGAGGATGACTGTTGATTGCAGCATCTGGATTTCTGCTGATTGCAACTAGTTGATAACTGTGATCCCACGACTGTCTCTTCAGAAAAAGCTGGTTCCTGTTCAATATTGGTCATCAATGATGGCAAAAAATCCAAATCACTGAAAATTTCCCTATTGAATGGATAAATCCCTGTGCATTTGAACCCATTCTGTGCTATTTCTAGTCTCGCTGCCTTAACGAAAACTGAATTGACTAAAGCAGCGATGTCATAATCAGTGATCCTAGCCCCTGGATTTTGTCTCATCCACATTGCGCTTGCTGAACCAAATGCAGACTTAAACGGCTTGAAAAATACCCTGTCCAGAGGTTGCACCTTGTGTGTTGTGTGTGGTGGAGTGCTAATCATATGGATGTGATTAGCTCGAGCAAATTCTATCACTGCCAACTCTTTATGGCTTCCATGTCCATCGAGAATCAGAAGGACAGGGTTCTCCTTCGAAGGCTGTACGTGCTGTTTGAAATGCTGGAGCCACATTAAAAATATCTCACCATTCATCCAACCACTTTCGTGTGGAATAGCAATGCTATCTGGTGGAGCTCCAATCATCAAACGACCATTTTTATCCATCCTTTTCCTCGGGAAAATAAAAAGTGGAGGTATAAAATGGCCGCACACGCTCATAGCAAACATCAATGTAATGTTTCGTCCTCTTTCACCAGAAGTCAACTTGCCAACTTGCTTTTTTCCCTTAGTAGAAATAACTTTCTCATTCTTGTGTACAGTGGAGACCCCCGTTTCATCAGCATTGTATATTCTGGAGGCAGGGAATTTGTATTTATCTTGTAGTTGGTGGAGCTGATCATAAAACCGATAGACTTGTGGTTTATTAAACCCAACGGCTCTTGCAATGCTGGTTGACTCTGGACTTCTGAGAGCAATATCTGGGTATTTCTTTATGAAGCTATAATAAAAATCTTTGCCGGCCATTTTCTTTTCTTTATTGAACCTATGAGGTATTTTTAAACGTTCTGCAAATTGAAATGCCAATTTCAAAAACTCTACTTTGGTCAGCGGCATCAGGCGATTATCGAGGTCTTTGACATGGTTATATAATTGCAGTGATTGATTTTCTGAGAAGGTATGTTCATATCTCCCTAGTGTTGGCTTGAACTGTGCTTCTTGTCCACTACCGACAGCTTTTATCCGATCCTGAAGGGTGCTTCTCGGCACGTCATATCTCTCAGCTGCTTCTCTCACCGATATCTTTTTTTCCAGTACACATCTTATAGCCTGTTTCATTTTATTTTCGTCCCAATTTCCTCTAGGCGTAATCCTTCCTTTGAATTTTGGCATTATCTGCAAAAGACACAAGATTTTATACACTTGTCTCAACATTGTAATAAAAAAAGACTGTAACATAGAGATGCATAGACAAACAGACATGGTGAAACTACCACGTTTCTTAATTTCACTATGCAATCCAAGAAACTAAACATTTCGTCATAAAAGAAATGTCCGGGGGTACCCGACAAAAAAGTGTCCGATTGTACCCGACCGCCTCGATCCTATGTTTTTATTCATATAGGAAATATCAATAAAAACAACGTCAAGTATTTACCTAATTTGTTAACTATAATGACTAACTTACAGAATTAGTAATATACTATGGTGAAGTACTTACATTGTATAACCAATAACCGCACTCAAAAAGTAAACGGCGCACACAAAAGTATAGGTACTGTTAAACAAACGAATGTCACGTGTTGTTCGCACATCAGTCGCAGCGCGTTTGATATGAATATACGGCTAAATGGTGCTGCGGTCGTGTGGATGTGACACTTGTGCATGTATGTGTGCGAACTTTCCTGTAACTAGCACTGGCCGAGGGTACCCGCCGGCCGGGGCTACCCGACTCTCCCCTACTGTATGAAGCTAAGCAACGTCTCAAGGACTCTCATAAGTACGTATGGTGTAAATCAGGCCGGATCTATGCCAAGAAAGATGAAAGCACCCAGCGTATCACTGTTATTAGATCTGTATCTGATATTGAGTTACTTTGCACGTCTAACTAATCTATCCCGTAGTCATAATTATAACTTGCTAAACTATATTTATACCTAATTAATCATATTTGTTTAATATTTAAAATATCATGGAATATCCAACAGAAATTGAATCACTAAATTGCAACACATTAAATAATTTCATAAATACATTAAAACCTAACTTATCTAACTTTCTTTGCATACATGTCAACATAAGATCTTTAATTAAAAATTTTTCTAAACTACTACTTACGGTACAATCTACTAACTTTCAGATTGACATTATAATCGTTACAGAAGTAGGTATATCGCTATCTATTTCTAATCTTTTTCAAATCCCTGGATACGTCATGCACACACAATTGCGAAGTAAACAAAAAGGAGGTGGAATAATAGTTTATGTCAAAAATCACTACAAATTCACTCGTCAAGAAAATAATTCTATTTATTTTGAATCATTAACGGGGATTTTAACTCCAACAAAAGGTGAACCCATCACTGTATGTGCAGTGCAGTCTATAGACCGCCCGTTAAAAATAAAACTGCTTTTATTACAGAATTATCAGCTCTTATATCCCATACTTGCACTCATAATATGATAATATTGGGTGATATGAATATAGACCTAAAGACAAATTCTCCTCACAAAGTTTCATATTTAAATATGCTATCCGAACATGGTTTCACATGTGGTATAACAGACTACACCAGGATCGACACTAGATTGGGTAGCGTTGTTAAGTCATGTATTGATCATATTTTTGTACGGCTTAATACATTAAATCCGTGCACGGCAGCTGTCAACACCGTACTGGCTGATCATCGCATAGTAGCAATCGCCTGCATTAGTACAGTTAATAGTTTACAAGAAACAGGGTGTTCCTAAAACATTGAACGTACGCCAAATATTTAATAAAAAAATAATATTTGAGGAATTAAATAATATAGACTGGTCTGAAACGAATAACCTAGATAGCTCTGAAAAAATTTATGATTTTATAGCATCAAAATTTAACCATGCAAATTTAGTATCTCAAAGAAATTATAACACTACGACTACTCATTGTAGACTTCCATGGATTAACAAAGATCTACTTAATCTTAGTAAAAAAAGAGATCACCTCTTTAGGTTATGGAAAAACGATACCACAAATAGCTGTTTAAGATTGCAGTATAATAGAACACGTAACTTGTTACATAAAGCCCTGGAGTATCATAGAAACAATTATTATTATAATAAAATAAAGAACAATTACACTAATCCTAGGAAAGTATGGCAAATAATAAATTCAATATGCGGTAAAATAAGTTTCTCTATTGATAAGCTAATATCTGATGCCTTTGGTAAACTCTCACCAAAAAATATTGTGAGCAAATTTGCCAACGAGTTTAGTAATGCTGTTAAAAATATAATTTCGAATTGCAAACTTTTGCTTCTGAATAAAAGTAGTTATAGTAAAACTGCTGAAGTTAGTATTTTATTCAAGAAAGCCACTCCTAGCAGTGTTCAGAAAATTATTAGCCAACTTAATAGTGTAAAAGCTCCTGGTGAGGATGGTATTAGAATAGTTGACATTAAAAATATTTGTAATAAAATATCTGTGGCAATTGCTAACCTCATCAACCTAAGTATAAAATCAGGTATATACCCTAACAATCTCAAAACAGGCTGTGTGCGTCCTATATTTAAAAAAGGTAAACGTAATTCGGTATCAAATTACCGTCCGATTACTCTATTATCGTCCATTGATAAGATCGTAGAAAAACATCTCAGCCAACAAATACTTGAGTTTTATGGCAAGCATGATATTCTGTGTAAGAACCAGTATGGTTTTCAACCAGGTAAAAAAATTACATCACTCTTATCAAAATTCACAGACGAAATTAATACACACCTAAATAATAAAAAACAAGTACTGGTTCTTTTTATAGACTTTACTCGCGCATTTGATACATTAAATCATTCAAAACTATTAGAGAAACTAGCAGATACAGGAGTCCGCGGTCCCATACTTACATGGTGCGAAAACTATCTCAATAATAGGACATTAACCGTTAAACTTAATAATGTTGTCAGTGACAAAATGCCTGTCACTAAAGGAACAGCTCAAGGTTCTGTGCTTGGTCCTTTGCACTTTATAGCATATGTCAACGATATGAACAACGTACTAAACCACTGCACTTCATACCAGTACGCAGATGACATGTGCTTGATAATTGCAAATCGTGATGTCAATGCTGCCATAGCAAATCTACAATCAGACTTTAACAACATATGCAAGTGGTGTCATGATAATGATTTGGTTATAAATGCTGCTAAGACCAAAATAGTGCATATTAGATCACCGTTTGCCAAAGAACATCAAAAAATACATCCCAAAATAATATCACATGAACACTCCTGTCTTCATAAACCTAATAATGCACCATGTTCTTGCCCTATTGTGGAAATTACCAATAACCACAAATATCTGGGTTTAATTATTGATAGCAAATTTAACTGGTTACCTCACATAAATCACTTATGTGATAAACTCAGAGCACTGTTGGCCAACTTGTACGTAATTAGGAGGCGAGTGCCTTACAAAATCAAACTTATGTTATACTATGCACTGGCAGAATCAACTATCACTTATGGGATTACAAGCTATGGTAGAACGTTCAACACTTACCTTGATGGAATTTATAACCTGCAACTACGGATTTTGAAGCTAATTGTTCCATCAAAAATACAAATTCAATTCAAGGATAACGCTTCTCAGCTTTTTTATTATTGTAAGGTTATGCCCGTCTATACAAAAGTTACGTATAGTTTACTAATAGAACAATATTTTAATACACAAATACAAAATTACATATCGCATAAAATACAAACACGGCAACAAACAAATAAGGATCTTGTAATTATAAAAGCCACGAATTATTATGGTAAAAGAACTATGGCCTATTTAATTCCCAGAATAATTAATCAACTTGACCTATCCTTAAAAAATAACATCACAAAAGAAAATATAAAAACGAAGTTAAAAACATACTTTTTAAACAGCCTGTAGCTTACATATAACACGATATTTATTCATAATTTTGTACACTTACCTACATTGTCATAATAATGAAATCTAACCAATGAAGGTAGGTAGATTATATATTGTTATGTGATAATTGATTATGTTGTTGTTTCGGCTACGCAGAATGTTATTGCGATCTGGACAAACCTTAGTGGTTTTTAGATTGTAAGCAAACAATTGATCATTTTTTGTAAAAATTTATACCAGTAATAAATGGAAAAAAAAAAAAAAATTGAATGATCTATGCAACCAATAAAAATTGCTTTTTTGTTTTCTTCTTTTATAATAGCTTGCACTCCCCCGTGTATGCCGCTCATAACTGCTGCGTTATCATAACCCTGACAACGACACATCATAATATCTAAGCCATCGTTTTCAAGCTTCTTAAGTATTTCAGCGCTTAAATCAGCTGCTTTTTTTCCATGTAAAGGAAAGAATCCTAGGAATACTTCTTTGATTTCTACCTTTCTGTTATTAATTTTCACATAACGAATTACTTCAGACATTTGGTCGATATGTGAAACGTCTGGTGTGCTATCAAACATGATTCCAAAGTATTTGGCTGATTTAATTTCGTTGACAAGCTGACATTTTACGTGATTGGCTAAAATATTTATGAACTCATTTTGTATTTCTGGCGATAAATATGTTACTTTAGGTAATTTTTCCAGTTCCAAATATAAGATATGTTCTTTCAATACTACATCATATTTAGACAGCAGTTTAACTAGCTCTAAGAAATTACCTTTATTTGAAAATCCTTGTTCCTCATCATGTCCACGAAATGCTAGATTTTGTTTAGATAAAAACAAAGTTATATCTAATAATCTAGACAAAAGATTTTTCCACTTCTGTTTTTCCGTATTTATTAATTGCAAGGCTGCGTCATCTATTGTCGTATGAGATTTTAATCTCATTTCTAAAGTTTTCCACTTTTCGAAATTTTCTAAATGTTTACACGAAGTTTCATGATCCGATACTTTAGGATTTAGCTTCCACCACTTCTGAAATCCAGTTGTAAACGTTATTTTTATGTTTGTGACAGCAAATAAACGACAACAAAAACAATACAGGTTATTTGAAATAGGAGAAAATACCATCCATGACCGTAGAATTCTTTCACCACTAGGCATCACTTTATAAAACCATTCCTTTGAAAGATGACGACAATCGCCTTTAATCTTTGAGCCATGTCGAGATACAGTAGGAAACAGACCTTCTTTGTTTTGAAAATATTCACTGCCCTTTTTTATTATGTCAATGCGAGCATCATCGGAAAGGGGTAAACTCCAATGTGAAACATCTCTCAAGTGTTGAAGTGATTCTTCTAAGTTAATGCTAACTCCGAAAGTAGTATTAACAACGGCGTCATTTTCAGTATTTATTTTGGTTTCGTCGATGTCATGGGTCGACCGACTTCATTGATTCTATATTGTCGATATTGCTATCTGAATACGAGTCTTCTCGAAGGTGTATATTTTCTAAATCATTAATATCATCAGCAGGAGACTCAGGTACTTCGCCTGAACACCGCCAAACACTGTGTACAAGTTTAAATGAAACAGCTAGCTGTTTCCTTTACACAGTGCTTGGCAGTGCCTCACAATGCACCGCAGAGTCCCTCTGTGTTGTAAATGGAAAGCAACCATTATAACTTGTTGTCAAAAATATATTTTCGGTTATTGACGTGCTTTCTGAAAATTATCTCAATTTTCATAGTTAAGCATATATTATTGTTGTTTCGTTAACGGCTGATATGTTTTTTTTATATTTCAGGGTAGGTTTCATATTAAAAGAGAATCCTATATAATTACACACACATGTAGATACGTATATCACACACAAACACACCTATTATATGTGTATCACTTCAAGTTAAGTTTATCGCCAGAGCTCTTGGTGGCAACACTTTCCATACATGCATATTTTACCATCGAGTTGCCACTCTTTTTCAGTTGATATAACTTTACTCTTTGGTCGGGTGTCACCCCTGAGTGGGTGACACCCGGTGCGGACCGCCCCCGCCGCCCCCCCCTAGCTACGCCACTGCTTGCCCAGTTAGGCGAGTCGAGGAGAGCAGAGTACCGGGTGGGTACGTGGAATGTAAGAGGTTGTGTGGAAGGTAAGTTGCATGAGCTGATAACCGTCATGGCGGACAAACAGCTAGACGTGCTCTGTATAACAGAGACCAAGCGAAGGGGCAGCGACGCCTGGGATCTTCCTGGTGGCGGGATGGCCCTGTGGTCTGGTGTACTACAGAGCGATCGAGCCAGCATGGGGATAGGAATGCTGTTGTCCTCTCGCTTGGCTTCAGGTGTGAAGGATTACGAAATTTATGATCCCAGACTTCTTTGGGTCCGTATAAAAAGTTCTGGATATGGCAGAAACCAGTGAACGCGTGATTGTATGCGGAGATTTGAACGTATGGGTGGGGACCAAGCGTTCCGACTATGAAGACGTACTTGGTCCATTTGGTAATAAAAGAGTGAACTACGCAGTTAGGCTCATTGCGGATGTATGCATGGAGAGAAACCTTATTATGTCAAACACATTTTTCCAACATAAGAACATTCATATGTATACATGAAGAAGAACAGAAAAGTATAATAGATTTAATTTTGGTAGACAGTCGCCTTTGAAGCAAAATATTGGACGCAAGAGCCTACAGGGGCCCCACAATCGATATGGACCACTATCTCGTTATTGCGAGATTTAGTGGTCTGTTCAGAAAGTGGGGGCACTGGCGAGAGCGTGTCCACTTCGGAGGGCTTGAAAGAATAAAGATTGAAAGTTTGCAAGAGTGTGTTAGAGAAAAGTATGCAGAGGGTGTCCGAGAACGGCTGACGATGGCAAGCCAGCCGCAATCGGACATTGAAGAATGCTGGAGAATATTGAAAGAGAGTATGGTAGATACAGCGAAAGAAGTATGTGGAAGCTCAAAGAAGCATAGAAAAACAAATGGTTATGCTTGGTGGGATGCGGAAGTGGCAACTTCCGTAGAGCAAAAGAAGAAAGCGTGGCTGGATTATGTCTCTTCTTTGAATCTGAATGACAGTATGACTGAACAGAAGAAAGAAATATATCGGCAATGTAAGAATGACACCAAGGCCTTGGTGAAAGAGAAACGTGATAGAACAAATATGAGTGCAGAAGATAGGCTGGCTAAAAACTTCGAAGGTAACACCAAACTCTTTTGGAGAGAGGTGAAGAGGTCTCGGGGTGGTTGGTCAGCCTTCAGAATTAATAAAATAAGGTCTAAAGGTGGAGATATTCTTACACAAATACAAGACGTGTGAAGGCGATGGAGTGAATATTTTGGCGATATGTATACGGATACTCGGGTTGGCGCCGGTGTTGCATGTGGTCTAGTAGATTAACTGGTAAGGCAGCGGGCATTGATATGGTGTCAGCCGAGATGATCAAGGGCTCCTGTGTCTGGGAGGCGTTCCTGTTGTTCCTCAATTTATGTCGGAGCTCGGAAATGTTGCCCAGGGACTGGCATAGCGCAGTCATCGTGCCTTTGTTTAAAAACAAGGGTTCACGTTATGACTGCTCAAATTACAGAGCCATAAACTTGACCAGTTTGGCAGCAAAAGTGTATGCTAAAATTATTGAAAGGAGAATGAGGATGGAGTCCGATGGTTTACTGTCTAAGGCACAAGGAGGTTTTAGGAGTGGAAGGGGATGCATGGATCAAGTGTTCTCTCTGCGCAACATCGTGGAGAAGCATCTGGCTCTAGGTCAGAGTGTATGTATGCTGTTTTAAATTTGTAGTATTATTGCAAGTTTTTAGCTCTTTGGAACAGTACTTGCATATTGCTGTATGTTTCTTAATCGTAAAATATTTTCGCCAACCGCTTTTAGATGTTTTACTATTGGAACACATTTTTATTGTTTACCAACAACTACATATATTATGGCACTCTTGACTTGTAAATAATAATGGATTTACGTCGAGTTTTATTCATCCGTTCCATAGATGGCGATTTTCATAAAAATCGATTAAAACGCATAATTTATATAATTGATTTTTTAAAAATCGATTAATTTTACTATAAAAATCGATTATAAAAAATCTATTATTAGAAAAAAATAATCGAAAAAAATAAAAATCGATTATTTTTTAACATCCCTAGTTTCCTGCGACCTTGACAATGTCATCAGTCCACCGAGTCTCGTCCTACGCTGCGTCGTCTGATTCGTGGTCGCCACTCGAAAACCTTTCTTCTCCAACGGTTGTCGGTTCGTCGAGCGATGTGGCCTGCCCATTGCCACTTCAACGTTTAGCACGTTCTTCGTGCTATGTCGGTTACACCCGTTCTTCTACGGATTGCCGTATTCCGGATTTTATCACGTAGAGAAATACCGAGCATAGCCCTCTAGACTACAAGCCTTTGGAAAAAAATAACCTGTGAAATAAACCAACGTGAATAACGCTTAGAAGTTATTGTTATATATCATAAAATAACTCTGAGCGCTATGCCGTCATTTCTGAGTGGTACAGGTGAGTACGTGAGTAAATGGAATTTCTCAAGTACAAGTGCGGCATTACGACTAATTATTAATGTACGGATTGTACGGCTTTTTTATAGCTTATAGATGATTAAAAATAAATATCGAAAAACCTAGTGCGTACAAATATGTACGTAATAACGCCGTACCTACATATTTTCAGCGCAGGGGTCGAAAGCCAAGGGTCGCAACTCTTACTGATTAGCATATAGATGAGGATGATATCGAACAACATAAAATTAAATGATCTTCAGAGTACTTCATGAGTAGATAATATTTACCAGCATGCCGTACATTTTTTGTAGGACACATAGGTGGGGTAAATTACTTCCCTCTGAAAAGAGTGACTTTCCGGTGACTTTTTTCTGTACGGCAATAACATAGGTTTTTAACTCTTTAGAAAATATTCGATAAAAGATCAATGCCGTACACTTTTGATAGTCCACTAGTCTGTGAAATAGTAGATGCCACCGCTTCAATCACCATATTGTGACTCACTACTCACAAATTAATGAATACAAGACGTTTTTGGGATTTAATTGTTACAGAAAGGTTCTTGTTATTTATTTTTATTATGATGGACAATATAAAGTCTGATTCTCATATTTTGAATTTTGTTTTATAGTTAAAGGCATACCTTTAACTGAAATTTAAAAAGATTATCTAAGTTGCAATGAAGTAAAAAGGCTAAATCATAGAAAGAAAGGACGTGTCTGCGTAGGTTCGTCTTTTCATCGTAGTATAATGAATTTACTCGTATGTTATTTAACTATGAAGAAAAGGATAATTACATTAATATAATATACTAGCTTTTGCCCGCGACTTCATCCACGCAGAAGTCATCTCTGACAGAGTTAAATAGAAAAGCAATGCAAGGTGTTGAAAGTTTGTCGCTAGGACGATAATCAACAGCGTCAGAAACTGGGATACGGTCGCCGCCTTCTGCGAGTTAGTTGTCTAACGGAATTAGGCTATAGGGTGGGTCCGGGAGAAAATACTCTAGGTTGACACGCACTACCGTCCGGCTTCGACTCGAGATGATACCCGGTTGCGGTGGCCCGCCCGCACAACGTAGATGTACGTGTACGGCGCGCGTGTGTCTATATACCATAGCCGGTCACTAAAGAAGAAGGTGGTTCAAAGTTCTATTCATTCTACAAATTATATTGCCATTAATATACCTACTATTTACGGTCATACCATGGGATAAAAATATAATTATCGCCACCCTTTATTTGACTGTTTTGTTTCACCAGCAGAGTTGCGACCTCGTTAGATATAATTTATTATTTGAGTTATAGAGTGAACATTTTTGAAGCTAAACTTAACCTGTATCTTAAACCATTAGGCAAGAACCTATTGCCGTCTACTATGTGTATCGTGTGAGCTCTCACGCCGGCACTGGTCGCCACGACGGCACTGGTGCAGGGTTGATGGAGAGGGAGAGAGAATAAATGTTTATTTATTTTTACCAAAGAATATTTGTAGGTACATAATTTGACAAGAATCGATAACGAAATTTTCTCCCCATACATACTTTGCCGCATTGTTACACTCCCTTAGGGGCGGAATTCATAAAATCCTTTCATATTGAATCTCTATGTCATAAATAAAAACGTGCTTCAAAATTTAATGTTTCTAGCTTTAATAGTTTCGGCTTGGCGGTAATGAGTCGATCAACCCGCTTCACAGGCCTAATTTACACAACCAGAGGGTGAAAATTGACAAATGCCGGATATTACCCTAGAATATTTGATTCGATTCGTAATTTGAAAAGAATCCATAAAGATTTTTTTCCCCATATAAACTTTGCTACTCTGTTTAACCCCTTAGGGGTATACATACATACATATCATCACGCCATATCCCTTGCAGCGTAGGCAGAGAGAACAGAGTGCCAGAGAACTCTATCTCTGCATACTTCACTCGCTTCCTCAACATTCATAATTCTCTTCATACACGCTCGCCGGTTCCGGAGACTCTTGACTCCACCTTCCTTCAGTACCTGACCGATCTGGTCTAGGTAGGTTAGTCTCGGTCTCCCTCGGTACCTACATCCTTCCACTTTCGCATTGTATATCTTCTTAATCAGACGTTCGTTCGGCATTCTTTCCACATGTCCGAACCATCGGAGCATTCCCTTTCGCATCTTTACACCAATACTCTCTTTCATACCTACTCGCTCTCTTACGTCGTCGTTACGAATGCGGTCGGTCAGCCTAACTCCACAGATTTGCCGAAGAGATCGCATTTCGACCGCATTAATTTTACTTTCATACTCTTTTCTGCATACCCAACTCTCGCTTCCATACAGTAATGTTGGGACAAGCACTGCGTTATGTATTGCTACACGTGCCTTCTGGCTGAGGTGGTGGCTGCCGAGAAGTTGCCCCAACGCTCCGTTCACTCTATTGCCCGCATTCACTCTTCGCTCTATATCAGTGGTGTACCTTCCATCTCGGCTAAATCCACATCCAAGATATACAAATTCATCCACTTGCTCTAGTACATCATTACCTATTGTTACTCTTACATCTGTTATAACATTATTACTCTTACATCTCTTATATCTGTTAACTTAGGGGTATAATTTCATAAAATCCTTTCTTAGTAAATCTCTACGTCATATAAAGAAACCACTGTCAACATTTCAAGTTGCCAGCTTCAATAATATCGGCTTGGCGCTAATGATTTAATGAGTCGTCCAACCCGCTTGGCAGGCCTAATTTACACCCCCAGAGGGTGAAAATCAACAAATGCTGAAACACGTGTCTATTTATTTTTACTGAAGATAATTTGTACGTAATTTGAAAAGAATCGATAAAGATTTTTTTCTACGAACATTTTTTAAATTGACATAACTTTTTTATTTATAAACCAATTGACATAAAATAAAGCCTATTAGTGAAAACCGCGTCTAAATCGGATAAGCCGTTTCTGAGATTAGCGTGCACAAACGCACAGACAAATAGATAAACAGACAAAAAATTAAAAAAACATTGTTTTGGGTTCTATTAGTGTTGATAAAGGTCCCAGTAATATTTTTTCTCATATATCTTCCATGTACAGACAGCGATCCGTTACATTTTTATTATATGTACCTATAGATAATATAAATATTATGTAAATTTTATTATGTCAAAAATAGCTAAACCTACGGCCTACAGTTTTGCATACTAAAATTTAAAACTTTTACCTTCACTTTAGCTTAGCGAATATTTTTTCAAAAAAAAAAATACAAATGTTTTTTTTTTCTCGATTTAAAGGTAAAGGTAGATGCGTCCTTTTTCGTTATGACGGCAGTATAGCAATACCACGAGTTATAACAAGAGCCACGCTACGTCAAACCACGTTTCTAAAATTTGTGTCTCAGTCACGTTTCTGTGTTGCAAACATTGATGATCCTGCGGACATTACCGATTCATCTGAAAATATGGCAGAAGTTGAAGAAAAATTTGTTTTATTTATGGATTTACGGGTGATCCTATTAATAATAAATTAAAAAACTTGTAAATACAATACTTAATAATTGCATAAACGCAATTGAGCCATTTTTTTGCAGGTTTAAAAAACACCAAATTGAAACAAGCATTTGTGAAATTTTTAAGCAATGATGATATTTTATTATGATGATATGATATAAATACAAATAAATAATTAATATGTACAATTAAAGCTAAGTTTTAAATTAAAATATTTACAGAAAAATACAAGAAAATAGAATAAGGAATAAAAAATAAATAAATAAAAAGAGAAATAAAAGGCGCAATCAGGCATCGAAAAATTCCTCCGCATCACTGTCCACTGGTAATGTGCCCAGAAGGCTAGCAGCATTGCCACGTTGAATGGCAATGCTAACCTTTTGTGCAAAATATAGGCCAGCCCTCTGACCGGTGAATTTATCAATGATTGGATGACACAAGACAGAGTTTCATTGACTGAGCCTACGCAATTTATTTTTATTAATTATGAAATTTATTTGTTATTCCTATAGAAGAATAGCTGATTCGATCGTAAGAGACGTGTCAGATACATCTCATATAAATAAATCATAATCATAATTTATTTATTCTATCTATCTATATCTATCTTATTATTATATATCTATCTTATTATTATAATATATTGGGGGGCATAGTCCGGAGCGTGCTCGTTCGCGTCCCCTGCCAGTCTAATTAGACTGCTAATCCGGCTCGAAATGCGTACCGCAATGCGGGTTAGGGCGTCCCCCGGAGGCGACGCGTACCGACCCGCCCCCGTCGGTACGAACATCGGCAGTTGCGGCGATGGGGGCCGCCACCCATCACGCCTTGCCCAGTTAGGCGAGTCGAGGAGAACGGAGTGCCGGGTGGGCACGTGGAATGTAAGAGGTTGTGTGGAAGGTAAGTTGCACGAGCTGATATCCGTCATGGCGGACAAACAGCTAGACGTGCTCTGTGTAACAGAGACCAAGCGAAGGGGCAGCGACGCCTGCGATCTTCCTGGTGGCGGGATGGCTCTGTGGTCTGGTGTACCACAGAGCGATCGAGCCAGCATGGGGGTAGGAGTGCTGTTGTCCTCTCGCTTGGCCTCAGGTGTGAAGGATTACGGAATGTATGATCCCAGACTTCTCTGGGTCCGTATAAAACTAGGTGTCACCAAGGTATTCATGGTTGTAGCATATGCTCCCGTAGGATCCTCGGTGGCATCAGACCTAGAGAAGTTTTGGGACAATGTTAGGGAAGTTCTGGATATGGCAGAAACCAGTGAACGCGTGATTGTATGCGGAGATTTGAACGGATGGGTGGGGACCAAGCGTCCCGACTATGAGGACGTACTTGGTCCATTTGGTGATAAGAGAGTGAACGACGCAGGTAGGCTCATAGCGGATGTATGCATGGAGAAAAACCTTATTGTGTCAAACACATTTTTCCAACATAAGGACATCCATATGTATACATGGAGAAGGAATGAACAGAAAAGCATAATAGATTTAATTTTGGTAGACAGTCGCCTCCGAAGCAAAATATTGGACGCAAGAGCCTACAGGGGCCCCACAGTCGACACGGACCACTATCTCGTTATTGCGAGATTTAGTGGTCTGTTCAGAAAGTGGAGGCACTGGCGAGAGCGTGTCCACTTCGGAGGGCTTGAAAGAATAAAGGTTGAAAGGTTGCAAGAAGAGTGTGTAAGAGAAAAGTATGCAGAGGGTGTCCGAGAACGGCTGACGATGGCAAGCCAGCCGCAATCGGACATTGAAGAATGCTGGAGAGTATTGAAAGAGAGTATGGTAGATACAGCGAAAGAAGTATGTGGAAGTTCAAAGAAGCATAGAAAAACAAATGGTGATGCATGGTGGGATGCGGAAGTGGCAGCTTCCGTAGAGCAAAAGAAGAAAGCGTGGCTGGACTATGTCTCTTCTTTGAATCTGAATGACAGTATGACTGAACAGAAGAAAGAAATATATCGGCAATGTAAGAATGACACCAAGGCCTTAGTGAAAGAGAAACGTGATAGAGCAAGTATGAGTGCAGAAGATAGGCTGACTAAAAACTACGAGGGTAACACCAAACTCTTTTGGAGGGAGGTGAAGAAGTCTCGGGGTGGTTGGTCAGCCTTCAGAATGAATAAAATAAGGTCTAAAGGTGGAGACATTCTTACACAAACACAAGACGTGTTAAGCCGATGGAGTGAATATTTTGGCGATATGTATGCGGATGCTACGGTTGGCGCCGGTGTTGGATGTGGTTTAGTAGATCAACATTCGACAACGGCGTCCTCCGATGGCATCAGTATGGATGAAGTTGAATGGGCGATAAGAAGTTTGAAAAATGGTAAGGCAGCGGGCATTGATATGGTGTCTGCCGAGATGATCAAGCTTGGTGGCTCTTGTGTCTGGGAGGCGTTCCTGTTGCTCCTCAATTTATGTTGGAG
Source organism: Lymantria monacha (assembly GCA_905163515.2). Lineage (NCBI taxonomy): Eukaryota > Metazoa > Arthropoda > Insecta > Lepidoptera > Erebidae > Lymantria > Lymantria monacha. The sequence goes on from LR991098.1 coordinate 30,603,520, forward strand.
CTCGGGAATGGTTCCCAGGGACTGGAATAGCGCAGTCATCGTGCCTTTGTTTAAAAACAAGGGTTCACGTTATGACTGCGCAAATTACAGAGCCATAAGCTTGACCAGTTTGGCAGCAAAAGTGTATGGAAAAATTATTGAAAGGAGAATGAGGATGGTGTCCGATGGTTTACTGTGTGAGACACAAGGAGGTTTCAGGAGTGGAAGGGGATGCATGGATCAAGTGTTCTCTCTGCGCAACATTGTGGAGAAGCATCTGGCTCTAGGTCAGAGGGTTTTCTGCAGTTTTGTGGATCTGGAGAGAGCATTTGACACGGTTGTACGAAAGGAACTTTGGGACATTTTACCGGAGTATGGTATTAACGGTAAACTGCTACAGGCTGTGCAGTCCAGTTACATGGGCTGTAGAGCCTGTGTGCGGCTGGATGATGGAATGTCGCCTTGGTTTGACGTCAATATCGGCGTTAAGCAGGGGTGCGTTCTGTCAGCCAGGCTGTTTATCATATATCTGGATAAATGTCTCCAAAGGTTGAACGATATGAATGTGGGAGTCCAGATGGGCGACTCAGTGGTCACTGCTCTGCTTTATGCAGATGATGCAGTCCTGCTGGCACAGTCAGCGATTGACCTGCAGACCCTAGTCGACACAATGACAGAAGATTGTAAGAAAAGGGGTCTACGCGTGAATGTGAGCAAAACCAAAATAATGGTCTTTGAAAGAGATAAAACCAGAACAGATGTAAGAGTAACAATAGGTAATGATGTACTAGAGCAAGTGGATGAATTTGTATATCTTGGATGTGGATTTAGCCGAGATGGAAGGTACACCACTGATATAGAGCGAAGAGTGAATGCGGGAAATAGAGTGAACGGAGCGTTGGGGCAACTTCTCGGCAGCCACCACCTCAGCCAGAAGGCACGTGTAGCAATACATAACGCAGTGCTTGTCCCAACATTACTGTATGGAAGCGAGAGTTGGGTATGCAGAAAAGAGTATGATAGTAAAATTAATGCGGTCGAAATGCGATCTCTGCGGAAAATCTGTGGAGTTAGGCTGACCGACCGCATTCGTAACGACGACGTAAGAGAGCGAGTAGGTATGAAAGAGAGTATTGGTGTAAAGATGCGAAAGGGAATGCTCCGATGGTTCGGACATGTGGAAAGAATGCCGAACGAACGCCTGGTTAAGAAGATATACAATGCGAAAGTGGAAGGATGTAGGTACCGAGGGAGACCGAGACTAACCTACCTAGACCAGATCGGTCATGTACTGAAGGAAGGTGGAGTCAAGAGTCTCCGAAACCGGCGAGCGTGTATGAAGAGAATTATGAATGTTGAGGAAGCGAGTGAAGTATGCAGAGATAGAGTTCTCTGGCACTCTGTTCTCTCTGCCTACCCTGCAAGGGATATGGCGTGATGATATGTATGTATGTATGTATAATTTATTTATTTTATAGATGAATCTTTTAAAAGCTGAAATGCTGAATGCTTTATTATATGTAATGTATCATTTAAAATGTACGGCATTATAATTTTTTATTATTATTTAATATTACAAACAAAATTTATCAAATGCCGTACAGTTATTAATGACCTTAAGGGACATCTCAAACGTTATCGAAGTTTTTATCAGCTGTAAAGAATAATCTGACGTAAAATGTACGGCATATGGTCTTTTTTGTTTATTTATATTTGTTACATGTAAAATAACAATAATCTTTGAAAATATTACTCCTCAAATTAGTCCATGAGCATTTGAAAAATCTTATAAATCTCGGCAATATCATAATTTTTTTATCCTAATATTTTTATTTGTTACCATTTATAATGAACGGCTATAAGGTAGAATGGTAATATTTAATAACATTATAGAAATAAAAAAGTTGCCGTACATAAGTTTATGATCTTACAGCAGTAGGTAATAACTCGGTAAATTCTGAAATGTAGATAATTATTTATTTACACAAATATTAACAATAATTTTTGAACGCCATAATTATCAAACATTATGGTCCGTCTTAAATAACATTTTGAACAAGATGCCGTACATTTTACAATGACCTTATATCATATGGGTGTAGGGGAAAGGTTACGACCCTTGGCTTTCGACCCCTGCGCTGAAAATATGTACGGCGTTCATGGGTAAAGTATCTGTATACAAAAAGAATTACACAAATGCCGTACAGTAATAAATGACCTATATTGCTTCTACAATTACCGGTGAATTAAAAATTTGCACTAACTGCCGGCACCACCACTTTAGTACGGCACTAGGTTTTTCGACATTTATTTTTAATCATCTATAAGCTATAAAAAAGCCGTACATTAATAATTAGTCGTAATTCCGCCCTTGAACTTGAGAAATTCTATTTACTCACGTACTCACCTGTACCCAGTGGCGGACTAACAGGGGGGCGGAAGGGGCGTCCCGCCCCGGGCCTCTGGTTTTGGGGGGCCCCCCAATGCGTCCGCGTTCCCCTGATCAAATCCTAGACAAGACTTTGAAAATGTTCTTAGTAGCTTCATAATTTCATCAAGATCAAAACATTACAGCCGACACAACATTTTCAAGATCCATCAAAAGCAAATCTAGATACAAGATCAGGAGCAAACCTGCTCCTACCGGCTATTTGTGATTTTAGCTTTCTAACCTATATACAATTCTGGCTTTCTATACTTTTCTTTTTGGGTAGGCTGTGGTCCGGACACACGCCTCCCGTTTCGTCCGGGGTGACGGAAGAGCAGCGCGTGGCCCCATAAACCACCGTATTCCCTCCCAATCGCCATTGCGCCAGCCTCTGGTACCGCTTCCTTGCCATCCATAGCCAGCCCGGCGGGGCTCTTTACATTACCCTTTCGGGTACCATCCCTTTTCGACGCCCTGACTATTCCTTGATCCAGTCACCCGCGGCCTTAGCTAGGGCGGCAACAGGCGCAGGTACTTGAGTCTGCGCCACCCCAGGCACCAGTGGTAGAGCATGTCACACAAGAGGTTTTCCTCTCAGAGCCCTGCTGCCGCCTCCTTCCGCAAGACGACTGTCCCAGAAGGTGGCGACCGCGTCCCGGTTCCTGACTCTGTCAAGCATCGCCTTAGCGATAGTCCTCGTTGAAATCGCAGTGGTGGCAGGACGGTGTCCTCTCCCTCCTCACGACCGTGAGCAGGTATTTGCTGAAGCAACCATGCCCCGTCAAGATCTGTACCAGTCTCTCGTTCTCTTTACTCTTCTCTCTCTCTCTTCATCTCGTTTACATACATACATCAACCAATAGCGTGTATTTTTTCTCGTTCTCCTTTTCTCTCTCCCTCCTCTCGCTCCATGGCTATGTGCGTTATGCGACGTTCGCCCTATCTTACTCTCTCTCAACCTTTGTCATTAGCTCTCTCCCACCTTTCGCTCCATGGCACTGTTCGTGATGCGATTATAGATCTTGGTGTGCTCATGCTCACTAAAAAGGTCTCTGCCTGCGGGAGCTACGTGAGCAGGTCTCTCCCTTCCCTCGAATGTGGTTGAGGAGCGTGATGGCTGCTTTAGTAGTTAACTCGCGATCGAATGCCGCTTGTGGAATCTGGTCCAACCATTTCTGTTCTTTTTTATTTTTTTTGTTAATGTTGTATTTAACTTTTAAAAAATAAATCTTTACTCGAAGGGCATTTCACTGGAGCTAATAGGGACTAAACATGTATCCAATAATATTAAGAAAACATGTAATTTAAAAAAAAATGACCCCGTTGAGTTTCTTGTCGGATCTTCTCAGTTTGTAGCGGCTTTCCGATCCGGTGGTAGATTAATTTAAAAAAATATGTAACATTGACAATATGTAAGTGCCCTTTTAGGGCTTATGCATAATAAAATATTTGATTTGATCTGACGTTCGCTCTACCTCACTCTCTCTCGATCTTTCTCACTCGCTTGCCCCTACTCTCGCTCCATGGCCTGTGCTTCATGCTATGTTCGCCCTTTCTCAATCGGTCTCAATCACTCTATACCTCTTCTTGGACAAAAGTCTCACATTTTCGTGTCACTAATATTGCGTTACATCTGTAAAAATTTTACCCTCATGGCGCGCAAAGAAGTTACATTTCAAAAAGAGCTTGTAAAATTACATGTTTTTCAAGCTGGGCCTCATTCAGTCATCGTCAGACGTCATCGCCCGTTGGGTTACGCGGCTAGAGAGGCCTAGACACGGTGTTGTTACCGTTGAGGCCCTCCGGCCTGTACTGATGGAATGGATGGAGCGGCGGCACGGAGTCCTCTCCTTCCGGCTGGTGCAGGTATTGTCGGGGCACGGTTGCTTCGGCTTGTACCTGCACACGGTTGCGTATAGGGAGTGGACTCCGTCCTGCCACCATTGCAGTAGTGACGAGGACACGGCGCAACACATGCTCGAGGTATGTCTGAGCTGGGACGGGCAGCGCCGCGACTTCGTCGCTGTTATCGGTGCCGACCTAACACTGCCGGCTGTCGCGAAAGCGATGGTCGACAGTGTCAGGAACTGGGACGCGGTCGCCGCCTTCTGCGAGGCTGTCATCTCGCAGAAGGAGGCGGTGGAACGAGTCCGGGAGGATTCCCGTGACCCGGGCCGCCTTCAGCGGCCGGGGCGGCGCAAGCGCGAATATCTGCGCCTGATGCCGCCCTAACCGAGGCTTCGGGTGATCGGACCGGGGAATTGTCCGGTCACCTAACGTGAGGCCACCGCGCGAAGGCCACGCCCCGACGGCGAAAGCTGTCGGGGCGTCGGCATGAGAGGAACCCGCAAGGGTAAACCGCCGGGCGGGCCACCGAAGACAAAGATCGGGTACCGGTGGCCCGCTCGCACGGCGAAGAGAGGTGCTCGCAGGATGGGTCCATGGGGTTGCGCGCCGCCTCTTCTGTCGCCCCGGACCGATTTGTCGGGACGCGACCACATCCATGGTCCACCTTGCGGGGAAAAAAAAAAAAAGGGGCCTCATTCAGTTTTGCGGCCCCGGGCCTCTGCCTGTACCACTCAGAAATGACGGCATAGCGCTCAGAATTATTTTATGATATAGTAACAGCCTTCTAAGCGTTATTCACGTTGGTTCATTTCACAGGTTATTTTTTACCAAGGGCTTGTAGTCTACTCTCTATAGCACGCTGAGCGACTTTGAGCCTTTTTATGAGGCCGACATTGAGAGACCTAAAATGGATTACAAAATCAAATCTTATAAATTCATTGTTATCAGATCTTTTCTTTTTTCGACACATGATTTCATACCTGGATGGATGCCTTTATATTTTCTAGGTCATCTGGAAGTGGGTTAGGTTTTGGAACTATATGTGAGTCGGTCAGTTGCTGCGTGGGAGCGGCTACGAACACTACCAGCTAGTATACTCGTTGATGCTGATGCCGTCTGGTCTACGATTACATTCTCAAGGAGGGTTGACGTCGGCGAGGTCATAAAACTAAAGCCAATAAACTAATAATATGTACGATGGTAGTGGAGTACACATATTGCGTCGACAAATAATTGGTACGTGAGCAGGACTATAATGTGAGTCAGTCGGTCGTAATCATTACGATTTTAGACATTAATATCTGTAGGTATAACCATCGAAGCTGTGTTTATAAAATTTAAGTTGCAAATATATAAGATTGTGATATATACAGGGTGGAAGGGGACCGCTCCCGAAAACAAAGACAGATGACCCTACTAGTCCTACTTGTAATGATAGGGTAGAAAAAATCGATTCGGATGAAGAAAAAAAAGTTTTTTATAACAATTTTTGGAAGTTTTCCACACACCATCGTATTAGGACAGTGCCCTGTAACGCCACATGAGTAAATAAACGTACAGAGACAAACATTCAAACAACCGCGCCACGGTAGGTACATCACTACAAGTATGATGCGTGTCTGTGCGTGAGCACTGGCGGCTCGTCACGTACAGAACGAAACCTGTTTAGGCTGTTTCGGCCAGTGCTCAAACAAAGGGCTCACTCACCGCTCGCTGTGCATCGCGTCGTGCGTGTTTGTTTACATTTGAAATTTGAATTTATTAGAAAGAGTGTAAATATGGTTTATTGTACTGTGTACATGAACATGGTTTAGTCTATGTATCGGGCTATTTGTACAGAAAATTCCTCGAACAACACAAATGTGAGAAAATGACATTGTATGTTAATAGATCTGAACAACCTATAAATATGGGGAAAGACTCTTTTTTCAGCCATTACAAAGACTTTTACGAAAGCAATATACAATTGAGTTTTTTTAATAATGTCTCCTGACAACTTCATCGCATTTGTTGAATTGCTTGAGAAGAAATTTCGAGAATATTTCGATCTAGAAATAAATATTGTTAATATTGGTAGTGATATACTAAAACTTAAATAACTTAAATTTGATATGCCAAGCAAGTGCTTTCCCATTGATTATTTAAAAAAATATATATTAGATTTACAATTTATCATTCGATTAAGAGATATAACAAATTATTAAAAATCAAAATTAAAAAAAAATCTATTTAGAGTAAGCAATTTGTAAAAAAATATCCATACATAAAAAAGCTGACAAACGTTTTGTGTATTTATTTTCATCCTCATGTGCCAACCCTATCAGAATAGGTAACAATTTTGCTCACTCCTTAGAAGCTTGGTCTCTGTACGTTTATTTACACATGTGGTAACGCGGTATTGGGCCGATACCTACACGCGCGCGGTCACTTACCGCGCGCGTGTAGGTATCGGCCGAACAGATGTTTTGATTATTAAATACATTGCGTACTTTCTCATCTGAGTAAAGTTACGTATTTTTTTTTGAAATTATCATTACACGGCACTGTCCTAATATGATAGAATGTAGAAACACGCAAAAAATGCTGTAAACAAAAAAAAATATTTTTTTCATTCCAATCGATTTTTCTTCTAGCCTATCATTACAAGTAGGTCAAGTAGAGTCACCTGTCTTTGTTTTCGGGAACGGTCCACTTCCATCCTGTATATACCGGCGTCTGTGCGTGGTTATACTATACAGGGTGGAAGTGGACCGCTCCCGAAAACAAAGACAGGTAAACCTACTGGTCCTACTTGTAATGATAGGCTAGAAAAAAAATCGATTCGGAAGAAAAAAAACTTTTTTTTTAGCACTAAATTTTACACTAAAGGGGGCATAGTCCGGAGCGTGCTCGTTCGCGTCCCCTGCCAGTCTAATTAGACTGCTAATCCGGCTCGAAATGCGTACCCGCAATGCGGGTTAGGGCGTCCCCCGGAGGCGACACGTACCGACCCGCCCCCGTCGGTACGAACTTCGGCAGTTGTGGCGATGGGGGCCGCCACCCATCACGCCTTGCCCAGTCAGGCGAGTCGAGGAGAGCAGAGTGCCGGGTGGGCACGTGGAATGTAAGAGGTTGTGTGGAAGGTAAGTTGCACGAGCTGATATCCGTCATGGCGGACAAACAGCTAGACGTGCTCTGTGTAACAGAGACCAAGCGAAGGGGCAGCGACGCCTGCGATCTTCCTGGTGGCGGGATGGCTCTGTGGTCTGGTGTACCACAGAGCGATCGAGCCAGCATGGGGGTAGGAGTACTGCTGTCCTCTCGCTTGGCCTCAGGTGTGAAGGATTACGGAATGTATGATCCCAGACTTCTTTGGGTCCGTATAAAACTTGGTGTCACCAAGGTATTCATGGTTGTAGCATATGCTCCCGTAGGATCCTCGGTGGCATCAGACCTAGAGAAGTTTTGGGATAATGTTAGGGAAGTTCTGGATATGGCAGAAACCAGTGAACGCGTGATTGTATGCGGAGATTTGAACGGATGGGTGGGGACCAAGCGTCCCGACTATGAGGACGTACTTGGTCCATTTGGTGATAAGAGAGTGAACGACGCAGGTAGGCTCATAGCGGATGTATGTATGGAGAGAAACCTTATTGTGTCAAACACATTTTTCCAACATAAGGACATCCATATGTATACATGGAGAAGGAATGAACAGAAAAGTATAATAGATTTAATTTTGGTAGACAGTCGTCTCCGAAGCAAAATATTGGACGCACGAGCCTACAGGGGCCCCACAGTCGATACGGACCACTATCTCGTTATTGCGAGATTTAGTGGTCTGTTCAGAAAGTGGAGGCACTGGCGAGAGCGTGTCCACTTCGGAGGGCTTGAAAGAATAAAGGTTGAAGACAGAGGGTGTCCGAGAACGGCTGACGATGGCAAGCCAGCCGCAATCGGACATTTAAGAATGCTGGAGAGTATTGAAAGAGAGTATGGTAGACACAGCGAAAGAAGTATGTGGAAGTTCAAAGAAGCTTAGAAACACAAATGGTGATGCATGGTGGGATGCGGAAGCGGCAGCTTCCGTAGAGCAAAAGAAGAAAGCGTGGCTGGACTATGTCTCTTCTTTGAATCTGAATGGCAGTATGACTGAACAGAAGAAAGAAATATATCGGCAATGTAAGAATGACACCAAGGCCTTAGTGAAAGAGAAACGTGATAGAGCAAGTATGAGTGCAGAAGATAGGCTGACTAAAAACTTCGAGAGTAACACCAAACTCTTTTGGAGGGAGGTGAAGAAGTCTCGGGGTGGTTGGTCAGCCTTCAGAATGAATAAAATAAGGTCTAAAGGTGGAGACATTCTTACACAAACACAAGACGTGTTAAGCCGATGGAGTGAATATTTTGGCGATATGTATGCGGATACTACGGTTGGCGCCGGTGTCGCATGTGGTCTAGTAGATCAACATTCGGCGACGGCGTCCTCCGATGGCATCAGTATGGATGAAGTTGAATGGGCGATAAGAAGCTTGAAAAATGGTAAGGCAGCGGGCATTGATATGGTGTCTGCCGAGATGATCAAGCTTGGTGGCTCCTGTGTCCGGGAGGCGTTCCTGTTGCTCCTCAATTTATGTTGGAGCTCGGGAATGGTTCCCGGGGACTGGAATAGCGCAGTCATCGTGCCTTTGTTTAAAAACAAGGGTTCACGTTATGACTGCGCAAATTACAGAGCCATAAGCTTGAAATCGCTCGATTGTTTGCACCGCAGTCCGTTGTCTATGAAAAACTTTTAATTGAATGGCAAGAAAGATGGGATTCATCATCGAAGGGCCGTCACCTCTATCTATTTTTCCCATGCATCCGCGAGCGCCTAGAGAGAGTGTGGCTGGAGGTTGACCATTTTGTAGCTCAATTTCTAATTGGACATGGCAACTTTAAAAGTAAATTATTTTCTTTTAAACTCGTACCTTCACCACTATGTCAATGTTCTACAAATAACCGCGAGTATGAACAATCAGCACATCACATTCTCTGGGAGTGCGATCTCTGGCGTAACGAGCGCGACCTTATGTTAGACAGTTTGCAAGTAACATCTGGAGTAGTATACTACACGGATCTTGTAGCAACTCGAGAAAATTTCCGTGCGTTTAGGCGTTTCTGCCATACCTACTACTGCAACCAATCTTAAGGCTCACATATAGGCCCCGTTAAGTTATCCCGTATCCGTGGTGCCGTACTGCTGCGCTTATCGTAGCTGTACAACCCTTTACTTATTGGCTGACTAGTCAATATTGCTTTCTGTCTCCCGCTTTGCCTGGGAGGGAAGTGGAATCACTCTTTTCCAACTCCTCCTCTTTAACTTTTCTAATTAAATTTGTTGCGGGTTCCAAGACAATTAAAATCATTTCCCGGGACAGCCTGAGGGTCAAACCTCGGTGTCATTTATAGTGACCATTGTGGATCCTGGCTTACAGGAGTTACAATGGTGGGAATGTGCGGTGGGATTAGTCCCAAAAAAAAAAAACCATAAGCTTGACCAGTTTGGCAGCAAAAGTGTATGGTAAAATTATTGAAAGGAGAATGAGGATGGTGTCCGATGGTTTACTGTGTGAGACACAAGGTTTCAGGAGTGGAAGGGGATGCATGGATCAAGTGTTCTCTCTGCGCAACATTGTGGAGAAGCATCTGGCCCTAGGTCAGAGGGTTTTCTGCAGTTTTGTGGATCTGGAGAGAGCATTTGACACGGTTGTACGAAAGGAACTTTGGGACATTTTACCGGAATATGGTATTAACGGTAAACTGCTGCAGGCTGTGCAATCCAGTTACATGGGCTGTAGAGCCTTTGTGCGGCTGGATGATGGAATGTCGCCTTGGTTTGACGTCAATATCGGCGTTAAGCAGGGCTGCGTTCTATCAGCCAGGCTGTTTATCATATATCTGGATAAATGTCTCCAAAGGTTGAACGATATGAATGTGGGAGTCCAGATGGGTGACTCAGTGGTCTCTGCTCTGCTTTATGCAGATGACGCAGTCCTGCTGGCACAGTCAGCGACTGACCTGCAGACCCTAGTCGACACAATGACAGAAGATTGTAAGAAAAGGGGTCTACGCGTGAATGTGAGCAAAACCAAAATAATGGTCTTTGAAAGAGATGAAGCCAGAACAGATGTAAGAGTAACAATAGGTAATGATGTACTAGAGCAAGTGGATGAATTTGTATATCTTGGATGTGGATTTAGCCGAGATGGACGGTACACCACTGATATAGAGCGAAGAGTGAATGCGGGAAATAGAGTGAACGGAGCGTTGGAGCAACTTCTCGGCAGCCACCACCTCAGCCAGAAGGCACGTGTAGCAACACATAACGCAGTGCTTGTGCCAACATTACTGTATGGAAGCGAGAGTTGGGTATGCAGAAAAGAGTATGAAAGTAAAATTTATGTATGTATTAAAGTTGTGTAGCTCCTGAGCGAGTGATATAAAAGTGCTATATCACTCACATAGACACAATCTATCACTCGCTCACCACAATCTATCACTCGCTCACTTAAGCGTCGAATATATCATTAGCTCAATACAGTGTTTCCACTATCAGATTTTAGTTTTACCCTAGATTTTTCTATTAATTGCCCTAAATACCTTAATTATTCTCTGAAAATCCTTGATTTAAATTTTAAATGAGTTCAAAATATAACAAAACTGGATGGTTTGAATATTTATTTTAATTTTCGTCTATTAATAAGAGGTAGTAAACAATTAATCATAAGAAGAATTCATTTTAATCTGTGGAAGAAGTAGATGGTGAACAATGTGATGCTGAAGCTGAAGCACTGGGCTTAAGTTTCTGAGCTGCATTCAATATTTGTCTGTTGGGTTCTAAAATCGAGCCTGTCATACCTACTCGTAGTTTGGTATGCAACAAACCGTTGAGGGTTTCATTGTAAAGCCTATTTCTTTAATAAGTTTTTTACATTTTTTATTATACTTAATAATCTTTCCACCTCAGTATTCGATGATGGCAGTGCTAATAGAAGTGAAATCACAACTTCGCGGTTTTGGTATTTGTAAGTTCCAAAATGATCTTTCAAGCTCAACACTTTATTCCAGTATACTTCCGCTGGTAATTTTGTGACCTCTTCTTCACTATTTACCTTGAAATAATTCGCTTCAATGAGGGCTTGTTGACGCCATTCACTATCTGCTTTTTGTATATTACATTTATTACTTAAAAAACTGAAATGGCTTAACACATCCTTTAGAGAACAATTTTCCAACTGTCGTGCAATTTGTGGGTGGGACATATTTTATTAAATAGAAAAGATTTTTAAAGTTAAATCTGAATTCATCATCATCATCATTTCAGCCAATTACCGTCCACTGCTGAACGTAGGCCCCTCTCATGTTACGCCGCAGAGTGCGGTCGTGTACCGCCAGCATCCAACGACGCCCAGCGATTTTCACCAGGTCATTTTAACCCAAATTACCCTAAATCCCTAAAATATTAAATATCCCTAAACCGTATTTTATATTAGTAGTTTCGCCCTGAAAAAGGGCGAAATACCTAAAAGTGGAAAGACTGGCTCAATAGCTCATCGCTCACTTCGCATCGCAGAATGCTTCACTCTCAGTAGCTAACGAAAAATGAGCGAGATAGGTGCGCTGCGTGGCGCGCCAATCAGAATGATATTTCACACTGTTTTCGTATCGATGTAATTAATTTGTCAAAAGATAATATACTCTATTTCTTTAGAAATAAAGTTTAATAATTATTATTAGAAAATAGATTTGTATTATTATCAACTAGTAATGCTATTTTGATATTATGATACTAGAGCGATAAAGTATTTTGAAAATCTTTTTTATGGGTAATTAGTTGCTCGGAAGCATCTCGTAAATACGTGACCGAGTGTTGAATAAAACTTACTTTTGTAGACGTTTTTAGTAATAAAACTGTATATTTATTTGCGCAAGTGTTTTTATCATCATCATCACCATCTCAGCTCAATTTAGGTCCCACTGTTGGGCTCGAGCCTACTCCATAATAGAAGGGAAATTGACTTACTATACCACGCTGGTCAGACGTGTTGGTATAGGGTTGTGTTTCGAGTTTTCCTTCTCTTGCATAGATATAACATGCGTTTTATATCCCTTGGTCGTCTCTTACGATCACCCACGAGTAAGATAGGGGGTGGTGAAATGTATTCTTACCCCGTCACTACACGGATAAGTGTTTATATAGATTTTAATAATTATTAGCTTTAGTTATGTATTATTATTGGAACTGTAAATACACTAAATTGTTCGCCCTAGAACCTTTTTACCCGACTGCAAAGGAGTGGTATTGTGTTTAACAGTCTATGTATGTATGTTGCCGACAGCTGTACACGGGGGTCGTCCGGTCAATGGCCTTGTACGGCGCACCGGTGTGGGCGGGGTCCCTGACCGTCCGACTCAGGGCTCTTCTGTGGCGACCACAGAGGGCCATGGCGGTCAGGGCTGTACGCGGGTACCGCACGGTGGCGACGGAGGCAGCGTGCCTGTTGGCCGGGAGTCCCCCGTGGGACCTGGAGGCCGAGATGCTCGCCGATTTGTATCGGCGGGTGTCGAGGGTGCGCGCGGAGGGCGGTGTGGTCTCTTTGAGGGAACTCGCCGCCTGGCGCATTGACGCCCGCCTAGATGTCATTGTCCGTTGGGCAGTCCGGTTGGAGAGGCCTCGGTTCGGTGTGCGGACTGTAGAGGCCTTCCGGCCGGTGCTGATGCAGTGGTTGGAACGGCGGCACGGGGTGCTCTCCTTTCGACTGGTGCAGGTTTTGACGGGGCATGGATGCTTCGCCAAATACCTGCACAAGGTCGTCAGGAGGGAGAGTACACCGTCCTGCCACCACTGCGATTGCGACGAAGACACGGCGCAGCATACGCTCGAGGTTTGTGCCGCTTGGGCAGAGCAGCGTCGTGAACTCGTCGCAATCATCGGTGCCGACCTGACGCTGCCGACCATCGCCAGGGCGATGCTCGACAGCGTCAGGAACTGGGACGCGGTCGCAACCTTCTGCGAGGCAGTAGTCTCGCGGAAGGAGGCGGCGGAGCGCGTGGAGCGTCTCCTCGACTGCGCGAGCCGCCGCCGGCGACTGGGGCGGCGCAGGCGCGATTACCTGCGCCTGATGCCGCCCTAGCCAAGGCCGCGGGTGACTGGATCGGGGAATTAGTCCGTCACCCGCCGAGAGGCCGACCGCGTGAGGAAAGACCGACATCCTACCCGAGGGGGGGATGTCGGTCGAGGAGAGGGTACTCCTCAGGGGTATTCCGTCGGGCCGACCACTGACGTCAAGTCACTCTGCTCCGGTGGTCGGCCCAACGACGATGGCGACGTCACGGGTGGGTTACGGGTGTGCGCGCTTACGCCCCTCTGTCACCCCGGATGGAGTGGTGCGAGGAGTGCGCCGACCGTAGCCCACCCCCCCAAAAAAAAAAAAATGTATGTTCCTTTGAAGCACTATATATACCAAACGCCTGGGCCGATTTTTATGATTCGTACGTCAATCGATTCCTCTTAATCCGGCGAGTGTCACTAAAGATATGACATTATTGAAAATTCAATATGGCGACTACTGGACGCCATATTGTGAAAATTAAAAAAAATAAAGTCATCAAACTATATCGAGTGGATACCCCACTCTTAAATAGGTATTTAAAAATCATTTTTAGTTTTCTATCAACATTTTTCGATTTGACTGGCCGTTTAGGATCTATATCGATTTAAAGTTTCGTAACAACCTTTCTCACATATAGGTTTTTTAGACAGTAGAAATTTGCGATGAAAAGACGAAAAATTTATATAACTGGATGTGGATGGACATATACTGAAGTATCTAGTATGTATACTGTCCAATATACCATAGGTAGTCCTACCTAAAGTATCTAATGTCTGACGCGGTCGCCCATCACCAATTTCTAACGATATAGTACTTTACTTCAGTCGAAAAACTATATATAGTTAGGTACTTACCTACTTATTAATAAATAAGATAACTATAGCTACCTCGGTATTTATAACTAAAAAGTGTAAAATAAAAAAAAATTATTAAAAAAATCAAAAACCCGACTGCGTAAAAAGTCACCAAAACTACGTACATAATAAAAAAACTGAAAAGAAAAAAACAAGCACTAAGATGTCCGGTGGTCTAGAATTCCATAATATATTATTGAATAAATACTATTGCAGAAAATGAAATATATTTTAATAATAGAACATGACAACTGAACAGTCGGGATCCTTTATTCGACAGCAAATCTAATTTTTCAATGGATCCCGACTGTTCAGTTGTCATGTTCTATTATTAAAATATATTGCCTTTTCTGCAATAGTATTTATTCAATAATATATTATGGAATTCTAGACCACCGGACATCTTAGTGCTTGTTTTTTTCTTTTCAGTTTTTTTATTATGTACGTAGTTTTGGTGACTTTTTATGCAGTCGGGTTTTTTGATTTTTTAATCATTTTTTTTTATTTCTCTAATAATAGAAATCTAAATAGAATTCTCTGTATGCTTAAGTGTTATTGTGGAACGTTAATATACATTAAAAATTAAGTTTTACTATCGACAATGAGTAATTTAAATAAAAAGCGAAGCCCATCATGGAAAAATGAGCGATAGATTTAAAGTGAGCGATAGATTTAAAGTGAGCGATAGATTTAAAGTGAGCGATAGATTTAAAGTGAGCGATAGATTTAAAGTGAGCGATAGATTTAAAGTGAGCGATAGATTTAAAGTGAGCGATAGATTTAAAGTGAGCGATAGATTTAAATTGAGCGATAGATTTAAAGTGAGCGATAGATTTAAAGTGAGCGATAGATTTAAAGTGAGCGATAGATTTAAAGTGAGCGATAGATTTAAAGTGAGCGATAGATTTAAAGTGAGCGATAGATTTAAAGTGAGCGATAGATTTAAAGTGAGCGATAGATTTAAAGTGAGCGATAGATTTAAAGTGAGCGATAGATTTAAAGTGAGCGATAGATTTAAAGAGAGCGATAGATTTAAAGTGAGCGATAGATTTAAAGTGAGCGATATATTTAAAGTGAGCGATATATTTAAAGTGAGCGATATATTTAAAGTGAGCGATATATTTAAAGTGAGCGATAGATTTAAAGTGAGCGATAGATTTAAAGTGAGCGATATATTTAAAGTGAGCGATAGATTTAAAGTGAGCGATAGATTTAAAGTGAGCGATAGATTTAAAGTGAGTGATAGATTTAAAGTGAGCGATAGATTTAAAGTGAACGATCTTTGAAAGTGAGCTAGAGGAGTGATTTAATAATGTGGTTGAATACTGAGCTAAGTGAGCTAAATGAGTGATACGTATCTTTATAGTGAAAAGATATGTATCATTTGAAATAAAACTACATTTACGGATTCTATCGCGTTTGTATTTGATTTATAATTTCCCGACGTTTCGAACACTTTACAGTGATCATGGTCACGGGAGGACTGAGGTGTCTCACGTCCAATATGTCATTGTTATTACAGAAATATATTTATATCTACCCTATAAGATATTAAATTTTGACCCACATTTTTATACAAAAATTAATACAAATTCATTGCCAGTACAAAAAGAGAATGATTCTATATATAAAATTTTATGTTGTTCATTATTTGTTATTATTAAGGTATTTAATTTATGATAATTATTATTGTGGCAATTTTACAATTATTACAAAACTAACAGAAACTATTCAGCTACTACCGGATCGGAACACGGCCACACTGAGAAAGATCCGGCGAGAAAAAAGATATGTAGCTATCACTCATTTCAGCGCAGTGATACATATTGCGCTTGACTAGTATATATATATATATACTATCGCAGCAATAGAATGGAAGCTTAAAATGAAGATTTTCACTAACCCATTTGTTCGACGTGTTCATTTAACGTTTGACTAATTCCCCTCCTGTTGTGTGACCCGTGATAAATGAAAGACGTACGAGTATTGTTAAGGGCAGTGTATGTTTATATTGCCACTGGGTCGCTGCCGACGCGTGCACTCTACTGCCATAGATGTTTCATTGTATTAGTGGAGAAGGAACAAGACAACCAGTACGTAACAAAAGAAAGTCAACACAACACGAGTGCTAGTCGCGCAACAACTGTGCGCGGTGTGAATGTCCGTCAATAGATTGGGAGCAACTGATAACATTTACCTACATAATTATAATGATATAATCATGATTGTAGTCAGCTATTCGTATATCGATATATAAATCAAAGTTATCAGCGCGGCGATACGATACAAATATATTTGCATATAATGATATAGTTCACACTAATCTATGTTGAGATCAAACGAGATTCAGTTAGCGATGTGTCGCACCCCGGCCGCCTCCGTGTTAGTTGGCGCGAGTGCAGTGTGGTGTCGTGTGCGGTTGGACTGCACGAGAGCACAGCCCCCTCCCCCCCCCATGCATCCGGCGGCGCGGCGAGGCACTCAGACCGAGAGTACTGTATTCGGTCAGTACTACAGGGAGCGCGAGCTGCTCGTAGCGCCCGAGGGCGTACTCAAGGTGCTCACCGCTGTAAGTGTTACTCACTCGTGACGTTCAATGTTAGATATAATTGTGTGATGTCACATTAGTCGGGTACGACACCGTCACCGACTGACTGGATACACACGCGTGGTGCTGTTGGACTTTACGTCACTGTTCACAGGGTAAAGTACTTCACTTTAGAGCGAGCCCTGTGGTAGACTTAAGTTAACGCATTATTGCTAAAGGTCAAACATGTAGTTTCTATTGGTTATATATATATGGTAGCAAGCGAGCAAGCAGCACATCTAATGGTAAGTGTCACTGCTGCCCATGGACCCTGCAATACCAAGGCTATAGCTAGGCCGCTGTCTACCATTACAATCCCCAAACCCACCCAGTTGAGCTGCCGGCTCTCTCGCTCACCGAACGCACCGCAATAGCACATTGCCATTACTCAGACGTCGATCTTCTGCAGTGTGGTACTACCGCGGTCGGACCGGCCCGCGGCTGCAGACAGAGAACTGTCCACAGCGTGGTCCTACCACTATTAAGCCGGGTTAGTTCTCTGATGGACTAAACATTAGTAGTTTAGTACATACATATCATCACGCCATGTCCTTTGCAGGGTAGGCAGCCACCTCAAATTAATAAATAATCTCCACATCAACTCACTAAAAGAATTGCTAATGTCGCGTGAGAGATTGTAACAGTTATAATGTTTGTGCCATAAGATTATTTTTTCTAGTGAATTTGTTTTGTTTTCAGTTAAAATTTAACGTAATTTTTTTACGCAATCGGGTTTTCAAATTATTTTATTATTATTATTTTTGACTTATTTAACAATTTTATACAGCATTAGTAAGTATTAGCTCCGATGTGTTGTACTTCAGACACAATAATATTTCAACAAAACAGCCAACCGCGATCGCTCACGCGGGCGGGCGCGGTCGTCGACAACTATTAAACATCTATCACGCCGACATTTGTCCATTAACGTATAGCGATATGTAGCTACGTACACAGGTATATCGTATCTAATGTGTTCGAGCCTACAACGGATTAATTAAATCACAGCGGCCGGCGCGATACACAGCGTGTGTCGGCTCACCAAGTCACCAGTGGTGGTTGTTTTGGTTCCACTATCTGTATCGCATTGATCACTATCTGTTCGTTTGATAATATATCTATTTGTACAGTTAATCCGTTTGGCGCGCGCATGTCTCCCAATGCTGGTACGAAGTTGATAGCGCTGCGGTGACACGTACATATATCGACAATCAATGAACGTGTTTACAATGGGCTGATACGTTATTGTTTTGTGCCTGACGTATGCCGACGCAACATTCCAATACGTTCGCTTGAGTTAGGGATGATGGGGTCACGGTCAGGTCCACCGTTCGGCGTAGAGCGAATTAAATTCGTTTTCCTTAAATATTGACCGGTTTTTTTTATTGCTTATTGTGGTAAACGAGCAAGCAGCCCACCTGATGGTAAGTGTCGCTGCCACCCACGGACCTTTTCTATACCAAGGGTACAGCTTAGGCCGCTGCCTACGAATAAAATACCCAAACCCACCCAGTTGGGCTTCCGGCTCTCTCACTCACCGAACGTAGCGCAATAGCACATTGCCACTATTCAGACGTCGATCTTCTGGTCAGTGTGGTACTACCCCGGACGGACCGGCCCGCGGCTGTAGACAGAAAACTGTCAACAGCGTGGTCCTATCACAATGAAACCACCCACACAGTTCGGTGCACCGGAAGTGTGTGGGTGGTCCGCCCTATGGAGGGACACTAATCTCTGCTCTGACAACTCGTAACACGTGACAATAATAACAAATAGGTAAATGAATTCACATTTGTATTTATTATATCAAGATGGTCGTATACGACAATATACGAGTATGACAAACATAATCAAACTACAAAATGTCTACAACATCGCATATTCATTTATTTTAATTTATATTACTGAATGTTTCATAAAAATCTATTCCGTACTTTATGCTTGAAAGAGTAACAAACATCCATACAAACGTCTACATTTATAATATTAATGGCAAGTGGTAGGTATGGGGGGAACGTGTGGCGTGGGTACAGGTACACCCGGCGTGGGTACAGGTACACCCGGCGTGGGTACAGGTACACCCGGCGTGGGTACAGGTACACCCGGCGTGGGTACAGGTACACCCGGCGTGGGTACAGGTACACCCGGCGTGGGTACAGGTACACCCGGCGTGGGTACAGGTACACCCGGCGTGGGTACAGGTACACATGGCGTGGGTACAGGTACACATGGCGTGGGTACAGGTACACCCGGCGTGGGTACAGGTACACCCGGCGTGGGTACAGGTACACCCGGCGTGGGTACAGGTACACATGGCGTGGGTACAGGTACACATGGCGTGGGTACAGGTACACCCACCGCGGGCACTCAACGGGTGACCGAGCTGCAATATCAAACAATAAGAGCTGGCGACGGTGACCACGACGGTGCCGGGCGGGCCACCGAAGTCAAAAATCGGGTACCGGTGGCCCGCTCGCACGGCGAAGAGAGAGGATTTTACGGTGGGTCTATGGGGTCACGCGCCGCCTTTCCGTCACCCCGGACCGATTCGGCGGAGCGAGACGCATCCATAGCCCACTAATAAAAAAAAAAAAAAAAGGGCGGCCACGACGGCGGCCTGGTACATCTCCAGTCTCGGCCGGAACATGTCGGTCGAAGAACATTCTCAACGAGCATCACGATATTGTACGTACTTAGAACAGATGTTAAGTAACAACGACATAACCAAGTTAGATAGGTACTTGTAACGTAACATCACTAATAGCGGAAACGTAGCCACAACCCCAACAACCAAAGCGGACGTACCGGCAGCTCAATAGGTTGGTACCCACAGCTTGCACCGCGGGCCCAGTCCTTGCACCGCGGGCCCAGTCCTTGCACCGCGGGCCCAGTCCTTGCACCGAGGGACCAGTCCTTGCACCGAGGGACCAGTCCTTGCATCGCGGGCCCAGTCCTTGCACCGAGGGACCAGTCCTTGCACCGAGGGACCAATCCTTGCATCGCGGGCCCAGTCCTTGCACCGAGGGACCAGTTCTTGCATCGCGGGCCCAGTCCTTGCACCGAGGGACCAGTTCTTGCATCGCGGGCCCAGTCCTTGCGTCGCCGGGAACTTTACAAATATATAATTGATGGACATAAATTACACCCAGACTCAGGGCAACAATTTGTGCATCACAAAGTTAGTCCTGCTTAGTTATCGAACCTGCTGCACTTAGCACATTACGGTAGTAATACACTGCCGGCTGCGTAGGGTGTAATATCCACTCGTGGCTAAGAGCAGTGTTGGTGGCCACGTGCTGACTCCAGTGATGTTGCAGGTGTCGTGCACTGTGCTGGGTGTGCTGCACTTGACCAGCGCGTGTGTGGCGGCCCGGGGTGCCGGGGGCGCCGCCCCACTGGCGAGCGCCTGCGCGTGCGCCCTCATGTACGCGGCGCTGGCGCTGCACGTGCCGCGACACGCGCCCCTCGTATACCTGTACCTGGTGAGTACACCACTCGCACCAAGGTCACATTGTCATATGGAGCGTGTCACATAACGGTAGAGTCCCCCATCACTGTCACCGTCTGAACACGGTGTGATCTCTAACCCAATATCAAATACATTGTTGTATAAGATACAATAATTATATAAAAAAAAATAATAATGAATGATGTCAATCTGAATTCATGTCAATATCAAATAGTTCACTATCATTACAATGACGTATCGAGTGTCCGTGTGTTCACACAGCGCGCCGTGAGTAAGTATCACGTACTGCGCGCTGTGAGTATCACGTACTGCGCGCTGTGAGTATCACGTACTGCGCGCTGTGAGTATCACGTACTGCGCGCTGTGAGTATCACGTACTGCGCGCTGTGAGTATCACGTACTGCGCGCTGTGAGTATCACGTACTGTGCGCTGTGAGAGACTAAGGTATTCACTATACATACACACATCTGTGAAAGAGAATGCAAACTCAAACTAAAACACTAACTTATTCAACTAATGTGTCACATTAGATGCACTGTGGGCCTGTCGCGGCGTGCGGGTGCGGCCCACCAGTGGCATGTATGTCAGCTGAGACGATACTGTCCCTGTCGACATGTGCACACCGAGTGCAGCCAACACCTTTAATGTACACAGAGACCTAATGTCAGGCCAACGTTGTACCCACAGTTAACATCATCTGTAGTACTCAATCTATAATGACATATTGATAATTAATTAAATTGTACATGTAATTATATGTTTTAATTATGATAACATGTTGCAGGACCTCATAATGTCGGCTGTGATGGGTGTGAGCCTGTTGATCACAGCCGCACTCACAATGTGGCGCTGTGGCGTGAACACTGGCGCCGGCTACTTGCTGGGAGTGAGTACACCGCACCACACAGACTTCATATACATATATTGCCACAATCATCAAAGCATTAGCCTCTTATTGTGTATTTATATTTCATTGATATTTTTACTACATACATGGGAAAGTAAAGTGTGGTGACACATTGAATACCTGCCCTTCAACAAGTGGGGGGGTAGGGGGATCTTAATGTACTAAAATGTATAACTACAAGACTTATACAATACAATAGCCTGTATCCTGTAACTCTTTTGTATTTTACAAATTGTTTATATAGAATACATCTGTGGTGTTATACAATGTCTTGCAGCTCGGTGCACCTTTGGCAAGGGCCTCCTCTAACACCTTCCATTTTGTTCTTTCTTCTGCAACCCTTCTCCAATTGCTCTCTATTGTCCAGTTTAAGTTCAACCTTCTATCTACCATGTTGTTGACCCTTTTGTCGTTTATCACTTCTAGGATACTATTCTGTTAGGATTTTGCTCCATTGACAGTGAGAACTTCGAAGCATATAGCACATCCATCTCCACTTCATTTGGTCTATCTCGGGTAGGACATTAGTAACACCCATATTATGGTAAGACTTACTATATAATGTAATAATACAGGACAATATATAGCAGCTAATACATCTAAATTGTTGTGTTCCAGCCTCTGGGGATAGCGAGTGCCATCATGGTGACGGCCAGTGCAGTGCTCACCCACGTGTCCGTGATGCGGCTGTGGGACCGGTCCCACCAGCCGCGGGAGCCGCCACGCCCACCACCCCCAGAGCAAGATGTATAACCATATACTTGTACATATCATTCTACTGTATGAAATTTTATAAATAAATGATTATATTGCTAATGATTATTGCACTAATTATAAATGCTACAATTGTTTGTACAGCTACCAACACCAATTGTTAATATCCATGTATAATAAACTACATCATATTGCAATAAGTCTTCTTATTGCCCACTTGTCGGTACATTACTGAAATAGTTGACCACAGCCTCCACAACTGACTCCGCTTTAGGTTGGGCCGCTACACCCGCCACCTCCAGACCGAGAGTCTCAATTTTATGAGCTGTGGAGTTGCCGATGGCAAAGTGTGGCAGTTCTGACAGGTTATTACAGAATGTTTGCAATTGCCTGTGTATATACTCACAGCCAGAAGGGCTAAAGAACACCAAGCAGCATGGACTGGCTGTATAATTGAGCTCCATCAGATCCATTCTCAGGTTGTCACTTTCTCTGGTCTCGTACACTGTAAGAGGATCGATGGCCCTGCCGGCAGACTTCAGCATGTTAGGTAGTATCTCACTACTTAAGTTCCCACACGGAAACAAAAACTTACAATCGCCGGGGTTGTCTTTTAGAATTATGTTAGCTAGACTTTGTGCACTCCCCGATGTGGAGCCGAGGGCGTTTATCCCGAGGTCTTGTCTTATTTTAATACGGCTAACATTGCCCACTGTATATACCCTCCTCATCATCCATGTGACATATTTATCTGGGTGCCAACACTTGGCGACGGCATCTATAGCCCGCGGACTCGTGAGTATGAGTCCTGTGTACTCAGTTTGTACGAGTTGATCCGAGAGTTCACGCGCGTTTACAAATTCAAATTGTAGCGGCTCCACGAACAATGGCTTGAACTTGGCATCTAGGAATGCCTGCACGTAATCCTGCGATTGGCTCTTGAACAACACTACTTTCCTCATATTGGTATCGCGATTAAATGGTCATTCAGTGTCTCGGCGCCGCCTTTGTCTTCACGTAACACTTGATCCTGAAACACCATTTGACCGTGATGCGTCTATGTCAACTATATACCTACCATATATACGAACAAATAGTTTCAAAGTAGATAATACTAGGCTGGTAAATAACTAATAAATCAAGAAATTCTATAAATTTAATATACATCAACATATAGTTTAATATACATCAACATATAATTCCTACGTTGTGTACCTTTGCAATTATTAAATACGTATTATGTATTTAGTTTTTCAAAAGTAGATCTAGTAAAATCGTTTCTTAGTTTCTACAATTATGAACTCATTTCATTTCACTTTTTCATTTTGAAGCTATGAAATTTCGAGATTTTATTGACAAGTTGAAACACCAGTGTTGCCCAACACTTGAAACTTTATCCCCCTAAGAGTAAACTCAAAAACCCCTAAAACCCCCTAACTGACAATTTGAAAAATGTAGGTTCTCATCTAATATTAAAACGTTTAATTTTTAATTATTATTTTTATTTCAAATAATTACAAGTGGTGTAAAAAAACTTATTTATGGTTATTATCATAAGAATTAATATTATTTCGAGGAGAGCAGAGTACCGGGTGGGCACGTGGAATGTAAGAGATTGTGTGTAAGGTAAGTTACACGAGCTGATATCCGTCATGGCGGGCAAACAGCTAGACGTGCTCTGTGTAACAGATACCAAGCGGAGGGGCAGCGACGCCTGCGATCTTCCTGGTGGCGGGATGGCTCTGTGGTCTGGTATACCACAGAGCGATCGAGCCAGCATGGGGGTAGGAGTGCTGTTGTCCTCTCGCTTAGCCTCAGGTGTGAAGGATTACGGAATGTATGATCCCAGACTTCTTTGGGTCCGTATAAAACTAGGTGTCACCAAGGTATTCATGGTTGTAGCATATGCTCCCGTAGGATCCTAGGTGGCATCAGACCTAGAGAAGTTTTAAGATAATGTTAGGGAAGTTCTGGATATGGTAGAAACCAGTGAACGCGTGATTATATGCGGAGATTTGAACTGATGGGTGGGAACCAAGCGTCCCGACTATGAGGACGTACTTGGTCCATTTGGTGATAAGAGAGAGAACGACGCAGGTAGGCTCATAGCGGATGTATGCATGGAGAGAAACCTTATTGTGTCAAACACATTTTTCCAATATAAGGACATCCATATGTATACATGGAGAAGGAATGAACAGAAAAGTATAATAGATTTAATTTTGGTAGACAGTCGCCTCCGAAGCAAAATATTGGACGCAAGAGCCTACAGGGGCCCCACAGTCGATACGGACCACTATCTCGTTATTGCAAGATTTAGTGGTCTGTTCAGAAAGTGGAGGCACTGGCGAGAGCGTGTCCACTTCGGAGGGCTTGAAAGAATAAAGGTTGAAAGGTTGCAAGAAGACTGTGTAAGAGAAAAGTATGCAGAGGGTGTCCGAGAACGGCTGACGATGGCAAGCCAGCCGCAAACGGACATTGAAGAATGCTGGAGAGTATTGAAAGAAAGTATGGTAGATACAGCGAAAGAAGTATGTGGAAGTTCAAAGAAGCATAGAAAAACAAATGGTGATGCACGGTGGGATGCGAAAGTGGCAGCTTCCGTAGAGCAAAAGAAGAAATCGTGGCTGGACTATGTCTCTTCTTTGAATCTGAATGACAGTATGACTGAACAGAAGAAAGAAATACATCGGCAATGTAAGAATGACATCAAGGCCTTAGGGAAAGAGAAACGTGATAGAGCAAGTATGATTGCAGAAGATAGGCTGACTAAAAACTTCGAGGGTAACACCAAACTCTTTTGGAGGGAGGTGAAGAAGTCTCGAGGTGGTTCGTCAGCCTTCAGAATGAATAAAATAAGGTCTAAAGGTGGAGACATTCTTACACAAACACAAGACGTGTTAAGCCCATGGAGTGAATATTTTGGCGATATGTATGCGGATGCGGACGGTTGACGCCGGTATCGCATGTGGTTTAGTAGAACAAAATTTGACAGCGGCGTCCTCCGATGACATCAGTATGGATGAAGTTGAATGGGCGATAAGAAGTTTGAAAAATGGTAAGGCAGTGGGCATTGATATGGTGTCTGCCGAGATGATCAAGCTTGGTGGCTCCTGTGTCTGGGAGGCGTTCCTGTTGCTCCTCAATTTATGTTGGGGCTCGGGAATGGTTCCCAGGGACTGGAATAGCGCAGTCATCGTGCCTTTGTTTAAAAACAAGGGTTCACGTTATGACAGCGCAAATTACAGAGCCATAAGCTTGACCAGTTTGGCAGCAAAAGTGTACGGTAAAATTATTGAAAGGAGAATGAGGATGGTGTCCGATGGTTTACTGTGTGAGACACAAGGAGGTTTCAGGAGTGTAAGGGGATGCATGGATCAAGTGTTCTCTCTGCGCAACATTGTGGAGAAGCATCTGGCTCTAGGTCAGAGGGTTTTCTGCAGTTTTGTGGATCTGGAGTGAGCATTTGACACGGTTGTACGAAAGGAACTTTGGGACATTTTACCAGAGTATGGTATTAACGGTAAACTGCTACAGGCTGTGCAGTCCAGTTACATGGGTTGTAGAGCCTGTGTGCAGCTGGATGATGAAATGTCGCCTTGGTTTGACGTCAATATCGGCGTTAAGCAGGAGTGCGTTCTGTCAGCCAGGCTGTTTATCATATATCTGGATAAATGTCTCCAAAGGTTGAACGATATGAATGTGGGAGTCCAGATGGGCGACTCAGTGGTCACTGCTCTGCTTTATGCAGATGATGCAGTTCTGCTGGCACAGTCAGCGACTGACCTGCAGACCCTAGTCAACACAATGACAGAAGATTGTAAGAAAAGGGTTCTACGCGTGAATGTGAACAAAACCAAAATAATGGTCTTTGAAAGAGATAAAACCAGAACAGATGTAAGAGTAACAATAGGTAATGATGTACTAGAGCAAGTGGATGAATTTGTATATCTTGGATGTGGATTTAGCCGAGATGGAAGGTACACCACTGATATAAAGTGAAGAGTGAATGCGGGAAATAGAGTGAACGGAGCGTTGGGGCAACTTCTCGGTAGCCACCACCTCAGCCAAAAGGCACGTGTATCAATACATATCGCAGTGCTTGTCCCAACATTACTGTATGGAAGCGAGAGTTGGGTATGCAGAAAAGAGTATGAAAGTAAAATTAATGCGGTCGAAATGCGATCTCTGCGGCAAATCTGTGGAGTAAGGCTGACCGACCGCATTCTTAACGACGACGTAAGAGAGCGAGTAGGTATGAAAGAGAGTATTGGTGTAAAGATGCGAAAGGGAATGCTCCGATGGTTCGGACATGTGGAAAGAATGCCGAACGAACGTCTGGTTAAGAATGCATACATACAATGCGAAAGTGGAAGGATATAGGTACCGGGGGAGACCGAGACTAACCTTCCTAGACCAGATCGGTCATGTACTGAAGGAAGGTGGAGTCAAGAGTCTCCGAAACCGGCGAGCGTGTATGAAGAGAATTATGAATGTTGAGGAAGCGAGTGAAGTATGCAAAGATAGAGTTCTCTGGCACTCTGTTCTCTCTGCCTACCCTGCAAGGGATATATATATAGGGGATGGCGTGATGATATGTACGTATGTATGTGTATGTTAATATTATTTATAACCATTTAATAATAATAATAATAGTAATGATAAAATATCACCGATCTCGAGTAAATTATATAAATTTATTAAAAATCCATATATTAATAGTATTTCCTCCATTATGACAGATTTTTTTCATTAGACGGCAACGGCACGTTTTCTCCTCTAAAAAAACTCCTAAACATTTTTCCCTTCTAAAAAAACCTCAGTGCAATTTTTTTACCCCTAAATTTGGGGTGAAACCCCCTAAGTTGGCGACACTGTGAAACGCAGTGAATGATGGATGATTTTTTTTAGTTTTGGACGTCTGTTCGGACAGGCAAAGGGATTAAAGCCCATACAGCCAAGTCTTTTTTTTTTCATATAATATTTAATACTTCTTCATATTGTATAGTCTTGATAATCATTGTCCATCAGTAAGTCAAGTCGTTATCATTAGTCGGTCGCTGATAACCAAATCAACGGTTTTTTGGGAATTTTGGCAAAATATGAAAATACACGTAAACCACTATTATACCATATTCACTACACTTCAGCACTTTCAATGTATCATATTCCATAAAGTACCAGCAAAATTATTCAATATAACTCTACAAAACACAGAAGAAATGAATATAATACAAAGCGTGACATGACATTTCCATATTCGCGCCAAAACTCCTGATGGCTGATTGCAGTGGCAGTGTTGCCGTTTGGACAATCAGACAAGGGAAAAAGTTGCTAGTTTTATAAATAAATCACTTTCGATAATCGGCTAAAATGAGGCTAAAGTATATCTGGCCTACTATAATAATATCTTTTAGAGGGATAAGAATAACTGGGTTTAATGAAATAATATTTAATGGGTGTTATACCTACATGTATTAAAACATGGGTAAAGAAAATTTATAAATAATTAAAAATCAATTTGTAAATCTATAATTTTTCTGGGACCTCTTCGTCGATGGGTGAATGTAGATGGTATTTCAGATTGTTTTACTAATTTGACCGTTTTTAAGACTTTGGTTAAAACTTATACATACATACATACGATCACGCCATGTCCCTTGCAGGGTAGGCAGATGGAACAGAGTGCCAGATAACTCTATCCTTGCATACTTCACTCGCTTCCTCAACATTCATAATTCTCTTCATACACGCTCGCCGGTTTCGGAGACTCTTGACTCAACCTTCCTGCAGTACATGACCGATCTGTTCTAGGTAGGTGAGTCTCGGTCTCCCCCGATACCTACATCCTTCCACTTTCGCATTGTATATCTTCTTAACCAGACGTTCGTTCGGCATTCTTTCCACATGTTCGAACCATCGGAGCATTCCCTTTCGCATCTTTACACCAATACTCTCTTTCATACCTACTCGTTCTCTTACGTCGTCGTTACGAATGCGATCGATCAGCTTAACTCCAAAAATTTCCGTAGAGATCACATTTCGACCGCATTAATTTTACTTTCATACTCTTTTCTGCATACCCAACTCTCGGTTCCATACAGTAATGTTGGGACAAGCACTGCGTTATGTATTGCTACACGTACCCTCTGGCTGAGGTGGTGGCTACCGAGAAGTTGCCCCAACGCTCCGTTCACTTTATTTCCCGCATTCACTCTTCGCTCTATATCAGTGGTGTACCTTCCATCTCGGCTAAATCCACATCCAAGATATATAAATTCATCCACTTGCTCCAGTACATCATTACCTATTATTACTCTTACATCTTTTCTGGCTTCATCTCTTTCAAAGACCATTATTTTGGTTTTGCTCACATTCACGCGTAGACTCCTTTTCTTACAATCTTCTGTCATTGTGTCGACTAGGGTCTGCAGGTCAGTCGCTGACTGTGCCAGCAGGACTGCATCATCTGCATAGAGCAGAGCAGTGAGCACTGAGTCACCCATCTGGACTCCCATTCATATCGTTCAACCTTTGGAGACTTTTATTCAGATATATGATAAACAGCCTGGCTGACAGAACGCACCCCTGCTAACGCCGATATTGACGTCAAACCAAGGCGACATTCCATCATCCAGCCGCACATAGGCTCTATAGCCCATGTAACTGGACTGTACATTAGGGTGGGTAGAAAAAAAGATAATATTCCTCCTTAGTATGGGGCCAGGATTTATTCATTATAAAAAAAGAAAATTTTACAAAAAAGATACATTTTTTTACTTAATATTTTGAGGTAGCCCACTCGATTTTTAAACAAATAATTGAATAAATGGAGTAGTTCCAACGGAAATTTTTTTTGGTCCATAATCGTAATAATCTAGTGGGCTACCGCAAAATATTGACTAAACATTTTGTTTTTTTTTTTTCGAAAAAAATTCTTCTTTTATAATGAACAAATCCTGGCCCCTACATGGGGAAAAAATTTTTTTTTTCGATCCACCCTACTGCACAGCCTGTAGCAGCTTACCGTTAATACCATACTTCCGTAAAATGTCCCAAAGTTCCTTTCATACAACCGTGTCAAATGCTCTCTCCAGATCCACAAAACTGCAGAAAACCCTCTGATCAGATGCTTCTCCACAATGTTGCGCAGAGAGAACACTTGATCCATGCATCCCCTTCCACTCCTGAAACCTCGTTGTGTCTCACACAGTAAACCATCGGACACCATCCTCATTCTCCTTTCAATAATTTTACCATACACTTTTGCTGCCAAACTGGTCAAGCTTATGGCTCTGTAATTTGCGCAGTCATAACGTGAACCCTTGTTTTTAAACAAAGGCACGATGACTGCGCTATTCCAGTCCCTGGGAACCATTCCCGAGCTCCAACATAAATTGAGGAGCAACAGGAACGCCTTCCAGACACAGGAGCCACCAAGCTTGATCATCTCGGCAGACACCATATCAATGCCCGCTGCCTTACCATTTTTCAAACTTTTTATCGCCCATACAACTTCATCCATACTGATGCCATCGAAGGACGCCGGTGCTGAATGTTGATCTACTAAACCACATGCGACACCGGCGCCAACTCGAGTATCCGCATACATATCGCCAAAATATTCACTCCATCGGTTTAACACGTCTTGTGTTTGTGTAAGAATATCTCCACCTTTAGACCTTATTTTTGGCGGCAGTAACACTTACCATCAAGCGTGCTGCTTGCTCGTTTGCCACTATAAGCAATAATAAAAAAGTAGGCGTAGATCGAGTGGTGATTAGAGAGAACTATGTAACTAGGAGCATATCCGCTGGTGATAAAACAAAATTATGTATATGACAATGAAAGGAAGTGGCATGTACTTCCTTTCCTTCTTCTATGTCCGTTAGGATCCCACTGTTTGGAAAGGACCTCTCCCAACTATAATAAAGCCTTTGGGAAGAATTAATAACAATGAGCATATAGTTAGTACCTAATACATAATTAAATATATTACCTTGCCTAACTAGTGTATCCTTATTTTGAGGTTTTGTCACAGTAAATGACAATATCTTCGGTTGCGATTTTATATACATAATTTGACGACAACAAATGTGCTTGTGAAAAAATATGTTTCCTTAGAGCGTCTTCCCCTGATGTAAAGCTGATATATCTTGCAGCTAGCCTGAAAATTCTTTTTCCCATTCTTTTATAATATTGTAGATATTTCTTTCATTTTGCAATCACGCTTGCACTCGGTTCCTCTTCAGATGACATTTCAACTGAATAAACTGATTAAGTATATATTTTGTAGGAGAAGGACACATTACCATAATTTTTTTTCGCCCCAAAAAATAATGAACAAATAAAATCATATGGACAAATGAAAACTCGAGCAGGAATTTCCTTTTTCATCGAGTTGCAGGACTTAAGGGTATTCCCCAAATTTATTTTTTATTGCTTAAGGTGGCATACGAGCATGTAGCACAGCTGACTGTAAGTGTTACTACCGCCCATGGACCTCTGCAATACCAAAAGTACAGCTAAGACGCTGCCTATCAATAACCCCGAATCCACCCTGCTGGGCTTCCGGCTCTCTCGCTCACCAAACGAAGCGCAATAGCAAGTCGCCATTATTCAGATGTCGATTTTCGGTGAGAGTGTGATATCCCGGATGGACCGGCCCGCAGCTGTAGACAGAAAACTGTCAACAGCGTGGTCCTATCACTAAAGTAATATGTGGAATGTTCTGTAATACTTCTCCATGCGTTTCAAAAACGTTGCGGGGACTCGCCAATGGTAAGTACCATTTGGGAGTCTCCGCAACGTTTTTAAATCTGTTAAACCATAGACATTTATAATCTATTAAACATAAATGAAGTGGGTTGCCAATTTAAAAGTATTATATCGTCAAATTGGTAGAAAATCAGGAGAATTTCCATGTATTCTCGGCCATCGTAGAAAAATTGTTGCATTTCGGTATTTCAGTAGAACACGCTCTTATCGGCAGATATATCAAAAAATTGGTAGGTTCGAGACCATTGGCTGATTGTGATGTTAGTATTGCATTAAACATGGTACACATAACGCTAAATGCTGGTACAGTGGAAACCCGATTAACCGGACCAATTGTTGTCGCTAGGCATTCGGACAATCGAAAGTCCGCATAATAGAAGAATATACGAAAAGATTTTTTTGTACATATTGTATAATATTATGCAGTAATTAAGTGTTTATAAAAAATAAAAAATATACTTATAAAGCAGCTATTTATGTACCTAGTTATATACATATTTTGTCATTAAAATAATTATACAATCCAGTATGTACTTACATGTGTACGTAATATAGTTTAATTTGTTTTTAATATTTATGTAAGTTAAATATTTGGTAATTCCCAATTGACTCGCCACTTTGTTTCTTCATTGCTGCTACATTAAGAATTTAAGTTGTAGTCTCACTCACAATACGAGTATCACACCATAGTATAGTACAGTATAGTAACTGTTGCTAACTAAATAATTTAAGTTGTAGTCTCACTCACAATACGAGTATCACACCATAGTATAGTACAGTATAGAAACTGTTGCTAACTAAATAATTTAAGTTGTAGTCTCACTCACAATACGAGTATCACACCATAGTATAGTACATATAGTAACTGTTGCTAACTAAATAATTTAAGTTGTAGTCTCACTCACAATACGAGTATCACACCATAGTATAGTACAGTATAGTAACTGTTGCTAACTAAATATTTTAAGTTGTAGTCTCACTCACAATACGAGTATCACACCATAGTATAGTACAGTATAGTAACTGTTGCTAACTAAATAATTTAAGTTGTAGTCTCACTCACAATACGAGTATCACACCATAGTATAGTACAGTATAGTAACTGTTGCTAACTAAATAATTTAAGTTGTAGTCTCACTCACAATACGAGTATCACACCATAGTATAGTACAGTATAGTAACTGTTGCTAACTAAATAATTTAAGTTGTAGTCTCACTCACAATACGAGTATCACACCATAGTATAGTACAGTATAGTAACTGTTGCTAACTAAATAATTTAAGTTGTAGTCTCACTCACAATACGAGTATCACACCATAGTATAGTACAGTACAGTAACTGTTGCTAACTAAATAATTTAAGTTGTAGTCTCACTCACAATACGAGTATCACACCATAGTATAGTACAGTACAGTAACTGTTGCTAACTAAATAATTTAAGTTGTAGTCTCACTCACAATACGACTATCACACTATTTCTGATAATACTTTGATAATATAAAAAAAAACGAAGTTTTATTGCAGATATTGTATTGACCCTACTGGACCATCTAGTTGGATTGAGTTTTTTTAGAGTGGTGTCCGATTCGCCAGTAAATTTTCTCAGTAGATCCCAACGTTTGATGCTATTTCCAAAAAAAATATACAAATCTTGCAAGGTTGCAAAAAAAAATCTGTATTTCCACACAACTGCTAACGGCAGCATTTATCACCAAATTTAAATTATGTGTGGCACAATGTACGTACTCCGCGTTAGGCTGGATATCCTTAATATGTTTTTGCACACCATTATACACACCACTCATCACTATCAATATTTTTGTCGATAAATAATGTAGCCACTTGGTTGACTAATTCTGCTGCGCCGTGTTTGATGGCTGCATAGAAGCCTAGAAACATTACTTTTACTTCTATATCAATTGGCTGTCCATTTTCCGATCTGGTTATTACTGCATACCTCACAACAATACTTAGCTGATCTACCTTCGATATGTCCTGTGTCGTATCCATTATGATGGCGAAAAACGGTGACGCTCTAATTTGTTCTAGTAGAAGGGTTTCGAGTTTGGTCCCCAAGCACTTAATCATTTTATTCTGAACTGTTACACTCAGATATCTT
This sequence comes from Lymantria monacha, assembly GCA_905163515.2. Taxonomy (NCBI): domain Eukaryota; kingdom Metazoa; phylum Arthropoda; class Insecta; order Lepidoptera; family Erebidae; genus Lymantria; species Lymantria monacha. The sequence continues at coordinate 30,636,339 of LR991098.1, forward strand.
GTAGCTCCTAAAAACATATAAAAAAAAATACAAAAATTTAGCATTTAACGTGCTTGATTATTTGTAAAAACTTGATTACGAGCGAAAAATGATTGTCACACACGGGATTTGAACCCACGCCCACTGGAAATCCATTCCAATCGTACTACCATTTACATCAGCGTGACTTGTTGTATGACAATCAATTCTCGTATATAAAAAAACAATATAAAAAACATAATTTCAAAAAAGTCCTGATATTAAACAGTTAATAATTATAATTTATACGTAAGAGAGCGAGTACGTATGAAAGAGAGTATTGGTGTAAAGATGCGAAAGGGAATGCTCCGATGATTCGGACATGTGGAAAGAATGCCGAACGAATGTCTGGTTAAGAAGATATACAATGCGAAAGTGGAAAGATGTAGGTACCGGAGGAGACTGAGACTCACCTACCTAGACCAGATTGGTCACGTACTGAAGGAAGGTGGAGTCAAGAGTCTCCGAAACCGGCGAGCATGTATGAAGAGAATTATGAATGTTGAGGAAGCGAGTGAAGTATGCAAGGACAGAGTTCTCTGGCACTCTGTTCTCTCTGCCTACCCTGCAAGGGATATGGCGTTATGATATGTATGTATGTAATAATTATTAACAATATAAAATGGTGAAAACCTTAGAAATAATAATCATTACCTTTGGGCATATCCAAAACTTGCCGCAAAATGTGATCATATCGGGCGACAAGCTCTACAAAGGACAGAAAATTTCCATAGTATCTTTCCTGACTTAAGTCTTCTCGGAGTACTCTCAATGTCAAAGAACTCTTTGCTAGGGTAAGTATGATATCGAATAATCTTTGAAGAACCACTTTCCAAAATGACGCTTCTTTACGAATTTCATTTTCAAGTTCTTTGTCGATAGTATTAGTATCATGTTTTTTCCAATTTTTTTTTGCTTCTGTTTGGCCACTCGAACAACTGTGTTGTTTAATTCTTTCTGATAAGTGCTTCCAATCCCGAATGCCCGTACACCAAACATTATTTCTTTGTAAAGCAAATAACCAGCAGGGTTCACAGTAGGCAGCGTCTAGTATTTTGGAGTAACACAGCCAAAAACGATTAACTGGTCCATATTTAGAACTTGAAACGTAGTATGATTTTGAAAAACATCTATTGTTCTGGTGGATGTCTTTTGGAAAAGGTCTTGAAGGCTGTAAAGGCCCCATATCAAGAATTTGACGTTTATAGTTATCATTTAATATCTTGTTCGTGAAGTTACCCAAGTCATAAGAGCAATTATCATACACATTTTCGAAAAATGTAAAGTCGATGGTTCCTCCAAATCCTCCTCTCTTATCTGTGCCATGCAAACATCATCCATGTTCACATGATCGGCGGCGGAAGTATCTTCAACTGCAATAATTGTTGAATCTTCTTCAGTAGGCTTCTCAACCAACACTGCAGTTACTATATTATTTGAGTCACTATCAATAGAAATATTTTGTCCTGAAGTACTTGCAAAAGACTGACTAAAAAACTTGTCAATTTTGGGTAATTTTTGTTTACTATCTTCCCTTTCTTAACGTTGTTTGCGTTTAAATGCACCACTAGATTTCTTTTTTTTGTCCATAATTTTAGTTTTCTAATTTATTTGTGCAATATTTATATTAGAATGTACTCGAGTACTTACTGTTCACCTGGGGGGGCACACTTAAAACATTACTTATTTTTACTGACCGTCGCGCCGCCTACAGATTGGTTGTACAAACTTAACTGCTGCCATTTTGTCCTGCCTTGACAACTGAGAATTGTTATTTTTTGTTCCTAGCGTAGGTACTTATTGTCATCGATCTATTTTCGGTTATTGATATTTTTCTGAAAATTATCTCAAGTTTCAATGTTAGTCTGATATTATTATTGTTTAATTATCAGCTGATATGTTTTTTTTTATATTTCAGGGTAGCTTTCATAGTAAAAGAAAATTCTATGTAATTACACCTACACATGTAGATATGTATATATATTACTTCAACTTTAGTTCACCGCCTAAACTCTGGGTGGCAGCACTTTCCATACATGCATATTTTATCATCGAGTTGCCACTCTTTTTCAATTTAATAACTTTACTCTTTGCTGTTCACTGACGACGTTAAAATGAAGGAAAAACGTAATGATACGCTACAAGACGTCGTTGGGGAATCCCCGACAAACATTTTATCCGCACTAGTGTTACCACATTTTACAATGGAGATCGGTAACAACTATTGTACATAGAATCTAATACCTTTCAACGAGCAATTCTTGTTTACCTATATATTAATATAACTTGCATCTCGGCAACGGCTCCAACGATTTTCATGAAATTTGGCATGCAGGGGGTTCCGGGGGGGCGATTAATCGATCTACTTCTTCTTCTTATGTATTGGCAATCAGCTACATATACGAGCTATTGGTGCCAGTGTCAAGTTATAAATATTTTCACGTTTTTAGTCTTTCAAGTCAGTCGTTGTCCAAGTCAAATTGTGACCATTAACAGTGCAGTGGCCACACTGTTAATGGTATCTTGTGGGAATTTTGATGGAAAAGGAAAACGTTGTAAAGCACATTTATATGATATTCACTACATCCCAGTATTTCCGCACATCACATTACATAAAATGCCATCAAATTTATCTAATATAACACGTTAAAACACTAAGATATCGAATATAATACAAGAGCATCACATGACGTTTTTAAATTCCCGTCAAAACTCCCTTAATCGATCTAGTTAAGTTTCATTTATAGAAAATATTGTTTTGTCAGTATTGTCATTTGTCATATTTTTAGGCACCAAGAATATAATTATTCGTTGGCTGAAAATTATTAGAATATGAAGAAAAATTTTGACTCTATCATTAAGAATAGACATAGCTCCGTTGGAAAATCGAGCAGTCTTATCCAAACAAACTGGAGCTCGGTTCGGATCCTTAGTTGCCCTTTTTTTATTTTTTGCCTTTTTTATTATTTTTTATTAATTATTTTTATTATATTTAAATATATCTTTCAAAAACACACTAAAAAGAAAATACCGATCATCCAGATATTATATATGTATGTAGTATTTCCTGACATACATTGATAAATTCATTCTGGTGGTTGCACCTACGCCATCATTGTATAATGCAAAATAATTTCCCGTTATACAATGTGTAGCCGAAGTGGTACTAAAATCAAATAAAATTGAACCACTACGAGTATATTAACCAGTACTAAAAAGTTTATTAACATTAGCTTACTTACTCCTGATACAGCATAAATTTTTAACCATTATCAAAAAAATCTTGACTCGAATTCACCATAAAACGTCAAGTTCACAATAAAATGTCAAGTTGACAACACTTCCAACCCACAGAAAGAATTTAGCGGAGGAAAACCGACATGATTAACGACTAAAATATAAATCTATTATAATTTTTTATTTTATTTGACATTGGCGAAGTTGTGGTTAATCACCAACATAGGCCATTCATTAAGAAGAAGAATTCAGGGGAATTCCCTAGGTATAACTTTTGAATTTCTCTCAACAGTGCTGCCATGATTAAAGTCGGGTTGCAACCTATCATATTCATTGAGAAAGATTGAGAAATTTTCGAAAGTTTAGTTCGATCGAGATTTTCTGGTAAGGATTCGAGGCCCCCTGAGCTGGAGGGCCCCGGGGCATTGCCCCGCCTAGTCCCTGGGTAGCTACGCCACTGCTTCTCTTATGTAATGCTTTATACTCTTTGATTTTTTATAATAGCCTAACTATACAGAAGACAATCATAGATTACACAACATGTAGCTAACTAATGACAGATATCGCATTCCTATCGTACCTATTTGTGCGACAGCGACATTGATATATAGGTACCTACTTGTGTGATACTGACAAATATATTACCAATGTGACAGCCTCTCTGAATTGACACAACGAAATTCTTTAACTTGTAATTGTGTCTCACTCTTTCTCAAGACTTACCGATGTCGTGGTTAAATTGCATTCTATTGAACAATGTGTATAATGGATCATCAAGTTCTGCTCTTTATAATCATGCACATTAGTTTAATGTTTAGTTTTTAACATGCGTGCATGTACTCATATACTGTAGATTTGAGAAATGGTACACATACCAAGGAATTGGTACGTGTTACTGATGTGTTGGTGATAGTGCCTACTGCCCTGGGGGGGCGCACTTAAAACATTACTTTTTTTTACTGACCGTCGCGCCGCCTACAGACTGGTTGTACAAACTTAGCTGCTGCCATTTTGTCCTGTCTGTCAAACGTTTGACAACTGAGAATTGTTATTTTTTGTTCATAGTGTAGGTAGTTATTGTCATCGATCTATTTCCGATTATTGATGTACTTTCTGAAAATTATATCAATTTTCATTGTTAAACTTATATTATTATTGTTTCGATATCAGCTGATATGGTTTTTTTTTATATTTCGGGGTAGATCTCATAGTAAAAGAATATTCTGTATAATTACACATACACATGTAGATATGTATATATATCACTTCAACTTTAGTTCACCGCTTAAACTCTGGGTAGCAGCACTTTCCATACATGCATATTTTATCATCGAGTTGCCACTCTTTTTCAGTTTAATAACTTTACTCTTTGCTACTGCCTAACCACTGCCGCACAGTTTTTTTAATAGTACATATTTATTTATTGCCATGGACACACAGTCCTTTAATAGGTTGTTAAAAATCTGAATACAATTTTGTTTTACAATTTTCAATTTACAATGTTGTACAATTTTCTTCATAATTTTAAAATAATATTTCTCTTTTTATTTTAAATAGCTTGTTACCCGACTGCGCGACGCAAAGGAGTGGTATTGTGTTTAACAGTCTATGTATGTATGTTTGTATGTTCCTTTGAAGCACTATATAGACCAAACGCCTGGGTCCATTTTTATGATGCACACGTCAAACGATTCCTCTTAATCTGGCGAGTGTCACTAAAGATATGACGTAAAATTCAATATGGCGACTACGGGACGCCATATTGTGAAGATTAAAAAAATGGAAGTCAACAAACTATTTCGAGTGGGGTATCGTTGAATAGGTATTTAAAAATCGTTATTAGTTTTTTTTCAACATTTTTTCGATTTGACTGGCCATTTAGGGTCTATATCGATTTAAAGTTTCGTAACAACCTTTCTTACATATAGGTTTTTTAGACAGCAGAAATTTACGATGAAAAGACGACAAAATCATATAACTGGACATTAGACATGTGTAAGTAATGCGAGTGATGCATCACACGTAATATTACCCGACCGCGTACTGTCATATTACACATTGCGCGACTAAACATGACATGACATTAAACATCACACATCACATTAAACATGACGCCGAACACTCGTGTATTGTTCTGTATTTCTGCAATGTTCAGTAATTTGGTAATGGTTATCTATCTCTCAAACGCGCCGTGTTTCTTTTCGGGAGAGTGGGAGGTATAGAACGACTGGACTGCGCTGCGCCTGCAGTCGATAAATATTTATTTTGAGCTCTATTTTTAGAAAATTAAGGCTTATATTAAATGAAATGTCATGTGTGATGTTTGAAGTGATGGTAAAATGTAATATTACTCGGCACGAAATGTAATGCCATATAACATCACTTCGCGAAGTACTGTTTCGCGCATGTCTAATGGACATATACTAACGTATCTAGTAGGAGAATAGACAATATATGTCCAATATACCATAGGTAGTCCTACCTAAAGTATCTAATGTCTTACGCGGTCGCCCATCTCCAACTTCTAATGATTTAGTACTCAACTTCAGTCGGAAAACTATATATAGTTAGGTAGGGGAGACCTAGAAGAGTTGTGCCAGAGGTGAGTTGTGACAAGCACGATTTCTCCCAACCTATTATAGGTGGCGAGCTGGCAAAAATGCATGCATGACGCTTTCGATACGCACTACTCGACTTAGTACTTGTCGGCGACACACCAGTCGCTGTTGCGTAAATACGACGGCTGTGTGCAAAAAAAATTCAAAAAGTTAGTTTTTCTTCAAAATTTCATAAGAATTTATATCATTTCTTATAACATGTGCTTTGCTTTCTTATTTTTTCTTAAGTTGTATGGTTATTCAACTCTCAAAACATTGCAATATTTTTTTGTGTGCGCATCGTGTTTAGAAAATATGAATTATTATTCAGATGAAGTCGTCATTTGAAACACCTAGGAGAGTTGTGACAGCTTGTCACAATTCTCCTATATTACTCCATTTTTAACCTTGGCTAATTCCTTAATGTTTTTTATTAATTTTTGATTATTGTTTATGTCTTAGTCGGTAGGTACATAATGTATATAATGCCATACTGCATGCTGAATGACTCTTTTATGTTTCAGAATGCCTAATACACGAAATATATAATACACGAAAGACTGATAGAGGAACCGCTAGTCTCGAAATATACGACCAAGCTTTTGAAGAAGTTAAGAGGTAAAAATTTAAGAAATGCTGTGGCCTCTTACAATCTAAACTACATGTCTTTATCAAGATCTATTAAGAAGAAAGAGGCTTTTCAAGCAACTGGAACATGGCCAGTTAACACAGACATATTTCAAGGTTCTGATTTCCTGTCAAGTCAAGTAACTGTTCGTCCCAATCCAGAAGTAGAACAATCCGTTTCAGAAATTGTTGACAATCCAGCAGAAAGTACAATAACTCCAAATCTTAACCCTGATGCAGTTGATAATGATGAAGCAAGAGCTATTACTCCAGGTACATCTGCAGATCAAAGCATGCCATCTAGCAATTCATCAGTTGTGAATAATAATGCCAATGAACCTGTTGCCTCCACGTCCACAGCCCATACCCCAGTTTTGAATGATATAGCCATTAAACTAATTGCATTCACATCTACAGCTCCTAGTGCAATTGCCACTATTTCTAATGTGTTCTCGCCGGAATCAGTTAGGCCATTGCCGAGAGCTCCGCCAAGGAAAAACCGTCAACGAAACCGACGTAAAATCAAATCTGCTGTCCTTACTGACACTCCCACGAAGGATGAAATAGCTGCAATAGAGGCTAATAGGAAGTCTAAGAATGTTAAGAAGCGTATCCTCAGCGAAGGAAAGAAGAAATCTAAAACTGCCAAGAAGACTTATAAGAAGAGGTTAACAAGTGGTCACGAAGAAGAAGCAGAAAACAATTGTTTTTCTTTGGTTTGCCTTGAAGCCTATGCAAACAGCAGATCGAATGAGCAGTGGGTCCAATGCCTAGAATGCAAAGGCTGGGCACACGTAGATTGTACTGGAGACGAGCGGCATTACGTTTGCCATAATTGTGAATCTGATTAAATTAAGATTTTGGACCGATAATAATAATGATTGATCTCAAAGCGATGCCATATTAGGCTAATTAAAACTATAATTACTTATTATGAGAATGTTACTATGTTAATTTTATTGATACCTAAGCATAATAAAAGTACTTTTTCCTAAAAAAAAATGTTTGATTTATTAATATTAAGTGTTATGATATTTTTTATACCTAATATAATGCTGTCACAACTTACCTCGGTAGTAGGAGAGCTGTGACAGGGGGAGTGGTCTTTAATTTTGTCGATTTTCACAGAAACCATAATACTTAAATTAGTTTTGGTGATTGGTTTGAAAACAGAAGGAATGCCTCTAAATTAATCACATGGGTCCATAACTGTGGAATGTTTCTTGATCGAAATATGACCCCAAAAGTAAAAACTGTCACAACCCTCTTAGGTCTCCCCTACTTATCTACTTATTAATAAATAAAATAACTATAGTTACCTAGGTATTCATAACTAAAAGGTATAAAATAAAAAATAATAATTAAAAAAATCAAAAAACCTTACTTTTTACGCAGTCGGGTTTTTTGATTTTTTTAATTATTATTTTTTATTATTTTTTATTCAAAATTTTCGTTCAGTCTCCAGGTAATCGGGCGCTGACAAAGAAATTAACGTTTGCTGTGGAAAGTTTGGCAGAGCATGAAGATACACGTGAACGTCTATTATATAGCACTCATTATTTACACTTTAGTACTTTTTCTGTATTACATTACATAAAACACCAGCAAAATTATTCAATACAATAATATATACGTAGTGTAGTCCTACCACTATTGAATACAATAATATATACGTAGTGTAGTCCTACCACTATTGAATACAATAATATATACGTAGTGTAGTCCTACCACTATTGAATACAATAATATATACGTAGTGTAGTCCTACCACTATTCAATACAATAATATATACGTAGTGTAGTCCTACCACTATTGAATACAATAATATATACGTAGTGTAGTCCTACCACTATTGAATACAATAATATATACGTAGTGTAGTCCTACCACTATTGAATACAATAATATATACGTAGTGTAGTCCTACCACTATTGAATACAATAATATATACGTAGTGTAGTCCTACCACTATTGAATACAATAATATATACGTAGTGTAGTCCTACCACTATTGAATACAATAATATATACGTAGTGTAGTCCTACCACTATTCAATACAATAATATATACGTAGTGTAGTCCTACCACTATTGAATACAATAATATATACGTAGTGTAGTCCTACCACTATTGAATACAATAATATATACGTAGTGTAGTCCTACCACTATTGAATACAATAATATATACGTAGTGTAGTCCTACCACTATTGAATACAATAATATATACGTAGTGTAGTCCTACCACTATTGAATACAATAATATATACGTAGTGTAGTCCTACCACTATTGAATACAATAATATATACGTAGTGTAGTCCTACCACTATTGAATACAATAATATATACGTAGTGTAGTCCTACCACTATTGAATACAATAATATATACGTAGTGTAGTCCTACCACTATTGAATACAATAATATATACGTAGTGTAGTCCTACCACTATTGAATACAATAATATATACGTAGTGTAGTCCTACCACTATTGAATACAATAATATATACGTAGTGTAGTCCTACCACTATTGAATACAATAATATATACGTAGTGTAGTCCTACCACTATTGAATACAATAATATATACGTAGTGTAGTCCTACCACTATTGAATACAATAATATATACGTAGTGTAGTCCTACCACTATTGAATACAATAATATATACGTAGTGTAGTCCTACCACTATTCAATACAATAATATATATGTAGTGTAGTCCTACCACTATTGAATACAATAATATATACGTAGTGTAGTCCTACCACTATTGAATACAATAATATATACGTAGTGTAGTCCTACCACTATTGAATACAATAATATATACGTAGTGTAGTCCTACCACTATTGAATACAATAATATATACGTAGTGTAGTCCTACCACTATTGAATACAATAATATATACGTAGTGTAGTGCTACCACTATTGAATACAATAATATATACGTAGTGTAGTCCTACCACTATTCAATACAATAATATATACGTAGTGTAGTCCTATCACTATTGAATACAATAATATATACGTAGTGTAGTCCTACCACTATTGAATACAATAATATATACGTAGTGTAGTCCTACCACTATTCAATACAATAATATATACGTAGTGTAGTCTTTTTTTTTTTTTTTTTTTATTTTTTTTTTATTTTTTTTTTTTTTTTTTTTTTGTGGTGGGCCATGGACGTCGCACCCCGCCAAATCGGTCCGGGGTGACGGAAGAGGCGGCGCGCAACCCCATTGACCCACCCTGCAAGCACCTCTTCTTCGCCATGCGAGCGGGCCACCGGTACCCGATCTTTGTCTTCGGTGGCCCGCTCGGCGGTATGCCCTCTCGGGCTCCTCTCCTGTTGACGCCCCGACAGATTTCGTCGTCGAGGCGTCGTCCTCACGCGGTGGCCTCGCGTCGGGTGACCGGACAATTCCCCGGTCCGATCACCCGAAGCCTCGGTTAGGGCGGCATCAGGCGCAGGTATTCGCGCCTGCGCCGCCCCGGCCGCGGGCGGCGGCCCGGGTCACGGGAATCCTCCCGGGCCCGTTCCGCCGCCTCCTTCTGCGAGATGACAGCCTCGCAGAAGGCGGCGACCGCGTCCCAATGCCTGACGCTGTCGACCATCGCCCTCGCGACAGCCGGCAGCGTCAGGTCGGCACCGATAATAGCGACGAGGTCGCGGCGCTGCCCGTCCCAGCCCGAGCATTCCTCGAGCGTATGTTGCGCCGTGTCCTCGTCACTACTGCAATGATGGCAGCCCGGAGTCCATTCCCTGTGCACGACCGTGTGCAGGTATTTCCCGAAACACCCGTGCCCCGTTAACACCTGCACCAGTCGGAAGGTGAGGACCCCGTGCCGCCGCTCCATCCATTCCATCAGTACGGGCCGGAGGGCCTCAACGGTAATGACACCGTGTCTAGGCCTCTCCAGCCGCGTAGCCCAACGGGCGATGACTTCTCGGCGGGCGTCCTCGCGCCAGGTGGCTATCTCGTTAAACGATGGGGAGCCACCCTCTTCGCGCATTGAGTTAACCCGCCGGTAGAGGTCGGAGAGCATCTCCGCCTCTAGGTCCCACGGGGGTGTCCCGGCCAATAGGCACGCCGCCTCTGTCGACACCGTGCGGTAGCCGCGAATGGCTCTGACCGCCATGGCTCGCTGTGGCCTCCACAGCACCGCCCTGAGCTGGGCGTTCAGAGCCCTCGCCCACACGGGTGCGCCGTACATGGCCATTGAGCGGATCACCCCCGCATACAGCCGTCGGCCCTCGAAACTGGGTCCGCCCACATTCGGCATGAGCCGAGAAAGGGCGGACGCCGCGCCGACCAGCCGGGGAGCAATTTGGCGAAAATGCTCCCGGAACCACCATCGCCCGTCGAGCACCAGACCCAAGTACCTCATATGGGCCTGGATACTGATGTGGATGGAGTTGACGACTAACGAGGCGCCGATGGGCAGCCTCACACGGGGCCCATGGAATAGTAGGGCCTCCGTCTTGTTTAGGGCCACCCTGAGCCCCAGCGCCTCGATTCGCCTGACCATCTCCTCGGTGCCGAGAGTGGCCAGGCTCGCCGCCTCTTCGAGTGTCCTGCCTCGGGCTGTGACGAGCGTGTCGTCAGCATAGCAAATAACGCTCAGCCCGGGGGGGAGACTCCCTCTCAACGCCCAGTCGTACCCGATGTCCCACAGAGTCGGCCCCAGAACCGACCCCTGCGGAACACCGCACGACATGGGCGTCCGCACAATGTCCCCTGCGGGGCTCGCGTAGAGAACACTGCGCCCCTCCAGATAGTCTGCCACCAGCTGCCTGAGGTACAGGGGCACTCCATGGAACCGGAGCGCCTCCCTGATGCAGCTGAATGGCAGACTATTGAAGGCGTTGGCGATGTCCAACGACACCGCCAACAACACTCCTTTGCCGGCGACAGCCTCCGCGGCCGTCTGCCTCAGGCGTAGCAGGGCCCCGATGGTCGAACGCCCCTTCCGAAACCCAAATTGAGCGTCCGACAGATCGGGCCCCACCTCCTCCAGGTGCTGGACGATGCGGGCAGCGAGGACACGCTCCAGCAGCTTACCCACATCGTCCAGAAGCACAATGGGCCTGTAGGCCGACGGCGAATCCAGGGGCCGTCCCGGCTTTGGCAGGAGAACCAACCTCCCTTCCTTCCAGCACTCAGGGAACTGTCCAGACGTCAGACAGGCGTTGAACAGTCGCCTGAGGCGAGGTTCGAGATGCTCGAGGAGCAACGTCAACACCCGGACTGGGACTCCGTCCGGGCCGGGGGCCGTTGTGGCGGATCGAATCTTCGCCACGGCTGCCCCCACTTCCGACTCCGTCACGGGCGGAACACTCTCGACGGCCTCCCGGTCGTGATCTGGCGAAGCCATGACCGGGGGCGTGTGCTCCGACTGCCGCGGGAACAGCTCCTCGACCACTCTACGAAGGAGGTCGGGCTGGAGGGTCTCGGTGAGGGGGGGGCCCTGCGCGCGAAGCTTATTCAGCGACGCGCGATACGGGCGACCCCAGAGGTCACGGTCGAGACCGTCCAGCATCTCCTGCCAACTTGCGTCCTTGGCGGACCGGATGGCCAGCCGAAAGGCGGTACGCGCACTGCGGTACGCCTCGTACAGCTGGCCCTCCCGCTCAACATCGCGGCGACGCCGCCGACTGCGGGTGTAGGACCTTCGGGCACTAATGCACGCCGCACGAAGGTCCGCCAGTCTTGGGGACCACCAGTAGACCCCCTGCCTCGGAGGTAGACGCCGCACCCTGGGCATGGCCGCATCGCAGACCTGCGTTAACGCACTGCGGATGCGGACAGCCTCAACGTCCACTCCGTCCGCTGGGGGTGGTGAGGACAGCCACGTGTTCACGATGGCCGCCTCCGCCAGTAGGTCCCTATCTAGACGCCCCACAGCCCACCGCGGAAATGCGGGAGCCCGGTCCGCCCTGTGACCCCTGCTGGGGTCCCGGAGAGGGGAGACCTCCATCCGGATGTATCGGTGATCCGACAGGGTCTCCGCCTCCTCCAGGACACGCCAGTTCCTCACTCGTGGTGCGACAGCGGGGCTAGCGAACGACAAGTCCACTATCGACCCACCCTGCTGTCGCACACACGTGTTCACTGAGCCTCTGTTTAGGACACAGAGGCCCAGTGACGCCGCCCACTCCACGATCGCCCGCCCACGATCGTCCGTCATCGGGGACCCCCACGCCGTGGATTTGGCGTTGAAGTCCCCCAGGACCAGGACGAGGCCCGGTGCCAGTCGCCGTATCGAAGCCTCCAAGGTGGTGAGGGAGGCCCCGAAATCGTCCATCCTCCTATTAGGGGAGAGGTATACACTGTAGAGCGTGACCCCTCCCCAATCCGCCGCGACAAATTCCTCGCCCCTATCCAAGAGGGATAAGGACGGGAAGTGCCGCTGCGTGGAGGTGACGATTGCCGCGGTTCCGTTCCGGCTGACCACCCAATTGGGGCGATCAGGCACGACGTACGGTTCCGCGACTACGGCTGCACCGATCGACCACTCCGCCATGGATTGCAGGAGGAGATCCTGCGCACCGGCGGAATGGTTGATGTTGGCCTGCAGGAGGTGAGTGGACTGGGCAGCCATTAATGGGCCGTGTCCATCATCACCTCCTGGCTTGCTGCGGGCGATCGGGCCGCGCTAGGAGCGGGAGCGGCCGGAGTCGAAGGGCCGCTCCGCCCCTTTGGAGCCGAAGCCGGAGGTCTGCACGCCCCAGAGCCCATGGGGTGCTTGGCGGGCTTATTGCCCGCCGCACACGCGGGGCAGTGGGGCGGGGCGGCGCAAGATGCCGCCATATGCCCAGTCTGACCGCAGCGGAAACAGAGTCCGCCGCAGTCAAAGCAATTAGTGCATGTTGGCCGGGTGTGCCCGACCGCCATGCACTTGAAACACCTCGCAGGCCGGTGCTCCAGCACGGTGACTCGCGCTGAGCTCCAGCCCACGAGGAGCCTGCCTGAGTCGGCCAGTTGCCTGACCGACTCCACTGGGCACTGCACCCAGGCAGCACCTACGCCGCCCGGACCGGGCCGGATGGCGCCAACCCGGACGGTGTCCATGGGACACCCGGTTTTCGAGACAATAGCCTCCCGGATGTCTTCCACCGTCACGGAGTCGTCCAGACCCGCAATGCGCATTTCGGCGCACTTCACGGGTCTGGCGATTTTAACGCCACCCTCCTCGGCGAACAGACCTCTCAGCTTCGACGCCACGCTATTGGCCGTCCTGGTGCCCTCGGCCCCAGGGAACTCTAGAATCCGAGCCCGTGTCCGGGCCTTGCGGGTCCTGGCTTCGACGCCTCCTATGTCGGAGACGTCGAGCTCCCGCCGGGCTTTCCTCAGAACGGCCTCATAGCTGAGGCCCCTTTCTGCCGCCTCAGGCAGCACAGTGATCACCACTGCGGCTGTCTTCGGCGGCCGGAGCCCCTTGCGCGACCTCTTCTTCTTTGTCGTGCCGCCTCCTCCGGCTCCTGCCTGGGGGGCGACGACCTCAGCGGCGCGCTTGGCCGCCGCTCTCCTCCTCTGGCCGCGACTCTTTCTGCCGCGCTCGGCCACCTGCCAACCCTGTTCGGGCGTGCCGGGCGCTGAGGGCGTAGTCGCGGCTGCGCTAGTCGTCGCTGGCGGTGTTGGTGCTGGCGACGACTGCAGTCCGGCAGGAGCCGGTGCTGTCTTCCTCTTCGGAGCAGGCCCCTTCTTCTTTGGCCCAGCCGCGGCTGCGGCGTAGCTCACCCCCACGCGGCCACCCTGACAAGGTAGCGGGGCGGGGGCTGGTGCCGCATATGGCCGCTTGTCCGCGGCGAGAGGCGGCCGAACACGTGGTTCTGGAGGCAGCCTTGCCTCCAGAACGGCCAAGCGCGCATTGACCATATTACCGACGGCGTCGATAATGGCGCGCAAGGCCTCGTCCGACACACCCCCCACCGCGGGCAGCGGGGTCGGTGTCACCGGCTGGACCTCTGCCGGGACCTGCTCCACGACGGCGACAATTGGCGTGTTGGTCGGCGGCGCACGCTCCGCGGTCAGAGGCGTCTTCCTCTGTGCGGCGGCAGCCACTGGACGGCCGGCGCCTCGGGGCGGTTTCGGAGCGGCGACGACGGTGACAGCTCCTCGGCGGCTAGCACTGGCCGGCGGCGCAGTTGGCGCAGGCGGCGCAGTTGGCGCAGCCGGCGCAGTTGGCGCAGGCGGCACGAGCCGCCCCATTTGAGCCCTCAGCTCGGCCACGTCCTTGGCGAGGGCGCGATTGGTCCTCCGCACTGCGGCCAGCTCCGACTCCAGCCGGCGGTTCTGGGCCCGCAGACCTGACACCTCGCCACCAAGGCGGGCGTTTTCGGCCTGCAGGGCCTCCATATTTGCGGCTGGGGCGCTCGCGCGGGCACCAGCGGCCACCACTTCGGTGGGAGGGATGCTGGACAACACCCCCAGCACCCTCGCGGCGGCCGCCTCGTTGTCGGTCTGCCTGCCAGCCTCAGCCCCTCCACGCACTTCGCCGGCCGGGGAGTGGGTCGCCCTTCCCGACACCGCGGCCCCTCGCCCTCTGCGAGAGGCCGGCACTTTGGGGGGAGGCATGATCGTCACACTCCCCTCGGAATCGGCGCTCGAGCTGCCATCCCTGTTCAGGGGGCGCTTCCGCACCTTCGAGGGGAGGGCCTCCTCCCTTGTCGTCGGAGCCGCAGCCGCAAGACGCGGCGACGACCTGGCGGCGGCGGTTTTCTGCACCGACCCGCTAGCCTCTTTGGACGGCTCTGCGGAACTACCGCCCTCGTCCATTATATCGGCAGATCCACTGCCCTCGTCTCTGGACGGCTCTGCGACACTACCGTCGCCCTCGTCTCTGCAGTGGATCTGCCGCCGTCTTCCTCCAGTTGGGCGGCAGCGGCGGCCTCCTTCTGCGCCCTCCGCTCCGCCATACGCTTCCTTTCTGTAGGAGAAGCCTTTCCCGTAGTCCAGTTGGCCCGTTTCCGGTACTTCCTCGGCTTCTTCTTTTGGGCCTCCGTAGTCTGTGCCGGGCCCTCGGCGGACGCCTCAAGTCCCGAGGACGAGGCGTCGTTTGTGCCAGTTTTATTTTGCCTTGGCAAGGCCGTCAGTTGGGAATCCGAAGCTTCCCCGTCTTCAATATTTATAATAGGCAATTCCATTTTGGTCCCACGATTATGGGAGAAATAAACGGTCGACCCGGGCAGAGATCCCTGTACCCGGGCAAGCCTACATTTACCAACCAGGGGGTCGGCTGGTACCCTGGCTGGAGCGTGCTAGGAACAGAACAGCCCATCTGCCATGCATCCTCTCGCCGCACGCCAGAACTTAGGATTCTGGGTAATTTCCGAATTCGAATGTTAATTCGAACTCTTTATAGAGGTTGTCTTCCTCGCGGTCCGGGCGGTTAAGCCAAGACCCTCGTTCCTGATACTACGCCTCACGACCACTTGTCTTGAAGCAAGATATCAGGTTTACGATATGTCGGCGGTGGCATAAGCCTGCCCAGCCCTCAAATGAATGAGTGACCGGGCCCGTCCGAAATTTCGCCTCCTGTATCCTCTACAAATAGAGGGTCAGGAGCGAATTGGGGCTCAACCCATTGCTGGGGAACCCCCCCTCGCGCCAGAGATTCGCTACGGGCGACAATTCGACAGAGGGATCTGGGGGACTGTCGCCCGCACCCAGGGTACACCACGCGGAGGTTTCTGGCGTCGTACCCCACGTAGTGTAGTCCTACCACTATTGAATACAATAATATATACGTAGTGTAGTCCTACCACTATTGAATACAATAATATATACGTAGTGTAGTCCTACCACTATTGAATACAATAATATATACGTAGTGTAGTCCTACCACTATTGAATACAATAATATATACGTAGTGTTAGTCCTACCACTATTGAATACAATAATATATACGTAGTGTAGTCCTACCACTATTGAATACAATAATATATACGTAGTGTAGTCCTACCACTATTCAATACAATAATATATACGTAGTGTAGTCCTTTTTTTTTTTTTTTTTTTTTTTGCGGTGGGCTATGGACGTCGCACCCCGCCAAATCGGTCCGGGGTGACAGAAGAGGCGGCGCGCAACCCCATTGACCCACCCTGCAAGCACCTCTTCTTCGCCGTGCGAGCGGGCCACCGGTACCCGATCTTTGTCTTCGGTGGCCCGCTCGGCGGTATGCCCTCTCGGGCTCCTCTCCTGTCGACGCCCCGACAGCTTTCGCCGTCGAGGCGTCGTTCTCACGCGGTGGCCTCACGTCGGGTGACCGGACAATTCCCCGGTCCGATCACCCGAAGCCTCGGTTAGGGCGGCATCAGGCGCAGGTACTCGCGCCTGCGCCGCCCCGGCCGCGGGCGGCGGTCCGGGTCACGGGAATCCTCCCGGGCCCGTTCCGCCACCTCCTTCTGCGAGATGACAGCCTCGCAGAAGGCGGCGACCGCGTCCCAATTCCTGACGCTGTCGACCATCGCTCGCGCAACAGCCGGCAGCGTCAGGTCGGCACCGATGACAGCGACGAGGTCACGGCGCTGCCCGTCCCAGCCCGAACATACCTCGAGCGTATGTTGCGCCGTGTCCTCGTCGCTACTGCAATGGTGGCAGGACGGAGTCCACTCCCTTCGCACGACCGTGTGCAGGTACTTGCCGAAGCAACCATGCCCCGACAAGACCTGCACCAACCGGAAAGAGAGGACTCCGTGCCGCCGCTCCATCCACTCCATCAGTACGGGCCGGAAGGCCTCAACGGTAATAACACCGTGTCTAGGCCTCTCCAGCCGCGTAGCCCAACGGGCGATGACTTCTCGGCGGGCGTCCTCGCGCCAGGTGGCTATCTCGTTGAACGATGGGGAGCCACCCTCTTCGCGCATTGAGATAACCCGCCGGTAGAGGTCGGAGAGCATCTCCGCCTCTAGGTCCCACGGGGGTGTCCCGGCCAATAGGCATGCCGCCTCGGTAGACACCGTGCGGTACCCGCGAATGGCTCTGACCGCCATGGCTCGCTGTGGCCTCCACAGCACCGCCCTGAGCTGGGCGTTCAGAGCCCTCGCCCACACGGGTGCGCCGTACATGGCCATTGAGCGGATCACCCCCGCATACAGCCGTCGGCCCTCGAAACTGGGTCCGCCCACGTTCGGCATGAGCCGAGAAAGGGCGGACGCCGCGTCGACCAGCCGGGGAGCAATTTGACGAAAATGCTCCCGGAACCACCATCGCCCGTCGAGCACCAGACCCAAGTACCTCATATGGGCCTGGATACTGATGTGGATGGAGTTGACGACTAACGACTAACGAGGCGCCGATGGGCAGCCTCACACGGGGCCCATGGAATAGTAGGGCCTCCGTCTTGTTTAGGGCTACCCTGAGCCCCAGCGCCTCAATTCGCCTGACCATCTCCTCGGTGCCGAGAGTGGCCAGGCTCGCCGCCTCTTCGAGTGTCCTGCCCCGGGCTGTGACGAGCGTGTCGTCAGCATAGCAAATAACGCTCAGCCCGGGGGGGAGACTCCCTCTCAACGCCCAGTCGTAACCGATGTCCCACAGAGTCGGCCCCAGAACCGACCCCTGCGGAACACCGCACGACATGGGCGTCCGCACAATGTCCCCTGCGGGGCTCGCGTAGAGGACACTGCGCCCCTCCAAATAGTCTGCCACCAGCCGCCTGAGGTACAGGGGCACTCCATGGAACCGGAGCGCCTCCCTGATGCAGCTGAATGGCAGACTAATGAAGGCGTTGGCGATGTCCAACGACACCGCCAACAGCACTCCTTTGCCGGCGACAGCCTCCGCGGCCGTCTGCCTCAGGCGTAGTAGGGCCCCGATGGTCGAACGCCCCCTCCGAAACCCAAATTGAGCGTCCGACAGATCGGGCCCCACCTCCTCCAGGTGCTGGACGATGCGGGCAGCGAGGACACGCTCCAGCAGCTTACCGACATCGTCCAGAAGCACAATGGGCCTGTAGGCCGACGGCGAATCCGGGGGCCGTCCCGGCTTTGGCAACCAACCTCCCTTCCTTCCAGTACTCAGGGAACTGTCCAGACGTCAGACAGGCGTTGAACAGTCGCCTGAGGCGAGGTTCAAGATGCTCGAGGAGCAACGTCAACACCCGGACTGGGACTCCGTCCGGGCCGGGGGCCGTGGTGGCGGAACGAATCTTCGCCACGGCTGCCCCCACTTCCGACTCCGTCACGGGCGGAACACTCTCGACGGCCTCCCGGTCGTGATCTGGCGAAGCCATGACCGGGGGCGTGTGCTCCGACTGCCGCGGGAACAACTCCTCGACCACTCTACGAAGGAGGTCGGGCTGGAGGGTCTCGGTGAGGGGGGGGCCCTGCGCGCGAAGCTTGTTCAGCGACGCCCGATAGGGGCGACCCCAGGGGTCACGGTCGAGACCGTCCAGCATCTCCTGCCAACTTGCGTCCTTGGCGGACCGGATGGCCAGCCGAAAGGCGGTACGCGCACTGCGGTACGCCTCGTACAGCTGGCCCTCCCGCTCAACATCGCGGCGACGCCGCCGACTGCGGGTGTAGGACCTTCGGGCACTAATGCACGCCGCACGAAGGTCCGCCAGTCTTGGGGACCACCAGTAGACCCCCTGCCTCGGAGGTAGACGCCGCACCCTGGGCATGGCCGCATCGCAGACCTGCGTTAACGCACTGCGGATGCGGACAGCCTCAACGTCCACTCCGTCCGCTGGGGGTGGTGAGGACAGCCACGTATTCACGATGGCCGCCTCCGCCAGTAGGTCCCTATCCAGACGCCCCACAGCCCACCGCGGAAATGTGGGAGCTCGGTCCGCCCTGTGACCCCTGCTGGGGTCCCGGAGAGGGGAGACCTCCATCCGGATGTAACGGTGATCCGACAGGGTCTCCGCCTCCTCCAGGACACGCCAGTTCCTCACTCGTGGTGCGACAGCGGGGCTAGCGAACGACAAGTCCACTATCGACCCACCCTGCTGTCGCACACACGTGTTCACTGAGCCTCTGTTTAGGACACAGAGGCCCAGTGACGCCGCCCACTCCACGATCGCCCGCCCGCGATCGTCCGTCATCGGGGACCCCCACGCCGTGGATTTGGCGTTGAAGTCCCCCAGGACCAGGACGAGGCCCGGTGCCAGTCGCCGTATCGAAGCCTCCAAGGTGGTGAGGGAGGCCCCGAAATCGTCCATTCTCCTGTTAGGGGAGAGGTAAACGCTGTAGAGTGTGACCCCTCCCCATTCCGCAGCGACAAATTCCTCGCCCCTATCCAAGAGGGATAAGGACGGGAAGTGCCGCCGCGTGGAGACGACGATTGCCGCGGTTCCGTTCCGGCTGACCACCCAATTGGGGCGATCAGGCACACAGTACGGTTCCGCGACTACGGCTGCACCGATCGACCACTCCGCCATGGATTGCAGGAGGAGATCCTGCGCACCGGCGGAGTGGTTGGTGTTGGCCTGCAGGAGGTGAGTGGACTGGGCAGCCATTAATGGGCCGTGTCCATTATCACCTCCTGGCTTGTGGCGGGCGATCGGGCCGCGCTAGGAGCGGGAGTGGCCGTGGTCGAAAGGCCGCTCCGCCCCTTTGGAGCCGAAGCTGGAGGTCTACACGCCCCAGAGCCCATGCGGTGCTTGGCAGGCTTATTGCCCGCCGCACACGCGGGGCAGTGGGGCGGGGCGGCGCAAGATGCCGCCATGTGCCCAGTCTGACCGCAGCGGAAACAGAGTCCGCCGCAGTTAAAGCAATTAAGCAATTATTTGAAACACCTCGCAGGCCGGTGCTCCAGCACGGTGACTCGCGCTGAGCTCCAGCCCACGAGGAGCCTGCCTGAGTCGGCCAGTTGCCTGACCGACTCCACTGGGCACTGCACCCAGGCGGCACCTACGCCGCCCGGACCGGGCCGGATGACGCCAACCCGGACGGTGTCCATGGGACACCCGGTTTTCAAGGCAATGGCCTCCCGGATGTCTTCCACCGTCACGGAGTCGTCCAGACCCGAAATGCGCATTTCGGCGCACTTCACGGGTCTGGCGATTCTAACGCCACCCTCCTCGGCGAACAGACCTCTCAACTTCGACGCCACGCTATCGGCCGTCCTGGTGCCCTTGGCCCCAGGGAACTCTAAAATCCGAGCCCCTGTCCGGGCCTTGCGGGTCCTGGCTTCAACGCCTCCTATGTCGGAGACGTCGAGCTCCCGCCGGGCTTTCCGCAGAACGGCCTCATAGCTGAGGCCCCTTTCTGCCGCCTCAGGCAGCACAGTGATCACCACTGCGGCTGTCTTCGGCGGCCGGAGCCCCTTGCGCGGCCTCTTCTTTTTTGTGCCGCCTCCTCCAGCTCCTGCCTGAGGAGCGGCGACCTCAGCGGCGCGCTTTGTCGCCGCTCTCCTTCTCTGCCCGCGACTCTTTCTGCCGCGCTCGGCAACTTGCCAACCCTGTTCGGGCACAGCGGGCGTGCCAGGCGCGGAAGGCGCGGTCGCGGGTGCGCTAGTCGTCGCCGGCGGTGTCGGTGCGGGCGACGACTGCGGTCCGGCAGGAGCCGGTGCCGTCTTCCTTTTCGGAGCGGGCCCCTTCTTCTTTTGCCCAGCCGCGGCCGCGGCGTAGCCTACACGGCCACCCTGACAGGGTAGCGGGGCTGGGGCTGGTGCCGCATATGGCCGCTTGTCCGCGGCGAGAGGCGGCCGAACACGTGGTTCTGGAGGCAGCCTTGCCTCCAGAACGGCCAAGCGCGCATTGACCTTGTTGCCTACGGCGTCTATTATGGCGCGCAAGGCCTCGTCTGGCACGCCCCCCACCGCAGGCAGTGGGGTCGGAGCTATCGGCTGGGCCGCTGTTGGGGCCTGCTCCACGGTATTGGGTGGGCTGGCGCTGGTCGGCGGCGCGCGCTCCGCTGTTGGAGCCGTCTTCGATGCGGGGGCAGCCACTGGACGGCCACCGCCTCGGGGCGGCTTCGGAGCGACGACGACGGCGGTTCCTTCGCGGCGGGCACTGGCCGGCGGCGCAGGTGGCGCAGGTGGCGCAGGCGGCACGAGCCGCGCCATTTGGGCCCGCAGCTCAGCCACATCCTTGGCGAGGGCGCGGTTGGCCCTCCGCACCGCGGCCAGCTCCGACTCCAGCCGGCGGTTCTGGGCCCGCAGGCCTGACACCTCGCCACCAAGGCGGGCGTTTTCGGCCTGCAGGGCCTCCATATTTGTGGCTGGGGCGCTCGCGCGGGCACCAGCGGCCGCCACTTCAGTGGGAGGGATGCCGGACAAAACCCCCAGCACCCTCGCGGCGGCCGCCTTGTTCTCAGCCTGCCTGCCGGTCTCCGCGCCCCCGCGCACTCCGCCGGCCGGGGAGTGGGTCGCCCGACCCGAAGCCGCGGCCCCTCGCCCTCTGCGAGAGGCCGGCACTTTGGGGGGAGGCATGATCGTCACGCTCCCCTCGGAATCGGCGCCCGAGCTGCCCTCCTTATTTAGGGGGCGCTTCCGCACCTTCGAGGGGAGGGCCTCCTCCCTTACCGTCAGGGCCGCGGTCAAGGCCGCCGCCGCAGGGCGCGGCGACGACCTGGCGGCGGCGTCTTCCTCAGCCGACCCGCTTACCTCCTTGGACGGCTCTGCGGAACTACCGCCCTCGTCCATCACATCGGCAGATCCACTGCCCTCGTCTCTGGACGGCCCTGCGACAGAATTGTCGCCCTCGTCCGTTGACGGCTCTGCAGTGGATCTGCCGCCGTCCTTGTCAAGCTCACGCGCGTAACGCTCGCGGGTTTCGGCATTCCGCTTCTTCTCGCGAGCGTTCGCTTTCGCAGCTTTCCCCCATGTGAAGCGCGCCTGTCGACGCTTCTTCGTCTTCAAGAGGGGGGGGGGCCTCCTTGGTCGGTGCCGGGCCCTCGGCAGACGCCTCCAGTCCTGTGGACGAGGCGTCGTTGTCAGTTTTACGTTGGCTTGACAAGGCCGTGATGTGGGAATCCGCTGGATTCCCGTCTGGTGTAGAAAAAATAGGTAGATCCATATGGTTCCCACGAGTTTGGCAGAAATAAATCGTCGACCCGGGCAGAGATCCCTGTACCCGGGCAAGCCTACATTTACCAACCAGGGGGTCAGCCGGTACCCTGGCTGGAGCGTGCTAACGACAGAACAACCCATCTGCCATGCATCTTCTCGCCGCACGCCAGAACTTAAGATTCTGGGTGATTTCCGAGTTCGAATGTTAATTCGAACTCTTTATAGAGGTTGTCTTCCTCGCGGTCCGGGCGGTTAAGCCAAGACCCTCGTTCCTGATACTACGCCTCACGACAACTTGTCTTGAAGCAAGATATCAGGCTTACGATATGTCGGCGGTGGCATAAGCCTGCCCAGCCCTCAAATTAATGAGCGACCGGGCCCGTCCGAAATTTCGCCTCCTGTACCCTCTACAAATAGAGGGTCAGGAGCGAATTGGGGCTCAACCTATCACTGGGGAACCCCCCCTCGCGCCAGAGATTAGCTACGGGCGACAATTCGACAGAGGGATCTGGGGGACTGTCGCCCGCACCCAGGGTACACCACGCGGAGGTTTCTGGCGTCGTACCCCACGTAGTGTAGTCCTACCACTATTCAATACAATAATATATACGTAGTGTAGTCCTACCACTATTGAATACAATAATATATACGTAGTGTAGTCCTACCACTATTGAATACAATAATATATACGTAGTGTAGTCCTACCACTATTCAATACAATAATATATATGTACGTAGTGTAGTCCTACCACTATTGAATACAATAATATATACGTAGTGTAGTCCTACCACTATTGAATACAATAATATATACGTAGTGTAGTCCTACCACTATTGAATACAATAATATATACGTAGTGTAGTCCTACCACTATTGAATACAATAATATATACGTAGTGTAGTCCTACCACTATTCAATACAATAATATATACGTAGTGTAGTCCTACCACTATTGAATACAATAATATATACGTAGTGTAGTCCTACCACTATTGAATACAATAATATATACGTAGTGTAGTCCTACCACTATTGAATACAATAATATATACGTAGTGTAGTCCTACCACTATTGAATACAATAATATATACGTAGTGTAGTCCTACCACTATTCAATACAATAATATATACGTAGTGTAGTCCTACCACTATTGAATACAATAATATATACGTAGTGTAGTCCTACCACTATTGAATACAATAATATATACGTAGTGTAGTCCTTTTTTTTTTTTTTTTATTTTTTTTTTTTTTTTTTTGTGGTGGGCCATGGACGTCGCACCCCGCCAAATCGGTCCGGGGTGACGGAAGAGGCGGCGCGCAACCCCATTGACCCACCCTGCAAGCACCTCTTCTTCGCCATGCGAGCGGGCCACCGGTACCCGATCTTTGTCTTCGGTGGCCCGCTCGGCGGTATGCCCTCTCGGGCTCCTCTCCTGTTGACGCCCCGACAGATTTCGTCGTCGAGGCGTCGTCCTCACGCGGTGGCCTCGCGTCGGGTGACCGGACAATTCCCCGGTCCGATCACCCGAAGCCTCGGTTAGGGCGGCATCAGGCGCAGGTATTCGCGCCTGCGCCGCCCCGGCCGCGGGCGGCGGCCCGGGTCACGGGAATCCTCCCGGGCCCGTTCCGCCGCCTCCTTCTGCGAGATGACAGCCTCCCAGAAGGCGGCGACCGCGTCCCAATTCCTCACGCTGTCGACCATCGCCCTCGCGACAGCCGGCAGCGTCAGGTCGGCACCGATAATAGCGACGAGGTCGCGGCGCTGCCCGTCCCAGCCCGAGCATTCCTCGAGCGTATGTTGCGCCGTGTCCTCGTCACTACTGCAATGATGGCAGCCCGGAGTCCATTCCCTGTGCACGACCGTGTGCAGGTATTTCCCGAAACACCCGTGCCCCGTTAACACCTGCACCAGTCGGAAGGTGAGGACCCCGTGCCGCCGCTCCATCCATTCCATCAGTACGGGCCGGAGGGCCTCAACGGTAATGACACCGTGTCTAGGCCTCTCCAGCCGCGTAGCCCAACGGGCGATGACTTCTCGGCGGGCGTCCTCGCGCCAGGTGGCTATCTCGTTAAACGATGGGGAGCCACCCTCTTCGCGCATTGAGTTAACCCGCCGGTAGAGGTCGGAGAGCATCTCCGCCTCTAGGTCCCACGGGGGTGTCCCGGCCAATAGGCACGCCGCCTCTGTCGACACCGTGCGGTAGCCGCGAATGGCTCTGACCGCCATGGCTCGCTGTGGCCTCCACAGCACCGCCCTGAGCTGGGCGTTCAGAGCCCTCGCCCACACGGGTGCGCCGTACATGGCCATTGAGCGGATCACCCCCGCATACAGCCGTCGGCCCTCGAAACTGGGTCCGCCCACATTCGGCATGAGCCGAGAAAGGGCGGACGCCGCGCGGACCAGCCGGGGAGCAATTTGGCGAAAATGCTCCCGGAACCACCATCGCCCGTCGAGCACCAGACCCAAGTACCTCATATGGGCCTGGATACTGATGTGGATGGAGTTGACGACTAACGAGGCGCCGATGGGCAGCCTCACACGGGGCCCATGGAATAGTAGGGCCTCCGTCTTGTTTAGGGCCACCCTGAGCCCCAGCGCCTCGATTCGCCTGACCATCTCCTCGGTGCCGAGAGTGGCCAGGCTCGCCGCCTCTTCGAGTGTCCTGCCTCGGGCTGTGACGAGCGTGTCGTCAGCATAGCAAATAACGCTCAGCCCGGGGGGGAGACTCCCTCTCAACGCCCAGTCGTACCCGATGTCCCACAGAGTCGGCCCCAGAACCGACCCCTGCGGAACACCGCACGACATGGGCGTCCGCACAATGTCCCCTGCGGGGCTCGCGTAGAGAACACTGCGCCCCTCCAGATAGTCTGCCACCAGCTGCCTGAGGTACAGGGGCACTCCATGGAACCGGAGCGCCTCCCTGATGCAGCTGAATGGCAGACTATTGAAGGCGTTGGCGATGTCCAACGACACCGCCAACAACACTCCTTTGCCGGCGACAGCCTCCGCGGCCGTCTGCCTCAGGCGTAGCAGGGCCCCAATGGTCGAACGCCCCTTCCGAAACCCAAATTGAGCGTCCGACAGATCGGGCCCCACCTCCTCCAGGTGCTGGACGATGCGGGCAGCGAGGACACGCTCCAGCAGCTTACCCACATCGTCCAAAAGCACAATGGGCCTGTAGGCCGACGGCGAATCCGGGGGCCGTCCCGGCTTTGGCAGGAGAACCAACCTCCCTTCCTTCCAGCACTCAGGGAACTGTCCAGACGTCAGACAGGCGTTGAACAGTCGCCTGAGGCGAGGTTCGAGATGCTCGAGGAGCAACGTCAACACCCGGACTGGGACTCCGTCCGGGCCGGGGGCCGTGGTGGCGGATCGAATCTTCGCCACGGCTGCCCCCACTTCCGACTCCGTCACGGGCGGAACACTCTCGACGGCCTCCCGGTCGTGATCTGGCGAAGCCATGACCGGGGGCGTGTGCTCCGACTGCCGCGGGAACAGCTCCTCGACCACTCTACGAAGGAGGTCGGGCTGGAGGGTCTCGGTGAGGGGGGGGCCCTGCGCGCGAAGCTTATTCAGCGACGCGCGATACGGGCGACCCCAGAGGTCACGGTCGAGACCGTCCAGCATCTCCTGCCAACTTGCGTCCTTGGCGGACCGGATGGCCAGCCGAAAGGCGGTACGCGCACTGCGGTACGCCTCGTACAGCTGGCCCTCCCGCTCAACATCGCGGCGACGCCGCCGACTGCGGGTGTAGGACCTTCGGGCACTAATGCACGCCGCACGAAGGTCCGCCAGTCTTGGGGACCACCAGTAGACCCCCTGCCTCGGAGGTAGACGCCGCACCCTGGGCATGGCCGCATCGCAGACCTGCGTTAACGCACTGCGGATGCGGACAGCCTCAACGTCCACTCCGTCCGCTGGGGGTGGTGAGGACAGCCACGTCTTCACGATGGCCGCCTCCGCCAGTAGGTCCCTATCTAGACGCCCCACAGCCCACCGCGGAAATGCGGGAGCCCGGTCCGCCCTGTGACCCCTGCTGGGGTCCCGGAGAGGGGAGACCTCCATCCGGATGTATCGGTGATCCGACAGGGTCTCCGCCTCCTCCAGGACACGCCAGTTCCTCACTCGTGGTGCGACAGCGGGGCTAGCGAACGACAAGTCCACTATCGACCCACCCTGCTGTCGCACACACGTGTTCACTGAGCCTCTGTTTAGGACACAGAGGCCCAGTGACGCCGCCCACTCCACGATCGCCCGCCCACGATCGTCCGTCATCGGGGACCCCCACGCCGTGGATTTGGCGTTGAAGTCCCCCAGGACCAGGACGAGGCCCGGTGCCAGTCGCCGTATCGAAGCCTCCAAGGTGGTGAGGGAGGCCCCGAAATCGTCCATCCTCCTATTAGGGGAGAGGTATACACTGTAGAGCGTGACCCCTCCCCAATCCGCCGCGACAAATTCCTCGCCCCTATCCAAGAGGGATAAGGACGGGAAGTGCCGCTGCGTGGAGGTGACGATTGCCGCGGTTCCGTTTCGGCTGACCACCCAATTGGGGCGATCAGGCACGACGTACGGTTCCGCGACTACGGCTGCACCGATCGACCACTCCGCCATGGATTGCAGGAGGAGATCCTGCGCACCGGCGGAATGGTTGATGTTGGCCTGCAGGAGGTGAGTGGACTGGGCAGCCATTAATGGGCCGTGTCCATCATCACCTCCTGGCTTGCTGCGGGCGATCGGGCCGCGCTAGGAGCGGGAGCGGCCGGAGTCGAAGGGCCGCTCCGCCCCTTTGGAGCCGAAGCCGGAGGTCTGCACGCCCCAGAGCCCATGGGGTGCTTGGCGGGCTTATTGCCCGCCGCACACGCGGGGCAGTGGGTCGGGGCGGCGCAAGATGCCGCCATATGCCCAGTCTGACCGCAGCGGAAACAGAGTCCGCCGCAGTCAAAGCAATTAGTGCATGTTGGCCGGGTGTGCCCGACCGCCATGCACTTGAAACACCTCGCAGGCCGGTGCTCCAGCACGGTGACTCGCGCTGAGCTCCAGCCCACGAGGAGCCTGCCTGAGTCGGCCAGTTGCCTGACCGACTCCACTGGGCACTGCACCCAGGCAGCACCTACGCCGCCCGGACCGGGCCGGATGGCGCCAACCCGGACGGTGTCCATGGGACACCCGGTTTTCGAGGCAATAGCCTCCCGGATGTCTTCCACCGTCACGGAGTCGTCCAGACCCGCAATGCGCATTTCGGCGCACTTCACGGGTCTGGCGATTTTAACGCCACCCTCCTCGGCGAACAGACCTCTCAACTTCGACGCCACGCTATCGGCCGTTCTGGTGCCCTCGGCCCCAGGGAACTCTAGAATCCGAGCCCCTGTCCGGGCCTTGCGGGTCCTGGCTTCGACGCCTCCTATGTCGGAGACGTCGAGCTCCCGCCGGGCTTTCCTCAGAACGGCCTCATAGCTGAGGCCCCTTTCTGCCGCCTCAGGCAGCACAGTGATCACCACTGCGGCTGTCTTCGGCGGCCGGAGCCCCTTGCGCGACCTCTTCTTCTTTGTCGTGCCGCCTCCTCCGGCTCCTGCCTGGGGGGCGACGACCTCAGCGGCGCGCTTGGCCGCCGCTCTCCTCCTCTGGCCGCGACTCTTTCTGCCGCGCTCGGCCACCTGCCAACCCTGTTCGGGCGTAGCGGGCGTGCCGGGCGCTGAGGGCGTAGTCGCGGCTGCGCTAGTCGTCGCTGGCGGTGTTGGTGCTGGCGACGACTGCAGTCCGGCAGGAGCCGGTGCTGTCTTCCTCTTCGGAGCAGGCCCCTTCTTCTTTGGCCCAGCCGCGGCTGCGGCGTAGCTCACCCCCACGCGGCCACCCTGACAAGGTAGCGGGGCGGGGGCTGGTGCCGCATATGGCCGCTTGTCCGCGGCGAGAGGCGGCCGAACACGTGGTTCTGGAGGCAGCCTTGCCTCCAGAACGGCCAAGCGCGCATTGACCATATTACCGACGGCGTCGATAATGGCGCGCAAGGCCTCGTCCGACACACCCCCCACCGCGGGCAGCGGGGTCGGTGTCACCGGCTGGACCTCTGCCGGGACCTGCTCCACGACGGCGACAATTGGCGTGTTGGTCGGCGGCGCACGCTCCGCGGTCAGAGGCGTCTTCCTCTGTGCGGCGGCAGCCACTGGACGGCCGGCGCCTCGGGGCGGTTTCGGAGCGGCGACGACGGTGACAGCTCCTCGGCGGCTAGCACTGGCCGGCGGCGCAGTTGGCGCAGGCGGCGCAGTTGGCGCAGCCGGCGCAGTTGGCGCAGCCGGCGCAGTTGGCGCAGGCGGCACGAGCCGCCCCATTTGAGCCCTCAGCTCGGCCACGTCCTTGGCGAGGGCGCGATTGGTCCTCCGCACTGCGGCCAGCTCCGACTCCAGCCGGCGGTTCTGGGCCCGCAGACCTGACACCTCGCCACCAAGGCGGGCGTTTTCGGCCTGCAGGGCCTCCATATTTGCGGCTGGGGCGCTCGCGCGGGCACCAGCGGCCACCACTTCGGTGGGAGGGATGCTGGACAACACCCCCAGCACCCTCGCGGCGGCCGCCTCGTTGTCGGTCTGCCTGCCAGCCTCAGCCCCTCCACGCACTTCGCCGGCCGGGGAGTGGGTCGCCCTTCCCGACACCGCGGCCCCTCGCCCTCTGCGAGAGGCCGGCACTTTGGGGGGAGGCATGATCGTCACACTCCCCTCGGAATCGGCGCTCGAGCTGCCATCCCTGTTCAGGGGGCGCTTCCGCACCTTCGAGGGGAGGGCCTCCTCCCTTGTCGTCGGAGCCGCAGCCGCAAGACGCGGCGACGACCTGGCGGCGGCGGTTTCCTGCGCCGACCCGCTAGCCTCTTTGGACGGCTCTGCGGAACTACCGCCCTCGTCCATTATATCGGCAGATCCACTGCCCTCGTCTCTGGACGGCTCTGCGACACTACCGTCGCCCTCGTCTCTGCAGTGGATCTGCCGCCGTCTTCCTCCAGTTGGGCGGCAGCGGCGGCCTCCTTCTGCGCCCTCCGCTCCGCCATACGCTTCCTTTCTGTAGGAGAAGCCTTTCCCGTAGTCCAGTTGGCCCGTTTCCGGTACTTCCTCGGCTTCTTCTTTTGGGCCTCCGTAGTCTGTGCCGGGCCCTCGGCGGACGCCTCAAGTCCCGAGGACGAGGCGTCGTTTGTGCCAGTTTTATTTTGCCTTGGCAAGGCCGTCAGTTGGGAATCCGAAGCTTCCCCGTCTTCAATATTTATAATAGGCAATTCCATTTTGGTCCCACGATTATGGGAGAAATAAACGGTCGACCCGGGCAGAGATCCCTGTACCCGGGCAAGCCTACATTTACCAACCAGGGGGTCGGCTGGTACCCTGGCTGGAGCGTGCTAGGAACAGAACAGCCCATCTGCCATGCATCCTCTCGCCGCACGCCAGAACTTAGGATTCTGGGTAATTTCCGAATTCGAATCTTAATTCGAACTCTTTATAGAGGTTGTCTTCCTCGCGGTCCGGGCGGTTAAGCCAAGACCCTCGTTCCTGATACTACGCCTCACGACCACTTGTCTTGAAGCAAGATATCAGGTTTACGATATGTCGGCGGTGGCATAAGCCTGCCCAGCCCTCAAATGAATGAGTGACCGGGCCCGTCCGAAATTTCGCCTCCTGTATCCTCTACAAATAGAGGGTCAGGAGCGAATTGGGGCTCAACCCATTGCTGGGGAACCCCCCCTCGCGCCAGAGATTCGCTACGGGCGACAATTCGACAGAGGGATCTGGGGGACTGTCGCCCGCACCCAGGGTACACCACGCGGAGGTTTCTGGCGTCGTACCCCACGTAGTGTAGTCCTACCACTATTGAATACAATAATATATACGTAGTGTAGTCCTACCACTATTGAATACAATAATATATACGTAGTGTAGTCCTACCACTATTCAATACAATAATATATACGTAGTGTAGTCCTACCACTATTGAATACAATAATATATACGTAGTGTAGTCCTACCACTATTGAATACAATAATATATACGTAGTGTAGTCCTACCACTATTGAATACAATAATATATACGTAGTGTAGTCCTACCACTATTGAATACAATAATATATACGTAGTGTAGTCCTACCACTATTGAATACAATAATATATACGTAGTGTAGTCCTACCACTATTCAATACAATAATATATACGTAGTGTAGTCCTACCACTATTGAATACAATAATATATACGTAGTGTAGTCCTACCACTATTCAATACAATAATATATACGTAGTGTAGTCCTACCACTATTGAATACAATAATATATACGTAGTGTAGTCCTACCACTATTGAATACAATAATATATACGTAGTGTAGTCCTACCAATATTGAATACAATAATATATACGTAGTGTAGTCCTACCACTATTGAATACAATAATATATACGTAGTGTAGTCCTACCACTATTGAATACAATAATATATACGTAGTGTAGTCCTACCACTATTGAATACAATAATATATACGTAGTGTAGTCCTACCACTATTCAATACAATAATATATACGTAGTGTAGTCCTACCACTATTGAATACAATAATATATACGTAGTGTAGTCCTACCACTATTCAATACAATAATATATACGTAGTGTAGTCCTACCACTATTCAATACAATAATATATACGTAGTGTAGTCCTACCACTATTCAATACAATAATATATACGTAGTGTAGTCCTACCACTATTGAATACAATAATATATACGTAGTGTAGTCCTACCACTATTCAATACAATAATATATACGTAGTGTAGTCCTACCACTATTCAATACAATAATATATACGTAGTGTAGTCCTACCACTATTCAATACAATATATACGTAGTGTAGTCCTACCACTATTCAATACAATAATATATACGTAGTGTAGTCCAACCAGTATTCAATACAATAATATATACGTAGTGTAGTCCTACCACTATTCAATACAATAATATATACGTAGTGTAGTCCTACCACTATTCAATACAATAATATATACGTAGTGTAGTCCTACCACTATTCAATACAATAATATATACGTAGTGTAGTCCTACCACTATTCAATACAATATATACGTAGTGTAGTCCTACCACTATTCAATACAATAATATATACGTAGTGTAGTCCAACCAGTATTCAATACAATAATATATACGTAGTGTAGTCCTACCACTATTCAATACAATAATATATACGTAGTGTAGTCCTACCACTATTCAATACAATAATATATACGTAGTGTAGTCCTACCACTATTCAATACAATAATATATACGTAGTGTAATCCTACCACTATTCAATTATTCGTTAATAGAATACATGTCTAACTAGTTACATACGCCACTTCGTGCACTTAAATCACATTTATTTGAAGAAAAGTATTTGCTCTTGTTTGGTTAGATTTAACCCTTAATTTACTATGGAAGTTGTCAGAATAAGGCTATAGAGAAGTAGGTAGCGGTGCTTTTTGGAAACTTATAATACAAACTGTTCGTCAGTTCTACCAACCTACCGAGCGTTTTTCGATTGTCTCGACGACAAGTAATTGATAGCCATTTTAAAGCAGCGGTCATCTTGGAGTTCAGATCAAATATCAGATCATTCTGGCAACCAAAAGGCGGTAAAATTTCATCTACTAGTTTTAACCTAATTAAATAAGAAACAGGTCAATCTTATAACCGTTTAAAAATAAATAAACATATGTTTCTGTATTGTTCAAATTTCATTCTCTAATAGTAATAATGTAATTACCTATTCTATTCTACATGTATGAGATTAAATGTTGAGGCGATAGTTTCATTCGACTTATTATTGAATTAAATATTACCACAAATAAGTGTTACACATTTGACATTATCTTACTACACTATCCGTGTGGTGACGGAGTAAGAATACTATTCACCACCCCATATCTTACCCGTGGGTGATCGTACGAGACGACTAAGGGATATAAAACGCATATAACATCTATGCAAGAGAAGGAAAACTCTGAACAAAACTCTATAGCAACACGTCTGACCAGCGTGGTATATTAGTTTAATTTCCCTCCCATGTTGGAGGAGGCCCGAGCCCAACAGTGGGACATATGTGGGCTGTGATGATGATGATGATAATGATTACCTTACTGTTGTGTTTAAGTGACTCACTCAACGGGACTGACTACTCTCTATATCAGCCGTCTGCGGGAACTATTTGTAAAAGCTATTATGTTATATATGTATGTACATATGTATGAAGCATATTTCAATGCGTTACGTTTGTGTGATACGAACCCTGATGACGTACACATGTACATGTACGCACAGCGCGTCACACACACACACACAGTCAGCGCCCTCAACTCAAAACATTGGGACGTGTAGGTATCGATGCGGGGCGCTGCTGCTATACAATTACCATTTGGTTAGTCGCTGTTCAACTAGCCGCCCCCGGCGCTGTGGGGGTGCGGGTGGGGGTTGGGGCGAGCGCCGATATCAAACTTGTTTGTTATCAGTTTGTGCGAGAACAACTTGTACGGGTAAGTACTGCGTAATGATACACTTCTCATGTGTTGACGTTAGCGGATACTTGTAATACAATATCTGTATATTAACTGTATAACTGCTAACTGTATAAATACATCACGCTCCTGTATTTTATTATTTTACATTAGGTTGTTTCCGTTTCCGAGCTGTGTGGTAGCGGCTACGAATTCTACCAACCTTTACTTTGCTCATGGGTGTCGTAAAATACGACTAAGAGCCTTATAACGACATGTGCCACATCCATCTGATGCCATTTGGCAACAATTACATTCCCAAGAAAGGTTGGCATCTGGCAGGCGGCCGGTCATAAAATTGTTGTCAATAATGTTTACAATGTGTACTATGAAAGAAGAGTACATGTTGCATCGAGCACACGTTATTGGGATTGGATTGAGATAACAGGAGGAGAATGATGACGTCACGTCGTTTCCGTGTGGTGACGGAGTAAGAATACAATTCACCACCCCCTATCTTAACGGTGGGCCGTGGGTGATCGTATGAGACGACTAAGAAATATAAAACGCATTAATATCTAGGTGAGAGAAGGAAAACTCAAAACAAAACCCTATACCAACGCGTCTGAACAGCGTGGTATAGCAGATCAATTACCCTCCCATTATGTAGGAGGCTCGAGCCATATATGTCCCGCTGTTGGGCTCGAGCCTCCTTCGCACTAGAAGGGAAATTGACCTACTACACCACGCTGGTTAGATGTGTTGGTATAGGGATTTTTTCGAATTTGCCTTCTCTTGCACAGATGTTATACGCATATTTTATTCCTTAGCCCCCTCTTACTCCGCTATCACACGGAACTACAGTATTTATTTAATGTTTATCTAAATATATACATTTGTCGTTTTAGCCCCCTCTTACTCCGCTATCACACGGAACTACAGTATTTATTTAATGTTTATCTAAATATATACATTTGTCGTTTTAGCCCCCTCTTACTCCGCTATCACACGGAACTACAGTATTTATTTAATGTTTATCTAAATATATACATTTGTCGTTTTAGCCCCCTCTTACTCCGCTATCACACGGAACTACAGTATTTATTTAATGTTTATCTAAATATATACATTTGTCGTTTTAGCCCCCTCTTACTCCGCTATCACACGGAACTACAGTATTTATTTAATGTTTATCTAAATATATACATTTGTCGTTTTAGCCCCCTCTTACTCCGCTATCACACGGAACTACAGTATTTATTTAATGTTTATCTAAATATATACATTTGTCGTTTTAGCCCCCTCTTACTCCGCTATCACACGGAACTACAGTATTTATTTAATGTTTATCTAAATATATACATTTGTCGTTTTAGCCCCCTCTTACTCCGCTATCACACGGAACTACAGTATTTATTTAATGTTTATCTAAATATATACATTTGTCGTTTTAGCCCCCTCTTACTCCGCTATCACACGGAACTACAGTATTTATTTAATGTTTATCTAAATATATACATTTGTCGTTTTAGCCCCCTCTTACTCCGCTATCACACGGAACTACAGTATTTATTTAATGTTTATCTAAATATATACATTTGTCGTTTTAGCCCCCTCTTACTCCGCTATCACACGGAACTACAGTATTTATTTAATGTTTATCTAAATATATACATTTGTCGTTTTAGCCCCCTCTTACTCCGCTATCACACGGAACTACAGTATTTATTTAATGTTTATCTAAATATATACATTTGTCGTTTTAGCCCCCTCTTACTCCGCTATCACACGGAACTACAGTATTTATTTAATGTTTATCTAAATATATACATTTGTCGTTTTAGCCCCCTCTTACTCCGCTATCACACGGAACTACAGTATTTATTTAATGTTTATCTAAATATATACATTTGTCGTTTTAGCCCCCTCTTACTCCGCTATCACACGGAACTACAGTATTTATTTAATGTTTATCTAAATATATACATTTGTCGTTTTAGCCCCCTCTTACTCCGCTATCACACGGAACTACAGTATTTATTTAATGTTTATCTAAATATATACATTTGTCGTTTTAGCCCCCTCTTACTCCGCTATCACACGGAACTACAGTATTTATTTAATGTTTATCTAAATATATACATTTGTCGTTTTAGCCCCCTCTTACTCCGCTATCACACGGAACTACAGTATTTATTTAATGTTTATCTAAATATATACATTTGTCGTTTTAGCCCCCTCTTACTCCGCTATCACACGGAACTACAGTATTTATTTAATGTTTATCTAAATATATACATTTGTCGTTTTAGCCCCCTCTTACTCCGCTATCACACGGAACTACAGTATTTATTTAATGTTTATCTAAATATATACATTTGTCGTTTTAGCCCCCTCTTACTCCGCTATCACACGGAACTACAGTATTTATTTAATGTTTATCTAAATATATACATTTGTCGTTTTAGCCCCCTCTTACTCCGCTATCACACGGAACTACAGTATTTATTTAATGTTTATCTAAATATATACATTTGTCGTTTTAGCCCCCTCTTACTCCGCTATCACACGGAACTACAGTATTTATTTAATGTTTATCTAAATATATACATTTGTCGTTTTAGCCCCCTCTTACTCCGCTATCACACGGAACTACAGTATTTATTTAATGTTTATCTAAATATATACATTTGTCGTTTTAGCCCCCTCTTACTCCGCTATCACACGGAACTACAGTATTTATTTAATGTTTATCTAAATATATACATTTGTCGTTTTAGCCCCCTCTTACTCCGCTATCACACGGAACTACAGTATTTATTTAATGTTTATCTAAATATATACATTTGTCGTTTTAGCCCCCTCTTACTCCGCTATCACACGGAACTACAGTATTTATTTAATGTTTATCTAAATATATACATTTGTCGTTTTAGCCCCCTCTTACTCCGCTGTCACACGGAACTACAGTATTTATTTAATGTTTATCTAAATATATACATTTGTCGTTTTAGCCCCCTCTTACTCCGCTGTCACACGGAACTACAGTATTTATTTAATGTTTATCTAAATATATACATTTGTCGTTTTAGCCCCCTCTTACTCCGCTGTCACACGGAACTACAGTATTTATTTAATGTTTATCTAAATATATACATTTGTCGTTTTAGCCCCCTCTTACTCCGCTGTCACACGGAACTACAGTATTTATTTAATGTTTATCTAAATATATACATTTGTCGTTTTAGCCCCCTCTTACTCCGCTGTCACACGGAACTACAGTATTTATTTAATGTTTATCTAAATATATACATTTGTCGTTTTAGCCCCCTCTTACTCCGCTGTCACACGGAACTACAGTATTTATTTAATGTTTATCTAAATATATACATTTGTCGTTTTAGCCCCCTCTTACTCCGCTGTCACACGGAACTACAGTATTTATTTAATGTTTATCTAAATATATACATTTGTCGTTTTAGCCCCCTCTTACTCCGCTGTCACACGGAACTACAGTATTTATTTAATGTTTATCTAAATATATACATTTGTCGTTTTAGCCCCCTCTTACTCCGCTGTCACACGGAACTACAGTATTTATTTAATGTTTATCTAAATATATACATTTGTCGTTTTAGCCCCCTCTTACTCCGCTGTCACACGGAACTACAGTATTTATTTAATGTTTATCTAAATATATACATTTGTCGTTTTAGCCCCCTCTTACTCCGCTGTCACACGGAACTACAGTATTTATTTAATGTTTATCTAAATATATACATTTGTCGTTTTAGCCCCCTCTTACTCCGCTGTCACACGGAACTACAGTATTTATTTAATGTTTATCTAAATATATACATTTGTCGTTTTAGCCCCCTCTTACTCCGCTGTCACACGGAACTACAGTATTTATTTAATGTTTATCTAAATATATACATTTGTCGTTTTAGCCCCCTCTTACTCCGCTGTCACACGGAACTACAGTATTTATTTAATGTTTATCTAAATATATACATTTGTCGTTTTAGCCCCCTCTTACTCCGCTGTCACACGGAACTACAGTATTTATTTAATGTTTATCTAAATATATACATTTGTCGTTTTAGCCCCCTCTTACTCCGCTGTCACACGGAACTACAGTATTTATTTAATGTTTATCTAAATATATACATTTGTCGTTTTAGCCCCCTCTTACTCCGCTGTCACACGGAACTACAGTATTTATTTAATGTTTATCTAAATATATACATTTGTCGTTTTAGCCCCCTCTTACTCCGCTGTCACACGGAACTACAGTATTTATTTAATGTTTATCTAAATATATACATTTGTCGTTTTAGCCCCCTCTTACTCCGCTGTCACACGGAACTACAGTATTTATTTAATGTTTATCTAAATATATACATTTGTCGTTTTAGCCCCCTCTTACTCCGCTGTCACACGGAACTACAGTATTTATTTAATGTTTATCTAAATATATACATTTGTCGTTTTAGCCCCCTCTTACTCCGCTGTCACACGGAACTACAGTATTTATTTAATGTTTATCTAAATATATACATTTGTCGTTTTAGCCCCCTCTTACTCCGCTGTCACACGGAACTACAGTATTTATTTAATGTTTATCTAAATATATACATTTGTCGTTTTAGCCCCCTCTTACTCCGCTGTCACACGGAACTACAGTATTTATTTAATGTTTATCTAAATATATACATTTGTCGTTTTAGCCCCCTCTTACTCCGCTGTCACACGGAACTACAGTATTTATTTAATGTTTATCTAAATATATACATTTGTCGTTTTAGCCCCCTCTTACTCCGCTGTCACACGGAACTACAGTATTTATTTAATGTTTATCTAAATATATACATTTGTCGTTTTAGCCCCCTCTTACTCCGCTGTCACACGGAACTACAGTATTTATTTAATGTTTATCTAAATATATACATTTGTCGTTTTAGCCCCCTCTTACTCCGCTGTCACACGGAACTACAGTATTTATTTAATGTTTATCTAAATATATACATTTGTCGTTTTAGCCCCCTCTTACTCCGCTGTCACACGGAACTACAGTATTTATTTAATGTTTATCTAAATATATACATTTGTCGTTTTAGCCCCCTCTTACTCCGCTGTCACACGGAACTACAGTATTTATTTAATTTTTATCTAAATATATACATTTGTCGTTTTAGCCCCCTCTTACTCCGCTATCACACGGAACTACAGTATTTATTTAATGTTTATCTAAATATATACATTTGTCGTTTTAGCCCCCTCTTACTCCGCTGTCACACGGAACTACAGTATTTATTTAATGTTTATCTAAATATATACATTTGTCGTTTTAGCCCCCTCTTACTCCGCTATCACACGGAACTACAGTATTTATTTAATGTTTATCTAAATATATACATTTGTCGTTTTAGCCCTCTCTTACTCCGCTGTCACACGGAACTACAGTATTTATTTAATGTTTATCTAAATATATACATTTGTCGTTTTAGCCCCCTCTTACTCCGCTGTCACACGGAACTACAGTATTTATTTAATGTTTATCTAAATATATACATTTGTCGTTTTAGCCCCCTCTTACTCCGCTGTCACACGGAACTACAGTATTTATTTAATGTTTATCTAAATATATACATTTGTCGTTTTAGCCCCCTCTTACTCCGCTATCACACGGAACTACAGTATTTATTTAATGTTTATCTAAATATATACATTTGTCGTTTTAGCCCCCTCTTACTCCGCTGTCACACGGAACTACAGTATTTATTTAATGTTTATCTAAATATATACATTTGTCGTTTTAGCCCCCTCTTACTCCGCTATCACACGGAACTACAGTATTTATTTAATGTTTATCTAAATATATACATTTGTCGTTTTAGCCCCCTCTTACTCCGCTGTCACACGGAACTACAGTATTTATTTAATGTTTATCTAAATATATACATTTGTCGTTTTAGCCCCCTCTTACTCCGCTGTCACACGGAACTACAGTATTTATTTAATGTTTATCTAAATATATACATTTGTCGTTTTAGCCCCCTCTTACTCCGCTGTCACACGGAACTACAGTATTTATTTAATGTTTATCTAAATATATACATTTGTCGTTTTAGCCCCCTCTTACTCCGCTATCACACGGAACTACAGTATTTATTTAATGTTTATCTAAATATATACATTTGTCGTTTTAGCCCCCTCTTACTCCGCTGTCACACGGAACTACAGTATTTATTTAATGTTTATCTAAATATATACATTTGTCGTTTTAGCCCCCTCTTACTCCGCTGTCACACGGAACTACAGTATTTATTTAATGTTTATCTAAATATATACATTTGTCGTTTTAGCCCCCTCTTACTCCGCTATCACACGGAACTACAGTATTTATTTAATGTTTATCTAAATATATACATTTGTCGTTTTAGCCCCCTCTTACTCCGCTGTCACACGGAACTACAGTATTTATTTAATGTTTATCTAAATATATACATTTGTCGTTTTAGCCCCCTCTTACTCCGCTGTCACACGGAACTACAGTATTTATTTAATGTTTATCTAAATATATACATTTGTCGTTTTAGCCCCCTCTTACTCCGCTGTCACACGGAACTACAGTATTTATTTAATGTTTATCTAAATATATACATTTGTCGTTTTAGCCCCCTCTTACTCCGCTGTCACACGGAACTACAGTATTTATTTAATGTTTATCTAAATATATACATTTGTCGTTTTCGATATTTAATGTAGATAGGATCTTTGTATTTTACATTTGGTCATAAAACAATCAGAAAAAGAAATATCACGATAATATTGGAGAGCTCGGCAATGACGCTTCAGTACCGAGTGCGCGACTGACGCCTGGGGACCGTGTGTCCTTCCCTTATCATAACCCACGGAAGCTCGTATTACTATACATGACTCTTGATAGGTTGTCAGTTCGTATACGTGTGGGCCACAGTGTTGACCGACGGTCACGTCTTACCGAGACATGTATTCAACTACAACGGGCTGACATTATAATTTATTTCAAACTTATCTTTTATTTTTGAATAATATTATTTGCTTACATTTCTAATTCTATAGTTTGATTAAAAACTTATGGCATCACTATACGTATATATATTGCGTCAGTAACACGTGGTGGTTATGCTAATAAATTGTAACTTATATGAAACGTTTTTACGTTTAACATAGCGCCATCTATTAAATAGATAACGCCCTCTGTTAGATTCGTTTAGAGATAACAGATAATTGTGACTGTCAAATAATAGACAAATAATTTGCAATAAAATAATATTGCAACTATAAATTGAGATAGAAGCTATCCTATCTTTTAAGTTGGATCAAACTACACATGCTGTGCAAATTTGATTATAATCGGTTAAGTACTTTTGGAGTCCATCGCGGACAAACAACGTGACGCGTAATTTATATATATTAAGATATATATTATATGTTAAAACTTTCACTCGACTTTTTGTCGGATTTTTATAGATGCCCCGTCCCGTTGCCTACGGGAAAAGAGATATCTATATCCCCACTATATTTCTTGTGTGTTGAGTGCGTGTTGTTGATGTTGCTCTGGGGCCTCTTCCGCTTGTCCTGCCCTGTCGTGTGTTTAGATTCGTTGTTTGTTGCGTGTCTAGTCTGTGTGTGTGGCTTTCTTCTTCTGGTGTATGTGTAGTTTGTGTATTTGCACCCCTTTGAACCCCTTGTATGCTAAATTTCAAGAAAATCGTTGGAGCCGTTTCCAAGATTCAGATTACTTATATATATATATATATATATATATATATATATATATATATATATATATATATATATATATATATATATATATATACATATACAAGAATTGCTCGTTTAAAGATATAGTGAGATATATATATAAATTTCTAGTTTCTTTGTTGACATAATATTGTTGTAGTAGTTGTGACATACACACATCTGCGGTGACGTGTTGTATATCGGTATGTACACTCGTGTGTAAGTTGTCGCGCGTGTACTGAGTGTGTCGCACGTGACACACGTGGACAGCGGCGGCGGGCTGTTGGTGCACCGCACGGGTATAGTAATGTCGTCGCAATTGGTTGCACTCACGGTGTGCTAGTGCGCTACATGCAGCACACAGCGCAGCACAGCGCTGCATGTAGCACGGCCGGGACACACGACAACATGTTCACTCTGAGTTCTATTTAATGTATCTAGTTGTGTTCACCGCCTTCCCTTTGTAGTGCGAGTGGCGCTGAATAGTGTTATCGCATCATAATGTTATCGCCCCCTTCTTTTTTAGCCTATTTCAAACACAAGTATCTCTGTTTATTTTACATCTTCGTGATATATGTACATTAAACAAAGACTTTCACCGCACAGTTGGCGTAGTGGCTAAGTTATCGACCTTTCGTGCCAGTGTCATGGGTTCGATTCCCACACCGGACAACACTTTGTGCGATCCACAAAGTGAGATCCACGAGTTTCACCACGTGTACATTGTTGTGGTGGGGGTGGCCCGAGCGCGACGGCCGATACCGGTGCAATCATTATAATTAATGAACAGATTGAACGTCGCGGTTGGTAATATGTTAAATAACAAGAATACTGGTGCTGGTGCATCCTCAGCGGACATGTACGACACCACCAAATGTTAATGGTATAATGTATGTGACGACTTCTTAACTCGTGATGTTAACTTAAATGTATAAAGTACGATGATATGCTGTAATATTATATAAGCTAGTCACCTGTGACGCGGCATGCTGCTACATTCAACAGTACGCTTAAAGACTGCTTGAGACGCAATGTATGTACTAGGATATCCTTAACAGGTAATCAGACAACGGTTAAATCATACTCGGCTATTAAATAATGTGTCATTGAGTTAGTAGCGGTGCAGCAATACGTATCACGTTAGACCGTAGCACTGTCGTAGCAGAACGTAGCATA
Organism: Lymantria monacha; assembly: GCA_905163515.2. NCBI lineage: Eukaryota > Metazoa > Arthropoda > Insecta > Lepidoptera > Erebidae > Lymantria > Lymantria monacha. The sequence goes on from LR991098.1 coordinate 30,678,259, forward strand.
GTCGTAGCAGAACGTAGCGTAGTCGTAGCAGTACGGAGCGACCTTGTTGATAATGATGTCGTAGTGGATCGAAGCGCGTAGCACTGTCGTAGACGACGGTAGATAGTTATTACATAGCGCTTTTCGTAGCAGCCGGTAAGTTGTTCGTGCGTAGCGCTATCGCAGTGCGCGTGGTCGCTACGCCAAGGCTACGAGCGGCATGTTGCGTGATTAATTAACCAAAAGCAGCGCTTAATTAATTACATGGCGCCCAACAAATATCGTTTAGCGGTGACGTTAGTGCGCACTTTATAGTTGTTTGAGTGTTTATCGTGACCGCCGGCGCGTACTTCACTTGTAATTACAGCGGCCCCTGCACGCCGTGGGGAGCAGGCGACCACCAACTGTTAAGGAGGCGATAACCATTTGCTTGAATATTTTATAACATCATATATATATATATATATATATATATATATATATATATATATATATATATATATATATATATATATATTTATATCTATCAGATAACTTGTTTATTCAGCTTGATTTTGCTTTTTTAAAAAGTTCAATAACAAGCAATATCTCAGCAACGAATAATCGCAAAGAAAGTTAAAGGTGGGTTTCAAGAACTTGAATGAATTCTACTCAGCATTGCTTTGCCGAAAAAAAAAAAATTTGAGTAAAAATGTGGAAAAAGCTCCGAAAAACAATTTTTATTATCATTTTAAAAAATTATAAGCTTTTCAGAGCAAAAACGTGATCCTTTAATTTTTCAAAAATTCGATCGAGTGAAACAAAAAACGGCTGGCGGGATTAATGTGGTTTTTTTGTAGGGTTTTTGTGGACATATTGAACAGTAAAAGACACAATTAACATTAGTGGTTTCCTCAATATTTTCGATCTAGCGCTTGATTTTCCAAAAGACCATCAAAAGCCCTTATTTTTGCATTTTCAAATTCATGTGACAGAAAGAAAAATTTTTTTTCGGAAAAGCAATAGCTAGTCGTTAAGGAGAATTCATTCAAGTTCTGAAACCTACCTTTAACTTTGTATGCGATCATTGCTTGCTGAGATATTGATGGTTAAAGACAATAAGATCCTTTTCCATTCAAAGTTCGATATTTCAGCGAGAAATTATGTAATCGAACTTTTTAAAAAAGTAAATTCAAGTTAAATAAACAAGTTATCTGATAGATAAAGTAGTTAAGTTGAAAAAATTTTTCTACGCCCGTAGACCGAAAAAAAAACTAAAAAAAAAATTGAAAATTTTTTGTTTCATATTTTCCTATGATTACTCAAAAATCGCGGCGGTTACAAAATTTTAAAAAGTTCAAATCCAAAAACTAGACACTTGGAGCTACAATTTTTTTTTTGATTTTCTGTACGTTGAAAATTGCCCAAAAAGTTGGAATTTTTTTTTGATCCCTTAATTTTTCCAGCAGTTTATATATATATATGGTTCGGCCATGTGGAAAGAATGCCGAACGAACGTCTGGTTAAAAAGATATACAATGCGAAAGTGGAAGGATGTAGGTACCGGGGGAGACCGAGACTCACCTACCTAGATCAGATCGGTCATGTACTGAAGGAAGGTAGAGTCAAGAGTCTCCGAAACCGGCGATCGTGTATGAAGAGAATTATGAATGTTGAGGAAGCGAGTGAAGTATGCAAGGATAGAGTTCTCTGGCACTCTGTTCTCTCTGCCTACCCTGCAAGGCATATGGCGTGATGATATGTATGTATGTATATATACTGTGTGTGTTTGTATGTATATACAAATTGATTTTGAATTTGATATATGTGTAATGTGATAAAACAGCGACAAAACCCATAAAACAGGAACAACAGTGCGTGGCGTTGTGCCTCCGCCGAGCGCAATTGAGGCGTGCCGCGTGTGTCGACTGCGGCCGGGAGGGGGGCAGCGGACGTGGTGGAACGTATATATCGTTACATGTAACTGTCACACGGGAGCGACCGCCCGCCACCTGACGACGCACTGCTGCAGTACACCATCACCGATCACACACACGTCACCTGTGGACTAGAGACACAACTACACGATAGGACACATATTGTATACCACGATCATCACTAAAGGCTAATATTTTGAGTTGTCCTTCTCTTGCAGTGACGTTGTCTGCATCACACCCCTTAGTCTTGTACGACACCCACGGACAATGAAAGAGAACTCAGCGATAGGCACTGATGTCTAACAGACGTAACTTCTTTTTCCACGTGTTACACTATTTGTTAGAGTCAAATATTAGTTTAAATAATATTAGTTTATATAATATAATATATACATACATACATACATACATACATATCATCACGCCATATCCCTTGCAGGGTAGGCAGAGAGAACAGAGTGCCGGAAAGTAAGTAATATATATATATATAATATACTTAATTAGCTGTGTGGTAGCTAGCGGCTACGAATACTACATAAAGTCATAAAGCTATTGCCAATAACTTACAATATGTGCTATGAAAGAAAAGTGCAAATTTTATCGACCCCAAGTAATTGGGATAACAGTAGGAGAATGATGATAATATAATATAATTAGTTTGAGGTAGTCAGTACATTAACTGAGCCCCAGCTTGGCGGTCATTGAACTTAGAAGCTCAGCGCTGACAAAGTTATTGCGCTCGCACAACTTTACACATAAAGGTAGTTTATGGTACGGAATGTGACGGAAGGCTTAGTGTTCACCGCCGGGGAGGGGGGCACACGAAGCCGCCGCCTGGACAATAATACAGTGGCCGTGATGACAGCACGGCACGGGGCTCAATATCACATCATATTTTATTAACATTAAATACATCAGATGATATCGAAGTGAACCCATGTATGTATACTTACCGCACACACACAGACACAGATATAGTTACATATATTATATTATTAAACATTTATTCATGAAGCACAAGACGGAGGTGTGACGTCATAATATACCTTTAAGATAATTTTCAATCTGTGGATATTTGATATGGATTGTGTTTATTGTGCGCCGTCAGATGTAAATATGTTATATATAGGCTTCAAGTTCAATGTGAAGTTAGTTACATGTTGTGTAAGTATGTTATATATAGGCTTCAAGTTCAATGTGAAGTTAGTTACATGTTGTGTAAATATGTTATATATAGGCTTCAAGTACAATGTGAAGTTAGTTACATGTTGTGTAAATATGTTATATATAGACTTCAAGTTCACTGTGAAGTTAGTTACATGTTGTGTAAATATGTTATATATAGGCTTCAAGTTCACTGTGAAGTTAGTTACATGTTGTGTAAATATGTTATATATAGGCTTCAAGTTCACTGTGAAGTTAGTTACATGTTGTGTAAATATGTTATATATAGGCTTCAAGTTCAATGTGAAGTTAGTTACATGTTGTGTAAATATGTTATATATAGGCTTCAAGTTCACTGTGAAGTTAGTTACATGTTGTGTAAATATGTTATATATAGGCTTCAAGTTCAATGTGAAGTTAGTTACATGTTGTGTAAATATGTTATATATAGGCTTCAAGTTCACTGTGAAGTTAGTTACATGTTGTGTAAATATGTTATATATAGGCTTCAAGTTCAATGTGAAGTTAGTTACATGTTGTGTAAATATGTTATATATAGGCTTCAAGTTCACTGTGAAGTTAGTTACATGTTGTGTAAATATGTTATATATAGGCTTCAAGTTCAATGTGAAGTTAGTTACATGTTGTGTAAATATGTTATATATAGGCTTCAAGTTCAATGTGAAGTTAGTTACATGTTGTGTAAATATGTTATATATAGGCTTCAAGTTCAATGTGAAGTTAGTTACATGTTGTGTAAATATGTTATATAAGGGCTTCAAGTTCAATGTGAAGTTAGTTACATGTTGTGTAAATATGTTATATATAGGCTTCAAGTTCAATGTGAAGTTAGTTACATGATGTGTAAATATGTTATATATAGGCTTCAAGTTCAATGTGAAGTTAGTTACATGTTGTGTAAATATGTTATATATAGGCTTCAAGTTCAATGTGAAGTTAGTTACATGTTGTGTAAATATGTTATATATAGGCTTCAAGTTCAATGTGAAGTTAGTTACATGTTGTGTAAATATGTTATATATAGGCTTCAAGTTCAATGTGAAGTTAGTTACATGTTGTGTAAATATGTTATATATAGGCTTCAAGTTCAATGTGAAGTTAGTTACATGTTGTGTAAATATGTTATATATAGGCTTCAAGTTCAATGTGAAGTTAGTTACATGTTGTGTAAATATGTTATATATAGGCTTCAAGTTCAATGTGAAGTTAGTTACATGTTGTGTAAATATGTTATATATAGGCTTCAAGTTCAATGTGAAGTTAGTTACATGTTGTGTAAATATGTTATATATAGGCTTCAAGTTCAATGTGAAGTTAGTTACATGTTGTGTAAATATGTCATATATAGGCTTCAAGTTCAATGTGAAGTTAGTTACATGTTGTGTAAATATGTTATATATAGGCTTCAAGTTCAATGTGAAGTTAGTTACATGTTGTGTAAATATGTTATATATAGGCTTCAAGTTCAATGTGAAGTTAGTTACATGTTGTGTAAATATGTTATATATAGGCTTCAAGTTCAATGTGAAGTTAGTTACATGTTGTGTAAATATGTTATATATAGGCTTCAAGTTCAATGTGAAGTTAGTTACATGTTGTGTAAATATGTTATATATAGGCTTCAAGTTCAATGTGAAGTTAGTTACATGTTGTGTAAATATGTTATACAGGGTGTCCCAAAATTCAACGATAAGCTGGCACCAGCAGGTGGACCTACATATGACTACTCGAGAACAGAAAAGAAAAAAAATCTACCTTGATTTTTTTTTTCATTACGACAAAAAAACCAAAATCTTTAAAAATGGACATCCTTTATTATATTATTAAGTGCTTTTGCTACAGTTTTACAAGTAATTCTGTGATTTTTTTTGTATTGGCAAGGTAAGTAGCACTACTATCGATCACAACCATTAAAAATTCCAGAATATCTATAGTTTTTACACAAAAATCAATCAAAACTATGTTTTTTTCATAAATTATGTAAGATTTTGACTTTCAGCTCACTTTCACTCATCATAGTGAAAAAAAAAAGTATGGACGCTACTGTGGCAAATAGTATTAAAAATTGGCGCATCTAACTACAATTCTAAAATGGTATAACATTCTAGACAAATTAGCCACAAAAATATACTTAGGTGTACTATTTCAAAATAACAACCATATTTCGAAAATTGTTAGTGTTGATAGTAATCACTTTTACTATGTAGCCAAAATGTTTTTGTAGCAAGTTCTCAGAATTTTAATGAGACATGTGCGTAGTCCATAAGTCCATAAAATAAGTTGGACAGAGATAGAGAGATTATACGTTAGAGGGAGATAGATAGATGCTAATTGTTTAGTAACATTAATGCAGGTGGAGAAGTAATTAATGTCCTCAGCAGCACAGCAAGTCAGTATGCTCTACTTCTTTGTTTACTGCACACCGTTCTGTTTTAATTAAAGTGGCTCTGGTACTGACGACTTTTGGATTGAATTAAGTGACCTGGAAATTGACCTGACTTGGCATTATTTTAGACTGTGATTTTGTGTTTTTTTTTAAAGAAGTTTTGCCTTATTTTCAAGTGTTTAGCATTCATCATGCCGCTACCATACACAGCGTTAGAATACGCTAATATGCACCTAATTTATGGAGAATGCCGATGCAATGCCAACGCTGCTAGCAGATTATATCGAGCAAGGTACCCTAATCTTCAAAGGTATCCGGATTATCGCGTATTTATTAACGTGTATCAAGCTTTTTCGGAGGGTTGTATACCATCTGACAGGCGAAACGCTGGAAAACCTAGATCGGAACACGATGAAGAAGTTCTCAATGAAATAGAAAACGATTCAACTACCTCTGTACGTGCTGTACAAGCAGCAACGGGAATCCCAAAAAGTACTGCACATAGAATTTTAAAACGTCACGTCGTCGTGATGAAACAACCTGCAAGAAAGATGGATATTTAAATCTTCACAATCTTCATAGCTGGAACAATGAAAATCTGCACCTGGTGAGAGAAGACAATCTCAATACCAATTTAAGGTTAACCTATGGACTGGCATAATAAATGGCAAAGTGATAGGGCCCTTTGAGTTACAAGGAAACATAGATGGCAATAGTTATTTAAACTTCTTACAAAATGAGTTGCCAGGATTATTAGAAGATGTGCCCTTAAGTGATTTGCAAACCATGTGGTTTCAAAACGATGGTTGCCCAGCTCACTATGCCCGTCCTGTGCGAGAGTACTTAGACCAAGAGTACCCAGGGCGTTGGATCGGGCGACTTGGTCCTATCTTGTGGCCACCCCGTTCACCCGATCTAAATCCCCTGGACTTTTTCTATTGGGGTTGTCTAAAGGACAGAGTCTGCACAAAACCGATTGCAACCTTGGACGAGCTTCGCCATAAAATAATTCAGACTGTGGATCTACGGACTACGCATATGTCTCATTCAAATTCTGGGAACTTGCTACAAAAACATTTTGGCTACTTAGTAAAAGTGATTACTATCAACACTAACAATTTTCGAAATATGGTTGTTATTTTGAAATAGTACACCTAAGTATATTTTTGTGGCTAGTTTGCCTTGAATGTTATACCATTTTAGAATTGTAGTTAGTTGCGCCAATTTTTAATACTATTTGCCACAGTAGTGTCCATACTTTTTTTTTTCACTATGATGAGTGAAAGTGAGCTGAAAGTCAAAATCTTACATAATTTATGAAAAAAACATAGTTTTGATTGATTTTTGTGTAAAAACTATAGATATTCTGGAATTTTTAATGGTTGTGATCGATAGTAGTGCTACTTACCTTGCCAATACAAAAAAAATCACAGAATTACTTGTAAAACTGTAGCAATAGCACTTAATAATATAATAAAGGATGTCCATTTTTAAAGATTTTGGTTTTTTTGTCGTAATGAAAAAAAAAATCAAGGTAGAATTTTTTTCTTTTCTGTTCTCGAGTAGTCATATGTAGGTCCACCTGCTGGTGCCAGCTTATCGTTGAATTTTGGGACACCCTGTATATAGGCTTCAAGTTCAATGTGAAGTTAGTTACATGTTGTGTAAATATGTTATATATAGGCTTCAAGTTCAATGTGAAGTTAGTTACATGTTGTGTAAATATGTTATATATAGCCTTCAAGTTCAATGTGAAGTTAGTTACATGTTGTGTAAATATGTTATATATAGCCTTCAAGTTCAATGTGAAGTTAGTTACATGTTGTGTAAATATGTTATATATAGGCTTCAAGTTCACTGTGAAGTTAGTTACATGATGTGTAAATATGTTATATATAGGCTTCAAGTTCAATGTGAAGTTAGTTACATGTTGTGTAAATATGTTATATATAGGCTTCAAGTTCAATGTGAAGTTAGTTACATGTTGTGTAAATATGTTATATATAGGCTTCAAGTTCAATGTGAAGTTAGTTACATGTTGTGTAAATATGTTATATATAGGCTTCAAGTTCACTGTGAAGTTAGTTACATGTTGTGTAAATATGTTATATATAGGCTTCAAGTTCACTGTGAAGTTAGTTACATGTTGTGTAAATATGTTATATATAGGCTTCAAGTTCAATGTGAAGTTAGTTACATGTTGTGTAAATATGTTATATATAGGCTTCAAGTTCAATGTGAAGTTAGTTACATGTTGCGTAAATATGTTATATATAGGCTTCAAGTTCAATGTGAAGTTAGTTACATGTTGTGTAAGTATGTTATATATAGGCTTCAAGTTCACTGTGAAGTTAGTTACATGTTGTGTAAATATGTTATATATAGGCTTCAAGTTCAATGTGAAGTTAGTTACATGTTGTGTAAGTATGTTATATATAGGCTTCAAGTTCAATGTGAAGTTAGTTACATGTTGTGTAAATATGTTATATATAGGCTTCAAGTTCAATGTGAAGTTAGTTACATGTTGTGTAATATAGTAGTTGTGTGTGTGTGCGTGTGTGTGTATCATGATATAATTGAGTGTCAACGCGTCATACTGTCAGTGCGATTAGTTCATACAACATTATCAGTGGACACATTACATTATCCGCGGTGATTGTACCAGACGACACATATGTAGATGTGGACAGATACCATCGCTTCGCCAGACTGTATGTTCTATACGACTTGTGCGTGAGGTTTGCGCTCGACGGCAGTGGGCGAGACGGGGCAGTGAACTAGTTGGTATCGCGTCGTGTGACTGCGCCACTAACTAGCTATGTACTCAAATATATAACATAATATATTAGTTACGTAATGAGTTCTGTACAACATTAGACTCAAACACGCGATTAATTTACATAAATTAATTATTTTTAAAATTATTAAAATAAAATATATAACATTAGTTTCTGTTCAAGTTGTTCTTACATCTGTCTGTCACGTCGACGAGATGTTGGCTACCACTTGATACATTTGTAACTGACATACACATTACACGTTTGATATAAACAAAATGTTTGCCATAAAAGAAACGAAATAACATATTATATATAAATGTTACTAACAACAAAAAATAATCAGTCACGGGACGCCCGGCAAATGTGAAACATCGCTGTTAATGTTAGGATTCATAATTAATACATATCTGCAATGAAAGATGCAATAGAATAATGAATTGATCTCGACACGTGGTACACGCTACGTATCGAGCCAACAACAACTAGCGAGTGTATTTACATAAAACAATTAACTAATTCAAACAGTCGGGAGCGAGCGAAAATTAGTCATAGAATTCAATTCGCCAATATTATATCCCGTCTCTCCTCATTCATCCTCTCCATCTCCATCCATCATCACTCATCTTATCCTTCCCCACTCATCCCATCCACCCCCAATCATTCCATCCATCCTAATCAATTCCCACTAATGTCATCCATCCTGCTTCACCTCCCTCCTTCCTTCACCACTCATCATATCTGCTGCCATCCCATCCATCCGTCTGTCCGTCTGTGACATGCGCGCACATGTAAATGAGTCGAGAATGGCGGCGTAGTGGGGGCGTCATGGCATGACAACGTATAGTGAGTTATTAACATCAATAGTGCCTTGCAAAATGAACAATCATCAACGACGTCGACTGTGTTCGGGTCGCACACTCGGCGATCATCGAATTCTTGCCGCCTTACTGCCGTAGTGCGCCCGGTTGCTGCCTGATCACAACATAGCACTGCGCACTCACTTTCTCATCATCCTAACTTTTGAAATATTGTACCAAACAATAGAGTAAATGGAAAATATTGTACCAAACGATAGAGTAAATGGCAAATATTGTACCAAACGATAGAGTAGATGGCAAATATTGTACCAAACGATAGAGTAAATGGCAAATATTGTACCAAACGATAGAGTAAATGGCAAATATTGTACCAAACGATAGAGTAAATGGCAAATATTGTACCGAACGATAGAGTAAATGGCAAATATTGTACCAAACGATAGGGTAAATGGCTAATATTGTACCAAACGATAGAGTAAGTGGCAAATATTGTACCAAACGATAGAGTAAATGGCCAATATTGTATCAAACGATAGAGTAAGTGGCAGATATTGTACCAAACGATAGAGTAAACGGCAAATATTGTACCAAACGATAGAGTAAATGGCAAATATTGTACCAAACGATAGAGTAAATAGCAAATATTGTACCAAACGATAGAGTAAATGGCCTTATTGTACCAAACGATAGAGGAAATGGGAAATATTGTACCAAACAATGGAGTAAATGGCAAATATTGTACCAAACGATAGAGTAGATGGCAAATATTGTACCAGACGATGGAGTAGATGGCAAATATTGTACTAAACGATAGAGTAAATGGCCAATATTGTATCAAACGATAGAGGAAGTGGCAAATATTGTACCAAACGATAGAGTAAACGGCTAATATTGTACCAAACGATAGAGTAAATGGCAAATATTGTACCAAACGACAGAGGAAATGGCAAATATTGTACTAAACGATAGAGTAAATGGCAAATATTGTACTGAACGATGGAGTAAATGGCAAATATTGTACCAAACGATAGAGTAAATGGCTAATATTGTACCAAACGATAGAGTAAGTGGCAAATATTGTACCAAACGATAGAGTAAATGGCCAATATTGTATCAAACGATAGAGTAAGTGGCAAATATTGTACCAAACGATAGAGTAAACGGCAAATATTGTACCAAGATAGAGTAAATGGCCAATATTGTATCAAACGATAGAGTAAGTGGCAAATATTGTACCAAACGATAGAGTAAACGGCAAATATTGTACCAAACGATAGAGAAAATGGCAAATATTGTACCAAACGATAGAGTAAATAGCAAATATTGTACCAAACGATAGAGTAAATGGCCTTATTGTACCAAACGATAGAGGAATTGGGAAATATTGTACCAAACGATGGAGTAAATGGCAAATATTGTACCAAACGATAGAGTAGATGGCAAATATTGTACCAAACGATGGAGTAGATGGCAGATATTGTACCAAGCGATAGAGTAAATGGCCAATATTGTATCAAACGATAGAGGAAGTGGCAAATATTGTACCAAACGATAGAGTAAACGGCTAATATTGTACCAAACGATAGAGTAGATGGCAAATATTGTACCAAACGATGGAGTAGATGGCAAATATTGTAACAAGCGATAGAGAAAATGGCAAATATTGTACAAAACGATAGAGTAAATGGCAAGTATTGTACCAAACGATAGAGTAAATGGCTAATATTGTACCAAATGATGGAGTAAATGGCCAATATTGTACCGAACGATAGAGTAAATGGGAAATATTGTACCAAACGATGGTGTAAATGGCAAATATTATACCAAACGATAGAGTAGATGGCAAATATTGTACCAAAGGATGGAGTAGATGGCAAATATTGTACCAAGCGATAGAGTAAATGGCAAATATTAAACCAAACAATAGAGTAAATGGCAAATAGTGTACTGAACGATAGAGTAAATGGCAAATATTGTACCAAACGATAGAGTAAATGGCTAATATTGTACCAAACGATAGAGTAAGTGGCAAATATTGTACCAAACGATAGAGTAAATGGCCAATATTGTATCAAACGATAGAGTAAGTGGCAAATATTGTACCAAACGATAGAGTAAACGGCAAATATTGTACCAAACGATAGAGTAAATGGCAAATATTGTACCAAACGATAGAGTAAATAGCAAATATTGTACCAAACGATAGAGTAAATGGCCTTATTGTACCAAACGATAGAGGAAATGGGAAATATTGTACCAAACGATGAGTAAATGGCAAATATTGTACCAAACGATAGAGCAGATGGCAAATATTGTACCAAACGATGGAGTAGGTGGCAAATATTGTACCAAGCGATAGAGTAAATGGGCAATGTTGTATCAAACGATAGAGGAAGTGGCAAATATTGTACCAAACAATAGAGTAAATGGCAAATAGTGTACCAAACGATAGAGTAAATGGCAAATATTGTACCAAACGATAGAGTAAATGGCAAATATTGTACAAAACGATAGAGTAAATGGCAAATATTGCACCAAACGATAGAGAAATGGTAAATATTGTACCAAATGATAGAGTAGATGGCAAATATTGTACCAAAGGATGGAGTAGATGGCAAATATTGTACCAAGCAATAGAGTAAATGGCAAATATTGTATTAAACGATAGAGTAAGTGGCAAATATTGTACCAAACGATAGAGTAAACGGCAAATATTGTACCAAACGATAGAGTAAATGGCAAATATTGTACCAAACGATAGAGTAAATAGCAAATATTGTACCAAACGACAGAGTAAATGGCAAATATTGTACAAAACGATAGGGTAAATGGAAATATTGTACCAAACGATAGAGTAAATGGCAAATATTGTACCAAACGACAGAGTAAACGGCAGATATTGTACCAAACGATAGAGTAAGTGGCAAATATTGTACCAAACGATAGAGTAAATGGCTAATATTGTACCAAACGATAGAGTAAATGGCCATATTGTACCAAACGATAGAGTAAACGGCAGATATTGTACCAAACGATAGAGGAAATGGCAAATATTGTACCAAACGATAGAGTAAATGGCTATTATTGTACCAAACGATAGAGTAAATGGCCAATATTGTACCAAACGATAGAGTAACCGGCAGATATTGTACCAAACGATAGAGGAAATGGCAAATATTGTACCAAACGATAGAGTAAATGGCTAATATTGTACCAAACGATAGATTAAATGGCCAATATTGTACCAAACGATAGAGTAAATGGGAAATATTGTACCAAACGATGGTGTAAATGGCAAATATTATACCAAACGATAGAGTAAATGGCAAATATTGTACCAAACGATAGAGTAAATGGCAAATATTGTACCAAACGATAGAGTAAGTGGCAAATATTGTACCAAACGATAGAGTAAGTGCAAATATTGTACCAAACGATAGAGTAAATGGTAAATATTGTACCACATGATAGAGTACATGGCAAATATTGTACCAAACGATAGAGTAAATGGCAAATATTGTACCAAACGATAGAGTAAGTGGCAAATATTGTACCAAACGATAGAGTAAGTGCAAATATTGTACCAAACGATAGAGTAAATGGTAAATATTGTACCACATGATAGAGTAAATGGCAAATATTAATATAAAATGTGCATCGGCAATAAATACTAAATATTGTATTTGTGATTTACTATTTTTACGATAATGTCTTATACGTAAGACATAGATATATGTTGTCGCCGACTTGCTTGTAGAACTACGAATATTTAAGAAGTACAAGTACAAGTCCGTCATACATCACATTCGTCTAACTTTTCAAATATTTGCAGTGCGTGCAACAATAGCTCGCAAATGGAACAATATTTTTCGCCTTACGTGAAATTTATCGTTATATTTCAGTCAATTTCCAAAATATTTTTTTCAGATTATTTATATAATATATTATAGCGTATATGTTATTTTGTTGTCTGAGCGGTTATTGTACGGGCTGCTGCTACGTACAACCTTTTGATATGAATAAAACGATAAGTTGGTGCTGTTACCGTATATTCGTGATAAACTCTATATTATAAGCTAATGATTGAATGTTGGTATGATTGCTATGAGCCGGTAGTACCACCTGCTACGAACTATTACGAACTGCCTGTGAAGTAAACGAGTGTCAATTTATATAGTGCAATATCGATGACGGCGCAAATATACAACGTGCGGCTGTCGCACCGCACACCGGCCGCGGGATGTATTTGTTGTGTGTTAGTTTAATTGAAATGCATTCAGTAGTTTCTGCGTGAAAGACTAACTAACATCCATACATACTACCGCGTTTGTAATATAATTAGCAAGTAGGACAATGTTATTATATACCTATATAATATGTCTTACAACGTAAACTGTCATACTGTTGGGTGTTCACCGGATTTGGCGCCATGTGACTTTTTCTTGTTCCCAAAACTAAAGAGACCTATGAAAGGACGGAGATTTGCAACGATTGAGGAGATAAAGACTGCATCGCTGGAAGAGCTCAAGGTGATACCGAAAAGTGCTTATGCGAAGTGCTTCGAGGATTGGAAAAAACGTCCGCATAAGTGTATTGTATCTGAAGGGGACTTCTTTGAAGGGGACAACATAAATGTTGATTAATAAATAAATATATTTTCCTAAAATACAAAGTCACCTCACTTTTTGAACACACTATGTATCACTTAATAGTGTTTTACGACTCCCACTCCTCCCACGTGTCACACCCGAGGAGGGTGGTGGACAGGAGTCACAAGTACAGCGTCATCATACGGACACGTCATGTTCTACATCAGTATTCACATCGTTATTTCGCATTTCGCATATATTATAAAACTAACGAGGAGTGTTTTTATTACGAATAAAATTTAACTATCTGAAGTGGCGCGTCGAGTGTTCCTCCACGTAGCGATTCTCCTGTAAGACTAAGTGTTCCACGTCGGGAGGTCGGGACACGCACCAAACACATTTAACTGTAAAGTACTAGTGGGACGGGCGGCGGCGGCGGCGGCGGCGCGCGGACGGGACACGCACCAAACACATTTAACTGTAAAGTACTAGTGGGACGGGCGGCGGCGGCGGCGCGCGGACGGGACACGCACCAAACACATTTAACTGTAAAGTACTAGTGGGACGGGCGGCGGCGGCGGCGGCGGCGGCGCGCGGACGGGACACGCACCAAACACATTTAACTGTAAAGTACTAGTGGGACGGGCGGCGGCGGCGGCGGCGGCGCGCGGACGGGACACGCACCAAACACATTTAACTGTAAAGTACTAGTGGGACGGGCGGCGGCGGCGGCGCGCGGACGGGACACGCACCAAACACATTTAACTGTAAAGTACTAGTGGGACGGGCGGCGGCGGCGGCGGCGGCGGCGGCGGCGCGCGGACGGGACACGCACCAAACACATTTAACTGTAAAGTACTAGTGGGACGGGCGGCGGCGGCGGCGGCGGCGCGCGGACGGGACACGCACCAAACACATTTAACTGTAAAGTACTAGTGGGACGGGCGGCGGCGGCGGCGGCGGCGGCGGCGGCGGCGGCGCGCGGACGGGACACGCACCAAACACATTTAACTGTAAAGTACTAGTGGGACGGGCGGCGGCGGCGGCGCGCGGACGGGACACGCACCAAACACATTTAACTGTAAAGTACTAGTGGGACGGGCGGCGGCGGCGGCGGCGGCGGCGGCGGCGCGCGGACGGGACACGCACCAAACACATTTAACTGTAAAGTACTAGTGGGACGGGCGGCGGCGGCGGCGCGCGGACGGGACACGCACCAAACACATTTAACTGTAAAGTACTAGTGGGACGGGCGGCGGCGGCGGCGGCGGCGGCGCGCGGACGGGACACGCACCAAACACATTTAACTGTAAAGTACTAGTGGGACGGGCGGCGGCGGCGGCGGCGGCGGCGGCGGCGCGCGGACGGGACACGCACCAAACACATTTAACTGTAAAGTACTAGTGGGACGGGCGGCGGCGGCGGCGCGCGGACGGGACACGCACCAAACACATTTAACTGTAAAGTACTAGTGGGACGGGCGGCGGCGGCGGCGCGCGGACGGGACACGCACCAAACACATTTAACTGTAAAGTACTAGTGGGACGGGCGGCGGCGGCGGCGCGCGGACGGGACACGCACCAAACACATTTAACTGTAAAGTACTAGTGGGACGGGCGGCGGCGGCGGCGGCGGCGCGCGGACGGGACACGCACCAAACACATTTAACTGTAAAGTACTAGTGGGACGGGCGGCGGCGGCGGCGCGCGGACGGGACACGCACCAAACACATTTAACTGTAAAGTACTAGTGGGACGGGCGGCGGCGGCGGCGGCGGCGGCGGCGGCGCGCGGACGGGACACGCACCAAACACATTTAACTGTAAAGTACTAGTGGGACGGGCGGCGGCGGCGGCGCGCGGACGGGACACGCACCAAACACATTTAACTGTAAAGTACTAGTGGGACGGGCGGCGGCGGCGGCGGCGGCGGCGGCGGCGCGCGGACGGGACACGCACCAAACACATTTAACTGTAAAGTACTAGTGGGACGGGCGGCGGCGGCGGCGGCGGCGGCGGCGGCGCGCGGACGGGACACGCACCAAACACATTTAACTGTAAAGTACTAGTGGGACGGGCGGCGGCGGCGGCGCGCGGACGGGACACGCACCAAACACATTTAACTGTAAAGTACTAGTGGGACGGGCGGCGGCGGCGGCGGCGGCGGCGGCGGCGCGCGGACGGGACACGCACCAAACACATTTAACTGTAAAGTACTAGTGGGACGGGCGGCGGCGGCGGCGCGCGGACGGGACACGCACCAAACACATTTAACTGTAAAGTACTAGTGGGACGGGCGGCGGCGGCGGCGCGCGGACGGGACACGCACCAAACACATTTAACTGTAAAGTACTAGTGGGACGGGCGGCGGCGGCGGCGCGCGGACGGGACACGCACCAAACACATTTAACTGTAAAGTACTAGTGGGACGGGCGGCGGCGGCGGCGGCGGCGGCGGCGGCGCGCGGACGGGACACGCACCAAACACATTTAACTGTAAAGTACTAGTGGGACGGGCGGCGGCGGCGGCGCGCGGACGGGACACGCACCAAACACATTTAACTGTAAAGTACTAGTGGGACGGGCGGCGGCGGCGGCGGCGGCGGCGGCGGCGCGCGGACGGGACACGCACCAAACACATTTAACTGTAAAGTACTAGTGGGACGGGCGGCGGCGGCGGCGGCGGCGCGCGGACGGGACACGCACCAAACACATTTAACTGTAAAGTACTAGTGGGACGGGCGGCGGCGGCGGCGGCGGCGGCGCGCGGACGGGACACGCACCAAACACATTTAACTGTAAAGTACTAGTGGGACGGGCGGCGGCGGCGGCGCGCGGACGGGACACGCACCAAACACATTTAACTGTAAAGTACTAGTGGGACGGGCGGCGGCGGCGGCGCGCGGACGGGACACGCACCAAACACATTTAACTGTAAAGTACTAGTGGGACGGGCGGCGGCGGCGGCGGCGGCGGCGGCGGCGCGCGGACGGGACACGCACCAAACACATTTAACTGTAAAGTACTAGTGGGACGGGCGGCGGCGGCGGCGGCGGCGGCGCGCGGACGGGACACGCACCAAACACATTTAACTGTAAAGTACTAGTGGGACGGGCGGCGGCGGCGGCGGCGGCGGCGCGCGGACGGGACACGCACCAAACACATTTAACTGTAAAGTACTAGTGGGACGGGCGGCGGCGGCGGCGCGCGGACGGGACACGCACCAAACACATTTAACTGTAAAGTACTAGTGGGACGGGCGGCGGCGGCGGCGGCGGCGGCGGCGGCGCGCGGACGGGACACGCACCAAACACATTTAACTGTAAAGTACTAGTGGGACGGGCGGCGGCGGCGGCGGCGGCGCGCGGACGGGACACGCACCAAACACATTTAACTGTAAAGTACTAGTGGGACGGGCGGCGGCGGCGGCGCGCGGACGGGACACGCACCAAACACATTTAACTGTAAAGTACTAGTGGGACGGGCGGCGGCGGCGGCGCGCGGACGGGACACGCACCAAACACATTTAACTGTAAAGTACTAGTGGGACGGGCGGCGGCGGCGGCGCGCGGACGGGACACGCACCAAACACATTTAACTGTAAAGTACTAGTGGGACGGGCGGCGGCGGCGGCGCGCGGACGGGACACGCACCAAACACATTTAACTGTAAAGTACTAGTGGGACGGGCGGCGGCGGCGGCGCGCGGACGGGACACGCACAATTTAATCTTAAAGGAACTCCCCCTTTGTATATATTTTACGTTTAAGTAAATCTTTTGTAAGTTAACATCATTTTCTTACAGAAAATGAAGTACTTCGGGCCCATCGTTGTGTAATACCGACAAGTGAGTCGCTCACACTGACACAACACAGAGACAGTGTAATGTGAGTGTCAAACGCATATTTGTGTTTAACAATAAACATTGGGAGCCACCTCGTGGGCATAGTAGTTGTGTAATGCCGTCAAGTGGGTTACTCACACTGACACAACACATAACTCACTTGTTTCTCATCTGTTTCTACAGTTTTAACGTATTTTTAAGAATATCTGAAAGATATCTCAGTAGCTATACCTCATAGCTATAAACTGTCCCTGTCGAGTGGCAGTACACTCGTCGCTCGGTAATTACTTATTGACGTTTAATTAATTCCAAGTAATTAATAATGTTACATTTAGTTATATATAATATAGGTAACAGTTGGTGGTCGTGTGACGTCAGCAGTGACAGTGACGTGACAGTGACAGCTAGACGTTACGTTACGCGGCTGACACGTAAACAAGTTAATTAATAACATTGCAATAAATATTGTGTAGTCAGTTGCGAGAGGCGGCCGGGGCCCGGGGGCCGGCGGGCGGCGGCGGGGGCCCCACGCACCGGACACATTAATCATCCTCGTCCTAAATTATTAGTTACTCTGTGGAGGGCCGCGCGCCCCACTACTTGGTATAAAGTCGTCGCTTACGACGTCACACTACACAAACTAAATAAGTTTTATTTTCATTTTTTTATGATAGGATTTGCGAGTTTGTTCAGAGACGAATTCATGGGGTTTCTTTTAACATTAATATGATCGAAAACTATAAAATACTTTCAGTCTCTTCGAACGTCTTAAAAATGATATCTGTGCGTGTTCACCTCGAGCCGCCATCGACTTCATAAATCGTGTAAACAATATAAATGTTGGCATTCATAATATAATATAATGTAGGTACTAAACTGTAAACTTGGGTGTAAATACTATCACCTACATCATTATATATAATATAATGTAGGTACTAAACTGTAAACTTGGGTGTAAATACTATCACCTACATCATTATATATAATATAATGTAGGTACTAAACTGTAAACTTGGGTGTAAATACTATCACCTACATCATTATATATAATATAATGTAGGTACTAAACTGTAAACTTGGGTGTAAATACTATCACCTACATCATTATATATAATATAATGTAGGTACTAAACTGTAAACTTGGGTGTAAATACTATCACCTACATCATTATATATAATATAATGTAGGTACTAAACTGTAAACTTGGGTGTAAATACTATCACCTACATCATTATATATAATATAATGTAGGTACTAAACTGTAAACTTGGGTGTAAATACTATCACCTACATCATTATATATAATATAATGTAGGTACTAAACTGTAAACTTGGGTGTAAATACTATCACCTACATCATTATATATAATATAATGTAGGTACTAAACTGTAAACTTGGGTGTAAATACTATCACCTACATCATTATATATAATATAATGTAGGTACTAAACTGTAAACTTGGGTGTAAATACTATCACCTACATCATTATATATAATATAATGTAGGTACTAAACTGTAAACTTGGGTGTAAATACTATCACCTACATCATTATATATAATATAATGTAGGTACTAAACTGTAAACTTGGGTGTAAATACTATCACCTACATCATTATATATAATATAATGTAGGTACTAAACTGTAAACTTGGGTGTAAATACTATCACCTACATCATTATATATAATATAATGTAGGTACTAAACTGTAAACTTGGGTGTAAATACTATCACCTACATCATTATATATAAACTACGTTCATTTTTTTTATGGTTTGGTCACACCCGCTTAATCCGTCCGGGGCGACAGATGAAGCGGCGCGTGACCCTACCTCCCAACCCCACCACGCAATGTACCTCCCCGTGCCGTGCAAATGGGCCACCGGAACCCGAACTTGACTAATCCGCGGTCACCCGATCCCTCGGCTAGGGCGGCATCAGGCGTAGGTACTCGAGCCTGTGCCGCCCAAGGCGCCGGCAGTGGCTCGAGTCCCCGTGGAGGAAGTCCTCCCGGACTCGCTCCGCCGCCTCCTTCTACGAGATAACTGCTTCGCAGAAGGCGGCGTCCACGTCCTAGTTCCTGACGTTGTCCACCATGGCTTCCACGACAGTCGGCAGCGTCAGGTTAGCATCGGCAGCGCCGTGGCCTCGTCGCTGCCGAGCCCTGGTCGTACAGACCTCGAGCGTATGCTGCGACGTGTCCTCGTCACTGTCGCACCGTGGGCAGGACGGTGTCAACTCCCTGCTTGAAACTACATTGTACCTGCGACTTCGTCCGCGTACAAATCACGCGTCACGATCTCGATACAATTTCCATTATTTGTGTTGAGGGTTAACAATAATATACCAACATTGACCCCCTACCTCACACCCCTTGGTAGGTATATCCTGTAAGAGTTACATAGTAGTGAGTCTCTACATAGTAGTGATGTAAGGAATATTCGCATTCGCATTCCCGAATATTCGCATATTTTTGCATATTCGCTTTCGCATTCGCGAAATTATTGCAAATGTTTTTGTGAGTATATTTTTTTTAAGTAGGTAATAATAGTTGGTTAATATAAGAAAATCCAATTTCATTAATTTCTTATGTTTTATAATGCAATAAGTAACTTAAGCTCGTAATCACGTTATCAGTCTTCTCTTTATCATTTGGTATCATTTATTTATTTAACTTTGGGCAGCGAAGTTTAACAATCAAACTTTCATAACAATTTAACAAACGAAACTATATACTAAATGGCCTAAATCCAACGCAAACAAACAAAAATGATCTCTGAATTTTTACCAAAGTTTAATGACAACAATAAAGATTATTATTTCTAGCTTTATCTAAAAATAATATTCTACAAATACTTCGACAATAAATAAACTATAATTAAAATCAAATTAAATAAGTTTAATATGAGTTGCTGTCATCATAATCACAAAGTGTTTATAGCATATAGGTTAGCATTGCCATTCAACGTGGCAATGCTGCTAGCCTTCTGGGCACATTACCAGTGGACAGTGATGCGGAGGAATTTTTCGATGCCTGATTGCGCCTTTTGTTTCTCTTTTTATTTATTTATTTTTTATTCCTTATTCTATTTTCTTCTATTTTTCTGTAAATATTTTAATTTAAAACTTAGCTTTAATTGTACATATAAATTATTTATTTGTAATTATAATGATGATGATTAAATAATTGTATTACAAAAAGTAAAAACATATAAGTGTTTATAGTACAGGAAAGGAAGGTAATATGGAATACCATTTTCTTTTTTGAGTATAAAAAAATATTCCGCAGAGTTAAAATTGAAATACACACACTAATTTGTTGGAACATTAATTAGCTTTAATAATAATCATTAAAAAAATAATATAACTATATTTTCTTGACAAAAAACAACCATAAATCAAAAATGTTGTAAAATGACAACCGACCCAAGGTGCAGATAATATGGAATATAGTATTCCATATTATCTGCACCAAAATCGTACACAATTTTAACAGTTATTTTATTAACTCAAACAAAATCCTTTTTATAATAGTAATTTTATTAATCACAGTATTTTGTATAGCAATCTTAGAATTAATAAAATATTCAAAAATCAATATAACTTATATGAATAACTAAAAATCAAACTAATTATAAATCATATTAGTCGAACGATATAAAAAAAGATCAGAATTTAAAAATGTAAATTATTTGCAATAATCACAAACGTAGTACCAAATTCATAGCCCGCGCAGTCACAATGCACCCACAATTGGCAAATAAGGCACTGAACCCATTCTTCTCCTTTATCATCTTGGCTATACTTTCTATTGCAAAAAAAGCAATCTGAACCGTTTTGAGGCGGTACCTCGCTTATATTCTCGTCATATGAGAAGAGGTCATCGTCATCTTCGTCATGAATATTAAAATTTTCATTTAAACTATTATCTGAAGAGTCGCTAACTGAGTAAACTTCCTTTGATCTCTTTTCTGGCGATTTACCCTTGCCTTTGCTCTGTTTCTGCACTTTTTCTTTCCCTTTCACTTGACTTATAGCTATTGTGCTTTTTAAATTGCTTTTAAAATGTGCAGATTTTTTGAACTGCGACAATTCAAGGCTTATATGAGCCTTACATGTCATGGCTCATATAATTCATATAATATGGAATACTATACCATATTATATGCACTAACAGTATTCCATATTAGCAACAAGGCAGCATACGCAAAAAAATAATTTTAGATTTAGGGGTTTCAATATACGATGAAAATCAATACACATCCTTAAACTTTAGTACCCTAAGCATTGTTTGAATACCAGTTATAAAAATAAAGTAATTATACGTTATGATAACAAAAAATTTAAAACGTAACAAAAAAATTTTGTCGTACAGCCTTCTAATTGATCGTGTCTCACAAGATAAGAACAATATGGCGGATTACTGTCACTTGCACAGATTAATAGGTTCATTTGACGCTTCAATTCACAACATCGCGGCATAGATGGCACTACTAGTTTTTATAAAATCTCAGTATCCCATATTAACTGCATATTCCATATTACCTTCCTTTCCTCTATATCTATATTATATAGTTTGTAGTATTTATAGTATAAATATAATCATTTTACATATAAAAAAAAACAAAATCCGACTTTAAAACTATACCTACGATTAACGATATACAATAAACTTACACTAAAAAGTAGAAAATAATTCTTTTAATTAGTTTAATCTTAAAGGAATAACAGAACAATTTACGAAATTATAGTATACCTACCTATTTACAGGTAGGTATGTAAAAACTTATACTATGTCAAGAAAAATGGATAATAATATTATATTTTGTATTTCAAAGCAAGGAGCATTGAAATATAATAAACGAAATTATTAATATTTATTTAAAAGTACTATTTTTTTGGAGCTAAATCAAAATTAAATTCCCTTGCATAAATCTTTTAAGCGCATTAATTCAACGAAATCTGCCCGCGTTCGGGTAGTTCACTTGGTGACATCGCCCCTCCTTTCTCGCACCTGCCTCGCTCCGGCTATCGCCCTATTCGCAGTGATCGTCCATCTTTGCGTAGGTCAGGTAGGTACCGCGTGAGCCGCGTGATGTTCGCAAAGTAGAAAAACTGTCCTTGGCTGGCACCGACTCCAAAAAAATAGTACTTGTAAATAAATATTAATAATTTCGTTTATTATATTTCAATATTATATTCAAAATGCTCCTTGCTTTGAAATACAAAATATAATATTATTATCCATTTTTCTTGACATAGTATAAGTTTTTACAAACCTACCTGTAAATAGGTAGGTATACTATAATTTTGTAAATCGTTCTGTTATTCTTTTGAGATTAAACTAATTAAAAGAATAATTTTCTACTTTTTAGTGTAAGTTTATTGTATATCGTTTATCGTAGGTATAGTTTTGAAGTCGGTTTTTGTTTTTTTTATAAAATATTTTTTTATTTGCCGATTTTTAGTGGAAAATCACTTATTTTCCACTAAAAATTCACTTAATTCAGATTTTTTTTTAATAGGTAGACCTAGTAAACGGGCTGCTCAAATGAGACAGCACCGTTTGGAAGATACGAGTGACGAGAGAAACACTCGTTTAAAGAAAAATGGGGTTAGGAAATGGGATATTACAAATGAGAGTGACGAGCAGCGGGTCAATAGGCTTTCTCAGATGAGGGCATACACAAACTTATCTAGGCGTAATGAAACTACAGAAAGTCATTCTCAGCGACTCAGTTTGATTCGGGAACGTTATCAAACCAAATCGAGGAGCAACGATCTCAACGTTTTAGCTTAATACACGAAAGTTTAACAATATTGAAAAAAAAAAAAATATTTTTTTCACTTGTTTTTACCTATTTTATACTACTTATACTACACCTTAGAAGTGAAATTTTAAAAAAACGCTAACACACATATTCTTTTATTTCTAAAAAGATGTAGGTGTGCGAAATTTCGTACTTCTAACTTTGAAAATGATAAACTTCCATATAAATGTTCATCCCGTGACCCTTAATTTACCCCTTAGTAACATTGTTGTTTTACCATCAGGTAAAGCTCATAAAGATAATTTCCATACACAAATAATCAAACTATATGTACAGAGGCGTCAGAAACAGCATTTTAGCCCTACATTTTAAGGAATTACTCTCGATTTTCCCAGGATCCCAGCATCAGATCCTGATACCCTGCATATGATACCACCCTTGGAGTATCCTCTTTCTACCAAAGAAAGAATTATAAAAATCCATCCATAATTGGCATTGCTATTGCGTAACATACGTACAAAAAAAAAATAGCGTTCGAATTAAGAACCTCCTCCTTTTTGGAAGTCGGTTAATTAACAGTTAACATTTTAAGCAAACAAAAATTAAATTAAGTCTTTTACTTTACTATTGTTATGCTATTAGAACTTGAGACACAAAATTTTAATGCAATTGAAACTACATACATACATATCATCACGCCATATCCCTTGCAGGGTAGGCAGAGAGAACAGAGTGCCAGAGAACTCTATCTTTGCATACTTCACTCGCTTCCTCAACATTCATAATTCTCTTCATACACGCTCGCTGGTTTCGGAGACTCTTGACTCCACCTTCCTTCAGTACATGACTGATCTGGTCTAGGTAGGTTAGTCTCGGTCTCCCCCGGTACCTACATCCTTCCACTTTCACATTGTATATCTTCTTAACCAGACGTTCGTTCGGCATTCTTTCCACATGTCCGAACCATCGGAGCATTCCCTTTCGCAACTTTACACTAATACTCTCTTTCATACCTACTCGCTATCTTACGTCGTCGTTACGAATGCGGTCGGTCAGCCTTACTCCACAGATTTTCCGCAGAGATCGCATTTCGACCGCATTAATTTTACTTTCATACTCTTTTCTGCATACTCAACTCTCGGTTCCATACAGTAATGTTGGGACAAGCACTGCGTTATGTATTGCTACACGTACCTTCTGGCTGAGGTGGTGGCTACCGAGAAGTTGCCCCAACGCTCCGTTCACTCTATTTCCCGCATTCACTCTTCGCTCTATATCAGTGGTGTACCTTCCATCTCGGCTAAATCCACATCCTAGATATACAAATTCATCCACTTGCTCTAGTACATCATTACCTATTGTTACTCTTACATCTGTTCTGGCTTCATCTCTTTCAAGGACCATTATTTTGGTTTTGCTCACATTCACGCGTAGACCCCTTTTCTTACATTCTTCTGTCATTGTGTCGACTAGGGTCTGCAGGTCAGTCGCTGATTGTACTAGTAGGACTGCATCATCTGCATAAAGCAGAGCAGTGACCACTGAGTCGCCCATCTGGACTCCCACGTTCATATCGTTCAACCTTTGGAGACATTTATCCAGATATATGATAAACAGCCTGGCTGACAGAACGCACCCCTGCTTAACGCCGATATTGACGTCAAACCAAGGTGATATTCCATCATCCAGCCGCACACAAGCTCTACAGCCCATGTAACTGGACTGCACAGCCTGTAGCAGTTTACCGTTAATACCATACTCCGGTAAAATGTCCCAAAGTTCCTTTCGTACAACCGTGTCAAATGCTCTCTCCAGATCCACAAAACTGCAGAAAACACTCTGAACTAGAGCCAGATGCTTCTCCACAATGTTGCGCAGAGAGAACACTTGATCCATGCATCCCCTTACACTCCTGAAACCTCCTTGTGTCTCACACAGTAAACCATCGGACACCATCCTCATTCTCCTTTCAATAATTTTACCGTACACTTTTGCTGCCAAACTGATCAAGATTATGGCTCTGTAATTTGCGCAGTCATAACGTGAACCCTTGTTTTAAACCATGGCACGATGACTGCGCTATTCCAGTCCCCGGGAACCATTCCCGAGCTCCAACATAAATTGAGGAGCAACAGGAACGCCTCCCAGATACAGGAGCCACCAAGCTTGATCATCTCGGCAGACATCATATCAATGCCCGCTGCCTTACCATTTTTTAAACTTCTTATCGCCCATTCAACTTCATCCATACTGATGTCATCGGAGGACGCCGCTGTCGAATGTTGTTCTACTAAACCACATGCGACACCGGCGTCAACCGTAGCATCCGCATACATGTCGCCAAAATATTCACTCTATCGGCTTAACACGTCTTGTGTTTGTGTAAGAATGTCTCCACCTTTAGATCTTATTTTAATGCAATTGAAAATTTTAATGCAATTAAACTAATATAAAAAAATATTTTTAAGAAAAAACAAGAACCGACTGCAAAACTATACCTACGACAAACGATATACAACAGACTTACACTAAAAAGTAGAAAATAATTATTTTAATTAGTTTAATCTTAAAGGAATAACAGAACAATTTACGAAATTATAGTATACCTAGCTATTTACAGGTATATAAAAACTTATAATATTTCAAGAAAAATGGATAATAATATTATATTTTGTATTTCAAAGCAAAGACCATTGAAATATAATAAACGAAATTATTAATATTTATTTATAAGTTCTATTTTTGGAGTCAGTGCCAGCCAAGGACAGTTTTCCTACTTTGAGAACATCACGCGGCTCATGCAATACTTACCTAACCTATGCAAAGATGGACGATCACTGCGAATAGGGCAATAGCCGGAGCGGGGCAGGTGCGAGAAAGGAGAAGCGAGGTCACTGAGTAAACTACCCGAACGCGAGCAGACGCATGAAGGCAGATGTCGTTGATAATTTAATGCGCTTAAAATATTTATGCAAGGGAATTTCATTTTGATTTAGCTGGCACCGACTACCCTTGAGTAGTGAAATTTTGAAAAAACGCTAATACACGTATTATTTTATGCCTAAAAAGATGCAGGTGTGCGAATTTTCGTACTTCTTACTTTAAAAATTACGAACTTCCATATAAATGTTCATCTCTTGATCCTTATTTTACCCCTTAGTAACATTGTTGTTTTCCCATCAGCTAAAGATCATAAAGAAAATCTCCATACACAAATATTCAAACTAAATTATGTATAGAGGCATTAGACACAGCAATTTTGCCCTACATTTTAAGGAATTCCCCTCGATTTCCCCAGGATCCCAGAATCAGATCCTGATTGATACCCTGGATATGGAACCACCCTTAAAGTATCCTCTTAAAAACGCGGACATTAATCATGCCGTATACAACCCAGATTGCCCTGTGCGTAAGAAATGGGAGACGATAGCAAGGGCATCAATTGCGTACTGCTAAAGGCACCGCAGGAGTTCAACAGGCGGGAAGAGACTCTTACTATCAAGTGGCTCAAGCGAACCTTCAGCGGAAGGACCTGGCCACCACGGAGATGATGCTCGAAGCGGTCAAGAGGAAAATTGCATTTGCAATATTACAAGATCTATGGCTCTTGTAATATTGTGTGGGAGGGAAAAGGGCAATGAAATCCTACCGGGGAGTAAGGATCTTCCAGAACGCAAACCAAAACGACGGGGTGGTCACAGCGGCTATCGCAGTATTTGACCCCAAAATTATGGTCACGCAGTGTACAGAATTCACCACAAACAACTTCGCCGTGGTGAAAATGTGTACTAGCGCCTGGGAGATCCTTGTGATCTCTTGTTACTTCGAACCCGACCTCCCAATAGGACCCTACCTCGAGCACCTCTCCCGGATCTGCCGTAGGCTTTGCCCTGCAAAGATCCTGGTTGGAGGAGACGTGAATGCGAGCAGCACTTGGTGGGGAGGAGACAGGACTAACCCCAGAGGAGAGGAACTGGAGGGAGCATTAGTGGAACTGGGTATTGAAGTGCTGAATATTGGTGACACTCCGACCTTTGACACCATCAGGGGGGGCAGAAGGCTCACAAGCCACGTAGACGTAACAGCTTGCAGTGAGGACCTCCTGGGCCTGGTCTTGGAGAGTAGTCGACGACCTAGTTGCCTCCGATCACAATGGCATTGTTTTCAACATTAAACTTCGAAACAGCGGGGGTATGATCGTGCAGCGCACAACTAGAAAGTACAACACAAAAAGAGTTAATTGGGACCAACTTCTTATGAAAATGGCCCAATTAAAAGCCGATAACAATATAAATAAAAGCCGAATACACTCAATAACTAACAAAAAAGATTTAGACACATTTATAAAACAGTTCACAGACTTAATAACCGATGCCTGCACCAGCGAAATATCCCTGAAGAAGAATAAAGAAAAACTAAAAATCCCATGGTGGTCGGCGAAGCTACAAGCGATGAGGCGCCAAGTAACAACCAAACGACGTAAGATCCGTTGTGCCAGCCCTAACCGGAGAGAGAGTGTCGTTGCCGATTATTTGGAGGCCAAGGAATTATACGAAAGCGAGGTAAAGAGTGCTTAGACCGCCAACTGGAAAGGGTTTTGTAAGAAACAGAATAAAGAGGGAGTCTGGCAAGGAATCCACAGGATTATAAAGAACACGACAAGAAGGGAAGAAGAGATACCACTGCGCAGCGAGCATGGATGTTTGTCCTTAGCCAAGTCAGCACGGCTCTTGGCGGAGGCATTTTACCCTGAAGACACTGAGGAGGGCAAGGATTCCAGTCACCGCAGGACTAGGCAACTCCTGAAAAATGAGAATGAGTTGGTTCATGATATGGACCATGAACCGCAATTCACAGCTGAGGAACTAAGGGCGGTGACTGAAAGCTTCAACCCGAAAAAGGCTCCAGGAGCGGACGGGCTGACCTTAGATATCTGCTCCATGGTAGTCAAAGGCGACATGAAGCTTAGCCTGGCCATGATGAATTGTTGTTGGGCATTATCTCACTTCCCCACAGAGTGGAAAATAGCTACGGTCGTGGCCCTGAAGAAACCTAATAAGCAGGACTATACTAGCCCTAAGTCTTACAGACCGATAGGCCTCCTTCCAGTGATGGGCAAGTTCCTGGAGAAAATGCTCATCAGAAGATTGGTGTGGCACCTGGCTCCCAGAATGAGCTCTCGCCAATATGGGTACATGCCTCAAAGGGGGACAGAGGACGCCCTCTACGATCTGGTGACCCACATTCGGAGCGAACTAAATAAAAGAAAATTATAATGATGGTGTCGCTAGACATAAAGGGGGCTTTTGATAGCGCCTGGTGGCCGAAAATCCGGATACGTTTGGCGGAGGAGCAGTGCCCACCCAAGTTAAGAAAAATATTTGGCAGCTACCCTGAGCGAGAGGATGATGCAAGTGCGGTACGGTGGCCTTCAACATGCTCGGCAGACCAATAAAGGATGCATACAAGGATCGATAGGAGGACCAATTCTCTGGAATCTTCTCTTGGATCCGCTGCTGAAAAGCCTCACCGGAAGGGGGGACTATTGTCAAGCCTTTGCGGATGACATAGTTCTCGTATTCTCGGGGGACACAGCAGCGGAAATCCAAAGTCGTGGCAATGCCGCCCTCGAACATGTCCGGACGTGGGGTGTAGATAAGAAACTAAAGTTTGCACCGCAAAAAACGTACGCAATGGTGCTCACCAGGAAACTTGTATACGACACCCCATGTCTGGTTATGGGCGGGGTAGACATTGCGATGACTAAGGAGATAAAAATTCTGGGGCTAACAATTGCCAGTGCACTGACGTTCAACGCTCACACCGCAAATGTTTGCAAGAGAGCGTTGAACATGTACAAACAATTGTCCAAAGCCGCCAGGGTGAGTTGGGGCCTCAATCCAGAGGTGGTTAAGATCATATATGTAGCCACCATCGAGCCCATCGTGACGTATGCTGCTAGCGCTTGGGCACCAGCGACCAGGAAAGTGAATGTGAAAAGACCGCTATACAAGATACAAAGACAGTTCGCAGAAAAAATATGTAAGGCCTACAAAACAGTTTCTTTCGATGCCGCTCTGCTGCTGGCGGGGATCCTCCCTTTGGATATTCGGATAAGAGAAAATGCCTCTCTTTACGAAACCCGGAGGGGGGCCCCCCGTTGGCAGTGGACGACATCGAAATAGAACGGAAAGTACAGTTTACCGAAAGGCCACATCCGTCGGAGCATAAAAGGCGTCAGCGCATCAATATAACCACCAACGAAGATCTAGTTGGGCTGGCAGGCGGTGCAGTAAAAATCTTTACGGACCGTAGCAGAATTGACGACAAGGTTGGTGCTGCAATATCCATCTGGGATGGTGAAGCAGAAAGAGAGAACCAGAAGTTCAAGCTGTCCTCCTACTGTACCGTCTACCAAGCGGAACTCTACGCCATCTACAGAGCGACGCAGTATGCGCAGCGCGACAGTGCGAGCAGTGTAAC
Organism: Lymantria monacha; assembly: GCA_905163515.2. NCBI lineage: Eukaryota > Metazoa > Arthropoda > Insecta > Lepidoptera > Erebidae > Lymantria > Lymantria monacha. The sequence continues at coordinate 30,708,008 of LR991098.1, forward strand.
CATTTTAAGCGACTCCAGGGCGGCGATCGATACCGTCCTGAATAATGGCTCTCTCCACTCATTAGCCGAAGCGACCCGCAGACTCCGGAAACTTGCGACCATCAGAATAAAGCCATACATATCTGCTGGATTAAGGCTCACGCAATGGAGGACAACGAACGTGTAGATGCCCTGGCAAAGGAAGCAGCCACCCGCCTAAAGATCCGGCCGCACTACGACAAGTGCCGGTTTCATTCATCAAGAAACATATCCGTAAGGAGGCGCTTGGTGAGTGGAACCGACACTATAGAGAGAGCGGGGTGGCTAGTATTACTAAAATGTTCTTTCCCGACGCAATAGACGCATACCCTGTAATTATTAAGATGGAAATCGAATCGGAACTGACGCAAGCCCTAACGGGGCATGGTGCGATCTCTCACTATCTCCACCGCTTTAAGCGCAAGGACAGTCCTGCTTGTGTGTGTGAGCCTGGCAGGGATGAAAGCACACAGCACATAATATTTGAATGCCCAAGACACAAACAACACTTTAACATTAAACACTCAAATACAATTAACCATTACACTTTAAGTACAGTCGTAGTGACTGCAAGCAAGCATCATGAGGGATACACACGACAGGAAACTACGCAAACAAAGTCATAAGAACTGTAAACCAAAGAAATAAAACATAGGCTATAAGACTAATGTAATTTTATTATTTATATTATAGAAAATTAATATTAATATTTTAGTTTTTAATGAATGAAGGTAACATGTAATATGTACGCTAGTTTTAAGCGAGACTTTTGTAAATAAGGACGAATGGCCAAAAGGCCTCTGAAAAACTTATTCCCCAGATTAGATAAGGTAGTACATACATACATACATATCATCACGCCATATCCCTTGCAGGGTAGGCAGAGAGAACAGAGTGCCAGAGAACTCTATCTCTGCATACTTCACTCGCTTCCTCAACATTCATAATTCTCTTCATACACGCTCGCCGGTTTCGGAGACTCTTGACTCCACCTTCTTTCAGTACATGACCGATCCGGTCTAGGTAGATTAGTCTTAGAGCGAAGAGTGAATGCGGGAAATAGAGTGAACGGAGCGTTGGGGCAACTTCTCGGCAGCCACCACCTCAGCCAGAAGGTACGTGTAGCAATACATAACGCAGTGCTTGTCCCAACATTACTGTATGGAAGCGAGAGTTGGGTATGCAGAAAAGAGTATGATAGTAAAATTAATGCGGTCGAAATGCGATCTCTGCGGAAAATCTGTGGAGTTAGGCTGACCGACCGCATTCGTAACGACAACGTAAGAGAGCGAGTAGGTATGAAAGAGAGTATTGGTGTAAAGATGCGAAAGGGAATGCTCCGATGGTTCGGACATGTGGAAAGAATGCCGAACGAACGCCTGGTTAAGAAGATATACAATGCGAAAGTGGAAGTATGTAGGTACCGAGGGAGATAAGGTAGTGCTAATAAAAAGGTCTCTGGTAACGCCAGAGGATTCGCGGGCCAGGTCATTGCACCTGAATAAAAAAAAAAAAAAAGTATCCTAGTTCTAACAAAAAAAGAATTATAAAAATCCGTCCATAATTAGCGTTGCTATCGCGTAACACACGTACAAAAAAGAAATATAGCGGTTGAAATGAGAACCTCCTCCTTATTCGAAGTCGGTTAAAAATTAAATTCTTCTATTAAACTTTTCTCAGTCTTTAGATATCTTTCAATATTTAGATAATCAAACAAACATTATATTCTTGTACAGAACAGCAGACCATTAAATACTCTAACTCTAAACAAACAAAAAAAATAAGATTCTCAAACAAAAATACTTCTCTCCCTTAAAAAAATATCAGTTAATTATATATATTTTTCATAATAATAATTGAACTTCAGTAGGGGGGAATATTAAACTTTAAAAATAGTGGTTTTGATGCCATGTCTCGTTTAAGTCTGTTTCGATGTGGCGTGTAAATAAGTCCAGCGCTAGTAAATATGCGCTCGCTGGGGACACTCGTTGGTGGTGTAACTAAATAAAGCCATATATAAATGGCGTCTAATTTAAACAAACACTGAATATTCGCATTCGCGAATGTTGCCAACAGATATTCGCATTCGCATTCGGGCAATGTCCAAAATATGACATTCGTTACATCACTACTACATAGTAAGTAACGTCCACCTAGTGGGGGGTGAGGTCCGACACTGCGTCGTCCGTTTCGTGTTCCCCACTCGAGAACTTTGGTCCCTAACGGTGATCGGAACGTAGAGCGATGTGGCCTGCCCATTGCCACTTCGACGTGCTGATTCTTCGGGCTAGATATAACCGACAGGTTACACCCGTTCATCTACGGTTTTCCGTAGCCCGAATTTTATCACGTAGAGAAATACCGAGCATAGCCCTCTCCATAGCTCGCTGAGCGACTTTGCGCCTTTTTATGAGGTCGACATTTAGAGACCACGTTTCAGTGCCGTACGTCATCGCTGGTAACACACACTGGTTATAAACCTTTGTTTTCAGACACTGTGAAATATTGGACGAAAGGATTCTACAAAGTTACCCCAAAAGAAATTATAATATTAATAAGGTTAACTGTAAGTGTTCGTCTCAGAGCGCAGGCAGCGGGATCGTTACGTAATATATAAATTACGTTCGCATCAAACGTATACATGTGTATGAATGGCCACTCATCATCCTCGCTCGACCGCCGCCCGCCGCCCGCCGCCCGCCGCGTACCTAACTGCCTACCGCGTGCACGTCTACATCTCTATTGTACTCGGCCTGCGCGAGCCTAAGTACATAACGTGACGTACACTTAGCGCTAGCGGTATGTGTACACGGCGGCACAGCGACGTCCCTCGGCCAGACTCACACAAACTACTGCAATCTAGGAGGGACGTACAGGCCGCATTGAGCTCGCCTGTAGCCGCCCCTATTTAGTGATCAGTCAATTTCGTATCATGTCACGCGGCTAGTATTGGAAGGAAACGGATTCTTTCCAATTCATACTGTTATCTTTATCAATTACATTTATTGCGAATCAACACATCCCTTTCCCCCAGTACCTCGTGATGGTCAAACCAAATATGTCATCTATTGAAACCATTGTCTTACATAAATTGTGATTGGGTAGAATCTGACATAGAAAATATTCGACATAATGACAAAACTATATCAACCTTTTGGGGCTCAATAACAACATAGATTTACTTGCTTAATTAAGTAGTTACATAGTTATCGCGCTCGTGACTCCTGCGTTAGGAGCGGGCCCCGACATGTTGACTTGTTGATGTGAATCCATCTTGTCGGCGCGATATTATAGCGGACCATTTCTCATCCCATTGTGGAGCACCTACGCACGTAACGGCTAGACCAATTGTAAGGAATAATATCAGCAAATGTTTATGTGTAGGGTAAGGTTTATTCATTAAAATATATCAATGTTGTAAAATATGTTACATTTTTTGTAGAGGGATCTGGCACTTGACAGGTGGTAAGAACTGACTAATCCTCTTCAGTGGCTTAAAATAGGTTTTTATAGAAGCATGTTTTAGGATATAGCCAATCTTGTCAGTGACTCCTTTTACATAAAGTAAGACTGCAGGGAGACATTCAACTGTTGGTGGTTTCACACGGTCTCCGTGACGGGGGCGAGGAACTTGCAGCTTGTTTGCACGTAGAACCTGCTTGACATGCTGCAACTCCCCAGCCAGGTGTTCATCATCACAGATTCCTCGTGCTCTCTGTAACAAAGATTTTGATACGGTAGCTAACTGTGAAGGGGGATGGTGAGAATCACCATTCAAGTATTTATCTGTATGGGTTGCTTTGCGATACACTGTATGACTCAAGGTGTTGTTGGGTTTACGGATAACCAAAATATCTAAGAAAGCTAAAGAGTTATTTGACTCCAGTTCCATAGTGAATTGAATTTTTGGATTAATGGAGTTAAGATGGTTAAGGAATATGGTTACTTTGTCTGATGGTAATATTGTGAATGTGTCATCTACGTACCGCTTATAGAACCTGGGTGTGACAGGCGAGCTTCTTAGGGCAGTCTCCACGAAGTCCTCCATGAATATATCGGCAACAATGGGTGAGACTGGCGAGCCCATGGCCACTCCATCTATTTGCTTGTAGAATTCATCATTCCACAATAAATAGCCAGTTGTTAGGCATTGACGTAACAGTTCAGCATATTCCAAGGGCATATTATCCGTGAGGAAAGACCAACATCCTACCCGAGGGGGGGATGTCGGTCGAGGAGAGGGTACTCCTCAGGGGTATTCCGTCGGGCCGACCACTGACGTCAAGTCACTCTGCTCCGGTGGTCGGCCCAACGACGAAGGCGACGTCACGGGTGGGTTACAGGTGTGCGCGCTTACGCCCCTCTGTCACCCCGGATGGAGTGGTGCGAGGAGTGCACCGACCGTAGCCCACCCCCCAAAATAAAAAAAAAAAAGGCCATATTATTGTTCCGCCGAGGGCCTGGCACAGACCACTGAGGCCCAAAAGCAGAAGCCGAGGAAGTACCGGAAAAGGGCCAACTGGTTGACGGGAAAGGCTTCTTCGACAGGAAGGAAGCGTATGGCGGAGCGGAGGGCGCAGAAGGAGGACGCCGCTGCCGCCAAACTGGAGGAAGACGGCGGCAGATCCACTGCAGAGCCGTCAATGGACGAGGGCGACAGTAGTGTCGCAGAGCCGTCCAAAGATGAGGGCAGTGGATCTGCCGAAAAAATGGACGAGTGCGGTGGTTCCGCGGAGCCGTTCAAGGAGGTCGCCGAGATAATGACGGCAAGGGAGGAGGCCCTCCACTCGAAGGTGCGGAAGCGCCCCCTAAATAGGGAGGGCAGCTCAGGCGCCGATTCCGAAGGGAGCGTGGTCATCATGCCTACTCCTAAAGTGTCGGCCTCTCGCAGAGGGCGAGGGGCTGCGGCGTCGGGAAGGGCGACCCACTCCCCGGCCGCCGGAGTGCGTGGAGGGGCTGAGGCTGAGAGGCGGGCCGATAACGAGGCGGCCGCCGCGAGGGTGCTGGGGGTGTTGTCCGGCATCCCTCCCACCGAAGTGGCGGCCGCTGGTGCCCGCGCGAGCGCCCCAGCCGCAAATATGGAGGCCCTGTAGGCCGAAAACGCCTGCCTTGGTGGCGAGGTGTCAGGCCTGTGGGCCCAGAACCGCCGGCTGGAGTCGGAGCTGGCCGCGGTGCGGAGGGCCAACCGCGTCCTCGCAAAGGATGTGGCTGAGCTGAGGGCCCAAATGGCGCGGCTCGTGCCGCCCGCGCCACCTGCGCCGCCGGCCAGTCCTGGCCGTCGAAGAGCTGTCGCCGCTCCAAAACCGCCCCGAGGCGCTGGCCGCCCTGCGATCGACGCCTGCGAAGACGCCTCCGTCCATGGAGCGTGTGCCGACGACCAGCGTCAGCCCGCGAAAAGTCGTACAGCAGGCCACGGCAGAGGTCCAGCCGGTGACGGTGATGTAAGTACTTATTATTCTCCTGCCCTTGTTCCAATTACTTGGAGTCGACGCAATATGTACTTCTCTTCCTACATATTGCAATAACTATTGGCTATAGTTTTATGACCGACCGCCCGCCTGACGTCAACTCTCCTTGGGAATGTAATTGTTGACCCAACGGTATCAGGTAGTGTTGGCCCTGGTCGTTATAAAGCTAACAGCGCTTTGAGTTAGAAAAATCGATATATCGAACATTTTTACTGTACATACTTTTTCTTTTTAAACCATCGATACAATATATCGATATATATTCCCATTTGCCCATCCCTAAGATATAGTGTCAATAGCAGGGCGGAGCGCACAGTTAACATTGTGCACAGATAACATATAGTGTGTCAATGGCAGTGCGGAGTGCACAGTTAACATTGTGCACAGATAACATATAGTTTGTGGCGCGAGGCACCTTCAGTATATGTGAGACAATATCTAGATATAGTGTCAATGGCAGTGCGGAGTGCACAGTTAACATTGTGCACAGATAACATATAGTTTGTGGCGCGAGGCACCTTCAGTATATGTGAGACAATATCTAGATATAGTGTCAATGGCAGTGCGGAGTGCACAGTTAACATTGTGCACAGATAACATATAGTTTGTGGCGCGAGGCACCTTCAGTATATGTGAGACAATATCTAGATATAGTGTCAATGGCAGTGCGGAGTGCACAGTTAACATTGTGCACAGATAACATTTAGTTTGTGGCGCGAGGCACCTTCAGTATATGTGAGACAATATCTAGATATAGTGTCAATGGCAGTGCGGAGTGCACAGTTAACATTGTGCACAGATAACATATAGTTTGTGGCGCGAGGCACCTTCAGTATATGTGAGACAATATCTAGATATAGTGTCAATGGCAGTGCGGAGTGCACAGTTAACATTGTGCACAGATAACATATAGTTTGTGGCGCGAGGCACCTTCAGTATATGTGAGACAATATCTAGATATAGTGTCAATGGCAGTGCGGAGTGCACAGTTAACATTGTGCACAGATAACATATAGTTTGTGGCGCGAGGCACCTTTAGTATATGTGAGACAATATCTAGATATAGTGTCAATGGCAGTGCGGAGTGCACAGTTAACATTGTGCACAGATAACATATAGTTTGTGGCGCGAGGCACCTTCAGTATATGTGAGACAATATCTAGATATAGTGTCAATGGCAGTGCGGAGTGCACAGTTAACATTGTGCACAGATAACATTTAGTTTGTGGCGCGAGGCACCTTCAGTATATGTGAGACAATATCTAGATATAGTGTCAATGGCAGTGCGGAGTGCACAATTAACATTGTGCACAGATAACATATAGTTTGTGGCGCGAGGCACCTTCAGTATATGTGAGACAATATCTAGATATAGTGTCAATAGCAGTGCGAAGTGCACAGTTAACATTGTGCACAGAAAACATATAGTTTGTGGCGCGAGGCACCTTCAGTATATGTGAGACAATATCTAGATATAGTGTCAATGGCAGTGCGGAGTGCACAGTTAACATTGTGCACAGATAACATATAGTTTGTGGCGCGAGGCACCTTCAGTATATGTGAGACAATATCTAGATATAGTGTCAATGGCAGTGCGGAGTGCACAGTTAACATTGTGCACAGATAACATATAGTTTGTGGCACGAGGCACCTTCAGTATATGTGAGACAATATCTAGATATAGTGTCAATGACAGTGCGGAGTGCACAGTTAACATTGTGCACAGATAACATATAGTTTGTGGCACGAGGCACCTTCAGTATATGTGAGACAATATCTAGATATAGTGTCAATGGCAGTGCGGAGTGCACAGTTAACATTGTGCACAGATAACATATAGTTTGTGGCGCGAGGCACCTTCAGTATATGTGAGACAATATCTAGATATAGTGTCAATGGCAGTGCGGAGTGCACAGTTAACATTGTGCACAGATAACATATAGTTTGTGGCGCGAGGCACCTTCAGTATATGTGAGACAATATCTAGATATAGTGTCAATGGCAGTGCGGAGTGCACAGTTAACATTGTGCACAGATAACATATAGTTTGTGGCGCGAGGCACCTTCAGTATATGTGAGACAATATCTAGATATAGTGTCAATGGCAGTGCGGAGTGCACAGTTAACATTGTGCACAGATAACATATAGTTTGTGGCGCGAGGCACCTTCAGTATATGTGAGACAATATCTAGATATAGTGTCAATGGCAGTGCGGAGTGCACAGTTAACATTGTGCACAGATAACATATAGTTTGTGGCGCGAGGCACCTTCAGTATATGTGAGACAATATCTAGATATAGTGTCAATGGCAGTGCGGAGTGCACAGTTAACATTGTGCACAGATAACATATAGTTTGTGGCGCGAGGCACCTTCAGTATATGTGAGACAATATCTAGATATAGTGTCAATGGCAGTGCGGAGTGCACAGTTAACATTGTGCACAGATAACATATAGTTTGTGGCGCGAGGCACCTTCAGTATATGTGAGACAATATCTAGATATAGTGTCAATGGCAGTGCGGAGTGCACAGTTAACATTGTGCACAGATAACATATAGTTTGTGGCACGAGGCACCTTTTTATCTGTAAGACAATAAATCCCGGGCGAGAGTTGGCGCGATGGTCAGTGCGACAGTTGGGCGTGTGATTAACGATATGTCATTATTCGCCTTCAGTCTTTATCTGTGATTACGCGCGTACTTTAGGAAGACGCATTGTATTAGCTTGCGTAAGTCACGCGTCGCTTTGGATTGTGTCGTGTTGCTTGCATGTGATATAAGTTTTATTAATTAATGTGTTTGTGCGTACGCCTATATTAAATAATAATTAACATAAATGTGGTGAGTCAGTGCGCATACATTGTGCGAGCACTCGTCACTGTACCGTGAGTGATGCTACAGACGTACAGTACACGTACACAGAGGTCTCGGCTCGTGCCCGCAGCGATCCGCGCACACATCACTACGAACGTGCACGTACTATTTAAGAACGTGTTACATGAACTTTTGGATTTTCCAAACTATCTATATGTTACAGTGATTAAACATTCGTCATATAGTCTAATATAAATAACATTCTTCTTCTTCTTGTTTTCCTATTGGCAATTAGCTAATTTACGAGCCAACTCTGCCAATGTCGAGTTATAACTTTCTTCACGTCTTTGTCTTCATGTCAGTCACTGTCCGTCAGTCACTGTCCGTCAGTCAAATCGTCGCCGTCAACAGTGCTATGGCCACACTGTTATTGATAAATTTTAGGAATTTTGATGGAAAACGAAAACGTTGTAAAACGCTTTTATATGATATTCACTACATTCCAGCAGTTTTGTCGTATCACATTACATAAAATGCCATCAAAATTATCTAATATAACACGTTAAAACACCTATGCTAGGGCCGCACCTGCGTGTATCGTCCCAAAGTAATATGTGGCGAAGCTTCGTACGCTTTGTACACTAAACATTATGGCGATAATACTGTGGTCATTTGGCTAATGTAGCCAAATGTCTCATTTAGATAGAGTATTCGTTAAATCGAGGAAATCTTTTATAATGTTTTTGTGTTTGTTGTCATCAGAAATAGGATATTAAAATATGATATTAATAATGATGTTTCGAATTCTAATTGCGTTACGGCTTTGTCGGGAAAGATTTGATCTTATTGGTCGCGGCATTGTTGATGACAATATAGACACAATGTGATTTATTATAACAATATTCGTAAAAATTTGTAACACTCGCACAAAACGAACTCTGACCGGTCAAATTTAGTTTCAACTTTTCGCGGTATTTTCAAACAAACCATTAGACCACATAATGACGTGAGATGTCAGTTGCGTTTTGTGCACAGACTAAGGGGCCGTCCATTAATCACGTGATCATAGTCTTAAACCTCACCACGTATCACCATAGGAGATGGGGAGTTAAAAAATGTTAAAAAAAAGATCACGTGATTAATGGACGTCCCCTAAGTAGTAATAGTTTTGTTACATCATCAAGAAATGAACATTTAGAACTGATATTTATTTAATGTTTTTTTTTGTTTATTAAAATCATATTTTAACATCCTATATCCTCTTCCCTACAATAACAAACTGAAAAACATAAAAATCATAAAAATCGATCCAGCCGTTCTCGAGTCATAAGTATTGTAACTAACACAACTTTCATTTATTTGTCGGAAAAAGAAGTCCATTTCCGCTTAAATACTTTCGTTTAGATATTTCCGTTTTAAAGTCAATTATAATCCGGAAGTGTAATAAGAAATTCATTTGATTTTCGCAAGTATCCAAAATAATTTAAAGCCTATTTCCGGTCAGCGATTTCTAAAGTAATGAGTTAGGATTTGACTTTGTATTTTGAAATGCCTTTATAAATACGGCAATGCGGATGTTGCCGGAGACTGCCGGGACGTCCGGACAAAGACTTGGTGATACGTCGTGCTTGGCAGATGAGTAGTGGTTCTTTAAACTTGGTCATACCAAGACGTGCACCAAAGGACTTGTCTGTGACCGCGTAGCTATTTCCTAAGTTTGCTGGTTGCTAAGTTCGTTAGTTATTAAGTTCGTATACCCGTTAATTGAAAGACTGTTTAAATCATAGTAAATTGTGCACATTTTGCACTGTTTTACTTCGTTGCCTGGGGAACCCAGTGACGCCCAAAGATAATTATGGAAGGTGAAGAAAATGACCACCCGTTGTCGCATCCTGCCATGCCTGACGCGACATATATTACATAGTTTTTGTTTGTTTTGTTTTGTTTTCTTTCAATATAACACACAATTATTAATTACATATAAACTATACACATTTACTTGTGGTTCGCATAACGTATTATGCGGGTGTGGTGTGTGGTGTCCCCGCGCGTCCCACCACTGACCTGCCTCACACGTAGAGGATTCGATCCGACCCGGGATCCCGGTCATATTTTAGTCCCGAAATTTTCGAGATCAAATTTAATGAATCCCGGGATTTTCGGGATTGATACATCTTTTTAAATTAGTCAATAAAAATGTGAGGGAGTCGAAACGCACTTTGATTTGACGTTTTAACAGCCACCTTGTTTACACAGCTGATTTTACTTAGAATACACATATTATTAATTGATTCATAATAATTTCATTTGTTTTTGTTAACAACCGGATTATGCGTAAAAGTGTGTAAAAATTTCCGTTTCACTTCGTGTAAGTATTCATCTTTTTTGTTAATTGGTGATAATCGAATTATTATAAAAAAAGCAAAAATGAATTAATGATTTAATTTTCGTGGTTTAAATAAGTAATCTATAAAGTTTCTGGTCAATTTAATTTTAAATATAAGTACCCATAAACACAAGTAGAAAGAAGTTGATTTTTTGAAGTTTATTGTTGGTTTCATAAATTATTTACAGAAGTGCCTAGTTTGATTATTTTATAAGAAGAAAGTTTATAAAAAAAAGTATAATTTTGTTTAACCGCCTTTTTGGAGATTTAAAACTTAAATATTTTATGTCCTCAAAATTGGTTTTGATATGTTTACTGACTTTTTGTTACCATTTTTCATTACCAATACTATCCCGGGACCCCGGGATTAACTGTAGATAATCCTGAAATCCCGGGATTAGAAAAATCGACCTGGATCGAATCCTCTACTCACACGTCACGCGTCAGTATCATTATGATTCAACATAAACTTAAATTATCATCGTGCTACTGTTACACCAATCACTTGCAGCCGACGGAATATGTACTCCACTGCCATCGTACATATTGAAAAAGTTGTTGGCAGTAGTTGCATAACCGGCTGCCTGCTTGACGTCAACTCTACTTGGGAATATAATTGTTGACCAAACGGCAGGTGGAGTTGGGCGAGGTCGTCGTCGAGTCTAGCGTTATCGTGATGAAGGACCACACCCTCTTACACATGTGAATCTTTGACAGCAAAACGCCTGGATTGAAAACTTTTAAACCAACTTTGTGCTACTCTTACTGACACTAGGACACTCAGATACATAAATGTCACAATTAGTTTTCGCGGCTTGCGTCGATTTTTTTCCTTTATTCTAACAAAATTTTAAAATGAATTTCTTCATTAGATTCACTCATTTTGACAGAAGGAAAAACGGCGAAAAACAACATTTTACTAAATTGCTTATTTTATTTTTAAATGTAACCCTTTTAATGGTATCAAAACCAGCCAGATACAACTTGTACAGCCAAAGAGTTTTCTTAAAAGTTTATATAGACTAAGGCGACAAGACTTTCTCATCGACCTAATTATTTAACGTAGTGTCACTTTTTCTATTATTTTTTATTGCATACTAGCCGACCCGGCACACTTCGTTCCACCTAACAGTTAATGAATGAGCAGATTTCGATTAATTCAAAATAATTAAGTTATTTTTTTTATTATGGTAATAAATATGATCATTGTATAAATTTAAAAAATCAAGTATTTTAATAACGTGTTAGCAAGACGAAGAAGTACCTTGTTTATTTTTCAATCATACATTTTTTTTCAAGCACATTGAAAATTATCTAATTGTTGATGTCAGAGATTTGCTTGTTGATTTCGCATTGTCAACCGAGCCGTTTCACGGGCTGCCTCGCTTTGCTCTTGTGATTAAAAAGCACGAAGTTGGACAATATTAACACGGCGGGCTTCCCGTGCAATATCTTGTTCTTCTGCCGTGGTTGCATTCGTGATGTTTCGAATTCTAATTGCGTTATGGCTTTATCGTGAAAGATTCCATCTTATTGATCGCGTTATTTTTGATGACAATATAGAACCTATATAGAACCAACATATAAACCTATATAGAACCAACATGATTTATTATACCTAACAATATTCGTAAAAAACCGTAACACTCGCACGAAACGAACACTGGCCGGTCAAATTTAATTTATACTTTTCGCGGTATTTTCCAAACAAACAATTATACCGGGACTTTTGGCGGGAATCTAAAACGTCATGCTGTGCTCTTGTATTATATTCGATATCTTAGTGTTTTAACGTGTTATATTAGATAATTTTTATGGTGTTTTATGTAATATGATGTGACAGAACAGCTGGGATGTAGTGAATATCATATAAAAGTGCTTTACAACGTTTTCGTTTTCCATCAAAATTCCTACAACATACCATTAACAGTGTCACCATAGCAGTGTTGATGGCGACAATTCGACTGACTGACAGACAATGACTAACTTGAAAAGATTAAGAACGTGAAGATAATTATAACTCGACACTGGCAAAAACGGCTCGTATAAGTAGCTGATTGCCAATACATAAAAAGAAGAAGAAGAAGCTGCAACTTAACTTTGACATTGGCTTAAGTATAAACAGAGCCACAACAAAAAAAAAAAAAAAAAAAAAACAATTATACCATGTAATGACGTGAGCTGTCAGTTGCATTTTGTTACATCATCAACATACAAACGCTTAGAACTAATGTTTTTTTAAGGATTTTTTATTTATTTATTAATATCATATTTTAATATCTTATATCCTATTCCCGACAATAACAAACTCAAAAACATAAAAATAATAAAAATTGGTTCAGCCGTTCTCGAGTTATAAGTGTTGTAACTAACAACTTGACTTTGACATATATAGACTAGTGGACCCGGCACACTTCGTTCCGCCTAACAGTTAATGAATGTGATGAGTAGATTTTGATTAATTCAAAATTATTAAGTTATTTTTTTTATTATGATAATAAATAATATATGTATAATATATAAATTCAAAATACCAAGTATTTTAATAACGTACCAGCAAGATGAACACGTACCGTGTGTTATACGACATTTTTCTTCATGTACGTTAAAAATTATCTAATTGTTGATCTCTGAGATTTGCTCGACGATTTTGCATTGTCAACCAAGCCGTTTCACGGGCTAACTCGAAAATATGCAATATCTTGTTCTTCTGCCGTGGTTACATTCGTGATGTTTCGAATTCTAACTGCGTTACGGCTTTGTCGGGAAAGATTTGATCTTATTGGTCGCAGCATTGTTGATGACAATATAGAGACAATGTGATTTATTATAACATAAATAGTAAAAATTATAACAAAAATTTGTAACACTTGCACAAAACGAACTCTGACCGGTCAAATTTAATTTCAACTTTTCGCGGTATCTTCCAAACTATTAGACCACGTAATGACGTGGCTGTCAGTTGCGTTTTGTAACATCATCAACAAATGAACGTTTAAAACTGATGATTTTTAATGTTTTTTTTTTGTTTATTAATATCATATTTTATTATCCTATTATATCCTATCCCCGACAACAACAAACTCAAATACATAAAAATCATAAAAATTTCTTCAGCCGTTCTTGAGTTATAACTGTTGTAACTAACACTTATAACTTCTTTTGTATATATAGATATAGATTACATGAGCTGTAATCGTAAATAAACGAACTGATGTTTTGACTGCGGTTTTTTATTGAATTTTTTTTATTGATTATTATCATATTTTAATATCCTATATCCTATTCCCGACGAAGACAAACTCAAAAACATAAAAATCATAAAAATTAGTCCAGCCAATTCTCGAGTTATAAGTGTTGTAACTAACACAACTTTCTTTTATATATATATATAGATATATTTCTGTATCTTTTCAATATGAAACTCAGTAATAATATAAAGATAAGAACAGCCCTGAGCACCGGCAAGGCCTCGGCACTGACCGCTCTGTAGGCTATACACAAGAATATTAAGGCCAATCGTTGGCTTTGCAATAATTTAGGTAAATATACATTATAATAATTTTGAATTTTGAAAAAGTAAGTCTCTAAGGTATGTTACATGTGTGACTCACCCCTTCACCGGTGTAGGTCTCCACTCGCGCGGCAGACAGTTGTACATGTAGGGCGGGTCGTGTGGTTGTCTCTGTCGCCTCGGACGAAATTAACGGGGCGTGACCACACCATAGCCTACCACCAAAAAAAAAGGAGAGGCTCAGCTCTTCACTTAAACGTGGAACTCATAAACATCGCTTAGGAGATCTGGCCACTTTGCTGGTGAGATACCAGTAGAGTGGCCAGAATGCAACACTAGCCTCTCATTGGTGGAAAAGGATAATGTCCAACAGTGGACGACGAGAGGCTGGATGATAAAAAATTATACGATAGTGAGAGAAGAGAAATCTGAAGGTGCAAGCTCAGTGCTATATTGGGGAAGCATTAAGACCTCCGAGACAAACTTTATTCAGTTTTGAAGAATGACTAAAATGTGTGTGGTCTTGCGTCATCGTGAGGAAAGACCACACCCTTTCTGTTGATTAATTCCGGCCGCTTTCTATCAATTTCTTGCTTTAATCTCATCAGTTGTTGACAGTAGAGATCCGAGTCGATGGTTCTGCCCGGCTCGCGGCGGTAAAAGTATCGATGAATTTCCCTTCCAATCCCACCATACACGCAGCATCACCTTATAGCGAGTTAACTCGGGTTTTGCCACAGTCAGTGATGTCTGACCGACCTTTGACCGCGACCTTTTTTGCACTTTTTTATCGTACGTGATCTACTTTTCATCACCTGTTATCAATCTCCTTAAAAACGGTTGGGTTTCAATATGTTCCAATAAAGTATCGCAAATGAGTACACGGTTCTTTAGGTATCTTTCAGTGAGCTCGTGTGGCACATAAATATCAAGCATTTTTGTATACCCAGCTTATTTCAAATGGGTCCAAACTGTTTTGTGATTAATTCCTAAATCTTCAGCTACGTCGTAACTACTGATATGCAGATCTTGCCCCACATTTACAAAAATAGCGTCCATATTGTCGGTAACAGGGTGACCAGAGCGAGGTGCACCTTTGACATCAAAATTCATGTATTGAAAACATACCAACTCTGTGCTACTCAATTACACACTGACACTGCATTAGGTCCATAAACGTCACAGAGCTTTTTCTCGGCTTGCGATACATTTATTCCTTTTGTACATTTTAAAATTTTATTACAAATAAAATTTTAAAATGTATCGAATTTCTTCATTAGGTTCAAATGAAAACCGGTGGGAAACAACATTTTACTAAATTCCTTATTTTTTTAAATGTAACTTTTTTAATGACCAGACCAGCCAGTTGCAACTTGTACAGCCAAAGAGTTTTTATTTAAAGTTTATACATGCTAGACTATATGCGAAAAGATTTTGTCCCCCACTTATTATGTTATACATTATACGTTTAACAAAAACATTTGTTTAAATAAAGATGTAATCAATAACAAAGTATCAAACCTACGCCACTTATCTAACACAAGTAGCATTCATTTCGTATTAAAATTTACTTCCACGAACTGTTTATTTTAGAAATAGCCCTGAATCTTTAAAATAAACCTTTTTCTTTTATACAAAAAGGCAGCTCTTATTTTTCAAATACTGTTAATATAAATTTGAAATTATTCATTTGTAAAACGAAACGTTGCTTTATATTTTTTTATTCTGTATAATGTGAATGAATCTTTTAAAATACCGTTGATGAACATAATATATATTATAACGAAAAGCTCTGTAACATTGCGTTGCCTGGTTATACACGTTAATGACTTATATCTATACATATGTATACACATATATACATATACAATAGGGTGTGTGTGTGTGTATATGTATTTTAATTTGTTGATTTGTGTGATACCTGTATCGTGTATTCGTTTTTTGTTTGTTCGTGAAACAATCAAGGTGTGTAGTCAGCGGGGAAATCAGCCGACTGCGAATGAGC
This sequence comes from Lymantria monacha, assembly GCA_905163515.2. Lineage (NCBI taxonomy): Eukaryota > Metazoa > Arthropoda > Insecta > Lepidoptera > Erebidae > Lymantria > Lymantria monacha. The sequence goes on from LR991098.1 coordinate 30,724,215, forward strand.
CGTCGGGCCGGGGGCGGGGGCGGCGGTAACTGCTGCATAAATCATCCCCGTGTACACACACACACACACACACGTGGAGCGCTCTCATCGAGAGTGATTTTTATGTACTTTTTATTAATGATTTAATATCAATATTAGTACGTCGCGCGACAAAGCGTATGTTAATATACTTATAGTATTGTACATATACATACGTACGTACGTACGTGTTGGACGTGGACTGTACTGTGACTGCAGGGCGCAATGTTCATGTCTCACGTCATCAAAAAGGTACCTTTTATTTTGTATAAAAATTATAATTTCCACCGGCCCGACGGGACTGGCAATACTCAAGGCACGTTAGCGGTATACAGAGTTTCTGGGAACATAATTATGTGTTTTTATTGTCTTTATTTTACTTTGTTGGCTGCCATCTGCAAACTGGTATTTTTACACATACATACATACATATCATCACGCCACATCCCTTGCAGGGTAGGCAGAGAGGCAGGGTAGGCCTCTGCCTACCAGAGTGTCAAAGAAATCTATCCTAGCATACCTCACTCGCTTCCTCAACATTCATAATTCTCTTCATACACGCTCGCCGGTTTCGGAGACTCTTGACTCCACATTCCTTCAGTACGTGACCAATCTGGTCTAGGTAGGTTAGTCGCGGGTCTCCCTCGGTACCTACATCCTTCTACTTTCGCATTGTATATCTTCTTAACCAGACGTACGTTCGGCATTCTTTCCACATGTCCGAACCATTGGAGCAATCTCTTTCGCATCTTTACACCAATACTTTCTTCATACCTACTCGCTCTCTTACGTCGTCGTTAAGAATGCGATCGGTCAGCCTAACTCTACAGATTTTCCGTAGAGATCTCATTTAGACCGCATTAATTTTACTTTCATGCTCTTTTCTGCATACCCAACTCTCGCTTCAATATAGTAATGTTGGGACAAGCACTGCGTTATGTGTTGCTACACGTGCCTTCTGGCTGAGGTGGTGGCTAGCGAGAAGTTGTCCCAACGCTCCGTTCACTCTATTTCCCGCATTCACTCTTCGCTCTATATCAGTGGTGTGCCTTCCATCTCGGCTAAATCTACATCCAAGATATACAAATTCATCCACTTGCTCTAGTACATCATTACCTATTGTTACTCTTACATCTGTTCTAGCTTCATCTCTTTCAAAGACCATTATTTTGGTTTTACTCACATTCACGCGTAGACCCCTTTTCTTATAATCTTCTATCATTGTGTCGACTAGGGCGTGCAGGTCAGTCGCTGACTGCGCCAGCAGGACTGCATCATCTGCACATAGCAGAGCACTGACCACTGAGTCGCCCATCTGGACTCCCACCTTCATATCGTTGAACCTTTGGAGACATTTATCCAGATATATGATAAACAGCCTGGCTGATAGAACGCAGCCCTGCTGAACACCGATATTGACGTCAAACCAAGGCGACATTCCATCATCCAATCGCACACAAGCTCTACAGACCATATAACTGGACCGCACAGCTTACAGCAGTTTACAGTTAATACTATACTCCGGTAAAAAGTTCCTTTCGTACAACCGTGTCAAATGCTTTCTCCAGATCCACAAAACTGCAGAATACTCTCTGACCTAGAGCCAGATGCTTCTTCACAATGTTGAACAGAGAGAACACTTGATTCATGCATCCCCTTCCATTCCTGAAACCTCCTTTTGCCTCACACAGTAAACCATCGGTCACCATCCTCATTCTCCTTTCAATAATTTTACCGTAAAACTTTGACTGCCAAACTGGTCAAGCCTATGGCTCTGTAATTTGCGCAGTTATAACGTGAATCCTTGTTTTTAAACAAAGGCACGATGACTGCGCCATTCCAGTCCTTTGGAACCATTCCCGAGCTCCAACATAAATTGAGGAGCAACAGGAACGTCTCCCAGACACAGGAGCTGCCAAGCTTGATCATTTCGGCAGACACCATGTCAATGCCCGCTGCCTTACCATTTTTTAAACCTCTTATCGCCCATTCAACTTCATCCATACTGATACCATCGGAGGGCGCCGGTGCTGAACGTTGATCTACTAGACCACTTACAACACCGATGCCAACCTGAGTATCCGCATACATATCGCCAAAATATTCACTCCATCAGCTTAACACGTCTTGTGTTTGTGTAAGAATGTCTCCAACTTTAGACCTTATCTTCTTTATTCTGAAGGCTGACCAACCACCCCGAGACTTCTTCACCCCCCTCCAAAAGAGTTTGGTGTTACCCTCTAAGTTTTTCGTCAGCCTATCTTCTGCACTCATTCTTGCTCTATCACGTTTCTCTTTCACTAAGGCCTTGGTATCATTCTTAAATTGCCGATATATTTCTTTCTTCTGTTCAGTCATACTGTCATTCAGATTCAAAGAAGAGACATAGTCCAGCCACGCTTTCTTCTTTTGCTCTACGGAAGCAGCAACTTCCGCATCCCACCATGCGTCATCATTTATTTTTATAGGCTTCTTTGAGCTTCCACATACTTTTTTCGCTGTATCTACCATAATCTCTCTCAATATTCTCCAGCATTCTTCTATGTTCGATTGCGGTTGATTTGCCATCGTCAGCTGTTCTCGGTTGTCCGTGTCTGCATACTTTTCTCTTACACACTCTTCTTGCAGCCTTTCAACCATTATTCTTTCAGCCCTCCGAAGTGGACACGCTCTCGCCAGTGCCTCCACTCTCTGAACAGACTACTAAATTTCGCAAGAACGAGATCAAATCAAATCAAATCATTTATTTTGCATAAGCCCCATAGGGGCACTTACATATTGTCAATTTTACATTGTTTTTTTATAATTAAATTTAATTAATCTACCACCGGATCGGAAAGCAGCCACATACTGAGAAGATCCGGCAAGAAACTCAGTGGGCTCGTCATTTTTTTTTATTATATTTTTTCACAAAAGAGTTTGGTTACATGTTTACTTTATGTTAGCTCCAGTGATATGCCCTTCGAGTAAAGATTCATTTTTAAAATTTTGTATATAATACAAAATTAAACTAAGAATATTTATAAAACAAAAAAGAAAGAAAAATGGCTGGACCAGATCCCACAAGCGGCACCCGATCACGAGTTAACTATTAGAGCAGCCATCACGCCCCTCAACCACATTGGAGGGAAGGGAGAGACCCGCTCCACGTAGCTACCGCAAGCAGAGACCTTTTCAGTGAGCATGACCACACCATAATCTATAAATTTGAAACAGATAGCTTGGATAATTAAATACATAACTCGTTAGGCAAAACACGCTACACTGTACAATTAAGATAATACAAATAATACAAGAGTAAGTGATAAACATTAAAAGGGCAATTGCTGAGAGAGGAGCTGCTCATAACCATTCCGTATTATCATTTAGATAATCCGAAATGCTGTAATATCCTTTTCTGCACAGTCTGTTTTTGATAGCCTTTTTGAACTTATTCATTGGCATATCTCGGATATCTTTAGGCAGTTTATTGTAAAAGCGTATACATTGCCCCATGAAAGACCTACTAATTTTTTGTAGGCGAGTATGATAGATAACTAGATTATCCTTATTTCTAGTGTTCACACGGTGTATATCACTATATTTATCAAATTCATTAATATTTTTTTTTACATATAGTATGTTTTCGAATATGAATTGTGATACAACGGTTAGAATGTTTATTTCCCTAAATTTTTCTCTCAGTGAAGCTCTTGGCCCTAGATTATAAATCGCACGGACAGCCCGTTTTTGAAGAACAAAGATGTTTTTCAAATCTGCAGAGCAGCCCCAAAGCAGAATGCCATAAGACATAAGACTATGGAAGTAGGTGAAATAAACAATTCTAGCCGTTTCAATATCGGTTAACATTCGAATTTTTTTTACCGCATAAGCCGCTGAGCTTAGCCTACTTGATAATTTTTCAATCTGAGGACCCCAATGGAGTTTAGTATCGATGGTAATACCCAAAAACGCCGTGGACTCCACAAGCTCTAGGGCCACACCATTCATTTGAACATTGGTTTCCACTAGTCTCACATTAGGTGTGGTGAATTTAATACATTTGGTTTTCTTTTCATTAAGAACCAAGTTGTTTGTACTGAACCAATGAACAACATTTGACAGAGCGTTGTTCACATCGTCATAATTAATCATTTGTCTTTTAATTTTAAACAATAAGGAGGTATCATCTGCGAACAACACTATGTTTTGGTTATCCCCTACATAATAAGGTAAGTCATTAATATATACAAGGAACAGAAATGGCCCCAGAATGGATCCTTGTGGAACACCCATTTTTATAACAGAACCAGATGATCGTACACCATTAACATCGACCCTCTGAATTCTGTTGTACAAATATGATGTTAAAAGTTCGAGAGCCTTATTCCTGATCCCATAGTGGTATAATTTCTTGACGAGAATTTCATGGTGTACACAATCAAACGCCTTGGATAAATCGCAAAATATACCTAAAGCATCATGCGATTTCTCCCAGGCTGTAAAGATATTTTTTAATAATTCTACACCCGCATCAGTAGTAGAGCAATTCTTAGTGAAGCCAAATTGCTGTTTGTGAAATATATCATGTCTCTTAAAATGATGTAACATTTGACTCAGCATAAGTCTTTCAAAAACTTTACTAAGTGTGGGTAGTATGGAAATTGGTCGAAAATTATTAAGATCAGACATACTACCCGCTTTGAACAAGGGAATCACTCTACTAACAAGATACTAACAAGATAGTAGTCCGTATCGACTGTGGGGCCCCTGTAGGCTCTTGCGTCCAATATTTTGCTTCGGAGGCGACTGTCTACCAAAATTAAATCTATTATACTTTTCTGTTCATTCCTTCTCCATGTATACATATGGATGTTCTTATGTTGGAAAAATGTGTTTGACACAATAAGGTTTCTCTCCATGCATTCATCCGCTATGAGCCTACCTGCGTCGTTCCACTCTCTTATCACCAAATGGACCAAGTACGTCCTCATAGTCAGTACGCTTGGTCCTCACCCATCCGTTCAAATCTCCGCATATAATCACGCGTTCACTAGTTTCTGCCATATCCAGAACTTCACTAACATTATCCCAAAACTTCTCCAGGTCTGATGACACCGAGGATCCCACGGGAGCATATACTACAACCATAAATACCTTGGTGACACCTAGTTTTATACGGACCCAAAGAAGTCTGGGATCATACATTCCGTAATCCTTCACACCTGAGGCCAAGTGAGAGGACAACAGCACTCATACCTCCATGCTGGCTTGATCGCTCTGTGGTACACCAGACCACAGAGCCATCCCGCCACCAGGAAGATCACAAGCGTCGCTGCCTCTTCGCTTAGTCTCTGTAGTTTGTCCGCCATGACGGTTATCAGCTCGTGCAACTTACATTCCACGTACCCACCCGACACTCTGCTCCCCTCGACTCGCCTGACTGTTCAAAGCGTGATGTGTGGCGGCCCCCATCGCCGCATCTGTCGATGTTCCTACCGACGGGGGCGAGTCAATACGCATCGCCTCCGGGGCACGCCCTAACCCACACTGCGGTACGCATTCGAGCCGGATTGCAGTCTAACTAGACTGGCAGGGGACGCGACGTGCACGCTCCGGACTATGCCACGTCATTGTCTATCAACGTTGATTCAGACCGGGCATCGTCACCTACCAACATCACCAACCGTCACTGTCACGTGTAAGACGACTAAGTGATAGAATCGGTCGGGGAAAAGTGTTTTCGCATATAGTTTGAATAAATTAAATGTCTGAATAAAATGAAATGGAAATGCCCATCATGCAAAGCATTGAAGAAGAAGATTAGTTCAATTGCTTTTTGATTTGTCCTGAGCCCCGCACCTTTACCGGTGCCTGCCAATACGGTTATAGATGCAGATACTATAACGGACCGTTCAGATACTCGTATCTGGGCCCTTAAATCTTCCATAGAACCTCTAAGAGTAGATGTCAATGACCAGTTCAAGAATCTTTCTGATTTGAACTCCTGGGAAGCCAAAATCAATAATTTCTCTTCCTCGATTACGATGTTAAAGTCATAAATAGTTGAGCTTACCGAAGTGAACGAGAGCCTTAAGTTGGAACTGGCTATTCTCGACAACAGAGTGAAGTAATGATCAAAATGAACAATGGGTCCGTCGCTCTAATATTCAAATCAACGGAGTACGTCAGACAAATGGCGAAAACCTATTGACGCTAATCAGATCATTAGCTCAAAAATGTGATTTTACTTTAGATTTGAGCAATGATATCGATTTTGTTACTCAAGTAGCTGTTAAGAATGACACGGATAATAAAACACCCAAACCCATAATATTAAAAATGCAATCAAGGTATAAAAAGGATGAGTTCTTATCTTCATTACACAAGTTGAACAAATGTACTGCGCTGGATCTAGGTATTACGGGTGCTCAAAGTGGTATAAAATATTATTTAACAATCATCTTTCTGCCATTATTATTTAACAATCATTACGTCGCATGATGAAGGAACGTGAAAGTAAATGTTGTGAGCAATTGATTAATCGTGCCGAAAATAACATTCGTTATATTTCAAAATATTTTTGGACTTATAGTAAAAATAAAGGAAAAATATTGATATTCCTGACGGTCTAGCTATTGCAAACCTTTTTAACGACTATTTCCGGTCTGTTTTGGAGTCTGACACGGCTATAACTGTGCACAATAGTTCAGTTAACTACAATTGCCTAATTAATCTTACTCGTATATACATTGATGTCGATGTTGTAATAAAGTATTTACAAAACCTAGACGTTACTAAGAGTTCAGGGCCGGATGGGATATATTTAAAAAAAAATGCTACGAGCAGTTGGCTATACCTCTCCCATTTTGGAACGAAGTTCCTTATCGCGCGTTGTGAAAGGGGGCTAGACGGAAAAAATTCTTACGAAAAGTTGTCACGACACTTTTTGCTATAGTAAGCTATTGTAAGCTGTGCGGCGTCGCTCGTCGGCTCTCTTATAGAAAGCAAGCCAGATATTTTCATTTCTATTTCGCATTGAACAGTGTGGTGTCGCGACGATTTTTTTTATAGATAGAGTGATTCAAGAGGAAGGTTTATATGTATAATATATACATAATGTACTAGAGAAACACTGATAATTTTAGAGGTTTCTAATGTGATGTCGTAAATAAACACATTATTTTGCGCTTACATTGCAAACGCTGGCTGAACCCTACGAAATAGATCAAAATAAAGTACTACAGTATTATACAGCTTAAAAAGGCCTACAAAAAAGTCCGCGATGGTATATATCTATCTGTTAAGGATAACATACTATATCCATTTTAATACTTTAAAAAATGTTCTATTATAAAACGGTAATTGAAAAGCTATTTACACAAATACTGTATTAATCCTTATCATTTTAAATACATTAGTTGGCTTGAGCATTTCATGAAGATATTTTTTTTCCTTCAGACCATGCAAATTAAATCAATACCTTAAGAGATATAGCAAAATCAAAATAATGCGCAACGAAATTATTTTCGCCCGTGACCGGGCCGCGTGGCCGACTCGCGTTCGAGCTCGGGGCCGAAAAGTTTTGGTAGTCTAGTGGAATTGTATATCCTATTATTAATATTATAAACGTGAAATTTTGTAATAATGTATGGATGTGAACATGTTTGTTGCTCTTTCACGTAAAAACTACTGAATGGATTTTGATGAAATTTATAGTAATATAGCTTGCACATCAGAATAACACATAGGCTATAATTTATAAAGATATTTTGCAAATTGGCTAAAATATAACGATAAAAATCGTTTAAGGCAGAAAAAAATTATATAATTAAAATAGAACTTCGTTCCATCCGGGTGTCCCTTGACACCTCCGGTTTTTTTATTTAACCTTTCGTTAAAAATAGGTAATATGCCTAAAGTTTAGTAAAAACATTAATTATTCCTATATTTAAGAAAATCGTTTATCTCAAACACAATATAGCGAGCTAACGTAGTATTTCAAAGTTGTCTGTTATACCAAAACGTTTTGGAAAATAGTCTTTGACTCTTTGAATTCGGCAGTTAAACACTTACTTATACCTAAGCATGCCTTCATTACTTTAAATTATTAAAGGAAATAGGAATTAAAAGATGTATTCAGAACACTATGACGCCACAAATTTAATACCATTTGACACAACCGTGAACGACGTCTGCCCGTATGGATCGAATCGCTTAACCGCTTGCGCGTTCAGATCACTTCAGTCACAAGCGCGGCATGGGTTGAATGCGATATAGTATACCTATTTGGCTTGGCACCGACTTCAAATCGTGTTAGTGGATTTCTAGCATACATTGTAATTATATTTTATAAAAATTAATACATAATTAGAATTAGACAAGAATTAAATAGTTCATCTTAATTTTCGGTTTTTAGTGTTTTAAATAAGTATGGTTTTTGGCTGATCCTATTTTGAAATCGGTTTACATTTTTTTTTATAAAAAGTTTAATTATTTTTGAATTTTTAGTGTAAATAATCGTAGTTAAGTAATAATTTTAACTAGTTCATATAAATTAAATTATTTATTAAATATAGCACTATGAGTTGATCGACTAAAAAAATGCACATGGCACGAGGAAGATAGAAGTAGGGAATCAAAACATGGAATGGATGGAGCGGCGGCACGGGGTCCTCACCTTCCGACTGGTGCAGGTGTTAACGGGGCACGGGTGTTTCGGGAAATACCTGCACACGGTCGTGCACAGGGAATGGACTCCGGGCTGCCATCATTGCAGTAGTGACGAGGACACGGCGCAACATACGCTCGAGGAATGCTCGGGCTGGGACGGGCAGTGCCGCGACCTCGTCGCTATTATCGGTGCCGACCTGACGCTGCCGGCTGTCGCGAGGGCGATGGTCGACAGCGTCAGGAATTGGGACGCGGTCGCCGCCTTCTGCGAGGCTGTCATCTCGCAGAAGGAGGCGGCGGAACGGGCCCGGGAGGATTCCCGTGACCCGGGCCGCCGCCCGCGGCCGGGGCGGCGCAGGCGCGAATACCTGCGCCTGATGCCGCCCTAACCGAGGCTTCGGGTGATCGGACCGGGGAATTGTCCGGTCACCCGACGCGAGGCCACCGCGTGAGGACGACGCCTCGACGACGAAATCTGTCGGGGCGTCAACAGGAGAGGAGCCCGAGAGGGCATACCGCCGAGCGGGCCACCGAAGACAAAGATCGGGTACCGGTGGCCCGCTCGCATGGTGAAGAAGAGGTGCTTGCAGGGTGGGTCAATGGGGTTGCGCGCCGCCTCTTCCGTCACCCCGGACCGATTTGGCGGGGTGCGACGTCCATGGCCCACCACAAAAAAAAAAAAAAAAAAAAAAAAAAAAAAAAAAAAAAAAAAAAGGGTACTTTACAAAGCCTTAAACAAAGCTGTCATTGATTTAGGCAAAAATAAATTGGCAATGATCAGTAAATATTGCACTGAGTTGTGTAAAGACTCTAGAGGGACAGCTTTTTGCGACTTAGGGTCTAATAAACTACTCAAATCAAAAGACTATACCAGGAGAAAGCGTAAGCCAAAGAATAAGACGGTTCTAAATAGGTACGATACCATTATCCAATACGGCTGGATCTGGTCATCTCACCTAATATATCTCAGTGTCTGAAGGCACAAGTCTATGAACAGTGATGATTAATGACAGGAAAATGTGGTCCCTAAATGTGGGTCTCGTAACAAAGATCATACATCGGCAACATAAATAATTACCTAACTCCTAATCGTTATGGAGTAGTACCTTACATTATCAGCTTACGTGATTAACTTGAAAGAATACAGTCAAAGGTCTATGCGTGCATATGATATTGAAAGAATTATCCTCCAACTCCTAACCGCTAAGGAGATGTACCTTACATCACCATTTCATCTAAATGAGATTATCACTGCCAGATGCAAATATTTGAATAGCTTTGAAAAATACATGAGACACGTAATATGTGCCTATAAAATTTAAGGGTTGCCCTTTATTTCCAAGAATTCCCATCATCAGATCATGATTTGGTGACAATGGGACCACCTCGGGAGTTAACTTGAAAGAATACAGCTAAAGTTCTATGTGTGCGTATGATATTGAAAGAATTATCTTCCAACTCCTAATCGTTAAGGAGATGTACCTTACATCATCAGCTCACCTAAATGAGTTTATCACTGTCAGATGCAAATATTTGAAGAGCTTTTGAAAATATATGAGACACGTAATATGTGCCTATAAAATTTCCTATCATCAGATCATGACTTGTTGACAATGGGACCACCTCTGGAGTATACCCTTTAGAAAAAAAAAGATTTTTGAAAATCGGCCCACGATAGACAAAAATATCGCTGAACATACATAAAAAAAAAAATACATACAATGAAACATAGAACCTACTCCTTTTTGAAGTTGGTTAAAAAAGAAACAAATTAGTAAAATGATGTTTCCCGCTAGGGGTCTACGCGTGACCATAGGGAATATGGTCAATGCGCGCTTGGCCGTTCTGGAGACAAGGCTGCCTCCGGAACCACGAGTTCGGCCGCCTCTCGCCGCGGACAAGCGGCCGTATGCGGCACCAACTCCCGCCCCGCTACCCTGTCAGAGTGGCCGCGTGGGGGGGAGTTACGCCGCAGCCGCGGCTGGACCCAAGCCGAAGAGGCCCGCTCCAAAGAGGAAGACGGCACCGGCTCCTGCCGGAACGCAGTCGTCGCCCGCACCAACACCGCCGGCGACGACTAGCGCGGCCGCGACTACGCCCTCAGCGCCCGGCACGCCCGCTACGCCCGAACAGGGTTGGCAGGTGGCCGAGCGCGGCAGAAAGAGTCGCGGCCAGAGGAGGAGAGCGGCGGCCAAGCGCGCCGCTGAGGTCGTCGCCCCCCAGGCAGGAGCCGGAGGAGGTGGCACGAAGAAGAAGAGGCCGCGCAAGGGGCTCCGGCCGCCGAAGACAGCCGCAGTGGTGATCACTGTGCTGCCTGAGGCGGCAGAAAGGGGCCTCAACTATGAGGCCGTTCTGAGGAAAGCCCGGCGGGAGCTCGACGTCTCCGACATAGGAGGCGTCGAAGCCAGGACCCGCAAGGCCCGGACAGGGGCTCGGATCTTAGAGTTCCCTGGGGCCGAGGGCACCAGGACGGCCGATAGCGTGGCGTCGAAGCTGCGAGGTCTGTTCGCCGAGGAGGGTAGCGTCAAAATCGCCAGACCCGTAAAGTGCGCCGAAATGCGCATCGCGGGTTTGGACGACTCCGTGACGGTGGAAGACATCCGGGAGGCCATTGCCTCGAAAACCGGGTGTCCCATGGACACCGTCCGGGTTGGCGCCATCCGGCCCGGTCCGGGCGGCGTAGGTGCTGCCTGGGTGCAGTGCCCAGTGGAGTCGGTCAGGCAACTGGCCGACTCAGGCAGGCTCCTCGTGGGCTGGAGCTCAGCGCGAGTCACCGTGCTGGAGCACCGGCCTGCGAGGTGTTTCAAGTGCATGGCGGTCGGGCACACCCGGCCAACATGCACTAATTGCTTTGACTGCGGCGGACTCTGTTTCCGCTGCGGTCAGACTGGGCATATGGCGGCATCTTGCGCCGCCCCGCCCCACTGCCAAGCACCGCATGGGCTCTGGGGCGTGCAGACCTCCGGCTTCGGCTCCAAAGGGGCGGAGCGGCCCTTCGACTTCGGCCGCTCCCGCTCCTAGCGCGGCCCGATCGCCCGCCGCAAGCCAGGAGGTGATGATGGACACGGCCCATTAATGGCTGCCCAGTCCACTCACCTCCTGCAGGCCAACACCAACCACTCCGCCGGTGCGCAGGATCTCCTCCTGCAATCCATGGCGGAGTGGTCGATCGGTGCAGCCGTAGTCGCGGAACCGTACGTCGTGCCTGATCGCCCCAATTGGGTGGTCAGCCGGAACGGAACCGCGGCAATCGTCACCTCCACGCAGCGGCACTTCCCGTCCTTATCCCTCTTGGATAGGGGCGAGGAATTTGTCGCGGCGGATTGGGGAGGGGTCACGCTTTACAGTGTATACCTCTCCCCTAATAGGAGGATGGACGATTTCGAGGCCTCCCTCACCACCTTGGAGGCTTCGATACGGCGACTGGCACCGGGTCTCGTCCTGGTCCTGGGGGACTTCAACGCCAAATCCACGGCGTGGGGGTCCCCGATGACGGACGATCGCGGGCGGGCGATCGTGGAGTGGGCGGCGTCACTGGGCCTCTGTGTCCTAAACAGAGGCTCAGTGAACACGTGTGTGCGACAGCAGGGTGGGTCGATAGTGGACTTGTCGTTCGCTAGCCCCGCTGTCGCACCACGAGTGAGGAACTGGCGTGTCCTGGAGGAGGCGGAGACCCTGTCGGATCACCGATACATCCGAATGGAGGTCTCCCTTCTCCGGGACCTCAGCAGGGGTCACAGGGCGGACCGGGCTCCCGCATTTCCGCGGTGGGCTGTGGGGCGTCTAGATAGGGACCTACTGGCGGAGGCGGCCATCGTGAACACGTGGCTGTCCTCACCACCCCCAGCGGTCGGAGTGGACGCTGAGGCTGTCCGCATCCGCAGTGCGTTAACGCAGGTCTGCGATGCGGCCATGCCCAGGGTGCGGCGTCTACCTCCGAGGCAGGGGGTCTACTGGTGGTCCCCAAGACTGGCGGACCTTCGTGCGGCGTGCATTAGTGCCCGAAGGTCCTACACCCGCAGTCGGCGGCGTCGCCGCGATGTTGAGCGGGAGGGCCAGCTGTACGAGGCGTACCGCAGTGCGCGTACTGCCTTTCGGCTGGCCATCCGGTCCGCCAAGGACGCAAGTTGGCAGGAGATGCTGGACGGTCTCGACCGTGACCCCTGGGGTCGCCCGTATCGCGCGTCGCTGAATAAGCTTCGCGCGCAGGGCCCGCCCCTCACCGAGACCCTCCAGCCCGACCTCCTTCGTAGAGTGGTCGAGGAGCTGTACCCGCGGCAGCCGGAGCACACGCCCCCGGTCATGGCTTCGCCAGATCACGACCGGGAGGCCGTCGAGAGTGTTCCGCCCGTGACGGAGTCGGAAGTGGGGGCAGCCGTGGCGAAGATTCGTTCCGCCACCACGGCCCCCGGCCCGGACGGAATCCCAGTCCGGGTGTTGACGTTGCTCCTCGAGCATCTCGAACCTCGCCTCAGGCGACTGTTCAACGCCTGTCTGACGTCTGGACAGTTTCCTGAGTGCTGGAAGGAAGGGAGGTTGGTTCTCCTGCCAAAGCCGGGACGGCCCCCGGATTCGCCGTCGGCCTACAGGCCCATTGTGCTTTTGGACGATGTGGGTAAGCTGCTGGAGCGTGTCCTCGCTGCCCGCATGGTCCAGCACCTGGAGGAGGTGGGGCCCGATCTGTCGGACGCTCAATTTAGGTTTCGGAGGGGGCGTTCGACCATCGGGGCCCTGCTACGCCTGAGGCAGACGGCCGCGGAGGCTGTCGCCGGCAAAGGAGTGTTGTTGGCGGTGTCGTTGGACATCGCCAACGCCTTCAATAGTCTGCCATTCAGCTGCATCAGGGAGGCGCTCCGGTTCCATGGAGTGCCCCTGTACCTCAGGCGGCTGGTGGCAGACTATTTGGAGGGGCGCAGTGTTCTCTACGCGAGCCCCGCAGGGGACATTGTGCGGACGCCCATGTCGTGCGGTGTTCCGCAGGGGTCGGTTCTGGGGCCGACTCTGTGGGACATCGGGTACGACTGGGCGTTGAGAGGGAGTCTCCCCCCCGGGCTGAGCGTTATTTGCTATGCTGACGACACGCTCGTCACAGCCCGGGGCAGGACATTCGAAGAGGCGGCGAGCCTGGCCACTCTCGGCACCGAGGAAGAAGTCAGGCGAATCGAGGCGCTGGGGCTCAGGGTGGCCCTAAACAAGACGGAGGCCCTACTATTCCATGGGCCCCGTGTGAGGCTGCCCATCGGCGCCTCGTTAGTCGTCAACTCCATCCACATCAGTATCCAGGCCCATATGAGGTACTTGGGTCTGGTGCTCGACGGGCGATGGTGGTTCCGGGAGCATTTTCGCCAAATTGCTCCCCGGCTGGTCGGCGCGGCGTCCGCCCTTTCTCGACTCATGCCGAATGTGGGCGGACCCAGTTTCGAGGGCCGACGGCTGTATGCGGGGGTGATCCACTCAATGGCCATGTACGGCGCACCCGTGTGGGTGAGGGCTCTGAACGCCCAGCTCAGGGCGGTGCTGTGGAGGCCACAGCGAGCCATGGCGGTCAGAGCCATTCGCGGGTACCGCACGGTGTCGACAGAGGCGGCGTGCCTATTGGCCGGGACACCCCCGTGGGACCTAGAGGCGGAGATGCTCTCCGACCTCTACCGGCGGGTTACCTCAGTGCGCGACGAAGGTGGCTCCCCATCGTTGAGCGAGATAGCCACCTGGCGCGAGGACGCCCGCCGAGACGTCATCGCCCGTTGGGTTACGCGGCTGGAGAGGCCAAGACACGGTGTCGTTACCGTCGAGGCCCTCCGGCCCGTACTGATGGAATGGATGGAGCGGCGGCACGGAGTCCTCTCCTTTCGGCTGGTGCAGGTATTGTCAGGGCACGGGTGTTTCGGTCTGTACCTACACACGGTCGCGTATAGGGAGTGGACTCCGGCCTGCCACCATTGCAGCAGTGACGAGGACATGGCGAGACACACACTGGAGGTGTGTCCGAGTTGGGACGGGCAGCGCCGTGACCTCGTCGCTGTAATCGGTGCCGACCTGACGCTGCCGGCTGTCGCGAGGGCGATGGTCGACAGCGTCAGGAACTGGGACGCGGTCGCCGCCTTCTGCGAGGCTGTTATCTCGCAGAAGGAGACGGCGGAACGAGTCCGGGAGGATTCCCGTGACCCGGGCCGCCGTCAGCGGCCGGGGCGGCGCAGGCGCGAATACCTGCGCCTGATGCCGCCCTAACCGAGGCTTCGGGTGATCGGACCGGGGAATTGTCCGGTCACCCGACGTGAGGCCACCGCGTGAGGACGACGCCTCGACGGCGAAAGCTGTCGGGGCGTCGACAGGAGAGGAGCCCGAGAGGGCATACCGCCGAGCGGGCCACCGAAGACAAAAATCGGGTACCGGTGGCCCGCTTGCACGGCGAAGAAGAGGTGCTTGCAGGGTGGGTCAATGGGGTTGCGCGCCGCCTCTTCCGTCACCCCGGACCGACTTGGCGGGGTGCGACGTCCATGGCCCGCGGCAAAAAAAAAAGGGGTCTACGCGTGAATGTGAGCAAAACCAAAATAATGGTCTTTGAAAGAGATAAAACCAGAACAGATGTAAGAGTAACAATAGGTAATGATGTACTAGAGCAAGTGGATGAATTTGTATATCTTGGATGTGGATTTAGTCGAGATGGAAGGTACACCACTGATATAGAGCGAAGAGTGAATGCGGGAAATAGAGTGAACGGAGCGTTGGGGCAATTTCTCGGCAGCCACCACCTCAGCCAGAAGGCACGTGTAGCAATACATAACGCAGTGCTTGTCCCAACATTACTGTATGGAAGCGAGAGTTGGGTATGCAGAAAAGAGTATGAAAGTAAAATTGATGCGGTCGAAATGCGATCTCTGCGGAAAATCTGTGGAGTAAGGGTGACCCACCGCATTCGTAACGACGACGTAAGAGAGCGAGTAGGTATGAAAGAGAGTATTGGTGTAAAGATGCGAAAGGGAATGCTCCGATGGTTCGGACATGTGGAAAGAATGCCGAACGAACGCCTGGTTAAGAAGATATACAATGCGAAAGTGGAAGGATGTAGGTACCGAGGGAGACCGAGACTAACCTACCTAGACCAGATCGGTCATGTACTGAAGGAAGGTGGAGTCAAGAGTCTCCGAAACCGGCGAGCGTGTATGAAGAGAATTATGAATGTTGAGGAAGCGAGTGAAGTATGCAGAGATAGAGTTCTCTGGCACTCTGTTCTCTCTGCCTACCCTGCAAGGGATATGGCGTGATGATATGTATGTATGTATGTTTCCCGCCGTTTCCGTTTGTTTCTCTTTCTGTTAAAATTAGTGAATCTAATAAAGAAACATTTTAAAATTTTATTACAATAAAAAGATTATTAAAAAAATCAAAAAACCCGACTGCGTAAAAAGTCACCAAAACTACGTGCATAATAAAAAAAACTGAAAAGAAAAAAACAAGCACTTAGTAATATATTATGGAATTCTAGACCACTTCTAGACTTACACTTAATAATATAATATCTTTCTAGACTTACACTTAATAATATATTATGGAATTCTAGACCACCGGACATCTAAGTGCTTGTTTTTTTCTTTTCAGTTTTTTTTATTATGCACGTAGTTTTGGTGACTTTTTACGCAGTCGGGTTTTTTGATTTTTTTAATAATCTTTTTATTTTATACTTTTTAGTTACAAATACCTAGGTAGCTATAGTTATCTTATTTATTAATAGGTAGGTAAGTACCTAACTATATATAGTTCTTCGACTGAAGTTGAGTACTAAATCGTTAGAAATTGGAGATGGGCGACCGCGTCAGATATTAGATACTTCAGGTAGGACTACCTATGGTATATTGGACAATATACCTACTAGATACTTCAGTATATGTCCATCCACATCCAGTTATATGAATTTTTCGCCTTTTCATCGTAAATTTCTACTGTCTAAAAAACCTATATGTGAGAAAGGTTGTTACGAAACTTTAAATCGATATAGATCCTAAGCGACCAGTCAAATCGAAAAATGTTGAGAGAAAACTAAAAATGATTTTAAAATACCTATTTAACGATACCCCACTCGATATAGTTTGTTTATTTAAATTTTTTTAATTTTCACAATATGGCGTCCAGTAGTCGCCATATTGAATTTTCAATAACGTCATATCTTTAGTGACACTCGCCGGATTAAGAGGAATCGATTGACGTGCGAATCATAAAAATCGGCCCAGGCGTTTGGTATATATAGTGCTTCAAAGGAACATACAAACATACATACATACATACATACATAGACTGTTAAACACAATACCACTCCTTTACAGTCGGGTAAAAAAAGGAATAAATGCAACGCAAGCCGCGAAAAAAAAAGAAAATTGTTACGTTTATGCAGTGCTTATGCAGTGTCAGTACAAGTAGCAAACAGTTGTTTTGGATGTGTTCAATCCAAGGATTTTGATGTTTAAGATGCGCCTCGTTCTCGTCACCCTGTCATTAATAAAATGGACGCCATTTTCGAAAAAGTGGGGCAAGCTCGGAATATCAGTAGTTACGACGTAGCTGAAGATCTGAGAATTCACCAAAAACAGTTTGAACGCATTTGAAAAAAGCTGGCTAAGTATACAAAACAGCTCGATATTGGTGCGCCATACAATGCAATGGCGGCAACTGTATTTTATACTTTTTTCTTTTTTTTATTGCTCCTGGTGGCAAATGAGCAGCACACCTGACGGTAAGTGTCACTGCCGCCCATGGACCTTTGCAATGCCGAGGCTACAGCTAGACCACTGCCCACCAATACAAACCCAAGACCGGGGTGGGTTTTGGGCTTCCAGCTCTCTCTATACTTTGTGTACATTAATAAAATAAAGTTTTAATTTTTATATTTTGTATTGACAGTTTGTGTCAGAAACAATGAATGTCTGTACTTCATTTTGTGTCAACTATACGAGTATATTTCAACTAAACATATAACTTTAACGTCCCCGTGTGCCGACGGGGTGAGGATCGGCTGTGGGTCCATCGGCTGAGGGTCCATCGGCGGAGGGTCCATCGGCTGTGGGTCCATCGGCTGAGGGTCCATCGGCGGAGGGTCCATCGGGTGAGGGTCCATCGTGGGGATCATGGCAATGGTGTACCTTATTGTTTAACGTTCATTTGTATTTATTACAAAATACATTTATTAAAATATAAATAAAATATCAATGTTTGATAAATACCAATATCGATATCTTTCAATCATATATTTAAATGCTAACTCGAATGGTGAATCTTTCGTTCAGTCGAGTTGTGCCAGTCCCGGCGGCGGCGGCCTGTGTCGTGTCCGCCCTAGAGACGTCGTGTCCGCCCTACAGACGCCGTGACCGCCCTACAGGCGTCGTGTCCGCCCACAGTACAATAGAGCGATAACACATTGTATGTATCCATACAATAACGAATGGCCGTTTGTGTCGAATGTTATGTTATTGTCTATTTATGTATTTACAATGCGATTTGATACAATAAGGACTCATTAATTATATATCGGCAAGGGGCGATGGGGCCGGGGGGGGGGGGGCGAGTTGGCTCGTGTGCTAGTGTGCGTGCGGTCGAGGTGCTAGATCACTGGTGACTGACTGTGTAGGTGTTAACGTGGTTTGTGACATCACCACGACTGTGATGCGGTGACGCGATCGCAACAGACAGACAGACGGATAAAGTGTAGTCATCGCGCGGTCGTTATGTGTTGATGCCCGGGGTGGGAGTGTGTAGCTCGCGGTGTGTTGTAGGTGGCGACACATTCACACCGAGCGACACAACCGACTGACATTAAATAAACAAATCGCCAGTGGCGTTCCGCAACACAAAGCGTTCATTATCATCAGTTACGACGTAATCAACGAGATGAAAGCTCGCCACCCGGCCCCCCGTCGAGCGCGCTAATTCGTTTCACGATCCGTGCGCCGCTCACCCCAAGGTGGGGGTGGACCCCACATGCCGCTGCCGCGTCAGCAGTACGTGCCGCAGACTGTGACCGTGTAAAATGTTCTGTTAATGTTTGTTGTGAATGTGGCGAGCGCTCCCCTCGCCACGTGTGATGGCTGCTCCAGTAGTTGTGTTGCCGCCGTGCGACCTGCAGCGGCTGTCAATATATTTTATGTTGTATTAAAATATAAATATATATGCACCCACATTGTGATTGCAGATGTAAAGCGCGCGGAGGTGACACGTGTGAATTGAACACGACGAACGAGTCGTGAGTAATGGCAGGTATTGTCAGTTTGTGGTCGCACGCTGCTCCATTTCGTTCAGTTTTGCTGCGCTCCATATCTCATCGTCATCATCATCATCGTCTCAGCTCACACATGTCCCACTGTTGGGCTCGAGCCTCCTCCAACATGGGAGGGAAATTGACCGCGCTGGTCAGATGTGTTGGTTTAGTTTCGAGTTTTCCTTTTCTTGCATAGATGTTATATGTATTTTATATCCCTTAGTCGTGCCTTACGATCACCCACGGGTAAGATAGGGGGTGGTGAATTGTATTGTTAGTCCGTCACCACACGGACTACTCCGTCACCGCTCCATATCTATATTATATTAATTTCAAACATAATGTTATATTATCAGTGTGTGTGTGTGTATGTGTGAAGTGACAGACAAACAGACAGTACACACCGCCGCGTGTGACGTCACACGTGTACCATTAACGTGTGACGCCACACGTGGACCATTAACGTGTGACGCCACACGTGTACCATTAACGTGTGACGCCACACGTGTACCATTAACGTGTGACGCCACACGTGTACCATTAACGTGTGACGCCACACGTGTACCATTAACGTGTGACGCCACACGTGTACCATTAACGTGTGACGCCACACGTGTACCATTAACGTGTGACGTCACACGTGTACCATTAACGTGTCACGTCACACGTGTACCATTAACGTGTCACGTCACACGTGTACCATTAACGTGTCACGTCACACGTGTACCATTAACGTGTCACGTCACACGTGTACCATTAACGTGTGACGCCACACGTGTACCATTAACGTGTGACGCCACACGTGTACCATTAACGTGTGACGCCACACGTGTACCATTAACGTGTGACGCCACACGTGTACCATTAACGTGTGACGCCACACGTGTACCATTAACCACGTCGCACTTTGACTGTGTTCACATCACGACATGTACGATGCAAGTTTTATTTGTAATATACTAACCTCTGTGACGCGGTTTCGCCCGCATACAAAGTGACTTCAAGGCCGGCTGCTGGTGTCGAGGAAGGAGTACCGGTGACCGGCTTAATGGCGATGGTGATGAGGTCGCGCGCCGCCCGTCCGTGGTGCCGGAGGGCACAGGCGGGGTATGTCCAAACCATAACATGTCAAAAGGGTGACATATTGCCGGGGGGGACAGTATAATACGTGTTAACATAGCAAATGGTCTACCTGTCTCACAATGTTCGTGTAAAATTGTTGAGCTGTTTGCGCGTTATTGTGTGACAAACATCCAAACATGTCCACAAACTTGCACATTTATAGTATTAGTAGGATTTATCTAACAGCGGCAAATATCAAATTGTGTTTATTGTAATATCCGGTTGAGCCTCGGTGACGGGTGGGGACGTGTTCCTCTACCGCCCACGGCCTACTCCCCCACACTACGCCAAGAGACCCTCATCGGTGAGTTTGATTGGCGCGAACAACTTTAATATAATGTTTTCATAATATCATTATACACAGAGTATGGTATTAACGGTAAACTGCTACAGGCTGTGCAGTCCAGTTACATGGGCTGTAGAGCCTGTGTGCGGCTGGATGATGGAATGTCGCCTTGGTTTGACGTCAATATCGGCGTTAAGCAGGGGTGCGTTCTGTCAGCCAGGCTGTTTATCATATATCTGGATAAATGTCTCCAAAGGTTGAACGATATGAATGTGGGAGTCCAGATGGGCGACTCAGTGGTCACTGCTCTGCTTTATGCAGATGATGCAGTCCTGCTGGCACAGTCAGCGACTGACCTGCAGACCCTAGTCGACACAATGACGGAAGATTGTAAGAAAAGGGGTCTACGCGTGAATGTGAGCAAAACCAAAATAATGGTCTTTGAAAGAGATGAAACCAGAACAGATGTAAGAGTAACAATAGGTAATGATGTACTAGCAAGTGGATGAATTTGTATATCTTGGATGTGGATTTAGCCGAGATGGAAGGTACACCACTGATATAGAGCGAAGAGTGAATGCGGGAAATAGAGTGAACGGAGCGTTGGGTCAACTTCTCGGTAGCCACCACCTCAGCCAGATAGCACGTGTAGCAATACATAACGTAGTGCTTGTCCCAACATTACTGTATGGAACCGAGAGTTGGGTATGCAGAAAAGAGTATGAAAGTAAAACTAATGCGGTCGAAGTCTGATCTCTGCGGTAAATCTATGGAGTTAGGCTGACCGATCGCATTCGTAACGACGACGTAAGAGAGCGAGTAGGTATGAAAGAGAGTATTGGTGTAAAGATGCGGAAGGGAATGCTCCGATGGTTCGGACATGTGGAAAGAATGCCGAACGAATGTCTGGTTAAGAAGATATACAATGCGAAAGTGAAAGGATGTAGGTACCGGGGGAGACCGAGACTAACCTACCTAGACCAGATTGGTCACGTACTGAAGGAAGGTGGAGGCAAGTCTCCGAAACCGGCGAGCGTGTATGAAGAGAATGATGAATGTTGAGGAAGCGAGTGAAGTATGTAAGGATAGAGTTCTCTGGCACTCTGTTCTCTCTGCCTGCCCTGCAAGGGATATGGCGTGATGATATGTATGTATGTATGTGTGTGTATGAGTTTGTCGCAAACAATGAAGTATAGTACAGTCTGTATGAATGATACCAAAATATTATTGAAATACATCGGTATGATAATGTACTGAGGTAGTGCACCGCCCGCGTGTGGCCGCACGCACACTGAGCCACGTGGACACGGCGGGCGTCTGTGTGTGTGTGCTGACGGATGACGGACGGACGGTCGTATATATATATATATTAAAATAATATTCTTGTTATATAGTGTTACTTCTGTTCTCAAGTTGAACTCGACAGGATTGCTTTCATTAATAACATACGTACGTAGACATGTGTTCAGTTCCCGCTCCAAAACTTGGCTATATGTACCTGAAGCCAGTTCGCCCGCTCCGCTACACGTTACCTCTGCTACCTGACGCAATCCAGTCTACTGCTGAATGACTACCGTACTAATATAATATTCGCCAGGAAGATAAATGCTGCTAGACAAGTTCTAACTTTGTATCAAAGGGTAACAATATATATATATATATATACAGAGTGGAGACGTCAATACGACAATAAATGAAAACACCGTCAATACTAGTGTATAGGAGTATTTTGAAACTATTAAAAAAGTCCTCGCATGCATATTTAAAAAACAATTTTTTCAAACAAACTTTTTATCATAAATATTGAAACAAAATAGAACACCGTTTGTAAATATTAGTTCACTAACCTGTGGTCGGCAAGCGGCGAGTGACCTTGTGGTATCATATGTTACAACTTCGAAACGTAGGTAAATACCTACACTTATGGGCGCTATTCATTGTTCATTCTCACTCGATTCTTTTATTAAAATAATCACGATAACTTTAATAATTCACTTGGTCGTTAAACTTTTAAATTTTCGATATGTGCGCCATGGACCCGAACGCACAAATTATATCTTCTTAAAATATTATTTCGAACTCTTGTTAACAGGTCGCCATTGATGGCGATGTATTTTAACTTGTCGAAAGATCGTACAATTCCTTTTTTTAAGTTCTCCACATTATCAACCTCTGTCAAATTTGCGAGAAAAATAATTTAAAATTTGTTCATCTAGGGTGACTCTTACACGCGAAGGAGCACTATCCATATGAGGCAGTAAGGATTGATTATCCCGTAACCTCTGGACAGCTTGCACAATAGTCCGGCCATTGGTAGTACAAACACGTGTGTTTCCATATCTCTTTCGGTACGTACGTATGGTTAAAGCTGCATTACCGTGATATTCTCCATAAATTAAAATCATATCTGTATACCCGAAGCTGTGTAATTATAACGAGGCATTGTAAATGAGAAAGAAATACTATTCTAACACAAAGTAAGCGTCTAATTACGCACATTCACGTCACAGGATCACGATGGCACACTGACCTACAGACCTATTATAATAGTTTTGAACATGAGACCGAGGTCTTCTTTCATTAAGCCGCATTAGGTAGTTTTAAATTTCTCATCTAAGTCTGATGACACGGTTTATATGTATGGATCTTAAGATTTAGGAATAAGGTCTAATATGCATTGATTTATATTACGTTTGGGGAAGACTTGAACTGGTAAACATGGCGATATGTAGGTACTAGTTTCATATTAGTTTATACCGATGCGGCGCGGGAGCTCATTGATAGGCGAATAATTTTAATTTTTATACAGAGTGTGGAAATTGTTAATAATACAAAGTAATGTGCTGCGGCTAAACTATACGACATATTGTATTCAAAGTTTGTATACAGGCTGGGCAAGTCATCAGATACACTAGATTAAAATTATTGTCGTATGATCGTCTCCACCTTGTATATATATAGTGTTCGGCGTCGCTTTGAATTTATTTTTTGTTTTGTTTTTTTCATAGATATTATATTGTACATTAACGCTTTAATAATACAAGTTCATGAGCGCCCCATCTCCCCCACTCGCCCCTTTCACCCCACCCGCCCCAGGGGACGGAGGCTCTATCGAACGCAAATCAGTTACCGCGAGCAAATTAGATTCGGTAGAAAATGTTTAAGAAAATCTGTTATAATTAATTTTTATATTAAATCGTTGGTCCGGCCCCCGGGGGTCGGCCGCGCGGAATGTTACAAATGTAATTATATATAATTAGTGACGTCGGTCTATTGGTGACACACTGACGTGGTGCACCAACTGTTGGTGACACACTGACCTGGTGCACCAACTGTTGGTGACACACTGACCTGGTGCACCAACTGTTGGTGACACACTGACCTGGTGCACCAACTGTTGGTGACACCCTGACCTGGTGCACCAACTGTTGGTGACACACTGACCTGGTGCACCAACTGTAGGTGACACACTGACCTGGTGCACCAACTGTTGGTGACACACTGACCTGGTGCACCAACTGTTGGTGACACACTGACGTGGTGCACCAACTGGGTGCTTTCTGAAAATATTGCGATAATGTCGCTACTCCTAGTATCTAGTCATATGAGGCAAGTGTGCGGTATGATAAGTGTACGTAAATCCATGTATTTCAGTCTAAAGCGAATGGGATTGCGCACACGTACCTACATGACTCTAGCAATGGAATGTTAACATCAGGCACCCCACGCTTTTTTACATTAAAATAATTTCTTTTATTTATCACTCTACCTTAACTTGAATAATTAAAAAAGTTATTTTATATTTTTTAGGTTGTTTTATATATAAAAGCGTGTTTTTTCAGTTTTTAAACTATTATTTATATAGACTTAAAAAAGACATTCGACAGTATTAGTCACAATGTACTTATCCAAAGATTATACAGCATGGGTATTAAAGGTACTGCCCTTAACATATTCCGGTCATATCTTACCAACAGACATCAAATAGTTCAAATTGGCGAAGTCCAAAGCTGTTCTAAAATTCTAACATTTGGTGTGCCGCAAGGCTCAGTTCTTGGCCCTTACTGTTCGTTATCTACATAAATAGCATCGATAATTTAGGTCTAAAAGGTAATCTTACTTTGTATGCTGATGATACAAGCTTATTTTACTCTGGTACTGACATTAAAACAATCGTCGATCAAGCGTAGGATGACTTAAATTGCCGCTCCAGATGGTTCGATGGTAACCTATTAACAATTAATATAACTAAAACAAATTACATTATCTTTTCTGCTAAAAACAGAAAAATAGATAATTATAAATCTTTATGCATAAATAATAAACCTCTCTCTAGAGTATATTCAGCCAAATATTTAGGACTTTATCTAGACAGCCGACTTTCACGGGTACTCCACATAGATAAGCTGCAATCAAAATTGTCATCTCTTACGGGTAGACTTCGCGGTGTTGCTCGCTGCTTACCAAAACCTATTAGATATCTTATATATAATTCTATGGTAAGACCCCACTTAGACTACCCAATAGAAATATGAGGAACTGCGGCTAAGACCAATCTAAAAAGTCTACAAATAACACAAAATAAATTAATAAAATTACTCTTTCATTATAACTATTTAACTAAGACAGAAAAAGTTTAACTTAATGACATGGGTCAGATAGTGGGGATGCTACGAAGAGTCGCACAAAGAGGAGACCGAGAACGTCTAATGTGTTCTATCTCATTCTCCCGCCGGCTGAATCCCATACATTCATGTGTTTGTGTCTCCATGGACTTAATTTTTCGTTTCATCGAGTTTGAACTCACAACGATTGTAAAGAAGTTTCACTTCAATAATACATGCACATTAGTTAGAAATATTTTAAACAAAGACATTCATACCAACATTTCATTTACAAAAGTAGGACAGACACAAAAACGTATAACTAGACGGAGAAATAACATTTGTCTCATACACCCGCGAACTAACTATGGCCTAAAAATATACTTTATGAAGGAGCACAGATTTATAATAAATTACCAAATAACATTAAAGAAATACAATCTTATGCGTTATATAAAAAAAACTCTGAAGCACCACATTCTAAAAGGATTTATTAGATACTAAAACATTGAATGTTTATATTTAATATAATGTACCTTCAATAAAACGTAGTCATATTTTATTTTTCTATAATTCTTTAATAATAATCTAAGTAATCATAATTAATAGTATTATACTTATCCTTATAAATGTTTCAAGTATGTGTTATATTTTTCATCTACTACTTAGTCAAAATTGCAATCAAGTTGCCATCCGTATTCGAATACGTAATAGTGCATGTTATTCTGTTGTTGCTTACATCACAAGTTTGTTGTATATATATATATCAAACAATATTCATGTACCACTACCTGCATGCTCATAATTGTGAATTAGTATTAAGATACTGTGATTTCTCAATAACAAGTGAATTGTATTATTTTATCTTTGAGAAATAAATGCCTTAAACCAGATGATGCGAAAATAATTGTTCTGAGTCTAGGACTAATTGGTGTCTATTAATTATATGTTTGTAAAGTAACCCGCGACATCGGGATTATTTCCTTAGCGCTTTTATTACATAAATAGTTTAAAAAACTAAAAAAACACACGCTTTTATATATAAAATAAACTGAAAAGTAGAAAATAAATTTTTTAATCATTCAAGTTAAGGTAGAGTGAGAAATAAAAGAAATTATTTTAGTGTAAAAAAGCGTGGGGTGCCTGATGTTAACATTCCATTGATAGAATCATGTGGCACACTTGATAGAATCATGTGACATCAAGTTAGGCACTGTGGGTATGCTGCAAAATATTTTCAGAAAACACCTTACGATTTTTTACATTAAAATAATTTCTTTTATTTCTCACTCTACCTTAACTTGAATGATTACAAAAGTTATTTTCTACTTTTTAGTTTAGTTTATATATAAAAGCGTGTTTTTTTTAGTTTTTTAAACTATTATTTATTTTC
This sequence comes from Lymantria monacha, assembly GCA_905163515.2. NCBI lineage: Eukaryota > Metazoa > Arthropoda > Insecta > Lepidoptera > Erebidae > Lymantria > Lymantria monacha. The sequence continues at coordinate 30,750,536 of LR991098.1, forward strand.
TATTTTTTAGTTCCGCTAAATACAGAAGCGCGATTTTATATATTTTAATCTACTATGATTCCATGACTACTATCGGTAACTGTAATTATTTTCCAAATCATTAAATATGTACAGCTGAATTAATCGTGAAATCTCGATTTTTAAAATTTATTCAAATAATTTTACATTTTCGGCTTGTTACTTGATAATCGAATCATTGCATCAAATGCTATGTAACAGAGAAGCTTTAGGTGAAATGATTCGATTACGAAGACTATGACTAAGTGCTACATAAACTTGTCCAGCCTAGATAAATGACTGCATGATCAGTCCTAGATAAATGACTGCATGATCAACTGTACAGCCTTGAATCTTGTGGACGTTCGATGCCCAACTCAGAATGTCAATGGCAACATTCGTCTCTCAGCAGTTCCATATTTGCCAATTTTCTATCCAACTTCCCTACTGCATAAAAATGTAATAAGTCCAAATATTTATGAATTTCAATTCATATAAATGTAAATGTTTTGAAATTATATGAAAATATAATTTTTACTGTATTTAACAATCAATTAAAATTTGAAGTAGTCACAAATGGTACTAAGATGGCCGAATTCTTTTAAATTAGATAATAACTCACAAATGAACAATTAAAAAACTAAGTTTTACATTATTCCTGCATTAGTAACTACATATATTATGTTTTATAATAACATTCCAAGCTTGGTGGCTCCTGTGTCTGGGAGGCGTTCCTGTTGCTCCTCAATTTATGTTGGAGCTCGGGAATGGTTCCCGGGGACTGGAATAGCGCAGTCATCGTGCCTTTGTTAAAAAGCAAGGGTTCACGTTATGACTGCGCAAATTACAGAGCCATAAGCTTGACCAGTTTGGCAGCAAAAGTGTATGGTAAAATTATTGAAAGGAGAATGAGGATGGTGTCCGATGGTTTACTGTGTGAGACACAAGGAGGTTTCAGGAGTGGAAAGGGATGCATGGATCAAGTGTTCTCTCTGCGCAACATTGTGGAGAAGCATCTGGCTCTAGGTCAGAGGGTTTTCTGCAGTTTTGTGGATCTGGAGAGAGCATTTGACACAGTTGTACGAAAGGAACTTTGGGACATTTTACCGGAGTATGGTATTAACGGTAAACTGCTACAGGCTGTGCAGTCCAGTTACATGGGCTGTAGAGCCTGTGTGCGGCTGGATGATGGAATGTCGCCTTGGTTTGACGTCAATATTGGCGTTAAGCAAGGGTGCGTTCTGTCAGCCAGGCTGTTTATCATATATCTGGATAAATGTCTCCAAAGGTTGAACGATATGAATGTGGAAGTCCAGATGGGCGACTCAGTGATCACTGCTCTGGTTTATGCAGATGATGCAGTCCTGCTGGTACAGTCAGCGACTGACCTGCAGACCCTAGTCGACACAATGTCAGAAGATTGTAAGAAAAGGGGTCTACGCGTGAATTTAAACAAAACCAAAATAATGGTCTTTGAAAGAGACGAAGCCAGAACAGATGTAAGAGTAAGAATAGGTAATGATATACCAGAGCAAGTAGATGAAATTGTATATCTTGGAAGTGGATTTAGCCGAGATGGAAGGTACACCACTGATATAGAGCGAAGAGTGAATGCGGAAAATAGAGTGAATGGAGCGTTGGGGCAACTTCTCGGCAGCCACCACCTCAGCCAGAAGGCACGTGTAGCAATACATAACGCAGTGCTTGTCCCAACATTACTGTATGGAAGCGAGAGTTGGGTATGCAGAAAAGAGTATGAAAGTAAAATTAATGCGGTCGAAATGCGATCTCTGCGGAAAATCTGTGGAGTTAGGCTGACCGACCGCATTCGTAACGACGACGTAAGAGAGCGAGTAGGTATGAAACAGAGTATTGGTGTAAAGATGCGAAAGGGAATGCTCCGATGGTTCGGACATGTGGAAAGAATGCCGAACGAACGTCTGGTTAAGAAGATATACAATGCGAAAGTGGAAGGATGTAGGTACCGAGGGAGACCGAGACTAACCTACCTAGACCAGATCGGTCATGTACTGAAGGAAGGTGGAGTCAAGAGTCTCCGAAACCGGCGAGCGTGTATGAAGAGAATTATGAATGTTGAGGAAGCGAGTGAAGTATGCAGAGATAGAGTTCTCTGGCACTCTGTTCTCTCTGCCTACCCTGCAAGGGATATGGCGTGATGATATGTATGTATGTATGTTCCAAGCTTAGATCTTAAATATTATAATAAAACAAAAGTAAGTTATATAATACCATTTCAATTTTTAACTTCACAAATAAGCACTGAATCATTTGAAAACTATGTTATATCATAACATTCCAAGCTTTGACCTTAAATATTGAAATTTATCTTTAAACAATTCTCTTGTAAATATATCTGCAAATGGTCAATCACTACCAACAAACTGTAATACAATTATCTTTTTATAATACTTTTCTCTAATAAAGTTATATTTAATTTCAATATGTTTACACTTCTTATGAAAATTAATATTTTTAATGACACTGATAGCAGTTTGGTTATCTAAATTAGGACAGAGTCCTCTTTACTTAAAAACTGTTTGATCCACATAGCCTCTTTTTAACAGCACAAGCTGCCATAAATTCAGCCTCTGTAGTAGATAGAGCCACAGTTTGTTGTCTTTGGCTGTACCAAGCCACAACCGCCCTGTTCTTGATGAAACCATAGCCAGTAAGTGAATGACTTGTATCTATGTTCAGCCGGTACATGTTATTGATTATTAATTAGCTGTTTTTATCTGATTTTTACTATTTATAATAACAGTCAATTTTGTCAAATCTTACTTGGCTACCACTTTGAATAATCTAATTCACAGATATCAGATTGCTAGGTTGCTAGTTCGAGAACATGTAAAACATTATTAAACAGGACCATTTTGTCATGACCTTTATAATATATAAGTGGCTGAGCTTACTTGTCCTGAGGACTGCACAGATAATTCCTGTCAATTTGTCCTATATTTCTTTGGCAATACACGAGATTTGAATGTGCACATAATTTGTTGGATTGACTGAGAGTATCATCTTCGTCTTAGCTTTAGCGTCTCGTTTGTTATCTACTCTTTCTGAGAAGTCTTCTATGCAATTCCAGAGTTCCGCATGTTGTAACTATGCATTGCTAAACGCCAGGTTGCATAATTTATATGGCCAGACAGGTTTTCGATAAATGCGAGAGTACTATTTAATGCCATTTTCAAATAGATATCTCAATTCAAATACTTAAATGCTTCGCAAAGACCTAACAAGAAAACTTTTACACGAACTACGTTTCGTTTTTAATGTTCACTTCAATGTCTTCGATCACTGATTTTACCATTAGATATTACACTGTCTTTATTTCTGAGCTTTTCAGGGCCCTTAACCTGATGAATTGAACGACGTAGCTCGAGTTTTATTAACTATTTAATATGAAACTAACAAGAAAAACACGCAGTGGCTTGATGTCACGAAATAGAGAGACATTGTTTTACGGTAGCGCCCTCTAGGTGCGTAATTCGAAATTGGAAACTTAAATTCAACAATTTAATCCTGACTACCTCAATAACTGATTAGGATGATGGTGTAATCTTATTAAATTATTGTATTGTCATCGGTCTTCTATAAGTCTACCAAATTTAAATGAAATCTGACCGTTCGAAGTGGGTCAAAATCAAGTCCAAAGGAGACGGTTACAAACATACAGGTCAAGCTAATAAAAAGCGTGTAAAAAGTTTAGTTTTGTAGACTTTGTAGCTAATTGAATTTTATTTTTTATCATTTTATGTTCCATCGGTTAGACCGTTTTGTAATTTTAATACGTGCTAGGTAACTGATGAATAAATAAAACTAATTATTTCAATATTATAGGTATAATTTTGGGGGTTTGTATGAAAAGCCACCCCCAACCCAACTCTCGCTTCCATATAGTAATGTTGGGACAAGCACTGCGTTATGTATTGCTACACGTGCCTTCTGGCTGAGGTGGTTCCGAGAAGTTGCCCCAACGCTCCGTTCACTCTATTTCCCGCATTCACTCTTTGCTCTATATCAGTGGTGTACCTTCCATCTTGGCTTAATTCACACCCAAGATATACAAATTCATCCACTTGCTCCAGTACATCATTACCTATTGTTACTCTTACATCTGTTCTGGCTTCACCTCTTTCAAAGACCATTATTTTGGTTTTGCACACATTCACGCGTAGACCACTTTTCTTACAATCTTCTGTCATTGTGTCGACTAGGGTCTGTAGGTCAGTCGCTGACTGTGCCAGCTGCATAGAGCAGAGCACTGACCACTGAGTCGCCCATCTGGACTCTCACATTCACATCGTTCAACCTTTGGAGACATCCAGATATATGATAAACAGCCTGGCTGATAGAACGCACCCCTGCTTAACGCCGATATTGACGTCAAACCAAGCACACAAGCTCTACAGCCCATGTAACTGGACTGCACAGCTTGCAGCAGTTTACCCTTAATACCATACTCCGGTAAAATGTCCCAAAGTTCTTTTCGTACAACCGTGTCAAATGCTCTCTCCAGATTCACAAAACTGCAGAAAACCCTCTGACCTAGCGCCAGATGCTTCTTCACAATGTTGCGCAGAAAGAACACTTAATCCATGCATCCCCTTCCACTCTTGAAACCTCCTTGTGCCTCACACAGTAAACCATCGGACACCATCCTCATTCTCCTTTCAATAATTTTACCGTACTCTTTTGCTGCCAAACTGGTCAAGCTTATGGCCCTGTAATTTGCGCAGTCATAACGCGAACACTTGTTTTTAAACAAAGGCACGATGACTGCGCTATTCCAGTCCCTGGGAACCATTCCCGAGCTCCAACATAAATTGAGGAGCAACAGGAACGCCTCCCAGACACAGAAGGCGCCAAGCTTGATCATCTCGGCAGACACCATATCAATGCCCACTGCCTTGCCATTTTTCAAACTTCTTTTTGCCCTGAATGGGCGATAAGAAGTTTGAAAAATGGCTGCTAATGGCTGACTTCATCTATACTGATGTCATCGGAGGACACCGGTGCTGATTGCTGATCTATTAGACCACATGCAACACCGGCGCCAACCCGAGTATCCGCATACATATCGCCAAAATGTTCATTCTATCGGCTTAACACATCTTGTGTTTGTGTAAGAATGTCTCCACCTTTAGACCTTATTTTATTCATTCTGAAGGCTGACCAACCTTCCCGAGACTTCTTCACCTCGCTCCAAAAGAATTTGGTGTTCCCCTCGAAGTTTCTCGTCAGCCTATCTTCTCCACTCGTATTTGTTCTATCACGTTTCTCTTTCACTAAGGCCTTGGTGTCATTCTGACATTGCCGATATATTTCTTTCTTCTGTTCAGTCATACTGTCATTCAGATTCAAAGAAGAGACATAGTCCAGCCACGCTTTCTTCTTTTGCTTTACGGAAGCTGCCACTTCCGCATCCCACCATGCACCACCATTTATTTTTATATGTTTCTTTGAGCTTCCACATACTTCTTTCATTGTATCTACCATACTCTCTTTAAATATTCTACAGCATTCTTCAATGCCCGATTGCGGCTGGCTTGCCATCGTCAGCCGTTCTCGGACACCCTCTGCATACTTTTCTCTTACATACTCTTCTTGCAACCTTTCAATTTTTATTCTTTCAAGCCCTCCAAAGTGGACACGCTCTCGGTAGTGCTTCCACTTTCTGAACAGACCACTAAATTTTGCAATAACGACATAGTGGTCCGTATCGACTGTGGGGCCCCTGTAGGCTCTTGCGTCCAATATTATGCTTCGGAGACGACTGTCTACCAAAATTAAGTCTGTTATACTTTTCTGTTCATTCCTTCTCCATGTATACATATGGATGTCTTTATGTTGGAAAAATGTGTTTGACACAATAAGGCTTCTCTTCATGCATACATCCCCAATGAGCCTACCTGCGTCGTTCACTCTCTTATCAGCAAATGGACCAAGTACGTCCTCATAGTCGGGACGCTTGGTCCCCACCCATCCGTTCAAATCTCTGCATACAATCACGCGTTCACTGGCTTCTGCTATATCCAAAACTTCCCTAATATTATCCCAAAACTTCTCCAGGGCTGATGCCACCGAGGATCCTATGGGAGTATACGCTACAACCATGAATACCTTGGTGACACCTAGTTTTATAGGGACCCAAAGAAGTCTGGGATCATACATTCCGTAATCCTTCACACTTGAGGCCAAGCGAAAGGACAACAGCACTCCTAACCCCCATGCTGGATCAACCGCTCTGTGGTACACCAGACCACAGAGCTATCCCGTCACCAAGAAGATAGCAGGCGTCGCTGCCCCTTCGCTTGGTCTCTGTTACACAGAGTACGTCTAGTCGTTTGTCCGCCATGACGGTTATCAGTTCGTGCAACTTACCTTCCACACAACCTCTTACATTCCACGTGCCCACCCGGTACTCTGCTCTCCTCGACTCGCCTGACTGGGCAAGGCGTGATGAGTGGCGGTCTCCATCGTCGCATCTGCCGATGTTCGTACCGACGGGGCACGCCCTAATCCGCACTGCGGTACGCATTCGAGTCGGATTGCAGTCTAACTAGACTGGCAGAGGACGCGACGTGCACGCTCTAGACTATGCCCCCCTATGTGATCATGGTCACGGGAAGACTGTTAAGTAGTTTTATTTCAAATGCTTGGAGTGTCATGGACCGAGATTTGGACCAATGTTTTGATACTTCAAGAACTCGGCCTTAAGCAGCGTCTATTTTCTATAGTACAGTCTGGCATACTAACTTTTTTTGGGACATGTTTTCAGACGAGATAGCCAGTCTGTAGAACGCCTCGTTGTCCAAATTAAGGCGGAAGGCTAAGCCCTGTGGTGGGGCACCCATGTAATGGACCGATCAGATTAGGTCTGCTGGAGGTGGTTCCTTAAATGAGTGTACTAGGATGACGTCGATTAAGAAGAAGAAGATAGTCATGCACAGTGGTTAAAATTTCATAAAGATACTTATAAATAATTTTATAAACCTTTAATACAGAACGAGAAAAAGTAAGGGTTGTCACCCCCCATTATTCCCTTACTATAGGGGATGTGAGATTCATTATATGGCTATTTTAGAAGAAGAACAACAAAAACAAACTCAGATCTCTTGATCACACGTTAGGAATTCTCATATGCTTATCCTACTAGACTCTTTTTAAGTAAGAATCATTATCGTAGAATATGGTTGGTATCGTAGCAGTTCGTAGCACACGAGTGCTACGGTATAGATAATGCTACGATCACGGCTATTAGCGTGTACTATATGTTTAGTAATATATATTACGTATAACGTATGTCAGTTTCATCATATCGTAATGTTATATATCAAGGCAGTCTTACGTAAGGGGCTGTCACTTAGATACGAGTTAGTGTTGTACCATTATCACAGAGTAAGTACCCGCGACGGCACTAACAGATCAGTAGAGCGAGACAAAGTAACGAACGTGACAGTAATTAGTTGTTAATGTATGATATTTGCGGCGATATCGTTCGTATGTTAATGTGTGAGTGTGTGAGTCGGTGATGGCTCACGTCTAACTGTGACAACTGGCTGCGTTAAGTGGCTACACAGTGTGGGGGTGCATATATTACACCACCGCCCTCCCCTCTCCCCCTGGCACCGTATACTACGCATGTAACTCGTAACATTTACAGCTGCGTACCGCGGCCACGACGTGACACGTAGTCTGTATGTATATGGAGGTTGTTCACGGCCAACGATATGAGTGGACAGGACCGACACAGAAGTCGAGAGCAAAATGAACATCAATATTTACATATTTGTCACAGACGTTCAACATGGCGGGCGGCGGGCGGCGCGGTGTCGCTCTATACACTTAGAGGGATATATGACGGCGGACGCCATCCATAGTTCGCCTCCTGCGCGGCTCACTCGTGGGCGGAGGGGTGTCGGTCCGACCATAACATAAAGACCGACCGGCATCAACGTCGACGAGTCACTGTCGTCACGATTTTAATATATAAATATGCAATAACTGCTACGACATCGGTGAGTGTCGCCCGCCGCCCCGCCGCCGGCTTGAACGTTAACGAACGAACGAGGGAGTGAGTGAGTGAGCGCGTCGCTAGAGCACAGTGACGCGTTAAGGTAGCATTCCGGTCTTAGCGAATGCGACGCGCGCTTGCAACCATTCTACTACGCAGCTGTGGTGGCTTATCGAGAATTTTTTTGAAGGGCAGCGCGTGGTCCCTTTGCCTACCATATTACCTCTCCATCGCCATTGGGCCGGCCGCTGGGACCGCTTCCTTGGCGGCCGTGGCCAGCTCGGCGGGTTACTCTTTCGGGTACCATCCCCCGTCGACGCCGCCCTCACACGGTCAGCCTCTCTACGGGCGACGGACTGTTCCCCGATCTAGTCACTTGTGGCCTCGCTAGGACGGCATCAGGCGCAGGTGCTCGCGCCTGCGACTCTCTAGTTGATGGTGGCGGAACTTGTCGCCGAAGGATTGCCTCTCAGAGCCCCGCCGCTTCACTCAGAAGGTGGCGGCTGCGTCATTGGGCGACTGCTAGCATTCTGATATCAGCGAAGCGACCGTGACTCGCCACTCTTTCCATAGTAGTATGGGTGACAATTTTGTTCTATTGTAGCGATATGTCGGACAATATCTACGCAGCTAGAAAAAAAGTTATTCAGCAGCTCTTCCAATAGTGGAAGATGATGAAATGAAGATATGTTAGTTTGATTTGAAGACATGTTAATGTCTATCCTTTCGGAAGAAAGGAAGAGGATCCAGTCAACTTTCACATCGCATGAAGACGAGGGTTGCTTTCAAACATTCATAAAATGCTACTATTTTTGTGAAGATCTCGCTTGCGACGCGTAACTGCACAGCCTCTGGCGCGACATGGCCGCGGTTGCCGCGCCACTCTAGGGCCACGCCACCGGTCGCGAGGTCTGCTTAGCGTCATATAAATTTACACTGACCAGTCGGTCGCGCGTTTCGACCGCGGTCGCGAAGGACCGAATGCTTACGCGCGCACGCACGTATGCACGCACGCACGCAAAAGCATGCATGCACACACATACGCACGCACACACGTGCAAACGCGCACGCACACACGCACACACACACACAGCCACCAGTGCAGCAATGTTCTCACAATAAGGCTAAGTCCAGATGACCGCGCGGTGACGCGCACTGCCGCGCGATTTAGCTGTTCAGATGGCGGCGGCTTGCGCGCGGCAATCTAGCGTGAGCATTCAGTGATAATGGACGTGGAGGCGGCTATTTGGTTGTGGGTTTTATACCGCAAACTGCAACGTCGTCGTCGAAAGCAAAGACGATACTAGGTGCACCCTATTTTGAGTCAAAGACTTTTTTAAGCCTGTTTGTCACTTCATATCCCAAACTAAGACTACACGAAGATCGATTTTTCAACAACTTTAGGATGTCGATTCCATCCTTTGACTTTTTTGTATGATTGCGTTGAAAAGGATTTGCAACCTATAGATGGTGTTGTAAGATATTGCATATCACCAAAAGAAAATAGTCCTCCATTTTCGTGGCTCCGTGTGTCCATCCCCCTCAAACCGCGCGTCGCCACGCGGTGACCTGTGCAAATACAATGCCCCCTCCCCTGTCATATATACCATCTGAGCGGCACACACACTAATGGTGGGCTATTTAACATTCATACGTTTTGTCATCGTATATCGATTGCTTCTGTTTATTTGTCTCAACTGTCTGTCTAGCCCCGCGACACTATGTCCAGCCAAGATTGAGCCAGGAGAACTGACGAGCAGCACCTTATGTAAGTTTGCACGAACTATTCCAAGACTCTTGCCCCCTCTCATCATAATTTAAAGACTGTTCACGTCGTCATCAGCATCACCATAGTCCTAGCGTTAACCCCATTGCTTGTGGTCGACACAATATGTACTCTTCTAATATCGTACATATTGCAAGTTCTATGGTTGACATCCGCCCTCCTTGGGAGTTTAATAGTAGCCCATACGGCATTAGATTAGGTTTCAATGTCGATATAAAACACTTAGTGGTATCGGCATCCTGTGAGCGATGTGAGGCCGTGAGTGTTGGTGTACGTATACATATATATATATATATACACACACGTAGCGGCTATCGCACGGCATTTAACATTAACACAACAAATTGGTTTATACATCGAGAGCTCCCACATGCGAGTACGAGTAAAGCTGTATCACACATTTCATTTATCAACCGTTTAAGCTGTAATTATAACAATAACTTAAACGGTCATTTACCCTTTCTTGTTGGTTGGTGCCGTGAGAGACGTCTACGAGATGTAACCACTCCATCCTCGATAAAGAACGTTAACTTCAAAATGTTATAAGTACATCTGGCACTGACACGTGGTCTCTAAATTTCAGCTTCTTTTAAAAAGATGGCAATAAAACATAGAGACCAAAGGGTAATACAAGAGCTCGGATGGACATGACAATCATCATCACATCCCATATATGTCCCACTGTTGGGCTCGGGCCTCCTCCAACATGGGAGGGAAATTAATCTACTATACTGCGCTGGTCAGACGTGTTGGTATAGGGTTTTGTTTTGAGTTTTCCTTCTCTTGCATAGATGTTATATGCGTTTTACATCCCTTAGTCGTTTCTTACGATCACTCACGGGTAAGATAGAGGTGGTGAATTGTATTTTTACTCCGTCACCACACAGATGACAGCACAATCACAATAAAGACCAACAATTCATACATGGAGTATAAAAAGACATCATCACAAACTCACAACAAACTAATAACACAGAATCTCATCAAAAATACATATAAACCATCATAAATGTATAATATCAAAGCCACTTCAAGAAAAATTTAATTATATAACTTCAACTTCAACATAACGACCAAAATATACAACATAAAAAAGGCACGGACAAAACTCTATGGACGGTCAGCTTCGTAAAAAGGCTCAAAATCACTTTGCGTGCTATAGACCGGGATGTGTTCAGAATTTGTATGTGTGGTAAATTTCGGAATAAGGAAATCTATAGGAGAATGGATGTAACCGACATAGATCGAAGATTTAGTACGTTGAATTGGCAGTGGGCCGGCTACATCGTTCGTCGGACTGACAACTTTCGGGGGAGAAAGGGGTCGCGAGTGGCGAACGCGAAACGGACGACGCAGCATAAGACGACCCCAAGTACTGGACTAACGGCATCTCAACAATCGCAGGCAGCCGTTGGGTGCAGGCGGCACGGGACCATTCTGAGCGATATTCACATGGAGAGGCCTATGTTCTATAGTTGATTTTTACGAGCTGATGGATGGATGGATGGAAGTAGATCACTTTAAATAATAATAAATTTATTTTGAATTATTCATCATCATCATCATCCTGCTGTTATCCCATTAGTTGTGATCGACGCAATATACATTCCACTAGCGCCGTACATATACTGGATATGTGACGTCACAACATCTTGATAATGTTAGCTATTTGTAATTATTATTTAATTTGCGCGGTGCGTGGTGCGTGGTGCGCGGTGCGTGGTGCGTGGTGCGTGGTGCGCGGTGCGTGGTGTGCGGTGCGTGGTGCGCGGTGCGTGGTGCGCGGTGCGTGGTGCGCGGTGCGTGGTGGTCAACGACATCAACGATCACAGAACGTCTAAATATGTGGCAAGTTCACAATTATATTTTGTCGTTGCTTCTTGTACTAATATAATTTATATGTCATTACCGCAGTGTCATTTCTAACATAATCGAAGTAACACAAACATTACATGAACGCGATGATATCGATATAAATAGTTTTATTTCATAAAGCTCTGATAACGAAACTTTATCAAATAGAAGCGGCTCACGCGTGACGTCACAACCCCACCCCCACCCCTGGCGCCCGTCTACACTGCCGCCCAAGCGGAGCACGTTCGTGTCACAGATATAAAAGTGACGACACCCTTCCACTTTGTTCAACACTTATTTAATACGAGGCAATCGGAGCAGGCAGAGGATCGAGTTTGTCACTCAAGCTTGTCACACGTTAACGTCCGACTGCGAGCGTGCACTGTGCGTTTGTGCGGGAGGCGCAGAGGAGCACTCGTGGACAGGGCTCACAAATCAAAACATTTAAGCGAGATCCAAAGAAGTACGAACCTCGGCTCGGTGTGGAGCTGAGAGAAATGTGGAAGGGCCCACTTTATTATAATTTATTATTAAGCGACTCAGTGGAGTGACTCGAGGTCGAGGACGGAGCTGTACGTATTTATTGTTATGTCCTCACGGGCCGTGTATCTAAAGATCGACAGTCTTTGCTTAGTGATCTCGTCATGGGACTCGTCGAGAACGTGTCTGGTCTGAGGGAGTTTTGGGATCCGAAGCGGGGTGTAGTGGTCCGCTATGATACCGTGGGTTGTGGTGCGTCGTGACGGCATCAAAGTATGAACGTGCCTACACGTCTAGATCGACCTTGTCTACGTACCACAAGCGGTGCGCACCTCTAACATTATGCAACACGCCTGTGGCGCAGGTTGCGTATTGGAAATGTCGAATTATGATGTTCGAGTTGTGACTGGACACAAACGTAACGCTCTGGTGGGCGTATTTTATTTTAAGGATATCGCTGTCATACAAAACGAATAAAAGTGGAGAGAATACGTCGATCCGGTTGGGTGTGAATAGTTATTTCTTGTTGACCACTGTACTCTGTAAGGAGCTACGATTTGTCAGAAAGTTTCTTACAGTATGTGATATTTTTTATTGTGGCCTACTACACAAGCCCATCAAAGTAACTCCCTGGACTTATTTTGATCCGCATCCGATTCGGTCTTTATAGATGACACCGAGGTTTGATCTTTACAGTCCCGGGAGATGCTTTTAATTGTTTTTGAACCGACAACAGGTACCATTAGAAAAGTTACAGAGGAGGACCTGAAAAATATTGATTCCACTTTCCTTCTGGGCAATGTGGGAAACAGAAAGCAAAATTGACTAGTCAGCCAATAAGTAAAGCAGTATATAGTTATAAAAAACGCAGCAGTACACCACGGATACGAGAGCTTAACGGGTCCTTCTTAAGTATGGCAGAAACGCTTGAATGCATTGAAATTTTCTTGAGCTGTTATAAGGTATACCACTCGAGACGTGATTTGTCAACTATCTAATATAGCGTCCGGCTCGTTACACCAGAGGTTGGACTCCCAGAGAATATGGTGTGCTGATCGTTTATACTCGTAGTCAGATGTGGAGTAGGATGAAATAATAGGGGATTCCTAATTGGAAGCGTATGTATATCAAGGCACTTAGCCTGTAACTATTGGTTTGGATTTTTATTTTCAGATTTGTGGATTTCTAGTGTCACAGCTCTTTATCATAGTGCTGGCGAGACTTAGTTTTATAGCGTTGCGTTACATATACAGACCAGAAGGACATCAGAGATTCGGGAAATATTATCTTATTTATTTGGCATTAAATCCGGGGCTTTCCACGGGCGTAATCACTTGATAATCTAAAGTACTTTATTTATAGTTACTGCTGACTTTGTCCGTCTCTACCGCTGTGGTTGTCTAACGTTGACTGTGTAAGAGAGGCTCTCCACACCACTTCCCTATCAATGTGGTTGTGTTATAAAACCTAAAGTCAAAGTACAGTGAACCGACTTCCTGTGGCCTCTGACCGCCTCTCCCTCAGTCACGTCCCGGCGATATCGAAACGACTCTGTCTCCAATTATTGATTATGCTTTTGTTATTACTTTTATATAAGACCAAATGTGTAAATAAACTTTAACTTACCATTTTGCAGACCTCCTGTATACCAGTTGTATTGACTGCTGCCACTACACCACCGTGACTTATTGTTTGAAGACCTCCTGTATACCAATTGTATTGACTGCTGCCACTACACCACCGTGACTTATTGTTTGAAGACCTCCGGTATACCAATTGTATTGACTGCTGCCACTACACCACCGTGACTTATTGTTTGAAGACCTCCTGTATACCAATTGTATTGACTGCTGCCATTACACCACCGTGACTTATTGTTTGAAGACCTCCTGTATACCAATTGTATTGACTGCTGCCACTACACCACCGTGACTTATTGTTTGAAGACCTCCTGTATACCAATTGTATTGACTGCTGCCACTACACCACCGTGACTTATTGTAGGACATGCAAATTTGCACGATTGGCCCGGAATCCCAATAGGCGCGGATTCGAATCCCGCTTGTGACATCATTTTTCGCTTCGTAATCGGGTTTTATAAATAATTAAGCATATTAAATGCTAAATTTCAGTAATTTAAAAAAATTAAAATTACCATGTCTCAAAAGAAAAGTTTCTGAAAATAATTATTTTATTTAAGGAATTTGTATGTGATTAAACAATAAAACGTGGCCGCGTCCGACGCAACAGAAACTTATGTTTCAAGTTTTATCGTTACGTTTGTTGTCAAGTTTTCGCTCAGTTGTTAAAGCTTCCTAACAACAATAGTATGTTTATTTCCATATGACGTGACGTGACGTGACGTGACGCGACGTGACGTGACGTGACGCACACACTGTTGCTAACTAAACAAATATATTTTAACAAGGCCTACTGCCAGTCACATGACACGTGTAGTCTGCGAGTTAGGTACGCGCAGAGGGCGCGCAGTGACCTGCGTGTTCAATATAACAACGCACGGGGTGGTTGTCGGTTGGGGTTATCGCGATTTTGTAGTGCCTCTGGGATGTTCGCAGCATTGATGGCTTCAAATCTCTCCTCAAGAAAGCTTGCGTGTCCCTCCTGTATAGACTAAGTTCCAGCTCACACAGCCGTCCCATTAGTGCTAAACAACAAGCGGGAGTGTCCGACGCTGCAGCACTGGATACGTGTGCACGCCCCGGTCGCTAGGTGTGCGACACTTTAGCGGGGCACGTACAAAACTGTAGATAATGTTTGTCTGTATTTTTGGACGTTATATTATAGTATTATATTTGTAGTGTATGTATAATTAATATAATTTATAAATGTGGGTAGATCGAATAATATGGAGATATAAGAGCTCGGTAAAATGTTGTCGTGACACACTTGTGCGTTGTGGGTCGTGGTGAACAGTCGTGTAACCATTTTAGAAGTTAAGCGTATAATTATAATACTACACGCATACATACAATACAATGTTATTTTTTTCTGTTTTTAAATTTTTGTTCTGATTTTATTAATACTAGTTACTAGGTCTTTTCTGTTGTTCTAATAACTACTTAATTAATTATTTCATATAACATGTATATGTGTGTGCCTGTGTGTGTGTGTGTGTCGATAGGGCACTCATTACGATTAACTTTACATAGCTATATTGTTATACAAACAGTAACTTCACATTAAATGTTCGTGAGCGCCGCCGTCACCTCACAGCGGTGTGTGCCTGTGTGTGTCGTACGCGTCGGCCGCTCTCCTGGGTATAATGTAGAGCGAGGCAATTATATGTAACATAGCGAGGGTCCCCCGGACACGCGCCCGCGGGCCCCGCTCGCTTAGAGTGACACAAAACGAATTGTTTCGGTCGTTAGGTTCCGCACTAATGTGAAGTCATTAAGGGCACTCAACTCCGAAATGAAAGTGCGTCTCGCTCCGTAGAGTGCCGCCCGCCCCGACAGCCCGCCGCCCGCCCCGACAGCGCGCCGCCCTACACTAGGCGCCGGGCGTACACCGCGGGGCGTCCGTGTGCTGACACGACTGCATTAACAACAACAACATGGCGCACAACTTTATTGATAACACGATAAAACATAGCTCCAGACGTCGGAGGCTGTGCTCACATATAGTCACCGTCACCACTCGCGCTGTCACCAGTCATAGTATCATGTATATCAAATCGCTAGTGCGATCTAACACGTGTGTGGTGCGTCAGCGGGTGACGTGTGCACTAGTGTGCTAGTGCGCAAGTTGTGTGCACCAGCGGACACGTTCGATGTTGCCAACAAACAGCGAGCGTCGAGTAGACCTCACGCGCGGGACTACGCTGTATTCTTGTTAGTTTTGTATAGCGACACAGTCGAGGAGGGGGCGGACGGCCCGCGCCGGTAGGACGACGGGAGGGCGCACTCACCGCGACCACATCTAGCGGAGGCGACGCACCTTTACAGCGAGTGCAAGTGCTAATGTTATAGATGTGCAAGTTTGTGAATATGTTTGTATGTTTGTTACGCAATCACATGTCAATAGTTGAACAGATATAGACGGCAATTGCCACATAGATAAACCATTGCCTGGATTAACACATAGAATACTTGTTATCCCATCAATATGTTCCCTTTGGATATGGTTCAACATTGGAAAAGATGCTTTTCATGCGGGTGATGCCGAAGGTAGAAGCTAGTATATCGTCATCATCATCATAGTCGAAATGCGATTTCTACGGAAAATCTGTGG
The DNA here is from genome assembly GCA_905163515.2 of Lymantria monacha. NCBI lineage: Eukaryota > Metazoa > Arthropoda > Insecta > Lepidoptera > Erebidae > Lymantria > Lymantria monacha. The sequence continues at coordinate 30,766,945 of LR991098.1, forward strand.
AGTTAGGCTAACCGACCGCATTCGCAATGACGACGTAAGAGAGCGAGTAGGTATGAAAGAGAGTATTGGTGTAAAGATGCGAAAGGGAATGCTCCGATGGTTCGGACATGTGGAAAGAATGCCGAACGAACGTCTGGTTAAGAAGATATACAATGCGAAAGTGGAAGGATGTAGGTACCGGGGAAGATCGAGACTCACCAGTCACCTACCTAGACCAGATCGGTCATGTACTGAAGGAAGGTGGAGTCAAGAGTCTCCGAAACCGGCGAGCGTGTATGAAGAGAATCATGAATGTTGAGAAAGCGAGTGAAGTATGCAAGGATAGAGTTCTCTAGCACTCTGTTCTCTCTGCCTACCCTGCAAGGGATATGGCGTGATGATATGTATGTATGTATGTATTTATTATAAATTGGCTAAAATATACATACATACATATCATAACGCCATATCCCTTGCAGGGTAGGCAGAGAGAACAGAGTGCCAGAGAGCTCTATCTCTGCATACTTCACTCGCTTCCTCAACATTCATAATTCTCTTCATACACGCTCGCCGGTTTCGGAGACTCTTGACTCCACCTTCCTTCAGTACATGACCGATCTGGTCTAGGTAGGTTAGTCTCGGTCTCCCTCGGTACCTACATCCTTCCACTTTCGCATTGTATATCTTCTTAACCAGGCGTTCGTTCGGCATTCTTTCCACATGTCCGAACCATCGGAGCATTCCCTTTCGCATCTTTACACCAATACTCTCTTTCATACCTACTCGCTCTCTTACGTCGTCGTTACGAATGCGGTCGGTCAGCCTAACTCCACAGATTTTCCGCAGAGATCGCATTTCGACCGCATTAATTTTACTATCATACTCTTTTCTGCATACCCAACTCTCGCTTCCATACAGTAATGTTGGGACAAGCACTGCGTTATGTATTGCTACACGTGCCTTCTGGCTGAGGTGGTGGCTGCCGAGAAGTTGCCCCAACGCTCCGTTCACTCTATTTCCCGCATTCACTCTTCGCTCTATATCAGTGGTGTACCTTCCATCTCGGCTAAATCCACATCCAAGATATACAAATTCATCCACTTGCTCTAGTACATCATTACCTATTGTTACTCTTACATCTGTTCTGGTTTTATCTCTTTCAAAGACCATTATTTTGGTTTTGCTCACATTCACGCGTAGACCCCTTTTCTTACAATCTTCTGTCATTGTGTCGACTAGGGTCTGCAGGTCAATCGCTGACTGTGCCAGCAGGACTGCATCATCTGCATAAAGCAGAGCAGTGACCACTGAGTCGCCCATCTGGACTCCCACATTCATATCGTTCAACCTTTGGAGACATTTATCCAGATATATGATAAACAGCCTGGCTGACAGAACGCACCCCTGCTTAACGCCGATATTGACGTCAAACCAAGGCGACATTCCATCATCCAGCCGCACACAGGCTCTACAGCCCATGTAACTGGACTGCACAGCCTGTAGCAGTTTACCGTTAATACCATACTCCGGTAAAATGTCCCAAAGTTCCTTTCGTACAACCGTGTCAAATGCTCTCTCCAGATCCACAAAACTGCAGAAAACCCTCTGACCTAGAGCCAGATGCTTCTCCACAATGTTGCGCAGAGAGAACACTTGATCCATGCATCCCCTTCCACTCCTGAAACCTCCTTGTGTCTCACACAGTAAACCATCGGACACCATCCTCATTCTCCTTTCAATAATTTTTCCATACACTTTTGCTGCCAAACTGGTCAAGCTTATGGCTCTGTAATTTGCGCAGTCATAACGTGAACCCTTGTTTTTAAACAAAGGCACGATGACTGCGCTATTCCAGTCCCTGGGAACCATTCCCGAGCTCCAACATAAATTGAGGAGCAACAGGAACGCCTCCCAGACACAAGAGCCACCAAGCTTGATCATCTCGGCAGACACCATATCAATGCCCGCTGCCTTACCATTTTTCAAACTTCTTATCGCCCATTCAACTTCATCCATACTGATGCCATCGGAGGACGCCGTTGTCGAATGTTGATCTACTAAACCACATCCAACACCGGCGCCAACCGTAGCATCCGCATACATATCGCCAAAATATTCACTCCATCGGCTTAACACGTCTTGTGTTTCTGTAAGAATGTCTCCACCTTTAGACCTTATTTTATTCATTCTGAAGGCTGACCAACCACCCCGAGACTTCTTCACCTCCCTCCAAAAGAGTTTGGTGTTACCCTCGAAGTTTTTAGTCAGCCTATCTTCTGCACTCATACTTGCTCTATCACGTTTCTCTTTCACTAAGGCCTTGGTGTCATTCTTACAGTGCCGATATATTTCTTTCTTCTGTTCAGTCATACTGTCATTCAGATTCAAAGAAGAGACATAGTCCAGCCACGCTTTCTTCTTTTGCTCTACGGAAGCTGCCACTTCCGCATCCCACCGTGCATCACCATTTGTTTTTCTATGCTTCTTTGAACTTCCACATACTTCTTTCGCTGTATCTACCATACTCTCTTTCAATACTCTCCAGCATTCTTCAATGTCCGATTGCGGCTGGCTTGCCATCGTCAGCCGTTCTCGGACACCCTCTGCATACTTTTCTCTTACACACTCTTCTTGCAACCTTTCAACCTTTATTCTTTCAAGCCCTCCGAAGTGGACACGCTCTCGCCAGTGCCTCCACTTTCTGAACAGACCACTAAATCTCGCAATAACGAGATAGTGGTCCGTGTCGACTGTGGGGCCCCTGTAGGCTCTTGCGTCCAATATTTTGCTTCGGAGGCGACTGTCTACCAAAATTAAATCTATTATGCTTTTCTGTTCATTCCTTCTCCATGTATACATATGGATGTCCTTATGTTGGAAAAATGTGTTTGACACAATAAGGTTTCTCTCCATGCATACATCCGCTATGAGCCTACCTGCGTCGTTCACTCTCTTATCACCAAATGGACCAAGTACGTCCTCATAGTCGGGACGCTTGGTCCCCACCCATCCGTTCAAATCTCCGCATACAATCACGCGTTCACTGGTTTCTGCCATATCCAGAACTTCCCTAACATTGTCCCAAAACTTCTCTAGGTCTGATGCCACCGAGGATCCTACGGGAGCATATGCTACAACCATGAATACCTTGGTGACACCTAGTTTTATACGGACCCAGAGAAGTCTGGGATCATACATTCCGTAATCCTTCACACCTGAGGCCAAGCGAGAGGACAACAGCACTCCTACCCCCATGCTGGCTCGATCGCTCTGTGGTACACCAGACCACAGAGCCATCCCGCCACCAGGAAGATCGCAGGCGTCGCTGCCCCTTCGCTTGGTCTCTGTTACACAGAGCACGTCTAGCTGTTTGTCCGCCATGACGGATATCAGCTCGTGCAACTTACCTTCCACACAACCTCTTACATTCCACGTACCCACCCGGCACTCCGTTCTCCTCGACTCGCCTAACTGGGCAAGGCGTGATGGGTGGCGGCCCCCATCGCCGCAACTGCCGATGTTCGTACCGACGGGGGCGGGTCGGTACGCGTCGCCTCCGGGGGACGCCCTAACCCGCATTGCGGTACGCATTTCGAGCCGGATTAGCAGTCTAATTAGACTGGCAGGGGACGCGAACGAGCACGCTCCGGACTATGCCCCCCTAAAAATATAACGATAAAAATCGCATAAGACAGAAAAATTGCGAGGTATTTTTGCATACGCCGCAAAGATCTTGAAAGTTAGACGAATGTTATGTATTGTAGAAATGTACCTCTTGAATAGTTCTACAAAAAAGTCCGCGACAGCATATATCTATTTTTAATATGTAAGCATTTATCGTTAAAATTGTAAATTAAAAAAAACAAAATAATTTGGTATTTATTTCCGATGCACATTTTATAGCAACGAATTGATTCTTATGCAAACAAATGCTTTTATTGTTTTTGATATTTAAAGTACAATTTTTTTGCCTTTTGCCGGGTGCCGTTTGGTACAATATTTCAAAAGTTACGACAATAAGAATTTGAGTGCGCAGTGCTGTGGTCAGGCAGTAACCGGGCGCACTACAGAAATATGGCAAGAAATCTATGATCGCCGGTTTTATTTTCATTTTGCTTCCAAGTTATTTAGTGTAATAATAAATGACACTTAAATTAGCATCAATTTATAAAATTAACATACTAAAAGCAATTTGTGTGTTCCCGCCAAAGAGCAATAATGATTTAATTCACATTGTAGCGCCATTATTCATAAATCATTTTCATTTGTAGTAGCAAACTTGTAGTAAGTGTGACATTAGAGCATTGCGAAAAAAATCATTGGATATGAAATTTCATGTGAAATCACAGTGTAAAATAATAATTTCACCAAATGAAAATGAAATGAAAGTAGCAATCATTTCCATGTCTAGTGAGGGCAGTCATCGTTGATGATTGTTGTATTTTTGACAGCACTATCGATTTGTTAATAACATACTATACCTGTATATAGTAGATAGGTATTGAAAGTTTGTGATGTGAAACATCTTTTTGCGCGCCTTGGCAATAAAATTGTGTCGACTACTGGGACTGATAGATTGGGTAGGTACTGAGGTAAATGTGGTCATGTCGTGATACTACGCCGCCATTCTCTATTCATTACTGTGTACGCGCGCGCGTATGTCAGCGGTAGCTGTCTAACATAAGTGTGACATTAAATAATTAAATATTAATCTTAAATTAAATTGTTTATCAATATTCACACTCATCGCAAAACAATAACTAAACCTTGGATAACAACAGTACTTCTTAGATGTGTGAGAAACCGCGATAGATTACATCGAAAAATTTAAAGGAATCCTAAGAACATACATACATATCATCACGCCATATCCCTTGCAGGGTAGGCAGAGAGAACAGAGTGCCAGAGAACTCTATCTCTGCATACTTCACTCGCTTCCTCAACATTCATAATTCTCTTCATACACGCTCGCCGGTTTCGGAGACTCTTGACTCAACCTTCCTTCAGTACCTGACCGATCTGGTCTAGGTAGATTAGTCTCGGTCTCCCTCGGTACCTACATCCTTCCACTTTCGCATTGTATGTCTTCTTAACCAGACGTTCGTTCGGCATTCTTTCCACATGTCCGAACCATCGGAGCATTCCCTTTCGCATCTTTACACCAATACTCTCTTTCATACCTACTCACTCTCTTACGTCGTCGTTACGAATGCGGTCGGTCAGCCTAACTCCACAGATTTTCCGAAGAGATCGCATTTCGACCGCATTAATTTTACTTTCATACTCTTTTCTGCATACCCAACTCTCGCTTCCATACAGTAATGTTGGGACAAGCACTGCGTTATGTATTGCTACACGTGCCTTCTGGCTGAGGTGGTGGCTGCCGAGAAGTTGCCCCAACGCTCCGTTCACTCTATTTCCCGCATTCAATCTTCGCTCTATATCAGTGGTGTACCTTCCATCTCGGCTAAATCCACATCCAAGATATACAAATTCATCCACTTGCTCTAGTACATCATTACCTATTGTTACTCTTACATCTGTTCTGGCTTCATCTCTTTCAAAGACCATTGTTTTGGTTTTGCTCCTGAATCCTAAGAATCTAGATGGTTTTGCTCCTGAATCCTAAGAATCTAGACTTAATGCTAACTTACAAAAGGTGTAGAAACTTTTGTAACGATTTGCTAAAATCATTAAAAAGAGAGCATGAAAAAACAGCGCTTAAAACTGCAGCTAAGAAAAACAGCAAAAAAATATGGAGTACCATCAGAGATATCACCTATACAACTAAATCTAGGCATGAGCCATGAAGCACTGCAATTAATGAATGATCAGGATCCCCAATCTTCCATAAATAATATCAATAAATTCTTCGTGAATCTAGGAGATGATATAGTAACCCGTGGCCAGTTTAAGAATTGTTCCCCATCGGAAATGGTGCCTTTTTACTCTCACCGCCATTCACTAAGATTATATCCAACAGATTCATTGGAGGTAGAAGGGATTATTCTTAACCTGAAAAATAATTGTACTGTTGGCAGGGATTACATTTCAAGTACGTTCATAAAAAGGTATAGGGAGCATATCATTTCTCCAATTACCCACATATGTAACTTAGCTATAAGTACCAGCAAATTTCCAAATAATTGGAAACTAGCTGAGGTTCTCCTAATCTATAAAAGTGGTGGCGAATGTTCTATTAACAGTTATAGACCAATTTCTATATTGACAACGTTGTCCAAAATACTAGAAAAGATCCTAAACAAACGGATGATAAAATATCTAGAAGACAACTCATTGATATCGCCCTGTCAGTACGGTTTTAGATTAGGTCGCTCTACTAGTGATGCAATCCATGAACTGACAGACTTCATTACAGAGAAACTTGATAAAAATAAAAAAGTTGTAGCTATATTTGTCGACCTAGCAAAGGCTTTCGACACTATATTTCTGTCCCTCGACTACTGAAAAAGTTGGAATTCTTTGGGATAAGAGGTACCTAACATGCACTCTTCGCTGATTACCTTACAAATCGTTCTCAAAGAGTAAAAGTTAAGGAATGGTACAGTCGCGACTTACCAACGCTGCGCGGTATTCCGCAGGGAAGTATACTTGTCCCTACTTTACTTCTAACGTATATTAACGATCTATGTAATCTCGTGATGCCAAATGGAAAGATCATATCATTTGCAGACGACACAGTACTCTTATTTGAGGCTGAATCATGGTCGAAGGTAATTAATAACGCACAACTGGGATTTGACTTGTTAGTCTCGTGGTTCATAACTAACCAGCTTGCACTAAATGTCAATAAGACCAAATACATGACTTTTAGTATAAAAGCTACAACAACTCCATGTGCCCAATATAAATTGGTTGCACATTCGACTTCATGTCCCTCCTCACTTGATAATACATGTGTCTGTTCGAACCTGCAACACGTAAACACAATAAAGTACCTTGGCATTACCTTAGATAATACATTAACTTTCCAGCCGCATATTGATCTCTTAGCGACGAGAACTCGAAAATTAATTTATATATTTAAAAATCTTCGCCACGTGGCAGACGCAGATTTACTAAAAATGGTATATTTTGCTCTAGGTCAATCAATCATTTCATACTGCATAACTGTATGGGGAGGTGCAGCTAAAACATATATGCTGAAAATTGAACGGGCCCAGAGAGCTGTCCTAAAGGTTATCAATTTTCTACCTTTTCTGTATCCAACCAAAGATCTTTATGAGATGGCAGGGGTGTTAACAGTAAGACAACTTTTTATTCATAGAACGGTTCTTCGTCAGCATTCACTTCTAACTTATAACTCTAAAGTACATTATAATATACCTACGTCGCAAGCACGTAGTTTGTTCAATTTCACACTTTCGTACATCCTTTGCGCAACGCCATTTTAGATTTCTAGGCGGCTTCTTGTACAATAAATTAAATCAAAAAGTATCAATCTACGCTCTCCCCAAAACATTATGTAAAAAAAAATTATTAAAAAAATCAAAGAACCCGACTGCGTAAAAAGTAACCCAAACTACTTACATAATAAAAAACTGAAAAGAAAAAAACAAGCTCTTTGTGTCCGGTGGTCTAGAATTCTATAATATATTATTGAATAAATACTTTTGCAGAAAATAAAATATATTTTAATAATAGAACATGACAACTGAACAGTCAGGATCCATTATTCGACAGCAAATCTAATTTTTCAGTCTACGATACCCCATTCGACATAGTTTGTTGACTTTCATTTTTTTAATTTTCACAATATGGCGTCCAGTAGTCGCCTTATTGAATTTTCATTAACGTCATATCTTTAGTGACACTCGCCGGATTAAGAGGAATCGTTTGACGTGTGAATCATAAAAATCGGCCCAGGCGTTTGGTCTATATAGTGCTTCAAAGGAACATACAAACATACATACATAGGCTGTTAAACACAATACCACTTCTTTGCCTCGTGCAGTCGGGTAAAAAAGACTGCTTGATTGGCTTCAAACATTTGACTACGATTCTACTGAACAATTACTTCTGATAATCTCTTAACATAAATCTTATCACACACTCGCACATGTATGTAGGCGCACACCCATTACAAATGATATATACAATATACCTGCTTGCATATATCTACGGCCAAACAACGCGCACGTTCATACACATTCACACATGCCCACACACATACACGCACACTCACACACACATACCACACTTCTTACTTTATGCATATTAGTGATGCAACGGAAGTGTCTTAGCGGAACCAGAAACGGAAACAGATGTCAAAAGTAAATTTTAGCAGAAACGGAAACGGATGCAGAAACGGAAGTGTAAATAATATGTAAAAAAAAAACAAATTTGCAAATATATTTCTTTATTAAGTATTAAATACACCAAATCTAGATTAGAAATAGATATATTAGAAATCTACTATAGAAAACAATATTGCAACTTCACTTTTCTTTTTTGTACTCCTGAAAATGTGACGTCCACCGACCCGCGCGCACCTCGCGCCGCGCATGCGTAACTCTCAGCCGTCGTAAACTTCCGATTAAATCTCCGTTATAAAAGTTGCGGAAACAGAAGCAGAAACGAATGTTGAAAAGCGCGCGCTCTTCTGAAAAGGGATATAAAAGTTGTTTAACAATATTACTTTCTTTTCTTTTAATTAGCCTATCGATCAACTCTTTATTATATCCCTTGGATTGGGCGATATAATATATGATATTGAGTTCTTTTCTATAGGACTCATTGCTTAAGGGCAATTTAAACAATCTATGTATCAAGCTATGCAATGCTGCTAGTTTATGTTGCCATGGGTGACACGATGATACAGGTATTGTAGTATCTGTACACGTTGGCTTACGATAAACTTCAAATTTATGCCTGTTGCCTTCCCTACGTATGGTAAGATCTAAAAAATTGATCATATTATTCTCTTCTGCTTCTAATTTAAATTTGATTTTGGGATGTAAAGTGTTCAATCTATTAACAAATTGATGGAGTTGCCGGGTAGTCCCAGTCCACACCAGTAATATATCATCAACATAACGGTAATAATATAACAATCTACTTTCTTGGACTACGTATTTACGTTCATAATCGTCCATAAAGATGTCTGCCATTAAATTATTATTATTATTACTCGTTTTTATATGTGAAATGTCAATTACAATAATAAACAGAAATAACAAGTTACTTTAGAGACGAGCTTTATTTTATCTTTTTAGTATTTACAATAACACCTATTTTTTATTAAGCAATAGTTATCATTCTTGCCATCTGGAGTACATCGGGCGAGCGCCACCTAAACTGTAGAATGCACACGAAGATAACTTATAGTTTATGTTAAATAGTTCTGAACAAACAATAGCGACAGTTTACTTTTTATGTGAAAGCCAATGTATCCCAAACTATAGGCTCATACATGTCCCTTTGTTGGGCTCGAGCCTCCTTCACACTAGAAGAGAAGTAGACCTACTACAGCACGCTCTGGTTAGACGTGTTGGTGTAAGAAGTTAGTTGAGTTTTCCTTCTCTTGCATAGATGTTACATGCATATTTTATCCCTTAGTCGTCTTTAATGATCTCCCACAGGAATAGGGGGCGGTGAATTGTATTCTTATTCCGTTACCACGCGGAATTAGAGTATTTAGTTAATACTTATCTAAATAGTTTGTCGCTTTAATATTTAGTGTAGATTTCAATATTTGGGAAAATATCACGATAAGATGGGAAGGGTGTATGGTGTATTGCCGGTCTTAAGAAGGTGTGTCTCTCCTTTATCAAAAACCAGGCGTGTGAAGCTGCGGGCGGAAGCTAGTTATATAATACAACGTAACGTCAACAGTCGGTCAGTGGTCCAACAACAACTAAACCAACAAATGAACACGTCAGTTGCGGACTAGTGTCGCGCGCGTGTGACGTCAGCGCGGTGACGTCACACACCACCGCCCGTCAACAGACAACACTCGCACGTAGTTCAATATTGATTAATACTTTTTGAAGTGACAACTTATTTAGCGGCTTGTACACTGTTTTGGGATAGATAAAAAATGTTAAACTCGCGTCAAGACATGTGACCTGATCGTAAATTCGTAAGACGTAAATATCCCCCGCTATTTCTACCGCGTGACGAAAATGTATGCCGGCTCCTGTTGTTTCGTTTAAGCGGCACAGGGGGGTGCGTGTGGGGCTATTAGTTAGATTTTTAAATATTGTATTTGGTTTAACGATGTGTCAAATGATCGTATTGTTGCACCGCGCACATCGAAACACAAAACTACTATTGATGCGGTCTCTATCAGACATTTAAATAGCTCCGAATCAAAGTTGTTCGTTACTTACTTCAGCTGCCATAAGCCTGTTGAGATTGGCGATGATGATGCTGGTGATGATGCTGGTGATGATGATGGTGATGATGATGGTGATGGTGAAACAGTCGTTGAAATTGTAGATGAAAGTTGATTCTTATATATATGTATCTGAGATATAAACTTTTTAATGTAAAGTAATTGTAATAGTTCTGAAGTGTTGAATTTTTATGTAATATTGGTATCGTATTTTATGTAATATTATATTCGCTATCGTACACATACAAACATGACAGTTTTGTCATGTTTGTATGTGTACGATAGCGCAATAAATGAATATTGTATTTAGCCACATAAATGATTTTTTTTTTTCACTTTTTTGGGTAAACAAACAATATCACAATGAAGTTTGGTTATAGTGGTTTGAAGTTATACAATATAAATAACGTCATATCTTTAGTGACACTCGCCGGATTAAGAGGAATCGATTGACGCGCGAATCATAAAAATCGGCCCAGGCGTTTGGTATATATAGTGCTTCAAAGGAACATACAAACATACATACATACATACATAGACTGTTAAACACAATACCACTCCTTTGCAGTCGGGTAAAAAAAGTGATATCCACACCGTTTACCACCGATTGGACAAATATACACATTCATATAAAAGTAGTACAGGGTGAGAGAAGAAGGCCTGCATGTATGATATTTCTTTTTTGTATTTTTAGTTATAGTTAAATATATATACCCATACATACGCACGCACGTACATACATATACACATACATACATATACACATAGCAGCAAATAATTACGTAGTAAGATATACAGTAGTAGATATGTAAAAATGATCTTATGTATTTACATCCGATGTAATGTTAAGTCCAGATATTTTTTTATAAACAACAGTGCTGTTCGCATAAATATCGATTTCACTACAATTATAGTTATAAGTGTGAAGTACACGACGAATGGGTGCACGCTTGCCGGCTTTGGTGCGTGAGGTTCGCATAGCAACGAATTGAGGCGGACGACAGGCTCGGGGACACGATCTTATAGGCACATCATAGGTAACTCCATTGACAATATCCGGGCAGTCGTACCTGTCATGACAGATGTCATGACAGGTGTCATGGATAAACATGACTTGCGTCTGTATCCTCCTCGATTAAAGTTCTTACTTTTATACTGATAAATAAGGCAATTCGTGCGAAATTATGACCCAACCATTCCAAAATATTTATTTTCACTGCTGACTATGATATGATTACACCCATACATACCCCCTTTTTTTTATTTTTTTTTTATTGGTGGGCTATAGATGCGTCTCGCCCCGCCAAATCGGTCCGGGGTGACGAAAAAGGCGGCGCGTGACCCCATAGACCCACCGTAAAACCTTCTCTCTTCGCCGTGCGAGCGGACCACCGGTACTCGATTTTAACTTCGGTGGCCCGCCCGGCGGTTTACCCTCGCGGGTTCCTCTCGTCGACGCCCCGACAGATTTCGCCGTCGAGGCGTCGCCCTCACGCGGTGGCCTCACGTTGGGTGACCGGACAATTCCCCGGTCCGATCACCCGAGGCCTCGGTTAGGGCGGCATCAGGCGCAGGTATTCGTGCCTGCGCCGCCCCGGCCGCTGACGGCGGCCCGGGTCGCGGGAATCCTCCCGAACCCGTTCCGCCGCCTCCTTCTGCGAGATGACAGCCTCGCAGAAGGCGGCGACCGCGTCCCAGTTCCTGACGCTATCGACCATCGCTCTCGCGACAGCCGGCAGCGTCAGGTCGGCACCGATAACAGCGACGAGGTCACGGCGATGCCGGTCAAAGCCCGGACACACCTCCAGCGTGTGTTGCGCCGTGTCTTCGTTACTGCTGCAATGGTGGCAGAACGAAGTCCACTCCCTATACGCGACCGTGTGCAGGTACAAGCCGAAGCATCCATGCCCCGACAACACCTGCACCAGTCGAAAGGAGAGGACTCCGTGCCGCCGCTCCATCCACTCCATCAGAACGGGCCGGAGAGCCTCGACGGTGACGACACCGTGTCTAGGCCTCTCCAGCCGCGTAGCCCAACGGGCGATGACGTCTCGGCGGGCGTCCTCGCGCCAGGTGGCTATCTCGCTCAGCGATGGGGAGCCACCTTCGTCGCGCAGTGAGGTCACCCACCGGTAGAGGTCGGAGAGCATCCCCGCCTCCAGGTCCCACGGGGGTGTCCCGGCCAGTAGGCATGCCGCCTCGGTCGATACCGTGCGGTACCCGCGAATGGCTCTGACCGCCATGACTCTCTGGGGTCTCCACAGAACAGCCCTGAGCTGGGCGTTCAGAGCCCTCGCCCACACGGGTGCGCCGTACATAGCCATCGAACGGATCACCCCCGCATACAGCCGTCGGCCCTCGAAGCTGGGTACGCCTACGTTCGGCATGAGCCGCGAAAGGGCGGACGCCGCGCCGACCAGCCGGGGAGCAATTCGGCGAAAATGCTCCCGGAACCACCATCGCCCGTCGAGCACCAGACCCAAGTACTTCATATGGGCCTGGTCCCATACATACCCCCTGGGGGCACGCTTTTTATTTTTTCTATTTGTTTTTTTTCATAGGTTTAAGTTTTCACTTCTGTCGGCAGTCCTCGTTTTTTTTATAATTATGTACCACTGCACCCGTCGACACTGTACTCTACATTGCGTTACAAGCTACACTCACCACGTAGCGGCAGCGCTACGCACCGCTACGACGCGACGTCACGCAGCTACGGAGGATCGTAGATGCGCTAAGAAGCTCTGTAGGCACTATAATATTACAATTTAAATGCGGCAATGTCGCTATGTATATGGTGGCTGTGGTGGTGATGACGTGGGTGCGACACCACACACACACATACACCACCTTTTTTTTTTTGGAACGAAGTTCCTTATCGCGCGTTGTGAAAGGGGGCTAGACGGAAAAAATTCTTACGAAAAGTTGTCACGACACTTTTTGCTATAGTAAGCTATTGTAAGCTGTGCGGCGTCGCTCGTCGGCTCTCTTATAGAAAGCAAGCCAGATATTTTCATTTCTATTTCGCATTGAACAGTGTGGTGTCGCGACGATTTTTTTTATAGATAGAGTGATTCAAGAGGAAGGTTTATATGTATAATATATGCATAATGTGCTAGAGAAACACTGATAATTTTAGAGGTTCCTAATGTGATGTCGTAAATAAACACATTATTTTGCGCTTACATTGCAAACGCTGGCTGAACCCTACGAAATAGATCAAAATAAAGTACTACAGTATTATACAGCTTAAAAAGGCCTACAAATAAGTCCGCGATGGTATATATCTATCTCTTAAGGATAACATACTATATCCATTTTAATACTTTAAAAAATGTTCTATTATAAAACGGTAATTGAAAAGCTATTTACACAAATACTGTATTAATCCTTAACATTTTAAATACATTAGTTGGCTTGAGCATTTCATGAAGATATTTTTTTTCCTTCAGACCATGCAAATTAAATCAATACCTTAAGAGATATAGCAAAATCAAAATAATGCGCAACGAAATTATTTTCGCCCGTGACCGGGCCGCGTGGCCGGCTCGCGTTCGAGCTCGGGGCCGAAAAGTTTTGGTAGTCTAGTGGAATTGTATATCCTATTATTAATATTATAAACGTGAATGTTTGTAATAATGTATGGATGTGAACATGTTTGTTGCTCTTTCACGTAAAAACTACTGAATGGATTTTGATGAAATTTATAGTAATATAGCTTGCACATCAGAATAACACATAGGCTATAATTTATAAAGATATTTTGCAAATTGGTTAAAATATAACGATAAAAATCGCTTAAGGCAGAAAAAAATTATATAATTAAAATAGAACTTCGTTCCATCCGGGTGTCCCTTGACACCTCCGGTTGTGTATCATTTTCTTCTCTGTATCGTTCCAATTTTAGTATATGTACTGCCGAAGTAAGTACAGTAGTTTATTATAAATTTTAATATATATAGTTAAAATTTGCAAAAATTTCTATAGCGCGATTTAGACCTGTCGGGTGTCTATACATGTGTACCTATACATGTCCTCTTAGAATCCATTAACTTTGTTACAGCGCCATCTAGTAATAGATTATGATCCTATTTAAAAAAAATCTGAGTTACTCCCTAGTCGCGCCTAAAGAAGTTTTAAGTACTTCAAAAATATTATTATAACTTAAAAAAAATAAAATTTTATTACAATTCCTTCACTAATTAATCGAAAGGAACTTCGTTCCATCCGGGTGTCCCTTGACACCTCTCGTTTTTTTTTTTTTGTGGTGGGTTATGGACGTCGCACCCCGCCAAATCGGTCCGGGGTGACGGAAGAGGCGGCGCGCAACCCCATTGACCCACCCTGCAAGCACCTCTTCTTCGCCGTGCGAGCGGGCCACCGGTACCCGATCTTTGTCTTCGGTGGCCCGCTCGGTGGTATGTCCTCTCGGGCTCCTCTCCTGTCGACGCCCCGACAGCTTTCGCCGTCGAGGCGTCGTCCTCACGCGGTGGCCTCACGTCGGGTGATTGGACAATTCCCCGGTCCGATCACCCGAAGCCTCGGTTAGGGCGGCATCAGGCGTAGGTATTCGCGCCTGCGCCGCCCCGGCCGCGGGCGGCGACCCGGGTCACGGGAATCCTCCAGGGCCCGTTCCGCCGCCTCCTCCTGCGAGATGACAGCCTCGCAAAAGGCGACGACCGCGTCCCAATTCCTGACGCTGTCGACCATCGCTCGCGGCAACAGCCGGCAGCTGCCTCTCTAGCCTCCGCTAGAGAGTGCGTACCACGAGTGTAGCTACATACCTACACACACATACATACACCACCTGACACATTGCCTCCGCTAGAGAGTGCGTACCACGAGTGTAGCTACATACCTACACACACATACATACACCACCTGACACATTGCCTCCGCTAGAGAGTGCGTACCACGAGTGTAGCTACATACCTACACACACATACATACACCACCTGACACATTGCCTCCGCTAGAGAGTGCGTACCACGAGTGTAGCTACATACCTACACACACACACACACATACACCACCTGACACATTGCCTCCGCTAGAGAGTGCGTACCACGAGTGTAGCTACATACCTACACACACATACACTACCTGACACATTGCCTCCGCTAGAGAGTGCGTACCACGAGTGTAGCTACATACCTACACACACACATACACCACCTGACACATTGCCTCCGCTAGAGAGTGCGTACCACGAGTGTAGCTACATACCTACACACACACATACACCACCTGACACATTGCCTCCGCTAGAGAGTGCGTACCACGAGTGTAGCTACATACCTACACACACACATACACCACCTGACACATTGCCTACGCTAGAGAGTGCGTACCACGAGTGTAGCTACATACCTACACACACACATACACCACCTGACACATTGCCTCCGCTAGAGAGTGCGTACCACGAGTGTAGCTACATACCTACACACACATACACCACCTGACACATTGCCTCCGCTAGAGAGTGCGTACCACGAGTGTAGCTACATACCTACACACACACATACACCACCTGACACATTGCCTCCGCTAGAGAGTGCGTACCACGAGTGTAGCTACATACCTACACACACACACACACACACATACACCACCTGACACATTGCCTCCGTTAGAGAGTGCGTACCACGAGTGTAGCTACATACCTACACACACACATACACCACCTGACACATTGCCTCCGCTAGAGAGTGCGTACCACGAGTGTAGCTACATACCTACACACACATACATACACCACCTGACACATTGCCTCCGCTAGAGAGTGCGTACCACGAGTGTAGCTACATACCTACACACACACACATACACCACCTGACACATTGCCTCCGCTAGAGAGTGCGTACCACGAGTGTAGCTACATACCTACACACACACATACACCACCTGACACATTGCCTCCGCTAGAGAGTGCGTACCACGAGTGTAGCTACATACCTACACACACACACACATACACCACCTGACACATTGCCTCCGCTAGAGAGTGCGTACCACGAGTGTAGCTACATACCTACACACACACATACACCACCTGACACATTGCCTCCGCTAGAGAGTGCGTACCACGAGTGTAGCTACATACCTACACACACACACATACACCACCTGACACATTGCCTCCGCTAGAGAGTGCGTACCACGAGTGTAGCTACATACCTACACACACACACACATACACCACCTGACACATTGCCTCCGCTAGAGAGTGCGTACCACGAGTGTAGCTACATACCTACACACACACATACACCACCTGACACATTGCCTCCGCTAGAGAGTGCGTACCACGAGTGTAGCTACATACCTACACACACACATACACCACCTGACACATTGCCTCCGCTAGAGAGTGCGTACCACGAGTGTAGCTACATACCTACACACACACATACATTGTGTAACGCTTTGGTGACGTGACGGCGCGTGTGGTGGTGGTGCGCTACCGTAACTCTGTGCCGCCGCCCTACATCACCATCGTCATCATCATCCTGCTCTGATCCCAATTATTTGAAGTCGACGCAATGTCCTTTCCTTCTGTACATGCCTTCGGACGTCATCTCTCATTGTCTATCCATGTCACACTTCACGCAATCCATCCATCAGCTCTTTAGTCTTCCCTTACCCCTAAAGCTTTCAACCTTTATACTTGAAACTTTTATTTCATCATCACTCTCACTCCGTCTCATCACTCCATAACCTATCCGTTACCGGCACAACTTTTAAACTTTCCCTTATACGTTCATTCTTTATTTCTCATCACGCCGTACGTCCATCTAAACATGTTCATCTCCGCTACGTGCAATCGTCTCTCATCCGTTGCTGTTGGTAGCCCAACATACAATACTCCAGGTCTTATTAAGGTTTTGTTCATTTTTAAATACAAGTTGTACCCGTGACCTGCCGCCATCCCGCATGTATTCTGTGTGTATTGCTTTGGATAAGTGAACGGAGACATCTAAAGTTCGAGCATACCACTACTGCCCATAGGGGTACTCCGTGTAGAGATATGGGTGTACAGTTGGAGACACCGCCGATATCGCAGCACATGTATGCTGATTTTCAAGTCTATATTGTCCCATTTACAGCGGCACTTCTCCAGCATGCTCTGCACAACAGCAGCAGTGTTATTGGTGAATAGCATACGTCATACATCGGGGTGCGTCCTCCGGCGTCGTCGATGTCACTGTTGTCACCGTCCGCCGCCACGTAACAACATGTACAACTCAGTAATAGTTAACATTGGTCGACCGAGCGTGAACTGTCTCCCTCTCACATTTGGAAGTAAAGAATACATACAAATACTTTAGTCCGCCTGTCCGTCCGTCCGTCCATCCGTCCGTCCGTCCGTCCGTCCGTCCGTCCGTCCGTCCGTCCGTCCGTCCGTCCGTCCGTCCGTCCGGGGCTCGTCTCCTATACCTACAGATCGTATTACTTTGTGCCAACACTTCTATTGAAAATGTTTGCGCAACTTTATGGATGTTTTTTTGCCCGATATGATGAAATATATGTCATTCATCATCAGTTTAGCTCAAATACGTCTCACTGTTGGGCTCGAATCTGCCCCTCGGCCTGTCGGCACCAACAGTCACGTAGACAGGTAGGTACGTACCGAGGTGTGACGATGTGACGGTGTGACGGTGTGACGTCACCTCACATGGCCGCCACAGACGGTGTGCCAACAAACGACTCGCTCGTGATATATTGTGATGGACTACATGTTGTCGCGATAATACAATATAAATGTATAATAACTTGTGAACATACAGCGAGCGGCTGAACGTACGTACAGCGCCGCGGCAGGGCCCGCGCCCCGCCCCTGCGCCCGCCGCCCTGCGCGCGGGGAGACCGCGTAGGGAGGTGACGTCGCAGTTGAAAGCATTGATGTCGAATACATCAATGTTTATGAACGACACGTCGTAGTTTTGGAATAAAACACACATAAGTAACATGAATTTATAAAACCCGATTACACTTCGTAATCGGGTTTTATAAATAATTAAGCATATTAAATGCTAAATTTCAGTAATTTAAATAACATGAATTTGTTTATTGTAGAAAGAAAACTTAAGCAATGAGACCACTTATTATGTAAAAATGAATGTAAGATTAGTGAAGAAGTAAGTTCCCGGTAGACAGATCCTTTCTTACGTTTGAGTTTTTGTTGTTTCAGAATCACGCGAAGACAAAGCAAACAACCGTTAGACATAATGTATTGTATACTATTGTATATGTAGATGAAGGGGTCAGGCACGAGGAGTATAAATGCGGATTTAAAGTTGAAATTGACTGTATCGCAAGTAATCACGATTACCTTCACACCTATACACTAATCACAACTCACACCTTAAGTGAACTCACAGGACAGACCCAGGCAATCGCCTTTGTACAAACAACTATATGGCATGGATGGATGACACAGGATAGTCTTTCCCATGCAATTACGGGACAAGACCAAGACCAGCGCCACCCCTTTACCTGCCCATGGATTCAGCCAAATCGCCCAAGGGTTCACCAAGAGAACGATCAAGAGCTCTTCCCCGGGACACGTACAACATCCACCGCTACCGCCAGCCCACCTGCCAAGCGCGGCAACCATGACACCACCCTTTCATACGAGTGACAGCATGAGAGAGGCCCACGTGGCTGACGTTTGTCCCCTGCACAGTAATCCCCCTTGGATATAACTAATACTTGTGCCAACGTTTTTTCCAATCCTCGAAGCACTTAAAAAAAATATTTTTATGATCTTGTTCAGCTCCTCTGTCGATGCCATCTTTATCTTCTCAATCGTGGCGTAGCGTCGTCCTTTTATGGGCCTCTTCAAATTTAGAGACTAAAAATAGTTACAGGGGGCCAGGTCTGGGGAATACGGTGGCTGCGGCACCGTTAGGGTGTTGTTTTTGGCCAAATATTTGCGCACAAGCAACGACGTGTCTGCAGCGGCGTTATCATGGTGCAAAAGCCAGTTTTTGTTCTGCTACAAATCCGGGCGTTATCGGCGGATTGCTTCACGCGAATTGCGCATCACTTGCAGGTAATATTCTTTATTGACTGTACTACCCTGTGGCAAGAACTCACGATGCATCACGCCCCTGCAATCAAAGAAAATTGTGAGCAAAACCTTGACGTTTTGGAATAGGTAAAAATCGCAGCCATGTCAAAACAAATACAAAGAAGCACAACAGCTGTCAAAAATTACCTAAACATTCAAAATGGCTGACCTTGGCCAGCATAAGTAAGGGACATGAGTACCAACATAACACTACAAAAAATTCAAAAGGGACACCCGGATGGAACGAAGTTCCTTTCAATTAGTTAGTGAAGGAATTGTAATAAAATTTTATATTTTTTAAGTTAAAATAATATTTTTTTTATTATTAACAAATATAATGTATTATAAACTTAATTAGTAGGCTCAATTTTAGTAATAATTGGCTTGTGGTAACTGAAGTAGGAAACATATGTTTGGGATTCTATTTTATTTAAATGTCTTAAAAAAACTGTATCGATGGTAGTATATTTTGTTGTTGATTCTGCTGGATTAATGTTTATTCTTAAATCAAATTCTTCCTCTAGAATAAATAATAAATAAATATATATATATATTATATATATATATATATATATATATATATATATATATACGAAAATAACTGGCTTGCTTTCTATGAGAGACAGAGACAGACAGACAGACAGAGAATACAGATAAAGAAAGCCGCACGGCTTACAACTATAGCAAAAAGTGTCGTTACAACTTTTGGTCTTAATTTTTACCGTCTAGCCCTCTTTCGCAATGCGCGATAAGGAACTTCGTTCCAAAACTCAAATACACTTAGCCCGCGGAAATTAAAAATTCGCCATACTTTTTGAACAGATTTCGTATTCTTTCAAAACATAGTTCATTAAGAGTGATTTACTCGCATTATGGATGAAATGATCAATGTTAATATATCGATTGTTACGAGCGAGACATCGACGTATCGACGACAGCCCTACGCTCGGGTCGGTCCGCCGCGCGCCGTCAGTGGTCGCGCGCCCGCCGTCGAGTCAGCCGCGTGTCGCCGTCCGTCCGCCGCACCGCTCCAGTGCCGCCAATGTGTCAGTGTACGAAGGCGCCGGCCGCGGACGCCCCCCCCTGCATACGGTACGTGTGTGTAGCAAACACAACACCATTTATGTAAAACGTATTAAGTGCAATATGAGATGTAGCTCACATATATTAGGACGGAAGTGACGTACAACATATATATATATATATGGAATACATTTAGGGCAGTAGTATAATTACAGTGTGTACACGCAGATGGATGTTATGGATGGATGGAAATATTATACTGTAAGGTACTAAATGGTGGATGAAGTATATTAGTATTAGTTCATAGTGCGATCAATGACTGTAAGTGTGGGCGATGCCAGTAACACATTCCGCCAGTGGCACTATCAACATTGTGTGAGCCGTGCGCCCTTCGGTCCGTATGTCTCGTGGTGGTGCGCGGTGGTGCGCTAGTTGCGTGCTCCCACCGCCGTGTGTACAACTTGACTAGGTATGTGTGTGTGCGGTGACGTCAGACACAACACCGACCGACCGACCGACGTCTGTGTAAGTGTCAATGTAGTGACGCGACGTCGTGACAGACGGCTGACGTCACCGGACCACACACACACACAAGCCACTCACCACGTGACACACGGACGTACACACTTTACTATAAATATTAATAATTAATTAGTCAACAACTCATAACTCAATTCTTGATATAGAAACAAAATAAATTAATTTTAACAGAATATAATTTTTTGTTTTCTGTAAACAAAAAATGATATTCGATTAAAATGAATTTATTTACAAATTCGATAACTTCTGATTGAAGTTTGTTATATCTGTCGTGTGTTATACGAGCGCCGGTTACCGCGGACAACGAAACGTTATGTCTGTCGTGTGTTATACGAGCGCCGGTTACCGCGGACAACGAAACGTTATGTCTGTCGTGTGTTATACGAGCGCCGGTTGCCGCGGACAACGAAACGTTATGTCTGTCGTGTGTTATACGAGCGCCGGTTACCGCGGACAACGAAACGTTATGTCTGTCGTGTGTTATACGAGCGCCGGTTACCGCGGACAACGAAACGTTATGTCTGTCGTGTGTTATACGAGCGCCGGTTACCGCGGACAACGAAACGTTATGTCTGTCGTGTGTTATACGAGCGCCGGTTACCGCGGACAACGAAACGTTATGTCTATCGTGTGTTATACGAGCGCCGGTTACCGCGGACAACGAAACGTTATGTCTGTCGTGTGTTATACGAGCGCCGGTTACCGCGGACAACGAAACGTTGTGTCTGTCGTGTGTTATACGAGCGCCGGTTACCGCGGACAACGAAACGTTATGTCTGTCGTGTGTTATACGAGCGCCGGTTACCGCGGACAACGAAACGTTATGTCTATCGTGTGTTATACGAGCGCCGGTTACCGCGGACAACGAAACGTTATGTCTGTCGTGTGTTATACGAGCGCCGGTTACCGCGGACAACGAAACGTTATGTCTATCGTGTGTTATACGAGCGCCGGTTACCGCGGACAACGAAACGTTATGTCTATCGTGTGTTATACGAGCGCCGGTTACCGCGGACAACGAAACGTTATGTCTGTCGTGTGTTATACGAGCGCCGGTTACCGCGGACAACGAAACGTTATGTCTGGTGGTACAGAGGACAGGAGGAACGCGCGCGCCGGGACGATCATATATTTTTGTGTCTTATCAAAGGTTTCAGATGTTTATATATTATATTTCATAATGTTTCAGTACCTACCTACCTACCTATCTACCTACCCACCTACCTACCTACCTACTTACCCACCTACCTACCTACTTACCTGCCGAACAATATGTTTTAACTTCAGCTTCAACAATATCGATAGTTGGTTTTTATATACATATATATGATGTACATTCTATTAACAAACAGAAATAAATCTTTAACCGTATTAAGTGTTGAAGCAGTTGAGTTCACGACACGTTCTGCGTCCCAAGTGGAGGGGCGCCGGTGGTTCATGTGTTTGTTCAACTGCGCCTCGATGAACTTGATGAGGTTCGACAATTAATGATAATGTTACAGGACAGCACTCGCCCCCCCCAAATACGCGTCATCATCGATATATATGTACTACGTACCTACTAGATTTCACGTTCCGAACACTTGCTTTGTTCGACTAAGCTGTACTGCAATCCGTACACCTCACTTTAGTGTGACTGCGACCATCATGGACTGTAGGTGTATACAGAGCAGCGTTGTTAATACGATAATTCGAATAATTTTTATTCACATCCACATGTGCAAGTTTTGATTGGTAAATCAAAACTTGCACATGTGGATGTGAATAAAAATTCTTTATTTAACTAAGTAAAATGTTTTGTTGTTAAAGTGTACAAATAGGTAATAATATCGAATTAGCATAATAAACAAAAATATTCTACATTTAAATGTCACACCATCTTTGATAATAGACTAAAGCCCGCAGATGTTCAATTACACTGGTTGGAGGTAAAAATGTGTGACTAAACACAGACTTGACGTAGTGTCTAGAAAGTATTTTGATTATTTATATTCTTTTTCCTTTAGTATATATTATCAGTTAATACTTATTTGTCAAAGATCAGAAAATAGAAAATCTTCGAGTGAATACACGTGTCTTCCCACAAAATATTCGTTTATCTGTTCTACACACGTTCAAGCTACTGATGTTTATACAACTAAAGCTGTAAAGCAATTTCTTAAGAAGTCAGCAAATATTGTTATTATGGAAAATATTAGAAGGGAACTTTATTTATTATATTTTACCGAATGAAAAATATTTGATTTTTATTTAATTTGATTTCAAACTATTCATCACCATCTCAGCTCATATACGTAATACGGCTGGGCTCAAGCCTTCTTTATAGTAGGAAGGAAATTTACCTACTATACCATGATGATCAAACAGGTTGGTATAGGGTTCTGTTTCAAGTTTTCCTTCTCTTGATAGATGTTATATGCATATTATATCGTTTAGTCGCCTTTTACGATATCCACGACCAAGACAGGTAGTGATGAATTGTATTCTTATTCCGTCATCACACGGATATTCAAAACTATTGTCGTGTGTTAAAGCAAAGTTTATATAAACATATAATAGTTCATTTTCTTTTATAATTTACTATTATTTTTATTTATTTAACTACTTAACAATACACTTTGAAATAGAGTATGCTGTATGAGTTCTAATGAATGTTTGTAGGTACAAAAGCTGTCACTTCTGCGGTGTAAAATCTATAGTAACCAACCTTTGTTACATAACGTTGAACGAAACGCGTAAGTGCGCATGAAATGCCTACATCTTACGACGTTTTGGTCGCGAGAAAATTACAACTATAAAGCGATCTAGCGCTGTGTGCTTCAATGTTCGCGTTAGATTGCCTATTTATTCTTTTAGCGCTGCAGCGGACTTTAGTTTAACTGTTACCAAAATGGAACAAAATATTTATTCGGGATAGCTTCTCTATACATATAACTCTATGCGCGTCATGTTTACAATTTTATTTTGTATCGCCTATATTTTTATTCTTTACATGCTACTTGTACCTCATATGTTTTAAAATACTTAATAACCATTTTATAAAAATATGATGATTACGCAAGTACAAAGTCATACTCTGGACTGAGAATAAGATAGAGATGGGACAATCGATAATTGTGTAAATCACATGGTTACGCTATAGAATAAGTAAATTATGTTAATTTAGTATTCAGACATCAGTTATAATATTAGTAAGACCATTTCTTATATATTAAAAAGATAATTTATTTTATAAAATAAACATGATTATTCAAATTACTGAATTTTAGCATTTAATATGCTTAATTATTTATAAAAACCCGTAACTTCGTAATCGGGTTTTTATAAATAATTAAGCATATTAAATGCTAAAATTCAGTAATTTGAATGACAAGGTTGTGTCATCGTTTAATACTATTCTAACTGCAAAGTTTGAAGTATTAAGCCTATACACTGTGTAAACATTGTCGTGTAGATGGCGCACGTCACCTTCAAGACGTAAATATGATACGAAGCGAGAATTGAACGTCCTACAATAGTTCACGGTGGTGTAGTGGCAGCACGATAGGCCCGGACTCCCAATAGGTGCGGGTTCGAATCCCGCTTGTGACATCATTTTTCGCTTCGTAATTGGGTTTTTATAAACATGATTATTCATGAAATAATCTGTGCCCAAGAACTCATCACCAACCTATAGGAATGCTCCAGCGATGACGGTAATAGTGACCATGAACTTAGAGGTATTCCTTTTGAATAATAAAAAGAATCAATTAACAACTTTAGTTTAAATTAAATAAAATCTATTAATTTAAATTCTATAAGATTTTCATATATTGTTTTACATTTATAATCGATTCACGCATCCATTTGATTGAAATTCAATAAAATTTTCTTACATTGTATTTCAGTTGCAGTAGCAAGTGACTTTAAAAAATAAGGAATTATATCGACAAAAATACGGACTACATCGTAAGCGTGCGGCACTAGTGACAACTGTCACAGAGATCAAGCTATATTTTATAGACTATAGTGTTGTATTTGGTAAATTATATATACATATATTATATGTATTCAAAACGTACATAAAGTGTGTATAGTGTCGCTGTGGGGGCCCACTGCTGGACTGGTGAACTGTACTCAACTTGTGGGGGCCCACTGCTGGACTGGTGAACTGTACTCAACTATTTGTGAATAGATACTAGGGTATTGAAATGAAACTGCTGTATTCTGAACTGGAGGAATTTTGTAAAGAAACCATACCTTGATTCAGCGAGGCGGTACAACGACATATAATGCACTTATCTTAAATTGAATTTTTAATAAATATGGATCGTTCATAAACAAAGTCTTAAAATGAAAGTACCTAGTCCGTAGCGACGGCAACTGTGGCTACTGTTGCACGACCACTGTTGCAGTGTGTGGCGGGCGGCCTGCCACTCGCGTCGTACTCACAGTACTACATTATTGTTACGGCTGACGAGGGATTTACTACAGTTTGAGGATAGTGAGGGCGAGCCCCGTGTTGGTCACCCAACATGCTGGCCAACCTTTACCAAATATATTTAATATCCAATAAAGATATGTGACATTGTTATTTGTTTGGACTGTTGCGACAATATACGGATCGTACACAACGAGTGTTTATTGATACATTCGGGTTACAGTAGTGGTGGTCCCGGCGATACTGACACGGGTATGTCGGCAGGCAGGTGCGCGCGCGCCATGTAGCGACGTGACGCGGCCGCATGGCGCCGCTCGCGGTGGCGCTGCTGCTGGCACTCGCCGGCGCCACGGCGCCGCCGCCCGGCCTGCGCGCGCTCTCGCCCGACGAGCTGGAGGCGGCCGAGCTGGAGCTGGCGGCCGCCGGCGAGGTGCCCGCGTGGCGCGAGCTGTGGTATGGCGCGCTAGACGCGCTGCACCGGGAGCCCACCATCAATAATACGCATGAGGACGTGCAGGTGCAGCTCGGCGCCGTCGCCTTCCTGCACTGCCCCGTGAGACACCTCGGCGAGCGCGGCGTACGTACCCCGCAGTGCGCGCGTACCTACCGCCCCACATACACACGGCTCACGCTCGCTTGTGCTTCACAGGTGTCGTGGGTGCGGCGGCGTGACTGGCACATCATCAGCTCCGGAGTGCTCATGTACACCAACGACGAGCGCTTCCAGGTGCTGCACAGCGAGGGCTCCGACGACTGGATCCTGCAGATCAAATACGTACAGAGACGCGACAACGGCACCTACGAGTGTCAGGTATGTGGCGCGGGCACCGGCGACCACCTCACCGCGCTGAGCTGAGCTGACCCCCTTCCCTCTAGTGCAGGTGTCGACGGCGGCGGGCACGCTGTCGCGTCTGGTACACCTGCATATTGCGGTTCCGGAGGCGTTCATCCTGGGCGCAGACGAGCACCACGTGGACGCCGGCTCCACCATCAATCTCGTGTGCATCATAGAGAAGGTACCGAGTGCGGTGTTCGCCTGTGACCGTGTGTAGCACGGCGCGCGTGACCATCGCTCCTCTCGTGTCGCAGAGTCCGGCGCCGCCGCAGTACGTGTTCTGGTATCACAACGCGCGCATGATCAACTACGACGCGGCGCGCGGCGTCAGCGTGCGCACGGCGCCAGGCCCCAAGACGCAGTCGGCGCTGAACATCCGCGCCGCGGCACCGCGGCACTCGGGCAACTACACGTGCGCCGCCGCCAACGCTGAGCCCGCCCACATCTACGTGTATGTCTCCGAGGGCAGTGAGTACCGCCGCCCGCCCAGCTCTAACCACACACACCGTAGACTGGCTCGCCTAGTGTTTCTGTATAGAACAATGTGCCACCTCTCGTTACCATGGTGACGCCGCTCTGTCACGTCGCGCCTCGCCCTCCGTCGCTCGGTACACGATGTAGTTAGACACAACAAAAACTAAAATAAATAAAATAAGCCTTTATTGCTGAGTGATAACAGTTGATTCTTTAGTATTTCAATGGATTGGTACTTTTTTCCCAGCTTGTCCTTCGACATAGGCCTCCTCTAAAGATTTCCACTTATCCCTGTCCCTCGCAATTCTCATCCATTCTGGACCAGCAGTTCTCTTTAGGTCTTCTTCCCAGCGTTTTGGTTGTCGCCCTTTGCTCCTTTTCCCAATCTCTGGGATACCATTCTGATATTGTTTTTGTCTTTTTCCCATTCGTATCTCTTAACATATGTCCTGCCCATTGCCATTTTAATATTTTACATATTTTTAGCCGCATCTTTAAATTTACTTATTTTTTTAATATTTTCTAATCTTACCCTATCTCGTCTTTTTACCGCAATTATACTTCTCTTGATTCCGTTTTGGCATACATTTATTTTCCTTGTTAATTTTTCCGTTAATGTCCATGTTTGGCATTCATATTTTAAACATGGTTAATTACATATGTTATATACTTTTCTTTTCTGTTTTATCGGCATATCTTGATTTTTCATGATTTCGCTTAAGGACTAATATCTTTTCCAAGTATTGGCTATCCGTCTATCAATTTCCTTTTGCATAGTATCACTTGGAGATATTAACTATCCGAGATATAAGTATTCTCCTCCATATTCTATTTCCTCTATGTTAACTGAGATATTATAGTTTTGTGAACTGTTAGTCATAAATTTTGTTTTATTTGCGTTCATTAAAAGACCTGCCTTTGCGCTTTTATTAGATAATTGTTGTAACATTTGCTCTAACCTTTTCGGGCACTCAGAAAATAGGATCAGGTTCATCTGTAAAATGCAAGTGGTTTAAAGTTTCACCGTTTATATTGAGTCCACTTTTGTCCCAATCCAGATTTCTAAATACCATCTGTGAGTGAGACGGGGTCACCCTGCCGGGCACCTCTCTCAATAGGAAAGTGCTCTTCTGTTACTTCCAGTCTGATTTGTGCTTTGCTGTTTGAGAGTATATTTTTAAGTATTTGTATGTATTTTCTTTGTATTCCTTGCCTTTGTAATACATACATATCATCATGCCATATCCCTTGCAGGGTAGGCAGAAAGAACAGAGTGCCAGAGAACTCTATCTTTGCATACTTCACTCGCTTCCTCAACATTCATAATTCTCTTCATACACGCTCGCCGGTTTCGGAGACTCTTGACTCCACCTTCCTTCAGTACATGACCGATCTGGTCTAGGCAGGTTAGTCTCGGTCTCCCCCGGTACCTACATCCTTCCACTTTCGCATTGTATATCGTCTTAACCAGACGTTCGTTCGGCATTCTTTCCACATGTCCGAACCATCGGAGCATTCCCTTACGCATCTTTACACCAATACTCTCTTTCATACCTACTCGCTCTCTTACGTCGTCGTTACGAATGCGGTCGGTCAGCCTAACTCCACAGATTTTCCGCAGAGATCGCATTTCGACCGCATTAATTTTACTTTCATACTCTTTTCTGCATACCCAACTCGCTTCCATACAGTAATGTTGGGATAAGCACTGCGTTATGTATTGCCACACGTGCCTTCTGGCTGAGGTGGTGGCTGCCGAGAAGTTGCCCCAACGCTCCGTTCACTCTATTTCCCGCATTCACTCTTCGCTCTATATCAGTGGTGTACCTTACATCTCGGCTAAATCCACATCCAAGATATACAAATTCATCCACTTGCTCTAATACATCATTACTTATTGTTACTCTTACATCTGTTCTGGCTTCATCTCTTTCAAAGACCTTTATTATTTTGGTTTTGCTCACATTCACGCGTAGACCCCTTTTCTTACAATCTTCTGTCATTGTGTCAACTAGGGTCTGCAGGTCAGCGCACACCCGTAACCCACCCGTGACGTGGCCTTCGTCATTGGGCCGACCACCGGAGCAGAGTGACTTGACGTCAGTGGTCGGCCCGACGGAATACCCCTGAGGAGTACCCTTTCCTCGGCCGACATCCCCCCCTCGGGTAGGATGTCAGTCTTTCCTCACGCGGTCGGCCTCTCGGCGGGTGACGGACTCATTCCCCGATCCAGTCACCCGCGGCCTTGGCTAGGGCGGCATCAGGCGCAGGTAATCGCGCCTGCGCCGCCCCAGTCGCCGGCGGCGGCTCGCGCCGTCGAGGAGACGCTCCTCGCGCACGCGCTCCGCCGCCTCCTTCCGCGAGACTACTGCCTCGCAGAAGGTTGCGACCGCGTCCCAGTTCCTGACGCTGTCGAGCATCGCCCTAGCGATGCTCGGCACCGATGATTGCGACGAGTTCACGACGCTGCTCTGCCCAAGCGGCACAAACCTCGAGCGTATGCTGCGCCGTGTCTTCGTCGCAATCGTAGTGGTGGCAGGACGGTGTACTCTCCCTCCTGACGACCTTGTGCAGGTATTTGGCGAAGCATCCATGCCCCGTCAAAACCTGCACCAGTCGGAAGGAGAGCACCCCGTGCCGCCGTTCCAACCACTGCATCAGCACCGGCCGGAAGACCTCTACGGTCCGCACACCGAACCGAGGCCTCTCCAGCCGGACTGCCCAACGGGCAATGACATCTAGGCGGGCGTCAACGCGTCAGGCGGTGAGTTCCCTCAAAGAGACCATACCGCCCTCCGCGCGCAGCCCCGACACCCGCCAATACAAATCGGCGAGCATTTCCGCCTCCAGGTCCCACGGGGGACTCCCGGCCAACAGGCACGCTGCCTCCGTCGCCACCGTGCGGTACCCGTGTACAGCCCTGACCACCATGGCCCTCTGTGGTCGCCACAGAAGAGCCCTGAGTCGGACGGTCAGGGACCCCGCCCACACCGGTGCGCCGTACAGGGCCATCGACCGGACGACCCCTGTGTACAGCTGTTGGCACGTAGCGCTCGATCCGCCCACATTCGGCATAAGCCATGAAAGGGCGGACGCCGCGCCGACGCGCCGCGGAGCGAGCCTGCGGAAATGCTCCCGAAACCACCAATGCCCGTCGAGCACCAGGCCCAAATACCTCATATGGGCCCGGATGCTGATGTCAACCGAAATGACGGTGATCGAAACGCCGATGGGAGGGCCCATGCGGGGCCCATGGAACAAGAGGGCCTCCGTCTTGTTCAGGGCCACCCTCAACCCCAGCGCCTCGATCCGCCTGACGATCTCTTCGGTGCCGAGAGTCGCCAGCCCTGCCGCCTCCTCCAGCGTCCCACCGCGGGCTGTGACAAGCGTGTCGTCGGCGTAAGATCACGCCCAGCCCGGGTGGGAGGCTCCCTCTCAACGCCCAGACGTAGCCGATGTTCCACAGGGTGGGTCCGAGGACCGACCCCTGTGAGACACCGCACGTCATGGGCGTTCGCACAACGTCCCCTACTCGGTTGGTGTAGAGGACGCTGCGCCCCTCCAGATAGTCTGCCACTAGCCGCCTCAGGTAAACTGGCACTCCGTGGTATCGGAGCGCCTCCCTGATGCAGCTAAATGGCAGACTGTTGAATGCGTTGGCGATGTCCGGGGACACCACCAACAGCACTCCTCCGCCGGCGACGGCCTCAGTCGCCAGCGGCCTCAGGCGCAGCAGAGCCGCGATCGTTGAACGACCCCTCCTGAACCCAAACTGGGCGTCCGACAGATCGGGCCCCGTGCCGACGAGGTGCCGCTCGATGCGGGCAGCCAGCACCCTCTCCAATAGCTTGCCCGCATCATCGAGCAGCACGATAGGCCTGTAGGCCGAGGCCGACTCTTGAGACCGTCCCGGTTTCGGCAGGAGCACCAGCCTACCCTCCTTCCAGCACCCAGGGAACCGCCCGGACGCTAAACACGCGTCGAACAGCCCCCTGAGGCGGGGACACAGGTGGTCGAGGACCAGGGCCAGCACGCGGTTGGGAACACCGTCGGGCCCGGGGGCGGTGAATTTGCCGCGCATGCGCGCCACCGCCACCCCCATCTCGGTTGCATAAAAGCAGAGTAGTGACCACTGAGTCACCCATCTGGACTCCCACATTCATATCGTTCAACCTTTGGAGACATTTATCCAGATATATGATAAACAGTCTGGCTGACAGAACGCACCCCTGCTTAACGCCGGTATTGACGTCAAACCAAGGCGACATTCCATCATCCAGCCGCACACAGGCTCTACAGCCCATGTAACTGGACTGCACAGCCTGTAGCAGTTTACCGTTAATACCATACTCCGGTAAAATGTCCCAAAGTTACTTTCGTACAACCGTGTCAAATGCTCTCTCCAGATCCACAAAACTGCAGAAAACCCTCTGACCTAGAGCCAGATGCTTCTCCACAATGTTGCGCAGAGAGAACACTTGATCCATGCATCCCCTTCCACTCCTAAAACCTCCTTGTGTCTCACACAGCAAACCATCAGACACCATCCTCAATCTCCTTTCAATAATTTTACCATACACTTTTGCTGCCAAACTGGTCAAGCTTATGGCTCTGTAATTTGTGCAGTCATAACGTGAACCCTTGTTTTTAAACAAAGGCACGATGACTGCGCTATTCCAGTCCTCGGGAACTATTCCCGAGCTCCAACATAAATTGAGGAGCAACAGGAACGCCTCCCAGACACAGGAGTCACCAAGCTTGATCATCTCGGCAGACACCATATCAATGCCCGCTGCCTTACCATTTTTCAAACTTCTTATCGCCCATTCAACTTCATCCATACTGTCATTGGAGGACGCCGTTGTCGAATGTTGATCTATTAAACCACATGCGACACCGGCGCCAACCGTAGCATCCGCATACATATCGCCAAAATATTCACTCCATCGGCTTAACACGTCTTGTGTTTGTGTAAGAATGTCTCCACCTTTAGACCTTATTTTATTCATTCTGAAGGCTGACCAACCACCCCGAGACTTCTTCACCTCCCTCCAAAAGAGTTTGGTGTTACCCTCGAAGTTTTTAGTCAGCCTATCTTCTGCACTCATACTTGCTCTATCACGTTTCTCTTTCACTAAGGCATTGGTGTCATTCTTACATTGCCGATATATTTCTTTCTTCTGTTCAGTCATACTGTCATTCAGATTCAAAGAAGAGACATAGTCCAGCCACGCTTTCTTCTTTTGCTCTACGGAAGCTGCCACTTTCGCATCCCACCATGCATCACCATTTGTTTTCCTATGCTTCTTTGAACTTCCACATACTTCTTTCGTTGTATCTACCATACTCTCTTTCAATAATCTCCAGCATTCTTCAATGTCCGATTGCGGCTGGCTTGCCATCGCCAGCCGTTCTCGGACACCTTCTGCATACTTTTCTCTTACATACTCTACTTGCAACCTTTCAAACTTTATACCTTTATTATTTCAAGCCCTTCGAAGTGGACACGCTCTCGCCAGTGCCTCCACTTTCTGAACAGACCACTAAATCTCGTAATAACGAGATAGTGGTCCGTATCGACTGTGGGGCCCCTGTAGGCTCTTGCATCCAATATTTTGCTTCGGAGGCGACTGTCTACCAAAATTAAATCTATTATACTTTTCTGTTCATTCCTTCTCCATGTATACATATGGATGTCCTTATGTTGGAAAAATGTGTTTGACACAATAAGGTTTCTCTCCATGCATACATCCGCTATGAGCCTACCTGCGTCGTTCACTCTCTTATCACCAAATGGACCAAGTACGTCCTCATGGTCGGGACGCTTGGTCCCCACCCATCAGTTCAAATCTCCACATATAATCACGCGTTTACTGGTTTCTGCCATATCCAGAACTTCCCTAACATTATCCCAAAACTTCTCTAGGTCTGATGGCACCGAAGATCCTACAGGAGCATATGCTACAACCATGAATACCTTGGTGACACCTAGTTTTATACGGACCCAAAGAAGTCTGGGATCATACATTCTGTAATCCTTCACACCTGAGGCCAAGCGAGAGGACAACAGCACTCCTACCCCCATGCTGGCTCGATCGCTCTGTGGTACACCAGACCAAAGGGCCATCCCGCCACCAGGAAGATCGCAGGCGTTGCTGCCCCTTCGCTTGGTCTCTTTTACACAGAGCACGTCTAGCTGTTTGTCCGCCATGACGGATATTAGCTCGTGCAACTTACCTTCCACACAACCTCTTACATTCCACGTGCCCACCCGGCACTCTGCTCTCCTCGACTCGCCTGACTGGGCAAGGCATGATGGGTAGCGGCCCCCATCGCCGCAACTGCCGAAGTTCTTACCGACGGGGGCGGGTCGGTACACGTCGCCTCCGGGAGACGCCCTAACCCGCACTGCGGTACGCATATCGAGCCAGATTAGCAGTCCTAATTAGACTGGCAGGGGACGCGACGAGCACGCTCCGGACTATGCCCCCCAGCATGCTCCGGACTATGCCCCCCTATGTAACGCTTCCCAGGTATAATCATGTTCCAATGAATTAAAAGCCTTATTATAATCAACAAAACCCAGATAAGATATTTTATTGTATTCTTTGTATTTTTGTAAAACTTGCTTCAGTACATGGATATGATCCACGGTTGAGTATTTGCTTCGGAAGCCAGCCTGCTCTTTTGGTTGATTGAAGTCAAGTGTTAGTGTAATTCGTGACAGAATTATTTTAGAAAAACTTTATAAATATTGAACATCAGACTGATTGGTCCATAATTATCTATTTTACCCTTTATCTCCTTTTTTATGCAACAGTATTATTGTGAATGTGGTCCAATCAGCCGGGATACTTTCAGTCTCTATAATGTCATTGAGTAAGTCTGTTAATATGGGAGCAATCACTGGTGCGGTCGCTATTAATAATTTGTTAGTTATCTGGTCGGTTCCAGGTGTCTTACCTCTTTTTTGGCTATTGATTGCTCTTATTGTTTCTTGCAGTAGTGTTTTTGGTACTTGCTCATCCTCTGTTTTGACACTTTGGCTAGTCTTTAATTTGGGCTTCTTGCTTTGGTATAGGTTTCGGTAATAGTCTGTAGCTGCTTTTATTATGTCATGTCTCTTGTGTGTATACTTTCCGTCTTGATTCTTGGCTTGTAGCATTCAATCGTTTTTGATGTTTAATTCTTTTAAAGCCTTTTTAATACCGCCAGTTTTTTTCAATGTGTATTTTCAATGTTTCTTCTCTTTTTATTTGCTTATCTTTCTTCATATTTGCATTAATCTTTTTGCTGATTACAGATATTTTAGAGCGGTAATCTTTATGTTCCTTTCTTCGTATTAGTTCTTTTCTTTATTGCAGCAGCTGATACGTCTCATTAGAAATCTTCTTATTCTTCTCTGAGTTTATTTTCTTTGTTTCTGTTGGAACAATTTTATGAATTTGCCCTACCTTGCCTGAATAGGTTGCGTGCTTTTTTCTTCTTTCTTTATTATAGCTTGTAGGTTAGTCATGAGTTAGTCACTGTTACTAGTGCATACTATGACTGTTTTTTCACCTGTTACGGCACGTACCATTCTGTGGTCCGAGTGAAAATTTAAGTTCTGTATAACCGATACGTCTTGTAAGTTCTTGGATTTGTTGGTCATGATAAAGTCAATTTCATTTTTATATAGTCCATTTGGAGAGATCCATGTCCATTTCTTTGTTTCTTTTTTCTTACAGAAACTATTGAGAATATTTAATTTATTTTCTAAAGCAAAAGTGATCAACCTGTCTCCATTTTTGCTTCTTTTACCATATCTGTATTTTCCCACTGTCTGTTCTTCTTCATAACTACTACACTGTCCTATTTGTCCATTGAAATCACCCATTATGATAATGTTTTTATGTGCGCTTTGAATAGTTGTCTGTAACTCTTCGTAAAATTTTTCGATTTTTTATCTTTTTTTTCGTTCGATTCTGTTAGTGAGTATGCTTGTATGATGGTCCATTTATCATTTTTATTTAATGGCAGTACATTCAAAATTGTTATTCTCTCGATATGCCTTTTATTTCTTCGATACTGTGAGCAAGTATCTTTTTAATAAGAAAGCCTACACCATATAGACCTGGTGTGTCACCTCTGTAGTGTAGGATGTAGTTCCCATAATCTTCAATTCCTTCTCCATATCCACTGATTGACTGATTCCTATTACGTCCCATTTTATGTCTGCTATGGCTAGTTCGAGTTCATGAAGTTGTTTGGTAATTCTTAGTGATCTTACATTGAAAGTAGCTATGTGTACATCTAACGTAAATTTATTAATATTTAGAGGGTCGAGGTCTTTTCCCCCACGAGGACCAGTCGGCTTGGGGGAGTGTGCTTAGTTTTATTTACTTTATTGTTTGCTTTGTATTTGATTTCCGTTTAAGATCTCATATGTCTAATTGCTATTGTTTTTTCTCTGTTGCGATGTTTCAGAGGGAGTTAGATCGTCCCCTCATCTTATCGAATGCGTTTATTCTGTTGTTTTTGGATACAATTAGTGTTTGCTGTTTTCTTGGCTGAAAATCAGGTTGGGGAGAGGTAGAAATTCTCTTTTTCTTTTATCCTTTTCTTTATTTTAAAGAAAACACAAGTGACAACACTTGTATTTTCTTTGACAATGAGTTTATCATACTTTATGTAGGCTGAGTTTCCTTTTTTCTTTCTTCTATGAGCTTAGGTGGTAGTGCTTTCCTTTTTTTCTATAGTTTCTTTTGAATAAGCTTCTGTTATATTCAAATTCAAAATTCAAATTCATTTATTATATATAAACCCCGTGAGGGCACTTACATATTGTCAGTATTAACATTTTAATTTTAATCTAATAAACTACCACCGGATCGGAACTAGACATATATATATATATATA
The DNA here is from genome assembly GCA_905163515.2 of Lymantria monacha. Classification (NCBI taxonomy): domain Eukaryota; kingdom Metazoa; phylum Arthropoda; class Insecta; order Lepidoptera; family Erebidae; genus Lymantria; species Lymantria monacha. The sequence goes on from LR991098.1 coordinate 30,802,545, forward strand.
TATATATATATATATATATATATATATATATATATATATATATATATATATATATATATATATATATATATATATATATATATATATATACAGCGTGACTAGTAAAAGATTGTACATATTGAGAGAGGGTATTCAGTACTCGATTCTGATACCGAATGTGTAAAAAAAATTGATACTTAAATTTTGAACTAATTGTCCTATAAAAATATTTATTTACGTACACCTCCTAGGTACTCCACTTTTTTCTCTTTCTAGGTACTCCACTTTTTTCTCCAAGTTTTTAACTTTAAGTTTAAAATTTTTATTTTCTTCTACGATAGGTTTTAATTTCTCATCCATTCTATCCATTATTGTATTACTCAACGCCACTATTTGTTTTTGCGTTTCAATTTTCATTTTATCGAATAGTAATTGAAATTGATCTTCCATGTTTATTATATTTTTGTGTATAAAGAAACGTTTTGATAATTAGTTTGTTTGCTGGCAACACCGAGGTGACAGATGACACTGACTGTCAGTTTTGTGTATAAAGAAACGTTTTGATAATTAGTTTGTTTGCTGGCAACACCGAGGTGACAGATGACACTGACTGTCAGTTTTGTGTATAAAGAAACGTTTTGATAATTAGTTTGTTTGCTGGCAACACTGAGGTGACAGATGACACTGACTGTCAGTTTTGTGTAATAATTAGTTTGTTTGCTGGCAACACCGAGGTGACAGATGACACTGACTGTCAGTTTTGTGTATAAAGAAACGTTTTGATAATTAGTTTGTTTGCTGGCAACACCGAGGTGACAGATGACACTGACTGTCAGTTTTGTGTATAAAGAAACGTTTTGATAATTAGGTTGTTTGCTGGCAACACCAAGGTGACAGATGACACTGACTGTCAGTTTTGTGTATAAAGAAACTTCTTCTTCTTCTTCTTATATATTGGCAATCAGCTACATATACGAGCTATTGGTGCCAGTGTCAAGTTATAAATATTTTCACGTTTTTAGTCTTTCAAGTTTGTCATTGTCTAAGTCAAATTGTCGCCATTAACAGTGCAATGGCCACACTGTTAATGGTATCTTGTGGGAATTTTGATGGAAAACGAAAACGTTGTAAAGCACTTTTATATGATATTCACTACATCCCAGTAGTTCCGCCGCTTTATATTATATAAAATGCCATTAAAATTATCTAATATAACACATTAAAACACTAAGATATCGAATATAATACAAGAGCACCACATGACGTTTTCAAATTCCCGTCAAAAGTCGTATAAAGAAACGTTTTGATAATTAGTTTGTTTGCTGGCAACACCGAGGTGACAGATGACACTGACAGTCAGTTTTGTGTATAAAGAAACGTTTTGATAATTAGTTTGTTTGCTGGCAACACCGAGGTGACAGATGACACTGACTGTCAGTTTTGTGTATAAAGAAACGTTTTGATAATTAGTTTGTTTGCTGGCAACACCGAGGTGACAGATGACACTGACTATCAGTTTTGTGTATAAAGAAACGTTTTGATAATTAGTTTGTTTGCTGGCAACACCGAGGTGACAGATGACACTGACTGTCAGTTTTGTGTATAAAGAAACGTTTTGATAATTAGTTTGTTTGCTGGCAACACCGAGGTGACAGATGACACTGACTGTCAGTTTTGTGTATAAAGAAACGTTTTGATAATTAGTTTGTTTGCTGGCAACACCGAGGTGACAGATGACACTGACTGTCAGTTTTGTGTATAAAGAAACGTTTTGATAATTAGTTTGTTTGCTGGCAACACCGAGGTGACAGATGACACTGACAGTCAGTTTTGTGTATAAAGAAACGTTTTGATTTTGTTTGCTGGCAACACCGAGGTGACAGATGACACTGACAGTCAGTTTTGTGTATAAAGAAACGTTTTGATAATTAGTTTGTTTGCTGGCAACACCGAGGTGACAGATGACACTGACTGTCAGTTTTGTGTATAAAGAAACGTTTTGATAATTAGTTTGTTTGCTGGCAACACCGAGGTGACAGATGACACTGACAGTCAGTTTTGTGTATAAAGAAACGTTTTGATAATTAGTTTGTTTGCTGGCAACACCGAGGTGACAGATGACACTGACTGTCAGTTTTGTGTATAAAGAAACGTTTTGATAATTAGTTTGTTTGCTGGCAACACCGAGGTGACAGATGACACTGACAGTCAGTTTTGTGTATAAAGAAACGTTTTGATAATTAGTTTGTTTGCTGGCAACACCGAGGTGACAGATGACACTGACTGTCAGTTTTGTGTGTTGGTATTATTAATGTATTCTTTAACGTCTATTGATACAAAATCTATAAAGGGTACATTTTATGGCGATATACAACCTGGTATTCCACATAAACCCTGGTTTATGAAGTTTCCAAAAGTGGATAAGGCCATTACATCGACAATCTGCCGTTTACGACTGAATCATGCCTGCACCCCTGTCTTTCTGGCCAAACTTAGAATTAGGGATAACTCCCTTTGTGAATGTGGACTGGGTCAAGGAAATGTGAACCATATTTTTTTTCAATTGTTCTAAATTGCAATATTCTCTATATGATATTTTACCACCAGAAATTTGCCGTCCTACTTCTTTTAAATTTCTTCTTACTCTTGCATTTACTCCGTTTATTTATACTCTCTGTAAATTTATTCAAATTAATAAAATTAAATTGTAAGATATGTAAATTAGTTAAGTAGTTAGAATTCATTTTAGTTATGTGTATATTTCAGTCTAGTTAGAATTGATTTTTGTTTCAGTATACTACTCGTCACCGTATTTCTCATGTAATCTTAGAGTCATATTCACCGGCCCTTTACATATTATTTCGTACCGTACAATCTCCTTCGTTTGACGGCCTACGAACGAGTCTTATGGGACATTGTAAAAGTTGCGGTTAATCGCTAACAGAAGCCATTCATCAAAAAGAAGAAGAAGATAAAAAATCTAACCTCAAAGCTTTGTTGAATCTATTTGTTCAGAATTTTTCATGGAACCCAACAAAATACGATGGTCACTGTTGTTAACTTTCTAACTTCACTTAGCTCTTCATTGTATGTGATTTAATGGTGAACACTGTGGCTGTAATGTGTTTACTGTTAAACACTTTTGGAGCGTCGACACTGTGATGAATACGATACAAGGACTGGACCAACAGATACATACATAAACAAACAGTACACGAGTCAGCCAGTTATCGCACAGTGAGTGTGTCGTGTCGTCAGCCACGACCGTCGCTATCAACATGTCCCCGTAACACCCATCAGTCCATGTCATAATGTAAGTGAACTGACCGTCCACTGTCCACGTGCCTGAGACAGTCGCCACGCTCCGCCAGGACACATGTAACTGAGTGTTGTTGTTGTGTGTTGCCAGTCAACAGCACGCGCCTGTATCGTACCACACAGTGAACAGAGCGCGTCGGCCTCCTCGCCTCGTGAACTCTATAAAGTGTGTTGCCAGTCAACAGCACGCGCCTGTATCGTACCACACAGTTAGTGAACAGAGCGCGTCGGCCTCCTCGCCTCGTGTAACTCTATAAAGTGTGTTGCCAGTCAACAGCACGCGCCTGTATCGTACCACACAGTTAGTGAACAGAGCGCGTCGGCCTCCTCGCCTCGTGTAACTCTATAAAGTGTGTTGCCAGTCAACAGCACGCGCCTGTATCGTACCACACAGTTAGTGAACAGAGCGCGTCGGCCTCCTCGCCTCGTGTAACTCTATAAAGTGTGTTGCCAGTCAACAGCACGCGCCTGTATCGTACCACACAGTTAGTGAACAGAGCGCGTCGGCCTCCTCGCCTCGTGTAACTCTATAAAGTGTGTTGCCAGTCAACAGCACGCGCCTGTATCGTACCACACAGTTAGTGAACAGAGCGCGTCGGCCTCCTCGCCTCGTGAACTCTATAAAGTGTGTTGCCAGTCAACAGCACGCGCCTGTATCGTACCACACAGTTAGTGAACAGAGCGCGTCGGCCTCCTCGCCTCGTGAACTCTATAAAGTGTGTTGCCAGTCAACAGCACGCGCCTGTATCGTACCACACAGTTAGTGAACAGAGCGCGTCGGCCTCCTCGCCTCGTGTAACTCTATAAAGAGTCACTCTCATTTGACACGAGATATTGCACATTGAGGCGAAAAATGGCGGGCATTCATTTCGTCAGTTGTACTCTGTACCTTCCTGCCGTTGACTGTGAGTGTACCGGGGAATATATTGAACGAGTGTATGTATGTGTGAAATGTTTGTTGTTCTCTCGTGTTGTCGCTACCTCGTGACGTAGTAAATAATGTGTGTGTATGTAGGTGACAAGATGGCGGCGACATTGAGCCGCAGTACGAGCGATGCGCGCCCCCGCCCCCAGGCCGCCGCCCCGCTGGTTGCGCTGGCGCTAGCGCGCGCCGCCCTCGCGCGCCGCACGTAGCGCCAGGCGACCGCACGCACTATACTTGGTGTGACGTAACTAATCACTTCGTTAAACAACTAATCTAATGCAAACTACAGACTCTGTCAAATTACATATAAAATAACAATTTAGTTTGAAATAAAATAAAATAAAATAAATGATAATAAGTGAGCCAAGCTCGAGTACGACGCACTGTCCGCTCACACTTGTGTTGCACTACGTGTGTTTGTTTAGGGTATGTTGGATGGTATCGATGTTGTAACAAGTGTTTTGTCTGTTTCAAACATTTTAAAAATGTTGTAATATAATTGCGAAACCTCAAATATAAAGTATAACGCGTCTCCGGTAGCTCGTCATCGATCTAGATATATGATGGCGCCGGTTCTCGTGTTTAGTTATTGTATAGTTGTCGAGCGCCACGTCCACAGATATCGTCGTACACAGACGAGTTGTTTGGTGTGAACAACATCATCATCAATAACACTGAACACAATATATATATATATCTCAATGTGTTTCACGCGACTGTCCGAGGCTCAAACCTCGATGTCGGCCGCGGTGACAACTTGTACAACAGGGCGTGGTATGGTGGTGACGTGTGGTAGGATTAGTTCCAAACTAGATATAATATATATTATTATGTAAGTTTAATGTCGAACAATATATATATATATATATATATATATATATATATATATACTTACTATATATATACAGAGTGTAACAGAGAATGGAACAGCTATCCAAATAGGTACTAAGTAATGGTGGTACGAACCCATAAAAGAAACTGAAAATGGAAATATCTATTCGTTAAGGAACTGAATGGGAATGAATGAAATGCATGATAATGTTAGGGCGTACCCCCGAAGCGACGCGCAGGCGCAGCACCCGGCGCCTGCGGAAAATGGATCAGGGTTGTCGCATCAGGGACGGGTGCGACGTAAGACGCGAGTCCGTGAAGTAAGAATGAGGATGGTAAGTTGGAATATAGGTACGATGACTGGAAGAGGAAGAGAGCTAGTGGATGTTTTGGAAAGAAGACGAGTAAATGTAGCATGTGTGCAAGAGACAAGATGGAAGGGTATGAGAGCTAGAGAGATTGGAATGGGTTATAAATTTTTCTATTCTGGAGGCGATGGTAAGAGAAATGGAGTGGGTATAGTGTTGGATAAGGAATTGAAAAAATGTGTGACGGATGTAAGGAGGGTGAATGACAGAATTATCGCAATTAAAGTGGTTTTGGATAATTTAATATTGAACATTTTGAGTGTGTATGCGCCACAGGTTGGATGCGATGATGTAGCGAAAGGTAAGTTTTGGGAGGATTTGAGTTCAATATTAATGTGTATTCCACAGAGTGAGATAATCCATATAGGAGGTGATTTTAATGGACATGTAGGAAGGATGAAAGCAGGGTATGAGAGGGTGCATGGCGGGTGGGGCTTAGGGAGGCGGAACCCGGAAGGCGAAACTCTACTACAGGCTGCGTCAGCCTTCGATTTGGCTGTAGTCAATACTTTCTTTGAGAAGCGCAAAAATCACTTAACCACGTATAAAAGCGGGAACCACAGCAGCCAAATAGATTACTTTCTTCTTAGAAGAAATAACATACGCGCAGTAGTGGACTGCAAAGTCATTCCGGGTGAGCCTTTAACTTCCCAACATCGCTTATTGTTACTGGAACTTAAAATCTCAGTGCAAATAGCTAAGTTTAAACCTAGGCCCCCACCAAAAATTAAGTGGTACATGTTAGAGAAAAAAGATTGCGCGAAAGAATTTCGAAAGAGATTGGTTCATAGAATGATTGAGATGAAGAAAGGAATGAAAGAAAAGACTGTAAATGAATGTTGGAATGAAATGGCTTCCTATGTAAGGAAAGTAGTGAAGAATATTATGGGTGAGACGAAAGGTAAAGGAATAATTGATAGAGATACATGGTGGTGGAATGATAGTGTACAAAAGGTTTTGAAAGAAAAGAAGAATGCTTTTAAAGAGTGGAAAAATGTGAGTGATGATAACCCGGTGTTGAAAGAGCAAAAAAGAATAGCTTATGTGGAATGTAAGAAAAAAGGTAAGAAAGGTGTCGCAATCGCTAGAGGTAAAGTTCAAGACCGATTATACCAACGTCTCGACAGTCCTAATGGACAGAAAGAATTAAACCGTCTAGTGAAAGCGAGAGAAAGGAATGCCAGAGATGTTGTGCATGTTAAATGTATAAAAGATTGTAATGGAAGAGTTTTAATGAATGATGAAGAAATAAAAGGGCGTTGGAAAAGTTATTTTGAAAAATTAATGAATGAGGAGAACGTTTGGACTGGTAAAATAGAGGATCTACCGATTAACTTGGGTTTGGTAGAGGAAGTAAGTATAGATGAAGTAAAAAAGGCTGTCCAGAGTATGAAAAATGGTAAAGCAGTTGGCCCAGACAGTATACCTGTGGAGGTATGGAAATTTCTGAAAGGCGACGGATGGAACTGGCTGACTTTGTTCTTCGGCAAGTTGTTGCATGAAGAGTCTATCCCGAACGAATGGTGTTCCAGTTCTCTGGTGCCCATCTTTAAAAATAAGGGTGATGTACAAGACTGCAACAACTACCGAGGAATAAAGCTTATGTCACATAGCATGAAGATTTGGGAGAAAGTAATAGAGAAAAGAATGAGAGAGGAATGTAAGATAACCCAGAACCAATTTGATTTTATGCCAGGACTGAGTACCACGGACGCAATTTTTGGCTTACGCCAACTTATGGAAAAATACCAATGTGTACATAGAAACATGCACATGGTATTCATAGACCTAGAGAAGGCGTACGACCGTGTTCCCCGGGAAGTTCTGTGGTGGGCTTTGAAAGAACGAGGAATACCTGGGAAGTATGTAAGATTAGTGAAAGCTATGTATGCAGGAGCGCGAACGAATGTTCGGTCCGAAGCCGGCGTTACTGACGAGTTCAATGTGGCAGTAGGCTTGCACCAGGGATCGGCTATAAGCCCTTATCTATTCCTCCTGGCGATGGATGCTCTGACATCGGACATACAGGGGGAAGCACCTTGGTGTATGCTGTTTGCAGATGACATTGTTCTCGTCGGGGAGGACGCAGCTGAGGTACAAAGCAGACTGGAAAAATGGCAGGAGAGGTTGGAAAGAGTTGGCCTTAAGATCAGCCGTACCAAAACTGAACATTTGTTCTGTAACTTCGGTGGCTCTTCCCAATTCTCTCACATTGCCTTAGATGGGGTATCCCTACCGGTCTGCTCCGATTTTAAGTACTTAAGCTCGCTTCTCCAAAATGACGGCAATATCGACCGGGAAGTTAGTAGGAGAATGAATGCAGGCTGGATGAAATGGCGACAGGTTTCGGGCACAATATGTGACGCGCGGATGCCCTTTAAAGTTAAGGGGAAAATCTACAAGAGTGTCATTAGACCTGTCGTTATGTATGGATCTGAATGTTGGGCATTGAAAAAGACGGATGAGAGACGATTGCATGCTACTGAGATGCGTATGTTAAGATGGATGTGTGGGGTGACAAGACTAGATAAGATACGAAATGAGTATATTAGGGGAAGTTTAAAAGTAGCACCAGTGATAGAGAAGTGTAGGAGCGCGAGATTGTCTTGGTATGGACATGTGATGAGGAGGGATGAAATGCATGTGACAAGGAGGGTTACCAATATGCTTGTGGATGGGCGTAAGAGTCGTGGGAGACCCAAAAAAAGATGGATGGATTGTGTAAACGAGGATATGTGTATGAAAGTTGTGAGTGCAGATATGACGGCTGATAGAAGATTGTGGAAGGCAAGAACGTGTTGTGCCGACCCCACTTAGCGTGAGATGAGGGCAGGCAAATGATGAAGTAAATAATAATTAACCTGCAAAATACTCATATTTATCAAATACTAATTAGAACTGAAGTAAATCAATGATTACGTTTGCATCAGTATCAAAATCGTCGCCTCTACAGTCAGAGACAGCTGATGATTCAACAACCCCATGTCAATCGCGACCGATTATATGAACAAAAATATTGCTTTTGTTTGATCCCTCACGTACAGTCATTTTTAAAGCTTTAGTTATACAGTTGTTCTGTATAATATTTAAACATTAGCTCTATACATCATTTATATTAGAAACGCGATTGTAGTGCCCTCGATTGAACATCTAAATAACAATATAAGCCCATAATAAGGCGCAAATACTTCACACAAGGTTTTGTGTATTTGAATGGAAACAAAACTGCATCAGCATCATTCTCCTACTCTTATTCTAATTATTTGGGGTTGATACAATATGTACTCTTTTTTCATATTACATATTGTAAAAGTTATTGGCAATATTTTTATGACCGGCCGCTTGCCAGACGTCAACCCTCCTTGGGAATGTAATTGGTGATCAAACGGCATCAGATGGAGTTGGTCCAGGTCGTTATAAGGCTCTTAGTCGTCTTTTACGACATCCACGAGCAAAGTAAGGGTTGGTAGCATTCGAAGCCGCTACCACACAGCTTGTGAACAACACTACATATTTACAATAATTGATACAACATTTATTTTATTTACTAAAAATAAGTGGATAGGTACTATGACTCCTCGTGTGACGACGTGACAAGAATGCAATTGTCATCCTCTTATATTTGCCCATGGGAGTCTTAAAGATCAGCTGAGGATCTACCAGGAGATTGGGCAGCAGCTCTCGCCTGGGACACGTGTAACACCTCATTGCGATCGACAACCTACTTAGTAACTGTGGCGATTACATTATTATTGTTCAGGAGTGGACGGTGAAGGGCTGAATGATGATGATGATGTAGATACTTAATTGAATAATACTTACTTAATTTTTTATCTACAAAATGTATTGAACCAAAACTACTTACGTACATTGTGCTAGACTAACGCAACACGTGTACTTCACGTACAACAAACGTTAAGTCTCTTGGATACATATTTTTGAAATCACTATAACGATTATGTATTTTTTTTGTATTATTATAGGTATATTTACCTACATTTTAATTACGATCTACGACTGTTCAACTACAGCGTATTCAAACAACTGTTCCATAACCTGGTACAGCCTGTATAAATACGAGCGTACAATGTGTACAATACAACCGGCGCACAGAGCGCAGTCGTCGCGAGGGCAGCGGCCGCGTGCGGCGTACGACTGCGCCATTCACTTCCATTGTATATATAATAAACGTTTCAAATAATTATTGTGTTTGACTGCGCCCGCGCTCCCTGTACACTGCAAGGAACGGACGCGTGACCATAACATGGCACCTGCATATGTTGTATATCAATTGTAAACAACTGCATGAAGGTAACATATAACCTATCAAACGAGCACGTGCGATGAGCGGACCGCCCATCGTACTTAAGCCGGCTTTTAACTATGGGATATAATATAATATATATTACATCTTGAGATATAATATTTTATCGCTCGTCACACATTGTGTACGAGACCTTTTTTTTTTTTTTTTGTGTGTCTTAGTTGTTAGCCACAGATGGCTATGACAACTTTACCCGGACTGTGGGTGAGCGCTGAGGGCTCTCAACCCGTACGAGACCGTTCACACTGTGCTATAATGTATATCACATCCCGAACTATAAATATTTATTCGACCAAATAAGCGATATTTTGAGGAAGTACATTTTCCCTCATGTCCCCGGACACTGCGGCTCCCCCGCCTCGCCTTCAGCTTGAATGGTAACCGAAGCTAAACTGTTCCAAAATATATATCTTACAGCGTGAACAGCAATCGCGGGATGTAATATATAGCTCGAGGTGTATTACATCCCATAGTCAAAAGCCGTCTTTAGTGCTACGAGTATGTCACCAGTGCTGTACTGAGCGCTGGTGACATACATCCGTTGTTAACAGAAATCATGTTTGAGTGTTATTGGTACTGCACTTTTAACAAATTCTATTAAACAAAACAATTTAACCACACAGAACAAGGTGGCAACATTTAACAGTAGGTAAGTAACCACTCGTTGACAGCCTGTCTAGAGTGCGTTTGATTCAGGTGCTTCAACGTAACAAGGAGGATGGTGAATTTATTTAAACGTTTGTTATATACGAATATGTCTGTGAGACAGACATTTACAAAACTCAATCATTTAGTTTTCTTAATACTGCCACACCATTAGTGTTACCATACAAAAACACTAAGAAATTATTGGCATTGAGCGTCTTTGATTGACAATTGTGACGTTAATGACAATTTATCATTTGACTAGCAGACCCGGCACACTTCGTTCCGCCTAACATTTAATGAATGAGCAGATTTCGATTAATTCTAAATTATTAAGTTATTGCACGCCTCATAAGCGAAGCGTTGAGGTCTTGCTCTATTCTGGATATATGAAAATCAAAGACTTCGAACCTAAAAATGATTGTATTTTTCTCACATTGCACTTATAGGATAATATTATCATACATATGTCAAGAAAAAATATTCGTTTAAATGTATTTAATATTTTTAAAAAGCAATTGTTTTGTTTAATGTAAGAAAATAGTTGATAAAAAAAATATTCGAGGACGTGGGATAAAATATTTTGGATCTGGCACGATCACGACCGTAAAAATTAATGTATCAAAATTTTTTTTTTTTAAAAGCTTCATAATCGCAACGCACCCTTCCTTTAGAAAATGGCTTGGTAATTCTTTGTCGTTTAATTACAATTAATAAAAAACTAAACTTAGTCATTAATGTATGTTACTTGACTTGACTATGTTACTTACCTTATGAAACTTGGATTCGTTTACATTTTTTTTGTTCGTCCATTCGGACAGGTAAAAGAAACAAATACCATACAACCTATTGTAAACGAACAGCTATGTTTAGTACTACGTCGAGAATGGCACCAAATTTCTAAAGTATTTTTTTTTCTTTTGTTTTCATTTATGGCATTGACTAATAGTAAATGATAAATAATATAAAAATTATAAGGCGTGCACTTTGGGATTTACCAATTTTTTTTATGATGCTATTGCTGTATGGTTGCAGCTAGGAATACTACCAACTCATACTTTGCTCGTGGATGTCATAAAAGACGACCAAGAGCTTTATATAGACCTGGTCAAACTCCAGCTGATGCCGTTTGATCAACAAATACATTCTCAAGGAGGATTGACGTCAGGCAAGCGGTCGGTCATGAAACTATAGCCAATAACTTTTTGCAATACGTATGATGGACGCAGAATATGTATTGTGTCGACCCCAAGTAATTGGGATAAGAGCAGGAGAATGATGATAAATAAATATGAATAGTAGATTAAAAATCATGTATTTTAATAACGTGCCAGCAAGACTAATAAGTGCCTTGTGTTATACGACATTTTTCTTCACGCGTGTTGAAAATTATAATATATAAAATTATAAATAATATTAACGCGGTGGTCTTCCCGTGCAATATCTTGTTCTTCTGCCGTGGCTACATTCGTGATGTTTCGAATCTTAATTGCGTTACGACTATGTCGGGAAAGATTTGATCTTATTGGTCGCGGCTTTGTTGATGACAATATAGACACAATATGATTTATTTTAACAATATTCGTAAAAATTCATAACACTCGCACAAAACGAACTTTTTTTTTTTTTTTGTGTGTCTTAGTTGTTAGCCTCAGATGGCTATGACAACTTTACCGGGACTGTGGGTGAGCGCTGAGGGCTCTCAACCCGTAAACAAAACGGACACTGACCGGTCAAATTTTATTTCAACTTTTCGCGGCATTTTGCCTTTTTTTGGTTCCGTTCGTCCATTCGGACAGGCAAAGGCATCAAAGCCCATACAGCCAAGTCTTATTTTTTTCATATGTTGTTCATCTCTTCTTCATATTTTGTAGCCTTAATAGTCATTGTCTCTCAGTAAGTCATGTCGTTACCATTAATTGGGTGCTGATAACTTTTTTTTGGGAATTTTGCAAAATATGAAAATACACGTAAACCACACGTGGTATTTGCCAAGCAAACCATTACGTGAGCTTTCTGTTGCGTTTTGTTACATCATTAGCAAATAGACGTTTAGAACTGCTGCTTTTTTAACGTCTTTTTTTGTTTATTAATTACACATTTAAATATCCTATATCCTATTCCCGACGACAACAAACTCAAAAACATAAAAATCATAATATCGTCACCATCATTATCCACTGCTAGACGTTGACTTAGGCACAATATGATTTATTATAACAATGTTATTAAAAATTTGTAACACTCGCACAAAACGAACACTGGCCGGTCGAATTTGGTTTCAACTTTTCGCTGTATTTTCCAAACAAACCATTAGACCACGTAATGACGTGAGCTGTCAGTTGCCATTGGTTACATCATAAACAAATTATTGTTTAGAATTGATGTCTTTTTAATATTATTTTTTTGTTTATTAATATCATATTTTAATATCCTATTCCCGACGACAAGAAACTCAAAAACATAAAAATCGTAAAAATTGGTGCAGCCGTTCTCGAGTTATAAGTGTTGTAACTAACACAACTTTCTTTTATATATATAGATTATAATTTAATATTGACTATAACAGAGAATGAACCGACATGACTGACGACTAAAATATAAATTTATTATAATTTATTAAACTTATTTTACTTGACATTGGCGAAGTTGTGGTTAATCACTCACAGAGGCCATTCGCTAAGAAGAAGAAGAAGACTATAACAGAAATTGTCCGAGAAAACAGAATCGAGAGAGGTCGGACGTCAGTTATGTCTGTCACGTTTTTCTTTACTAGATTTTAATAAATCTCTTCGAAGTTCTATTTTGAAAGCGGACGACATAATTTGAAGCTTAGCTTTTTTAAGAAGAACATCAAACAGTTAGATTGATTTATAATTTACATAACACGAAGACAATGGTTAATTGATAGGGTCATCACTGTCACTGAATTGACACATTGTTGTTTCAGAGATTTTGGTGATTTCAGTTTCTTTAATTATTTTAACTTTATCAAAATATAGCAGTCACTTTATAAAGTGTACTTTACTAATAAATTTCCAATTCTTCTTTACGTGGCGTAAACCTAAGACGAGTGAAATAAAGATATTTCCTCCGGATCTACCTCCACGTGTTCCTTCTGATCGGGGTCGTACAGATATACCATTATAACGGCGTGCCGTAAATAATGACGCCACAATTTCATACAAAAAAACTGTCACAAATACCGAAATAGCCTCAGCATCCATACAAACTGTTTACTCCTCTCCAGTATACAAACTGTTTACTCCTCTCCAGTATACAAACTGTTTACTCCTCTACAGTATACAAACTGTTTACTCCTCTCCAGTATACAAACTGTTTACTCCTCTCCAATATACAAACTGTTTACTCCTCTCCAATATACAAACTGTTTACTCCTCTCCAGTATACAAACTGTTTACTCCTCTCCAGTATACAAACTGTTTACTCCTCTCCAGTATACAAACTGTTTACTCTCCAGTATACAAACTGTTTACTCCTCTCCAGTATACAAACTGTTTACTCCTCTCCAGTATACAAACTGTTTACTCCTCTCCAGTATACAAACTGTTTACTCCTCTCCAGTATACAATCTGTTTACTCCTCTCCAGTATACAAACTGTTTACTCCTCTCCAGTATACAAACTGTTTACTCCTCTCCAGTATACAAACTGTTTACTCCTCTCCAGTATACAAACTGTTTACTCCTCTCCAGTATACAAACTGTTTACTCCTCTCCAGTATACAAACTGTTTACTCTCCAGTATACAATTTACTCCTCTCCAGTATACAAACTGTTTACTCCTCTCCAGTATACAAACTGTTTACTCCTCTCCAGTATACAAACTGTTTACTCCTCTCCAGTATACAAACTGTTTACTCCTCTCTAGTATACAAACTGTTTACTCCTCTCCAGTATACAAACTGTTTACTCCTCTCCAGTATACAAATTGTTTACTCCTCTCCAGTATACAAACTGTTTACTCCTCTTTAGTATACAAACTGTTTACTCCTCTCCAGTATACAAACTGTTTACTCCTCTCCAGTATACAAACTGTTTACTCCTCTCCAGTATACAAACTGTTTACTCTCCAGTATACAATTTACTCCTCTCCAGTATACAAACTGTTTACTCCTCTCCAGTATACAAACTGTTTACTCCTCTCCAGTATACAAACTGTTTACTCCTCTCCAGTATACAAACTGTTTACTCCTCTCTAGTATACAAACTGTTTACTCCTCTCCAGTATACAAACTGTTTACTCCTCTCCAGTATACAAATTGTTTACTCCTCTCCAGTATACAAACTGTTTACTCCTCTCCAGTATACAAACTGTTTACTCCTCTCCAGTATACAAACTGTTTACTCCTCTCCAATATACAAATTGTTTACTCCTCTCCAGTATACAAACTGTTTACTCCTCTCCAGTATACAAACTGTTTACTCCTCTCCAGTATACAAACTGTTTACTCTCCAGTATACAAACTGTTTACTCCTCTTCAGTATACAAACTGTTTACTCCTCTCCAGTATACAAACTGTTTACTCCTCTCCTGTATACAAACTGTTTACTCTCCAGTATACAAACTGTTTACTCCTCTCCAGTATTCAAACTGTTTACTCCTCTCCAGTATACAAACTGTTTACTCCTCTCCAGTACACAAACTGTTTACTCCTCTCCAGTATACAAACTGGTTACTTCTCTCCAGTATACAAACTGTTTACTCCTCTCCAGCATATACAGTTGGTGTAACCGCATACAGTAACTATGACACTGGCCCGTTCATCGTGGATGTATCAAAATCAACTGTTGACAATTCATCTAAATTTATTCTAATGGGAGACTTAAATGCCCACCATTCGGCCTGAGGCTCTCATCACTGCGACTCCTTTGGTTATTCTATATTAGAAGTATTTGACGAGCTTAACCTTTGTATTTTAAATAATGGTTCTCCTACTGGCCGTGTTCTTCCCTCTCAAAATCAAAATAGTGCTGTAGATCTTACCGTATGTTCCTCTTCCTTGTTCCCTCTTCTATCTTAGAGCATCTTGCCGTTATCATACAGGAGTGATCATTATCCCATAATAATTCTTCCACAAAGAATAACCCCTGTTCTTATCGTGATTCACGTCTTAAATTCAAGATATCATATATTGACTTGTCCTCTTATTCATCAACTCTTGATTAAAATATTGACATGATCGCAACTCCTTACGTTCTAAACTTTAAAGAAACCTATACTTCTTTTCAGCTCAATCCCATGCTTCACCTCCTGGTGGGGCAGTGAATGCACTGCATTCTTTATGAAAGAAACCAATCCGAATTAGTTTATAAATCATGTATGTCTCCGGAGAACCTGTTATCTTAAAAGCGATCTTCTGCTAAACTTCTTAAAACTTTCCGAATAAAGAAAAGACTAGATTGGTGCTCATTTTGTGAACATCTTGCCCCGAGAACTCCAACTTCAATGATCTGGATTCAAATAAAACGCTTTAGAGGCGTATATAGAGAAGACAACTTTCGACCTCATTCGCAACGACGACGTAAGAGTGCGAGTAGGTATGCGAGGCCTCACTTACCAACTTGGAGGCCTCGATACGGCGATTGGCACCGGGCCTCGTCCTGGTCGTGGGGGACTTCAACGCCAAATCCATGGCGTGGGGGTCCCCTATGACGGACGATCGCGAGCGGGCGGTTGTGGAGTGGGCGGCGTCACTGGGCCTCTGTATACTAAACAAAGGCTCAGTGAACACGTGTGTGCGGCAGCGGGGCGGGACTTGTCGTTCGCTAGCCCCACTCTCGCACCACGAGTGAGGAACTGGCGTGTCCTGGAGGAGGCGGATACCCTGTCGGACCACCGGCATATCCGGATGGAGGTCTCCCCCCGCCGGGACCCCAGCAGGGTTCACAGGGCGGATCGAGCTCCCGCATTTCCGCGGTGGGCTGTGGGGCGTCTGGATAGGGACCTTCTGGTGGAGGCAGTCATCGTGAACACGTGGCTGTCCTCACCACCCCCAGCAGACGGAGTGGACGCTGAGGCTAGCCGCATTCGCGATGCGTTAACGCAGATATGCGATGCGGCCATGCCCAGGGTACGGCGTCTGCCTCAGAGGCAGGGGGTCTACTGGTGGTCCCCAGGACTGGCGGACCTTCGTGCGGCGTGCATTAGTGCCCGAAGGTCCTACACCCGCAGACGGCGGCGTCGCCGCGATGCTGAGCGGGAGGGTCAGCTGTATGAGGCGTACTGCAGTGCCCAGACTGCCACCTGGTCCGCCAAGGACGCGAGTTGGCAGGAGATGCTGGACGGTCTCGACCGTGACCCCTGGGGTCGCCCGTATCGCGCGTCGCTGAACAAGCTTCGCGCGCAGGGCCCCCCCTCACCGAGACCCTCCAGTCCGACTTCCTCTGTAGGGTGGTCGAGGAGCTGTTCCAGCGGCAGTCGGAGCACACGCCCCCGGTCATGGCTTCGCTAGACCACGACCGGGAGGCCGACGAGAGTGTCCCGCTCGTGACGGAGTCAGAAGTGGGGGCGGCTGTGGCGAGGATTCGTTCCGCCACCACGGCCCCCAGCCCGGACGGAATTCCAGTCCGGGTGTTGATGTTACTCCTCGAGCACCTAGGACCTCGCCTCAGGCAACTGTACAGCGCCTGTTTGACGTCTGGACAGTTCTCTGAGTGCTGGAAGGAGAGGAGGTTGGTTCTCCTGACAAAGCCGGGACGGCTCTT
Organism: Lymantria monacha; assembly: GCA_905163515.2. Taxonomy (NCBI): domain Eukaryota; kingdom Metazoa; phylum Arthropoda; class Insecta; order Lepidoptera; family Erebidae; genus Lymantria; species Lymantria monacha. The sequence continues at coordinate 30,819,662 of LR991098.1, forward strand.
GGATTCGCCGTCGGCTTACAGGCTCATAGTGCTTCTGGACGATGTGGATAAGCTGCTGGAGCGTGTCCTTGCTGCCCGCATCGTTCGACACCTGGAAGAGGTGGAGCCCGATCTGTCGGACGCTCAATTCGGCTTTCGAAGGGGTCGTTCGACAATCGGGGCCCTGCTACGCCTGAGGCAGACGGCCGCGAAGGCTGTCGCCGGCAGAGGAATGCTGTTAGCGGTGTCGTTGGACATCGCCAAAGCATTCAATAGTCTGCCATTCAGCTGCATCAGGGAGGCGCTCTGATTTCATGAGTGACCTTGTACCTGAGGCGGCTGGTGGCAGACTATTTGGAGGGGCGTAGTGTCCTTTGCGCAAGTCCCGCAGGGGACATTGTGCGGACGCCCATGTCGTGCGGTGTTCCGCAGGGGTTGGTATTGGGGCCGACTCTGTGGGACGTCGGTTACGACTGGGGGTTGAGAGGGAGTCTCCCCCTCGGGCTGAGCGTGATATGCTATGCTGACGACATGCTCGTCACAGCCCGGGGCAGGACACTCGAAGAGACGGCGAGCCTGGCCACTCTCGGCACCGAGGAGATAGTCAGGAGAATCGAGGCGCTGGGGTTCAGGGTGGCCCTAAACAAGACGGAGGCCCTTCTTTCTCATGGGCCCCGTGTAAGGCTGCCTATCGGCGCCTCGTTAGTCGTCAACTCCATCCACATCAGTATCCAGGCCCATATGAAGTATTTGTGTCTGGTGCTCGACGGGCGTTGGTGGTTCCGGGAGCATTACCGCAGGATTACTCCCCAGCTGGTCGGCGCGGCATCCGCCCTATCGCGGCTCATGCCGAACGTGGGCGGACCCAGTTTCGAGTGCCGACGGCTGTATGCGGGGGTGGTCAACTCAATGGCCATGTATGGCGCACCCGTGTGGGCGAGGGCTCTGAACGCCCAGCTCAGGGCTGTACTGTGGAGGCCACAGCGAGCCATGGCGGTCAGAGCCATTCGCGGGTACCGCACGGTGTCTACCGAGGTGGCATGCCTATTGGCCGGGACCGACCTCTACTGGCGGGTAACCTCAGTGCGTGACGAGACCCCATCGTTTAACGAGATAGCCACCTGGTGCGAGGACGCCCGCCGAGACGTCATCGCCCGTTTGGTTACGCGGCTGGAGAGGCCTAGACACGGTGCTGTTACCATTGAGGCCCTCCGGCCCGTACTGATGGGGTGGATGGAGCGGCGGCACGGAGTCCTCTCCTTTCGGCTGGTGCAGTTATTGTCGGGGCACGGATGCTTTGCCTTGTACCTGCACACGGTCGCGTATAGGGAGTGGACTTCGTCCTGCCACCATTGCAGTAGTGACGAGGACACGGCGCAACATACGCTCGAGGTATGTCCGAGCTAGGACGGGCAGTGCCGTGACCTCGTCGCTGTTATCGGTGCCGACCTGACGCTGCCGGCTGTCGCGAAAGCGATGGTCGACAGTGTCAGGAATTGGGACGCGGCCTATTTTTGTCAATTTTTATGTATTTGTACTTAATATTCGGTTTGTTCTTATTTGTTGTTTAATATACATCTGTTTGTATTTGTCAATTTTTAATTTGTTTGTCCGTGTTATATTCAGGGTGGTTTTATTTATCATAGTTAAATATTTGTTATACAAGGGTTTAGTTTATTATACAAGGGTAGCTTTATTATTTAATATACTCTTTTATTTTAGTGTCAATTTAATTTATTTGTTCATAATTGTTAGTTATTATTCAAGTTAATTTAGATGCACTTGTTTATTTTTACCAATTTTTGTGTATGTACATTGTTATATTTAATTTGTTCTTGTGTGTTATTTAATATACATTTTGCTTGTATTTGTCAATTTTTTATTTATTTGTTCATATTATTTATCAAATTTCATTTGTTGTTCGTTTGTTTATTTGTTATACAAGGGTGTTTGTTTAATATATCAATTAATTTTAATTTATTTGTTCGTGTTATATTCGGTTTTATTTTGTACGGTGTTTTATATACTGGTTTTTTATTACTATGATCATTAAGTAATCTGGTGATGCACATAGGGTTTTGTGTCGAGTTTTCCTTCTCTAAGATGGTATGGTTTTTGTTTCCCTTAGTCGCCTTGTACGACACCCATGGGTAAGAGATGGGGTGGAGATATTCTTACTCCGTCGGTTAGATTAGGTTAGGTTTTTTTTTTGTTTTTTTTGAAAGAAATTGAATTCCACAGACTTTTGTCTGTGCCATTTTTATTATTTATTTTGTTATTTGTTAAGTTATACAATTTAAAAGTGTTTGCTGTGAAGCTATTACATATTGTGTTGAATGGATGTTGATTGTTATTTCAACACTTTGCCGTTAAATGTTAGAACGGTTTTTATGTCAACTAATGCCGTATGATGTTTTACGGTTTGATTATTGTTGATGATTTGTTTGAGTTTGGTTAATTTGTTTTGATGTTTGATAGATGTTTGATTTGACCCACTTGTTATGCAGAAAATTGATTTTAGTTTGATTTTAAATGATTTATCTGAGGTATGAAACTACTACCGTATCGGAACACGGCCAGACTGAGAAAGATCCGGTAAGAAAACTCAGAAGGAATGAGATGCGTTGTTGTTATTAATTTTGAATATCGGCCTACTATACTCTATATGTTTATTGTTTATTAATTTTGATTATTTGTATTGTGGGTCAAATGTTATTCTGCTTTGATGGTTTGAGTTTGTCTTTTGCCGTCAGTTGTTAGGCGGTTTGCTTATGAAGCAGTTTCCATTTCTTGTTGTTATTTATGAGTTGTGAATGTCCTGCTGCTTATTATAGTATTAGACCTAGTTTACTCATCACCCTTTGGTCTCTGCTCTTTATTGCCATTTGTCTATTGTATTCCTGTATAATGCCAGAGTCCTGGTCTATAGACTGCCTCATGAGTTTCCAGATGGCGTCTTCACGAGTGTCTGTATAGTAGGAGCAGGATCTGGTATGTCTGGAGATGGCTGTTACAGCGTGTTGGACACTGTTGTGTAGGCTTTGCACCGCGTCTCTTGTTTGTATAATAATGACGTTCGGTGCGCCGAGCCCCTGCGCCTCGTGGATGGTTCGCAGATCGGAGCCCTGTCCGGTGCCGTAACCCTTTTCTTTGAGACTTTCTTTCTCTGCCTGGGTGTGCGACAGGTATAACGTCTCTGGAAGGTCAGATGGAATGACGGCGTCCGTGTAGTTATGTAAGCTGAAGGATTTTACGATGTTATTAGACGAGTATATGCCGTTATAGTATTTTTGAAGGGCATATGCTACGTCCATAGGGCACCGGTGCGTACACAACAGTTCCTGCTGTCCTAGCTGTGTTGTTATTGTGGGCAGGTGGTATTTGAGTGCAAATAGATTGTCCCGATCTATGTAAGGAATTTGATTCGAATCGCCGATCAGGAGTAGTTCTTTAACTTCCACAGAACGCGCCAGTTGGACTATAGAACCGAAGTGGTTCACTAGCGCTTCATCGATTATTAACCTGTGGAATGTTTGGTCTTGTCTTAACCGAACTCCATTTGCAAGGGCTGAGGCGACTGTATAGACATTTGTAGCCGCTCTTTTTCCCATTCTTTGGCTGATTCTTTCTTTCAGTTCTTCTTTTCCTTTGAGCATAGGTGTTAACACAATATCATTGGTGGGATTGAAGTTGTTTATTATCCAAGTTGTTTTGCCGCATCCCGGAACGCCATTTACTAGGGTGAGTTTGTCTGGCATTCTCCATGTGTCACTCGTCTCCAGGGTTTTGGCTCTCTCTAGAATTTTCTCCGTGAGCCAAATCTCGGTAAATTTGGCGGTGACTACTATGGGATCATTTTCCGGGGTGTGGAATGTGATCTTACCGGTCTCGTTTGTGGTTTCCTGATCGAGGCCGATGAAACCTGCGGTTGCGCTAAACGCTGCCATGTGGGCAGTGATGGGTTTGCCCGCTATGACTTCGCTTGTCTGATTGTTGTATATGGTGGCCTCCTCTTCCTTGAGTCTGACATCCAGCAACCCTTCGCTTTGGTGATAGTAAGCTTCGAGTATTTTGCTGGCTGTCCGGGCTTTGATGGTTAATGTGCCCTCTAGGATGGCCTTGTGTTCAAGGAAGGCATTCACGTAGAGGTCCACTGATGTGCGCACCGGCCGGTAATTAGGTGGTTTCACAATTCCCTTTTCGGCATTGGAACTGGGTGGTGTTGTGTACTTTTGTTCCTCTTGGTTTTTATTTTTCATAAAGGTCTCTAAGGCTGATCCCAGTTTTGCTGTAAGCTTTTCTTGGGTGTCCTTGCTTGTACTAGCAGCTAAAAATGGGGTCAAGAGTGCTCTTGTTGTTATAAGTGTTTTGTTTTTGTTTTCATTCCCCACCTTCTGTTGTGGCGCTGCTGGTTTCGGCTGCGTAGGGTTTACTTGGCTTGTGGAGGGGGCATCGAATGGTGTATTAGCCGCGGGGTGTATAGTTGTTACAGGGGGAGCATGAAGAAATCTCAGATCCTGGCCTCTGTTCTCATATGTTATTATTTTATGGTGTTTCGAGGCCATGATGCATCCCATGTAATCCGCGGTTTCGCCTTTGTCGAAGCCCACTGCCATTGCATCCACACTGATGATTTTTGGTGTGGTGTTTGCATTTTCTTCGCCTTCCTTCGCTATGTTTAGGAGTACTCTGCTAGCTTGCGCAAACTGTGTTTTGTCGGCTTTCCTATCGAATGCCAATATAGTTTTGTTGTGGCTACGTATAAGCCGACATTCGGTGTTTTGGATTTGGATTGCGCTGTAGGTGGTATATATTGAGTGTTTTAAAGTTGCTCTGTTGGTACTTCCTTTGAGAAGGAGGGCTAGTCCAGGTGATATGGACACCCTGTTCTTCATGTCCACATGGCAGAATGTTATGCCTAATCGTTCGGTGTTTGTGGACATGAAGAGGGCCACCGGGCGTGTTGTTATCCCTGGTGCTCCGTTCTCGCCGTTTGCCAGCAGCTGTGGTATTGTTATTGTGTTTGTGTGTTTTTGGATGGCTGTTGCAGTCTTATCGGGTTGTGCACTACTGTTGATTGAGTAATTTTGGGTTGATGATGATGTTGATGATATTATAGGTTGTTGGTCTAAGGTGCTATTTCTGATGTTAGCTTTCCTGACTATATTTTCCAGATATTTTAGGAGACTTGGTCTCATCTCTTTGTTTTCCAATAAGCTTTGCATGGTGTTCTCTTCCATATGCATACCTGTTCTGATTTCGAATTCTGTGCGCTCTGCGAGGAAGCGAGGGCAGTCGTATATTATGTGCCAGATGGTTTCATCGGTGGTGTCATCGCATTCGTAGCTAGGGTTGTCTTTGAGCTTAAAGCGATGTAGGTAAGCTGCGATGCCTCCATGACCTGTGAACGCCTGTACTAGGATTGGTGTCAACGCGGTCGATCTCACCAGACGATAGTTATTTGCGACGTCCGGGAAGAACTTTTTCGTGACTTCTCCTGTTGTGGCGGCGTTATACCGACCCTGCCATGTTTTGGTGGTCTCCTCTCGGATAGTACTTTTAACAAAGGACAGGGGCACTTTGTCGTATGAGATGGCGGATGTTGTTGCCAGTGCTGCTCTCTTCGCTAGCTCGTCCGCTCGTTCGTTACCTGCGGTGCCTGCGTGTGCTCTTAGCCAGAATAGCCGGATGGTTTTACCTTGTGCACGGATAGCTGCTATGTTTTCCCTTATGATGTATGTCAGGTGTGTGATGTATGTGGGGTTTTTGAGCAAGTCTAGCGAGGATCGCGAGTCGCTGAGTATGTTAGCGGTAGTGGCGCTGCTATTTTTGAACTTCTCAATTGCCCTGTGAATGGCATAGAGCTCTGATTGAAAGACCGTGCAGAAGGATTCCAATTTGAATAGCGAGTAATGGACTTCCTGTCCTTGTTCCCACCATGTAAGGGCAGCTCCTGTTTTCCCCTCAATTTTGCTGCCGTCCGTATAAATTTGGGGTCCGGATATATGGTGGTTTTCGATGGTGTCGGAGTCCATGTCCTCGAGGAGCTCGTAGGTGATGGTGTTAAGTTGTACGGGGTGTGGTAATTCTCTAAATGCGACCCTTCCCTCGAGCTCCTTGTGCGGTGGTAAATATTCATTGGAATGGCCTTTCTTGGCTTTGTAGAGGCTGGCGTTTTCCAGAATTCGTAAATCTAGGGGTAACAGTCCTGTAAGTGCGAGAGCTGATGTTAATGATACAGTTCTATATCCCCTGCATATTTTTATTGCAAAACTTCTTTGGATTGCGTTGATTTTCTTTTTGTTTATCTCCAGATCCATGGCCGGTGCCCACGCACTGGAAGCGTATATTACAAGCGGCTCTATAACCGCAGTATATATGGTCCTCACGATTTCTCCGTTGAGGCCCCACTTCACCTTTGCCGCGCACGCTACTTGTTTGTAGATGGTGGCGGCTTTCTTGCAGACAGCGTCCACATGGGTTGTGAAGGTGAGTGTGTTGTTAATATGTAGGCCTAGAATTTTGATTGTGTCCACGATTGTTACCGGTTGGCCGGACATGTGTAAAGCTGGGGTGCTGAACTTTAGTTTTTTGGTGATTATCATCGCCTGGGTCTTGTGCGGCGCGAAGTTCAGCTTGTTTTTGTTGCCCCAGTTCACTACAGTTGCTAGTGTATTGTTGGCCGTTTCGGCGATGTCGTGGCCGGAGTGTCCCGAAAAAGTGAGAACCACGTCGTCTGCAAACGCCTGGCATTTTGTTCCTTCGCTGGTCAGCTGTTGTAGTAGCGAGTCCAGGATGATGTTCCAGAAGGTTGGTCCTCCGATGGAGCCTTGGACGCAACCCTTCGTAGTTTGCTTCTCGTAGGATGAACGAGCGTAGTTGGCGACGATCTTTCTGCTTGTGAGGTATGAGTCGATTGTGTGGTACAGGTTTCTTGGGCACATCTTTTGGACCAGTTGCTATTTTAGCATTGGCCACCATGCGTTATCGAAGGCACCCTCTATATCCAGAGATATAACGAGCACAATCTTTTTCTCGACGATTTCGTGCCTGATGCGCTTCGTTAGATCGTAGAGGGCGTCCTCGGTGCCTCGCTGTGGCATGAAACCATACTGGTTTTCGGGCAGCGTTGGAAGGATATGGTGTTGGATACGGCCTATCATCATTTTCTCTAAAGTTTTTCCAAGCACCGATAAAAGGCCGATCGGTCTGTAGGCTTTTGGCTGGGTATAGTCGTCCTTGCCGGGTTTCTTTATTATGACGACGTAAGCTATTTTCCATAGTGAGGGAAAGTAGTTGGGTTTAAGGCATTAGTTGATTATAGCCAGAAACGTTTCCCTGTCTGTCTGAATAGCCACGTTGCAGATATCTGCTGTTAATCCGTCCGGGCCCGGTGCTTTCTTTGGATTGAAGGACAAAAGCACTTTATCGAGCTCCTCATCTGTGAAGGGCGGATCGTCTGCGTTAAGTTTCACCGGTTTGGTTGACACTTCTTGCCTGAGGGTAGCATGGTAGGGTGTGTCGCTTGCCATAGAGTCGTCCGGATAAAATGCTTCGGCCAGGAGTTTGGCGGAGTTTTCTGGGCTGATGGTTTTGCCGTCTGTTCCTTTAAGCAGAACATCGTCCTGTCTCCTGGCGGTTTGTTTTATGACTCTATAGATGCCGTCCCACATGCTTTCCTTTTCTTGTTTATTACAGAATTCCTTCCAGCTGGTGGTTTGTGCCAGTTCTGTAGCTTCCTTGTAGAGCTCTTTGGCACGTACATATTCTTGTATTACGTGCTCTTTTCTGGTGGGTGCTGCGTTCCTTATTCGCCTTTTCAGACGGAGTGTGTTGCGCTTCATCTCGTTTAGTTCTTTTTTTTATTTTTTTTTTTATTGCTTATGGCGGCAAACGAGCAGACAGCACACCTGATGGTAAGTGTCACTGCCGCCCATGGACCTTTGCCAATGGTATAACTAGGCCGCTGCCTACCAATACAACCCTGAACCCACCCCAGTTAGGCTTCCGGCTCTCTCGCTCACCGAACGAAGCGCAATAGCACATTGCTATTACTCAGACGTCGATCTTCTGCGAGAGTGTGGTACTACCCCGGACGGACCGGCCCGCGGCTGTAGACAGAGAACTGTCCACAGCGTGGTCCTACCACAATAATCTTTTGTCCACCATGGTGGTGTGGGATCCATTTTGCCCTGACCTATCTTTGGCATTGTGGATTCACACGCTTCTTGTATAGTGGTGGTGTATTCTAAGGTTGTATGCTCCATGTCTTGGGTGGTTGTTATTTTCCCGACTCTGTCCGGGGTGATGTTTTTGGCAGCTAGGGTCTGTCTGAAGAGTTCATCGAAGTCCTTCCATTTAGCCTTCTTGGTGTTATACCTTCTCGTGGTGATGGGTTTTAAGGGCTCAAGTGGTTTTGTGAGCCTTATCGAGAAGGTGATGGCGTTATGGTCGGATGTAGTGATGCTTCTGTCCACTCTCCAGTTTTCCACTTTTCCCAGTAGTTGGCTGCTGCATGTAGTGACATCGACGATGCTCGAATACATGCGTCCCCTTCTATTGGTTTCAAAAGTCGGAGTGTCCCCTTGGTTGATGACATGTAGCTCTTGTTCATCTATAAAGCTAGTGAACGCTGCTCCTCTTAGGTCTTCAGTGGAGCTGCCCCACCAGGGGCTCCATGCGTTGATGTCTCCTCCAAGAATAATATTCTTGATGGGCGTTGCGTTGAGCAAAGCTCGTAGTCGGTTTAGATCCGGATCTATTTCTACATCTTCCAAATAGACTGAGATAAGGGTTATGTTGAGTTGGTCAGCCCTTATTGTGGCCACCGCTATGTTGTTGGTTGTAAGTTGCGGATCTTGGATTTCCTCCAGGTGTTGGCCGAAGATTATAATTGCGGCTTTGTTTGGCTTTTCGCGGTTTAGGATACACTGGATCACTTTAGTGCCAGGGTGCTCTTTTAGGATGCCCGTGTTCCCTACGTATGGTTCTTGAACCAGGGCAATCTGCACTCCTTTTACCTTGGCCGCGCTAAGCAGCTCCGCTGTGGCAATTTTCGATCGCTGGAGGTTGGCCTGAATGCATTACAGTCTTTGTAGATTTGCAGGGAGATGTTTGTTGTTGGTTCCGCTGTGGGTGCCCTTGGCACAGGTAGGTTATTTTAGACCTGGCTATGGCATCCCATTTTTGCCTTTGAGGGCAGACGTCTGAATGCGCCAGATGTTCGACATCGCAGGTGGCTCCGGTTTGTTTGGAGGCGCTGACGCAGTTGATGCACCGCGGTGGTTGGTTGTTTGCTCTCCGCAGGCATTCATCCCATTTGTGGTGGTTGCCACAGTAGCTGCACCGGCTCTTTGAGTCTTGGCACTGGGTTCTTGTATGGCAATACCCCAGGCAGGTTGCACATTGCACAAGAGGAGAGAAGTCCATGACTGGCCTCCTCTGTATGCCGATGTACACTTTCCCCGCCTCCACCATGTTCTTGTGTAGGGCTGGCGAGACCTCAAGTACCGGATGGCATGTGAGCTCGTTCCTCGCTTTTTTCCGGAATCTGAGCCTGATGCTGCTCTCCGGCTTTGGGATGCTGGCCGTTAGGTGTTTGTTTTGAGCCAGGATGTGTTCGATGATGTCCGCGTCAGAATGCGATTTAATGACGTCCTTGATGATCACCAGCGGATTATGTTGTTTTGGTGTCAAGGCGTTTAATTCCGGACTGATTTTAAGCTGTTTTTGAATCAGCTGGAAGTCCTCAACCGTGCTGCAAGAGAGTATCACTTTTTGGTTCTTTCCCTTCTTCACCCTGTCAACCCGTGCCCCTGTTGTTTTGGGGTTTAGTGTTTTTGTGATCGCTTCTATTATATGTTCACCAGTTTTTGTGCGGTTTTTGCTGGTGATCAGCGTGTGTAGGTTGATCGGTCTTTCTGTGTTGGTCGTTTGGGGTCTCTCTTTAACCGCCGATGCGTAAGATTTTTTCGGCACTGCGGCGGTGTGTGGCCTATCCACATTAGCCAATTCAGCTGCTAGGCTAATCCCAGGTTTTGTTACCAAGTTGGTTGTGTCCTCCTTTATCGTTTTAATTTCGGAGGACATTATCTTGAGGCGCTCTGTAATAGGCTGTAATTGTGTCTCAAGATTGGCTACGGGTGGTTGTGGGACTGCCCTCATGGCTTCTTTTAGGTCGGTGGAAAGGTCGGAGATGGCCTATGTGACCTCGCTTTGGGTGATGGCTTTGCTGGGACTTATTGTAGTGGTGTTGATAATCTGGATTTGCTCGGTGGTAGCGGCTAAGTTGCGGGTAAGGTCTCCGGCTGTGGCTTGTAGCCGCTCCTGACTTTTGACAAGCGTTCCTGTAGTGATTGCGATGTCGGTAATGCTCTTGAGCATAGTCTCCTGGTTCTTTAAAATCTTGTCGGTGGATGTTGTTGGAGAATGTGCGGATGTTTTGCTGAGTTTGTCGATTTGGTTTTGTTGAGTTGTGATTGTTCTGGATATCTCCTCAATTTGTTTGTGTGGAGCGGTGGTTTCAAACACTAGCCACTTTTTGATGGCCTGGACATTTGTTGTATAACTCCAAGAATGTACTCTCATCCTGTGCTGTAAGTCTTTCACAAATGTCTGCGGTAAGTCCATCCTCTCCCGGTGCTTTTTTAGGGTTAAAGCTTGAAGCGGCTGTCCTCAACTCTTCCTCCGTGATGTTGGGTTCTTGCGTTGCGCTGTGTTGCGGGGAGTTTCCTTCCATCGCCAATGCTCTTATCCTCAAGTGCTCCTCGCTCTCACCCTCTTCCTGGTCCTCTGGGTAGAATTTTTCCGCTAGTTTCTGTGCTGATGCCTGGCCAGTTAATTCTATACCATCTTCCCTTAGTGGTATGTCTTCATCTCTTCTGGAGGTGTTTTTAAATACTCTGTATATCCCTTCCCAGACTCCCTCCCTACTCTGTCGTTCGCAGAAGGATTTCCAGCTTTGGATTTGTGCCGTTTCAACCTCTCTTTCGTAATTAAGTTTGGCTTCAAGATATTCGGCCACCACTGTTTCTCTTCGGGAGGATCTTGCGCAGCGGATGCGCCTTTTTATGGTCGCCACCTGTCGCTTCTTCTCCCATAACTTCTCCGACCACCATGGTATTCTCAGTTTTTGTATTTTATTAATTGTTGGCATGGTTTTTTCACATGCTTTTGTTATTACATTTACAAATTCCTTTATCATGTTGTCTAATTCTTGTCTATCTCGGATTTCTTGTATTCTTATTTTATTTATATTATTAGTTATTTTAAATTGTTTGTACAGCTTATCAAATTCTTCCCAGTTTGCTATTTTGGTATTATATTTTCTCGTTGTGCGAGATACTATTATAGCTTTTTCGGGGTTCAGGTTTATATTAAACATAATACCATTGTGGTCGGAGCCAGTCAGATCCTCGACGACACGCCAGCCGTCGACCACACCTAGCGCATCCATACTGCATGCTGTGATGTCCACATAACTAGTGTATCTTTGATTTCCCCTGACTGTATCAAAGGTCGGGGTATCTCCGGTATTCAGTATCTGCAGATCCAGTTCCCCCAGTACTCCAATGGTTTCTTCCCCTCTTTTATCTGTTTTTGGGCTTCCCCACCATATGCTCTTTGCGTTCATGTCTCCTCCTATGATAATTTTTTGGACATTCAGTTCTCGGCAGGCTGTGGACAGTTGCTCCAGGTATGGTTCCAGTGGGAGATCGGGTTCAAAATAGCACGAGGCAACAAGCAAGTCGCAGGCACCCACACGGAGCTTTACAGTAACGATGTTATTTGTGGTGTGTTTTAGGCTCGGAGTCACTACGATGCTGGTGTCGTAGACCACTATTGCCGCCTTCACAGTGCCCTCACCGTGGTGCGGATTTTGGTAGACTCGTGCTCCCCTGTATGCCTTCATGTGCCCCTTTGCTCCCACGTAGGGTTCCTGAATCATTGCGAGTGAAATTTTTCTATTGGTCGCCTCAAGCATCAGCTCCATCGTTGCAAGCTCCTTTCGCTGGAGGTTCGCCTGCGCCACTGCGTAGTGCTTTACATGGGTGCCCTTAGCAGTAGGCTACCGCCATGCGCGCTATGGCATCCCATTTTCTCCGTACTGGACACTCTGGGCCGTACACCGCGTGGTTGGGATCCATCTTTACCCTCTCGCAATTCACACACTTTGGGGGGTTCCCACTTGTTCTTGCCGGGCACTGTGCTTTAAGATGAGATCCTCCACAGTGATGGCATGTTTCCGTTTTTTCGGTACAGTGTCGGCGTCCATGTCCGTATCCTAGGCACTTGGAGCATTGCACCAAGGGAGTCTGGTCCTCGACTCTCACCTGTTGGATATCTATGTGGATTCTTCCAGTGGACATCAGTCTTGCGTACAATTTTGGTGGGATTCGCAATATGGCATTACACTCATACTGGTTTCGTGCTCTTCTCTTGTACCTGAGCTCGACTTTTGCCTCTTCCGCCGTTAGTCCCTCCAACAGGTGCCCGTTCTGGTTCTTTAGTGCCTTATTTATATGGTCCTCTTCGATGTAGCTCATGAGGTTTCTTAAAAGGATCAATGGGTCTCTATTTTTCGCCTCTTCTACTTTGAGTTCCTTATTATGGCTCAGTCTTGCTGCTGCCTCTTGAATTTCTTTTTTGGAGGCGCAGCTAATTACTACCTTACCATTTTTTACTTTTCGGACTCCTTGGATTTTGAGACCATTCTCTGTTGCTTTCAATGTCTCCCTGATCTTGACTATCGTATGGTCACTTGTAGCCTTGTCCCCCTCGGTGGTCACAATTAGTGAGTGCATAGTATTGCCAATCTCTTGGGGCCTTGCCACCACCTCTGCGTAGGTTGGTTGTGTGCTTTTTATATCCAGAATTTGGCTATGTACACTCTGGGTGGCCCGTTCCAGTTTTTTAACCTCATTGATTATTTCAATTTTTTCTTTTTCTAAGCCGTCACATGCAAGGCCAATTTTTCCCAGCTTATTCCCTAGTGTGGCCATTTCAAGTTTGTGTTCTTCCAATGCCTTCTTATGTTCCTGTATTACAGTTATTATATTTTGTTCCTTTTCCTGTCGTTTAAGCTTTTCCCTCTCTGTCACTCGTTCCCCACTTTCTGCCCCTTGTGTATTTGGCTGGGCCGTCCCTGCCTCTATTTCGCCTATGATATGTTTTAATCTTTCCAAGGCTTCAAATACTTTATTCTTTACCTCAGCTTTTAAGTTTCTTGAGGTATTCAGTTGTCGTTTAGCTTCCTCTATACAATCATTAGCTTCTTCTATTCGGGATTTTGAAGTAGCTTCTATATTTGGGTTGTCCACTTTTTTCGTAATTAAGGATAGGGCTTCACCAGTGCTGGTGCCTTGTTTTGGTGTTGACGAGTGGATCCCTTTGCTGGCCAGTCTCGGGACTTTAGTGACTTGTTTTAAGTCCGGCAGACTGTATATCTTCTCGAAGCTGCTCGTCATGTCCTTGACCGAGTGGCTGGATGATTGCATTTCATCTGGAGGGCTTGTATTTGGCACTTGTTCTGTTTTAGACATCCTCGCCGTCTTCGGTGAGGTCTGGATGTATGTTTTATCTGTGCCTGCTGTTATTGTTGTGATTGGTGCCTTTTTCTCTGCTTTCTTTGGTAGTGTCTTGTTGTCTGGCGGTGATCGAAGCATGGTGGGCTTTTCGGGTATATGTCGTTACTATGTTAGACGTCGAGGTTTATTGAGGTGTTTTGTCTAGCTATGTCAATCAGTCTGTATGTCAGTCCTGTTTGTGTTTGATGTTAGTTGGTGAAGTTTTTCTGTTCCGTGGTGTATCGTTTCTGCGGCGGATGGTCTCTCTCCCCACGATCCCGCCGGCTGTGGTCCAAGATGGAATGTTATCTATATAACTACCAGTTGTTGCCACCGGCCGCCGAGATCGACCCGATGCCGACCTACAGAATCGTACCCAGGATTAGCTTGTATATGTATTATTGTGTGGGTGTCAATTTGTGTGTCTGGGTGTAGGTCTTTGTGTTTTTGTGTCGTGTGTTTTATGTAACTGGATGTGTTCTTATAACGGTTGAGAACTAGGTTCAGACGTCAAATTAAATTTTTGTTAAATACTTTAGTTTTTACCGTATGGATATGTCAACAGATTTACGCGATTCGCGGCGCAGGTTCTGCAGGGTGTCTGTCCGGAAGTCGAAAGCACGATACAATTCAAAAAAGAAGAAAAAGAACGATAAAGAAGTAAAAAGAAGAAGAAAAAGAAGGAAGCAGAAGACTAAGAAGGAAGCAGGTAGCAGCTGTATGCGGCCGTCCTTGTGCGATTGTCACCAGAATAAATTCCGGTCCGCTACGACCAATAGTTCCGGAGCTATGTTCATCCAAAAATCACCCCCAAACACCTCCAACACCTCCAGGGAATTTTCAAACTCTGATAACTCCGGTTCTACCGATCGCACGAGGTCCGGGTTTGGACTATGGGACTCTACGGGGTTCCCCTCGCACCAGGGTTACACCAGTTGACACCAAAATTTTGTGGGTTCGAATCCACTCCAGACCCAAAGGGATCGAAACTCCTAGTCCGGGGACACCTTTTAGAAAAAACCGCGTCGCGCTAGCTAAAAACGCGGCGGAGTTATGGCCGTCCAAACTCTTTCAAAATGGCCGCCCGGTCGAAGTTTGCTCGTAGATATCTCCGGATCCACAAGTCACAGAGAGGTCGCGTTTAGACTCGCAGACGTGGAATCGGGAGCTTTACCAGTTAATAATGAAATCCAAAGTCGCGAAATTTTTGTCCCCAATTTAGAAAAAGCTAGGTCCCTCCAATTCCTTGCTCCCCCCTTAACACTTCCGCGAAATCCCCGTCGCTCTACGTCAGATATCCCCGGAGATACAGCCCTCTGAAAGAATACAAGATGGCGGTCGAACTGTCAAAATCAGGTTTTGATCGCGAATATCTCCCGAACCACGCGTCGGAGGAGCGTGCGGTTTTCACTGGCGTCTATGGCTCCACCAGGAGTACCTGCCTACAGGTCTTAAAAGGGAAACAAAAATTTTTTGCCCAATTGGGCAATTGGCAATATAGTTTGGTGGGCAATTACTCGCCCTTATTTATGTCGAAAACCGCAGTCCCGTACGACAAAAGACTCCGGAGATATCCCGACTCAAAGACCACAACACCTCACACCCAACACCCCCAAGACCCCCTGGAAATTTTTATTTCTTTATTTATGGGCCTAGACCCTCCGTGTTTGGGCTCGGGGTGTGCCCAAGGGTCATCTAAACCTATTGGAAATGTTTATTTATAATTATTTATAATATATTTTAATTAATTGCAAAAAAAACTTAAAAATTCGATATCTCCTAGGTTCTTAATACTAAAATTCTGAAAAAAATTGGTAAATTTGCTAAAATTAATGTTCTATGATAGACTATTGTCCAATATATTTTTTGATTTTTCTTGCCGTACAAAACTTTGGAAAACCTGAACTTTTCAGTTTTCCGACTGTAGCTCCTAGACTATGATGTCCAGTAGATTGGTCTTTGGTATTCAGGTTGTCCCGTTGAGCGCGCAGGCAGCGGTGCAAATTTAAAAATTATAGCCCATTATGCGGCCGAGATATTAGGGACCAAAGTTCGGGCATATAATTACTAATATGTTTTAAATTACCGCTTGTAAAATTTTTCTTATTGCAGAATATTAATGTGTCTACTTGCCCGCAGATGTGGTAAAAGTTTCAGCTCTCTGAGTGCAGTATTTCTTTGAGCTCGTGGTGATGTGCACGTGGTGGAAAAGTTGTTTTTCTCGGTTTTTGACCCTGTTGCGGAGGAGCGATTTTCTTCAGGAAACCACCAACCGGTGCGGGCCTCCGGGGCCCTTGCGGCGGGAAAAGAAAATCGCATGCAGGCACTTACGCCGAAGCACAATCACTGAAAAACTGCGAAATATTTTGCAACTTAACCTCTTTTTCGGCACTTTTTTGTCTATAACTTTTAAGGGTTTTCACTAAAACTCGCGAACGGTATTTTAACGCATGCGCCTCACTAGCGCGCAACTTTTGATGTATAGTACGTTGCGATATCTTGAGAAAAACCTATTTAAACGAATTATTTAGTGCGGAGCTGATTCAGAAAAGCTGCTAACTCGAGCGCGGTTAGCGGGGGACTGGTTAGGTTAGGTTAGGTTAGGTTAGGTTAGGTTAGGTTAGATTAGGTTAGGTTTCTTTTTTTTTTTTTTTTTTTTTTTTTTTTTTTTTTTTTTTTTATACCAGGTGCAATGACCTGGCCCGCGAATCCTCTGGCGTAACCAGAGACCTTTTTTAGCGTGCTTAATCTAGTCTGGGGAGTGAGTTTTTCAGTGGCCTTTTGGCCCTTCATCTTTATTTTACAATCGTTCTTAAGACTAGTGTACACATTTTATTAAACATCAAGATTCAAATAAGTAAAGCTATCCAACAATAAGACAAAACAGCAAAAAAGCAATATTAAATTTACATTAAACTTATAGCCTATGTTTATTACTTAGCTCTACAAACAATTTACACAGTTATTAAGGGCAATTATATATACATTTACATTACATTCACTTTTATACCATAATCTAACTACTATGACATATACTATATTATCTATCTTTGCTTACATGACTACACCTATCTATAATACAATATTTACCATAGCTCTATTTACATATTATTTACTTGTTTCTATCTACTAATATTTAATCTAATGTATAGCTATTTTCTTTTCTTATGTTACATCTAGGTTATAATTCTATTTCTTTTTCTACATTTAGTACATACAATTTTTGGTATTATTTCAATAAGGTATAATACAAATTGCACTTTGGATTTCTTATTTCCTTACTGAGCATGTTCGTGCCACTACTCCTCTGTCCTATTATACAAAAAGGTTAGGTTAGGTTAGGTTAGGTTTTTTTTTTTTTTTTTTTTTTTTTTTTTTTTTTTTTTTTTTTTTTTTTTTTATTGTACCGGGTCTTGACCCGGCACCGCCTGGCCTCTAACAGGATTAGAGATTTCCTACTCTTAATTTATATAACTAGCAGGACAATAAGTTTTTCAGAGCCCTATTCGGGGCTACTTATCTTTATTATTTATGTCAATTTATTGCTATTACTTAATTTTATATCATATTAAAACAATCTTAAGTCTAATTCTAATTTACTAATCTTCTAATATTCAATTGTACATTATTTATATATTACATCGGGATTTCTTATGTTATGCTATGTTTTGTTTCTTCCTAGTGAGTTTTGAGTAATTGAAGCGCAAAATTCTAATAGTATGGTTCGACTTGTATTTTTGGCCATTATTTGTGTTATGGTGAGTGGCGTGATTTTTGTGTCGAGCAGGTTTTCGGCATTGCACCTTCTAATGCTGTGTATAGGGCAGTCAAATAGAAGGTGCAACACCGTTTCCTCCGCATCCGGTTCGCAGGCGCAAGATGGGCTGTCTTTTTGTCTAAATTTATGCAGGTACGAGGCGTAGCCGCCGTGTCCGGTAAGCGCCTGAGTAATAGTTGGTTTTATGTCCAGGTGCCTTACTATTTTGTAGGCATCGACAGCGTTTGGCAGGAACATTTTGGTAACACCCGCTGTTGTGCTTGTCAAATATCTTGTGTTCCACTCCTGTATTGCACTGTTCCGGATTTCGCGCTTAGCGTAGGAAACGGGACATTTATCGTATACGGGCCTCCTTTTGGAGCGAAGTGCGGCTTCCTTTGCCAGTTGGTCGGCGCGCTCGTTTCCAGCTATTCCGGCATGGGCCTTTATCCAGAGCAGTTCAATTACCCTATGGTGTTCATGGGCTTCCCTCAGATACGTCCTTGTTTGGACGGCGAGGCGGTGTGTAGAGTCGTTGTTGATCACCGTTTGTAGTGCTGCTCTGGAGTCACTGAGCACTGCGCAGGGCTCGTGAAATTCTCGTGTTGCGACCCTAGCGGCTTCGCATATTGCCAGCAATGCCGCCTGGTAAACAGTGCAGTATGATGGCAAGTTCATCTTTAAAGACTTAACTTCGGTGGCTCCCTTCCATACTGTGATCGCCGCTCCGGCTTTACCGTCGATCTTGCTGCCATCCGTGTATATATGTACTGCACTGTTCACCGTATTCTCGATTTCTTGAGAATCGTTTATCATCAGGAATCCCCGGCCAATATGCTGCGCCGGGTGGGGTCTTTCAATATATGGCAACGGCGTCTCAACCTCTCTGTCAGGTATCGGCGGTCGCAAGCCCCTCCTAACCGCGTACAGAGAAGCATTTTCTCTAATACGTATGTCGAGAGGGAGCACTCCCGCCAGTACCAATGCCGAATTTAGAGACACCGTGCGATAGGCTTTAATCATCCTCTGCGCAAAAAGCCTCTGTACCGTACCTATATGCTTTTGAACGCATTTTTTATTCGTAGCTGGGGCCCAGGCGCTTGCGGCGTACGTAATGATGGGCTCCACAACCGCGTTATAAATTGTGCGTACTATCTCCGGATGGAGACCCCAACTCACCCTGGCGGCTCTCGACATCTGCTTATAGACGCCCAGCGCCTTCCCGCAAACATTTGCGACGTGGGTGCCGAACGTCAGCCCGCTGTCTATCGTCAGCCCCAGGGTTTTAATCTCCTTCGACAGAGCTATTCCCACCCCGCCCATGGTCAGCCGTGGGGTGTCGTATTTCAACTTATTGGTCAGCACCATAGCCACTGTTTTATGTGGTGCGAACTTCAGTCTGTTGGCAACACCCCACCGCCGAACACGCTCGAGGGTTGAATTGCCCCGTCGTTCTATCTCCTCCGCCGTATCCCCGGAGAAGACGAGGACAATATCATCGGCAAAAGCCTGACAATGATCCTCCCCCTCTGCGAGATCCTTAAGCAGAGGGTCCAGAAGAAGATTCCATAGGATCGGGCCTCCTATGGATCCCTGTACGCACCCCATGCTGGTACTCTGGACGTGTTCGTGACCAGCATATCTTACTCTGACTGTTCGGTCGTTCAGATAGCTGGTCATCGTCCCTTGCAGTCTACCTGGGCACTGCTCCTCCTTCAATCTTACCTTAATTGCTGGCCACCAAGCGCTATCGAAGGCGCCCTCAATGTCTAGCGACACCATTGTGATCAGCTTCTTCTTATGAAGTTCGCTTCTCAAATGGGTCACCAGACTGTAGAGGGCGTCCTCAGTTGAGCGTTGGGGCGTAAAGCCAAACTGACGGGGGCTGGTTCTGGGCACCAGGTGATGTGTCAGCCTCCTTACAAGCATTTTTTCAAACACTTTACCCATTATGGGTAGTAGTCCGATGGGCCTGTAAGATTTGGGGTGCGTATAGGTGTCCTTCGCCGGTTTACGTAGCACAATCACGACGGCTTCCTTCCAGTCCTTAGGGAAATACTCAAGCTGCCAGCATTTATTTACTAGTGCCAGGTACGTTTTGGTATCATGTAGGATGACCTGTTCACATATATCAGCCGTTAAGCCATCTCCCCCAGGAGCCTTCTTGGGATTGAAACTGGCCACGACCGATTTCAATTCGCCTTCAGTAAAGTCCGGTTCGTGTACAGCACTTACCAGGGATTTCACACTATCCGCCATTTTTCTGATCCGGCTGTGGTCGTGGTCGTCCTCCTCCTCCCTGTCACTGGGGTAAAACGTCCTCGCTAGCAGCTGGACTGATTCCTTGGGGCCCAACTGTACGCCGTTTTCGACCAACGGCAGATCTTCCTCCCTTCTTTTTGTATTCCTGATCACCCTGTAGATGCTTTCCCACATCCCTTCTTTGCTCTGCTTCGTGCAGAAGTCCTTCCAGCTTCTGATCTGGGCTGTCTTGGCACGGCTCTCATATTCCTCTTTGGCCCTCAGGTACTGCTTGACGGCTTCACTCCGAAATTTAGAGGACGCGCTACGGATTCTCCTCTTACTGATGGCGACTCCTCGTTTTAGGTCCCCCAGCTCCTTAGACCACCACGGTATGCGCAGATTCTCCTTTACTCTCTTCTTCGGCATCAGAATTTCGCAGGATTGGACTATTGCGGTGGTGAGTTTAGTTACCATTTTATCTATTTCAATTTTGTTTGTTATTTCTTGTATTGTTGTTTGGTTAATTTTATTCTCTGCCTTTAACTGGTCCAATTTACCAAGAAATTGGGACCAGTTAACATTTTTCGTGTTGAATTTTCGTGTTGTCCTGCAAACCTGCATGCCTTGAGCCTTCTTGAGATAGAGCTTCAGAATAATACCATTATGGTCCGAGCCGGTTAGGTCCTCAGCCACCTTCCATTCTGCTATCAAGTTAAGCATCTCGTCGGAGCAAGCAGTGATATCAACGTAGCTGGTGTATCTTGTATTGCCTCTTATGGTGTCGAATGTAGGAGTGTTGCCGACGTTCAGCACCTGAAGACCCATTTCTGCCAAAGCGCCTATAATTGCGCTGCCGCGTTTATCAGTCTGTTGGCCACCCCACAAGATGCTCTTTGCATTGGCGTCACCCCCCATCAGGATGTACTTGCCTTTATAATTGTTACGGATCTTAACGAGCTGTTTAATGTAAGGCTCAATTTCTACATCTGGTTCGAAGTAGTATGACACTACAAGGATTTCCCATGCGCAAGTCTTCATTATCGCAGTCACGACATTGTTAGTAGTGTACTTGTGGCACAATGTGACGGCGATCTCTTGGTTAAAGACCACGATCGCCGCCTTTACGGTGCCATCACCACTGTTTGTGTTCTGGTATGTCCTTGCAGTGCCATACGTCTTCATCTTCTTAATACCGCCAACATATGGCTCTTGAACCATCGCGAAGACCGCCTTCCTTCTATCAGCCTCCCATATCAACTCGGTAGTGGCCAACTCCTTTCTTTGTAAATTAGCTTGGAAGGTAGTGGATGTGGGAATAACATTGTGCCCATTGTTAAGTGCAGTGCCCTTAGCAGTAGATTATGTTTTTCCTCGCTAATTCATCATTTCGTTGTCTGATTATACAGTCCATGCTAAAGACTGCATGTTCGGCGTTCAGGTGATCTCGCCTCTTACAGTTTGAACATGTCCGCGGTAGTCCGGCTTGTTTATTTGGGCATTGGGCTTGGTTATGGTGATCGCCGCAGTGGTGGCAGCGGTTGTCCTTCTCCTTACAATTCTTTCTCCCATGGCCATACTCCAGACATCGTGAGCATTGAATTAAGGGCGTCTGGTCTTCGACGGCCACTTGCTGGATGTCTGTGTAGAGTCTGCCCTTGTCTGTAACTCTCCTCCAGAACTTGGGTGTTACACGGAGGACTACATGGCACTGGTGGGAATTTCGGGCCCTCCTACGGAAACGTTCCTCCATTTTTAAATCTTCGGGAGTAAGCCCTTCCACCAAGTCCTTATTTTGGGTACTGATTGCCGTTTTTATGTCTTCCTCTGTGTTATATGTCATTATATTTTTTAGTATAATTAATGGGTTGTTCGGTTTGGCTTCTTCAATTTTGAGTCCAGTATTCTGTTTAAGCCTCTCTGTGGTTTTAACCAGTTCGGCTTTGGTTGCGCAGGATAGGACAACTCTGCCATTCCTGATGCCCCTTATTCCATCAATTTGAAGTCCCGTTTCCTTCGCTTTTAAGGTATTCTTAATTTGGTCCCTGGTGTCCTCGTATGTGGATGTCACCTCGCTGGTAGCCACTATAATGCTATGTGTGGGTTTTGGAATATTGCCCTGGGTGTTTTTGGCTCCTGAAGCTATGTCAGCATAGGTCGGTAGAGAGTCTGCTACTTTGGTCACCACTTTATGGATATTCTGGGTGACTTCCTTAATTTGTCCTATCTCGCTGATCACTGTTTTGCTGTCAGCGCAGTCACTCCCACACCGATACATCACCGGGACCGTTTGTGCGGCGTTATTGTATGCGTTTATTGCCTGCACATTCTCCGTCATAGCATTGGTGTGTTCTTTTAGTATTTTCTCCATTTGGTCTCTTTCAGTTCTAAGTATTTTTTGGAGTTCTTTACTCAGTTGTCCTGCGTGCTCCTCTTCTTCTATGTTATGTATTATAATAGCTCCTGTTTCTTCCAGTTGTTTAATTTTGCTTGAGACCCCCCTGAGCTCATCCAATTGTTTTATGATTGCTTCTTTCAATTCCGCCTTCAGGTTTCTTGACTGGTTTATGTTGTCACCTATTACCTTACAGCACTTTCTTATCTTTTCTGCAATTGTTTTATTGTTATTAGTACATTGCTCGTTCCCAATCGCTTCCAAATTGGTCACGCTATCCTGACCCGTTTGTTTGGTGTCTCTTTCCGTCCTCTTAGATCCTTTCTTGTTGATGTTTTTCTCGCTTTTGATACCTTCCTCATTCCCTTTTGGGTTATTATTCGTCGGTATATCTTTAGTGCGTTTTATCGTATTTTGTTGAGCCAGTTTTGGGGTTGATGTGTTCTCAATGTTGTCTATTCTAAAGGTTTTGTCACTTTTACCTTTGCCTCCGCTCAGCCTTTCGATTCGGTTCACGTAGGTTTTCACAGGATTTGGGTTTATAGGTGTCTGCTGTTGTTGTGGTGGGTCTTGCAGTTGTTGTTCTTGCATTTGTGGGTGATCTTGTTGTTGTTTGTGTGTTAGTATTTGTGCTTGTGTTAGTGTTTGGTTTTGTGTTTGTGGGAAATCGAGTTGTTGTTGTTGTTGTTGTGAGGCTTGTTGTTGTGTGTCCTGTTTCTGTTGCGAAGTGCTGTCATGTTGTTGTTCCTGCTTTTGTTTGTGTTGTAGTTCCAGTGAATTCCTAGTGGTCATTTTGCTAGGTGGTGGCGAACGGATCATGGTGTTACCCGCGGTGCCGTGTGGCCCCACTCTTCAGTGTAAAGTGCTGAGGGGTGGTTCCACTAGATCAGAGACCCAGTGATGCGGTATGTTCTTATGTTAGTGTACCAGTTGGGTTTATGATATAATATTTTATACTGAGTGTATAGGGCTCAGTATGACGTATTGAGTCAATGTCTGCAAGAGGTTGGAGCCTCAATTGTTAGGTGTAAAGTGTGTCAATGAGTTGGTACACAAAACCGCGAAATTGGTGATCAATAAGTGATCGTCTAGTCAGTTATCTAACTTATAAAATAATAAAACACAATAAATTATAAAATCTTACTAATTATTTGGGTGTATAATCCCGGTTATAATTGAATAGCTTACTTCTAAGTTATATAAATGGTAAAACAACTTTCGTGGGTGTAAAATCCCGATGGTCAATGCAATATAATATTTGCTAACATGTATAACAGTTCAATTGGGTAAATACCAATTTAGTTTAAAGATACTAAAAACAGGGTGTAAAGGCCCTGTTGTCTTATTATCTACTTAATTACTAGATTAGTTCGGTCAGTATTCTAATTTAAGTTTTTTAGTTTCTCCACCAGAAATGACATAACTAATGTACACCAAAGTGTAATTTTTGGTAAAGTCGACCCCGTTAGGGTTATAATTTAGGGTGATTGGACCCGAACAGCCAGCCCACCGGCTGCGGCGCAAAATGGAACGTTGTCACTACAATGCCCAATTGTCGCCGCCGGCCACTAGACCACCGCACAGGATCAATCACTATCAAATAAATATATATCACAATTATCTTCTTTTGGAAAATTTTTGTTACAGTAAAGTCGGTTAATACACTGTTTGTGTGTTGCAGATCTCTCGGTCAGAGCCCCAGTGGACCGCGGAAGGCAGCCCTTGTCAAAAAGAAGAAAAAATATTTAAAAAGAAGAGAAAAGAAGAGAAAAGAAGGAAGGAGAAGATATAGATGGAAGCAATGTTCTAGACCTAAGAAGCGAGAATTAAGCTCGTGTGAGCCGAAAAAACCGCGAGTCGATAGGACCAGTAGTTCCGGAGCAAAGACCGCCAGAACATTCCCCGGTAGACCCCAAAGTTCGCTAGAGAAAAGTTCTAGCGACAATAACTTCGGCCCTACTGGTCGTAGAGAGTCCAGATTTGAAGTGGCAGGAATCCCCCGGCCCCACGGACCCAATCCAGCTCCCAGGCTAGTGCAAAAATTTTGGGGGTCAAATTCCCACTTGACCCTATTGGGTGTATTCCGCAGCCTCACAGGAACCCCAAACCGGAAACGGCAGCTTTCTAACTTAAAACTAAAGGAAGTTAAGGCCACTTCAAAATTTTCAAGATGGCCACCCAGCTGTCAAAGTCGTCCGTGAATCGGGTATATCTCCGGTGTCATTGGTCGCAGAGTACTCGAGTTTGGGTTCTCCTAGCGTGGAATTTTACGCTCTATCTAAATATATTGAAATACAATTTCCAAAAATTTTTACCCCCAATTTAGAAAAAACTAGGTTCGCGCAACTCCTTAGCTCCCCCCCTTACCGTAGGAAAAATCCCCGTCGCTCCACGTGCCTTAACTCCGGAGATATGGCCGTCCGAAAACCTCCAAGATGGCCGCCTGACTGTCAAAGTCTGGTGGGAAAGTTAAATAACTCCCGAACCAGGCCTCGCAGAAACTCGCGGTTTTCGATGTAGTAAAAGGCACGTCTTCGGCTATCTGCCCGTGCCCTAATCGTGCCCAAATAAATATTTGTGCCCAATTGGACAATTTGGTAGTTCGTTCTAC
Organism: Lymantria monacha; assembly: GCA_905163515.2. Classification (NCBI taxonomy): domain Eukaryota; kingdom Metazoa; phylum Arthropoda; class Insecta; order Lepidoptera; family Erebidae; genus Lymantria; species Lymantria monacha. The sequence continues at coordinate 30,844,210 of LR991098.1, forward strand.
AGCCCTTCCTCCCCTCCTTCTAGAGCCGAAAACCGCGTCTTCCCACGACCCCCGGTCAGTGAGATATCCTATTTCTAGCCTTACTCTAAGTACCACCAGATCGGCTAGAAATGTCAATATTTTTTGTTTTTGAGCCTAGACTGGGCGAGTTTGGAGTCTATATATGTCGGCAGACATGTACGAACGTATTTTGTGGTCAAAATAATTTTATTACTAATATTTACCGATTAATATAGAAAAAACAGAAAAAAATCAGTATCTTCGTTACTATTTGTCCAAAAATTTTGCAAAAATCACTATAATTCGTACAAATTAGCGCTCTATTTAGGTACATATAATTTTGAATTTAACAAGTTTACACAGTTCTAAAATTTTAGAAAAAGTGAAAATTTTGGTTTTTTAATTATAGTTCAAAAAGTACTTAACATTAATTCTTGATACTGTGCTGAGCTCTTCGGCCGGCGAGCGCGCAGAGGATAGCAGTTCAAGTTTTTGTCTATCTTCTTTGCTTCATAAGTTATTAGAGGTCAAAGTTATGACTCTTTTTTGTTTATAATTTAAAAACTATAAGTCAGAAAATTCTATTCTTTATAGAATTTCGTTGAGGACGGTGCTGTCTCACTGCTATAAAAATTTTAGCTTGCTGGCTCTACTCCTTCGGTGACCTCGTGGTGCCAGAACCACGTGGAAAATTTGTTTTTCTAGATTTTTCGCTGTGTTGCGGTGGACCGATTTCCTCCGTACAAACGCCAAAGGGTGCGGCCTGTACTGGCCCAGCCGTAGACACTTTAAACTGTGATGGAGGCACTATACTGTAATCACCATGACACAAAAACTGTGAAAAATTTACCACTTAACCTTAAACTTTTTGGTTTTCAGTTTATAAACATATAGGGGTGGTTTCGCGGTTCACTAGTGATATGAAGGCTTATGTGCCACGTCGAGATGCACCCGCGGACACTTGTTTCGTTTAAATCGGTCAAGAAAAACCCACTATTTTAAATTTATTACTGAGGAGCACTGCGAAAAAGCTGCTTACTCTAGCGCTGCCAAGGCGGTACTGGTTAGGTTAGGTTAGGTTAGGTTAGGTTAGGTTAGGTTAGGTTAGGTTTTTTTTTTTTTTTTTTTTTTTTTTTATAAGTCCAGGTCAATGTTTGACCCGGTTCGTGAGCACCTCTGATATTAATTCAGAGCCTTTGTTTATTCGAGGTTGAGTTTCTTGTGCTATTCATTAGTTATTTGTTCGGATGACTTTTCAGCCATTTATATATACTTTATAATTGTTTTATACTTGTGTTCTCACTACTAAGCCTTATATTTATTCGAGATTTATATTTATGATTTATATTATATTATGTATATGTCGTTAGTTATTTAATGTTATTTTATCTTTATTTGTCAATTTTACTTATATTATATTTGTATATATTTATACTTTTTCATTGTAGTATTCTTTGTGTTAGTATTTGTTCATTAACTACTATGTTCATTAAGTTATTTAGTAATGCACATAGGGTTTTGTGTCGAGTTTTCCTTCTCTAAGATGGTATGGTCTTTTATGCATCCCTTAGTCGCCTCGTACGACACCCACGGGTAGGAGATGGGGTGGCGATATTCTTACTCCGTCGGCCACACGGATCATTGTATTCGTGATTTCTTAAATTATCTTCTGTTCCTATTGTTAACTATTTTTGTTATTTCTTTACAATATTTTATAAAATGATCTCTTACTTCCTTGTTTTCTAAAAATTGTGTTGCTTTATCTATTTCTAATTTCTGGTCTATTAATAATTCTAAGTCATATCGCTTGTGTAGATGGATGGGGCATTCGAAGAGTATATGGGGGACTGTTTCAGATGTTATTCCATCGCAAGGACACGCCGGGCTGTCCTTGCAGTGAAACCGGTGCAGATATTCAGCAAACCCGCCGTGTCCTGTGAGGATTTGGGTAAGTTCTTGGGCTATTGGTATTTTTAATATTGTTGGGTACGCTTTTATTGCATCTGGGAAAAAGTGTTTAGTTATTTTTGCAGTCTCTCCATTCCGATACCTCCGGTTCCATTCGTCCAGCGCTTCTTTGCGAATTTGTCGCTTGACGAAGGAAACCGGACACCTGTCATAATGGGGTTTCGTTTTCAACAGCAAGGCAGCCTCCTTTGCTAAAGTGTCTGCTCGCTCGTTACCCTTTATTTCTGAATGCGCCTTTGTCCAGAATAGGGAGACTGTTTTGTCCTGTATTTTACATTTGTCCAAGTTATTTCGAATTTGTTCTGCCAATGGGTGGGTTGTATTATTGTTAACTATTGTATCTAGTGAGGCTTTAGAGTCGGACATTATTGCGTATTTATTGCCTTTGCCTTTGCATATTGCCTGTGTAGCTCTATAGATCGCGTACATTTCGGCCTGGTAAACAGTACAGTAATTGGACAGTTTGAATTTCTGGTTTTTAGTCTCAGTATTATTTTGCCAGATGGTTATTGAGGCTCCGACTCGATCTTCTACCTTACTGCCATCCGTGAACACGGTTACTGCACCGTTCACCCGGCCGTCCAGTTCCCCTTGCGTTTCTATTTTTCCGTATTGGCGTTTTACTCGTTTAGCTGGGTGAGGTTTCTCTACAAATGGTACTCGTCTTTCTATCTCTATATCTTTTGCTAGCTGCGACACGCCCCGTCTAGACTCGTATAGGGAAGCATTTTCCCTGATACGGATATCCAGAGGGAGCGTGCCAGCCAGCATTAGTGCGGCGTTTAGGGAGACTGTTTTGTACGATTTGGATATTTTTTGTGCAAAAGAGCGCTGAACGGTGTTTAGTTGTTTTTGGATGCATTTTTTGTTGCTTGCAGGAGCCCAAGCACTTGCGGCGTAAGTTATTGTTGGTTCTATTACTGCGTTATATATTATTTTTATTATGTCAGGGTGGAGGCCCCAGCTCACTCTAGCGGCTCTTGAGAGGTGTTTATACACTCCCATCGCTTTACAGCAGACGTTTGTGACGTGGCTATTAAATGTGAGCTTATCGTCAATTGTTAAACCTAGGATTTTGATTTCTCTGGACGTGGCAATGCCCATTCCGCCCATGCTCAGACGCGGGGTGTCGTATTTAAGTTTTCTCGTTATTATCATAGCGCGAGTTTTTTGTGGCGCGAAATTTAATTTATTTACCACACCCCACCTCCGAACACGCTCGAGAGCGGCACTACCCCGTCCCTCGATCTCCGCTGCCGTGTCCCCCGAGAGGACAAGGACCACATCATCAGCGAATGCTTGACAATAGATCCCGGCCCCCACCAGATCCCACAACAGCGGATCGAGTAAGAGGTTCCACAGAGTGGGGCCTCCGATGGAGCCCTGTATACAACCTTTATTCGTTCTTCTTCTGTGTATGTGACCCGCGTATCTTAGTTCAATAGATCTGTCATCCATGTAGGAGTGTAGGAATTTCCGCAGTTTGTCAGAACATTGCTCCTCCGCCAGTCTAGCTCTAATTGCGGGCCACCAGGCATTGTCGAAGGCTCCCTCTATGTCCAACGACACCATCGTGATAAGTTTCTTCTTGTCGAGTTCACCTCTCACGTGGGCCATCAGATCATAAAGAGAGTCCTCCGTCCCCTTCTGTGGCGTAAAGCCGTACTGGTGAGGGCTCTGCCTCGGTACCAAATGCCATGTTAGCCGACGGATTATAACTTTCTCCAGAATTTTTCCCATTACTGGGAGAAGGCCTATGGGCCTATAAGCTTTTGGGTCGGTATAATTTGGCTTATTTGGCTTCCTGAGCACGATTATTATTGCTTCCTTCCACCTGGCTGGGAAATAGGATAGCTTCCAACATTTATTGAAAATCGCTAAGAACAGGTTTATGTCTTGTGTTATGACTATTTGACAGATATCTGCAGTAAACCCATCACGCCCGGGAGCTTTTTTGGGGTCGAAGCTTGTGAGGGATTCCCATAATTCTTCTTCAGTAATGTCCGGTTCGTTTGTATTTTCAGTTTGGATATTGGCGTTTTCTCTTTCTCGGATTTCTTTATGTTCTAAAGTCTCTCCCTCCTCCGTGTCTATTGGGTAGAACACTTGCGTTAGCTTTTCAGCTGACTCTTTGTTGCTTAGTTGTTTGCCTTGATCGAATAATGGGAGATCCTCTTCTCTTTTCATCGTTTTGCCCATCACTTTATACATTCTCTCCCAGACAGTTTCTTTGTTCTGCCTTTGGCAAAACCTCTTCCAGCTTTCTGTTTGAGCTGTCTTTGCTTGGGTTTCATATTCCTGCTTTGCAGCCAGGTATTCGGCTATTACAACGTCTCTTCTCGAGGGTCTTGCACTACGGATCCGACGTCTCATGGTTACCACCTGACGCTTCATCTTTCCTAGCGAATCCGACCACCATGGAATCTTCAATTTTTGATGCTGATCTTTCTTGGGTATTGTTTGTTCGCATGCTGTAGTTATTATTTTTGTTACTTCTTCTATGAGATAGTCTATTTCTTTTCCTGTACTAATTTTTTCTACTGTATTTATATTTATGTTCTTGTCTATTTTGAGTTGCGTTATTTTTGTGTTAAAATCTTCCCAATTTGCTTGTTTTGTGTTGTATAATCTAGTGGTTCTTTTTACTGTAACTCCTTTGTCTGCTATTAGCTTAATTTTGAAGATGATTCCATTGTGGTCCGATCCGGTAAGGTCATCGACAACGCGCCAGTCAGTAACCAAGTTGAGCAAGTCAATACTACACGCCGTTATATCGACATGACTGATGTACCGCAGCCCGCCCCTGAAGGTATCAAATGTGGGCATATCGCCACTGTTTAACACCTGCAGGTCGAGCTCATCCAGCGTACCAGCCATCTCTTCTCCTCTTCTATTTGTACGTCTACCTCCCCACCAGATGGATTTCGCATTGGCGTCACCCCCAACTATGATTTTATGAGACCCTAACTCGCGACACACTTTGGCCAGATGCTCGAGGTATGGCCCTATTGGAGTATCGGGCTCGAAGTAGTATGAGACGGCAAGGACCTCCCAAGCACCAGTTTGCAGTTTCACCACCGAGATGTTGTTCGTGGTATAATTCAGAAACTGCGTGACGGCTATGTCTGGGTCGTAAACTACTATAGCAGCTTTTACGACGCCGCCAGTACGATTGGTGCTTTGGAAGATCCTTGCCCCCCCATAGGCCCTCATCTGTCCTACGTTCCCCACATAGGGTTCTTGTATTAGTGCAACTGCTACATTTCTACTTTTGGCTTCGAGCATGACCTCCGCGGTCGCCAGGTTCTTACGTTGGAGGTTCGCCTGCAGAAATTTATAATCATGTCTAATCGTCGGTGGATTCGCCGGGGTGCCCTTAACAATATATGACAGCGGCTCTTGCCAGAGTGTCCCACTTACGACGTACGGGGCATTCAAAGCTGTAAACCGCGTGATTTTTGTCTGGCATATTAGACCTTTCGCAGTTAATACACTGCGGAGGTTTATTGTCGGCTACCAACGGGCAATTCTTTTTCATATGTTCACCTCCGCAGTGGTGGCACAGAACTTCTGTCTTGGTGCAATGACTCCGCCCATGTCCGAAGGCAAGACATTTAGTACACTGTACCAAGGGGGTCTGATCTTCAACCCTTATGTGTTGCATGTCTATAAACAGTTTTCCAGCGGAGGTCATTCGCCGGTGTAATTTGGGCGAGACACAGAGGACGATGTTTACTTCAAGCGGGTTTCTTGCCCTCCTCCTGTATCTTTCTTCCATTCTTAAGTCTTCAGCAGCTAGATCGTCAAACATGTGACTGTTTTGTCTTTTTATTGCTCTTAGCAACTCTTCCTTTTCGTTTTTATATTTGATTACATTTTTCAGCAGTACAAGCGGGTCTTTGTTCTTTGCTTCTTCTACTTTAAGGTCCTTGTTTGTTCTTAATCTTATAGCTGCAGTATCAATTTCGGCTTTTGAAGCACAGCTAATTATGACTTTGCCATCCCTAATTTTTCGTACACCCTGAATTTTAGTGCCAGTTTCTCGGCAGTTTAAAGTGTTTCTGATCGTGGTTGCTGTTTCATCACTTGTCGCTGTGTTGCTGGTCATGGACACTATTAAGGAGTGTTTCGTGTTGTTATTGGGTTTTTGTGTGCCAGGCTGTGTCAAAATTTCTGCGTATGAGGGAGATTTCTCACTCATGGAGAGTATCTGCCTACCCATTTCTTGTGTAGTGGTTTTGAGGGCTTGAATTTCTTGTATAATTGTATGGTCTAGTGCCGCGGTGTCTTTTCTGGATATAAGTTCTTCTTTCTCTTTCTCTAATAGTTGTATGATTATCTCTAATTTTTTATTTTGTTCCTTGTAACACTTTAATTGCTCTTCCAAATTTTGTTTAATTATCAGGATATCTTCCTTTGGTGGTTGTATAGGAGCGCGGTTTGTTTTGGCTTCGTTTTCAGCTTCCTCAAAGGTCAAGAAAAATCGGTCGGCCGCCTCTATTACACCTGTCTTAATACCGGTTTTAGTATTACGCGTGGTGCCCATTAGTTGCTTGATAGCATTATGGCATGCTCTCGCCTCCGCTGTTCGGTTTGGATAGTGTGATCTGTTCTTTAAAGGCGAGATCGGTTCGGTTGGTGGCGGTTTTCGTTTAGCTGCTGGTGTATGGATTATTGATGGTGAGAGTTCACGAGTATTGCGTGTTGGTGAGTGTACTGGATAAGTTGTATTAAAGTCGTGTGTAATGGGTGGGGTCCCAGGTCTTGTGTCACTGGTGGAAGCTTCTGGGGACGAAGAAGTGAGGTCCATCGTATTGCTGTCCATCATTGCTGTGGGGTAGATAAGTTGCTTCAAGTTTTGCGGAGTTCTAAGCGTTGCCATTTTTAAAGTAAAAATAAATTTCAAAAATTTATAACAGCTAAACTATGGGCTTGAGAGTGACGTGAATTAGAGAGAGGGGTAATACAAATGTTTCCAATAAGATGGTATAATAAAAAATTTGCAAAATTTTTCTAAGCTTGGGTCTGTCTTTTCTATATACAGTTAAAAGTCATCTGTCGGACCTTGGTCGTAATAACAGGGTGGGTGGGAGGGCCAAAAACTGGGTTTTGGTGGTCGCGAAACCCCACTTGTGGGGTATCGGCGTGTTCGTCTTTGACTGTACTATAAGATGCAAGGAGAATCCGGACGGGGTACGGTACTAAAAAGTGAAGAAAAAATTAGATATGTGTGAAAAATGTACTAAATTGTTGAAAAATAACTGAAAATGTGGTGATTATTAGAAAATTATGAGGTGCAGATGGATGAAACTTGTATTCAATATAGCTGACGACAGTACGCTCGTATAAAATACGATTGTACAACGCTGCGTTATCAGTACGTCACGGAAGGTGAGTACCAAAGTGAAATTTTTATGAAAATTTTACTAAGTTATTATTAATACGTTAAAAATTTTATTACAGGAGAACTACAAGATGCAAGCGAGTGAAATTTATAGGAGAGCTAGGTGGCAACGATACAAACGTAAAAAATAAGTTTGCACGGCGGTATTGCGGATATACTGCACAGAGGGTGAGTATCAAATTGAATTTAATTAATTACTTAAAAACGTGAAAATTTGTATGTTTCAGGTGCTCTGGAGAACGATCCTGACTATTGAAACCAAATGGGGGACTAAAAGAATATAAGTTAAGATGCTAGGAAGCCTAAATGACAGCAAAAACCCGTGAATTCAAAAATTAATTTTCAATGAAATTCGTATATGTTGTACCGCTTAGGTAAACTTTTGGGCGGTAAATTAGTGATATTTTACGATATTAATGGCTTTTAAAACTCTCAGGGACAAGGTAGAACCACAAATGTGGTGTCTACAGATTCGTCTCGTTGAGACCTATTACAAAAATACAATTGTGCAATAATAAAATGAGATATGAGAAAGTGATAAGTACAAATGTGCTATTTTAACGATAAAAAGTGGTTGGGAGGACCGAAAACTGGGTTTTGGTGGTCGCGAAACCCCACTTGTGGGGTATCGGCGTGTTCGTCTTTGACTGTACTATAAGATGCAAGGAGAATCCGGACGGGGTACGGTACTAAAAAGTGAAGAAAAAATTAGATATGTGTGAAAAATGTACTAAATTGTTGAAAAATAACTGAAAATGTGGTGATTATTAGAAAATTATGAGGTGCAGATGGATGAAACTTGTATTCAATATAGCTGACGACAGTACGCTCGTATAAAATACGATTGTACAACGCTGCGTTATCAGTACGTCACGGAAGGTGAGTACCAAAGTGAAATTTTTATGAAAATTTTACTAAGTTATTATTAATACGTTAAAAATTTTATTACAGGAGAACTACAAGATGCAAGCGAGTGAAATTTATAGGAGAGCTAGGTGGCAACGATACAAACGTAAAAAATAAGTTTGCACGGCGGTATTGCGGATATACTGCACAGAGGGTGAGTATCAAATTGAATTTAATTAATTACTTAAAAACGTGAAAATTTGTATGTTTCAGGTGCTCTGGAGAACGATCCTGACTATTGAAACCAAATGGGGGACTAAAAGAATATAAGTTAAGATGCTAGGAAGCCTAAATGACAGCAAAAACCCGTGAATTCAAAAATTAATTTTCAATGAAATTCGTATATGTTGTACCGCTTAGGTAAACTTTTGGGCGGTAAATTAGTGATATTTTACGATATTAATGGCTTTTAAAACTCTCAGGGACAAGGTAGAACCACAAATGTGGTGTCTACAGATTCGTCTCGTTGAGACCTATTACAAAAATACAATTGTGCAATAATAAAATGAGATATGAGAAAGTGATAAGTACAAATGTGCTATTTTAACGATAAAAAGTGGTTGGGAGGACCGAAAACTGGGTTTTGGTGGTCGCGAAACCCCACTTGTGGGGTATCGGCGTGTTCGTCTTTGACTGTACTATAAGATGCAAGGAGAATCCGGACGGGGTACGGTACTAAAAAGTGAAGAAAAAATTAGATATGTGTGAAAAATGTACTAAATTGTTGAAAAATAACTGAAAATGTGGTGATTATTAGAAAATTATGAGGTGCAGATGGATGAAACTTGTATTCAATATAGCTGACGACAGTACGCTCGTATAAAATACGATTGTACAACGCTGCGTTATCAGTACGTCACGGAAGGTGAGTACCAAAGTGAAATTTTTATGAAAATTTTACTAAGTTATTATTAATACGTTAAAAATTTTATTACAGGAGAACTACAAGATGCAAGCGAGTGAAATTTATAGGAGAGCTAGGTGGCAACGATACAAACGTAAAAAATAAGTTTGCACGGCGGTATTGCGGATATACTGCACAGAGGGTGAGTATCAAATTGAATTTAATTAATTACTTAAAAACGTGAAAATTTGTATGTTTCAGGTGCTCTGGAGAACGATCCTGACTATTGAAACCAAATGGGGGACTAAAAGAATATAAGTTAAGATGCTAGGAAGCCTAAATGACAGCAAAAACCCGTGAATTCAAAAATTAATTTTCAATGAAATTCGTATATGTTGTACCGCTTAGGTAAACTTTTGGGCGGTAAATTAGTGATATTTTACGATATTAATGGCTTTTAAAACTCTCAGGGACAAGGTAGAACCACAAATGTGGTGTCTACAGATTCGTCTCGTTGAGACCTATTACAAAAATACAATTGTGCAATAATAAAATGAGATATGAGAAAGTGATAAGTACAAATGTGCTATTTTAACGATAAAAAGTGGTTGGGAGGACCGAAAACTGGGTTTTGGTGGTCGCGAAACCCCACTTGTGGGGTATCGGCGTGTTCGTCTTTGACTGTACTATAAGATGCAAGGAGAATCCGGACGGGGTACGGTACTAAAAAGTGAAGAAAAAATTAGATATGTGTGAAAAATGTACTAAATTGTTGAAAAATAACTGAAAATGTGGTGATTATTAGAAAATTATGAGGTGCAGATGGATGAAACTTGTATTCAATATAGCTGACGACAGTACGCTCGTATAAAATACGATTGTACAACGCTGCGTTATCAGTACGTCACGGAAGGTGAGTACCAAAGTGAAATTTTTATGAAAATTTTACTAAGTTATTATTAATACGTTAAAAATTTTATTACAGGAGAACTACAAGATGCAAGCGAGTGAAATTTATAGGAGAGCTAGGTGGCAACGATACAAACGTAAAAAATAAGTTTGCACGGCGGTATTGCGGATATACTGCACAGAGGGTGAGTATCAAATTGAATTTAATTAATTACTTAAAAACGTGAAAATTTGTATGTTTCAGGTGCTCTGGAGAACGATCCTGACTATTGAAACCAAATGGGGGACTAAAAGAATATAAGTTAAGATGCTAGGAAGCCTAAATGACAGCAAAAACCCGTGAATTCAAAAATTAATTTTCAATGAAATTCGTATATGTTGTACCGCTTAGGTAAACTTTTGGGCGGTAAATTAGTGATATTTTACGATATTAATGGCTTTTAAAACTCTCAGGGACAAGGTAGAACCACAAATGTGGTGTCTACAGATTCGTCTCGTTGAGACCTATTACAAAAATACAATTGTGCAATAATAAAATGAGATATGAGAAAGTGATAAGTACAAATGTGCTATTTTAACGATAAAAAGTGGTTGGGAGGACCGAAAACTGGGTTTTGGTGGTCGCGAAACCCCACTTGTGGGGTATCGGCGTGTTCGTCTTTGACTGTACTATAAGATGCAAGGAGAATCCGGACGGGGTACGGTACTAAAAAGTGAAGAAAAAATTAGATATGTGTGAAAAATGTACTAAATTGTTGAAAAATAACTGAAAATGTGGTGATTATTAGAAAATTATGAGGTGCAGATGGATGAAACTTGTATTCAATATAGCTGACGACAGTACGCTCGTATAAAATACGATTGTACAACGCTGCGTTATCAGTACGTCACGGAAGGTGAGTACCAAAGTGAAATTTTTATGAAAATTTTACTAAGTTATTATTAATACGTTAAAAATTTTATTACAGGAGAACTACAAGATGCAAGCGAGTGAAATTTATAGGAGAGCTAGGTGGCAACGATACAAACGTAAAAAATAAGTTTGCACGGCGGTATTGCGGATATACTGCACAGAGGGTGAGTATCAAATTGAATTTAATTAATTACTTAAAAACGTGAAAATTTGTATGTTTCAGGTGCTCTGGAGAACGATCCTGACTATTGAAACCAAATGGGGGACTAAAAGAATATAAGTTAAGATGCTAGGAAGCCTAAATGACAGCAAAAACCCGTGAATTCAAAAATTAATTTTCAATGAAATTCGTATATGTTGTACCGCTTAGGTAAACTTTTGGGCGGTAAATTAGTGATATTTTACGATATTAATGGCTTTTAAAACTCTCAGGGACAAGGTAGAACCACAAATGTGGTGTCTACAGATTCGTCTCGTTGAGACCTATTACAAAAATACAATTGTGCAATAATAAAATGAGATATGAGAAAGTGATAAGTACAAATGTGCTATTTTAACGATAAAAAGTGGTTGGGAGGACCGAAAACTGGGTTTTGGTGGTCGCGAAACCCCACTTGTGGGGTATCGGCGTGTTCGTCTTTGACTGTACTATAAGATGCAAGGAGAATCCGGACGGGGTACGGTACTAAAAAGTGAAGAAAAAATTAGATATGTGTGAAAAATGTACTAAATTGTTGAAAAATAACTGAAAATGTGGTGATTATTAGAAAATTATGAGGTGCAGATGGATGAAACTTGTATTCAATATAGCTGACGACAGTACGCTCGTATAAAATACGATTGTACAACGCTGCGTTATCAGTACGTCACGGAAGGTGAGTACCAAAGTGAAATTTTTATGAAAATTTTACTAAGTTATTATTAATACGTTAAAAATTTTATTACAGGAGAACTACAAGATGCAAGCGAGTGAAATTTATAGGAGAGCTAGGTGGCAACGATACAAACGTAAAAAATAAGTTTGCACGGCGGTATTGCGGATATACTGCACAGAGGGTGAGTATCAAATTGAATTTAATTAATTACTTAAAAACGTGAAAATTTGTATGTTTCAGGTGCTCTGGAGAACGATCCTGACTATTGAAACCAAATGGGGGACTAAAAGAATATAAGTTAAGATGCTAGGAAGCCTAAATGACAGCAAAAACCCGTGAATTCAAAAATTAATTTTCAATGAAATTCGTATATGTTGTACCGCTTAGGTAAACTTTTGGGCGGTAAATTAGTGATATTTTACGATATTAATGGCTTTTAAAACTCTCAGGGACAAGGTAGAACCACAAATGTGGTGTCTACAGATTCGTCTCGTTGAGACCTATTACAAAAATACAATTGTGCAATAATAAAATGAGATATGAGAAAGTGATAAGTACAAATGTGCTATTTTAACGATAAAAAGTGGTTGGGAGGACCGAAAACTGGGTTTTGGTGGTCGCGAAACCCCACTTGTGGGGTATCGGCGTGTTCGTCTTTGACTGTACTATAAGATGCAAGGAGAATCCGGACGGGGTACGGTACTAAAAAGTGAAGAAAAAATTAGATATGTGTGAAAAATGTACTAAATTGTTGAAAAATAACTGAAAATGTGGTGATTATTAGAAAATTATGAGGTGCAGATGGATGAAACTTGTATTCAATATAGCTGACGACAGTACGCTCGTATAAAATACGATTGTACAACGCTGCGTTATCAGTACGTCACGGAAGGTGAGTACCAAAGTGAAATTTTTATGAAAATTTTACTAAGTTATTATTAATACGTTAAAAATTTTATTACAGGAGAACTACAAGATGCAAGCGAGTGAAATTTATAGGAGAGCTAGGTGGCAACGATACAAACGTAAAAAATAAGTTTGCACGGCGGTATTGCGGATATACTGCACAGAGGGTGAGTATCAAATTGAATTTAATTAATTACTTAAAAACGTGAAAATTTGTATGTTTCAGGTGCTCTGGAGAACGATCCTGACTATTGAAACCAAATGGGGGACTAAAAGAATATAAGTTAAGATGCTAGGAAGCCTAAATGACAGCAAAAACCCGTGAATTCAAAAATTAATTTTCAATGAAATTCGTATATGTTGTACCGCTTAGGTAAACTTTTGGGCGGTAAATTAGTGATATTTTACGATATTAATGGCTTTTAAAACTCTCAGGGACAAGGTAGAACCACAAATGTGGTGTCTACAGATTCGTCTCGTTGAGACCTATTACAAAAATACAATTGTGCAATAATAAAATGAGATATGAGAAAGTGATAAGTACAAATGTGCTATTTTAACGATAAAAAGTGGTTGGGAGGACCGAAAACTGGGTTTTGGTGGTCGCGAAACCCCACTTGTGGGGTATCGGCGTGTTCGTCTTTGACTGTACTATAAGATGCAAGGAGAATCCGGACGGGGTACGGTACTAAAAAGTGAAGAAAAAATTAGATATGTGTGAAAAATGTACTAAATTGTTGAAAAATAACTGAAAATGTGGTGATTATTAGAAAATTATGAGGTGCAGATGGATGAAACTTGTATTCAATATAGCTGACGACAGTACGCTCGTATAAAATACGATTGTACAACGCTGCGTTATCAGTACGTCACGGAAGGTGAGTACCAAAGTGAAATTTTTATGAAAATTTTACTAAGTTATTATTAATACGTTAAAAATTTTATTACAGGAGAACTACAAGATGCAAGCGAGTGAAATTTATAGGAGAGCTAGGTGGCAACGATACAAACGTAAAAAATAAGTTTGCACGGCGGTATTGCGGATATACTGCACAGAGGGTGAGTATCAAATTGAATTTAATTAATTACTTAAAAACGTGAAAATTTGTATGTTTCAGGTGCTCTGGAGAACGATCCTGACTATTGAAACCAAATGGGGGACTAAAAGAATATAAGTTAAGATGCTAGGAAGCCTAAATGACAGCAAAAACCCGTGAATTCAAAAATTAATTTTCAATGAAATTCGTATATGTTGTACCGCTTAGGTAAACTTTTGGGCGGTAAATTAGTGATATTTTACGATATTAATGGCTTTTAAAACTCTCAGGGACAAGGTAGAACCACAAATGTGGTGTCTACAGATTCGTCTCGTTGAGACCTATTACAAAAATACAATTGTGCAATAATAAAATGAGATATGAGAAAGTGATAAGTACAAATGTGCTATTTTAACGATAAAAAGTGGTTGGGAGGACCGAAAACTGGGTTTTGGTGGTCGCGAAACCCCACTTGTGGGGTATCGGCGTGTTCGTCTTTGACTGTACTATAAGATGCAAGGAGAATCCGGACGGGGTACGGTACTAAAAAGTGAAGAAAAAATTAGATATGTGTGAAAAATGTACTAAATTGTTGAAAAATAACTGAAAATGTGGTGATTATTAGAAAATTATGAGGTGCAGATGGATGAAACTTGTATTCAATATAGCTGACGACAGTACGCTCGTATAAAATACGATTGTACAACGCTGCGTTATCAGTACGTCACGGAAGGTGAGTACCAAAGTGAAATTTTTATGAAAATTTTACTAAGTTATTATTAATACGTTAAAAATTTTATTACAGGAGAACTACAAGATGCAAGCGAGTGAAATTTATAGGAGAGCTAGGTGGCAACGATACAAACGTAAAAAATAAGTTTGCACGGCGGTATTGCGGATATACTGCACAGAGGGTGAGTATCAAATTGAATTTAATTAATTACTTAAAAACGTGAAAATTTGTATGTTTCAGGTGCTCTGGAGAACGATCCTGACTATTGAAACCAAATGGGGGACTAAAAGAATATAAGTTAAGATGCTAGGAAGCCTAAATGACAGCAAAAACCCGTGAATTCAAAAATTAATTTTCAATGAAATTCGTATATGTTGTACCGCTTAGGTAAACTTTTGGGCGGTAAATTAGTGATATTTTACGATATTAATGGCTTTTAAAACTCTCAGGGACAAGGTAGAACCACAAATGTGGTGTCTACAGATTCGTCTCGTTGAGACCTATTACAAAAATACAATTGTGCAATAATAAAATGAGATATGAGAAAGTGATAAGTACAAATGTGCTATTTTAACGATAAAAAGTGGTTGGGAGGACCGAAAACTGGGTTTTGGTGGTCGCGAAACCCCACTTGTGGGGTATCGGCGTGTTCGTCTTTGACTGTACTATAAGATGCAAGGAGAATCCGGACGGGGTACGGTACTAAAAAGTGAAGAAAAAATTAGATATGTGTGAAAAATGTACTAAATTGTTGAAAAATAACTGAAAATGTGGTGATTATTAGAAAATTATGAGGTGCAGATGGATGAAACTTGTATTCAATATAGCTGACGACAGTACGCTCGTATAAAATACGATTGTACAACGCTGCGTTATCAGTACGTCACGGAAGGTGAGTACCAAAGTGAAATTTTTATGAAAATTTTACTAAGTTATTATTAATACGTTAAAAATTTTATTACAGGAGAACTACAAGATGCAAGCGAGTGAAATTTATAGGAGAGCTAGGTGGCAACGATACAAACGTAAAAAATAAGTTTGCACGGCGGTATTGCGGATATACTGCACAGAGGGTGAGTATCAAATTGAATTTAATTAATTACTTAAAAACGTGAAAATTTGTATGTTTCAGGTGCTCTGGAGAACGATCCTGACTATTGAAACCAAATGGGGGACTAAAAGAATATAAGTTAAGATGCTAGGAAGCCTAAATGACAGCAAAAACCCGTGAATTCAAAAATTAATTTTCAATGAAATTCGTATATGTTGTACCGCTTAGGTAAACTTTTGGGCGGTAAATTAGTGATATTTTACGATATTAATGGCTTTTAAAACTCTCAGGGACAAGGTAGAACCACAAATGTGGTGTCTACAGATTCGTCTCGTTGAGACCTATTACAAAAATACAATTGTGCAATAATAAAATGAGATATGAGAAAGTGATAAGTACAAATGTGCTATTTTAACGATAAAAAGTGGTTGGGAGGACCGAAAACTGGGTTTTGGTGGTCGCGAAACCCCACTTGTGGGGTATCGGCGTGTTCGTCTTTGACTGTACTATAAGATGCAAGGAGAATCCGGACGGGGTACGGTACTAAAAAGTGAAGAAAAAATTAGATATGTGTGAAAAATGTACTAAATTGTTGAAAAATAACTGAAAATGTGGTGATTATTAGAAAATTATGAGGTGCAGATGGATGAAACTTGTATTCAATATAGCTGACGACAGTACGCTCGTATAAAATACGATTGTACAACGCTGCGTTATCAGTACGTCACGGAAGGTGAGTACCAAAGTGAAATTTTTATGAAAATTTTACTAAGTTATTATTAATACGTTAAAAATTTTATTACAGGAGAACTACAAGATGCAAGCGAGTGAAATTTATAGGAGAGCTAGGTGGCAACGATACAAACGTAAAAAATAAGTTTGCACGGCGGTATTGCGGATATACTGCACAGAGGGTGAGTATCAAATTGAATTTAATTAATTACTTAAAAACGTGAAAATTTGTATGTTTCAGGTGCTCTGGAGAACGATCCTGACTATTGAAACCAAATGGGGGACTAAAAGAATATAAGTTAAGATGCTAGGAAGCCTAAATGACAGCAAAAACCCGTGAATTCAAAAATTAATTTTCAATGAAATTCGTATATGTTGTACCGCTTAGGTAAACTTTTGGGCGGTAAATTAGTGATATTTTACGATATTAATGGCTTTTAAAACTCTCAGGGACAAGGTAGAACCACAAATGTGGTGTCTACAGATTCGTCTCGTTGAGACCTATTACAAAAATACAATTGTGCAATAATAAAATGAGATATGAGAAAGTGATAAGTACAAATGTGCTATTTTAACGATAAAAAGTGGTTGGGAGGACCGAAAACTGGGTTTTGGTGGTCGCGAAACCCCACTTGTGGGGTATCGGCGTGTTCGTCTTTGACTGTACTATAAGATGCAAGGAGAATCCGGACGGGGTACGGTACTAAAAAGTGAAGAAAAAATTAGATATGTGTGAAAAATGTACTAAATTGTTGAAAAATAACTGAAAATGTGGTGATTATTAGAAAATTATGAGGTGCAGATGGATGAAACTTGTATTCAATATAGCTGACGACAGTACGCTCGTATAAAATACGATTGTACAACGCTGCGTTATCAGTACGTCACGGAAGGTGAGTACCAAAGTGAAATTTTTATGAAAATTTTACTAAGTTATTATTAATACGTTAAAAATTTTATTACAGGAGAACTACAAGATGCAAGCGAGTGAAATTTATAGGAGAGCTAGGTGGCAACGATACAAACGTAAAAAATAAGTTTGCACGGCGGTATTGCGGATATACTGCACAGAGGGTGAGTATCAAATTGAATTTAATTAATTACTTAAAAACGTGAAAATTTGTATGTTTCAGGTGCTCTGGAGAACGATCCTGACTATTGAAACCAAATGGGGGACTAAAAGAATATAAGTTAAGATGCTAGGAAGCCTAAATGACAGCAAAAACCCGTGAATTCAAAAATTAATTTTCAATGAAATTCGTATATGTTGTACCGCTTAGGTAAACTTTTGGGCGGTAAATTAGTGATATTTTACGATATTAATGGCTTTTAAAACTCTCAGGGACAAGGTAGAACCACAAATGTGGTGTCTACAGATTCGTCTCGTTGAGACCTATTACAAAAATACAATTGTGCAATAATAAAATGAGATATGAGAAAGTGATAAGTACAAATGTGCTATTTTAACGATAAAAAGTGGTTGGGAGGACCGAAAACTGGGTTTTGGTGGTCGCGAAACCCCACTTGTGGGGTATCGGCGTGTTCGTCTTTGACTGTACTATAAGATGCAAGGAGAATCCGGACGGGGTACGGTACTAAAAAGTGAAGAAAAAATTAGATATGTGTGAAAAATGTACTAAATTGTTGAAAAATAACTGAAAATGTGGTGATTATTAGAAAATTATGAGGTGCAGATGGATGAAACTTGTATTCAATATAGCTGACGACAGTACGCTCGTATAAAATACGATTGTACAACGCTGCGTTATCAGTACGTCACGGAAGGTGAGTACCAAAGTGAAATTTTTATGAAAATTTTACTAAGTTATTATTAATACGTTAAAAATTTTATTACAGGAGAACTACAAGATGCAAGCGAGTGAAATTTATAGGAGAGCTAGGTGGCAACGATACAAACGTAAAAAATAAGTTTGCACGGCGGTATTGCGGATATACTGCACAGAGGGTGAGTATCAAATTGAATTTAATTAATTACTTAAAAACGTGAAAATTTGTATGTTTCAGGTGCTCTGGAGAACGATCCTGACTATTGAAACCAAATGGGGGACTAAAAGAATATAAGTTAAGATGCTAGGAAGCCTAAATGACAGCAAAAACCCGTGAATTCAAAAATTAATTTTCAATGAAATTCGTATATGTTGTACCGCTTAGGTAAACTTTTGGGCGGTAAATTAGTGATATTTTACGATATTAATGGCTTTTAAAACTCTCAGGGACAAGGTAGAACCACAAATGTGGTGTCTACAGATTCGTCTCGTTGAGACCTATTACAAAAATACAATTGTGCAATAATAAAATGAGATATGAGAAAGTGATAAGTACAAATGTGCTATTTTAACGATAAAAAGTGGTTGGGAGGACCGAAAACTGGGTTTTGGTGGTCGCGAAACCCCACTTGTGGGGTATCGGCGTGTTCGTCTTTGACTGTACTATAAGATGCAAGGAGAATCCGGACGGGGTACGGTACTAAAAAGTGAAGAAAAAATTAGATATGTGTGAAAAATGTACTAAATTGTTGAAAAATAACTGAAAATGTGGTGATTATTAGAAAATTATGAGGTGCAGATGGATGAAACTTGTATTCAATATAGCTGACGACAGTACGCTCGTATAAAATACGATTGTACAACGCTGCGTTATCAGTACGTCACGGAAGGTGAGTACCAAAGTGAAATTTTTATGAAAATTTTACTAAGTTATTATTAATACGTTAAAAATTTTATTACAGGAGAACTACAAGATGCAAGCGAGTGAAATTTATAGGAGAGCTAGGTGGCAACGATACAAACGTAAAAAATAAGTTTGCACGGCGGTATTGCGGATATACTGCACAGAGGGTGAGTATCAAATTGAATTTAATTAATTACTTAAAAACGTGAAAATTTGTATGTTTCAGGTGCTCTGGAGAACGATCCTGACTATTGAAACCAAATGGGGGACTAAAAGAATATAAGTTAAGATGCTAGGAAGCCTAAATGACAGCAAAAACCCGTGAATTCAAAAATTAATTTTCAATGAAATTCGTATATGTTGTACCGCTTAGGTAAACTTTTGGGCGGTAAATTAGTGATATTTTACGATATTAATGGCTTTTAAAACTCTCAGGGACAAGGTAGAACCACAAATGTGGTGTCTACAGATTCGTCTCGTTGAGACCTATTACAAAAATACAATTGTGCAATAATAAAATGAGATATGAGAAAGTGATAAGTACAAATGTGCTATTTTAACGATAAAAAGTGGTTGGGAGGACCGAAAACTGGGTTTTGGTGGTCGCGAAACCCCACTTGTGGGGTATCGGCGTGTTCGTCTTTGACTGTACTATAAGATGCAAGGAGAATCCGGACGGGGTACGGTACTAAAAAGTGAAGAAAAAATTAGATATGTGTGAAAAATGTACTAAATTGTTGAAAAATAACTGAAAATGTGGTGATTATTAGAAAATTATGAGGTGCAGATGGATGAAACTTGTATTCAATATAGCTGACGACAGTACGCTCGTATAAAATACGATTGTACAACGCTGCGTTATCAGTACGTCACGGAAGGTGAGTACCAAAGTGAAATTTTTATGAAAATTTTACTAAGTTATTATTAATACGTTAAAAATTTTATTACAGGAGAACTACAAGATGCAAGCGAGTGAAATTTATAGGAGAGCTAGGTGGCAACGATACAAACGTAAAAAATAAGTTTGCACGGCGGTATTGCGGATATACTGCACAGAGGGTGAGTATCAAATTGAATTTAATTAATTACTTAAAAACGTGAAAATTTGTATGTTTCAGGTGCTCTGGAGAACGATCCTGACTATTGAAACCAAATGGGGGACTAAAAGAATATAAGTTAAGATGCTAGGAAGCCTAAATGACAGCAAAAACCCGTGAATTCAAAAATTAATTTTCAATGAAATTCGTATATGTTGTACCGCTTAGGTAAACTTTTGGGCGGTAAATTAGTGATATTTTACGATATTAATGGCTTTTAAAACTCTCAGGGACAAGGTAGAACCACAAATGTGGTGTCTACAGATTCGTCTCGTTGAGACCTATTACAAAAATACAATTGTGCAATAATAAAATGAGATATGAGAAAGTGATAAGTACAAATGTGCTATTTTAACGATAAAAAGTGGTTGGGAGGACCGAAAACTGGGTTTTGGTGGTCGCGAAACCCCACTTGTGGGGTATCGGCGTGTTCGTCTTTGACTGTACTATAAGATGCAAGGAGAATCCGGACGGGGTACGGTACTAAAAAGTGAAGAAAAAATTAGATATGTGTGAAAAATGTACTAAATTGTTGAAAAATAACTGAAAATGTGGTGATTATTAGAAAATTATGAGGTGCAGATGGATGAAACTTGTATTCAATATAGCTGACGACAGTACGCTCGTATAAAATACGATTGTACAACGCTGCGTTATCAGTACGTCACGGAAGGTGAGTACCAAAGTGAAATTTTTATGAAAATTTTACTAAGTTATTATTAATACGTTAAAAATTTTATTACAGGAGAACTACAAGATGCAAGCGAGTGAAATTTATAGGAGAGCTAGGTGGCAACGATACAAACGTAAAAAATAAGTTTGCACGGCGGTATTGCGGATATACTGCACAGAGGGTGAGTATCAAATTGAATTTAATTAATTACTTAAAAACGTGAAAATTTGTATGTTTCAGGTGCTCTGGAGAACGATCCTGACTATTGAAACCAAATGGGGGACTAAAAGAATATAAGTTAAGATGCTAGGAAGCCTAAATGACAGCAAAAACCCGTGAATTCAAAAATTAATTTTCAATGAAATTCGTATATGTTGTACCGCTTAGGTAAACTTTTGGGCGGTAAATTAGTGATATTTTACGATATTAATGGCTTTTAAAACTCTCAGGGACAAGGTAGAACCACAAATGTGGTGTCTACAGATTCGTCTCGTTGAGACCTATTACAAAAATACAATTGTGCAATAATAAAATGAGATATGAGAAAGTGATAAGTACAAATGTGCTATTTTAACGATAAAAAGTGGTTGGGAGGACCGAAAACTGGGTTTTGGTGGTCGCGAAACCCCACTTGTGGGGTATCGGCGTGTTCGTCTTTGACTGTACTATAAGATGCAAGGAGAATCCGGACGGGGTACGGTACTAAAAAGTGAAGAAAAAATTAGATATGTGTGAAAAATGTACTAAATTGTTGAAAAATAACTGAAAATGTGGTGATTATTAGAAAATTATGAGGTGCAGATGGATGAAACTTGTATTCAATATAGCTGACGACAGTACGCTCGTATAAAATACGATTGTACAACGCTGCGTTATCAGTACGTCACGGAAGGTGAGTACCAAAGTGAAATTTTTATGAAAATTTTACTAAGTTATTATTAATACGTTAAAAATTTTATTACAGGAGAACTACAAGATGCAAGCGAGTGAAAATTTATAGGAGAGCTAGGTGGCAACGATACAAACGTAAAAAATAAGTTTGCACGGCGGTATTGCGGATATACTGCACAGAGGGTGAGTATCAAATTGAATTTAATTAATTACTTAAAAACGTGAAAATTTGTATGTTTCAGGTGCTCTGGAGAACGATCCTGACTATTGAAACCAAATGGGGGACTAAAAGAATATAAGTTAAGATGCTAGGAAGCCTAAATGACAGCAAAAACCCGTGAATTCAAAAATTAATTTTCAATGAAATTCGTATATGTTGTACCGCTTAGGTAAACTTTTGGGCGGTAAATTAGTGATATTTTACGATATTAATGGCTTTTAAAACTCTCAGGGACAAGGTAGAACCACAAAATGTGGTGTCTACAGATTCGTCTCGTTGAGACCTATTACAAAAATACAATTGTGCAATAATAAAATGAGATATGAGAAAGTGATAAGTACAAATGTGCTATTTTAACGATAAAAAGTGGTTGGGAGGACCGAAAACTGGGTTTTGGTGGTCGCGAAACCCCACTTGTGGGGTATCGGCGTGTTCGTCTTTGACTGTACTATAAGATGCAAGGAGAATCCGGACGGGGTACGGTACTAAAAAGTGAAGAAAAAATTAGATATGTGTGAAAAATGTACTAAATTGTTGAAAAATAACTGAAAATGTGGTGATTATTAGAAAATTATGAGGTGCAGATGGATGAAACTTGTATTCAATATAGCTGACGACAGTACGCTCGTATAAAATACGATTGTACAACGCTGCGTTATCAGTACGTCACGGAAGGTGAGTACCAAAGTGAAATTTTTATGAAAATTTTACTAAGTTATTATTAATACGTTAAAAATTTTATTACAGGA